>OX336396.1:242317969-243627344 GCA_946902985.2 Meconema thalassinum
CACTGAAACATGTGTGTGTGCGTGAGAATGAGACCATGCGGTCGCAAAGTTTTCTTCACACAAGTCCTTCATTTCACCTCGGATAATAATCAAAATATTTCTCAGTTCTCGTAGTGGTGAATGTCTTCAATCGTTCAATTATTACACAATGCCATGATGGCTATCCATAAGAAAGTTATTCGTAGATTTTTCCTGCCACATGGTTTCCTTTCACTTGTGCTCCATCATGCACATGTTGTCTCTTCCACAGCCGAATAGGAACTGGTGTTACCAAATATGGCGTGCTCTCAGTACATGAGCTGGCCGCGTAAATTGATAGTTTCTTTGATTTACGAAGTATGCTGTACTTCAAATATGCAGAATTACTTAGTTATAATTATAGTAGATTTTTGGAATGTGAAAAATAAGTAAAATATAATCATAAGCGATATTGCTTCAGCTTCTTCCCGCCGCTCGCAGGGTATGTTCAGTTACATTTCAGTATAAGTTTTAGTCTCTGTTGTCTGAGCAAACATGCGTCAACGGGCGCATACATCTCCACGTCAAGTAAATAAAAATTGTGGAAGTCGTAACTTTCCTGTTATTCTCACGACATTTGTTATTTCCATCTCTTCTTCTGTCTGATTCTTCGTCTTCTGCATTTCTTCTTCTCCGTTCCTGAATGTATTGTCGACTTTCATTAGCCTTACCTTTCCAATCAATATCGTATTGGAAACGAGAATCATTTTCTCTTCGGTAACCGCCACTGTGTCTAATCTCTTCTGGGATTATCAGTGTATGGGTTATTTCGATCCTCACGATCACGTGGCTGTCCTCTATAACCACGATTGAAATATGCGTTGTTATTGTTATTGTTGTTATTACGACGATTGTTGTTGTAATTGTTGGTTCTGTTTTGGTATCTGTTCTGGTAATTCTTGTTGATTGTGTCAAATCGACGATTCCTTGCATAAGGTGTATTTTCTTTACGATAATCACGGAAATCTCTCCTTCTATCTGGTCCCTCGTGATTTTGACGATTATTTGTTCGACGATTTTCTGTAGTTTGTACAGTCTGACTAGTTCTGTCCAATGAAGTTACATTTACATCATGTGTGCTCCTATGTTTAGGTGTAGGTGCAAATTGTTCGTGACTGCTATCCAGTTTTCAAAGAACCTCGTCACATTTCATAAATGTATTTGCATGTGACGCTATGAGTAACCTTTGTACTTCCATAGGGTATTGTCTTCTAATGGTTTGAACAAGTTCTAATTCGGATAAAGGGGGTTCCAAACATTGCAATTTCGAAAGCTGACTTGCGAAGTAGGTAGCGTACTTGGTTGTTTGAGGACTAGCGTACCTCTTATTGTACATTTCCGCTCTTATATTTTGCTGACGTTCCAAAGACCAATAAGTCTTAAGGAATGCTACTTTAAATTCCTGATAATTGTGGAATGAGTATCTGAATGCCTTGAACCAGGTTAACGGGCTGTTCTCTAGGTATTTTTCGACAGTCCGTAACTCCCTGTCTGGTGTTACCATAGTTTCTCTCATGTATGACTCCAAGTTTCTCAGAAAATCTACCGGTGTAACGGAATTGGAATTATTGAATTTTGCCGGTCGATCTTCATGGCTTCTCAAATACACAATATTCGAGTACTGAGTTTGACCATAGTTCGGCGTGACATTAAAGTTAGGTGTCAGCCCATAATTCGGCGATATGTTAGCATTCGGTGTCACAAATTGTGATGTTGTCCTAAATGGATTATAACCTTGGTTTTCCATTGGAATATTCGGTTTCGGTATGTTAGTCGCAGCGTTTGTAGATGGTACACCCTCTCTATTTGGTTTTAATAGACGATTGATGCATTCATCCGTTTCGGCGTATTCTAACACTTTCCCAGGTTGCTTATTAATTATAGCATTCACCTGTGATTCTATCTGCCCAAATCTTCCTTCAATGCGATTATCGAATTCTTTCTGTTTCCCATCCTGTTCCTCAAGGTAAGCATCTAATGTTTTTGCTACGCATTGGTTGGATCTGTGATTGTTCTCACGAGTTTCCTCTCGAATTGCTTCAATGTCTGTAGTTAAGTCCTGTTTTATTTTGCTGACTTCAGCCTCCACCTTCTCTACTTTGTTTGCTACACGTTTGGTATTCATGTGTACGGCAAATGCTATGCCTCTAGTTACTTTTAATCCAGAGTTAACTATAGCCACATCAGCTTTTAACACATCCACGTACGTGTTAACTTCTTCCATACGCTGTTCCACTGAGTTAATTCTAGTACTAACGATTTATTTTGCATTAGCGACTTCACTCCTGACTGATTCGATGTTATCGTTCATCTCCGTCTGAACGTCTTTGAGTTTTTGATTTATCTCAGACCTATTTGTACGTATCTCCTGTTTTATTCCCTCTAAGTGTGCGTGATATTCCGTGCGATAAATTTCCATTTCTGCACGCAAATCATCACTAACCTTATTGATTGTGACAGTAATTTCGGCTTTAATATTGGCAATGTCCTCTCGCACTTCAACTACATTCTGTGCCATATCTGCCCTAATGTTATTGTTCAACAGTGGCATATCAGCTCTAATATTGGTAGTAATGTTGTTACTAGTTTGTAACAGAGTAGCTGTAGCATTGTTACTGTTCTCATTCATGTCTGCCCTCAAAGTTTCGTTATTTAGAGCCATATCCGCCCTAACAGTGTTTACATTTTCTGTAACAGTGTTTATATCTGCCCTTAAATTGTCACTGTTTTGTGTCACATCGGTCCTGACATTGTTTATATCAGACCTCAAGTTTTCATTGTTCTGTGTGATCTCAGTCCTTAAGTTTTCACTATTTTGAGCCATATCTGTCCTAACAGTGTTTATGTTTTCAGTAACATTGTTTATATCAGCTCTGAGATCATTATTACTTCGTGTCAAATTGTCCATCGACACCTGCAGATTATGCAGTAGGGCAGGCAAGTTTGCCAACAACTCGGCTGACTCTTGTGCAGACATAATATCTTCAATTGGAGAAATACGGGGAACTAACAACTTCATATGCCTTAACAATGATTCGAGTTGGAAAACAGTAGAAAATCCATTCCTACATAAATTCATTCGATGATAACAGCTGAACCTCTGGTAAAAATTAAATGACATCAAGACAACAACAAACTTACATTTACTCAAGACTAGGATAACTGCAAATCAAATCCTCAACTTATTATCATTAATAAATGTTACCTAGCCTCGTGGTCTTAATTATTCTGAAATAAGAATGCCATGTAGCCTTCCAAAACACTAGTACGAAATCTCGATTCGTTACTAATCTGTTGGATTTGCTTTCAAAATAAAATCCTCACAAACAAACGAATCATGGAGATCGAACACAAGATTCGATGCAACCACGTTCGGCGCCAACGTACTATATGTGCCCGCTGGCCGAAGGTTTCGAGGAGCCACCGGTTTCAAATGACCCTTCCGAGACCCTCTTCCAGTTAACACACAAGTATAGGGGACGATACATTCATAGGCTGGTGTAGCACAAAAGTCTGCACTCGGGGGTGTCGGGAATTAGTGAGGTTCGATCTTTAACCAGCTCAGAGGAATGCATCGATAACAAAACTAAACAAGAAAAGAGAGGTCAGTCTTAGGTTAAAATCACTAATAAATTTTATTCAGAATAGATCCCTAGCCTAGCATGAGAGTTGCAAACGGCTAGTCCGATATTATTCTGCCCTGAAAGAAATATAAGAAAGTCCTAAACATAATCTAAATTAATCTCATGGTCCTAATACAAAATTCGACAAAATGAACAAGCTAAGAGAATGGCACGTAAGATCGGCCCTAAGCAATTACATCGAAATAACTTACGGGTGGATCAAACATCAAAAGAATTTACAGCAAAGCAAGACATTTACTTGCTTACAAATACTAGAACATTTACATTTAGTAGCAAGGGGAAAATTTGTCCTATGCTATGATCGTGCCATTTCTAACATTTATCTTTAGAGTTAAGTGTTTAGCTAGTCCTAAATATCATTAATTAATAAACGAGATGCGTTTATTACTAAGAAAATCAAGCTATGTGCACAATGTTGCTGAATAAAAAAAACTATGCTAATACAACACAAATACATACAATAATACAGCACTCCTATGGTTGTGCAATTGGCACTGCCTACGTACTCGATTTGTTACTGTTTGTAACAAACGGTCATAGTGTTAAAGTGATAAGAAAATAGAAAATATAGGAAAGCCTGCAAATGCGATAGTAATTAAGCAATTACATCGACTCATATTGCTACTAATCTGATGTGGGTGCTTCAGTTATCACATCACCAATTAGTGGTCGACTAATCATGTGAAAATGTATCAAAATGTATTTACAATAGCTTAACAGTATCTAAGTGTTGACATTTGGTCCAGAAAAATAGTTTATTTTTAATGTTTATAAATTTTATTTAGGTTCAGGGGGAATTATAAGATTTGTTAGTTTTCAAAACCCTATTTTTGATTATTAAAGTTTCACACAATTATTTATTCCTGCCAGTATTGTTGTTCAGTTTATGGACCTTTAAAAGCGTTCAGTGTATTCAGGTAACGTTTGTATCCAACTTAAGCAAATAACTCAATAGTTCAATAGTTCACGAGACACCCTGTGTCTTCATCAATACTTCATCACACTTATTAGACATCCTATGTCTTCACCAATTACTTTACTCTTATTTCGGATCCATTGATCCAGGCGCCTTCGGTTTTGGTACGACTTTAGTCAGTTCATTACCACCGATATAATCACAATAACATGCAAGCTACCCTCTGGGTGTCAAATAGCAAAGCTTGCACCAGGCACCCGAGGCCATACGATATTATTATTATCATTATTATCACAATAACAATGTCGGAGGTATTCATCCACCGTCACGACTCATATAATACTCTTAATTTACAAAAGTGTGGAATCCTAATTGATACACGTTTGAATTGCTGGTAATAAAGATTATGTGTATAAAACACATCCTGACAACGCTCTAAATAAACATAAAGGTTTCTGATACAAGCTAACTGTGTGTGTGTGCGTTTATAAAATTACCTCTTCCCTGAATAAATCGAACCTGCGTTCATTTGGTTACAAAATACAATTTCATTCATTGCCTGTGTGGCTTCTCTTAAATAAATAAACCTGTTTTCAAGTATTGATCTGGCCAATAAATGTGAATAACGGAACTCTGCATTCCACTTGTAGTAATGTCAAGAATCTCACAGCCTTCTAAAACAAAATATTAATCCACTGCCTAAAATCGAGGGGGCTGTGTAGTGAACTTAGCTCGTAACCTTGGCCTCGATTTAACATTGTCAAACTAGTTTATTTGTCATCAACCTGACAAAAATAAAAGTTGATAATACCTGTTTTAAATGATACGAATGAGCATTGAAAACCCAGCCTTCCTGGCTTCTATAAATGTTTAATAAACTATTAATTTCCACACGCGTTTTATAACTAGCTACCTGCATTGTGCACTAAATAAATGAAACCAAAATTAAACTAGGTCTACTGTTTTCCAATCTTACAATACGCTATAAATATTTGATCTGACTTACAGATTCAGCGTCACTTGGTTCGAGTCCCGCCATGAGATGTTGTATGCGGTCTCGTGTATGGCTTTAGGTTACCATTTCATTGTGTCTGGACATCCTCCGTCGCCAATTCCCCACGCATGATTTAGCAATCACATGCCATCGCGCGGTTGGAGTTGTATCTGAAGATCTGCTGGTTTATCATTATTGCGATGTTAGCGTTGGTAAAAATGTAGCACATAATTAAATAAAACTGTCGCGCACTGCAGCTAATATGCGGTAAAAAAAATTGCCCATTTCACTCCGCCACTGGCTCTAGCCTCTGTTGCTTGTGCAACACTCACTCGTGACTTGCACTGATATTTACACAAGAAAATATTAACAAAAATTAAATCAAAATCTCTGCCCATCCGGCAAATAAAAATTGTACTTGTAGGTTTTGTACAGTTATAAAGTTAGTCAAATACACAGTTTATAGAACACTGAAACATGTGTGTGTGCGTGAGAATGAGACCATGCGGTCGCAAAGTTTTCTTCACACAAGTCCTTCATTTCACCTCGGATAATAATCAAAATATTTCTCAGTTCTCGTAGTGGTGAATGTCTTCAATCGTTCAATTATTACACAATGCCATGATGGCTATCCATAAGAAAGTTATTCGTAGATTTTTCCTGCCACATGGTTTCCTTTCACTTGTGCTCCATCATGCACATGTTGTCTCTTCCACAGCCGAATAGGAACTGGTGTTACCAAATATGGCGTGCTCTCAGTACATGAGCTGGCCGCGTAAATTGATAGTTTCTTTGATTTACGAAGTATGCTGTACTTCAAATATGCAGAATTACTTAGTTATAATTATAGTAGATTTTTGGAATGTGAAAAATAAGTAAAAATATAATCATAAGCGATATTGCTTCAGCTTCTTCCCGCCGCTCGCAGGGTATGTTCAGTTACATTTCAGCATAAGTTTTAGTCTCTGTTGTAAGAGCAAACATGCGTCAAGGGGCACAATATATAACTTTATATGTAGTGTGTATAACATAAGTAATTTTATCTCTGTATCATCATACGATAAATAATAATAATAAATAACTCCCATTTGCTTCGTTACGTGTTCATTTCTGACAAGAACAAGCCTTGTAATACCCATGGATCAACGCAGCATTTTTATTTCCATTCCATGAAGAGCTTGCTCGTGTTTGGTTGAAGCTGGCCAACATTGTTTGCCGTGGAGTGCCACTGGCCTTATCATCGTCTTGTAAACTTTTCCTTTCATGTAGATAGGTATTTCCTTATCACACAGTAATCCAGTGA
Source organism: Meconema thalassinum (assembly GCA_946902985.2). NCBI lineage: Eukaryota > Metazoa > Arthropoda > Insecta > Orthoptera > Tettigoniidae > Meconema > Meconema thalassinum. Next base: position 242,324,845 of record OX336396.1, read on the forward strand.
CTTGGCGCCATTTCAGCCACGCAGCATTTAATTACTCGTTCTCGGGCGTCAAGAATTGTCTCCCCATCCGAAGTGTTGAGAGAACCGAGGTACTTATAATTATTTAACTACCAACCCACCTTGGCTTCGCCCGGGAACAGTTATGAATGCATTACGTGATTAGCGCCTTTTTTTTTCGATGCCAATGAACTTTGATCTATAGACTATATGTTTTACGTCTCGGTATGATGGGTTAAAATCATGGAGATGCATGTGCAACGAATTCTTGTCAGACGTACAGATAATTCAAGAATGGTGAGCTGCATGAAACACAAATCCCCCTTCCGTCCAATCTTAACTTGACTGTGTATTTTTCGGAACGAAAAGTTCACAGGCGAAATGAAGAATAGCCGAGTTGCACTTCCAGGGAAACTCCAAACACAACCACTCTTCTCTGAAGTCTTAACTCAACACAATTTGCTGCTGGCTGTATCTGGGTTAATAGGCTCCCCGCTGGGTAGGCTGTAACTGGGGTGACAGGCTCGCTCCTAGCTAGCTCGTAAGCAGTCGCCTCAGTAATTGAATGGAGATTGTTAGAAGAAATGAAAACCAAAAACACTTAAAGTGGGCGATGTATTGAAGATATAGATATGCTCTCACGGACGTTTTTGTATAACTTTTCATGTTGAACACTTCCTACACTCGTGGTATATCGATATTTTTAACGGTTTGCCCAGCGTAAGCTTAAAAGGCGAATGGACGCCAGGTTTTCTTTTACTTTTTCACTGAAATCGTTACTGCTTGGCTTCCTTTGACCATAAATTAATAATTTATTATTTTTATTTATGTATCGTATGGATTTTAGTGCCGGGAGTGTCCGAGGACATGTTCGGCTCGCCAGAGGCTGTAGCTGCTTCATGCGGACACCCACAGGGTGGGCTACAAGTTCTGTTCAATTTCATGTAGTTCCAACTTTCATTACCACATGTCAATTATACCTAGTGGTGAACGTTGGAACTTTGATAGAGCGTTCCAATGAAATCTAACCTAGAAATTTAGCTTCACACAAGTTTACTCTGTGGAAGGATCTTTTACATGCCATAAATCTATGACATGGAACCGCCGGCTTTGCTTCCCCTCCGAAGGAAGGCATACTGAGGGATTTTAACGCTCTTAAAAAATCCGACGACTTTGGCCGGGTTTGAATCCGCTATCTTGGGCACAGCAGTTCAGTATGCTATCGAAGCCGCATAAATAAATAATTTTCTACAGCAGACACCTTCCTCGAGATATCCTTTGCTGAATGGTGAAAACCGCATCAAAATCCATCCAGTGGTTCTCGAGATTACCCGTGACATCCAAGAATCGGAGAGTTTGTTTTATACTTACAGTTAGTAGAGATGGTTTCATTGAGTTGATGGTCCTCAATGTTAATTGTACCATTGGTATGTTTAACACATTGCAGATATTCGTTTTTTTCCTATGTTGAGTTCTAAACCATCTTTGTCCAGGTGAACTTTCCAGCACAGAGCTAGGATTACTGTTTCTTCTCAGAGCAGATAAGTTTGGACTAGCTGATTTTTTACCTCTCTGAAGTAGGCTAGGGATCTGTTCTTTTTATCAATAAATGTGGAAGGATTTTAACGTAAGCCTTGCCTCTTTTTTCATGAGTATGCTCTTTTGTTGTTGTTGATGTATTCCTGTGGGCTGGTTTAAAATAGTACTTCTCTTATTCCCGAAACTCCCGAGTATAGTTTTTCGTGCCGAATCAGTCCAAGAATGCGTCGTATGTTGGTTGGAAGAGGGTCTTGGAAGGTCCGTTTGAAACCGATGGCTCCCGAAAATCCTCGTCTAACGGGCGCAATATGAAACGGGAGAGATGCGGACATTACAATAAAAACTTCCGAATATTTTGGTCAAACTTCCAAAATTATTTATCTGGATGTAGAAAAATTATATCTGATCCCCGTACATGAGAGGACTTAAGTTTATTTTTTCTGTGACAAATATTTGACTGTATGGGCTATCGTATATCCCTTTCAATAACTGCATTTGTTATGACAGATAATTCAAATGTATGATTCCGTGACACCTTGTGCATGATGGATTTTTTCCTAATATATGTGTGTTGGGACGTAATCGAACTGATAAATATTGCTCCATCGACCGTGTTGCATGTCCTCGCCTGCGATACAACCATTCTTTAGAGTGGGATGGAGGATTCAAAAACTCGTTCAATCTTTTCACTCGTAGAAGTAAGATTTGAAAATTTGACCACTCCCGGGATTGGAAATCGAATATCCTGCTATCCAGGCAGGAGTCACATTTGAAGTTTCAATCCAAAGATTTGCTGTTGACATCGTAATTTTTGCCGATACGCCTGAGGATTTGAATGAGTTTTTGAATGGTATGGACTCCGTCTTGAGGAAAGAATTCATGATGAAAATTAATAAATGTAAAACAAAAATATTGGAATGCAGCCGAAATAAATCAGAAACCTCTATGAACATCAAATTGGCAGGTGAAAAGCTAAAAGAATTAGGAGGAAGTAAAATAACCAGTGATGGACGAAGCAAAGAGGATATAAAAAGTAGGTTGGCTCAGCAAGGATGCAATTAACTACAAAAGAGGAATCTGTTGACAACAAATATAGATTTTTAAGTATTAGGAAGTCAGTTTTGAATGCCTTTGTCTGGAGCGTGGCGCTCTATGGAAGTGAAACTTGGACTTTTGGTGCAGCAGAAAAGAGGAGAATTGAGGCTTTTGAAATGTGGTGCTACAGGCGAATGATGAAGATCAGATGGGTAGATGGGGATACAAACGAAAACGAGTGGAAGAGGAGAGATGTTTCTGGCGACTGCTAATGAAGAGAAGAGATATGTTGGTAGGACACATACTAAGACACCCAGGAATAGCAAGCTTAGTTATGGAAGGAAGGGTCGAGGACAAGAACTGTAGGGGTAGACCAAGGTTAGAATATGTTAAACAGATTGCCTCGGATGTAGGGTGTGGTAGCTATGTAGATATGAAACGATTAGCTCAGGACAGGAAGGCATGGAGAGCTGCATCAAACCAGTAAAAAGACTAAAGACTCAAACAACAACTATTACCTCTTTTCATTATTAACTTTGGACGATCATTTCATCAAACAGAAACGCTCGGTAACTTACCACTAACAAGCAATTACGTTAACTTACCACTAACAAGCAATTACGTTAAATGGCCAAATCTGACCACTCAACTCCCATAAGCATCGTTTAATTGGAGGGAAACAGCTGAACTCTGCGTCGCGGATATTGCAATGTCGGAAGTATTCGTTTGTTTCCGAGTTTCACAAGAACTTCCATCCATATGAATATATTATCTGTTTTGTGACAATGAAATTATAAAAGATCGTACATGTTCCTATTACCAAGAAGGAAGAAAACGGAAATAATAAAAGATGTGTTGACGGGCAGGTTCGACTGATATCAAATAAAGAAGTATACAGCAAGATGGAACCTATAACAACAATTAGAAGATCTCCAAGAGTGTGAGAAAGATATGAGACAAGTGGGCATTACGGAGGATAAAATCAAAGACAGGAATAGTTTCAGAAGGATGGTGAAAAGCTATCAGGGTTTAATGGTGGAGGCAGAACCCAAAAGACGGAGAGGCCCTTCAACAGAGGAGCGGAAGAACAAGCTGATAGATGGGCTCAAGACATACTGGCAAGATGGCAAAGCTGGCAAACGAACAAGAGGCAGACACTGTGATGAGAATGGTTGTTAACAGGCAGTCCATAGAGGCTCAATCAACGGTAACCGACAGCCGTGGCTATGCTGGCTAAAGCGCAGCATTAGGTCATGGGACCAAGCTCTCTGCTGACTCGGTAGACGCGTGGGTTCGAGCCCCACCGTCGGCCGTCCTTGAAATGGTTTTCCGTGGTTTCCCATTTTCAACACCAGGCAAATGCTGGGACGGTACCTTCTGATAGGCCACGGCCGCTTCCTTCTACATCCCTGCCCAGTTTCATTCATCTTCATCCATTCCATCTCTCATCCCGACGCGCAGGTCGCCCACGGGCGTCGACTTGAAAAACCTGCACTCGGCATCTCAGGAGGCTACACGAAAAAAAAAAGAAAAAAAAACAACGGTAAAAAAGACGAGCCTTACAGTAGTCGCATATGATGTGTAACATCTGACATGTTATCCTACTCGTATATTACACAGCTTGGACATTCTTAAAATGTTAATTTACGCTCCGTTTTCATACTGGTGCTATGATGAATGTATAGATTGAATTGGAGATATGCTACTGTCACACTTGTTTGAACAAACATCACATATTAGGATATTGTAAATTAATAGGAGGAATGAAACCATAGTCTCTAGCCTATCTATAGACTACTAGAAATAATGTTCCATACAATCAAATTTCCCAACTCCTGCTTGGTGCAAACTATTGTAATTAAAATGAGATAAATCGTAATTTCATATAGATTCTGTTAATATGACGCATAATGTTATGATAGATATCGTTTAAATCGATAATCCGGTAGCAAAAATAATTTCCTGGACTGCGTTTTGAACCTGATACATCATGATTTGCAGACCAAGATGCTATCCACGCAGCCATTACAACCACCGAGATTTAGAGTACAAGACAGGTACTCATTTTCACGTGCCAGTAATAATATAGAAGTATTTTTATGCTTCATTAATATTTTGCTATTTTATAATGTTCCTGCGTGGAATTGAGTTCTAAATTAGTTATGAATTCGTCTACTTGAGAGTAAAGGAAATTCCTATAGTGGTCTATGAAAGGCTAGCTCAGTTCCCGTATAAAAATATCGATATATATATTACATTGATCACTTCATTACCGCAATGCGGGTTAATATCTGAATACCCATTGTGCAGAAACATAATACCGGCTTTGCCGACTAGTTACAATGTCTCATATTAAAGCATATAATCATTTAAATACTGATACGAAGACTTTTAACATGTGGTTTGTGTTTCAATCAGTTGACACCAGAGTTCGCATGATCATTTACCGTTCAGTATGAAGTGTTGAGCAAAGTTACTCGGGGAGTGGATGCCCATCACTTTTATCCAGAGATTGAAAAACAGACTCTTAATAAAACATAATTGTTTTCAGCAAATATGAATATTTTTACACCAAAGAACGACAACTTGAAGATGATTTACTGTAGGAATGTCTGTAATGCCGCCTCCAAACCATGAAGTAATCCGTACGTGATATCCATTCCACATAGCCGACAGTGCGTTATGGTACCAATCGCTGACACCGTGCGCATATTGTTTCCTCTTACCACTGCCAGATGGATCGCGATCCAGCCGGCAGTGCGTCTTACACACTTCCGTCCGATCCACTTCCGTCTCATTTTTCAAAACCGTTCCCACAAAAATATCCAGCAACCGAGTGGGAAGATGTTATACATCAACATCAAAAGTCTTCTCCGAAGTGGGATTCGAATTTCTTCCAGCTTTGCTTAATGAACTCAAAGTCTGCAACGCAACCATTTACGCTACGCAGACAACGCTGTCATCCTGTTGAATTTATAGCCCAGTCAATAAAGGTAAAAATATACGCTTTGTCGCAACTAATTACAGGAAAGCTGAATTTTTGCAGGATGTTAGTATACAAAGTAAATAGCCAAAAATTACAAAGTCCCGACCCCCACCCCTCTTGCTTCCCCCCCCCCCCCACCCCCTCCCATACCTTGCTAGGGCAGTACTATGGTTAAATGCTTACAGCTCGAAAACTAATAAAGCTACAGACGTGATTGTTTTTTTATTTTACTCCTTACAATATTTTTAACAATTTATTTAAGAATAAATTTTTATGTAGACAACCTATTGTCGCCATAATACATTAATATATGCAGAAAACTGTCATTGCAAAAAACAAAAAGTAATTTATACTAATTATAACTATTTACCCTTATGTCGTAGAAAAAATATGTTCGATTAAAATGTTTAGCTACTGTTATTATCTTTAACGTTATGGGTCTACAAAAGATATTTGTTAACATGATGGCTTCACAGAGCGATGAACAGTAGCGGACACCGCGCATCCCGCCGGGCAGCCGCGTATAGCGTGGTGTGGTGACTCGGCCGCTTGGCTGTCTGCATGAGTCAGACTGCACGTTGCAACTTGTTTGTTTACTGCCCTCTTATCTCTACTACGCTGCTTATTGAGTCCTTTTCGTTATTAGTGGGCCTTGCCTGTTTAGTGTTCGGTTAACCATGGCATTGTGCGGTTCGTTGCATTTTGTGTTTCGTGATAGTTTTACTTTTTGTACAGAAATACAAGTTGTTGTGTTGTGCCAAGTGCAGTGAAATGCTGATAGTTTTGCTATTGTTATGTATTGTTGAGCGAGATAAGCAAGATAAAAGGTAACCCTTAAAAATAGTAAAAACTTGTTAAATCTGAACTGTTACCCACAAACTGTACAGCTAGGCGCTCTTTATTATCAACAGTTTTCAATAATGACTGATTTTACCAATATATGCGTAATATGTAATGAGGAAGTGAAAGATGCCGGGGTAACAGTCACTAAAGGTATAAACACTTTAATAAAATGTAGTATTGAGAGAAAAGACGAAATCCATAGGTTACTTGTTAACGTCGATGTAATAAAAGTACATACTGTATGCAGGCAAAATTATACCAGACCTAGCAATATTAAAGCAGCATTAAAAGCTCAAAATTCGGAATCTTCCACCTCGCAGCGCCTTCTCAGAGAATTAGACACCAAATTTGATTTCAAGCATGACTGTTTGTTAAGTGAAAAAAAAAATGCTGTGTTTGACCCAAAACTTCCTTCTCAATACCGAACCCAAATTTATGAGAGTTTCAACAATTGAAACTCTCCTTAATGCTTGTGATAATAGGAATGATGATTGGGCCTGTAAAGTTAAGTCCAGGCTTTTAGATGTGATTGATTTAGTTGCGGCCGAAGCCCGTTATCATGGGCAATGTTATAAGGACTTTTGTAAACCTAAACCTCATGAACAAAAGGTAGGACGTCCATTATTAGCAGAGTCTGTAGATAAATTTAATTTGCTTACTAATTACCTTGAGAACGACAATGAGTGCCAGTATTCTCTAAAAGAATTAAGAGAGATAGTAGTGGAGTTATGTGGTTCTGATATAGACTATAGTGATTATTATCTCAAGTCAAAACTTGTAGATTTTTTCAAAGATCGGCTAGTTGTACATAATTTATCTGGAAAGAGAAGTATTTTATGTATGTCACATACTAGTAATAAGGTATTAGATTCTTGGTACAAAAACAGAGAAGCAACTACTGAAGACGAACGTAAAAGAATTGTTAGAACAGCAGCAGAAATCTTTAGGGAAGGTATACAAAAAATGAATGATGACTGTGGAAAATACGCAAGTGTAAAGGAAGTGAGTACTGTATCAAATGATTTGATTACTGAAACATTGGCACTACAGCGGAAGGATATGGTTACAATACAGGCAAGTTTCAAGTCTATCAAAGTGAGATCTAAAGAAGTTTCAATTAACTCCCAGCAAATATTCAATCGAATTTAATGCATCTGTGACAGCCCCGTTAAGTTGAAATCTTATTTTGAGTTCGAATTAGCATCTCACCCACCGTCACTATTTGACGAGGCATCAATACATAAAGGTACGAAAGCATCGTTTATGAAATTATTTGAAGATGGAATTGTTGAAGAAAGCTTCAAGGCAAATGAAGATGTTTTTGTGGTGGATGGTGGATATTTGTTACATGCTGTGGTTTGGAGGAAAACCAGCACTTTTAAGGAAATAATAGATTCTTATTTAAGCTCTATACTTTGTAAATACGGAAATAAAGTTACAGTGGTATCCGACGGTTATCCCAACTTTCCAACCACAAAACAGCAAGAACAAGAGAGAAGAGCATCAAAGAAATCTTCTCACACAATTTTCTTTGATGAAAATACAGTTTGCACAACACAACAAGCAGACTGTCTAGCAAACCCTCATAACAAAAAGAGGTTGATAGAAGCAATTACAACACGTTGTGTGATTGAGGATATTAAAGTTTTTTCTGCGGAAGGTGACGCTGACACTGTCATTGTCGACCAGGCAATTAAATATGTGCAAACTAATAATACTACAGTTGTTGTCGTGGGAACTGATACAGACCTCTTGGTTTTACTCGTAACATTAGCTCCCCAGCAAGACGCCAAACTTTTCTTCTTAAAGCCTTCGTCGTCAATGTCCAAACTGTACTCTGTCGATTTTCTTATAAATCAACATGTCAAGCAGCAAACTTTACTGCTTTTTTTTCTCATTCAATGACTGGTTGTGATACGACGTCTGCTTTCTATGGGCTAGGGAAGTAAAAAGCAGCCGACATGATACGTAAATCAACTGAAGCTAGATCTCAGGCTGAGCTTTTCACAAAACAAGACATTACAAAAGATATCCTTCTAGAAAGTGGAGAACAGTTTATCCTAAGCATGTACAACTTATCAAAGTTCAAAACCCTAAATGAAGCCAGGTACTTTAAGTTCAAGCAATTAACCGCAAAAATGTCTCTCAAGTCTAATTTTGATTTAGCAAAACTTCCACCAACTTCAGATGCTGCTCATCAACATATTTTGCGGGTTTACCACCAGATTCAAACTTGGTTAGGTTGTAAAATTCCGGCAGAAGAATGGGGTTGGCAGTATACATCAAATAACAGACTGATACCTAAGCCCATGACGAATCCTGCTGCTCCAAGTGAACTTCTTCTACTGATAACTTGTAATTGCAAAACATTGTGTGTTACAAACAGTGGTTGTCGTAAAGCTGGGTTCGATTGCACATCTATGTGTGGGAACTGCAGTGGAATGTATTGTAAAAATTCTTCAGACCAAACCGATGAAACATTAGAAAATGACCCTTTATACTAAAAAAAAGGAAAAACATAAACGTTGTTTATTATTAGGCCGTGTTAGTTGTGCAGGAATTAATAAGTTATCAAAAATACTATACAATGAAACTTTATTATTTGTCAGCTATAAAAGTGTGCTAAGTACAGGATTTTGGTAATGAAAAGTTGAAGTTAAAGTTTTTATATTTCATCATCATAAACTCAATGACTATTCAAGATTAAGGATATGAGTACATACAGCGGTGCCCTTCAGCATCGAGTGACAACGGCGCGGCGCTGCTTCGTCTGGCGCGGCGACGCGGTGGCCATTACTGTTCATAGCTCTCTTTGAAGCCATCATTTGAACGGTAAGCATTATAGTAGACATATTTTTAAAGCAAATTAAATTGTCTATAAGTTTTGTGCAAAACATTTCATTGTATGACGGAAGGATAAAAAGGTAGAATAGGTTGAAGTTACTTTTTGTGTTTTGTAGTGGCAGTTTTTTTGCATATATTGGAGTATTACGGTGAAATTACGGTATCTACATAAAAAGTTTATATGACATAATTTGTTTAGAATAATGTTAGGCGTAAGATTATTAAAAATCGCGTTTGTAACTTCATTAGTTCTTTAACTGTAAGCATTAAACCAGAGTACTCCTCTTGTAAGGTTGGGGAGGGGGTGGGGGTGGAAGCAAGGGGGGTGGGGGTCGGGACTTTGTGTTTTTTTACTTTATACTTCATATACTAACATCCTGAAAAAAATCAGCTTTCCTCTAATTAGTTGCGACACTAAACCTTTATTGACTGGGCTATTAGTTAAGTAAACAATGTATGTACACAACTGCGAGTTCTCCTAAATACTTTGTTCATATAATCTAAGGCCTTTGTCATTTTTTGAAATACACCTCTTGTTGTAGCGATTGCGTGATAGATAATAGACTGCATTGAGTTTATTGCACCTCTCCGTGATTGAAGCGCCATCTCTGCCATTCGGGTGGACCCATTCGCCGAGATAACGCAAGCGATCAACTTTCCCAATTGTTCCACATACAGTTGTTAAAGGGGCTTTCCCGCAATGACGACTCACAAAATACTTGGTTTTGACATACGATATTTGTAAACCTTCCTTCATCCCTATCTCGCGTAGTGCTTGGACAGAAATAACAGCATCCGTAGAGTTGTTGGTTAGGATTGTTATGTCATCTGCAAAAGCCAAGCATCTGATCTCGATTTCACGAGTTCCAGCTCCAATGGTCACCGGTTTGATTCCCAGATTCCTCAGTGCATATTCCCATGTATTGATGACTTTATCAAGCACAAGATTAAATAAAATAGGGGAAAGGCCTTGCCGTACTCCGGTTTCGATCTCGAAATTCTTAGAGTGTTTTTCTCTGAACGTCACCTTAGAGGTGGTGTCTGTTATAGTTCATCTACTGTAAGATTGCACTTTTTTGACAGTTTTCACGGGAACAAGTTGTACAACAGAACATATCAATCCACCGCTACCACGTGCATTCCAGCCAATGAGCCATCAACCACATGGGAGCCAGCAATGGCCATTGTATTTCGTCAAGGGGTGAACAGCTGAGGTGAGTTACCTAAACCTACATTCATCTCGCAATATCAATTCATTGCCCCTTTTAAAGGAAACTTGTATTTCTTTGTGGCATTTATCAAATAATCTTTCTAACAGCACAGCCACTGACGGCTCGCTGACAGAATATTACATCATTGGACGCGCTATGACCAAGACATTGGCTATGACACAGCAGCTGATAACTTAAATGTAAGGGTGGATTTATTTTTAGGCTTATCATTTCACAGCTCAAGGAAAATGCTTACTAAGGTATGGTGTAAGATGTCCTTAAGGCGATAAGATCATTACTTGACCTGTTGGATTGATATTAAAATAAAACGTACGAAAAATTTCACCATGTAAGTTAACTTTTAGGCCTACGCAACAACTCATATTTTAGGCCTATTTTTTTTTTGCACAAATAAATATGAAAATTATTCACCAGGAAAAATCAATAATTCTGCTGCCTTTTCTTTTACCTTCAAAAAGAGAGAAATAAAATAAATGACTTGAACAAAATATTCCGTATCTGCTTCCGACTCGATATTCAAAACAAAACCTGGACACCTCTCGGGCTACATATTCACTCAAAATTTAAGTTAACCACTATAAATTTATCTGAAAAGTGAACACGCGTTCAAATGGAAATAATACTTTCAGACGAATTTGCGCAATATTATCAATTATCATTATTATTATAATTATTTAATATAACTATCACGATATTTGAACAGGCGGATGAACACGGTAAAGCGTCCATTACCAACCGACACCCATATCACGAGCACGTGGTAGTTCAGTTTGATATTGCAACTTTTCAGTCTGGCCGACGGAATATGTTGCCAATATATTCACAATTACTGGGACAAGCGATAAAATAACCTGAAAAACTTACATTTGATTAAAACATGTATATAATTGTTATGGACTACAGGTTATAAATTGAGTCTTTCCTTATGAATGTTGGCAACCCTAGCTGTCAAAAAAGTGCAAACTTACAGTAGATGAACTATAGAGTCTGTTCAATGAGAGCGCGGGTGTTGTAATCTACTAGTAGATCTTGTTCTTGCAGACGTAAAAATTGTTAACATCGTCAGCATACAGTGCATCTGAGAAGGAAGGGTTGAGCTCTCAACATCTGTCAATCAGTAATGAGTCATAACACAATGAAATGAATGTCGTATTGGTTCTCTTCGCGTATCCTTAATACTGGTCCAATCCGTTAACACCTGAATAACTGCTCCTTCCTGGGCGTGTCCAATTTCAGGTAGCTGCTGGGGTTGTGTTGTGTCGCTAACTTATGAAAGGGCAGTACTCGAAGCGGGTGAAGGTAACGTATGACGTCAGCGCTACTTCTGCCTATAGAGCATCCAGCGTTTAGAAAAGACTGTTGGTCTTATGGGCTTTTACTTTTAACGGAACCCCCCCCCCCCCCCCCTACACTGGTTTTGTTACCTCACCTTTTATCATGAAGGAACTCTGAACATATATATTTTTCGTCATAATAGCTTCCTGCAATTATCTGCCAATTGATTACCTTTGTTATTGCATTGAAGTATCGTTTATATTACGTCTTAGTGATTTAAACATTTTTGAGGTTTGCACGCTGGAAAGAAGAGCCTCGTCCAGTGCTGCATGCTCGCCCGGAGTGGAGCACGTGCTCAGTTCCGCCGGCAACTTAAGTTCTGGAGCACTATCCGTCATTGGTGTTATTATTGTGTGTCTGTTTTATTTTCAGTTCGATCGAATCAGGGCTACCGACAGTTGGGTTCGAACCCACTATCTCCTGAATGCAAGCTCACAGCTGCGCACCCCTAACTGCATGGCTAACTCGCTACAATATTAAAAATATTAATCTAAACAAAACAACAAGAATAGAATTGAAAGAAATTAACCAAAAATATTGATGATCAACAGAATTGCTGACGTAAAAATTGTTAACATCGTCACCATACACCCGAGAAGGAAGGAAGGGTTGTGCTCTCGACATCGGTCAATCAGTAATGCGTCATATAACAACGAAATGAATGTCGTTATTGGTTCTCTTCTCAATCCGGTAACACCTGCAAAACTGCTCCTTCCTGTGCGTGTTCTACTTCAGGTAGCTGCTGGGGTTGTGTTGTCTCGATAACTTATGAAAGCACAGTACTCAAAGCGGGTGAACATAACGTATGACGTCAGCGCTACCTCTGCCTAGAGTTAGCAACATTGTCGCCATAAGACTCCACAGTCTTTTCTAAACGTTGGATGTTCGAACTATGTTACAAGCTGGGAAACTAGAGAACTTGAAAAGAGAAATAGACCGACATAATTTAGATATTTTAGGATTAGCTGAAACACGTTGGAGAGAAGAAGGAGAGTTCACAAGCGGAGACTACAAAGTCTTGCACTCCGGAAGTGAGAATGGTCAAGGCGGTGTAGGTTTGGTACTAAATGCTAACTCTTCAAGAGCCCTACTGGATGTTGAAGCTATTGGAAACAGAATTATCATAGCACGTTTTCTGGCAACACCCGTAAATTTAGTTGTGGTGCAGGTATATATGCCTACGTCCAGCAGTGATGATGATGAGGTTGAAGAAATGTATGAGAAGCTGGAAGAATTACTGCGTAAGACAAAGGCTAGCGAGAACATTATTATAATGGGAGACTGGAATGCAGTGATTGGTGAGGGAAAAGAAGGATTTGCAGTAGGAGGGTATGGTCTTGGTAGAAGAAATTCACGTGGTCAACGTCTTCTCGAATTCTGTGAACAAGAGAGGCTCGTTATAAGTAACACTTGGTTTACCTCATCAAAGAGGCGGAGATATACTTGGAAAAAGCCAGGTGATGATCAACGTTACCAGATTGACTATATTCTTGTCAAGGAAAGATACAAAAATCAAGTGAAGAAATCCATGGCATATCCGGGCGCTGACATCTGTTCTGATCATTCTCTACTAGTAATGAGTACGGAACTGAAATTTAAACGCAGGATTCAGGGAAAACCAACAAAGAAGTGGAATCTTGAAGCATTTAAAAGCGAGCGGACTAAAAAGCAATATCAGGAAGCCACTGATGACAACATATCATCATATGCAAACAACTCACAAACTGTTGATCATTTATGGTCAATAGCCAAATTCTCCATCGAAAAGGCTGCTGAAGACTATGTGGGATTTGTGGAAAGAGTGAATCGCAAACCATGGATCACACAGGACATTCTCTTAAAGATGGATGAAAGAAGAAAATTTAAAAACGAATCTTCAGAAGTAGGCAGAAATAACTACCGAATGCTAAAGAACCAGATTGATCGATTCTGTCGGGAGAAGAAAATGGAGTGGTGGCAGTCAAAATGCGAAGAGATCGAATTTCTGCAAAAACAAGGAAGAACAGATTTAGCCTACCAAAAGATCAGGGAAACTACTAAGAAACAAAAAGGATTCCGCACTAGACAGTTCCGTGATAAACATGGGAATCCTATATCAGACCTGAATTACAAGAAGGAACACTGGAGGATGTATGTTGAAGATCTATACGCAGAACCAATTCCATTCCTTTTGTCAACACGTGGCGAGGAAGACAGGCCAATTGCAGAAGATAGAATTATTAGATCAGAGTTCGATGAAGCTCTAAAATCAATATCCATGGGTAAAACGCCAGGTATCGACAATGTTCCTGCCGAACTAATCAAGAATAGTGGGGATAGTACACTTGAATGGATATTCAAATTGGTAGCAAGAATTTTCGAAGAAGGTAAATGGCCTCAGGAGTTTTACACCAGCATCATCATTCCAATTCCAAAGAAGACTGTACCAGTTGAATGTAGTGATTATCGGACCATTAATCTCATCCCTCATGCATCAAAGATACATCTGCAGATTTTAAGGAAAAGGATGGAAATATACATCGAACAGTATCTAGACAACTCTCAATTTGGCTTTCGAAAGAATCGGTCTACACGTGATGCTATCGGGTCCTTGCGATGTCTTGGAGAAAAGATGTTAAGTGTAAACAGAAACCTTTACGTGTGCTTTGTGGACTTCGAAAAAGCATTTGATAAAGTCAGCTGGCACAAGCTGTTTCCTCTCCTGAAACAAATAGGTTGTCCCCATCGATTAATCAGATTAATATTTGATCTGTATATAAATCAAACTGCTGTTGTTCGGCTTGGAAGTGACGTATCAGAACCCGCTAAGATCCGCAAAGGTGTGCGACAAGGGTGTTTGCTGTCCCCTGGACTGTTCAATGCCTTCGCAGAAGCTATAACTAAGTGGGCTTTTAAAGGTTCTAATATGGGAGTGAAAGTTGGTGGAAGACTTATCCAGAATATTAAATTTGCTGATGATCTGGCATTACTTGCAGTAAATCCGCATTCATTAACTAACATGTTGCAATGTTTAAATGATACAGCTACAGAATATGGAATGAAAATCAATTTTAAGAAGACCAAGATTCTGGTGATAAGTAAGCATCAACACGAACTAAATATTACCATAAATAAAGAACCAGTACAACAGGTCAATCGTTTTAAATACCTTGGCCAGATCTTCACAGAAGACCTACGATGTGAAGTTGAAATCAGGAGCCGTATAGCCATGGCCAAGCAGGCATTCCGTGAAAAGCATTCTCTAATTTGTCAATGCTCGATGTCCCTCAGCCTTAGAAAACAACTGGTTAAGACCTACATATGGCCAGTTGCAATGTACTGCAGTGAGACCTGGTCAATGAATAGAGGTGACATTAAACGACTAGAAGCGTTTGAGATGTGGTGTTGGCGCCGAATGGAAAAGATCAGCTGGGTAGAGAAAATGACCAACATAACGGTGCTGGATCGAATAAAGGAAAAACGGCAAATGATCCGCCAGATATATAGAAGGAGATCCACCTGGCTTGGCCACAGGTTACGACATGGTGGTCTGATGATCGACATTCTAGAAGGCAAAATACCCGTAAAACGCCCTCGCGGGAGGCCACGGAACACTTTCATGAGATCTTTCCTACATAGCTCTAGCCTACGAAATTATGAAATGGTCAAAAGGACAGCACAAGACCGAACAACGTGGAGAAGACTCATTGTAGGGGCAGACCAGTCGCTTGACTGAAAAACATGATGATGGATGCTCTATAGAGTTAGCAACACTGTCGCCATAAGGCTCCACAGTCTTCTCTCAACGCTGCTACACTGATCAAGATAATATTTATTGTGACTGTTGAGAAGACCAGACTGTTCAACATATGCTTCATTGTCCAGCCTCCTGTACTGAAGACTATATTCATGGAGGAACAGGAAAAGCATTGGAAGAGGCCAAGTTTGGGGCAAAAATAATATAACTGTGTAAAAATGTATGTTTCTGATTCGAGTATAATAATAATAATACTAGAGCTTTAGATATCATTACAGTATCGGAATAATTCGACTACATCGTATATTCGCAAATTCAGAATTGGAATAGATTATTCGAATGTTCAAACAATGCGGATGTCCAAAAACTTCGTTTGTTCCAATAATTCAAACATTCAAGTACTCGAGAAATTCGAAAATTCGATTGTTAAAATAAATCGAACAGTTGAAATATTTGAATTACCGAATATGAAAATGATAAGTACCCGAAGATTACAGCAAATTGTGTATAGAAGTACACTATGGCCAGTGGGTGAGATGTTCGAATCAGAGGTGAATCCAAGGGGTTGGATGGCGGTTAACCCCCTTCCCATTCAGCCTGATAGATCGTTATAAATGAATATAATTGAAAACACAAGTAGGCTATCTTTCTTTCTTTTTTTAATTCTTTCTCTTCCCCTTATATTCTACTTTCTTTCCTCTTTGTTTTTATGTTCTGTTTTAATTATTCGAACATTTGAATGGCTCAATTGTCGGGTTATTTCACTATAGCAAATATTCGAATAAGTTTGAAATACAAATAACTCAATTAATTAGATGTTTGAATATGTAAAACTGTAGTTTATTCTGCACTTCTTGTCTTTAGAAGCTCCTATTACTCCCAACTCGGCTAAAACCGCAGTACTAAACGATTGATGGTAAACATGATAAATTAAGGGAAAGGGGTTCAAGAAATTAACATAAGAATTAAATTACTACATATTTGTGACATAAGTGCAGTTCTTAACATTTCATTTGGTATTGATTGTCTAAATCATTTTATACTAAAACAAGATGTTCAGTAAAGAACATATAGCCTACTTTCTCCTAAATATATGAGTATAGTTATAACTAGTTATTATCAAAGAGTATAATAGAACTATTCTTTGTTGAAGGCCATAGAAGCGATTTACCTCTACCAAACGCCACAATCTAGATAAAAACTGCTACCATCATTGAAGAAAGAAAGATAAGAAGTATCTCAAGAATGTTATGGATCTGGAGACATAATCGACCGGACTGGCTGCGTGGCTCGGCGGTAACGTTCTCGCTTGCTGGGCCCTAGGTTGCAAATTCGTATCCTGGCACAGTCAGCTGGCATTTGAGGGTGCACAAATGCGAGGGAGCCGTGTCAGTACATTTACTGGCACGTTAAAGATCCTCTTCGGGCCAAATTTCCGGCACCCCGGTGTCTCTAAAAGCAGCAGTAGTTAAAAGGGATGTAAAACCAATAAAATTATTATTATTATTATTATTATTATTATTGTTTTAATGTGCTAAACGGTTCCAGGCTAGTGTTCAGAAGTAAAGGGGAAGTTTTAGTCGGTAGTCTGCTACTCAGCATCAGGAGCCCGACACTCTGTGCGTAAATGCATTTCTTGCCCTAAAAAAAAAAAAATATATATATATATTATTATTATTATTATTATTATTATTATTATTATTATTATTATTACATATACGACCTGCCGTGGGCAACATCCAACTTTGAGTTGAGGCATGTCTTTACACGTCTGGTTGTGCAGGGCTTTCACAACCCTAATTGAAAAAAAAGGAAGGAAGATTGTAGTTTTACGTGGCCGTGAATCTTGTGATTATGAGCCACGGGACCTCCTTTTTACGTGGAATCCGAACCACAGGACATGGCATTTCACTTCAAAAATCTCACATGCATTGACCGGGAATCGAAAACCCTAATTGAATTAACAAATCTTTCCATGACCCTACAGAGACGTGTGTATACAAACTATGTGGATATTTTCGATTGCTATTTGCCTGAAATAAAAGTAGTAAATAATACCTGAACTAACACCAACGGCTTGAACTCAGTTACTATGTGAAATCGTTTTGTTCTTTACTTCAAATAACATTTTCAAGTAACGCAAAATAGGCTGTTACAAACCCTTTAAAATAAAAAGTAAAAATGTATCGTAGTATCATCTTGTCATTCTTCAAATTCGATGCGCATAGAATGCCAATGGTATATTAATCAATGGAGCCCCACGTAGACTAGTCGTGACTTCTAGTGGTGAAATATCGAACAATATAATCCTAACAGAGCGAGTGCATTCTAGCGGCCAGAAGAAGAAACTTTTCAATAAAATCTGCAGTTACCTTTTTGGCAGCTAGATGTCTCGAGTAAATCTGCTGGCGAATTATATTTTAATTAAATATATATTTTACACCATAATATGCACAATATAACGCTTAATTTTAAAACATCTGAGTCATTACAAAACAATAAACATATAACATTTCAAGCAAAAAATCTAGCTCTGATCTGGTTTGATCCATAGGCAGTTGAGCGATAGGCTAACGCTCTACCACTGAGCTAATTGTGTCAAGGAATATCGTTCTATATAAAATGACTTACATAGAACTTGTTTGCAAAAAATACGATTTCATCACTGGAGTATATTATTTATATATAAAGCATTTCATACAAAGTTTATTTATTTTGTATCAGTACGCTATATTGCATTCAATACTCAAATTAGTGAAATATAAGTCAGGCACAAGATATCCGCTGCCATCTTGTCTTATTACTGAATCAGCTCAGCTTTTTAAAATCACGTCTGCACTATAGTATTACAAAATAAACTTTTAATTTCGAACGTGCCTCTTCCTTTAGAACAGTTAAAACGATTCTCGGCTCGATAATCGGAACTGGTGGGTCCCATGATATGGATTATAAAGTTCGCATAATTCGCACGGCCGCCATCCTGAAATGGTATGGTGGACGACCTTGTAGTTTGGTCACAAGACGCATCCTATACGAAGGTATGTTGTTACCAAATTTGGTAGAGATCGGATGATTTGGTTAGTCGTTATTTGATTTTACGTTTTGAACGTTTGAGTGGCCGCCATTCAGTTTTAGTAAAGATGGCGGCGATATAAAACATGACACTGAGGTGTCCTTTGCTAGTGATACCTTTGTACCAAATTTCGTTCAATTCGCATTCACCGTGTTCGAATTGATAGGGGGGGGTGACAGACATTCAGAGTACACACACTCACACACACACACACACACACACACACACAGACTCACACACACACACATACACACACACACAGACTCACACACACACATACACACACACAGACAGACACACTTTTTTCGCCCTGTGTTGATCTCATAAGTCTACTTTCATTTTTTGCAAAAATCGAAAGTAGGCTAAAAATGGTATGTGATAGAACAAAAGCAATGGCACTTCTGAAAGATGAGCAATGTAAAATGTAAAACAAGATGTTCAGTAAAGAACATATAGCCTACTTTCTCCTAAATGTATGAGTATAGTTATAACTCGTTGTTATTATCAAAGAGTATAATAGAACTATTCTTTGTTGAAGACCTTAGAAACGATTTACCTCTACCAAACGCCACAACCTAGATAAAAACTGCTACCATCATTGAAGAAAGAAAGATAAGAAGTATATCAAGAATGTTATGGATCTGGAGACATAATCGAACGGACTGGCGGCGTGGCTCAGCGGTAACGTTCTCGCTTGCTGGGCCCTAGGTTGCAGGTTCGTATCCTGGCGCAGTCAGCTGGCATTTGAGGGTGCACAAATGCGAGGGAGCCGTGTCAGTACATTTACTGGCACGTTAAAGATCCCCTTCGGGCCAAAATTCCGGCACCCCGGTGTCTCTAAAATCAGCAGTAGTTTAAAGGGATGTAAAACCAATAACATTATTATTATTATTACGACCTGCCGTGGGCAACATCCAACTTTACACGTCTGGTTGTGCATGGCTTTCACAACCCTAATTGAATTAACAAATCTTTCCATGACCCTACAGAGACGTGTGTATACAAACTATGTGGATATTTTCGATAATATAATCCTAACAGAGCGAGTGCATTCTAGCGGCCAGAAGAAGAAACTTTTCAATAAAATCTGGAAGTTACCTTTTTGGCAGCTAGATGTCTCGAGTAAATCTGCTGGCGAATTATGTTTTAATTAAATATATATTTTACACCATAATGTGCACAATATAACGCTTAATAACATTTTCAAGTAACGCAAAATAGGCTGTTACAAACCCTTTAAAATAAAAAGTTAAAATGTATCGTAGTATCATCTTGTCATTCTTAAAATTCGATGTGCATAGAATGATAATGGTATAGTAATCAATGGATCCCCACGTAGACTAGTCGTGACATCTATTGGTGAAATATCGAACAATATAATCCTAACAGAGCGAGTGCATTCTAGCGGCCAGAAGAAGGAACTTTTCAATAAAATCTGGAAGTTACCTTTTTGGCAGCTAGATGTCCCGAGTAAATCTGCTGGCGAATTATGTTTTAATTAAATATATATTTTACACCATAATGTGCACAATATAACGCTTAATTTTAAAACATCTGAGTCATTACAAAACAATAAACATATAACATTTCAAGCAAAAAACCTAGCTCTGATCGGGTTTGAACCATAGGCATTTGAGCGATAGGCTAACGCTCTACCACTGAGCTAATTGTGACAACGAATATCGTTCTATTTAAAATGACTTACATAGAACTTGTTAGCAAATAATGATTTATACTAAACGATTTCATCACTGGAGTATATTATTTATATATAAAGCATTTCATACAAAGTTTATTTATTTTTTATCAGTACGCTATATTTTATGCAATACTCAAATTAGTGAAATATAAGTCCGGCACAAGATATCCGCTGCCATCTTGTCTTATTACTGAATCAGTTCAGCTTTTTAAAATCACGTCTGCACTATAGTATTACAAAATAAACTTTTAATTTCGAACGTGCCTCTTCCTTTAGAACAGTTAAAACGATTCTCGGCTCGATAATCGGAACTGGTGGGTCCCATGATATGGATTATAAAGTTTGCATAATTCGCACGGCCGCCATCCTGAAATGGTATGGCAGACGACCTTGTAATTTGGTCACAAGACGCATCCTATACGAAGGTATGTTGTTACCAAATTTGGTAGAGATCGGATGATTTGGTTAGTCGTTATTTGATTTTACGTTTTGAACGTTTGAGTGGCCGCCATTCAGTTTTAGTAAAGATGGCGGCGATATAAAACATGACACTGAGGTGTCCTTTGCTAGTGCTACCTTTGTACCAAATTTCGTTCAATTTGCATTCACCGTGTTCGAATTGATAGGGGGGGGGACAGACATTCAGAGTACACACACTCACACACACACAGACACACACACACACACAGACTCACACACACACATACTCACACACACACAGACTCACACACACACATACACACACACAGACAGACACACTTTTTTCGCCCTGTGTTGATCTCATAAGTCTACTTTCATTTTTTGCAAAAATCGAAAGTAGGCTAAAAACACTTTCGAAGAAAATTAAATTTATTCATTTTTAGTTTTTTTTTGATTGATGCTATATATAATTTATTGCAGCCAATGGCCATACAGTAAGTAGGATGATGTTACATAATATATCAGTCTTTTGCATAGTGGGACAGAGCTAATGTTCTTTTTGTGCACTCAATCAGTTGATACGGTGGGCAGTGTAGACCGCAGATTACACACACACAGTCTATGGATGGTTCATGAAAACCTTTACTGTTACAGATGCGATGATGAAACCCATGTATTGCACCTCTCCCGTGGCGTAGCTTGAAGTTTGCTTCTTTCCATTCTTGGTTGATCATGGCCGGGGTTTGATAGAACTCCGGGTTTATTTCTTCTGTTTTTTAGGACTTGTTCCTCTAGGAATTTTGTGTAGGCTGGAGTTGATGCCAGATTTATTTATTTAACCGTATGGTGAATTATATACAAAATTTACATTATACAACAATATCCACATTCTTCAACCAAGTTATGACATTTGGAGTGACATGAAAGAGTTCAGCAGGGTTCGCAGGGAACGAGAACAGAGGGCAGCGTCGGAGCAGATGATCCATTGTCTGCTCCTCTTGATATACAGTCGCACATTGCTGAATTGATCCAGCCCCATCTGCGTTGAAAGAATTTACAGCAGCCATGGCCGGTTCTGAATCTGTTAAGACGGCACCACAGTTTCCTTGGGAGTTCAGAACCTTTCAGTTCCTTTGTAGGATCAAGAGAATGGGCACTTGTCCCCGCTGTTTTTGTTGACCACTCGTTTCTCCAACTTTGGTTTAAATTAAACCCATCCACATACAGTATTTCTGCAGTAACACATGTTGGCCTCCTAGACCGTAGTCGCTGTTGTGAGGGATGGCAAAATTCATGGTGTAGTGGTAAAGTAGGTGAAGCCCTGTTCTTCTTAGCCTCTCTCAACAATGCTTGTTTCCTTCTTAGATGTGGTGGAGGAATGTGGATTAGCACAGGCGGCCAATGGCAAGGCGTTGACTTAATAGTACCAGTGATGCATCGCATTGTATCATTTAATCCTGAGTCTACTTTATGCACATGTGCACTTTCCAACCACACGGATGCACAGTATTCTGCTGTTGAATAGACAAGGCTAATGCCAGTTAGGCGTAAGCAGTCGGCAGAGGCTCCCCAGGAAGTACCACTAAGTTTATGTAGGATGTTGTTTCTTGCAGCAATTTTATGGGAGAGCTTGGTGAGATGCTCTTTGTAGGTCAGGGTTCTATCCAAAGTCACTCCAAGATAAGTAGGAAAGGGATTGTATTGAACCCTTTTATCCTCTGTTGGATAAATGATTCTATGTTTTATTTCTCCAATTAATAAATATTTCAACCAGCATCATGAAAGTTGCCAGACGGAGATGAGGAAATTTCAAGCATTGGTTGGAGACAGCGGGGACATACCTGAAGCAGGTTGACAATAGGCTAAATATTTTAGCTGTGAAAGGAAATAGCATAGCGATGTGTCAGAAGGACAGGTGGGCCGCCTCAAATAGAAGCGACGCGCAGTGAGACATGATGCTGGTATGTTCATTGTGATATTCGCGCCTAGAAGAAATATGATGCAGTAATGTGAGTGGCTGATGAGCAGGCTGGACACTCCTACGACGCCAAGATCTGCTATGAACCGCCAAATTACAGAAAATGTGAGAACCAATGAGAGAAGAATGCCTAGTTAACGCGGCAGGTCTAGCGTGGGTACGCTCGGCTAGCATTCACGCGGGAAATCGCCTAGACAAAATCTCTACGATCGATTCTAGGATTAATGAGCATATTCTTGGCCTGTGCAATGTTACGAGTTCAGTGATATTTATTTCATGCCTGTACCACAATTATTTCGAGAAACTTTTACATAAATTCCCCCCCCCCCCCATCGAGACCTAGGGCCAGTTCTTTTATAAGTGGCATGAAGAGCCAAGACATTGACTTCTATTCTGTTCGTCTGAGGACGTAGACTATTATTCTGTGCGTCTACGGGCGTAGTCGTCTTATTACTGTGTTCGTCATAATAATCAACCTGTGTCGTGGACACAGGTTGATTATTATTTTGTGTGTCTTGGACACAGAAGTTATTGTAAAGTGTTAAATTCAGTGATAGATAGTCACAGTACTATATTGTAGGGGCAGTATCGTCGATAATTCGCCAACGAACTGTGACAGGGAAAGTAGTACCTGAACAGCGAATTTAGTAGTCAGATATCAAGTGTATAATAATCTAATTTTTGAAGCAGCGCCAGAGATGACACCGACGACTACAGAGGAAGTTTGGAATTCTCAACACTCCGTCCAGATGGCTGAGATGAGATAGAACCATTCAGTTGGGAAATGGCAGCAGACGTTCTTTGACGGGTGACTGCAAGAGAGATGAGTACAAAATAATATTCTTTATTATTTGATAAATTAACTTATGGTTTATGGGACATATTTTGTAAATACATTGCTTGTGTGATTAACGTAGTATATTTAGTTTGGGTCTGACACACTTTTGTATGGAAGCAGCTCGCACGAATGTAGTTAGTGGAAGGTTCTTGTTTTTGTATTGTGTTAACTAACGTAGCTATGTGAACGGCCGTGTTTGCATATGTTACGCAATGCGGTTAAAAACGTCTCTCGGAGATCTGTTGTGTTTCAGAAGTAGGACTGAATTAATGTAATTATACAGTAGATTGGAGGGTAATTAAAATTGTTTAAGATTTATTATTGATCAGATTCAGTGTGACTATTGCCGATTGGAGCAATGTAATTTGTGACGAAGAGCAATCAGCTCTATCGTAGGTTTTAAATATTGTGTTTAATGTTTGTGAGCACCTATTCAGCAGACCTGTGTGAAAAGCGTCATGTCGGTCCCAGATGTGTGTATGTGTGTATTTTTTGTGGTATTACAAGCGGGAATTTCAGCTGAGACTGATTTCTGTCAGCTTGGTACCCGGTCCATATTGTATCCTTGCGAGGGCAATTGTGGATATGTGATTATGTCTGACCATATGTTGAGTTGGATGAGATTTTTGTTGCTGTTGATTCCGTGAGGTAACGGAACAGCTGGTCAGCTATTTATATACACTGGAGTGGGACACGACAAGTATTTGAGGAAAGGGGGGAGATGTTTCACAAGGCTGTCTGAACGTGCAAAGCATGGTCATTAGTGAGGAGTGCTCGTTGGCTCCCTAATTACTTGAATTTCAGATAAGAACTGATCAATGGTAAAAGAATTGTTGAAATAAATGGGAGTTGCCTACGAATCACGATAATCTCCGAAGCGTTACCTTAACATGCAGTTTCGTTCATATAAAGTAATCTTAGCTGGTCAGGTTTTTGTTGTTGTTGGTTTATTCCAGGTTTATTTTCATTTCAGTGACCCGTGAGTCACGTGCAATGCTGTCTTTCCTGGTGTGTATTGAGCAATTGGCCAGTTGGTAGCTCATGTTGTTAAGTGCGTCTTCGCGCTAATGAGGATCTCAGAGAGATTCCTGTAAATAATAGATTTGTAGTGTGTGTCAGCACTAGAGTTTTTAAGGGTTTTTATTAATGTCATGCCCATATCCATAAACGTTGATTTACGTGATGATTGTTCGTGAGCACCGTGGCTGTTAACCCGTTGTAAACGAACGGTCATCCAAGTACTCATTTTCTCGTAGTTAGTCATCACGCGCACATAAAACTCAAATGCAAGGTAGTGGAACTAGGATCCACAATTTTATTATAAAGGGGGAGATCCATCTGACTCCTCAAAGTGTTAAATATTCCTGTCAGGGAAAAATTCAGGGAGGATATATTTTTATTATTGTTTTGTTTATTTTCTTTTATGCACAATTAGTTATTAAATCTTGTTATTAGCTTACGTCTTGTCTCCTTACTTTCTTAATTACAGTTTTTATCCTATGACCCTTGCCTCAGTAAAGCATGTTGTTTGGCGACGTAAACATCACACTATGAACTGAGCGCGACCCCTTGATCAAGATTCTTGCATAAAACACTGCTATTCTGAAGGGTTCATAGGGATAAAACTGGCGGCCAAGCGTGGGGCCATTTACTGTGGTCTAACGGCGGAGATTACACATGTCAATAGTGGCGTATTTGAGTAAAACTGACATGCCGCAAGTGCAGGCAAATATGACAGTATTTAATCACCGGGAAGTGATATTTTATTAAATGTAATTGAGGCGAAGTGGATACCGCCAAATATGTGAAAGGTAAATTAAAATCAGGAGTTTGCAAAGTAAAATACGGTTCACGTTTTTGTCTTTTAAATTAAAGTAAAATTAATATGTGATACCGGGCGCCCAATGATAAATTAAAACTAGATTTGCTTAGAAAGTCAAACTCATGGAAATATTAGGAGGCTGTAGCCTAAAATGACAATTAATACTTTGTTAATTAGCCAGTGTTAATATCAGATCAGGATGACAATTTAATGACTAAATATGTGCTTGGGTTTAAAATTAAATTGAGTAAAACTAGAACCACTCAGAGATGCAATTGACTAGTGGGAGTAAATGTAAAAAAATAAATGAACTGAGTTGGATAAAGAAAGTAAATGTGCATTGGAGTTTATGTGTGTGTCAAAAGGGCATTGCTTTATGCCATTTCCCTTATGTCTCATATAAAGTGTGTATTATGGCAACGGTGGAGCAGATCTAGGAGATCATTGAGAGTGCGGCGAGGAGAACACAGGAATTGTTAAATACTAAACTGTCAGAACAAAGTGAATCGCTAAATACTAAACTGTCAAAACAAAGTGAATCGCTAAATACTAAACTGTCAGAACCAAGTGAATCGCTAAATACTAAACTGTTAGAACAAAGTGAATCATTGCGGACACAATTAAACAATAGTAGGCTAGAACAAAGTGAGTCTATAAACAAATTATCTGAGCAAAGTGAATCATTGCGGACACAATTAAACAATAGTAGGCTAGAACAAAGTGAGTCCATAAACAAATTATCTGAGCAAAGTGAATCATTGCGGACACAATTAAATAACAGTAGAATTGAACAAAATGAATATCAGGCGGAACAAGCTAGGTTATTAAAGAGTGAAATTAATGACACTATCAATTCGCAGTTAGAGGCGCAAAATATTAAAAACACGAACCAATTAGCTTCGTTAACCGCAGAAATGAAAGATCACACTAATCAACAGATGGTATTACTGGCCCTAGATGTTAGCAAGAATAATGAGAAACAATTAGAGCAGATTAAAAAAATGGAAGATATTTTTGATCAAAAACTTAGCATTCTGGATGAAACGGTGTTGGCTAAATTAGAACAAATTGAAATAGCATGCACAATGAATACAAGCGAGGTCAAAGTAGCTCAGGATAAATTGGAAGGACGATTTAAGGAGATGGAGAAAAGCGGCAGGGTCATTCAACAACAATTATCAGCAGTAGATGAAAACATATCCGGCATAATTAAAGATATGGACCGTCTCGAGATAAAATCAGCGGAACAATGGGAAAGCCTAAAAAAGGAGCAAGAGCAATTTAAGAGTACATTAGACGAAAGGCTGAGCCAGATAGAAAGTAATCAGGATGACACAAAAAGCCAGATCGAAGGGCAAGTAAGCACGATTAAAGAACAAATAAGGAAAGATTGGAAGAAAATGAATATTGATTCTAAAGAGGAAAGATCCACCATTCTTAAAACAGTAGGCGAAAATCACACGCGTATTCAAGCTTTGGAGCAAGAGGTGAAAAATAAACTTAAAGAGCAGACGGACAGGATTATTAAAGCCGAACTCCGCTCATTAGAACAATCATCTATATTTAGAACGGGAACAGTGAAAGACAAGCCGGATAACTCAAATAGTCCAGAGTCCAGCACAGCAGGAAGTCAGACTCAGGCAGACAGCCCATTAACAACAAACACGGAAGGATTTCGTAAGAATGTAGATAGGAGCTCGACACCACAAGACGGTCATCAGCCCACACAACTTATTCAAGTAATTCGCTCAAATGACTACAAACCGCAGAAATACACGGAAAATTCAGGGGTGACACCCAAAGCCTTTATCAAAGAGATGGAAGACCATTTCAATGACACTGGGGTACCTGAAGCACGAAGATTAAGGATGATGGAGAGATTTTTATCAGGATATGTCCTCACATGGTTTTTAAGCTTCAAATATACATTTGGAAACATGTCAGATTTCAACTTAGCGTTTCTGCGGAAATACTGGTCGCCCGCAACACAACAGAGTCCAAGGATGGAGCTTTACTCTAGGAAGTATCAAACCACTCAGCAAACAAAATACTCAGATTTCTTTAACATGCAAATGTTAAAATTTCGTGACCTTGATTACCCATTAAATGAAGCCGATCTGGTGATGACTATAGCGAGACAGATGCCAGTAAACGTACAACAAGTACTAGTCGCAGCGAACGTTAGTACGGCCCTACATGCAGAGCAGATACTACGGCAAATAGATGAGACTACATCTCATAGTCATTATAGAGGAGGAAGACAGCTGGAGTTAGTCAATACTACAGAGGTCATCAAACCAAAACAGGCAAACACCAAAACGCAGGGCACTAACACAAGCACTTCCACACCTAGGCGAAGCCAGGAAGAAGGAGAAAACAGACCATATCAGCGTAACGAAAATCATTACAACAATAGGTCATACCAAGGTAACAATAGATACCAACAGAGAGGATATCAGCAATGGCGTGAAAATCGAAGGAATGACAGGCCTTATGGAAGATACGGTGATTACAATGCCAATCAACGATGGAAAGGAAGAAGAGATCAAAATCAAGGAGAGCCACGTAACTATCGAGATGACTGGGATGATAGGCACGCTCAATCGCAAAATTACTTAGAGGAGTTACACGCTAGTCAAGGTGGAGAGATAGGAAGATGGGAAAAGGCCATTGGGAACATGAAGAATCCTGATACACATACTGAGGAAGCTGGAAGTCTACTGAGACAACAGGGATATCAAGGACATGAGCGACAGAAGGATGATGAGAGTCGCAATGGAGCTAAAAAAAATGTTAAATTTGGATAAAGGAGACAGGCTACAAACACAACAGTCGGAAGTTGAAGATGGATGGATAGTAGCGAACATACAAGAATGGATTGCTTTGCCAGAAGACTGCCTGGAGGAGACGGTGAAACCACGGAACGATGAAATTAGGCAATTACCCATTATTTACGCGAGGATTGGTGGAATTACTATAAGATGTTTATTGGATACGGGGTCACAGATCAGTCTGGTATCGGAGGCCTTGGTTCGAGAGTTGGGACGGAGTCAGAATATTCCTGTAATTCCGGTACCACAGCTCAAAGTGAGGGGTGTTATTCCTGAACGCACCGTCACTTGTAAACGTCAGGCATACTTAGAGCTGAACATATTGGAACACACTTTTGGGCAAACATTCATTATCATGGCAAAGATGAATTTCAATATAATTCTTGGTGCAAATTTTACTTGTGACTATCAAGCAGTGATAGATTTGCACAAGAATACTGTTAGTTTTAGAGAGTATGATCAACTGAAAAATGTGGGATTGCATATGGATGAAATCACTACCGGAAGAGATGTAAATTCTTGGGCATTGGAAGCAATATCGGAAGAAACGGAAGAGGAGGTACGAAAGGCAGAAGATAACATCATAGAAGGAGCTGTTGTGGAACTAGATGAGGAGAGTGAATCCCAGGAGATATGGTCTTTATTAACAGAAGGAGATAACAGTGATGCACAATTTGAAGAGTTACTACCGGATGCACTCAGCAGGAACCCAGAGCCTGATAATGAAGAAACAGCGATGGTACAACACTTGGAGTTAACACCGAAGGACCGGGAATTCTTGGAGGAGTTACGTGAGATACAGCGAGAACAGGAAGCGGAACCATGGATGATGCTTTTAATTCAATACTTCAGAAAGCAACTACCTACAGGAACACCTGCATTTCGAGAAGCGAAAGCCAAAGAAGGAAGATATGTTTATGTCAACAATTTGCTGCACAAATGGGTAGATAATGACCACACCAAGTTACGCATATTAGTACCTGCATCGTTACAACGAGGATTGACATGGCATACGCACGAAAGTTACGGTCATGTGGGCGTAGATAAGTGCGAAGCGACTATAGGAGAGACATTTACATGGCCACGTATGAGAACAACTATATGTGACGTCATTACAACTTGTGATCCGTGTCAGAGGACAAAGCCCAATAATTACTTAATGAGGCAGTATCCCTGACCATTGCTACCTCAGAAACCATGTGAGCTACTGGCACTCGACTGTTTCGGTCCAATTCCGAAGGGAAGGCGAGGTTGCCGTCATTTGCTAGTGTGCATTGATGTATTTTCTAAATTCGTAGTACTATGCCCTATTCAGAAAACGACATCGAAGCAAGTACTCAGTCGCATTCGAAATAGAGTTATTCCAATCCTTGGTAAACCAGAGTTTATATTATCAGACCATGGCAGTTATTTCACAAGCGCCGAATTCAAGAAAGGTATGGAAGATAAGGGGATAAAACACGTTTTAAGCAGTATCCGACATGCTCAAGCAAATCCAAGTGAAAGAGCAATTAAGTGTGTAACTTCATATTTGAGGATCTTCATTCCGAACGAACACCACAAATGGGTCGATAAAATTAAGGATGTAGAGACATGCATGAATTCTACCAGGCTCGAGTCAACAGGACAAATCCCTATGGTCCTACACAAGAACGAGTATCCAGTAAGAACGTGGAAAAGCATCATTAACTGTCCACAAGATCCAATGATAGCACCTGTCTTGCGAATTGAGAGGACGAGAGCCTACATGAGAAAACAAGCAGACCGCAGATTACGGCGAGTGAGAAAAAAGAGGTTTCACAGGGATCTTGAAATCAACCAGCTCGTTTTGGTGAAACGACCTGCTACATCGGACCCAGAAGAGAAAATCTTCAGTAAATTCTGCGAAAAGTTCATAGGACCCTATTCTATCGTAAGAAACCTTGGAAACAATGCTTACAGAGTGAAAGAATTGAGTACAGGAACAATGTCAGTCTACAACGCTGCCAACCTAAAAAAGTATCGTCGCAGTGAGCCATGGGAGCGCCAAAATTAATGATGCAGTTTGAATATATGGACGTCCTATTATCAACAAAGTGCACGAGGAGCAGTTGAGTACGGCACGTAAACGAGGAAGTAGAGTGGTTGTTGACAAACATTAACGAGACGAGCAGAGTGTTGCCTCAGGCACCAGAGCGTCATGCAGCAGACTGAGAGGGGAGATACGAGCAGGAAATGAAAACGAGTAAATGCCATTCAAGACAGGAGCGACTAGACCAGTAGTAGAAAAGGGGTGATTCCGAAATAAAACAATTTGGCCTACGGAAGTTTTTTAAAATTGTCGACTTTATTCCTAAGTTCGAAATTTTGTGAGTGGGAGAGTTGTGAACCCTTTTATCCTCTGTTGGATAAATGATTCTATGTTTTATTTCTCCAATTAATAAATATTTCAACCAGCATCATGAAAGTAGCCAGACGGAGATGAGGAATTTTCAAGCATTGGTTGGAGACAGCGGGGACATACCTGAAGCAGGTTGACAATAGGCTAAATATTTTAGCTGTGAAAGGAAATAGCATAGCGATGTGTCAGAAGGACAGGTGGGCCGCCTCAAATAGAAGCGACGCGCAGTGAGACATGATGCTGGTATGTTCATTGTGATATTCGCGCCTAGAAGAAATATGATGCAGTAATGTGAGTGGCTGATGAGCAGGCTGGACACTCCTACGACGCCAAGATCTGCTATGAACCGCCAAATTACAGAAAATGTGAGAACCAATGAGAGAAGAATGCCTAGTTAACGCGGCAGGTCTAGCGTGGGTACGCTCGGCTAGCATTCACGCGGGAAATCGCCTAGACAAAATCTCTACGATCGATTCTAGGATTAATGAGCATATTCTTGGCCTGTGCAATGTTACGAGTTCAGTGATATTTATTTCATGCCTGTACCACAATTATTTCGAGAAATTTTTACATAAATTCCCCCCCCCCCCCCATCGAGACCTAGGGCCAGTTCTTTTATAAGTGGCATGAAGAGCCAAGACATTGACTTCTATTCTGTTCGTCTGAGGACGTAGACTATTATTCTGTGCGTCTACGGGCGTAGTCGTCTTATTACTGTGTTCGTCATAATAATCAACCTGTGTCGTGGACACAGGTTGATTATTATTTTGTGTGTCTTGGACACAGAAGTTATTGTAAAGTGTTAAATTCAGTGATAGATAGTCACAGTACTATATTGTAGGGGCAGTATCGTCGATAATTCGCCAACGAACTGTGACAGGGAAAGTAGTACCTGAACAGCGAATTTAGTAGTCAGATATCAAGTGTATAATAATCTAATTTTTGAAGCAGCGCCAGAGATGACACCGACGACTACAGAGGAAGTTTGGAATTCTCAACACTCCGTCCAGATGGCTGAGATGAGATAGAACCATTCAGTTGGGAAATGGCAGCAGACGTTCTTTGACGGGTGACTGCAAGAGAGATGAGTACAAAATAATATTCTTTATTATTTGATAAATTAACTTATGGTTTATGGGACATATTTTGTAAATACATTGCTTGTGTGATTAACGTAGTATATTTAGTTTGGGTCTGACACACTTTTGTATGGAAGCAGCTCGCACGAATGTAGTTAGTGGAAGGTTCTTGTTTTTGTATTGTGTTAACTAACGTAGCTATGTGAACGGCCGTGTTTGCATATGTTACGCAATGCGGTTAAAAACGTCTCTCGGAGATCTGTTGTGTTTCAGAAGTAGGACTGAATTAATGTAATTATACAGTAGATTGGAGGGTAATTAAAATTGTTTAAGATTTATTATTGATCAGATTCAGTGTGACTATTGCCGATTGGAGCAATGTAATTTGTGACGAAGAGTAATCAGCTCTATCGTAGGTTTTAAATATTGTGTTTAATGTTTGTGAGCACCTATTCAGCAGACCTGTGTGAAAAGCGTCATGTCGGTCCCAGATGTGTGTATGTGTGTATTTTTTGTGGTATTACGAGCGGGAATTTCAGCTGAGACTGATTTCTGTCAGCTTGGTACCCGGTCCATATTGTATCCTTGCGAGGGCAATTGTGGATATGTGATTATGTCTGACCATATGTTGAGTTGGATGAGATTTTTGTTGCTGTTGATTCCGTGAGGTAACGGAACAGCTGGTCAGCTATTTATATACACTGGAGTGGGACACGACAAGTATTTGAGGAAGGGGGGAGATGTTTCACAAGGCTGTCTGAACGTGCAAAGCATGGTCATTAGTGAGGAGTGCTCGTTGGCTCCCTAATTACTTGAATTTCAGATAAGAACTGATCAATGGTAAAAGAATTGTTGAAATAAATGGGAGTTGCCTACGAATCACGATAATCTCCGAAGCGTTACCTTAACATGCAGTTTCGTTCATATAAAGCAATCTTAGCCGGTCAGGTTTTTGTTGTTGTTGGTTTATTCCAGGTTTATTTTCATTTCAGTGACCCGTGAGTCACGTGCAATGTTGTCTTTCCTGGTGTGTATTGAGCAATTGGCCAGTTGGTAGCTCATGTTGTTAAGTGCGTCTTCGCGCTAATGAGGATCTCAGAGAGATTCCTGTAAATAATAGATTTGTAGTGTGTGTCAGCACTAGAGTTTTTAAGGGTTTTTATTAATGTCATACCCATATCCATAAACGTTGATTTACGTGATGATTGTTCGTGAGCTCCGTGGCTGTTAACCCGTTGTAAACGAACGGTCATCCAAGTACTCATTTTCTCGTAGTTAGTCATCACGCGCACATAAAACTCAAATGCAAGGTAGTGGAACTAGGATCCACAATTTTATTATAAAGGGGGAGATCCATCTGACTCCTCAAAGTGTTAGATATTCCTGTCAGGGAAAAATTCAGGGAGGATATATTTTTATTATTGTTTTGTTTATTTTCTTTTATGCACAATTAGTTATTAAATCTTGTTATTATCTTACGTCTTGTCTCCTTACTTTCTTAATTACAGTTTTTATCCTATGACCCTTGCCTCAGTAAAGCATGTTGTTTGGCGGACGTAAACATCACACTATGAACTGAGCGCGACCCTTTGATCAAGATTCTTGCATAAAACACTGCTATTCTGAAGGGTTCAGTATCTAAGTTGTTGTCCGTCAAGCAAAATATTTGGTTTGTAATTAGAAAACCGATGTGCAAGGTGGAAGCAAGATACTTCTGTTTTATTCAGGCTCGGAATCAATCTCCAGGACTGAAGGAAATCTGACATTCTCTTAAGGTCTTCAGTAAGGGTGTTTTCTGCATCTTCAAAATTTCTGCTCTGCGTTACAAGCGCAATATCGTCAGCATAAATGAACTTTCTTGCCGTAGTATTTGGCAAGTCATGAATATACAGGTTGAAAAAGATTGGGACCAAAACAGATCCTTGTGGGAGTCCATTATTCAGCTTCCTCTTGTGACTTTTAGAGTCACCCAAGAACACCTCAAACTGTCTTTCACTGAGAATGTTTGATAACAAATTCACAATTTCAAAAGATGGATTAACTTGAAACAGTTTGAAAAGTAACCCTTGTCTCCAGACAGTATCATAGGCAGCCGTGAGATCAATGAAGACAGCTGTGAATTTTAGATGGTTTTGGAAACCTGCTTCAATATGTGTTGTAAGGGCAAGAACTTGATCTGTGCAACTACGACCGTTTCGGAAGCCAGCTTGTTCAGGTGGTATGACATCTTCAATGTACGGTGCTATCCTGTTCAGAAGGACACGTTCCAGAAGTTTAAACATGGCGCTAAGCAGGGCAATGGGACGATAGCTTTCAGGATTGTGTTCAGATTTACTTGGTTTCAGAATAGCTATAATTTTGGATAGTTTAAACTGTTTGGGTAGGTGATTATTTTCAAGGATATATGTGAAAAGAGAAGTAATCCAGTTTATACTGAGTGGACCCATGTGTAAGATGAATTCATTATAGATGTTATCAGGACCAGCTGCCTTGTTGATCTTCAACTGCTTGATAGCTGCTACAACTTCTTCAACAGAAAACGCCCTGGATTGTTGATTACTTCTCTGGGCGTTCTTTTTGAGGAGAGTGAGGTTACGTTTCACCATTTTGGTTTTGCCCGTGTAAGATCTACCATTCTATTAGCAATGGTATCAGGACTTAAAGTACCGTATGTCTTTCTGGAGTTTTTCTTACCAGTCAGTCCGTGAAGTATTCTCCAAGCTTTTCTGCTCGACTTTACAAAATTCATTTCTGTAACAGTTGCTTCCCACTTCTCTCTCCTGCTTTTATTGAGGGACAGTAGTAGCTGAGTGCCTAATGATTGATCTCCAGTACTTTGATATTCATTATACAAGTCCTCACTATCCTTATTCCATCCAGGCACATATTCCTTCCTGTAACCCCTAGGAATGTTTGCTTTTGCAGCCTTAATAACGAGTTCAACAAATTCGCCATAGTTGGTTGCTGTTGATTGTAAGTTTTTCTCAGTTAAGTTTTTATCAAGTTCCTTAGAGAATGCGTCCCAATTAGCGCGTTGGAAATTCCATCTGGGTAAGGGCATCGAATTCACAGGAAGGATTTTCAGCCCTACCTCTACAATTACAGGACGGTGTTGGCTGTTTGGAAAGTTAGACAGAACATTTCGTGAGGTATATAAGGGTTGCGATAGTTGATCCATAGAAACAAATATTAGATCTGGGTTGTAGTCCCTATTCCAGCGTGCGGAATGGAAAGTACCTTTGTCCTTTACATCAAACACCAGATGTAAATTGGATATTTCTGCCCATAAAAGTAATGTCTCTCCATTATCATCTACTGTATCATAACCCCATGATGTGTGGTGGCTGTTAAAGTCACCAGTATAGATACATGGATGGTCAAAAGTAGGCAGTACAGCTGGAGTCCAGTTTATGCATGGAGGCTTGTACACATTGACAATTTTTAGGCCGTTAATCTCAATGACTAATAGGAACGTAATGTCTATGACTGTGGACTCAAGAACTTGGACTGCAGTCAAGCTGGACTTGGCATAAGTGGCTATACCATACTGTGGGTGGTGGATGGCATTTACTAGGGTATAACTTGGAAGATGTCCTCTTCTATGGAAGTCCTGCTCATCTTTGGTATGCGTCTCATGGATATTAACGATGTCAATATCAAGATCCTGTAGCTGTTTATGTAGATAAACACATTTGGCTGAACTTAGGCCTTCAATATTGAGTTGCATAATGCGTATTGAGTGTCCAATATCTCTAGTTTGGTGGTTCTGAAAAGAACCATTTTTACATTGCATTCTTGGCATTATATGTATAGTTCACCTAATATTGTTGCTCGTTTAGCACCACCCAGGGGTCACGTGTAGGGTTAAGTTATAGGTTACACCTACGGACGTGAGCAACATCAACCCAGATTGTGGGTGGTCATTACATCTTCAATTAAAGATCTAGTACCTGCTAGCTGGTACTAGTGTTAAATCCGCGGTACCTTATCCATATCCGCAAAACGTAAGTCTAATAATATGCCTCATTACTACCCCTACGGTACTATCGAAATGCATGAGATTTTATAAATACTTCACCAACAACCTAAATACAACACAAGTTTTCACGATTTTTACCGCCAGGTGGCAGCATTTGTCATTCGAAATTCATAGCTAAGGGGAATTAAACAGTTGACTCATCACAACTGGCGAGATGAACTTACTCGTCTCTTCTGCTGAGGTATATTTGCCTGAGGCCTTTTAAAAGCAATATATTGTTGCCAAACCTACTACAAGTCTTTATTTTTCATCTCTCCTAAAGCACTATTAAATTTCAACCTACTAAAGGACTTCTAATTTTCACTTTGAATTGAAGGTGCTGCATAACTTAAAACCAATACACACACTGAAGAATCTTACTCACAGCTAATCCATGGCGAACGTAGTGATTATAATAACATCTACAGCATCGGCAGGAGTGTGTAGTGGCCAACAATGGCCAACATTCACATCCTGACCCGAATCTAAGCTGAGACTGACTGCTACACTTTTTATCATCATGCACTGCCCCTAGTTACTGAATTAATTATTCCAATAATTAATTAGTTAAACAAATTATCTATTATCCTTGCACAATTAAAAAACCATTGCACTGCAAATACTCTGGCTATCATTTGATAAACTATTGCCAGAAGTAATTTATTCAACTCATTATCATTACCCTCCAAACTTTCTTCCCACAAACTAGAGTAAAAGGAGCCCGGATTACGGGCATCAGACTCTTTAATTTCTTCCTAAATTCACCTTTTTTAAGGTGTTATGCTTGTCACTGCCTAAGAGTCATCATCATCATCATCATCTTCATTTCCCCTTTTCCAGCTGACACAGGGTGGGGGCAAATATGGTTCCTCTCCACTTTGCTCTGTCGTTCCACCATTCCTCCTCCGACACAGTGTTGCAATCCAGGTTCCGTTTTCTAATACTTTTCTCCACCGAGTCCATCCAACGCATTCTTGGTCTTCCTCGTCCTCTCTTCCCTGTCATCCGTCGTTCCAGTGCTCGTCTTGGTAGCCTTACTTCATTCATCCGTTTGACATGTCCAAACCATCTCAATCTGTTTTGCTCCAGTTTGTCATTTAGTTTGTGTACTCCTAGTTCTTTCCGTATATCTTCATTTCTCACTCTGTCCCTCCTCGTTTTCTGGACCATACTTCTCAGGAATCTCACCTCAGCTGCTTGTACTCTGCCTAAGAGTAGTAGGTATATTTGCACAAAAATTATATTTCAAGTACTTCGGAGTAATGAAAGTCTCCCCTATACCTTGTACAGTTACACTTTTAGTGCTTAATTGTGTATGCGAGTATAAATAAAGTTTTACGTCCACCATCAGACATGTTAAAGGGATTCCATTTCAACTTCCAGAACTTTCGTTATCTAAATTCATTCCACCCACGCACATGGTATTATGCGGGCAGAAAACACCAATCTCTCTCTGACCATATCACGGGCAAAACAACTTGGTCTTTCTACGTATTATTTTATGTCCGTACAGAAGGAAGAGGAATGTGTAGTGGTTAGTATCTGTCATTTCATGTTCAGCTTACGTTTTTTAGACATTATATAACTTGGGATTTCCAAAACAGATAGCTCATACATTTTCATATTAAAGTGCTCTGAATCCAATATGTGTAAAGGATAGTAGTAGTAGGGGCGGGGGAGAGGAAGAGAAAGGAGGGTTGAGAGAGAAGGGAATCCCTTTTTCATCCCCTGTTTGCAGGCCACCCACCTTGCATTGCCCGGGCAGCAGATCGATACTCGGCCAGAATGAAGGAGAATGTGAATGCGCAATGCATTTCTGCGCATCTACGTAACTACTGCATAAACTGAATGTACGGTACAGTATGAGGAAAGGGAAAGAACCTTGCTTTACTACAATAAGAGATGAAACTAAAAGTAAAAGAGGGAGGGGATGGTGGGGAAGAGAAACTACAGTATTATCTGCCCCTCTACTTACACATACATGCACGCCCTAGCAAAGACATGCAATTTGAAATAGATGGGTTCTCCCGGCCAGTAAAAACAGTAAGGGAAGTGGGGTGTGTAGAAGGGTAAGGGTGGATTTGAGGGGAGGTTGAGGGGGTTTGGATAGATAGGAAGGGAATGAGAAAATCCCTGAACCTAACTTTACTCACAAAAACTGGAGAGAACTTGAAAGGAAGACTTGAGTTTCATATAACAGTCTAAAGCTTAGAGAAAAATGCTTCTACTCCATTTTTGGAAAGTAAATATCACTGAGTGTTGCCTATGCACTGGGGTATCTTGGCTGTTATTATGAGCGAGAAGTTCATACACTCACTGCTTGGTATTTATTGCAACCTAGTACCATGACTGCATTAAAGAGCTATTATTATTAGCGTATGGTACAACGCAACACAATCAACATAAACAATATACATATATACAATAGGTAACACATTAAAACTGTAACAATCATGCAAGGGAAAGGGTATTCAAAGATTAATGTCTAAATTTTCTAGCCATCTTATGGCTTCAGTAGAGGCTAATACAAA
Organism: Meconema thalassinum; assembly: GCA_946902985.2. Classification (NCBI taxonomy): domain Eukaryota; kingdom Metazoa; phylum Arthropoda; class Insecta; order Orthoptera; family Tettigoniidae; genus Meconema; species Meconema thalassinum. The sequence goes on from OX336396.1 coordinate 242,363,061, forward strand.
GTCCTGTGTTGATCCAGCGAATGCCCTTGTAAGACCTATTCTGGAATACGCCTCGGCGTTTTGTGATCCGTATCAAGTAGGGCTCATAAATGAGTTGGAAATGGTACAAAGAACGGCCGCTAGATTTGTGCTCAGTGATTTTAATCCCAGGAGCAGTGTGTTAAAAAAACTTGGGTGGGAATCACTTGAGGCTAGGTGGATGAAATCTAGACTCTGTGCTAGGTACAACACGTATACAAATCAACCAGCATGGGGTGAGCTTAGCAAACGTATGGAAAAGCGTACTTACATGGGTAGGAGCGATCATCCTTTCAAAGTTAAGGGCCGACCACAGCGAACAAATTATGGTAAATATTATTTCGTAAACAATGCCATTGATAATTGGAATTCTCTACCTGCCGCAGTCTTAGAGCCTTTTCTCAAACATATAGGTGTGTTTAAGAAAAGACTGACTATTTGTGTAAATACTCCAGTTTAATTGTTAGTGAATTGTTATGTACAATTATTTATTTGTTATGTATATCTAATTTGCCACCGGAGGACACGCCCCCAATTGCAATTAAACGAATGAATGAATGAATGAATGAATGAATGAATGAATGAATAGATTCAGTGACTATATGGTCCATAGTCTGTTTAACTGCACCACAATCTCAGGTTGGGGAAGATCGCATATCCCACTTAAACATCATTGATCTGCATCTCCCGTGGTTAGTGCGGACTCTGATGAGAGTTACCCATGTCTTGCGGGGCAAATCAAAGCCAGCTACCAGATGTTGATAGTTGAACAATGCCTGCCATTGCATCGGAGCTATGCTGTTTCACTCCTGTTGCCAATCAGCTTTTGGATCATAAACCTTCCTAACCACTTCCTGTGCTGTTTGAATAGGTGGTGATCTTGACTTGAGATGGCTATATCTGTTGTTAGCATCTTCATGAATGGGGAGTTCAGGATTGGCCAATATCTTGTTGTATTCCCTGACCAAGTTGTTCAGTCTTCTATTTCTAGGTGGTTCTATGTGACTAAGCACAGGCAGCCAGAAAAGAGGGGTAGCTTTTATTGTGCCATTAATAATACGCATTGTTTCATTCAGGACTGTGTGTACCCTTTTAACATGAGAGCTGTTGACCCAAACTGAGGAACAGTACTCAGCTGTTGAAAGTACCAGTGCCATCGCCGAAGTACGCAATGTAGTTGCATACGCTCCCCACGCGGAGCCAACAAGTTTTTGTATGATATTGTTACGTGTCCTTAACTTGGCTGCTAGGTTGGTTAGATGTTTCCTGTACGATAACGTTCGGTCAAGAGTAACTCCAAGATATTCGGGGTTGGCATTATGAGGGAGAGGGCCTCCATTAAGAGACACTTTCAGGGTAGAGTTCGCTTGCCGGTTGTTTAAATGGAAGAAGCAGGTTTCCGTTTTACTAGAGCTGGGCTTCAAGCACCACTTTTCGAAGTATTTGCATAGAACATCCAGGTCCGCATTTAAAGTTCTCTCTATCACATTAGCATCCGCATGTTGAGTAACCATTGCTAGATCATCAGCATAAGCAAACTGACGAGAGCTGGTAGTAGGTATGTCCGCAATATACAGATTAAACAATAATGGAGGAAGAACAGTATTGAGTACCCTAACTTTGCTATGGTTTTTATGCATAACTACCAGGATTATTCTATTTGAAAGCATATGGTTAACATACGTGACATTTGACTGCACTTTGTCAGTTTAAGGAACTTTTACACAATACCTTCTCTCCACACTGTGTCGTAGGCAGCTGTTAGATCAATAAACACTGCCCCACTCTACAATTGCTTTTCAAAACCTGTCTCAATATGTGTTGTCAAGGCAAGCACCTGACCTTCACAATTACGTTGAGGTCTGAAACCAGCCTGCTTGATAGGAATGATTTTACAAATTAGGGGGCTTATTCTATTATAAATAAGTCGTTCCAGGAGCTTAAAACAAACGCTCACTGAGGCGATTGGTCTGTAGCTTTCAACTGAATTCGGAGCTTTACCAGGTTTTACGATAGCTAGAATCTTAGTTCGTTTGAACTTGGAAGGAAGTTTACTTCTTTGAAGTATGTTTGAAAAAACTGCACTAACCAATTCCTTACATTCTTTCCAAAGTGCTTCAGAAATTCTGGACGTATACCATCAAAACCCAGGGCTTTTCCATTTACCATTACTTTTAGGGCTAGCAGTAGCTCTTGTTCAGTAAAAGGATCAGAAATGTTGGAAGAAGTAGTACAAATCTTTCTCAAATGAGACAGTTCGTCTTTTATAAACCTTTTATGGCACTTTTCAGGTATGACTTTAGACAAGCTGGCAATGCGACTGGCAACATGATTGGGTGAAATCTCTGGTTTCAGCTGGGGACTGTTTGGTATTCTTCCTAGCTTACTTAGGAGGCTCCAAGCTTTTCTACTCGAGTGTCTGAAGTCTAATGTTTCCACGGCTTCCATCCATCGATTTCGTCTAGCTTCATCTAGGTTATGAAGGAGATCATCAGCTACATCCTTTTCTCCATTTTGCTGGTAATCTTCGTATAGTGCTTCACTAGCCTCATCCCAACCTGGGATGAATTCCTTTCTCATTCCACGAGGAATATGTCTTTTAGCACACGCCAGAACAGCTTTCATAAACCTAGAGTAGTTATCTACCTCAGGTGGAATCCATCTAACGGTTCTGTCGAGATCGGCTGACAAACTCTCCCAATTAGCTTTACTAAAGTTCCATCGAGGAAGTGGGGATGATCTTACAATGGGAATCTGCATTCCAATTTCCAGAATGACGGCCGATGTTGACTATGTGGGAAGCTCATAAGAACTTGACGAAACACAGGTACACTGGATCCCTGATGATCATTTGATACAAAGAACAAGTCAGGATTAGTTTCTGATCCCCATGTTCCTGACCTAAATGTATATCTGTCTCTTGGATTGAAGATCAGTTGCATGTTACAATGCTCTGCCCACTCTATACGATTCTCTCCACACTGATCGTTGTTCCTATAGCCCCACTGAGTATGATGACTACTGAAATAACCCACATAGATGGACGGATGCGAGATTGCTGGAAAAACACCGTCAGGCCATTGAGTTCCTGGAGGTTTATAGATGTTTATGATAGGCACCTCATTAAATTTTGTTGTTATGTTGAAATGTCTGCTTCGGAATTAGCTGAGATTAACTGAGAGCAGGCGATGGAATTTTGAACAAAGGTTGCAGCTCCATAAGATTGGTGGTAAGTAGCTCCCACTAACTTGTATCCAGGGATATTTCCTCTTGAACGAAGCTGAGAATGATCAGAGGCATGCGTTTCTTGAATACAGGTTACATCAAAATTATTTTCCAATGCCAACTTCGAAAGATAGTCACCTTAAGATCTACTGATACCTTCGATGTTAATTTGAAGGACTCTTAGAACATTTCCTAAGGGCTTTGCAGATTGGCTGTAAAGAGAGCTAGTATCTTTAGTTTTGTGTGTCATTAGCCAGGAGATCACAAGTGAGAGTCAGGCCACCGAATGCTGACGATCAGTTCAGTACTGGAATATCAAATCCTAGTACCTATGCAGGGGCACCACAGGCAGGTATCAGCTTAACCCCCCCATTAGAAAGCTGTAGCAAGTGTTCGAAGCCTGGCCCTAACGGTGTCAATTCGGAGTGTGTGTCCCCTCCAATGGGTTTTCCACACTCCCTCCAGTCAAATGAGAAGATTGTAATCAGTAATGGTGAGGCTGGTGATTGTTGGTTTAAGATGTGAAAAAACAGCTAGGTCATTTACCCCTAATGATATGAACAAAACTCAAAAATACTGACTTAATTATTTTAGCTCCGAGTATTTAAGTGTGTGTGTGTGTAGAATTTATCTGATAACCTGTGGTATTGTGAAGGCTGTGGTAGTGTGTGTATTTGTAATTCAGGTGTGAATAGGGAAGGAGGCGGCCGTGGCCTAAAGATAGAGAATATAATAATGTTATTGGTTTTGAGGGGCGAGGTGGCTCAGCGGTCAATCTGTTGGCCTCTCACCAAGGTGGACTGGGTTCGATTCCCGGTCAATGCTTGTGAGATTTTCGAAGTGAAATGCCATGACCTGTGGTTCGGATTCCACGTAAAAAGGAGGTCCCGAGGCTCATAATCTCAAGATTCTCAGTCACGTAAAATTACGATCTTCCTACTTTGTTATTGGTTTTACGTTCCTTTTTAACTACCATGGCTTATAGAGACGCCGGGGTGCAAGAATTTTTCCAGTAAATTCACTGAAACGGCTCCTCGCATTTGCGCACCCTCAAATGCCAACTGGCTACGCCAGGATTCAATCCTGCAACCTTGGGAACAGCAGGAGAGAACGTTACCGCTGAGCCACGCAGCCAGCCGAGAGATGGAGAACCATCCTGGCATTTGCCTGAAGTACAAGTGGGTGAGCTACGCAGCCAGCCGAGAGATAGAGAATCATCCTGGCATTTGCCTGAAGTACAAGTGGGTGAGCCACGCAGCCAGCCGAGAGATAGAGAACCATCCTGGCATTTGCCTGAAGTACAAGTGGGTGAGCCACGCAGCCAGCCGAGAGATAGAGAACCATCCTGGCATTTGCCTGAAGTAGAAGTGGCTGAGCCACGCAGCCAGCCGAGAGATAGAGAACCATCCTGGCATTTGCCTGAATTAGAAGTGGGTGAGCCACGCAGCCAGCCGAGAGATAGAGAACCATCCTGGCATTTGCCTGAAGTAGAAGTGGCTGAGCCACGCAGCCAGCCGAGAGATAGAGAACCATCCTGGCATTTGCCTGAATTAGAAGTGGGTGAGCCACGCAGCCAGCCGAGAGATAGAGAACCATCCTGGCATTTGCCTGAATTAGAAGTGGGTGAGCCACGCAGCCAGCCGAGAGATAGAGAACCATCCTGGCATTTGCCTGAATTAGAAGTGGGTGAGCCACGCAGCCAGCCGAGAGATAGAGAACCATCCTGGCATTTGCCTGAATTAGAAGTGGGTGAGCCACGCAGCCAGCCGAGAGATAGAGAACCATCCTGGCATTTGCCTGAAGTAGAAGTGGGTGAGCCACGCAGCCAGCCGAGAGATAGAGAACCATCCTGGCATTTGCCTGAATTAGAAGTGGGTGAGCCACGCAGCCAGCCGAGAGATAGAGAACCATCCTGGCATTTGCCTGAATTAGAAGTGGGTGAGCCACGCAGCCAGCCGAGAGATAGAGAACCAACCTGGCATTTGCCTGAAGTACAAGTCGGTGAGCTACGCAGCCAGCCGAGAGATAGAGAACCATCCTGGCATTTGCCTGAATTAGAAGTGGGTGAGTCACGCAGCCAGCCGAGAGATAGAGAACCAACCTGGCATTTGCCTGAAGTAGAAGTGGGTGAGCCACGCAGCCAGCCGAGAGATAGAGAATCATCCTGGCATTTGCCTGAAGTACAAGTCGGTGAGCTACGCAGCCAGCCGAGAGATAGAGAACCATCCTGGCATTTGCCTGAATTAGAAGTGGGTGAGTCACGCAGCCAGCCGAGAGATAGAGAACCAACCTGGCATTTGCCTGAAGTAGAAGTGGGTGAGCCACGCAGCCAGCCGAGAGATAGAGAATCATCCTGGCATTTGCCTGAAGTACAAGTCGGTGAGCTACGCAGCCAGCCGAGAGATAGAGAACCATCCTGGCATTTGCCTGAATTAGAAGTGGGTGAGTCACGCAGCCAGCCGAGAGATAGAGAACCAACCTGGCATTTGCCTGAAGTAGAAGTGGGTGAGCCACGCAGCCAGCCGAGAGATAGAGAATCATCCTGGCATTTGCCTGAAGTACAAGTCGGTGAGCTACGCAGCCAGCCGAGAGATAGAGAACCATCCTGGCATTTGCCTGAAGTAGAAGTGGGGAAACTGCTATGCCCAAAATCGCGGGTTCAAAACCCGGCCAAATTCGACGGATTTTTAAGAGCGTTTAAGTCCTTCAGTATGCATTCCTTCGGAGGGGAAGTAAAGTCGGCGGGCACATGTCATAGATTTATGGCATGAAAAAGAACCTACCACTACAATTGTTAGTGCGCAACAAAATTTGTAGGTTATTTGTTTAGATAGGTTCTATTAAGTACAAAAGTTCGCCGCTAGGTGACAGTGACAGTGACATCTCTGGTAGCCAAAGTTGGAACTACTTGAAATTGAACTTGATGGGGAGCCTATGGGCGTTCAATTCAAAAAACCGCTTTGGCCATTGGCTGCAATTCAAATATAAACAAGATGTTCAGTAAAGAACATATAGCCTACTTTCTCCTAAACGCATAGGTATTGTCATAACTCTTTGTCCTTTTCAAGAAGTATAATTGAATGTAGGTTGTTGTAGCTTGTCGAAATACTACGTGCTATATGGATATTGAATATGATTTTGAGGTGCCCTTTGCTAGTGCTACCTCTGTAAAAAAAATGGCATTCAATTCAGTTTCACCGTGTTTGAATTGATATGGGAATTGATTTGCACACATACATCGCCAATATTTTCAAATTAATGGGCTGATGACCTTTTAGTTAAGTCAAAAGATGCTTCCTACAAAAAGGAATGTTGTTGCAAAATTTGGTAGAGATCAAATGATTAGGTTGGTCGTAATTTGATTTAAGCTTTTGACATTTGGGTGGCCGCTATTCCGTTTCCGTCAAGATGGTGGCGATATAAAAATATGACACTGAGGTGCCCTTTGCTAGTGCTACCTCTGTACCAAATTTCGTTGAATTCAGTTTTACCGTGTTTGAATTGAGAGTGGGAATCGATTTGCACACATACATGGCCGCCATATGCAACCTATTGGACTGATGACCTTGTAGCTTGGTCAAAGAACGCTTCTGACATAAAGGTAGGTTGTTGCAAAATTTGGTAGAGATCTGATGATTAGGTTGGTCGTAATTTGATTTAAGCTTTTTACATTTGAGGGGCCACCATTACGTATTCGTCAAGATGGCGGCGATATAAAACATGACACTGAGGTGCCCTTTGCTAGTGCTATCTCTGTAAAAATTTCGTTCAATTCGGTTTGACCGTGTTTGAAAAGATAGGTGGGGGGGGGGGGGACAGACATTCAGAGTACACACACACACTTACACCCACACTCACACACACACAGACAGACACACAATTTTTGGTCCTGTGTAGATCTCATAAGTCAACTTTCATTTTTTGCAAAAATCGAAAGTAGGCTAATAAGAAGTGGGAAAGCACGGAAAACCACTTCCGGGATGGCTGAAGTGGAAATTAAACCCACTTCTTCTCCGTTTTGCCTCATGAGGCCGAGTATACACCGTTCAGGCACTTAGACCAGAATTAAATTGCTTGGCAGTGCCAGGAAATGAACCCGGATCTCTATAACGACAGTCAATAATGCTACCCACGGCACCAGGAGGTGCACTGACTTGGTATTAAATTACATAGAAGAAGAAGAAGAAGAAGAAGAAGAAGAAGAAGAAATGGTCGAAGTAAGAAACAAAGGATAAGACAGGTAAAATAAATGTCTTCAACCCATAAGAATGACAATTGAGGGACTTGAAAAGAAGTCGAACCATGAAAGACAGATATAATAAATATGAAAGAGGGGGGGGGGGGGGGGGGTCATCCCCAAAGTCAGTGGAAAAAGGGGACCCAGCTCAAGAATCCATCGGGATCACCACCTCCCCAGCCATATAATAATAATATCGTTTGTCCTCGGGTGTCTAGGTGTAAGCATTGTTATCTGACGCCCATAGGGCAACTTGCATGCCAATTGTTCCTTCGAGAGCTATGTAGGCCAAGGAGTTTAGGTATCGAAGCTCCTTGACAATAAAGCGCTTTTTAGTAGAGATAGGAGGAACTTTTGTGTTGGCGGAAAAACCCGAGATTAATTTTGCCATTATGAACACGGTCTACTGAATTCAAATGGGTTCTTTAACATACCAATAACGTATGACATGCTTGTCGTGGTTTTTGTCGCCTTTCAAAATTCACTTACCACGGCCAGGAACGAACCTGCAAGCTTGGGGTTTGTACACCGACACGATAACCACTCTCCCACCGTGGCAAGCTCCCCAGCCGTGAACCCTTGAGGGCTATCCAAAGTGGGGCTACACTCACCCTGGCTCTTTTAATGTATTCATATACGTCTGGGAGCTGAACACATTTTGTCAGCAGATACAACTGGGGATGGTGACCAATGACCGATAAATAGGGTCAAATTAAGAATGGATCAGAGAAAGGATTTTGGAAGTCAGCCGTGGTCCTGTTGAAAGAAACCGTCCAGGCATTTGCCTGGTGGAGAAAATGGGTGACCACGAAACTCATTTTCAGGACGGCCGAAGTGGGATTCGAACCCACGCTCTCCCGATGCTAGTGAGGCACGAGCTAGCGTGTAGTAGAAAGAAACACTAAATCAAGTAATGAATCCAAATAGAAATAAAAAGACACAAAACCTAAAGCACAAACGGAACCTCAACTTAAAACGTGGCTTTAGGGGCAGATGACATCACTGTTATTATTTGTAGTTTGAGTCTTCATTCTTTTGATGGGTGTGATGCAGTTCTCAATACTTCCCTGTCCTAAGCTAATCGTTTGATCTCTACATAGCTACCACACCCTACATCCGAGGCAATCTGTTTAATATGCTCTAACCTTGGCCTACCCCTCCTGTTCTTATCCAGAAACATCTCTCCTCTCCCACTCGTCTTAATACCTCTTCATTCGTAACCCTATCTACCCATCTGATTTTCATAATTCTCCTGTAACACCACATTTCGAACGCCTCAATTCTCCTCTCTTCTGCAGCTCCAACAGTCCAAGTTTCACTTCCATAGAGTGCCACGTTCCAGACAAAGGCTTTCAAAAATGACTTCCTAATACCTAAATCTATATTCGATGTCAACAGATTTTTCTGTAGAAATGCTTTCCTTGCCTGTTCTAACCTATTTGCTTCGTCTATCACTGGCTATTTTGCTTCCTAAGTAACAGAAATCACCTACTTCCTACCTCGCTGTTCCGCCCCTTAAAACCTCAATAACTAACTAACTAAAACGGGGTTAGCATTCTTGGTTATTAACTCATGGTCTCCACCACCCAAGACGACTACAGTAAGTCTCGGAGACGCATCTCACAGGAGAGAATGATAAGTTATTGGCCGGGCTTATGAGACATTTGGAACAAGAGAGAGCATCGAAAGTCTATTCATAAGACTGTGAATGTTCATCATAATCCTCAGTTGTTTAAAAAAATAATCTTGTCATCACAGAGGCCCGGGTTTGATTCATATCTCTGTCAAGAAATGCAATTCTGGTCTGAGGGCTGGAAAGGGGTACAATCAGCCTCGTGAGGCAAAGCTGAGGAGAGTGCAGGTTCGATTTGTACCAGATAAATAATAATAATAATCCCTGGCACTACAGTCCATGAAGAGTCTAAGCCTACCAAGTGACCGCTGCCCAGTCATTTGGCCTGCAGATATTGAGGTGATACGTGACCAGCGCTTCGGGTTCCCTCGGCCGTTAATCTTGGTTTTCGTGACCGGAGTGCTGCCTCACTGTCAGACAGCTACTCAATTGTCCTCACGACGAGTGGACCTCGTTCCAGCCCTCACGTCAGTTTCTAAAATCCCTGACGAAGGCGGGAATTGAACCCGGGGCCTCCGGGTGAGAGGCAGGCGAGCTACCCCAACACCACGGGGACGGCTTATTTGTACCTGAGCCATCCTGGAAATGGTTTTCCATGGTCTTCCACTTCTACTCCAGGCAAATATCGGGATGGTACCTAACATAAGGCCACGACCACTTCTTTCCAAAATCGTACCTCAATTACAAACACACACACTAGTTCATTCATTCATTCATTCATTTACTTTATTTGGAAATAGGGGTGGCAAATTGTACAATTACAGAAAATTATCAACAATAGTACCTAACACATTTAATGTACATAAGTCATGATGTGGGAACCATAGTAATTACATCGTAGTATTTACACCAATTATTTCAGTCTTTTCTTAAACACATCAATATGTTTGGGGAAAGGCTCTAAGACTGAGGCAGGTAATGAGTTCCAATTATCAATACCACGATTGATGAAGGAATGTTTCCCATAATTTGTACGCTGTGGTCGGCCCTTATTAAATTTATATGGATGATCTGCCCTGCCCAGGTAGGTGGGATTTCCCAAACGTTTGCCTAGTTCTCCCCATGCTGGCCGATTAGTGTAAGTGTTAAATATAGTGTATAGTCTGGATTTCGTCCTTCTATCTTCCAGAGATTCCCATCCTAGCTTTTCTATCATTCGATTTACACTACTTCTACACTACTTAATACAACACAGTGACACAGGTTATAAGACAAACTTTACACACACGCAAGTACATGGGGCTGCACGCAAAGTCCCTAAACGAATCATCAACAACACTAAACTTAAAACAAAACACCAAACCAAAATAATTGTAATAGAAAGTTGTTATATAAATATAGAGAAGACTCCGACTATAGAATATAATACCCAAGGGCACCCAGAGGGGGAAGGGGGGGGGACAGGGGCAAGGAGGGGCCGTGCCCCCCCCCCTCTCCTGGAATCCCGATAATATTTCGATTGTTCACTGACACACCAGTTTATTTCGTAAATTGAAGTTATTGATAGTTAACGGATTTAGATGCACGAAAATTCCAACAGTTTTATTTAACTTAGTAATTTTGGGTTATTTGAAAATTCTGATCTCCAGAATTGGTTAGGAGCACATGACCTCGTAGTTCTTCCCCTTAAAACAACAATAACTAACTAACTGGGTGAACTGGATTAACATTACCATTTTAAGGAACTGCTTTATTTTTATTTTTGTCGGTACATCTCTTGATGAATGCAGTACATTTGCATTTGTCTGTTGGCACAGGCTAGAGTAAAACGTGGCTTTTCACCGATGTCTCAGTCTCACTCATGGCTGTGATTATATGGAAGCTACTGAGGTATGGGTGGTGCTTAGTAATGACATTCGGGGCACAGTCAGTGCCTGTGATTGCTGTGAAAAGTTCTACTCATAGGGTTAGTACTACCATTCTGACTCAGTGAGGAAAGTAATGGCAAACTACTTCACTCCTCTTCTTGCCTAGTACGCCTCAATTTAGCGCTGCCTTGGGTTTTTGTTGGTATCTACTCACATAACCTAACGGCGGTACTTTTTGAGGATCCAACCAGCCTTCGGGCTGACTACCTAACAGACAGACAGGTGATACAACTACTTTTTACCTGTTTTCAAGAAATGAACATTATGACGATGATTCACAAAGAAAAGCGAACTTATATGGACAAAAACTCTGAACTAGAAAGAACTATTCCTCCCATTCATGCCATAAAGATAATGTACCCAACGGTTTCAGAGCAGACAAATAATGAATATCACGAAGCAAGTAAGAAATGAAACGAAAATTGCGTGAGGGTGGGGGAGAGGGGAAATGAAATGAAAAAAATTATTTGCCCCCTCCCCACTGGAAATATCCTGCGGGCGCCCATGATATAGTTCATCTACTGTAAGTTTGCACTTTTTTGACAGTTCTCGCGGGAACAAACACTCCTACAGAACATATCAATCCGCCTCTACCACGTGCATTCCAGCCAATGAGCTATCATCCACATAGCAGCCAGCAATGGCCGCTGTATTCCGTCAAGGTGTCCACAGCTGTTATGAGTTGCCCAAACCTACATTCATCTCGCAATATCAATTCATTGCCCTTTTTAAAGGAAACTTGTATTTCTCTGTGACATTTATCAAATATCGTTCTAACAGCACACCTAAAACACACTGACGGCCCGCTGGCAGATTGTTACATGATTGGACGCGCTATGACCAAGACCTAGGTTATGACACAGCAGCTGAAAACTTAAATGTGAGAGTGGAATTATTTTAGGCCCATCATTTCACAGCTCGAGGAAAATGCTTACTAAGGTATGGTGTAAGATGTCCTTAAGACGATACGATCATTACTTGACCTGTTGGATTGATATTAAAATAAAACGTACGAAACATTTCACCATGTAAGTTAACTTTTTAGGCCTACACAACAACTCATATTTTAGGCCTACTTTTATGCATATGAAAATTATTCACCAGGCCAATGTCCGCGGGGAAATCAATACCGTAGTTCTGCTGCCTTTTCTTTTACCATCAAAAAGAGAGAAATAAAATAAATATCTTGAACAAGAAATTCCGTATCTGCTTCCGACTCGATATTCAAAACAAAGATGTCCGACCTGGAGACATCTCAGGCTACATAATTATTTACTCAACATTTAAGATAACCACCACTATATATTTATCTGAAAAGTGAACACGCGTTCATATGGAAATAATACTTTCAGACGACTTTGCGCAATATTATCAATTATAATTATTATTATTTAATATAATTAATACGTTATTTTCTCAGGCGGATGAACACAGTAAAGCGTGTTACCAACCGCACGCCCATCCCACGAGCACGTGGTAGATCAGTTTGATAATGCAACTTTTCAGTCTAGCCGACAGAATATGTTGCTAATATATTCACAATTACTGGAACAAGCGAAAAAATAACCTGAAAAAACGTACATGTGAATAAAACATGCATATATTTGCTATGGACTACAGGTTATAAATTCTCTAGCTGTCAAAAAAGTGCAAACTTACAGTAGATGACCTATAATACCGTGACACTGCAGAAGGTGTACTTACGGTACACACTGTGTATCACCCTACCTACCCTGCAGCCCTCGCGACTAATTGGTGTTTCATCAACAAAGGCCTACATCATTATCTGTATTGACAGATCGTTATCGCAGACACGCTTGTTGATATATCACAGGACGGCACTACATGATACGGTTCCTTCAGAGTAGTGTAGTTCATAAAAACTCCATGTCACTAATGATCTGGCAGACAAGTGACAACACGATGTCCTTATAGGAACGAGTGCTTCCAGTTATTGAATTACGTACATGAACCTGCTAATTAGTTCTAGATTTAAGCTTAATGAGTAGTTTTTACTTATCGTTGATGAGGAAGCTAAATCAGAATTGTGCATCTTTTTTTTTATAGTTGACACGCATTGATATGATGATTATAATCTTAAAGTAGTGACCCCGTAAAATAATACTACTGTACAAACAAGCCCTAATAATTACCAATCACAGCCTACCAATCATCAACAACAGTTAAGCAACATTGAGCGAGTTCAATACATGTAAGGGTGACCACGTCTGACTATGCAAACAGTAAAGAATGCAGAAACGCAACAAAAAATACCTCAAAACACAAATATAAACTACAGAATTCCAACAAAATACAACGTCGAAATTAAACGCAAACACCTCAAAACTAGCCAAACAAATTCAATCAATCACAGTATAGGCATACCACTATTAAAATCACACAGACATTGCTAGTGGTGAAAGCAGAGCTCACTTATGATTCCTATGGGTTACTGCTAGCTGTGTTTCTCACAATCATCCCACCGCACCTCATAATAAAAATAAATAAATAAATGAATAAATCAATAAATAAATAAATAGGTTAGACAAACGGATATTCACTCACATTAACAACTTAAAGTCCACCACAAGATGGGTTGAGGAAACACAAGCAGATCTCAAAGATGTTGGCATCACTCAAGAAGATATTCTCAACAAATCACTGCTTCGAAGGAAGGTTGACAAATTTAAAGGGTTCAGGTAAAACCTAGCTCAAAAACCAAGGTCATCTGGTCTGAAGAAAGAAGGATGAGACTCAGCGAACGCATGAAGAAATTCTGGGAGGAGAAGAAAAGATTGGCAAGTCAGCTGATTGTTCAACGCGGTCCACAGTAGGCAAAAATCGAGAGAATAAATAAATAAATAAATAAATAAATAAATATATAAATAAGGCAGGGGGGGGGGGGGAGACAAAACATTATTACTCAAGCAGTGCTTCTTTGCCATTTCTCTTCTTTGGTCGTTTGGGCCACCTATGGACCACAGTGCATGAGTTTTAGCTGTTGTCTGCCACTTGTGGTGTTCTTGATGGGTTCTTTGGCGACTGCTTTTGTGCTGAAATCTTGAGCCTTTCTATTGGATCAGTATTCTTTTATTTTCTTGCTGAACTCTAGCTTACGTTCCTCGAACCATTTCCTGGATGCGTAGTGGAGAGCGTCTGTAATGGGCGAGAGGAAAGGTCTGGTTTCAACTGTCAGACGGTAGCGACTCCTGTCAGTTATTGTGTCCTGTTGAATATTAAGTTCATCAAGATCCTACTCAATTTGTTTGATCCACAAGGGCCCAGTAGCTTTACCCTTCTTGGCTACATTGAAGATCTTTCAAGACAGCCAGTGGTGGTCCATTCTGTACAGGTGGCCGTAGAAAGCCAGGCGTCTCGTCTTGATGGTATCTGTGAGGTTTTCCTTGTGTTTATAGAGTTCGCAATTTGGTTGGTACCATCACCTTCCATCTGATAAGATCCTTGGTACCACTATTTTTCGCAAAAAATTCCTTTCCTGTACTTCCAGGGCCCTTAGTGGTGTCTTCATAGTAAGAAACAGCCACTTAGCTGCGTAGTGAATTTCTATTATTATTATTATTTACTATTATTATTTATTTATTTAATCGATTGTTCCCCTTTATGAGAGCGATTGAATATGAATTCACGATTTCATCTTCGGGCGTTTTCCCTTTTTTCTTCCCAAAATCCTTTCATCCTCTCGGAATGCTCCTTCTTCCGCTTAGCTGTCCATCTTTTTCCAGGTTATCGTGATGTTCTTTGCTCCAACTTAACATTTGTGATTTTATTCCGGCACTCGGTGTGGTCCTCGGGATTATCTATGTTGATCTGCTGTAGGTCCCTCTGGACCTCTGTCAGCCTTTCCATGCCGCATTTACTCTTTATTATGATGTTGAGTAGTTTCATTGCCGTTCTGGAGTTTTCCAACCTGTACATGTGTGTAAAACTTTTCTCGGCTTTGTTTGATAGAGTTCGTTCTGAGGTCTCTTCATCCAAATGCCGTTTTTATTGACTGCCTCGTCAATCTTCCTAAGAATTTTATTATTATTATTATTATTATTCTTTCTTTCTTACTTTCTTCGAATGAGCCAACTATGGACTACGTAGCTTAAAAAAAATGGTTTACAGCTGGATGAGTTGGGATTGGATTCACGTTCTTAAGAGTCTTCTTCCTAGCCCATATCTCCTTCATTTTCTGACCTTGTAGTTATTTAGCTGCTTCTGACCACTTTGGTCTCTGCCCTTTCTTAAGTTTAATCTGTGGGTCTTCTTTTAACATTTTTCGAAAAGCTTGTCTGTCTTGTATAACGGATTCAGAGATGTTAAAGGTTTTCAGATCTTGTTAAACTCGCTGGTACCACAGTGATGATGTTTCTTTCAGGAGCTGGCTCTGTGGAATGCACCGGTCAATCTCGACTCGTTCATTCTCTCCAGGTGTCCGTAGAAATGGAGGCGTCTCTTGATGATTGTGTCCATTAGAGGTTCTTGCTTTAGCTATAGATCATCGTAGGGCCTGTGATACCTTTCTCCATTTATGATCCTTGGACCTAAGATCTTCCTCAAGATAATTCTTTCCTTGACCTCTAGTTTCTGTATCTGTTTTGCCCCTTTGATGGTTAGGGTTTCAGCTGCATAGAGGACCTCGGACCTGATTACAGCGTTATAGTGCCTTAATTTCGCATTGATTGATATGCATTTATTCTGGTAAACATTTCTGCATCGATTGTATGCAGTATTTAGTTTCAGAATCCTTTCTTCAAATGCTTTATTGTTCTTGAGGTCTTCGCTGATCCATTCCCCTAAATATTTAAAATCTCCGACTTTACGGATCCTGTTACTATTATTATTATTATTATTATTATTATTATTATTACTAGCGGACTAGTGCGAGAACTCTCGCATATTCTAATGGGTTGTGTGCGCTCCATGTGTACAGACTACCCGCCCGGCCCTAGAGCTAAGCGGACCATACGCGCGACAGTTCTGCCAGGGGCAACCTAACGTCTTGTTTATTTGTTTAGCACTTTATAAACCAATATCCTAGATATATTTCCGTTGATTTTACAAGAAATGCAAGATTTTTTCCTGTACTATTGAGACGATTTGGTACAAATCACACCTTCTAACTCAGGAGCTTGAGTTTTGTGAAACATACACCTTAGCGCATTATATAATACGTTTATTATTCCTGCATGGCATTGTGCATGGTGCATGGTGCTTATAACTTTGTTAACACCTGCCTACTTGCTTGTACCGTAATTTGATCCAACAATCAGAGGTGCGATGAATATACCAGCTGAAGGACGTAGGCTAGTTTACATTAAAGAAAATGTTCAAAGGCCTTGCGGCGATGCTGTGAAGATCACGACGACAGCCCAGGAGCCCATTGAAGAAATGCAAATGAGTCCTGAAGCAAAGAAGAGGCCACGGAACTCATTTGAAGGCTCGCTCACCCTCCAATTTGTAATGTCACCTCATTTCCATAACACTCACTACCTGCGTGCACAAGGGGTGTTAACTAATAGCCTGTAAACACTCACACCTGGCCGGGGTGAATTTACTCACAATAAATCGGGCAGGCACGAGTTCCACGTGCTAGAGTTCATTCTGAACTTAATGTTTGCCCTTGTTTTAAACAAAACCCCGGTGGAGTCGTGCTCGGTAAATCTTTATAGGGCAGAATGTTATTGAAGATCTTTTATTTGCATTTATCTTAATTTAATTTTAATTGTTTTACCCTAATATTACTTTACTTTACTTTACTAGGTCGGCCACACAAACCGTGGTAAGTATTTGGCCTCGCCAATCAGCCTCCTCCACCTTCTTCGGTCGCGGCTTCAGTCGTGTAGTTGGTAGCATGCTGAGCTTCTATGCCCAAGATCGCGGGTTCAAACCCGGCCAAAGTCGTCGGATATTTTAAGAGCGTTAAAAATCCCTCAGTATGCCTTCCTTCGGAGGGGAAGTAAAGCCGGCGGTCCCATGTCATAGATTTATGGCATGAAAAAGAACCTTGCAATAATTACACTTGTGGAAGCAAAAATTTGTAGGTTAGTTTGATAACGCTCTATTAGTTCCAACGTTCACCACCGGGTGCTGACTGCGATGGCATTTAGTAGCCGCGTCTGCAGCTAGGTGTCGTGGAGGTAGCAAATGGTGGCAAAAGTAGGAACTACTTGAAAAAATGAATCGTCGGCAGTCCTTCTACCTGATTCACAGATAGCACACACTGATACAGCCATCACAATTAACACCGGTTATCAGACAAATTCTACACACATCCAAAGTACAGGGGGCTACGTGACTGCGTTGTCGCAGCCCCTGAACTAAGGAACCAACATCTTCGGTCCATGTATTCTTCTCTGGTTGGTCTCATCCTGCTCATGTCCCCTCTGACCCCGAAGATGAAGATGACAATGCGCGGAGAGCGCTTCCGTACCATTGAAGACGTTCAACAGGCTGCCGAGCGCTCTCTTCGTACCAACGACTTCCGCATCGGTGGGAACTGATCCCTATGGACTGGCCCTTGCATTTTATCCAAATTATGTCAAAGGGGACCCGCCCACAGGGACCCGTCAACAAGGACCCGTCCTCCGGGACCCGTAAAAAAAATGACTCCCTTCAAAAAGGACCCGTCCAAAGGGGGGCTAGTCAACAGGGACCAGTCCAAAGGAATACATCAACAGAGATCAATCAAAAGGGGTCAATCAACAGGGATCAATCAGTTAAGCTACGGCCGCCATCTTGTTAGGTTAGGCTAGGTTAAGTTAAGCTACGGCCGCCATCTAGGGACTTAATGATCACACCTCGTAGGTTTAGGTTAGGTTAGGTTAGGCTAGGTTCAGAGCTATGACCACTATTTTGAATTTTTTTGATCGCACCTCGTAGATTTAGGTTAAGTTAGGTTAGGTTAGGTTAAGTAAAGCTACGGCCGCTATTTTGAAACTTTTTGATCACACTTTGTAGGTTAGGTTAGGCTAGGCTAGGTTTGGTTAAGTCGCAGCCACATTGTTGGAACTTTTTGATCACACCTCGTAGGTCAGGTTAGGTTAGGTTAGGCTACGGCCGCCATTTTGTTAGGTTAGGCTAGGTTAAGTTAAGCTACGGCCGCCATCTTGTTAGGTTAGGCTAGGTTAAGTTAAGCTACGGCCGCCATTTTGGCGGTGGAGCGGTGGCGGTGGTCACAGAACCGCTACAAACACACTACTACTGCACAGTTTTTGTCCTAGGGTCCTGAAATTTATTTTTGGGGTAGAGGGGTAAAGACCTTTCATTTACGTTAAACAAATATTTTTGTAAAATTCTTAGTTTCCAAAATATAGACAATTTTGAAAATTGGACTTTTTTGGAAAAATGAAAAAATGTTAAGTTTTGTTTTAACGTTAAATAACTTAAAGAACATTTGTTTGAGTCTATATATGACTTTTTAGAATGATACGTTTTCAAAATATCGCCTACTTTCACAATTAAACATTTTTGGATTTTGTCCCAGAGATCTGGGACTTGGTTTGTGGGTAGAGGGGTTAAATACCTGTCATTTATGTCAAACACACTTTTTTTTGTAAAATTCCTAGTTTCCAAAATATAGTCCATTTTAAAAAATTAACATTTTTGGAAAAAATGTCAAAAATTACATATTTTGTTCTAACGATTAAGGATATAAAAGCCATTGGTTGAGTCTATATATGACTTTATAGAATGATTAGTTTTTAAAAATATAGCCTACTTTCCAAATATTTTTTAGAAAATTTTAAAAAAATATAATATTTTTCGACTAAGAATGGGATAAACGTAGGTGTTAGAGTTAACATATGACTTTATATGATTTTTTTAGTTTAAACCTATAGTCTACTTTCCCCATTCACCTTTTTTGGAAAAAAAATAATGTTCTTGACTTGGCATGGGATAGAGGTAACAGTACGAGTTGAGAGTACCTTAGAGTACTTTAGATTTTTTGAAAGTTTAGTGTGTTGTTGTTGCTTACAAACATGGCAGTAAGCATTATGTTGTGATAAAATGGACTGATATACATTCCAAGACCAAGAGAAAAATCCACTAAATGCATTGACAAAATAACTTGTTAAATAAGCCAACACAAAATGCCCAACATAAGACCCCAAACATAAACTAACACATAAGCTAATTTGTAAAATGTTAAACACTCGCATGGTATTACATTTTAGGTAATGCATGTGAAACATGAACTCACTTGTCTGTTGTATAAAAAGGACTCGTCAACAATGACCTGTCAACAATGGACACTGCTTGCACATTTTTAATTACTACCCACCTCTCTCCACTCCTAATGCAAAATGAACATGTAAAATACAAATTGGAAAAATCCATGTTTCCATATTGACAAATAGGAAAAAAACAACAACATTAAACTGAAATTTTAAAAACTGTAAATGGGAATTTGGTAAATTGATAAATGAGAAAACAACAAATTGGAAAATCCATGTTTCTATATCATGAAATTGAAAACCTTTAAACTGACATTTTAAGAACTGTAAATGGGAAATTGTGAAATTGATAAATGTGTCAACTGGTCATACTAAATATGAGGAAGAACTATTGGATATAGAAAATGAGCTTTGTCTTGCTAAAATTATTGTGTAATGAATCCATGTAACCGCTTAAACTATTTCTTAACAATACATGTAATATTTTCTACCACTTTGCTACCACTTTGCTACCACTTTTCTAGTTTGCTACCACTTTTCTACCACTTTGCTACCACTTTTCTACCACGTTTCTACCACTTTGCAACCACTTTGCTACCACTTTTCTACCACTTTGTTACCACTTTTCTAGTTTGCTACCACTTTTCTACCACTTTGCTACCACTTTTCTGCCACTTTTCTACCACTTTGCTACCACTTTTCTACCACTTTGTTACCAATTGTCTACCACTTGTCTACCACTTTGCTACCACATATCTACCACTTTTCTATCACTTTAAACTGTACATATTAAATATAAAAGCCAACGCTAAATCATTCTATTACCAGAACAGATATAAACTTTGTAGTGTGCAAATCATACTAACAGGTTAGTTGTAAAATGTTAAACACTTGCATGGTATTACATTTTAGGTAATGCATGCGAAACATGAACTCACTTTTCTGTTGTATGAAAAGGACTCGTCAACAATGACCTGTCAACAATGGACACTGCTTGCACATTTTTAATTACTACCCACCTCTCTCCACTCCTAATGCAAAATGAACATGTAAAACACAAATTGGAAAAATCCATGTTTCCATATTAACAAATAGAAAAAAAACAACAACATTAAACTGAAATTTTAAAAACTGTAAATGGGAATTTGGTAAATTGATAAATGTGAAAACAACAAATTGGAAAATCCATGTTTCTATATCATGAAATTGAAAAACTTTATACTGTCATTTTAAGAACTGTCAATGGGAAATTGTGAAATTGATAAATGTGTAAACAACAAAATGCAAAATCCATGTTTCCATATTATGAAATTGAAAAACTTAAAACTGATATTTAAAAAAACTGAAAATGGGGAATTGGAAAATTGGCATATGTGTAAACAACAAAATGAAAAAAAAATCCAGTGGGGTAGTGATCATGCTGTACAGTAACCTATAAGACTAGCATAAGGATAGTTGCATGACATGTAAAAAACACAAATTGTAAAAAAATCCTTGTTTCCATATTAACAAATAGAACAAAAAACATTAAACTGAAATTTAAAAAAACTGTAAATGTGAATTTGGTAAATTGACAAATGTGAAAACAACAAATTGGAAAATCCATGTTTCAATATCATGAAATTGAAAAACTTTAAACTGACATTTTAAGAACTGAAAATGGGAAATTGTGAAATTAATAAATGTGTAAACAACAAAATGCAAAAATCCATGTTTTCCATATTATCAAATTGAAAAAACTAAAAACTGACATTAAAAAAACTGAAAATGGGAAATTGGAAAATTGACATATGTGTAAACAACAAACTGAAAAAAAAAATCCGTTTGGGTAGTTATCATGTTGTACAGTAACCTGTAAGACTAGCATAAGGATAGTTGCATGTACCTTATATGCTTTGGGTATGTGCATTAGCCTTTGGATTAGCTTAAGTTAGGTTTGGTAAAGTTAGGTTTAATGAGGTTAGGTATGTGACCTTGTTGTTTACTCTTTTAGGAAAATGTAAAAAAGTAAAATCTAAAAATCAAAAAAATCTTAAATGTAAAATGTAAAATCTAAAATCTTTAAATGAGGTTTCTGCTGGTTATGACAACACGTTTATGATTTAGTCAATGTTGATGTGTGGTATCCAATTACTGCTGACTTTGCATAATCATCACCCATTGTCTTGATCAACACTTTGGGTTTCAAATTACTGCAGCGTTAGTCGTAGCAAATAGAACTGTGCGCTCTCTGCCATGTCAGCAACATGACACCGGAAGGAACACCTGTGTAATATCCAATGACTGCTAACTTTGTATAATAATCACCCATTGTCTTAATGAACACGTAGGGTTTCAAATTACTGCAGCGTAGTCATAGCAACAGAACTGTGTGCTCTCTGCCATGTCTGTAATATTACACAGGAAATAACAAGACGTCTTACTGTACATACCATCTCCTCAGTTTTAACATCTTAAGAACAAGTATTATTCTCTTTCAACTACAAATGACTCGTTAGAACACATCCATCCACCAAGTTAGATCCCTTGACCTGCTCTCAAATGGTATGTGCCTCGTGTACTAGGGTGTGTGCATTAGCCCTAACCTAACGTTACGTACGAACTAAACAGAATGTGACTTGTTAGCCCTTATTGTGCACGTGCACAGGTGAACACGTGTGTGTTAGGTCATATTACGCATGCGCTTGCATTTTCTCACGTAAGTGCATTTCTCTGTTCCACAAGATACAAATTTGATTGCTGGATTGTATCCTGCACTGTTTATGCGATATAGCTTTGCCAGGTAGTTCTCTACATATAGCAATTTTACCACTGCTCTACCTAAGCCTTTTGCTCTTTTGGCTTTCTTACAGTCGAGTGTGTGATAGACAGCATTAACTGTATATCAAACCCAGTTCACCTTTGTATTTGTAATCCAAGTAATAATTTGAAAAGTCACAAATGTAAACAGTTTTAAACGTTATTTCTGTTTTGTTTTGTTTAATATGTTTATGACATGCATATTAACCTGAAATCGAACCCTCTGGTGAAAGGCTAACAGCTTAACCACTGCACCACCATGCCCTTGTTTCTTAGTTCGACTCGTTCTAGGCCTCAGACCTGGAAATCGAGTTAAGACTACCAATACAAGAGCTAAAAGTGCTTACCACTGCAACACAAAAATAAATAAATAAATAAATGGATAGCTGGTAACATTAGACAACCGGAAATGATTATATTTCTGTTAGCAATGCATTTCGTCATCAGCCTACTGTCTGAGCACTGACAGCAACACAGTTTAGTTTAGAACAAGCGAGTGTGTGTGTGTATTGATTATTAGCCTCAAGTTTTTAAAGCTTGTTGTGTGTAGCGATCATTTTGTCTCGGTAACCACTGACCATTTATGTGTTTTAGCTATCCTCTTTAACCAATCAAATAAAGATAGTCTACTCTTAATTCTTGATAAATCAGAGTTTGCGTACACCGTTTCTCATTTATTAACCCATACCTGCAACCTATACTCTCTCTATACTGCAGTTTGATCTGAAAACGAGTTTCAATGGTAAAAGACTTGTCAGTCACCATACATGTAGCCTACACTAATTCTTTCTCTACCTAGCTATGTTTCATCACACATGGTAAACATCTCACATGTTCGTACCCGATTATTAGTTTATAAAATCTCAGGTCAATGACCTTGATGTATTGGGTATTTTTTGGTAAATGCATTGACCATGGGAAAGGGTTGACCATTCTAAGTCCTATGACACCTCACATGTTAATATTCAATTATTAGTTTATAAAATCTTAGTTCATTGACCTTGCTGTTTTGAATCTTTTGGGTAAATTCGTTGGTCATGGAAAAGGATTGACCATTCTGAGTCCCATGACACCTCACTTGACCCTCTCTGATTATTAGTTAGCGAGATATTAACAAAAGTGTAGTTAGGCCCTTTTAACAAAAAAAAAAAATACATTCAAAAACAAAATGTCACCTCAAGTCCAACGACCTCTAATACAAGTCCCATAGCCTTATTGGTTCATGAGATATTAAAAGCTAATTACCTATTAGTTTTGGATCTTTTGGTAATTTAAAAAAAATAACTCATCTATAAATCTGTATTCAAAAAGCCCGCCCTCTTACAAAAACCCTAAGTACACATGCGTAAAAATAAAACAAAAACAAACATGTTAATTCATAGTAGCGATCGGCTCTTTGCTTGGGTATCATGTGGAACAACGTTTAATTTCATTATAGCATTAGGGGTCATGAGCCAGTCAAAAGGAACCGGTCTTAAAAGATTAGTCAAAAAAAGGACCCGTCAACAAGGACCCGTCCACAGGGGCTCGTCCACAAGGACCCGTCAACAATGACCCGTCCACAGGGACTCGTCCACAAGGATCCGTCTACAGGGGCCTGCGTGTGTGTGCAGGGGAACATACGATTACGTCAGCAAATCATCTCATCTAGTTTCAAATTTAGCCACTACGGTGCGTGCAACACACAGGAAGTGCATGGGAACATACGATTACGTCAGCGAAACATGAACTCACTTGTCCGTTGTATGAGTATCAGTTTAGTAGTGGCGTCAAGCAGCAAAAGACGTTTACTTACACACAATCCATTATTATGGTAAGCTTTTTTTTCTTATCATTATGGAAATCTCCTTAATAGAATAAAATGTTATGGTGGTTCTGGTCACTTATAGCTAAACTGTAATAGATATGATTTTTTTTGTTTCTTTATAGGCTACTATAATAAATATTCTCAATGCTATGGGGGCAGAACTGTTGATTAGAGAGAAAAATAGCTCACTGAATTACCAATGCATACTATTTTCCGTGTCATTAACATTCAAAAAAGTGGACACAAATGTATGGTGAACGTGTATTGTGTGCTAGTGAAAATTTTCAGACATTCCTTTCTACACGTTTTAATGATATATGTCAAAAAAGTGTGCTCGAGGATCTAAATCTTGGTGGACATTCTCTATATCTAATTTATGAGGGTATAAAAAACAATAAATGTATTGTACATTCTGACTTAGAAGTTAGGTTAGGTTAGGTTAGGTTAGGTTAGGTTAGGTTAGGTTAGGTAAGGTGGGATTTAGTTAGGTTAGGTAAGGTTAGGTTAGGTTAGGTTAGGTTAGGTTAGGTTAGGTTAGGTGAAGTTGGGTTAGGCAGAATGGCTGCGGTATGAATCAAAAGCCAGCTCCTGTCAGTTTTGCCTCACAAGGTTGAGTGTACACCATTCCTACCCTCAGCCTAGAATTAAATATCTTGACAGAGCCAGGACTCGAACCCGAGTCTCCACAGTAACAGCTAAGAATGCTAGCCACTACACCAAGAAGTGGACAATATAAGGCTGGTCTTGATTGTGCATGATTAATCAATAATTACCTAATAATAATAATAATAATAATAATAATAAATATAATAAATATTCCATTTAGCAACTACACGGTCGAACTCTCCCTGTGACGTCATACACGGTCTCAGTGCGTGGCGGCCATCTTGCCCATTAGCCCCTGTGCCAGCTCTGACTGACCCCTCCATAAGAATAACATAGGGCTTGTTGCGCGCGGCGGTCATCTTGCCCATTAGCCCCTGTGCCAGCTTCGGCTTATATTTCCTACTCTCCAACTTTGGTTTAAATTAAACCCATCCACATATAGTATTTCTGCAGTAACACATGTTGGCCTCCTAGACCGTAGTCGCTGTTGTGAGGAATGGAAAAATTCATGGTATAGTGGTAAAGTAGGTGAAGCCCTGATCTTCTTAGCCTCTCTCAACAATGCTTGTTTCCTTCTTAGATGTGGTGGAGGAATGTGGCTCAGCACAGGCAGCCAATGACAAGGCGTTGATTTAATAGTACCAGTGATGCATCGCATTGTATCATTTAACATTGAGTCTACTTTATGCACATGTGCACTTTCCAACCACATGGGTGCACAGTATTCTGCTGTTGAATAGACAAGGCTAATGCCAGTTAGGCATAAGCAGTCGGCAGAGGGTCCCCAGGAAGTACCACTAAGTTTATGTAGGATGTTGTTTCTTGCAGCAATTTTATGGGAGAGCTTGGTGCGATGCTCTTTGTGGGTCAGGGTTCTATCCAAAGTCACTCCAAGATAAGTAGGAAAGGGATTGTATCTAAGTTGTTGTCCGTCAAGCAATATATTCGGTTTGAAATTAGAAAACCGATGTGCAAGGTGGAAGCAAGATACTTCTGTTTTATTCAGGCTCGGAATCAATCTCCAGGACTGAAGGAAAGCTGACATTCTCTTAAGGTCTTCAGTAAGGGTGTTTTATGCATCTTCAAAATTTCTGTTCTGCATTACAAGCGCAATATTGTCAGCATAAATGAACTTTCTGGCCTTAGTATTTGGCAAGTTATGAATATACAGGTTGCAAAGGATTGGGGCCAAAACAGATCCTTGTGGGAGTCCATTATTCAGCTTCCTCTTGTACCTTTTAGAGTCACCCAAGAACACCTCAAACTGTCTTTCACTGAGAATGTTTGATAACAAATTCACAATTTCAAAAGATGGAATAACTTGAAACAGTTTGAAAAGTAACCCTTGTCTCCAGACAGTATCATAGGCAGCCGTGAGATCAATGAAGACAGCTGTGGATTTTAGATGGTTTTGGAAACCTGCTTCAATATGTGTTGTAAGGGAAAGAACTTGATCTGTGCAACTACGACCGTTTTGGAAGCCAGCTTGTTCAGGTGGTATGACATCTTCAATGTACGGTGCTATCCTGTTCAGAAGAACACGTTCCAGAAGTTTAAACATGGCGCTAAGCAGGGCAATGGGACGATAGCTTTCAGGATAGTGTTCAGATTTACCTGGTTTCAGAATAGCTATAACTTTGGATAGTTTAAACTGTTTGGGTAGGTGATTCTTTTCAAGGATATATGTGAAAAGAAAAGTAATCCAGTTTATACTGTGGACCCATGTGTATGATGAATTCATTATAGATGTTATCAGGACCAGCTGCCTTGTTGGTCTTCAACTGCTTGATAGCTGCTACAACTTCTTCAACAGAAAACGCCCTGGATTGTTGATTATTTATCTGGGCGTTCTTTTTGAGGAGAGTGAGGTTACGTTTCACCATTTTGGTATGACACTTGTCTCGCTTTGCCCATGTAAGATCTACCATTCTATTAGCAATGGTGTCAGGACTTAAAGTACCGTATGTCTTTCTGGAGTTTTTCTTACCAGTCAGTCCGTGAAGTATTCTCCAAGCTTTTCTGTTCGACTTTACAAAATTCATTTCTGTAACAGTTGCTTCCCACTTCTCTCTCCTGCTTTTATTGAGGGACAGTAGTAGCTGAGTGCCTAATGATTGATCTCCAGTACTTTGATATTCTTTATACAAGTCCCCACTGTCCTTAATCCATCCAGGCACATATTCCTTCCTGTAACCCCTAGGAATGTTAGCTTTTGCAGCCTTAATAACGAGTTCAACAAATTCACAATAGTTGGTTGCTGTTGATTGTAAGTTCTTCTCAGTGAAGTTTTTATCAAGTTCCTTAGAGAATGCGTCCCAATTAGCGCGTTGGAAATTCCATCTGGGTAAGGGCGTCGAATTCACAAGAGGGATTTTCAGCCCTACCTCTACAATTAGGACGGTGTTGGCTGTTTGGAAAGTTAGACAGAACATTTCGTGAGGTATATAAGGGTTGCGATAGTTGATCCATAGAAACAAATACTAGATCTGGGTTGTAGTCCCTATTCCAGCGTGCGGAATGGAAAGTACCTTTGTCCTTTACATCAAAGACCAGATGTAAATTGGATATTTCTGCCCATAAAAGTAATGTCTCTCAATTATCATCTAACGTATCATAACCCCATGATGTGTGGTGGCTGTTAAAGTCACCACTATAGATACATGGTTGGTCAAAAGCAGGCAGTACAGCTGGAGTCCAGTTTATGCATGGAGGCTTGTACACATTGACAATTTTTAGGCCGTTAACCTCAATCACTAACAGGAAGGTATTGTCTACGACTGTGGACTCAAGAACTTGGACTGCAGTCAAGCTGGACTTGGCATAAGTGGCTATACCATACTGTGGGTGGTGGATGGCATTTACTAGGGTATAACTTGGAAGGTGTCCTCTTCTATGGAAGTCCTGCTCATCTTTGGAATGCGTTTCTTGGATATTAACGATGTCAATATCACGATCCTGTAGCTGTTTATGTAGATAAACAAATTTGGCTGAACTTAGGCCTTCAATATTGAGTTGCATAATGCGTATTGAGTGTCCAATATCTCTTGTTTGGTGGTTCTGAATAGAACCATTTTTACATTGCATTCTTGGCATTATATGTATAGTTCACCTAATATTGTTGCTCGTTTAGCACCACCCAGGGGTCACGTGAGCAACATCTAGTTAAAAATGGTGAAAGATTCGGTGGGATATTTTGAAAACTGATGCTGTTATACCTGTTTAAAGTTAGCAGTGTAAGGAACTTAAGACTTATCAGGCAAAACATTAATCAGAAAGAAGTGATTGGGAATGCCAAACCTTATCTTACTGCAATGGTGTTGTGCCGCAGATACCATTTCCCATTTAAAGTTACAATGGATGTGGACCTATGCGAGATTGGGATAAGTTTTTATCTCCATTCTTTTTGGGCAAGCCAGTATCCAGAAACAAAGTGCCATTCACAATAATACAGTATGTGAACATAAAATCAATGTGAAGTGATCCTGTTTTCCGTTCTCGCACATTCACTGCAAATTTCAACCTTTTTCGCATTTGGAAATGTCCTTACAGACAAGAAAACTTCACCATTGGAAAGACCGCTCCACTGGTCATCAACTAAATTTATTTATTTAATCGTATGGTGAATTACATAAAAACAAATTACAAATCCAAGTTCAAGTTTTGGAGCCATTCCACAGTACATTCTCGAAGATGAAACAGATCACTAGGGCTCCCGGAGTAGGCGTGTAGAGGGCAGCGCTGGAAGATATGGTCCATGGTCTGTTCCTCCTCATTGCATTGACACAATGGGGAATCTATCCAACCCCACTTATGGCATAGGTAATTGCAACGGCCGTGTCTGGTTCTCAGTCTATTGAGGCGACACCATAATTTTCTAGGAAGGTCAAATCCTTGTATTTTCACCGTTGGGTTGATCTCCTGGGCACTAATTCCAGACGTTGAGTTTGAGCATTCGTCCTGCCAGCATTGGTTTAGGTTGAATCGATTTGCCAGAAGTTGGTCGGCCAATAAACTGGTTGGTTTCCTCGAATGAAGTCGCTTCGGTGGTGGGTGGCAGAATTTCTGGTGTATTGGTAATGAGGGAGAAGCATAGATCTTCTTTGCTTCTCTGATCAGAGCTTCCTTCCTCATCAGGTGAGGTGGTGGAATGTGGCTGAGTACTGGTAGCCAGTGGCGAGGGGTTGATTTTATGGTGCCGGTTATGCAACGCATAGTGTCATTCAGCTTGGTATCCACTTTATGCACATGTGCACTTTCCAACCATACTGGAGCACAATATTCCGCTGCAGAATAGACTAGACTGATACCCGTTAATCTTAAGCAGTCCGCCGTGGCTCCCCATGAACTACCGCAAAGCTTGTGCAGGATGTTATTTCTGGTGGAAATTTTGTGAGAGAGCTTGGTGAGGTGTTCTTTGTAGCTCAGAGTTCGGTCCAGCGTGACACCTAGGTATTTCGGGAATGGGTTGTATTTCAGTTTTTCACCACGAAATACAACATTTGGCTTGTAGTTTGCTAATCGGTTGGCAAGATGGAAGCATGAAACCTCTGTCTTAGACATACTTGGGATCAGTCGCCAGGACTTGAAGAACGTTGACATTTTCTCCAGATCGGTTGTAAGAGTGCCTTCTGCATCTTCAAAAGTTCTGATTTGAGATACCAGTGCAATGTCATCTGCGTAAATAAACTTAGTAGCTGTTGTTGGTGGCAAGTCCTGAATGTACAGATTGAATAGAACTGGGGCCAAAACTGAT
Organism: Meconema thalassinum; assembly: GCA_946902985.2. Classification (NCBI taxonomy): domain Eukaryota; kingdom Metazoa; phylum Arthropoda; class Insecta; order Orthoptera; family Tettigoniidae; genus Meconema; species Meconema thalassinum. The sequence goes on from OX336396.1 coordinate 242,392,187, forward strand.
CCTTGGGGTAGACCATTATTTAGTTTCCTTTTGCGACTTTTAGCATCATCTAGAAATACTACGAACTCTCTTTCACAAAGCATGTTAGAGAAAAGATTTGCAATTTCCAAACAGGGGATAGCTTCCAGCACTTTGAGGATCAGTCCATATCGCCAGACAGTATCATATGCGCTAGTTAGGTCGATAAAGACAGCTGTTGATTTTAGCTTCTTTTGAAACCCTGCTTCAATGTGAATGGTGAGGGCCAAAACTTGATCAGTAAAGCTTCGGTTTTTCCTTAATCCAGCTTGTTCTGGTGGGGTTACAGCTTCAATGAGTGGTGCTATCCTGGCAAGAAGGACTCGTTCCAAAAGTTTATAAATGCAGCTAAGAAGTGCTATTGGACGGTAGTTTTCAGGTCTCTGCTCCGACTTGCCAGGTTTAAGAAGGGCGATCACCTTTGCCCGTTTAAACTGCTTTGGTAGGTTGTTAGTCTGAAGGATGAAAGTAAAAAGTGAAGTAAGCCAGCTGATGCTATGTGGACCCATGTTTCGCAGGAATTCATTATAGATGCCATCTGGACCAGCAGCTTAGCCAGTTTTCAACATCTTGATAGCGGTTTCAACTTCCTGAACAGAAAATGGCCTAGACAGTTTCTCATTCTTCTGAGTTCTACGTTTGAGTTAGGTGAGCTTTTGTTTCACTGTTTTCGTGTGACATTTATCTCTTTTGGATCGTGTAATGTCCACCATTCTATTTGCAATGGCATCTGGGCTCAAGTTAGTATACTGCTTTTTGGAGACATGATTTCCAGTAAGACGATTTAAGACTCTCCAAGCCTTTCTGCTCGATTTCGCGAAGTCCATGTTTTTCACTGTTTCTTCCCACTTTTGTTTCCTATTCTTCTCTAGTGATTGTAGCAGCTTCGAACCAACTTCATGATTGCCTGTTGTTAGATAGTCTTCGTATAGCGCCTCGCTTTCAGGGTTCCAGCCTGGCACTTAGTCTTTTCTGAAACCTCTAGGGATGTTTAATTTAGCAGCTGAAATTACTAGGTTAACGAAGTCATCATAGTTATTGGCAATTGGCTCTAGTTTTGAATCAAATAGCTTCCGATCAAGATCTTCAGAGAATTTGTCCCAATTTGCACGGTTGAAATTCCACCTGGGTAGAGGTACTGAGTTCACCAGGGGTATCTTCGTGCCAGTTTCCAGAAGAACTGGTCGGTGTTGGCTGTTTGGGAAGTTAGACAGTATTTCACGTGCAGTGTTAAGAGGCTGATCAAGACAATCCTTGGACACAAATGTTAGGTCGGGATTGTAGTCTCTTCCCCAACGAGCAGAATGGAAGGAGCCTTTGTCTTTCGCGTCAAAAACTAGATGCAGATCGGATATTTCTGCATATTGAGTTAGTACCTCGCCATCATCATCTACTGTGTCATACCGCCAGTTTGTGTGGTGGCTATTAAAATCCCCAGTATAGATGCAGGGATGGTTGAAGGTGGGCAAAACTTTCGAAGTCCATCTGATGCAAGGAGGCTTGTACACATTAACGACGATTAGGTCATTAATTTTTACTACTATAGAGAAGATAAGATCTTTGTCACTCGATTCAACAACTTGTACTCCAGTCAGGCCAGATTTGGCGTAAGTGGCAATTCCATACTGTTGGTGATGGATGGCTTCAACTAATGTATAGCCCGGTATTTGTCCTCTTCTAGCAAGGTCCTGTTCATCTTTTGTGTGTGTCTCCTGAATGTTGACTATATCAATGTTGAGGCTATTAAGCTGTTTGTGGAGGTAGTCACACTTGGCAGAACTTATGCCTTCAATATTTAGTTGGAGAATGCGGACGGAAGGTCCAATGTCTATGGCTTGGTGGTTCTGAAAAGAACCGTTATAACGAAGAGTTTGAGACATTGTAATTTGTTGAGTTTCACCGTATGTCGTTGTTGCTCGCTTAGCACCACCCAGTGGACACGTGCAGCGCAATTTATAGGTACTGAAGACGATGTTGAGCTTATTGTAGGGTTGATCAGCCATGACTGAACGGTAAATGACGTAGGGCCTTTTGGTTTTATTCTCCGACCAAGACTGAACAGGAAATTATGTACTCGACCAATGCTGGTCGATTGAAGCCATTTAATTTTTCCTCAAACTCAATCTCTTGCTTTATTATCGGATTAGATTTCATTTAAAACACTGTATTAAGTTTTGTTTATTGAATATTACCACCGAAAAGGTTTTCGGCTCATAATATTGATTTAAAAGGTCGTATTTATTTCATTCATGAACTATTCTAAGTCATATTTTATATGAATTATTCATATCTGAATTACATATTCTAAATATAAGGTGCGTTCAAAAAGTAACGAGCCGGAGGCTGAAATGCGCAAACCGGTGACCACATCGGCTAATCGTGGCATGTGTAACGAGGTGTGGTTCCGACCAGAGTGTGGAAGGTCACAGCCCGTCGCTAGAGGGCATGCGTGCACGTCACGTGACGACACAAAGCGAGCAGTACCATGCATCAATCGTCCAACGCTGCCAGTCGCATTGCAAACAGTGACATGGAGGCGTCAACCGAACACCAAAGAGGTGTTGTTCGGTTTCTGACAGCAGAAGGAGTAGGGAGAACGGACATTCATCGCCGATTGTCACAAGTGTACGGCGAACACTGCATGTCCCTTGCAAGGGTCAAGGCGTGGCACAAGCGCTTCAGGGATGGACGGGTGTCGTTAGCCGATGATGCCTGGTCTGGGTCACCCCCCTGCGTTACCGATGAAAACGTCCAGCTGGTTGATGAACTCATTACCCAGGACCGCCGAGTGACAGTGAACAGCATAGCCGCCGTGGCCGCCCCACGACAATGCACGTCTTCATACGGCCAACACAGTCGCGGCACTCCTGCAGAAATTCAAATGGGAGGTTCTCGGCCACCCTCCATACAGTCCAGACCTCTCTCCCTGTGATTACGCCATGTTTGATCCCCTGAAAAGGGCTCTTTGGGGCCAACGATTCACCTCGGACGCCGACGTCCAGCTGTACGGGCGGAACTGGTTCACATCGCAGCCCAGTGAAGTTAATGAGACAGCCATTCACCGCCTCGTGGCACAGTGGGACAAGTGCCTCAACAGCCAGGACCAATACTTCTAACTTACAGGTACTGGTTTCTGTAATTATGCCTCTGGCTCGTTACTTTTTGAACGCACCTTATAATAATAAGCACTACAGTATGACAAAGAAATAACTACCAAAGAAAAACACTGACCAATATTTCATTTATTGTTATCTCCAAAATGAGTTTTAACCTATGTGCCCTTTTTACGTCGACCGCCTCGCCAGGGGACCCATGCGAGAAACACTTGTAATATAGTGTATAGAAAAAGTACGAACTGAGTCAAAATCCATCAATGTATGCCAAAACTGAAGGACAATTAGCTACTCTTTGGTCTAAATTATGGGAATATAAATGCCAAACACAAATAACTACACATTGCTTAACAATCGATGCTGGCCAAATAAATGTGACATACAGATAACAACTTTCGGACATAATTCGATACCGGTACCCATTTTATTTCTTATTAGCTTATATATGAAATTATTGTTATATTAATTCCAGTGTCACCCACAGCACAGCCAATTTATTTATTTAAAGTATGGCTTTTAGTGTCGGGAGTGTCTGAGGACATGTTCGGCTCGCCAGAATTTATAGCTGCTTCTATGTGGACGTCGCGTGTGGATGAGATGAAATGAGTGAAGATAAATGAGCAAATTCGAATTCAAATAGTTCCAACCTTGGCTACCAGATGCCACTGACACCTAGCAACTAACGTTGGAACTTAATAGAGCGTTTCTAACGAAATATAATCTACAAAGTTGGCTACATACTACCCATTGTAGTGGTAGGTTCTATTTCATGCCATAAATCTATGACATGGGCCCGCCGGCTTTACTTCCCCTCCGAAGGAAGGCATACCGAAGGATTTTAACGCTCTTAAGAAATCCAACCCCTTCGGCCGGGTCTGAACCCGCGATCTTGGGGATATCAGTTCAGCTTGCTATTGACAACGCCACCGAAGCCACTTAGCACAGCCGATAAATATGGATGAATAATTTTGGTCATGTATATAATTCTGCTATAGACAACCCAATTTCTTTAAGCACACTTCCCAAATAAATAAATAAATAAATTAATTAATTAATTGATTAATAAATAACGTCACCTCCGTGGTGTAGTGGTCAGCGTGCTTAGCTGCCAACCCGGAGGCCCGAGCTTCGATTCCAGGCTCTGCCACGAAATTTGAAAAGTTGTATGAGGACTGGAAGGGGGCTACTCAGCCTCGGGTGGTCCAAATGAGTAAAGGGGGTTCGATTCCCACCTCAGCCATCCTCGAAGTGGTTTTCCGTGGTTTCCCACTTCGTCTTCGGGCAAATGCCGGGATGGTGTCTACCGTCAGGCCACGGCCGTCCCCTTCCCCCTTCCTTGTCTATCCCTCCCATCCCGTCCCTTCCCTCGTGAGTAGGGATAGGAAAAATTCGCAATCGCGAATTTCGCGAATTTTTAAAAGAAGTCATACACAGGTGATAATGTGTTATAATAACCCTAAAAATGGCGAAAATAAATGTTTTTGAGCTCGCGAATTTTCGCGAATTTCGCATGAAACGCGAATTTTGCATAAAAACGCAAATTTTGCATGAAAACGCGAATTTTTTGTTTTTTCGTTTTTTTTCCTTATAGTGCTCTTCCGATAATTCGCGACATTTAATGCACAAATTTCCGCGATTTTTTGAAAGCCGCGAATTATCTGCAGTATTGTTCTTAAGCCAGGCAAAAAGAAAACTATTGGTTAAAATATTGAAATGTATTTTAAGAACACACAGAAAAAAATAATTATAATACTTTATGTTCGACCCTGACTATTATATGTCAGAAAACTGTAGTATAATGAGGCTCATTATAACACTATTTTGCAATACGAAACAGTTTCTCCCACCAATCAGAGCTCAAGAAACAGTTGTTTGACCAATTAGATAATTAGATGCACTGAGTTCCACGGCCTTCTAATTTAAATTTCACTGCCTGGCCTAGTGTCATAGTAGGGTAATTGAGGAGGCCATGGTCAAATATACAAGGCATTCTCTGCGTCTCATGCGCTCTGTTCAGTACATAAAACTGGTGAAATCTCTACAGATATTTATGTTCGAACATAAAATAGTTATAATAATTATCGTCGAACATAAACAGTCGTATGCAACTCGTTTATAAATGGTAATTAAGACACTCGTATGGAAATTATAAAACTCACATACGCTCGTTTTATAAACATACTCGTGTCTTAATTATTGCCATTATTGGCTCATTGCATAATGTACTATTATAACATAGTATTGTAAGACGCACTACGTAGATTAGGCCTATACCAATATTAAAAACGTAAGAGAAATGACTGTAAGCACTTTTTAGCCTACTTTCGATTTTTGCAAAAAATGAAAGTAGACTTATGAGATCAACACAGGGCGAAAAAAGTGTGTCTGTCTGTGTGTGTGTATGTGTGTGTGTGAGTCTGTGTGTGTGTGTGTATGTGTGTGTGTGAGTCTGTGTGTGTGTGTGTGTGTGTGTGTGTCTGTGTGTGTGTGAGTGTGTGTACTCTGAATGTCTGTCCCCCCCCCCCCCCTATCAATTCGAACACGGTGAATGCGAATTGAACGAAATTTGGTACAAAGGTAGCACTAGCAAAGGACACCTCAGTGTCATGTTTTATATCGCCGCCATCTTTACTAAAACTGAATGGCGGCCACTCAAACGTTCAAAACGTAAAATCAAATAACGACTAACCAAATCATCCGATCTCTACCAAATTTGGTAACAACATACCTTCGTATAGGATGCGTCTTGTGACCAAACTACAAGGTCGTCCGCCATACCATTTCAGGATGGCGGCCGTGCGAATTATGCAAACTTTATAATCCATATCATGGGACCCACCAGTTCCGATTATCGAGCCGAGAATCGTTTTAACTGTTCTAAAGGAAGAGGCACGTTCGAAATTAAAAGTTTATTTTGTAATACTATAGTGCAGACGTGATTTTAAAAAGCTGAACTGATTCAGTAATAAGACAAGATGGCAGCGGATATCTTGTGCCTGACTTATATTTCACTAATTTGAGTATTGAATGCAATATAGCGTACTGATAAAAAATAAATAAACTTTGTATGAAATGCTTTATATATAAATAATATACTCCAGTGATGAAATCGTTTAGTATAAATCATTATTTGCTAACAAGTTCTATGTAAGTCATTTTAAATAGAACGATATTCGATGACACAATTAGCTCAGTGGTAGAGCGATAGCCTATCGCTCAAATGCCTATGGTTCAAACCCGATCAGAGCTAGGTTTTTTGCTTGAAATGTTATATGTTTATTGTTTTGTAATGACTCAGATGTTTTAAAATTAAGCGTTATGTTGTGCACATTATGGTGTAAAATATATATTTAATTAAAACATAATTCGCCAGCAGATTTACTCGAGACATCTAGCTGCCAAAAAGGTAACTTCCAGATTTTATTGAAAAGTTTCTTCTTCTGGCCGCTAGAATGCACTCGCTCTGTTAGGATTATATTGTTCGATATTTCACCACTAGATGTCCCGACTAGTCTACGTGGGGATCCATTGATTACTATACCATTATCATTCTATGCGCATCGAATTTGAAGAATGACAAGTTGATACTACGATACATTTTAACTTTTTATTTTAAAGGGTTTGTAACAGCCTATTTTGCGTTACTTAAAAATGTTATTAAGCGTTATATTGTCCACATTATGGTGTAAAATATATATTTAATTAAAACATAATTCGCCAGCAGATTTACTCGAGACATCTAGCTGCCAAAAAGGTAACTTCCAGATTTTATTGAAAAGTTTCTTCTTCTGGCCGCTAGAATGCACTCGCTCTGTTAGGATTAAATTATCGAAAATATCCACATAGTTTGTATACACACGTCTCTGTAGGGTCATGGAAAGATTTGTTAATTCAATTAGGGTTGTGAAAGCCATGCACAACCAGACGTGTAAAGACATGCCTCAACTCAAAGTTGGATGTTGCCCACGGCAGGTCGTAATAATAATAATAATAATGTTATTGGTTTTACATCCCTTTTAACTACTGCTGCTTTTAGAGACACTGGGGTGCCGGAATTTTGGCCCGAAGGGGATCTTTAACGTGCCAGTAAATGTACTGACACGGCTCCCTCGCATTTGTGCACCCTCAAATGCCAGCTGACTGCGCCAGGATACGAACCTGCAACCTAGGGCCCAGCAAGCGAGAACGTTACCGCTGAGCCACGCCGCCAGTCCGGTCGATTATGTCTCCAGATCCATAACATTCTTGATATACTTCTTATCTTTCTTTCTTCAATGATGGTAGCAGTTTTTATCTAGGTTGTGGCGTTTGGTAGAGGTAAATCGTTTCTAAGGTCTTCAACAAAGAATAGTTCTATTATACTCTTTGATAAAAACAACGAGTTATAACTATACTCATACATTTAGGAGAAAGTAGGCTATATGTTCTTTACTGAACATCTTGTTGTTTATTAGATAGTTTATTTTTTCTAGTTTTAGATTGTACAATTCTGAAGAAATCAATATATGAGAACGAAAATTCATCTCGATTTTCTATATAAGAGATAAGTGTGACTATAGACACACTAGCTTGACTGTGGGAACTTTCGGGATTTCCGTTGCATCACTCCTTCACTTGACATGCACTGGATCTCAGTTTACCTCACCGACAGTCAAATTCCGTACAATATCCGCATCGCTTTCATGTCTGAAACCATGATCGTCTTTATTGAAGTCTAACTACTGAATGTCACTTTCTTCTGCATCTTGGCATTCATCCAGGTTTTGCCCTAATGTCATCGTAGTGAGACCACCTTGCCCGTTTAAAATATCGTCGTCCTAGAAACCGACAAAGGCTTGTTTTTGTGCGAGTGTAGTAGCGGTAATTTTCTCTCATGACTTGACTGCATGGAGAGCATCCAACAAACACGGAATGATCGGAAACTTAACGGTAAATAGCGGACCTCGCTTTCTGCATACTGCGATCTTTATCAATCTCATCCTGGTAAGTTAATAAGTTATTGAGGTTTTAAGGACCAGAACAGCAAGGTCACCTCCCCCTCCATCCTAGTAACTACTCGACGTGTGGCGTCATAGAGTGTGCCTTTCAGACATGAATATCTAGATGGCAAGTATCCATATCCAAATGTGCCACTGTTTCCTGAACCAGTCTTAACCAGGTGGTCTTCTTGGTTTCATTCTGTAGTGTGCCTGTCGGACTACTTGAAAGATATCGTGCAATTTATGAAGTAGTAGGGACTGATAACTCGGGAGTTGATTTCCTGAACAATGTTTCACATGACGAAATACTTGAGATTCAAAGAATTTGGCACAGACATCACTGTACTCATCCCTTGATTAGAAGGCCAGTCTTGTCAGACTGTTCACCTTCTAGATGGACATCTACGGAGAATTCAGCAAGCCCTTAAACTTGCTGTTTCTGGAAATTACGCAACCAACATTAAGGAGCTGTTGGAGGGTTGTGGAAATGAGTTAAAAGGAGAGAAAATACATTCAGTTTTAGTAAACGCTGGGTCCCATGCTCTTAGAATATTAATCAGCCTGAGATCCATTGATCCTGGGAACAAGATTTACAAATGTGTGCGTTTGATCCAGCAGAACTAGTGCCAATGAACATCAATGAGGACCTTCCAAAGAAAATTAAGAAGTTGTCATTCTGTGGAACACTGGAAAAAAGTGAGGTGATAAAGAGGATACAACGAACTGCAAACTTTAATCAAGAGGCAGATGCACGACAGGACCAAGACAGACATTGTTCGAGTTTTGCAAGGAATGACATTTGTGGTATATTGGCTTTCACGGCCGGTGAATTAAAACTCAGCAATTCTTCTAGGTTTGTGCCGTGTCCTATGTGGGGTTTCGCCTAGGACACCAAGCTGGCTCATCGGCGGGCTCTTGGTGTCCCCGCCCGGACCCCCACAGGAGTATCGAACTGCCCGATACCTCCCTTTATATAGACTGCAACTGCACTCCTTGACTGCGAGAACTAAGAGCTCAAGCAGCCTTAACCTCCCTATGAAGGCTTCCAAAAAGATGGTATATTGGCTTTCACGGTCGGTGAATTAAAACTCAGCAATTCTTCTAGGTTTGTGCCGTGTCCTATGTGGGGTTTCGCCTAGGACACCAAGCTGGCTCATCGGCGGGCTCTTGGTGTCCCCGCCCGGACCCCCACAGGAGTATCGAACTGCGCGATACCTCCCTTTATATAGAGTGCAACTGCACTCCTTGACTGCGAGAACTAAGAGCTCAAGCAGCCTTAACCTCCCTATGAAGGCTTCCAAAAAGATGGTATATTGGCTTTCACGGCCGGTGAATTAAAACTCAGCAATTCTTCTAGGTTTTTGCCGTGTCCTATGTGGGGTTTCGCCTAGGACACCAAGCTGGCTCATCGGCGGGCTCTTGGTGTCCCCGCCCGGACCCCCACAGGAGTATCGAACTGCGCGATACCTCCCTTTATATAGAGTGCAACTGCACTCCTTGACTGCGAGAACTAAGAGCTCAAGCAGCCTTAACCTCCCTATGAAGGCTTCCAAAAAGATGGTATATTGGCTTTCACGGCCGGTGAATTAAAACTCAGCAATTCTTCTAGGTTTGTGCCGTGTCCTATGTGGGGTTTCGCCTAAGACACCAAGCTGGCTCATCGGCGGGCTCTTGGTGTCCCCGCCCGGACCCCCACAGGAGTATCGAACTGCGCGATACCTCCCTTTATATAGAGTGCATCTGCACTCCTTGACTGCGAGAACTAAGAGCTCAAGTAGCCTTAACCTCCCTATGAAGGTTTCCAAAAAGATGGTATATTGGCTTTCACGGCCGGTGAATTAAAACTCAGCAATTCTTCTAGGTTTGTGCCGTGTCCTATGTGGGGTTTCGCCTAGGACACCAAGCTGGCTCATCGGCGGGCCCTTGGTGTCCCCGCCCGGACCCCCACACGAGTATCGAACTGCGCGATACCTCCCTTTATATAGAGTGCAACTGCACACCTTGACTGCGAGAGCTAAGAGCTCAAGCAGCCTTAACCTCCCTATGAAGGCTTCCAAAAAGATGGTATATTGGCTTTCACGGCCGGTGAATTAAAACTCAGCAATTCTTCTAGGTTTGTGCCGTGTCCTATGTGGGGTTTCGCCTAGGACACCAAGCTGGCTCATCGGCGGGCTCTTGGTGTCCCCGCCCGGACCCCCACAGGAGTATCGAACTGCGCGATACCTCCCTTTATATAGAGTGCATCTGCACTCCTTGACTGCGAGAACTAAGAGCTCAAGTAGCCTTAACCTCCCTATGAAGGTTTCCAAAAAGATGGTATATTGGCTTTCACGGCCGGTGAATTAAAACTCAGCAATTCTTCTAGGTTTGTGCCGTGTCCTATGTGGGGTTTCGCCTAGGACACCAAGCTGGCTCATCGGCGGGCCCTTGGTGTCCCCGCCCGGACCCCCACACGAGTATCGAACTGCGCGATACCTCCCTTTATATAGAGTGCAACTGCACACCTTGACTGCGAGAGCTAAGAGCTCAAGCAGCCTTAACCTCCCTATGAAGGCTTCCAAAAAGATGGTATATTGGCTTTCACGGCCGGTGAATTAAAACTCAGCAATTCTTCTAGGTTTGTGCCGTGTCCTATGTGGGGTTTCGCCTAGGACACCAAGCTGGCTCATCGGCGGGCTCTTGGTGTCCCCGCCCGGACCCCCCACAGGAGTATCGAACTGCGCGATACCTCCCTTTATATGGAGTGCAACTGCACTCCTTGACTGCGAGAACTAAGAGCTCAAGCAGCCTTAACCTCCCTATGAAGGCTTCCAAAAAGATGGTATATTGGCTTTCACGGCCGGTGAATTAAAACTCAGCAATTCTTCTAGGTTTGTGCCGTGTCCTATGTGGGGTTTTGCCTAGGACACCAAGCTGGCTCATCGGCGGGCCCTTGGAGTCCCCGCCCGGACCCACACAGGAGTATCGAACTGCGCGATACCTCCCTTTATATAGAGTGCAACTGCACTCCTTGACTGCGAGAAAGGAAGAAGGAAGATTGTAGTTTTACGTGACCATGAATCTTGTGATTATAAGCCACGGGACCTCCTTTTTACGTGGAATCCGAACCACAGGACATGGCATTTCACTTCGAAAATCTCACATGCATTGACTGCGAGAACTAAGAGCTCAAGCAGCCTTAACCTCCCTATGAAGGCTTCCAAAAAGATGGTATATTGGCTTTCACGGCCGGTGAATTAAAACTCAGCAATTCTTCTAGGCTTGTGCCGTGTCCTATGTGGGATTTCGCCTCGGACACCAAGCTGGCTCATCGGCGGGCTCTTGGTGTCCCCGCCCGGACCCCCACAGGAGTATCGAACTGCGCGATACCTCCCTTTATATAGAGTGCAACTGCACTCCTTGACTGCGAGAACTAAGAGCTCAAGCAGCCTTAACCTCCCTATGAAGGCTTCCAAAAAGATGGTATATTGGCTTTCACGGCCGGTGAATTAAAAATCAGCAATTCTTCTAGGTTTGTGCCGTGTCCTATGTGGGGTTTCGCCTAGGACACCAAGCTGGCTCATCGGCGAGCTCTTGGTGTCCCCGCCCGGACCCCCACAGGAGTATCGAACTGCGCGATACCTCCCTTTATATAGAGTGCAACTGCACTCCTTGACTGCGAGAACTAAGAGCTCAAGCAGCCTTAACCTCCCTATGAAGGCTTCCAAAAAAGATGGTATATTGGCTTTCACGGCCGGTGAATTAAAACTCAGCAATTCTTCTAGGTTTGTGCCGTGTCCTATGTGGGATTTCGCCTCGGACACCAAGCTGGCTCATCGGCGGGCTCTTGGTGTCCCCGCCCGGACCCCCACAGGAGTATCGAACTGCGCGATACCTCCCTTTATATAGAGTGCAACTGCACTCCTTGACTGCGAGAACTAAGAGCTCAAGCAGCCTTAACCTCCCTATGAAGGCTTCCAAAACTCCCTATGAAGGCTTCCAAGGTTAAGGCTGCTTGAGCTCTTAGTTCTCGCAGTCAAGGAGTGCAGTTGCACTCTATATAAAGGGAGGTATCGCGCAGTTCGATGCTCCTGTGGGGGTCCGGGCGGGGACACCAAGAGCCCGCCGATGAGCCAGCTTGGTGTCCTAGGTGAAACCCCACATAGGACACGGCACAAACCTAGACGAATTGCTGAGTTTTAATTCACCGGCCGTGAAAGCCAATATACCATCTTTTTGGAAGCCTTTATAGGGAGGTTAAGGCTGCTTGAGCTCTTAGTTCTCGCAGTCAAGGAGTGCAGTTGCACTCTATATAAAGGGAGGTATCGTGCAGTTCGATACTCCTGTGGGGGTCCGGGCGGGGACACCAAGAGCCCGCCGATGAGCCAGCTTGGTGACCTAGGCGAAACCCCACATAGGACACGGCACAAACCTAGAAGAATTGCTGAGTTTTAATTCACCGGCCGTGAAAGCCAATATACCATCTTTTTGGAAGCCTTCATAGGGAGGTTAAGGCTGCTTGAGCTCTTAGTTCTCGCAGTCAAGGAGTGCAGTTGCACTCTATATAAAGGGAGGTATCGCGCAGTTCGATACTCCTGTGGGGGGTCCGGGCGGGGACACCAAGAGCCCGCCGATGAGCCAGCTTGGTGTCCTAGGCGAAACCCCACATAGGACACGGCACAAACCTAGAAGAATTGCTGAGTTTTAATTCACCGGCCGTGAAAGCCAATATACCATCTTTTTGGAAACCTTCATAGGGATGTTAAGGCTGCTTGAGCTCTTAGTTCTCGCAGTCAAGGAGTGCAGATGCACTCTATATAAAGGGAGGTATCGCGCAGTTCGATACTCCTGTGGGGGGTCCGGGCGGGGACACCAAGAGCCCGCCGATGAGCCAGCTTGGTGTCCTAGGCAAAACCCCACATAGGACACGGCACAAACCTAGAAGAATTGCTGAGTTTTAATTCACCGGCCGTGAAAGCCAATATACCATCTTTTTGGAAACCTTCATAGGGATGTTAAGGCTGCTTGAGCTCTTAGTTCTCGCAGTCAAGGAGTGCAGATGCACTCTATATAAAGGGAGGTATCGCGCAGTTCGATACTCCTGTGGGGGTCCGGGCGGGGACACCAAGAGCCCGCCGATGAGCCAGCTTGGTGTCCTAGGCGAAACCCCACATAGGACACGGCACAAACCTAGAAGAATTGCTGAGTTTTAATTCACCGGCCGTGAAAGCCAATATACCATCTTTTTGGAAGCCTTCATAGGGAGGTTAAGGCTGCTTGAGCTCTTAGTTCACGCAGTCAAGGTGTGCAGTTGCACTCTATATAAAGGGAGGTATCGCGCAGTTCGATACTCCTGTGGGGGTCCGGGCGGGGACACCAAGGGCCCGCCGATGAGCCAGCTTGGTGTCCTAGGTGAAACCCCACATAGGACACGGCACAAACCTAGAAGAATTGCTGAGTTTTAATGACATTTGTATTTTCAAAGTTCTCAGAATCTGTGTTGAAAACCATTTTGATACCCTTTTCAAACGCTAACTGTGAACTTTTGTGTTTCAGCTTACACTAGCACGTTAAGTGATACGTGTTACCGTTTGTCACAAGAGAATTTGGATCTCTTCACTGAAGTATACTTTGAAGAATGACTGAAATGTGTTATGTTATCCATGATATTTAAAAAATCCCGCCTAAAATTTAACATTTTGAAAGTACCGAAAAGTGCACTTGAAAACACCGAATTTGCCACTTTAAAATACCGCTTTTTTCACTATGAAATCACCGAATCATTCCTATCCCTACTCATGAGGCCCCCTGTTTGTTTTGTAGGTGAGGCCGCCTGGGCGAGGCGCTAGTCCCGCTTCCCCAGTTGTATCACCCTACCCGATGTCAAGCTCCAGGACACTGTCCGTAGAGGCGGTAAAGTTGGGATCCCTCGCTGAGTCCGTGGGAAATGCCTACCTGGAGGGTAAACTGACTACGAAATAAAAAGAATGTAATTTTTTAAATTAATTGATAAGTAAATAAATAAACAAATAAATAACAGAAATAATAAATAATCTAATTAATTAATTAATAATGAATAAGTGAATAAATGAACTAATAAATAAATAAATACAGTACGGTAAGTAATAAACAAACAAACAAACAAACAAACAAACAAACAAACAAATAAATAAAATTATACAAGCCTCACAGTAGTCGCATATGATGTGTAACATGTGGCATGTTATCCTACTATGTGTGTCCCGGGAGCGCAAATCCCTTGTTAACAGTGAACTCTGTTGGTCATTGAAATAACTACTTGTATAACTGCAGTGCCAAATCCTGAGCGTAATGAATCATAATTGTTATTTGCCGTGGCGGAAGCCTACTTGATGCGAGCTGCGCTCTATACCGGCCAGTTAGTGAACCCATGCCAGCGATGTTATTGAAAATGACCTTGTTTAGCAGATAGAGCGCACTGCCAAATATAGGCGCGATAAAAAATTGGGTGTGTGGAAAGTATATTAAATGTGTTCCTCCCAGTGATATGTTTAGACCAACGAAGTTCCAATTATTGTCAGTCGTCGGCGTTAATATACTGAATTCCTACGTTGTTTGGAGTGTTTGTTGATGCGATCCACATAGCCACATGGCCGACAGTACATCGAGTGCTTACATTAAATAAGATTACAGCAAACGTATGGAGATTTAATAAATCGTAATTGTTTTCAGCAAATATGATAAAATTAATATTTTCACACCAAAGAACGACAACTTGAAGATCATTTATTGTGGGAATATCTTAAATGGGGTCTCCAAACCTTGAACTAAACTGTATGCGATATACATTTCCTATCGCCACACGACCTACAGTACGTCATCTCCGCCACCACACGCGCTTATTGTTTCCGGCCCATGCACTTCCGTCCCATCCATTTCCGTCCCTTTTCCAAAATCACTGCCACAAACATGTCCTGCTACCGAGTGGAAAGATGTTACACATCAATAAATAAATAAATAAATAAATAAATAAATGAATTATGTAATGTATGTTTCAGGGATGTCCTATTGTAATAGTAATCAGTTGCTTGCAGATTAGAGTGAGTCAACCTCGTGACGTAGCTCAATTAATACAAATACAGTATAACCCCTCAAATCCGAACTAATTGGGGCTGTAGCCTGTTCGGATTTCAATTTGTTCGGATTAGCCGAAAGATATCCATAACATAATGACCAGCCCTCGTTACGGTATAGGACTGTAGCCTACATTGAGCGAGGCAGGCTGGTTTGGCGCAAACAGCGAACATGAAATAGTGAGTCTGGTCCAAAGGCAAATTGACGGCAATGTAGCTAATGACAGTGAGGAAGAAGAAACTTCGGCAGACAATATGACTTATACTGAAGCTGCATCTGCTGTTGACATCGCATTGCGCTTCGTAGAACAACACCCAGCAACCACGCCAAACGATGTCATCTTAGTGCGACGCTGGCGCGCAATTGCCTCCGCGGGAAGGTTTTCGTCACTTCTACAATATTGAAGATAACTGATTTCAAGTGAACGATTAAGTGATATTGTATGAGTTTCTATTGCTATTTCATTGTCTTAGCAAAGACGGAATAATAACCAACGTTTCCGTTTCTCAATCCTGGATGGGATAAGTAGTCTATGTAGGCACTTTTACACTATGCAAACTGTACTCCTTGTTAATGTTTCAACTAATTATGTAAAATGCTGTCATACTGCAGAGTATATGATTGTTTTATGACTAAATAAATAAGTTTCTCTTTTTTGCGTGTATTTTTTTTTCAAACTTCAAATTGTCGAAAGAACCTCGTTCGGATTACCCGGGATTTCGGATTTCCGGGGTTCGGATATGAGGGGTTTCACTGTACACACTAGCGCAGCCATTACAGTAGCACGGGGCTACAATTTTAAATGAATCAACAACAACAACAAAACAGCAACAGATTAGAGCAAACGCTAAAAGAATGCTTAAGTTTGCATCTAGCTTGTCAGCCTGATTCAATAGACACCGGTATTTGAATGAGATCCAGCAGAATTTGCGGTCATGGACTAACTTGGACAACCCTGATACCACAGCACATTACAGACGAATCGATCCGGCCTTAATCATTGATGAAACGCCTCTTTAAATTAGACATGGACAGCCCTTAACACATTACCGGGATAATACATAACCATAGAGATCATTAATTCTATATTTATAAATTGAACTGAGGCCATTCCATTGTTTGAACATCACGACACAAATAGCTACAGTTGTGTGGCTTCTAAATGTGTTCCGGGCCATAAAATGGACGACCCTATATTTATAAGCGTATTCATAGATTTTTTGTTGCCCTCTAACGAGGGTAATATGTATTTATAATAAATCTTGTAATATATTCAACCGTAGTTCGTTTCTATTAAGTTAATCAGTGGAATGGCTTCTTTTGAATGGCTGAGTGATTCAGTCGATTAAGGTAAGTACACATCATTCTTATTAATTCGACTATTTCGAATATTCACCAATCCGAAATTCGGATATATTCTTCTTCTCCTTCTCGCTCTCCTTCTCATTCTTCTTCACTTTCTTCTTCTTCTTCTTCTCCTTCTCCCTCTCCTTCTTCTTCCCCTCCTCCTTCTTCTTCTCCTTCTTCTTCCCCTCCTCCTTCTACTTCTCCTTCTTCTCCTTCTTCTCCTTCTTCTCTTTCTTCTTCTCCTCCTGCTCCTTCATTTCCATCTTCTCCATCTTCTCCTTCTCCTTCTTCTCCTTCTTCTCCTCCTTCTTCTCCACTTCCACCTTCTCCTCCTTCTCTTTCTCCTCCTCCTCCTCCTTTTTCTTCTTCTTCTCCTTCTCTTTCTCCTCCTCCTCCTTTTTCTTCTTCATCTCCTTCTCATTCTCCTTCTTCTCCTCCTCCTTCTTCTCCTTCTTTTCCTCCTTCTCCTCTTCCTCCTTCTCCTTCTTATCCTTCTCCTCTACCTCCTTCTCCTCCTCCTTGTCCTTCTTCTCCCTCTTCTTTTCCACCTTCTCCTTCTTCTCCTTCTTCTCCTCTTCCTCCTTCTTCTCCTTTTTCTCCTCTTCCTCCTTCTTCTCCATTTTGTCCTTCTCCTTCTCCTCCTCCTCCTCCTCCTTCTCCTTCTCCTCCTCCTTCTCCTCCTCCTTCTTCTCCTCCTCCTTCTTCTTCTTCTCCTCCTTCTTCTTCTCCTCCTCCTCCTCCTTCTCCTTCTTCTTCTTCTTCTTCTCCTCCTTCTCCCTCTTCTCCTTCTCCCTCTTCTCCTTCTCCTTTTTCTCCTCTTCCTCCTTCTTCTTCTTCTCCTCCTTCTCCTTCTCCCTCTTCTCCTTCTCCTTCTTCTCCTTTTTCTCCTCTTCCTCCTTCTCCTTCTTCTCCTCCTTCTCGTTCTCCCTCTTCTCCTTCTCCTCCTTCTCCTTCTCCCTCTTCTCCTCCTTCTTCTTTCCTAGCGTATTTCCCGCATTGACACAGAGTCCGCTTGTTGGTTGTTTTTCGTCACTTCTTCCTGTCAAGGGCATGGGATTTGCATGGAATTCAAGGTTTGATGCCGCATGCCCAGGGGTGGCCCTAAGGCGGTGCAAACGTTGCAATCGCACCGGGCGCTGTCATATAGGGGTGCAGAAGATACAATGATAGTTTGACTGCGCAAAATATAAAACCCAATCAACTTACTAGCCTACTACTTAAAATCCTACCCTCCAAAATTATTTCTATAAGTTTGGCAAAACAGGCATATATGCCTAAGAAAACCATTTTATCCAGCAAACATATGAATATAGATGTAAGAAAATCCTTTACAAAATCATTTGTATGGAGTGCACTGCTCTATGGAAGTGAAAGTTGGACTCTGGGTAAATTGGAAAAGAATCGACTTGAAGCTGCTGAAATGTGGATATGGCGGAAAATGACAAGAACGAGCTGGATGGAAAGAGAAACCAACCTGGAAGTCTTAAGGGAAGTCAAAGAAGAGAGAAGATTAATGAAGGAAATGGGAAATAGAGAAATAACATTTATTGGACATGTCATCAGACACGACACTTTCATCGTTATCATTCTTGAAGGGAAAATGCTGGGAAAGAAAGGAAGAGGACGGCCTAGGACGAAGTATTTGGAAGACATCAAGAACAGAATGGGATGTGACAATTATGGACATGGAACTGAAACGAACCGCCAACGACAGAAGAGTGTGGTTGCATCGTTCACGATGTCGCGATTTAGCAAATGAAACTCTAGCCTACCACTGAAATGTCAAGTCGGAAGTAATGATGGCTTAACTAGAGAATGTTACTACCATACTAAGTGTTGTCATGTAATGTACGATATTAGTAACATCATGTTAGACATATTTCTTTTTGTGTAGATGATAGTGTAACGGCTACCTTCGTCGTTGGATATCGCTCTACAAGTTGGGCGATCATTTATAACGTTTCTACAGATATTACACTCAAGACTCCTTAAAACCACCTCATCGTTCTTATTTAGCATTGGCCTGTCTAGACAGACGACATACACTTTATTAATTTAGATTTACTGGGCGCCAGTTATCGTAGAGATAACACATTAAAATTTTATTTAGCCACGGCCGCTCCCTTCCTTGAGCCAAGATCTATCATCGGAGCGTAGGGCAATAAACTTGCTCTATGAGATACTCTTTGCATTCCAACTATCCTATATATTCAACTCCCAATGAACAAGACATTTTAACTAATACTGGTTTATTTACAACAAAATTATTAACATTTGATCTGAGGTTTCGAGCTGTGTACAATATGTGCATTAATATTCCCTAATTGCGGGGCAATATTGACTGTCTTCTCGCTAGCGCTGATCTTCTGTGTTGATAATAACTCGGTCCACATACCTGGTGCCTTGTGGTTCAAAGTCCATCTCTTTGGTCTGCTTGCAGTCTAATTTGAGATCTTACGCCAACACACGTTTATTGACCTTTGAAAACATATGTTTTCTTCTTCTTGTTGTTGTTGTTGTTGCTGCTTGTTTCTGAGTTTGATCACCATGGTAAGCAAATTTGAACAAACCAGGCTAATTGAATTCACTAAGTCCCATCTTACTGAGCGACTGACGGAGTCTACGACTCACAAAGTCAATGAGTGAGTGCGTGATCGAATAAGTGAATGACAGAATAGAATCTATAGAATAGCCAGTGCTGAAGTCGCGCTGGGCTTTTATACAATCTGAATGGTCCCGATGTTTCGCGGCATAAATTTGCCCGCGACCCATCAGACCAATTATAGCAAAGCATTTCTCAGTCCTCAAGCGACGCTAAAACTTCTCCGAGCGGGAATACAGGCCCGCGTACTTCAAATATTCCACTCAGAACCCGCTATTCCTCTCGTTGCGCATATATATATTCCGCCGAAATCTTTCTCCAAGCCCTTGTCTCCAGTCAGCGTGGCTTCGTTCCAGAAATACATTTTCTTGCAATATGTTGCTTCACCGTCCGTAACTTCTTCCAACCATGCCCGTCCTGTCTTTACAATTTAACTAATAAAACAGCCCTAGACCTCTATAAAAACCCTGTTTCTTAATCTAAGCACTTGACAATATTATATATGACTATGGTAATGACGTGAATATGGTATGGCCCCTCCCTTGATATTAATGGGTGAATAAAACGATATAACTTTGATATTTCAATAATAATAATAATAATAATAATAATAATAATAATAATAATAATAATTACACAATGACTTTAAAAATAATAATAATAATAATAATAATAATTTGTACCGTAATCAAGATTACGTTACAATAGCCATGTCTAACCTGCTATAAGCGCGACTATAAGCAAAATCTCTACTTTGTATAAAACGAAGTCCCCAATTCTTGGAAGTCACGGGTAATCACGAGAACCACTGGTTTGATTTTCATACGGTTTTCACCATTCTGTAAAGGATTTCTCGAGGAAGGTTAATGTAGAAAATAATTTATTTATGATCAAAGGAAGCCAAGTAGTAACGATTTCAGTGAAAGAATCGAAAAACCTGGCGTCGGTGTGCTTTTTAAGATTACGCTGGGCAAACCGTTAAAAATATCAATATACTATGAGTGTAAGATTTGTTCAGCATGAAAAGTTCTACAAAAACGACCATGAACGTATATCTCTATCTTCAATACGTCGCCCACTATAAGTGTTTTTACGTTTTCATTTTTTCGAACAATCTCCATTCAATTACTGACGCGACAGTTTACGAGCTAGCTAGGGGCATGCCTGTCACCCCAGCTTCAGCCTAGCTAGCGGGCAAGCCTATTACCCCAGATATAGCCAACAGCAAACTGTCGAGTCGTGTTGAGTTAAGACTCAAGAGAAGAGGGTTTATGTTAGGAGTATCCCTGGAAATATAACTCGGTGCACAGGAGTGAGAATGGGTTGATTCAGGTATTAAGACGAGTGGAAAATATATATGTTTCTGGCGACTGCTAATGAAGAGAAGAGATAGGTTGATATTACACAACCTAAGACACCCGGGAGTTGCAAACTTAGTTATGGAAGGAAGGTCGAGGACAAGAACTGTAGGGGTAGAATATGTAAAACAGATGGTTTCGGATGAAGGATGTTGTAGCTACGTAGGCATGGAGCGCTGCATCTTACCAGTCAACAGACGGAAGACTCAAACACACGCTCTACCACCAACCGCCTCCCTTTGCACTTGTACCGATCTTGGTCTTACCTTACACAGTGGCAGCCGGTAATAATGTTGCTGTGTTGCACCAGGTTAATTCAGGAAAAACAATTAATACCGTAATAATATTTTTATTAATGAAAGCTGTACGTTTCCTTTTATATGTAGGCTATAGGAATTCATAATTTTGTTCTTTAATAATTCAGGAAATCTTAGAGTAAATTACTGTGAACTGTCTGAGAAACCAAAGTGCACCAACTGTCCACGAGCGCTCGTCCATTTGGTCGTATTGGTATTGGAGAGACGCTAGACCGGGTAAGTGCTTTCCCAACTGTTGACTCGGCTGGTCGTTGCCCGCTGATTGCAACAAGGGAACTTTGGCGCGGACGGAGACATCCGTGATGCTCCGTCAACTGCCGATACTATGTCTTGCAATGTAATTTGCGCGTACTTGAAACGCGGCTCTTTCTCGCCCTCGTATATAACTTATGTTGTTTTGTTCTCGTAAAGGTTTTTATGTAGACTAACTTATATTCAATTTAATCCGATGACAATGTGATGTTCTCTAAATTGCGGCATTCGTGATGAATGAGGTACATTCGTTTACCGCGCAATTGAATACAGTTTTCTCTGATATCAAACAGTCTTTTACCCAACCCATTAATGAAAAAATAGTGTAACACCCAGAACAATTATCCACCAGCCGCCATTGACTTCGCATACAATAAAGTGATTTGGCATTTGCATGTGATAAGTTCAGACATAAAATACATACGTTAAGTCCTTGTTGTTGTTTGAGTCTTCAGTCGTTTGACTGGTTTGATGCAGCTGTCCATGCCTCCCTGTCCTGAGCCAATCGTTTCATCTCTACATAGCTGCCACACCCTACATCCGAGGCTATCTGTTTAACATATTCTAACCTTGGTCTACCCCTACAGTTCTTGTCCTCGACCCTTCCTTCCATAACTAAGCTTGCTATTCCTGGGTGTCTTAGTATGTGTCCTACCAACCTATCTCTTCTCTTCATTAGCAGTCGCCAGAAACATCTCTCCTCTCCCACTCGCCTTAATACCTCTTCGTTTGTAACCCTATCTACCCATCTGATCTTCATCATTCTCCTGTAACACCACATCTCAAATACTTCAATTCTCCTCTTTTCTGCTGCACCAATAGTCCAAGTTTCACTTCCAAAGAGCGCTACGCTCCAGACAAAGGCTTTCAAAAATGACTTCCTAATACCTAAATCTATATTCGATGTCAACAGATTCCTTTTTTGTAGAAAGGCTTTCCTTGCCTGAGCCAACCTACTTTTTATATCCTCTTTGCTTCGTCCATCACTGGTTATTCTGCTTCCTAAGTAACAGAAGTCTCCTACTTCCTTCAGCTTTTCACCTGCCAATTTGATCTCCATAGAGGTTTCTGATTTATTTCGGCTGCATTCCAGTATTTTTGTTTTACATTTATTAATTTTCATCATGAATTCCTTCCGTAAGACGGAATCCATACCATTCAAAAACTCATTCAAATCCTCAGGCTTGTCGGCCAAGATGACGATGTCATCAGCAAATCTCAGAGTTGAAATTATTTCTCCTTGAATCTTCACTCCCACTTTAAATTTTTCTCCAATTTCCTTCATTGCTTGTTCAATGTAAAGATTGAAAAGTATGGGTGATAAGTTGCAGCCTTGCCTTACCCCTTTCTGAATACCAGCTTCTCTCTCATGTCCTTCAGCTCGAATGACTGCTGTCTGGTTTCTGTATAGATTGTATATCACCCTCCTATCCCTGTACTTTATTCCAATAGATTTCAAAATGTCAAACAATTTAGTCCAATCAACATTATCAAAAGCCTTTTCTAAGTCTACAAATGCCATGAACGTTCTCTTATATTTCCTTATTCTACCTTCCAAAATCAGCCTAAGACTTAGTACAGCTTCCCTTGTTCCTACATTTCTCCTGAAACCAAACTGGTCTTCACCCAACTCCGTTTCTATCTGGCTTTCAATCCTCTTGTAAATTATTCTAGACAGGATCTTTGAAGCATGAGTAATCAAGCTGATTGTACGGTAATCTTCACATCTGTCAGCTCCCACTTTCTTTGGTATAGGGATGATAACATTCTTCTTGAAATCAGGGGGTACCTCACCTGTCTCATAAATCCTACACACCAAGTGAAATAACCTGATCAGATCTTCATCTCCTATGCAGCGTAGCAACTCAATCGGTATATCATCTATGCCCGGTGCTTTGTTCCTGCCTAAGTCCTCTAATGCTCTGTCAAATTCTGATTTCAATATTAAATCTCCTTTTGCATCCTCATCAATTTCCTCCTCCCTTTCCATTACATGATTCTCAATCTCCTTTCCCTTATACAAGCACTCTATGTAAGCTTTCCATCTCTCAACCTTTTCTTCCCTATCTGTTAGAGGCTTTCCATTTGTGTCCTTAATATTACAGCACTTAGTCTTCTTTTCCCCAAAAGTATTCTTAATCCTTCGATAAGCTGTGTCTACTTTTCCTAATTTTAGACAATTTTCTATACCTGCACATTTCTCTTTCAACCATTCTTCTTTCGCTTCCTTGCACTTCTTGTTAACCTCATTTCTCAGACGTCTGTATTCTGCTTTCCCCTTTTCATCTCTTAGATTCTTGTGTTTCCGCCTTTCATCCATCAATTCTAGTATATCCTGAGTGATCCACGGTTTTCTACCTATTCTTTCTTTCCTACCAATGTTTTCTTCTGCGGATTTTGTTATTTCATTCTTCAAAAGTGCCCATTCGTCTGCAATTGAAGTTTGTTTAGGGGTTTTGATTAGTCCTTCCTTTATACTCTTCTTGAATCTTTCGTTTACATCCTTCACCTTCAGTCTGTCTATTGCCCACCTTTTTGGCTTTTGACTTTTCTTCAGTTTCTTCAACTTTAATCTGCATTTCATTACAACCAGATTGTGGTCAGAGTTTATGTCAGCACCAGGATATGTTTTACAATCCAAAATCTGGTTTCGAAACCTCTGCTTGACCATAATGAAGTCGATTTGGTAACGCCCTGTATCTCCTGGTCTCATCCATGTGTATATTCTTCTATTGTGGTTATCGAACAAGGTGTTAGCTATGACCAACTCATGTTCGGTGCAGAATTCCATCAGCCTGCTTCCTCGATCATTCCTTTCACCTAATCCGAAATCTCCTACTATCTTCCCTTCTCTCCCTTTTCCTACCACAGTATTCCAATCTCCCATTACTATAACATTTGCATCACCTTTGATATACCTCAGAATGTCATCTATTTCTTCGTAGACCTTTTCAACATCCTCATCATCAGCTTGACTGGTAGGCATATAGACTTGTACCACTGTGGTGCACGTAGGTTTAGTATTGATTTTTGCTACAATAATCCGTTCACTGTATTGCTCATAATATTCCACCCGCTGTCCAAGTTTCCTACTCAATATGATACCAACCCCTGCTTGGCCATTGTTTGATTTAGTGCTAATGACCCTATAGTCTCCTGACCAAAAGTCCTGCTTTTCCTGCCAGCGCATTTCACTAATCCCAACCAAATCCAACCTAAACCTATCCATTTCCCTTTCTAAGTTTTCTAACTTTCCACTTCCTAGCAGACTTCAAATATTCCACGCTCCGATCCGTAGAATGTCAGATTTCCTCTTTGTCACTTCTGTGATGTTAACCCCCTCTCGAGTAGTCCCCACCCGGAGATCCGAACGGGGGACTAGTTTACCTCCGGATTGAAATTTTACAAGGGAGGAGGCCATCATCACATGTAATTATGCATAGAGAGGTGCATATCCTCGGGAATAGCATTACGGCTGTAGTTTCCCGTTGCTTTCAGCCGTGCAGCAGAACGCAGTGTAGCCATTAGTTGGCTTATATTATCAATATCTTAACCGTCTATTAGACTAGTAAAGAATTGATTTATTCTGAAAGGCTGCTACTCCCTTTCAGAATAATTAAAGAGCAGTTCTACTACAAAATACTAACCTTCTGCTAACAATTAAATACCAAAATTCTACTAACGAAAAAAATACTAAAGTTTCACCAACAAACAAATACTACCACTAAAACAGTCTGTCACCAGGCCCACTCACATGCACCCTCACCAGCACACTCACACACCACAGTCTAATAGAACAATGACATATATCTAATAAACAAATTAACTTCATACTTACAACTAAAACTAACTACATACTTACTGTACTGTAATTTGAATTGACAATATTTACAAAATTTAAAATGTTAATCCGGCATTCTATATCTCTGAAACCATTACCGGCATCACCCCAAAAATCCATATGGAGATAGAGGACACCGCTGGAAGTTCATCTACGAGACCCTCAAAAACCGGTCAACTACAAAACGAACACATGGAGAACAAACGCAAATTCCTAAACATCTTGGAAAATATGGAAATACACATCAGCCAAAAGTTCCTTAATTCGCGCAATTACTTTCTGATTGGTGCAAGGAGAGCGCGTGATCAATTTAACTATCATTAGAAAAGACGGGGGCCTGTAACAAGACAACAGCTTGTATCTTGTCAATCAACAAGTGGCTTAGGTGGCCATGGAAACTACTTGTGGTCACGTGATCATGAGATCCAGGACTAGACTCAGGATGGGTATGAAAATGTGAACAACCATGGTAATTAACAAATTCACAAAGAAATTTGATAAAATGGTCCGGCTAGCTCAAAACAGTTGCCAGCGTTTCGCCCCAGTGTACCAATGGGCTCTTCAGTTGGTTATGGTACACCTCACCAAGACGCGTGGCTAGTACATACTGAGAAGGCCGCTGCAAGGCACTAAATGTCGCCACGAGCAGCGCCAATGTACTACGGAAGCCAAAACTTCCTTTCAAAAATAATGTTAGCATACCATGCTAATCCATATTGGAAATATCTGTTCCCGAAGGAAACAGGATGTAAAATTGTCCGATTGAGCTATGTACATTAACAAATTCACAAAGAAATTTGATAAAATGGTCCGGCTAGCTCAAAACAGTTCTTTGTGAATTTGTTAATGTACATAGCTCAATCGGACAATTTTACATCCTGTTTCCTTCGGGAACAGATATTTCCAACCATGGTAACGCATACAATATATGTTGTTGTCTTTATTTGTTTGTTTTTTTTTTTTTTTTTTTTTTTTGCGTATGGCTTTTAGTGCCAGGAGTGTCCGAGTACATGTTCGGCTCGCCAGTTTTGTAGCTGCTTCGAGGCGGACACCCAATGGGTGAGCTACAAGTACCGTCGTGTGTGGAGTGTTGTCTGGGGAGGAAACTCTGAATATAAGGGCAAGGAGTTGGATGGTAGCGGCTGTGGCCTATAGTTAGGGACCAACCCCGATATTTGCCTGGAAGGAAGGTGGGAAAACCACAGAAGACCATCTTCAAGGTTGCCGGCTGGGGGATTCAAACCACCTCGCCTCCCGGATGTGAGCGACTGCCAGCAGTCATGCCGTAACGACCACGGCCAACTCACCCGGTAATGTATGTTGTGATTGATACCTATTGAGATTATGAACTTGTCATTGCAACTTATTTTAGGGATGGTTGGTTGGTTTCTTTGTTTTGGGGCTGCGACAACGCGGTCATGTAGCCCCGTGTACTTTGGGTGTGTGTAAAATCTGTCTGATAACCGCTGTTAATTGTGATGGCTGTATTGGTGTGTGTTATCTGTTTTTAACTGAATTAAGGACTGCAGACGATAATTTGAAGTAGTTCCTACTTTCGCTACCAAATGCTACCGTCCACGACACCTAGATGTGAACTTGGCTACTACTAGTTGCCATCGCAACCAGCGCATGGTGACGAACGTTGGAACTTAAGAGCATTGATCAAACCTAACCTACAAATTTTACTTCACACAAGTTTTGTTAGTGGAAGGTTCTTTTACATGCAAAAAATGTCATGGGCTTGCCGGTTTTTCTTACCCTCCGAAGGAAGGCATACAGAGGGATTTTTAACGCCCTAAAACAATCCGACGACTTCGCCGGGTTTGAACCGCGACCTTGGGCATAGAAGCTCAGCATGCTACCCCTGTATTGGGGTGAGAGTGGAATGTGTGTGATAACCTGTGTTATTGTGATGTCTGCATAAGTGTGTGTATTAGCCTACTTTCGATTTTTGCCAAAAATGAAAGTAGATTTATAAGATCAACACAGGGCGAAAAATTGTGTGTCTGTGTGTATGTGTGTGTGTGAGTCTGTGTGTGTGTGAGTGTGTGTACTCTGAATGTCTGTCCCCCCCCCCCCTATCAATTCTAACACGGTGAACCCGAATTGATCGAAATTTGGCACAAAGGTAGCACTAGCAAAGGACACCTCAGTTTCATGTTTTATGTCGCCGCCATCTTGACGGAAACGTAATCTCGGCCACCCAAATGTTAAAAGCTTAAATCTAATTACGACCAACCTAATAATCTAGTCTCTACCAAATTTTGCAACAACATACCATTATGTGAGAAGCATATTCTGACCAAACTGCAAGGTCATCAGCCCAATAGTTTGCAGATGGTGGCCAAGTATGTGTGCAAATCGATTCCCCCTATCAATTCAAACACGGTGAAACCGAATTGAACGAAATTTGGTACAGAGGTAGCACTAGCAAAGGGCACCTCATGTCATGTTTTATATCGCCGCCATCTTGACGGAAACGGAATGACGGCAACCCAAATGTTAAAAGCTTAAATCAAATTACGACTATCCTAATCATTTGATCTCTACCAGATTTTGCAACAACATGCCTTTTTGTGGAAAGCATCTTATGACTGACTACAAGGTCATCAGCCCAATAGTTTGCAAATAGCGGCCATTTATGTGTGCAAATCCATTCCCCATATCAATTCAAACACGGTGAAACCGAATTGAATGAATTTTTTTACAGAGGTAGCACTAGCAAAGGGCACCTCATATTCATGTTTGATATCCCTATAGCACGTTGTATTTCAACAAGCTACTACAACCAGCATTCAATTATACTCCTTGAAAAGGACAAAGAGTTATAACAATACCCATGCATTTAGGAGAAAGTAGGCTATATGTTCTTTACTGAACATCTTGTTTTTGAATTGGGGATATGTTTGGGAAGGAGTTGGCCTCAGCCTTAAGTTAGTAACCATTCCAGCATTTGCCTGGAGTAGATGTGGGGAAACCACATCCTGAACAGCTGAGGTGAGAATTGAACCCTCTTCTTCTTAGTTCTTTCTCGTTCAAGCCCTCACAACAGAATTAAAACTTCTTCGCAGAGCCGTGAATCGAACCCGGACCTCCGGGGTGACAGCCTAGAACGCTATCACAATATTCGCCACACATCTCGCACACACATTCACGAATTGGTGTATGGAATGTCGTAGTTCTACAGTTTTGTGAGGATAGCCATGCTTAGCTATTCCGATTATCGCATTATATCGGAGAGGTTGGTTGGTTCCTCAGTTAGGGGCTGCGACAACATTTTTAACCGAATTTAGCTTCACACAGGTGTTATTAGTGGAAGGTTCTTTAACATGCCATAAATCTATGACATGGGACCACCGGCTTTACTTCCCCTACGAAGGAAGGCATACTGAGCGGTTTTTAACGATCGAAGAGGTTACATCCATGCTTGAGTCATCATTGCATTTGTGACGTAGAATTGTTATTGCTTTATTTAAGGTCTTTCTGACATCAAGGTCATTTAACCCCGTGTACACTGGTGTGTGTGGTTGTATTAGTGTGAGTATTTTTAATGCAGGTGAGGATTGGGAAGTAGGCGGCCGTGGACTTATTTTGGGAACTATCTCGGCTGAGGTGGAAATCGAACCCACCTTTCTTAGTGTTGTCTCACGAGTCAGCTAATAATAATAATAATAATAATATTAATAATAAATCGTATGGCCTTTGTTGCTGGGTGCAAGCTTCGTTATTTGCGCCCAGAGGGCAGCTTGCATGTCGAATTTTGTTGTTCATGGAGCGATATGAAGTCTAAGCTCCTTGACACTATAGCGCTTTCTAGTAGAGAATGGAGGAACTATTTGTGTTGGCGAAAAATCCCGACTTAAATTTTGCCATTATGAACTCGGCCTACTGAATTCAAATTAATTTTTCAACATGCCAAGAACGTATGACATGCGTGCCGTGATTTTTGTCGCCATTCAAAATTCACTTACCATTGCCTGGAGCGAACCTGCAAGCTTGGGGTTGGTAGTCAGACACGATAACCACTCCCCTACCGTGGCAAGCACGAGTCAGCTGCGTGTATCCCGTTCCAGCACTCAGACAAGAATTAAATTTCTTGTCAGAGTTAGGAATCGAGCCTGGACTTCCGAGGAGGCAGCCAAGAATGCTAGCCACTAAACTACGAGTTGATCTGACGTACAATTCTGGCCATATATCTTCTCTTTCATGCTTCCTTTCCTATTAGTAATCTTGACCAGTTTTCTGTTGATGGGAGTGAGAATGTAAACTGGCTCTGCTAATAAATTTAATTCTGATTTGGGGGAGTGGTGGCGCAGCGGTCAAGTTGTTGTCCTCTCACCACAGCAGACCGGGTTCGATTTCCGGTCATTGCATGTGAGATTTTCAACGTGAAATGCCATGTCCTGTGGTTCGGATTCCACGTAAAAAGGAGGTCCCGTGGTTCATGACCACGAGATTAACGGTTACGTAAAACTAATAGCTTCCTTCCTTTCAATTCTGGTTTTGGAGGCTAGAACGGGGTACACTTAGCCTCATGAGTCAATACTGAGGACAGTTGGGTCCGATTCCAACCTCAGCCATCCTGGAAGTGCTTTTCCGTTTTTTCCCAGTTCTACACCTGGCAAATGCTTGGATGATTCATAACTTAAAGCCACGGCCGCTTCCTTCCCTATGCTCACCTGAATTACAAATACAGCAGAGTCTCGATTATCCGACCTAAACTGGACCTGAGTATGTCGGATCACCGAAAATGTCGGATAATACAGAAAGACTTTGAAAATGAACTGAACCAAAAGGTAGGCGTGTTGGAGTGTTGGTCTTGACTCGTGTTAGGCTGAACATTGCCTATCTTAAATGATTAACTTTATTAAAACTATTACATGGCTTCCAGGATTTACTTATTTGTCATAGGAGACAAATTCATGGAAAAATCCGTTAAGCACCAGATTTGGCACTGGTTTTATTGAAATAACACCAGTATTATGTTATGGCGCTATTAGAACATTTCCCGCACCAGACGAACTTCAGAAACACCAGATCTGGTGCTAAAAACACCAAATTGGCAACCCTGCTTGCCATCGACGAAAAATTAACACCTCCGTTGTGCTTACCTCCGGCTATTGCTCCACGAATGTTAATGCCATATCCAATGTACTAAATCCTTCACTGTGAAATACCGTTTTATCCTTTTGTTCTGCAATTCCTCGATTTCTTCTTCTTCTTCTTCTTCATCTTATTCACCACCATCCTCATATTCATGAGTGCTTGCCCACGACTGCAACCTCCACACCGGGTGCTCAAGAATGTAATGTACACCAAACGTTTAAATTAAATCTACCAGTGTCGGATAATACGCAATGTCAGATACGCGAAGGTCGGTCGAGCGGGATTCTACTGTACGCACATAACTACAGACACCGCAATATCACAAGTTATATCAGACAAATTCTACACGATATCCAAGCACCTCAAAAGAAACATTAACAACAGCAACATATTGTATAACCTTTGTAAAAAATCGTATTTTGATTTTGTCAGGTGGTGCAGTGTATTGTTGATATACCCTCATGTAAGACAGTTACGTTTATCTCCTGCAGAATTGAAGACACCAGATTCCAGGCTTTGTCAAGATCGAATAAAAACAATAAAAATAAAAATTACATTTACTTTTTTCAGCACTTAACATACAACGTGTGCCATCAATATCCATCCCTTCCGTCAACTCTCTCACGCCATCAATCACGAGTTAACTGCAGGGAATAGCTTCAGCTCCACCCTCGCATCAGGTACAGTCCGACACAAATACTAGCACACGTTAAAAGGGAGGACGATGCTGCAGGTGCCAGCCTTAAGAGTGAAACCTAAAGTGTCTTTTGCTGGTGTTTGTCTTCAGAATGCACGAATTGGTGTTAAAATAGTAATATTAGTCTAACCTCAAACGAATGGACGGCAAAGAAGATCTTTCACGTTTTTATTCCAACCACAAAACCACGACGCCCTGGTTTAGAAATACCGAATAAGACATCCAAATCCTCCAAGCCAATCCCGACGACGCATTGGACAGGGATCACTTCCGCCAAATGATAGTGACGAACGGGTCACCCGAGTCATGGCTCCAAATAGAAGACATGGTGCCCCTTGGACAGAAGAACGCCAGCAGGCTCATTCTCAAAGGATGAGGGAATTCAGGAGGCAAAGGAAAGCCAATAAGATAAGATAAGATTTAACGTGGTCCTAGATGACCCTAGCGAAATACAGTATTTATAACTAGCAACTCGCCCCGTCTTCGCCCGGTATCTTTAACGGTTTACCCAGCGTAAGCTTAAAATGCGTTTTTAGCCTACTTTTCACATTTTGCAAAAATGAGGAAAAAGTAGACTTATGAGATCGATCCGGGAAAATTTGTGTCTGTCTGTCTGTCTTTCTGGCTGTGTGTGTGTCCCCCCCCCCTATCAACTCCTAAACGGCTGCAGCAATCAAAACCAAATTTAGTATGAGTAAAGATGTGCACCGGAATATCTCACGTCCATATTTGAAAATGATGTCAGTGCTACCAACTGCTGAAAAAACGCACTAGAAATTTGAGCTCCATGTTGGATATCATGCAAGGTATGCATGGGAGCTATTCCAAAATTGGCACACATGTAGATAATACAATTTCAGTTTAATTTCCTCGAGGCCAACTATGACAGTGTTGCCAAAATAATTTTAAGCCTTCTGATAGGTCCAATGTTTACACTATCAATTGGATTTCAACCAAATTTTGTACGTAATATCTGTACATAAACAGATATGACTGAACGTATTCTTAAGAGCCACCAGGGCTGCCAACTGTTAATAATTTCTCTCTCTTTTTTTAAAATCCAAATACCTATATATCAGAAAGTATGCAAGCCAACAGCTTTTTAAACTATGCAAACGTATATTCTGACATTTTAGATTAATTTGGAGTAACTTATATACGTCAGTTCTACCAACATGATTATAAGCCTGCTGATAGTACCAATATTTAAATACATGTAACTTCTATACTATCAGTTGGAGTTCAACCAAATTTCGTATGTGCTATGTGTACCATAACAGATATGACTATAAGTATTGTTAAGAGCAATCAGGGCTGCCAACTCTTAATAAATGCTGTCTATTTATTTTTTACCCTAATATCAATATATCAGAAAGTATGCAAGCCAACAGCTCTATACATTGCACACGTATAGCACCTGACATTCTAGATTAATTTGGAGTAATTAATACAAGGCAGTGCTGCCAACATGATTCTATGCCTGCTGATATGTCCAATTTTAAAATACATGTAACTTCTATACTAACAAACGGATTTCATCCAAAATTGGCACAACAGATATCATAATAATTCAGATTATTTCTGACCAGCACACGCATGGTATTGTTGGCAACATGCTTTTACGTGTGCTGATAGATCCAGTGTCTAACTGAATGTAACGTCCATTGGACTTGAACCAAATTTTGTATTCTGTACCTTAAGAGATGGAACTAAGAATATATTCAGTCACCAGGGCTGCCAACTGTAGTGCTCTATTAGGCTACATTATACCAGGTATATTTTGAACTAATTAGATATTTCGATATTACCAACTTAATTTCGTCATTATTCTAGATAGGTTCATATTCTGTAGAATAATCATTGGCATGAAAAGTAGGCTGTATAGTTCTTCACGGAACTTCTTGTTATATATATAGATTTTAGAGAACTATGACCTCTATCTGTTTTCCGTCTCAGAATGATGGGTTAAAATCACTGACTGGCCTATTATAGTACATAATGCAACGAGCCTATAATGGCAATAATTAAGACACGAGTATGTTTATAAAACGAGCGTAGTGAGTTTTATAATTTCCATACGAGTGTCTTAATTTCCATGACAGGCGAGTTGCATACGACTCTTTATGTTCGACGATAATTATAACTTTATTATATGTTTTAATATAAATATTCATAAATATCTGTGGGATTCAGTAACTTCAGTTAGTGAACAGAGCGCGCTGGGTGGTTTGCTGATTGAACAGAGCGCATGCGTGGGTCAAATAATTTCGAAAGCAGAGACCATTTACTTTGCTTGGCATGCTATCGTTTACAGCCTGCATGATGTCTAGTGCCGATCAGAACTAGCATTCACTAATATTGTCACCGAAGTCGTTTGAAAGCAATGCGCTGTGTATAAATTGGTGTTGGGGATATTAAGGTACAGTGCTATTTCTTGTCTCATATTCGCCAGTTTATTTACGCGAACATATGGGGCGGTGCACTATACATGTCGGTAATTTATGTAGAAGGATGCTGTGTTGCTAACTTCTGGACGTAGATTCATAAATTTCTTGCTTATGTCATAGTATTTTCTTGTTACCGTAAAGGCTCGTGCTGATTTTGTCTTTGTGTTTGGGATTGTAACTACAATGGTTGATCCGATATCCAATTTGAACTTTCAAATCATGTAGGCTAATTCATGTCCGACATGTTGGATTTTGAGCGCATGTGCGAAGCTATCCTTACCTAATTGGTCAATGAATTAGCTCTGATTGCCTGGAGAAACTGTTTCATTATGAAGAATAGTAGGCCTACTATAATGACCATCATTATGATAGTTTTCTGACATATAATATTTACATTTCGACACCGTTAAACATAAATTATATTATCATGGAGATGCATGTGCGACGAATTCTTGTCAGACGTAATTTAAGAATGGCGAGGTGCATGAAACACTAATCCTCCATCCGTCCTATCTAAAATTGACTGTGTATTTACGGGACGAAGGTTGTACTGGGGCGATAAGCTTGCTCGCTTGCTAGCTCGTAAACTGTCTCCGAAGCTAGCTCTTGAATGGAGATTGTTGGAAGAAATGAAATCGTAAAAACACTTATAGTGGTCGATGTATTGAAGATAGAGATATGCTGTCACGGACGTTTATGTAGAACTTTTCATGCTGAACAATTCTTACAATCATAGTATATCAATATTGATAACGGTTTGCCCAACTTAAGCGTACGGACGATTTTTTCTTTCTTTTTTTGACGCGATTGACTTAAATCGTTATTGCTCGGCTTCCTTTGGTCATGAATAAATTATTTACTACAGAAATCTTCCCCGAGAAATCCTTTACAAAATTGTGAAAACCACATCAAAATCCATCCAGTGGTTGTCGAGATTACCCGGAACATCCAAGAATCGGGACTTTGTTTTATACCAAGTAGAGATAATAATAGTAATAATTAGGGTTTGGAAGTTTATGACCTAAAGAAGTACCAAATATGCAAGCAAATATGCCCTGAAAACTAGCTAAATATGACCTAAAAACGATAAAATATGACCTAAAAAAACTATGAAATATGACATGAATTTTTGGGATAGGTAGAGTATCACTAACATACAGTCAACGCCTTAAGTGCCAAAACAATTTTCCAGTATATTGGACATGTGATATTTTGATTTTGCAAGTGACTTTTTAATGAACTATGTGTATTTACAAAGTATTTTATGCCCATAAGTGTTTATAATGTGTATATCTGGCTGATGAAGAACAACATTATTGTTCGAAACATGTACCAGTACTAAACAGTGCTAATAATATTACAAGTATTGAAAAGACGGAAATAAGAGTAAGTTATTTAGAGGATTTTAAATTCAATACGGACCATTGTGGATAAAAACAATTTCCTTATTTGCTAATTGCTTCTGAGCTAAATATATCTACTAGAGTGACATCCTGTTAAAAAGCGGAATCACACTATCAAAATGATCCGTGAGTGTCGCAATCCAATTTGTCCAGAAAGATGTGCTAAGAGACGTCCGTAGAGGAGTGCCTTCTTGGAATCAGTTCTTCTAAACCCGCTATCTGCCTAAAACTCAGCAATTCTTCTAGGTTTGTGCCGTGTCTTGTGTGGGGTTTCGCCTAGGACACCAAGCTAGACTCATCGGCGGGCTCTTGGTGTCCCTGCCCGGACCCCCACAGGAGTATCGAACTGCGCGATACCTCCCTTTATATAGAGTGCAACTGCACTCCTTGACTGCGAGAACCAAAAGCTCAAGCAGCCATAACCTCCCTATGAAGGCTTCCAAAAAGATGGTGTATTGGCTTTCACGGCCGGTGAATTAAAACTCAGCAATTCTTCTAGGTTTGTGCCGTGTCTTGTGTAGGACACCAAGCTAGGCTCATCGGCGGGCTCTTGGTGTCCCTGCCCGGACCCCCACAGGAGTATCGAACTGCGCGATACCTCCTTTTATATAGAGTGCAACTGCACTCCTTGACTGCGAGAACCAAAAGCTCAAGCAGCCATAACCTCCCTATGAAGGCTTCCAAAAAAGATGGTATATTGGCTTTCACGGCCGGTGAATTAAAACTCAGCAATTCTTCTAGGTTTGTGCCGTGTCTTGTGTGGGGTTTCACCTGACACCAAGCTAGGCTCATCGGCGGGCTCTTGGTGTCCCTGCCCGGACCCCCACAGGAGTATCGAACTGCCCGATACCTCCCTTTATATAGAGTGCAACTGCACTCCTTGACTGCGAGAACCAAAAGCTCAAGCAGCCATAACCTCCCTATGAAGGCTTCCAAAAAGATGGTGTATTGGCTTTCACGGCCGGTGAATTAATTCTTCTAGGTTTCCTGTTCCGGAAAAAGAAAGTTAAATATATCTACTACACTATTCGGAAATCCTGTGTTTAAAACTAGACACAGATAACACGTAGGCTACCTTGTTAACGACGCCTCAATTTAAACGAAAATGCTGAAATTATAACCAAATATGACCTTATATCACTAAAATATGACAAAATATGACCAAAACAATAAACATGGCCGAAATATGCATTTATAGGCAACATTAAATTGCTTTAAACGTGGTCAGGGACCCGTCATTCAAACGTATTTTTCAGATTTCGGGTAAAATGAGCTCAGGGAAAAATATGACTTTTTCTTAACATCCGAACCTTAGTAATAATAATAATAATAATCATAATAATACGCAGAAAGCAGATGGAAACTTCGGAGCAACAATGAAGCTTACCAGAAGGTGGAAGGAATATCGGGGACTATGGAGAAGGGGAGACTAACATTCCTGGGACATCTCTACTTAATGAACGACAATAGACTTACCAAACAGATATTTGGCTACATCTGGAGAAAAAAGACGAAGGAAACAATGAAGGATATGGAAAGGTCAACATCTCAGAGGTCCAATTGTTGGTTAGAAATACATTTAGGAATAAAGTGAACCAGTAGGATGGATTGGCAGCCGCAGAAAGAACTAAGAAGACCGGAAGAGGCTGGACAGAGAAACAACAGAAGCAGGCCAACGAATTCATGAAGGAGCACTGAGCACAGAGAAAACTCCGCACGGGGAGAATGAAGTGAAGTTGCAGCGTGATCCTAAGTGGGCAATTCGCTTGTAAATAATAATTAAAAAATTAACAATTGTGCACCGTTGGCACAAGCAATCAAGAAGATGTGGTATAGTAAGTAAACTCTGTGAAAATTTTACCGCTGCTTATGTCAGTAACGGAAATAGTTCCAAAGGGTCTGATAATGGGTGTGGAGGAGCTACAGTAGAAATCAAACATCCGATCGCCAGAATGCAGAAAACAGTGTTGCTCGATACATGTCACATAGTTCGTTTTATCCCTGTAATAATTCTACGGTACTTGATTGTACATTATGTTGAGATTCAACATATCCATGAGGAAATAAAGACAATAATAACAAACAGCCTCCGTGGCTTAGGCGGCAGAACGCTGGCCACTCACCGCTGGGGCCTGAGGTTCAAATCTCGGTTACTTCATGTGAGATTTGTGCTGGACAAAGCGGACGCAGACAGGTTTCTCTCCGGGTACTCCGGTTTTCCCTGTCAATATTCATTCCAACACTCTCCACTTTCCTTTCATTTCATCAGTCATTCATTCGATCATTGCCCCAGAGGAGGGCGACAGGCTTCGGCAGCCGGCACCGTTCATATCCTCGCCGCTAGATGGGGGCTTCATTCATTCCATTCCCTGACCCGGTCGGACGACTGGAAGAAGGCTGTGGAGTTTCATTTTCAATAACAAACAGCATAAGGGATGATCTCGTATGCATCCTTGTTTAAAATTCCAGGGTGAAACAATTCTATATTGGACAGATTGGCCAACACAGAATTCCGTGGAATCACAATAAAAGAGTAATGTCACGTAGGCCTAATGCAAAGTTGAAACATTACAAAACATTTTTTTCTCCCAGAAGTTCGATATGCATCAGAAACCCATAACTTTAAGATACCATTCAAAGACTGGCGAGTCTGAAAAGCAAGAATGTAAAATTCTTAGAACAATATTTGATCCCATACAAGAGAATGGAATTTGAGTGAAGAGACGAACTACAGACCTCGATTCTCTACGTCTTTAATAAGAGATCAGCCTCCGGTGATACACTATTATTATTATTATTATTATTATTATTATTATTATTATTATTATTATTATTATTATTATTATTACGCTTTCTTTAATCATTTCGGTCTTCTATGGATCACGCTATTTCAACTGCCTTCTCCCTTGTTCTTTCACATTGGTCCAGTGATCACGCATTCTTCTTCGGTGAGCTTGTTTTCGTTCTTCGGTCCACTTCTTGCCGGTTTTCAATATAGGTATGGCTGAAAACTCGGTATTTCCCCAAGTTTCTTCTTCACTGAGTCACGTTCCAAGATGTCCTCATGTGATATCCCCAGTTCTTGTAGGTCTTTTTCCACCTCTATAAACCAGATCCCTTTGGTTTTCTTTCCCACAAAATAGGCACAGATTCGATTGGACAATCTTCCGGAGCTCATTCGTGTTAAATGGCCATAAAAGGAGTGTCTTCTTTTGCGAATGGTGTCCGTTATTTCCTCCACATGTAGATAAAGTTCATCGTTGTGTCATCTATACTCTCCTTGTTCCTTGACCGGGCCCAAGATCTTTCTCGAAATCTTCCTCTCTTTGGCTCCCAGTTGTTCTGCCAGGCCTTTCTTATTCATCGCCAGGCATTCTGATGCACATAACGCCTCCGGGCGAATAACGGTAACGTGGTGCCTCAGTTTCGCATTGAAGGATATTGATCTTGTTTTGTAATTGTCTTTGGTGAAATGGTAAGCCATTTCCATTTTGTTAATCCGTGACACGAAAGCTTCTATTTCACGAATGTTGGGCTCCATCCATTCACCAAGGTATTTGAATTTCTCTACCTGTGTTATTTGTCCTCCTTTCACCATAATTTCTCTGGGTTCTGACTTATTATTAATATTGCTATTGTTACAATTATTATTATTGTTATTGTTATTATTATAATTATTATTATTCCCATTCATAAAGCGCGTTGGAACTCATTAGTTGGCTCGATGACTTTTGCCACCTTCTCCTCCCGAAACCTCTTCATGAACTCACTGTGTTCTTGCGTTCTTCGGTCCATCTTGTACCAGTAATGCTGTAAGATTTCACCCTAAATGTGTGCTTATTTACACAGGTTATTTTATTTCATAAATTCCTAATTTTACAATGGTATAATGACTGAATATACAGTCTAACGTCAAGCACTTTCAGAGTTCATTCTTCATTTAAGAATCGTCACACTGTATGGCAAGTGTTCAAGATCACCGACTGTTCGATTTGTCCCAGCTTGTGAGCCAATTCGAGAGCCTGTATGTGGTCCACCAGTCTTGAAGGTACATTTATTTCTTTATCGTATGGTTTTTAGTGCCAGGAGTGTACGAAGACATGTTCGGCTCGCCAGGGCTGTAGCTGGTTGGTTGGTTCTTAAGTTTAGGGGCTGCGACAACGCGGTCATGTAGCCCCGTGTACTTAGCATGCACTCTCGTATTGAAAAACAATCTGTATATATGTCGGAAATAATAATTAATATGTCTCACAGATAATCTGCACTGGATTTGCTGTCAGATTCATTAGACTTATCACATTAATGTAATATCAATAGTATTCAATAATAAATTTAAAAAAAACATTTGTGAACAACATTTCATAAAACCCTGTGTAGTCTACGTACAGTTGGACTGATATCTCCTGGATAAAGGCGGCAGAGGTTGGGACTAGGGACCAATGAATAATGCACATATGATGCAGAGGATTGAAAGTTGTTCCTACTGTACTTTAGAACAAGAATCAAAGTCGCATTAGTGTGTGGGTATGAGGTAGCTCTTACAGATGGCCTGTGAGATACCCTGCGATGTGGAGGGGAGATACTGTGGTCATCAATCTTCAAGTGAAGAAATAACTGCTTAAGACATTGGCAATGCCTTCTGATCAGCTTCTTCATTTCCGTACCAGCTAAGCAGGATATGTATGGTTATATTGTATGGATGGCGCTTCGACACTAAGTACAGTACAGACCATAATCAGTGAAAAATCTGCAAGTGCTTACCACGGTGGGTGAGTGGTTATAGTGTCGGACTACCAACCCCAAGATTGCAGGTTCGCCCCTGGCCATGGTAAGTGACTTTTGAAGGCGACAAAAATCACGATACTCATGTCATACGTTGTTGGCATGTTAAAGAACCCATTTGAATTCAGTAGGCCGTGTTCAATGGCAAAATTAACCTCGGGATTTTCCGCCAACACAAAGTTCCTCCATTCTCTACTTGAAAGTGCTGTAGTGTCAAGGAGTTTAGATATCTAACCTCCTTGACTTTCATAGCGTTCAAAGGAACGACGAAATTCGACATGCAAGCTACCCTCTGGGTGTCAATTAACAAAGCTTGCACCAGGCACCCGAGGCCATACGATAAAAAAAGTGTTGAAGGTGTAGAACCATTTTATCCGGGCTCGAGTGAGAGTGTTTTGGGGGACAAGAAAAGCAAAACACCTGTTATTGTTTGAGTCATCAGTCTTTTGACTGGTTTGATGCAGCTCTCTACGCCTCCATGTCCCGAGCTATTCTTTTTATTTCTACATAGCTACCACACCCTACATCCGAGGCAATCTGTTTAACATATTCTAACCTTAGTCTACCCCTGCATTTCTTGTTCTCGATCCTTCCTTCCATAACTAAGGTTGCTATTCCTGGGTGTATTAATACGTGTCCTACCAACCTATTTCTTCTATTCAATAGCAGTCGCCAGAAACATCTCTCCTTTCCCACTCGTCTTAATACCTCTTCATTTGTTACCCTATTTACCCATCTGATCTTCATCATTCTCCTGTAACACCACATTTCAAACGCTTCGATTCTCCTCTTTTCTGCTGCACCAATAGTCCACGTTTCACTTCCATATAGTGCCACATTGCAGACAAAAGATTTCAAAAATGAATTCCTAATACCTAAATCTATATTCGATGTCAACAGATTCTTCTTTTGTAGAAATACGTTCCTTGCCTGAGCCAACCTACTTTTTATATCCTCTTTGCTTCGTCCATCACTGGTTATTTTGCTTTCTTACTTTAATTGATTTTCATGATGATTTCTTTCCTCAAGACCGAGTCCATACCATTTAAAAACTCATTCAAATCCTCTGGTGTGTCGGCCAAGATGACGATGTCATCAGCAAATCTCAGAGTTGAAATTATTTCTCCTTAAATCTTCACTCCCACTTTAAATATTTCTCCAATTTCCTTCATTGCTTGGAAATTAAAAATTAAAAGATACAGTAAGTCTGAGAGACTAGACTTTATATCATTTCAAATGACGCATGCTACAAATGCAACACATGTTAGAAAGGCTCAGGAGGGCTTGTCGCTTCGCTCGATGCCCCAGGACTCTTTCAACAGACTCCATTACCCATTAACTTATGCTTCCCGCGCGGAGAAAAGATGCACTCTGCTGCATGACGTCACTCACTCGCCGTCTCCGTATCGCATAACGCCAGACATCAGGAGTAAACTCAGACTCAACAGACTCCAATACTCTTTAACTTACGCTTCCCGCGCGGGGAAAGGAGAGTGGGAGGTGCACTCTGCTGCATGACGTCACGCACTCGCCGTCTCCGTATCGCATAATGCCAGACCCCAGGAGTAAACTCAGACTCGGTGCATATGCACTGAACAACATGATGACGTCATACACACCGTAATCGTATCGCATAACGGTAGTCCAAAGCATAACGATGAAGTCGACAAGATCATTTGAAATTATAACAAGAAGTTCCGTGACGAACTAAAGAGCCTACTTTTCATGCCAATGATTATTCTACAGTATATGAACCTATCTAGAATAATGACGAAATTAAGTTGGTAATATCGAAATATCTAATTAGTTCAAAATATACCTGGTATAATGTAGCCTAATAGAGCACTACAGTTGGCAGCCCTGGTGACTGAATATATTCTTAGTTCCATCTCTTAAGGTACAGAATACAAAATTTGGTTGAAGTCCATTGGACGTTACATGCAGTTAGACACTGGATCTATCAGCACGCGTAAAAGCATGTTGGCAACAATGTCATGTGTGTGCTTGTCAGCAATAATCTGAAATATTATGATATCTTGTTGTGCCAATTTCGGATGAAATCCATTTGTTAGCATAGAAGTTACATGTATTTAAAATTGGTCTTATCAGCAGGCATAGAATCA
This sequence comes from Meconema thalassinum, assembly GCA_946902985.2. Taxonomy (NCBI): domain Eukaryota; kingdom Metazoa; phylum Arthropoda; class Insecta; order Orthoptera; family Tettigoniidae; genus Meconema; species Meconema thalassinum. The sequence continues at coordinate 242,433,664 of OX336396.1, forward strand.
TGTTGGCAGCACTGACTTATATTAATTACTCCAAATTAATCTAGAATGTCAGGTGCTATACGAGTGCAAAGTATAGAGCTGTTGGCTTGCATACTTTCTGATATATTGATATTAAGGTAAAAATAATATAGACAGCATTTTTTAACAGTTGGTAGCCCTGATTGCTCTTAACAATACTTATAGTCATATCTGTTATGGTACACATTGCACATACGAAATTTGGTTGAACTCCAACTGATAGTATAGAACTTACATGTATTTACAAATTGGTACTATCAGTAAGCTTTTAATCATGTTGGTAGAACTGAAGTATATAAGTTACTCCAAATTAATCTAAAATGTCAGATTATACGTGTGCATAGTTTAAATCTGTCGGCTTGCATACTTTCCGATATATTGGTATTTGGATTTAAAAAAATAGAGAGAGCAATTATTAACAGTTGGCAGCACTGGTGGCACTTAAGAATACACTCAGTCATATCTGTTTATGTACACATTTTACATACAAAATTTGGTTGAAATCCAATTGATAGTGTAGACGTTATATGCATTTAAAAATTGGACTTATCAGAAGGCTTAAAATTATTTTGGCAACACTGTCATGTATGGCCTCCTGGAAATTGAACTGAAATAGTATTATCTACATGTGTGCCAATTTTGGAATAGCTCCCAAGCATACCTTGCAAGATATCCAACATGGAGCTCAAATTTCTAGTGCGTGTTTTCAGCAGTTGGTAGCACTGACATCATTTTCAATTATGGACCTGAGATATTCCGGTGCACATCTTTACACATAATAAATTTGGTTTTGATTGCTGCAGCCGTTTAGGAGTTGATAGGGGGGACACACACACAGCCAGACAGACAGACAGACAGACAGACATTTTCCCGGATCGATCTCGTAAGTCTACTTTTTCCTCATTTTTTCAAAATGTGAAAAGTAGGCTAAAAATCCTTCGAGGAGCTGTACTAGAGTTCATTATTGTCACTTGATCAAGTAAACTAATTGATCTTCAGTAGGTCAACACATTAATGTGCCCAATTGCATTGGACGGGGAATAACCCTTATCTACAACACTCACATCTACTAACCTGGAAATCATATATGAATCAAAGTGTACTTGTTGTTTCATTTAAGTTGATGTTAATGATTATTTTAGGGGATTTACGACTTCGTGGTCATGGGTATGTACTGAAGTAGTCTGATAACCTGTGTCACTGTGATTTCTGTACTAGTGTGTGTACTTGTGATCGAGGTAGGATTCGGGAAGGAAGCGGTAATGGCTTTAAGTTAGGTACCATCCCAGCATTTGCCTGGAGTAGAAGTGGTTAAGCCACGGAAAACCAAGTCCAAGATGGCTGAGATGGGAATCGAATCCTCCTCTTCTCGGTTTTGCCTCACGAGGCTGAGTGTACCCCGTTCCAGCCTTCAGACCGGGATTACATTTCTTGGCAGAGTCGGGAATCGGACCGGGTGACAGTCAAGAATGCTAGCCACTACGCAACGAGGCAGACATGTTTTCTCATATAAGGGGCTTGGGATATATTGGTCATCATCCCCGTGTAGTTAGGGGTGTGTTAAACCTGTCTGATAACGTAAATATTATGTGATAATAGTAGTTTCTGTAACTGTATTGAGGACAGAAATGGGGTAGCTGCTCCGGGACTTGAACTAAGGTACTACCCCGGCATTTGCCCCGAGTGAGCATGTAAAAAGCCAGGGGAAAATTCACACTCAGGATAGCCCCTGTCAGCGCCAAGATTCGAACCTACGATCTCCGGACTTGCTGGAGATGTCCACGCGATCGTGGTGCATGATTTAACGATCACGGTCACGCCGAGGGTCTTACGATAGCAATAAGCGAGGGGAGAACTGATGTAGCGAGTTCGTATGTAAATGTTTCTCCTTGCCATTTTTAGCCTACTTTCGATTTTTGCAAAAAATGAAAGTTGACTTATGAGATCAACACAGGGCGAAAAAAGTGTGTGTCTGTGTGTGTGTGCGTATGTGTGTGTGTATGTGTGTGTGTGTGAGTCTGTGTGTGTGTGTACTCTGAATGTCTGTCCCCCCTATCAATTCGAACACGGTGAACGCGAATTGAACGAAATTTGGTACAAAGGTAGCAATAGCAAAGGACACCTCAGTGTCATGTTTTATATCGCCGCCATCTTGACGGAAACGTAATGGCGGCCACACAAATGTTCAAAGCTTAAATCAAATTACGACTAACCTAATCATCCGATCTCTACCAAATTTTGCAACAACATACCTTTATAGGGGGAGCATCCTTTGTCCAAACTAATACGTCATCAGTCTAATAACTTGTGGATGGCGGCCATCTTTGTGTCAAAATCGATTCCCCCGATTAATTCGAACACGGTGAATCCGAATGGAATGAAATTTGGTACAGAGGTAGCACTAGCAAAGGGCACCTCAGTGTCATATTTTATATCGCCACCATCTTGACGGAAACGTAATGGCGGCCACACAAATGTTCAAAGCTTAAATCAAATTACGATTAACCTAATCATCCGATCTCTACCAAATTTTGCATCAACATACCTTTATAGAGGGAGCATCCTTTGACCAAACTAATAGGTCATTAGCCTAATATTTTGCGGATGGCAGCCATCTTTGTGTGAAAATCGATTCCCCCTATTAATTCGAACACGGTGAAAACGAATGGAACGAAATTTGGTACAGAGGTAGCACTAGCAAAGGGCACCTCAGTGTCATGTTTTATATCACCGCCATCTTGACGGAAACGTAATCGCGGCCACCCAAATGTTAAAAGCTAAAATGTAATTACGACCAACCTAATAATCTAGTCTCTACCTAATTTTGCAACAACATATCTTTATGAGGGAAGCATATTCTGACCAAACTGCAAGATCATCAGCCCAATAGGTTTCAGATGGTGGCCAAGTATTGTGCAAATCGATTCCCCCTATCAATTCAAACACGGTGAAACCGAATTGAACGAAATTTGGTACAGAGGTAGCACTAGCAAAGGGCACCTCAGTGTCATATTTTATATCGCCGCCATCTTGACGGAAACGGAATGACGGCCACCCAAATGTTAAAAGCTTAAATCAAATTAAAACCATCCTAATAATTTGATCTCTACCAGATTTTGCAACAACATGCCTTTTTATGGAAAGCATCTTATGACTGACTACAAGGTCATCAGCCCAATAGTTTGCAAATAGCGGCCGTGTATGTGTGCAAATCCATTCCTCATATCAATTCAAACACGGTGAAACCGAAGTGAATGAATTTATTTACAGATGTAGCACTAGCAAAGGGCACCTCATATTCATGTTTAATATCCCTATAGCACGTTGTATTTCAACAAGCTACTACAACGAACATTCAATTATACTCCTTGAAAAGGACAAAGAGTTATAACAATACCCATGCATTTAGGAGAAAGTAGGCTATATGTTCTTTACTGAACATCTTGTTTCAACCTGGATTTCGGCACCATAAAATGTTACGTACACCAAATATATAGTCACCCATGTCATATTTTTTGTAACAACGAAAATTTTCTTTTCTTTTTAGGCGGTTTACCCTCCAGGTTGGCTTTTCCCTCGGACTCAGTGAGGGATCCCACCTTTACCGCCTCCCAGGACAGTGTCCTGGAGCTTGAAACACTTGATTGGGTGATACAACTAGGGAGGTGGGACCAGCACTTCGCCCAGGTGGCCTCACCTGCAAAGCGAACAGGGGTCTCATGAGGGATGGGAAGGGAGGGGAAGATTGGGAAGGATAGGCAAGGAAGTGGGAAGGAGTCGACCGTGGCCATACGGTAGGTTCCATCCCAGCATTCACCCAGAGACGAAGTGGGAAACCACGGAAAATCCCCTCTGCTCATTTGGACCACCTAAGGCTGAGTAGACCCATTTCCAGTCCTCATACCACTTTTCAAATTTCGTGGCAGAACCGAGAATCGAACCTCGGATCTCCGGGATGGCAGCTAAGCACGCTGACCACTACACCACGGAGGCGACAACAACGAAAATACAGAATAAAGACAGGGCAAGGAGATCTCGCCGCAGAAAATTTATCTTTTGTGAAACAATTTGTTGTTTTCTTTAGGGGCTGCAACATTGTGGTCATATAGCCTCGTATATTTGTGTGTGTGTGGAATTTTGTGTGAAAACATGTGGAAGTGGGAAACCATGGAAATACACTTCCAGGATGCCTGCGGAGGGAATTGAACCCTCCTCTCATCAGTTTTGCCTCACGAGGCTGAGTGTACCCCATTTTAGCCCTCACGCCAGTTGGTTGCTTTTTTTCTTTCTCTTTTTTTTGTTTTGTTTTTTGGCAGAGCTGGGAATCGAACTTGGGCCAAGAACGCTAGCCGCTACATCACGAGGTGGTAATTTTTGCCAAACTGTAGTTCACTATAACACAACATTTCAATTTTGCTTGGTTGGTATTAATGACTCATATCTCACTGTAGTACACAAGCTAGGCTAGACCGTGTCAGTCATTGTCATTAGCAACTGATATTTTAAGAGCTGTCTCGTAACAAAAAGGAAAGGTGGAACTAAATGTCAACATGTGGTATATAGACGGGCAGCCTTGTGCTCTACTTTTAGAACGTCCTGTATAATTAGGTAAATTGAGGTGAGCGTGGAATGGCAGGAACTTAAACTATTAACCAGCCTAATTAGAAACAGAATAGTTGAAGTTCGCCAAGCGCTCAGCAGTTTCTAGAACACAACCAGAAATCCCAAGTTACTTACTCATAGTCGTAGCAAACTGAGAATGCGTCTGGTAGCCAGGAATAAGGACTCCTCACACACACACACAAGCGCAGGGGATTAGGACCGCCCCTTGAGTCACCTATTGTACTTTGCCAATCAAATCCTATTGGTTTTAAATTTCCTATTAGCCTACTTTCGATTTTTGCAAAAAATGAAAGTAGACTTATGAGATCAACACAGGGCGAAAAAAAGTGTGTCTGTCTGTGTGTATGTGTGTGTGTGAGTCTGTGTGTGTGTGTCTGTGTGTCTGTGTGTGTGTGTGTGTGTGTGTGTGAGTGTGTGTACTCTGTATGTCTGTCCCCCCCCCCTATCAATTCGAACACGGTGAATGCGAATTGAACGAAATTTGGTACAAAGGTAGCACTAGCAAAGGACACCTCAGTGTCATGTTTTATATCGCCGCCATCTTGACGGAAACGTAATGGCGGCCTCACAAATGTTCAAAGTTTAAATCAAATTACGACTAACCTAATCATCCGATCTCTACCAAATTTTGCAACGACATACCTTTAAGGGGGGAGCATCCTTTGACCAAACCAATAGGTCATCAGCGTAATAGTTTGCGGATGGCGGCCATCTTTGTGTGAAAATCGATTCCCCCTATTAATTCGAACACGGTGCAACCGAATAGAACGAAATTTGGTACTGAGGTAGTACTAACAAAAGGCACCTCAGTGTCATGTTTTATATCGCCGCCATCTTGACGGAAACGTAATGGCGGCCACACAAATGTTCAAAGCTTAAATCAAATTACGATTAACCTAATCATCCGATCTCTACCAAATTTTGCAACAACATACCATTATGGGGGGAGCATCCTTTGACCAAACCAATAGGTCATCAGCGTAATAGTTTGCGGATGGCGGCCATCTTTGTGTGAAAATCGATTCCCCCTATTAATTCGAACACGGTGCAACCGAATGGAACGAAATTTGGTACAGAGGTAGTACTAACAAAAGGCACCTCAGTGTCATGTTTTATATCGCCGCCATCTTGACGGAAACGTAATGGCGGCCACACAAATGTGCAAAGCTTAAATCAGATTACGATTAACCTATTCATCCGATCTCTACCAAATTTTGCAAGTACATACCTTTATGGAGGGAGCATCCTTTGACCAATCTAATAGGTCATTCACCTGATAGTTTGCGGATGGCGGCCATCTTTATGTCAAAATTGATTCCCCCTATTAATTCGAACACGGTGGAACCGAATGGAACGAAATTTGGTACAGAGGTAGCACTAGCAAAGGGCACCTCAGTGTCATGTTTTATATCGCCGCCATCTTGACTGAAACGTAATGGCGGCCACACGAATGTTCAAAGCTTAAATCAAATTACGATTAACCTAATCATCCGATCTCGACCAAATTTTGCAACTACATACCTTTATGGAGGGAGCATCCTTTGACCAATCTAATAGGTCATTCACCTAATAGTTTGCGGATGGAGGCCATCTTTATGTCAAAATTGATTCCCCCTATTAATTCGAACACGGTGGAACCGAATGGAACGAAATTTGGTACAGAGGTAGTACTAGCAAAGGGCACCTCAGTGTCATGTTTTATATCGCCGCCATCTTGACTGAAACGTAATGGCGGCCACACGAATGTTCAAAGCTTAAATCAAATTACGATTAACCTAATCATCCGATCTCTACCAAATTTTGCAACTACATACCTTTATGGAGGGAGCATCCTTTGACCAATCTAATAGGTCATTCGCCTAATAGTTTGCGGATGGCGGCCATCTTTGTGTCAGAATCTATTCCCCCTATTAATTCAAACACGCTGAAACCAAATGGAAGGAAATTTGGTATAGAGGTAGCACTAGCAAAGGGCACCTCAGTGTCATGTTTTATATCACCGCTATCTTGATGGAAACGTAATCGCGGCCACCCAAATGTTAAAAGCTAAAATGTAATTACGACCAACCTAATAATATAGTCTCTACCTAATTTTGCAACACCATATCTTTATGTGGGAAACATTTTCTGACCAAACTGCAAGAACATCAGCCCAATAGTTTGCAGATGGTGGTCAAGTATGTGTGCAAATCGATTCCCCCTATCAATTCAAACACGGTGAAACCGAATTGAACGAAATTTGGTACAGAGGTAGCACTAGCAAAGGGCACCTCATATTCATGTTTAATATCCCTATAGCACGTTGTATTTCAACAAGCTCCTACAACCAACATTCAATCATACTCCTTGAAAAGGACAAAGAGTTATAACAATACCCATGCATTTAGGAGAAAGTAGGCTATATGTTCTTTACCGAACATCTTGTTTTATCTTAAATTAATTAATATATTTCGATTGTTGTTCATGTATTAGGAGCCTTGAGACATCGTAGTGACGTAGACCCGCGTTGTTGGCTATGTGTGTGGAATTTGTCTGATAATCTCTCTGTGTTATTGAGGTGGCTGTATTAGTGTGTGTATTTGTAATTCAGATGAGGATTGGAAAGGAGGCGGCAATGGCCTTAAGCTAGGAATAACACCGGCATTTACCTGGAGTAGAAGCGGGAAACCATGGAAAACCTCTTCCAAGATGGATGAGATGGCATCTTCGAATCCTCCTCTTCTCGGTTTTGCCTCATGAGACTGAGTGTACCCCGTTCCAGCCCTAAGACCAGAACTGATTTTTCTTGGCAGAACAGGGAATCAAACTCGAACCTCCAGGACGACAGCCAAGAATTCTAGCCACTATACCATGATTTGGTTAAGTATATTTTAAAGAAAAAGTATACCAAACAATGTATAATTAACATCTCTTTCCTGAAATTAATACCGGGTTAAGAAAAATACAAAATTCAAGGACGATATATTTTGTTTTTGTGATTTTGTGGCCTATTAGAGTAATTTATACGTTATTTGCAGGAACTGGAATTTTGACGTTCCAACATTGACACTTAAGGTTTTCAAAACTATCAAATAGCTTTTTATTTTTATTTTAATAGGTAGAAGAGTATTTTAAACAGGTTTCTATGTTTAATTAAATTGTAGTATAAGTTGACATCAACTTCTCAAAGTTTAAAATTAAGGAATTGTAAGTAGAAAATCTGATTGCAACAAGAGTGTAAATATTTTACACAATGATCCGTCTTTTATCAAATAATCACCGAGAACTTCACACTTTTAGGCAACCTATTTTCTGTCCTTAAATATGTTAATTACTCAAATTCAATAAACTAAAGAATGTCAGAGGTGATTTTCACACTCTAGCCCTGGACTACCCAACCTACGGCCCGCGAGACTATTTTGCCCGGACCGCACCGTGTCGCCAAAACTTTGAAACAAGTTCCAGTCGTCGCACTAAACTAAATTATCATGAACTTTATTTCATAATTTGATTAATAATTGTTTTAAATTAACACAAATACTCACTGTTTGTCATTCAGGCTGTATGAGTGTATTGAATATTATCGTACTTCTATTTTAAAGGGATTTATTACTAATAATTTAAAACAAAAGTTTGGTGCTTTTCAGTCGGTCAACACGAATGTACCCAAAGAAAGCTGGGTTATGTCCTAATCCTGAAATAAATTACATGAGATTAATAAATACACTAGGATGACCAGTTTCGATCGTCAAGCGATCATCATCAGATCCATTACACTTAGGCTATAACATTTATGTTTGAGAATACAGATGAAAAATATTTACAATATGTACAATTATTTAGTTGCAGTATTGGTAACGCAAATGTCGGTGTATGCTAAATGTAGTATATCTAATGTTAGGTGAAATGCTAAAATGGTGATAAAAATCCGGAGTTTGTCTGTTTGGGGTAATGATATGGTTATAAAAAATCAACTATGGTTATACTGCAATAATACAGGTTGATACTTATCCGGTTGTCGTCCTAGCTGGAACTTCGAGCAGTTTCATGTTCACTCTAGCACCAAAACTGGTAATATTGTAAATATATTTCACCTGTATTCTCAAACAGATGTTATAGCCTAAGTGTAATGGATCTGATGATGATCGCTTGACGATCGAAACTGGTCATCCTAGTGTATTTATTAATCTCACGTAATTTATTTCAGGATTAGGACATAACCCAGCTCTTTTTGGGTACATTCGTGTTGACCGACTGAAAAGCACCAAACTTTTGTTTACATAGGCAACACTGAAAAATGGCTTCAAACCTCACAACAAATAATTTAATTTATTTTAAGTGTTTTATTTTTTATCCACTACAAATTAATATAGAAAATTGCAACATTACTGAGAAAACTAAGCTTATACAGCCACAAAACTCACCATATTGCACCTAAAATAAAAGAAAATCCATAACCCCCAAACCCCCCGAAGTGTCATTGGCCCGCAAGGTCCCCCAACTATTTACAATGTGGCCCTTAGTTAACAAAGGTTGGGCACCTCTGCTCTAGCTCGTTTAATTAACTTTGTTTATTTAGAATACAAGGAACTTGGAAACAATACGAGATTTATCCCCACTTTCCTGACAGTAAGGATAATTATGATAGGCCATTTAGCCGCAATTTTCTTGATTACAGTAAATAACCTAGTATATCTTTAAAAAATTCACATTAAATGGAACAACACAGCAATTAGGTACTTTATGTAGGCGTACTCGCATGTTGTTGTTGTTGTTGTTGTTTGAGTCTTCATTCTTTTGACTGGTTTGATGCAGCTCTCCATGCCTCCCTGTCCTGAGCTAATCGTTTCATCTCTACATAGCTACCTCACCCTACATCCGAGGCAATCTTTTAAACATATTCTAACCTTGGTCAACCCCTACAGTTCTTGTCCTCGACCCTTCCTGCCATAACTAAGCATGCTATTCCTGGGTGTCTTAATATGTGTCCTACTAACCTATCTCTTCTCTTCCTTAGCAGTCGCCAGAAACATCTCTCCTCTCCCACTCGTCTTAATACCCCTTCGTTTGTAACCCTATCTACCAATCGGATCTTCATCATTCTCCTGTAACACCACATTTCCAATGCTCAATTCTCCTCCTTTCTGCTGCACCAATAGTCCAAGTTTCACTTCCATAGAGCACCACGCTCTAGACAAAGGCTTTCAAAACTGACTTCCTATTAGCTAAATCTATATTCGATGTCAACAGATTCCTTTTTTGTAGAAATGCTTTCCTTGCCTGAGCCAACCTAATTTTTATACCCTCTTTGCTTCGTCCATCACTGGTTATTTTGCTTCCTAAGTAACAGGAGTCTCCTACTTCCTTCAGCTTTTCACCTGCCAATTTGATGTCCATAGAGGTTTCTAATTTATTTCGGCTGCATTCCAGTATTTTTGTTTTACATTCATTAATTTTCAACATGAATTCTGTTCTCAAGACGAAGTCCATACCATTCAAATACTCATTCAAATCCTCAGGCGTGTCGGCCAAGATGACTATGTCATCGGCAAATCTCAGAGTTGAAATTATTTCTCCTTGAATCTTCACTCCCACTTTACATTTTTCTCCAATTTCCTTCATTGCTTGTTCAATGTAAAGATTGAAAAGTATGGGTGATAAGTTGCAGCCTTGCCTTACACCTTTCTGAATATCATTTAGGGTTTCTTAGGTACTAGAGAATTCATGAATATGACTGTTTTGAGTGTATTTTGATAGCCTAAGTATTAAAATATTTTTGTATTTTGAAGCAAGGAAACGAATTGGTAAAAACCTAAGAATCCGATTCCTAGTTATTCGGTAAGTAATTATGTGTAGAATTGATAACAAACGTTTTAAGTTAAATTTTAAAAAAATGTTTGATAGAAAGAAGTCCACTAGGTGACAAATGTGGCGGTCTTAATAACCCTGCGCTGGAGTAAATCATGTTGGCAACAATGTCATGCATGTATTGGTCAGAAATAATCTGAAATATTATGATCTATTGTTGTGCCAATTTTGAATGAAATCCATTTGTTAGTATAGAAGTTACATGCATTTTAAAATTGGACCTATCAGCAGGCTTAGAATCAATTAGGCAACACTGACGTATATTAGTTACTCCAAATTAATCTAGAATGCCAGGTACTATACGTGTGCAAAATTTAGAGCTATTGGTTTGCATACTTTCTGATATATTGATATTAGGGTAACAAAAATAGAGACGGTATTTACTAACAGTTGGCAGCCCTGGTTACTCTTAAGTATCGGCATAGTCATATCTGTTATGGTACACATAGCACACACGAAATTTGGTTGAAATCCAAATGAGAGTATAGAAGTTACATGTATTTAAAGTTGGACCTCTCAGCAGGCTTAGAATTATGTTGGTAGCACTGACGTATATAAGTTACTCCAAATTAATATAGAATGTCAGGTACTATACGTGTGCATAGTTTAAAGCTGTAGGCTTGCATACTTTCTGATGTATGGGTATTTGGATTTAAAAAATGAGAGCATTTATTAACAGTTGGCAGCCCTGGTGGCTCTTAAGAATACGCTCAGTCATATCTGTTTACGTACACATAGGACATACGAAATTTAGTTGAATTCCAATGGATAGTGTAGAAGTTATATGAATTTAAAATTTTGATCTATCAGCAGGCTTTTAATCATTTTGGCAACACTGCCATGTATGGCCTCCTGGAAATTAAACTGCAATATTATTATATATAGGTGTGCCAATTTTGAAATAGCTCCCATTCATACCTTCCAAGATATCCAACATGGAGCTCAGATTTCAATTATCATTTTTCAGCAGTTGGTAGCACTGACATCATTTTCAAATATGGCCGTGAGATATTCAGGTATAGATCATTACTCCTGCCAAATTTTGTTTCGATTGCTGCAGCCGTTTAGGAGTTGATAGGGGGGACACACACACAGCTAGACAGACAGACAGACAGACACACATTCGCCCGATCTCATAAGTCTACTTTTTCTTCATTTTAGCAAAAAGTGAAAAGTAGGCTAACAAGAAGTTCCGTGAAGAACTATAGGCTACAGCCTACTTTTCAAGCCAATGATTATTCTACAGAATATGAACCTATCTAGAATAATGACGAAATTAAGTTGGTAATATCGAAATATCTAATTAGTTCAAAATATACCTGGTATAATGTAGCCTGATAGAGCACTACAGTTGGCAGCCCTGGTGAATGAATATATTCTTAGTTCCATCTCTTAAGGTATAGAATACAAAATTTGGTTGAAGTCCAATGGACGTTACATGCAGTTAGACACTGGATCTATCAGCACGCGTAAAAGCATGTTGCCAACAATACCATGCGTGTGCTGGTCAGAAATAATCTGAATTATTATGATATCTTGTTGTGCCAATTTTGGATGAAATCCATTTGTTAGTATTGTGCCCATCTAGCAAGAAATATGCCAATCACAGTATACCAGCGTAGCTCAATTCGGGATTTCGGGGCAGTGGTAAGTTCCCCCACTCTGTGACTCACATATTTTGGATTAATTAGAGGATACACTTGCAAAAATAACAACAAAATCAACTCCTATTTAAACATATTTAATTAATAAAATTAATGGCGCTACAAACAATTAAACAATTTAATTACTGACCCAAATATCAACTGCTTGTCCCAAATGAACAAGGGATCACAAAATAAAATAAACAAATATTGAATTCAAAACCTGTGGTTTCCACATAAACCAACAATTCTTACTTAGTCTCACTTCCATAAAGCACTAACATTAAGTTTACATAACTCTGAGCTCTTTGGCTCCATGCATTTACATTATTATGGTGTCATTCTTGTACACCTCAAACATTAGCTTTTATATTTTCTTATTTCTCAAGAACAAATATATAATTATATTTAAAATCTCTGTTAATTATTTAATTCAATATTTTGGGCATGTCCACACATTCAGTTGTCATCATCTCTCTTTATTTCACAAACACATTAAGGTAATCAGAAAATCAATTGTGTACTCCAGAGCGTGAAGGTACTTGACACAGTCAAAAAACTATAGTTACTCCCGAACTCAGTTGCCTTCAATCAACTCGTGGAATCCCACGTCCTTACATTATTACAATAGGGATTGTTATTTATCTCTTATGTCTTAATAGACCATTATCATATAAGAAACTACGATCTGAACCGGCAAACGAAATATCTATCTTTAAGGACCTCGGTTCAACGCCCGGGTCGTTTACAACTTTATACACTCCTGGTGTATTCGTTTCTCTTTAAAACAGCTTACGAGACGGTCTCAGTTCCTTCTCGCTTTAAGAAGGCTAGACTCCACTACATGGGGTGCGATTTATGACACGTTAGGGTGGGGAGACATCCCGTCTGGCCCAACATTTAGTAGCTTATTTTCAAGGCTTTCAAAACAAACCTTTCCATTCATTCAGTTCTGGGGAGACCGGGCTTTATTGTACCGTAACATTCAAACAACTATTCTTTGGTTCAAAGACCATTATCATATCCTTGGCATTTATTAATTATGAGAGGGTCCTCATTGATTGGGAAGATTAAATACACATACGACGACGAAGAATTTCAGGGGCTTTTATCATAAGAAGATCCTGCATTCGAATCTCTTCAGGTGCCTCGGGAACAAATCCCTACAGAGGACTTATACAAAAATGCGATTTAGAGTCGGCCGTGGCCCAAAGACATACGCTCAATAATACCATATATTAGCTCCCTTTTTAAATACATACACAATGCCTCGTGATACTATGTCACTAATAGAGGACTTACACAATTATCAATTCACTGCAATCAACTACCCTCCATAAGTAATGTACCAAGTATTTAACCACTACGCGTTCCTAGCGTGACACATTAATATTATATTTGCGCTCATTACGCGCTATGCATTATTTCAAGCCGAAAATGTCTTCCCAAGAACTGATAAAATCTTTTTAGTAACAATTCATATTATTTTAATTCACATATTAATCTTTCCATGGTCGATAAATCGCTCCCTGTTTTAAAATATTCCATTGAACCTCATCTCTTACACATACGTTAAGGCTTAACGTTCTTATGTTCATATCAATTTATTTGACCTTTATTTAACATTTCCATATTTAATTATTATTATTATTATCTTCATTCTTTATACCAGCTCAAAAGCTATCTCTTTCATATCTCAACTTTACTTTATTTCAATGTCTTTTATGATAATTAAATGATATTTCGCTTGCTCTTATGACATTTGGTAAATACATTAACCCTTTATTCACATATTTCTCTACGGAATTTATTCTTTATATAATTATTCATAATTTCTCTATTTATTTTACTATTGTTCAGACCGTATTCTTGATTATTCAATATTCATTCATTAAAACACATCCCTTTCACTCAAAACTCCGGTGGATTGTACACAATCAATTTCTGACACCAAAATAAAAATGAATTTTGTACTTACATATTTTCAGATCATCCCATGATCTTAAATCTGGTGTGGCGTTTCATTTTTGGGCCCACTTTGAACTTCTTACACCATATTGAAGGTATTCATCTTACTTAAAAACACTTTTTGACCTATATCTAGAACACTTAATATTGACGACATTTTTATATACTGGTGTGTCCCTTTTGAACACATAATAACACTAAAAATATTATCTAACACACAATCTTGATTATTTTACACTTCACAATGACTCGATCACTAGGCCGCGTTTCTGCGCCTATCACACGTGATCTTCTTAAATTCCCGTTTCCAAGCGTGAGATTTATCTGATGTCGGCTTCCTATTCTGAAGAATCCGAAAGTCCCGAAACATCTACTGTTCCCTGGAGTTCAATTCTGCTATTCCTATCCTGGATAACTGGCTATTATCTCGCTTGAACGGCTTCTCTGTAGATCTGTCTATTGATCCTAACGAGAGTCTATATGGATCGAGGTCTCCTCTAAGACCTATAGATTTATATTTTAGCAGCTAGCACTTCTTGATTCTAATACTATTAGAATTGTTCGCCTGCTATCTGGAGCTAATGTCTATAGTCTCCTATTCTATTTATTTGAACTGTTTTAACGCTCCTACGTTCGAACCTTATTCTGTTCTTCCTTTTTAGGTTACTTCAATTTAAATAACAGTTTATCTGTCTGGTACGATACTTCCGTACGTTATGATCTGTTCGTTACATTTAACGACCTATCGCCTTTAAGTCCGACGTTCGCAGCCTGCTCTGACTATATCTTGCGAATCTTCACTTTAACTTGTATACAGTCGGCCTAAATCCTATAATTAGGATTTTCCTAATACTTCACTACGGCGATACTTTAAAATTTCGTCGTGAATGCTCCTTATGGAGGCCAGCAAGTCGTTACTACTGTGACGCCTGTGGCTATTGGATCTTACTTCGGTGATGCAAAACAGCGTTTCTCCCCTCAAGGAGTATTGGTAGCTGTTATCGATGTAACGCAGAGTTACGTCCCCTCACGGACGGTCGGAATGATTACTTCTACGTCGTGGAGCAGCACTTCCCCTCACGGAATGCTCGTAGGACTGCGTGCGATGTGACGTGATACAGCACCTCTGGCTGTCTGAATACTGCATAATTGGCTTGGAAACGCCCGAAGCTTTATACTGTTTTACTACAAAAAAATAAGACTCAAGCCTTTCCTGTGGTCAACTTCTAAAATAATGGTGCCACAAATATAAAAATTATATCTTCCGAAAGCTTTTCTTCTCAATGTCAAATGATCTTATTGCACCTAAGAATCGATCGTGCAATTCGGAGATATTAATTAATTTCTCGTCCTCAATTGTGTGGGTGTTGCACTCTTTTTGTTCTCTCCCCTCCACAGAGGCTTAGGTAATTCACCGATGACGTCGTCTTACGTCGGCAGTTTATTTCTGCACAATTATTACATGGTTTCTCTATACTGAAAAATCTCTCATTCAAAATGATTCACTGTACTGTGCTTGTTTACTCATTATTATGCTCGTAAACGTGTTAATTTTAATTATTCCTCTTCTGGTGCGTATGCGACGTTGTCAATTTCCAGCCTCGTCAGCTTGAATTCCGATTCAGGCTTCTCTTTCTATCACGGTGGAAACTTCCACTCAGTTATTAATACTCGTGACCGGCCCTCTCTGAAATGTTGAGTGGGGTGATCTCATCTAAGGAGCAGCTGTCCCTAGCCGCTTGCACAATGTTAAGCTATATTCCTGGCTTAAAATCTTTCTCCGTTCCTTTAAGAAACTATACGTTTCTTTCATTTCTTCCTTAAGGACATTGGTTCGACCGTCATGGACCCTATGGCCCATGGGTTCATCTCTCCCCTCCTTAGGTAAATAAATTTTTGAAAATTTTGAGGAAATTTATTTCAATTTAATTTGTATTTCCTTTCCGTCGAATCAATCATAACGTCATCCGCATTTACTGTTATTTTTACTTCTTTTAAGTCGTATCCGGTAATTGTGTCGGTCGGGTATGCTCTGTCCCTACCCTTTCTTTCTTTCTTTATTTGTCTGGACTTTACGTTCCCAGAACCTCATTCTCCCTTACGGGTTTGGTCTATCCCTACCCGTTTCCTTATTTCATCATTTTCTTTTCTTAAATTGGAATTTTCTTCTTCAATAAATTCAATTATTTCTTTAATTTCCCAATATACTTTCTCCAATTCGCATTCGCACTCGAATGCTTGAGCTCTATTTTCTATTTCTTCCTTATTCTTGTCTATGTCAAAAGCGGATTCATCTCTAAATGTTTCCATGACCAGGGCTTGTTCATTTTCTTCATCAAAATCTTCGGGAGGGTAATATAATTTCAAATTTGCTGAATTCATGGTCACTTCGTGATCCGTTTCACAGTGCCGAATTCTATATGCGTTATTCCTTAAATCTCTGATTATCTGATATGGTCCGTGGTACATTTTCTGGAACTTCTTGTACACACGGTTCCCTGGATCCGAAATGGCTGGTCTTTTCACCAACACCATTTCCCCTGCTAATAATGGTCGATGATACCTCTTATGCCTATTTCTTCTCTGCCTCCTGTCGGCTTGAGCTTTTAGATGCTCAAAGGCTCTCCTAATTCGTACATCTCTTCCCGGCTGAGCGTCTGCTGGTCTAGGAATTACCAGATTCCAAGGTCTTTCTGGTTGCTCATTCCGATGTAACGTTATGGGTATCTCTCCTGTGGATTCATGGATTGTATTATTTATACAAAATTCAATAATATCCAAAATATCTATCCACTTCCAATTTTCTTCGGCACAGTATATTCTACAATACTTGGCCGTTTCTCTCATAACTCTCTCTACAGGGTTTGCCTCAGGATGGCGAATACTTGACAAAATTTGGCGTATTCCAAGTCTTTCTAATTCTCGTCTGAACTCTACACTGGTGAAACAACTGCCGTGATCCGACAACAAATTCTCAGGTTTCCCCAGAATCGGTATCACTTTTTCTTTAAGTCGTTTTAACACCTGTTTGGTACTAGTCTTCTGTATGGGAGCAAGGACAACCATTTTAGTGAAGACATCCATAGCCACCATTATGTGTCGATTTCCTCTTCTTGCCTTTGGCAAAGGTCCAAAATTATCGATAGATATGATTTGGCCGGGCCTTTCAGGCAACAATGGTATAGGCTTCTGTCTCATCAGAAATGCATTAGGTTTAATCCTTTGACATAGATCACATGTCTTTAACGTGTCCCTTACAGTTTCTCTCAGTCTCGGCCATATAAATGCTTCTTTCAGCATCGAGACTGTTTTGTCGACTCCCATATGTCCGAACGATCTATGGGCTAACCATACTATTTTCCTCTGCAAAATTGCAGGTACAACAAACCTTAACTTCGTATGGTCAGAGTCCACAAACTTATATAATAACCCATTATAAAACGTGTAGTCTTGTGCTATCTTCTCAGCTTCTGTGTACGCTGGTGTTCCTCTTATCAAGCTTCCCTCAAGGAATGATATGAGCATGTTCATCCATGGATCCTCCCGTTGTCTTTGACTTATGCTTCTTAACTCATTAAGAGTACGCTGATCCCTGTCTTCCAAATCTATAGCCATCACTTCCTCTTCTATGGACTCTGGCTGTCTACTTAAGTAGTCTGGAACTATGTTTTCCTTTCCTGGGCAGTACTCTATCTTGACATCAAATTGTTGGATATATAAAGCCCAACGCATCAACCTTTGACTGGATAAATCAGTCTTCATCAAAAAGGTTAAGGCTTTATGATCCGTCCTTAGAATGACCTGAAACCCATATACGATCTTCCGCCAATATTGCAACGCGTGCAATATCGCTAACAGCTCGATCTCGCTGATCGTATAATTTTTCTCGTGTGGTTTCAGTCTCCTACTTGTGAAAGCTAGATAGTTCTTCTTATCAGGGTTTTCCGGGTTCTCCTGATATAGCATTGCCCCTATTCCAATCTGGGATGCGTCTGTCTGAATGATACATTTCTGATTAAAATCAGGATATCCTAGCTTCACGTAATTTAAGAGCATTTCCTTGGCCTCCACGAATGCTTTTTCTGCTTCCTCCGTCCACTTCCACTTGCCCCCCTTCTTCAGAAGGTCCTGTAGTGGTGCAACAGTTTTGGTGTATGATGGACAATGTCCTGAGAAGAACCCAATCAATCCCAAAAACTGGCGAACGTTCTTCACTTTCAAAGGCCTTGGAAAATCCCTTATCGATTCCAATTTGCATGGATTTGGTTTAACACCATCCTTGTCAATCACATGCCCTAAAAATGTCACTTGCCTTTGACAGAAGTTCGACTTCTTTAAATTTATCTTAAAATTTGCCCTTCTTAGGTCTTCTAATAATTTCTTCAAATTCACTAAATGTTCCTCAATGTTCTCCGAGGTAAACAAAATGTCATCTACGTATCGGATAGTGCACTCTTTCACTTCCTCTGACAGGTTTCGATCCAGCGCTCTTATTAATGCGGATCCTGCAGTCTTTAATCCAAACGGACATCTTCTAAAGCAGTATGTTTGTTGATCGAACTGAAATCCAGTCAACAAGCTGGTTTTCTCTTCCAGTTCGAGATGATGATACGAAGAAGTCATGTCAATATTTGTAAAAATCTTCTTGCCTTTAAATTTCCTCAGTATTTCTTTTATGGGTGGTGCCGAATCATTTTCAGGTATGATTTTTGCATTTAAATTTCTGGCATCTAAACACACCCTTACTGAGCCATCCGGTTTACTCACAATCACTAATGGACTAACGTATGGTGTCGCCATCTTTTCTATAACACCTGCATTCATCATCTCCTGCAGTGTTTTCTTGGTTTGTGGGTAATGTTTTTCCGCAACCGGGTATGGTTTTTGTTTGAACGGTGCCCAATCGTTGACTTGGAACGCGTATTTAAAATTTTCAATCTTCCCTGGCTTGGAATCAAATACGTCCCTATAATCCAATAATAATTTCTTTAACTGTTCCTTAATTTCGAGGCTGACTTTAGCTTCCTCCACTTTTCCTGACAGGTTGGTCTCGAACTCATTTTCCACATTATCTTCGAGTTCTATGTTGAGAACTTCAAATATCTTTTCTATGTCCTTATAATCTTCCTCAATCACTTCTTCCATGTGCCATACCTGTTCTGCTATTTTCGCATCCTGTTCCTGTAGGTTAATGTTTTGCTCATCCACATCCTCTCTTTGAATTCTGATGCAGTTTTGCGCTAGGTCTATAATGACCTTGTTCTCACGGATAAAATCAATACCTAATATGACATTATACGGTAATTGATTTACCAGCAAAAAGCACTGCGAAATTTCAGCGTTACCCATGATTAAATCAATGTATACCTGAAATTTACATGTCAAAGATTTTTCAGGGATAATTCCCTTAATCTTTACACTTGATGTGGGAATCTTTAGTACTCTGCCCCTTGTTTCCAATTCATTTAACAGGGTTTGTGTAATTAAACTTATTGTGGATCCAGTATCAATCAATGCTCTGACCAGTAATCCTTCTATCCTAAGCATAATTATAGGCAGTTCTCTTTTAACAGGTGGGATTCCTTCCACATCCTCGTTAATTAGTTCATCTGGTCTGGCTATCCAATTTACAATTTCTACCTCCTCCCAGCTCCTGGTATGTTTCCACTTTTGACAATTTAAATTTGGAGTTTTTTTTATCCTGAGGGCTCCCTTTTCCCTCATTCTTTAGCTGAGCTTGTAGTTCCAAGCTTTGAGCTCCATCTAGTCGGTCGGGTGATTTCCTGTTCTTGATTGCCTCACTCCAACGGACTTTTTGCCTATCAGGTTCATCTGGTCTTTCGTTCATATAACGAAGACTCTCCTGATATCTTTCTTCTATTTCGGCCCGATATTCATCATCCCTATCGTCTGGCCTTACATTCCTCCTGGGATAATTCTCCCATTTCTTTCTATTGTCCGGCCTTTGCTGGTTATTGTTATAGGGTCGACTTTCCTGTTGCCTATAACCCGTCGTTCGAGGATTTCTTCCTCGATATCCTCCCCGGTAATATGGCTGTATCCTTCTAGGCTCCTGGTGCCCATACTCTCGATCTCGTCCTGGAGTATCCGTACTGGTAGACTGATTCCTGGTCGCTGGTTTTTCTCCAGTTTCCTGACTGCTGGCCATGTGTACTTGCTCAGTTTGTCTCTGATGCCGAGGTGTTACGTGCGAAGTCGTCATATCTAACTGACGTAATACGCTTTCCACTTCCACAGCACTTCTGGCTTTGGATGAGATTAGCAACCTCTGAATCTCATGCGGAAGCTGTCTCGCAATGGCGGCACACAGGTCGTTTTCTGCCGGAGCAATATCCAGTTCGCGGAATTTACACAGCTGAGCGGTGAAAAATTCCGAGTATTTAGTAGGTGCATTGGTGCTGTACTTCCTAGAGTACAGATCTAGCCTTAAATTTTCTTGGACATCTGCTGCCCAATATCGCTTTAAAAATGCTTCCCTAAAGCCTTCCACCGTATCAAAAGTGTATCTAAAGCTTCTGAACCAGGTGAGACAATCACCTGCCAACAGCTTTTCAATAGCTCTCAGTCTCCGATCCTGAGGAACCTTCATTTCATTTAGATACTCTGCCACTTCTTTTAGCCAGTATTTTGGAGTAATAGACATGTTATTACCCGTAAACTTTACTGGTCTATCCTCATTGGATTTAATAATATTTATTATTTGGCCATTTGTCTGATTCGTGTACGGGGTTGACATCGCCATTGGATATCCTGGGATCTTATAAGGGCTCTCCCCTCCTAAGTCCCTCTCCGTATCTGTGCCTTGTTCACGGGAATCTACCCATCCTGTCTTTGGAAACTCCTCCTGATTTTCGAATTCTAACTTCCTTTCTCTTCGGGCACTTTCTTCATTTGCCATGAGTTGGATTTCCATTTGACTATTCTTAAGTTCCGTCCTCTCCAATCGGGATCTTAATTCATTCTGAATTCTTTCTTGATTCATTTTAATATCTTCCTCTATCTTCTTGAGTTGGAATTTCTCATCCCTGAAGCTATCCCTAAATCCATTTATTTGGTCTTCTACCTCTTTCTTAATGATCTTAGCCTGTTGGTCTATAATTTCTGGCTTAACATCACCTATGGTCTCCATGCCCTCTCGTATCTGCTTTATTTGCTTCTCCACTTCTTTTTGTCCTTTGTAGACTTTATCCTGGATCTTGTTCATATCCTCTCGAGCCCTTCCTTGCTCCTCGAATATAATTGTTATGTCGGTCATAACCTTATCTATCTCTCCCTTTGTGTCTCCCATTTGTTTTGTTAATCCTACTACGGTTTCCTGAATTCCAGTAACCCCTTTATCTATCTTCTCTATTTTTATAAGTTGTTCATCACGATCCCTTTTTCGTTGCGTGCTTTCCTTCTTAAGATTCCCTTCGTATTCGCTTAACTTCGTAGTAATATCCCCCTCATGCTTTCTCAACCATTCGTCCACCTGTCCCGTGAATACATTAAATTGCAATTCCCTTTTGTTGGCATCGGCCTCACCTTGCTTCTTAACCTCAGTTATTTTTGTCTGTACTTTCTCGACTTTCCCCTCGAGGTTTTCTACTTTCTTTTCCATCCCTCCAAACCTGTCTCCTAACGCCTCAATACTACTTTTTATCTCTCCCTGGGATTTTTCACAAATACTTTTCTTCGATTCTATTTGAGCTTCTAAAATTTTCTGCACACCTTGGATCTGGGTTACAAGTTCCTTTTTACATTCGTCCCCATTTTGTTTACAAGTTGTTTCCATAGAACCAATTTTATCCTCGATCATTTTAAAATGATTTTGACATTCATTTATGGATTTTACCGTACTATCGTTCAAGGTATTTATTTGGACTTGCAATCCTGAATGAAATCCTTTATTTTCATCTTTTAACTCACTTAACTTCTTCACAAACCTAGTGTCAAAATCTTGAAATTTGTCATTCATTGTTTTTTTTAAACCTTTGGACCCCTCTTTTATTTCCTTAATTTCAGCCTTCACTTCATCGTTCATTTTGATACAATTAGCTTCGATAGCTTCTAATTTAATTCCCATGGTATCAGTCTTAACTTCGATATTCTCTAATTTAGTGCCCATATTAGCACTATCAATTTTTATTGACTCCAAACTTTCAGTTATGGATCCTAACCTTTCTTTATTTTCATTCTGTTGGCTATCCAACTTATTTAAACTCTTATTTATGGATTCGAACACTTCGTTATTTTCATCCTTTTGGAGGCCCAATGTCTTGTTTATAGCCTCTAACTTCTCATTACTATCGGCTTTGATAGCCTCCAACTTCTCATTACTATCGGCTTTTATCGCCTCCAAAAGCCCCTGCAATTCCTCACTCAATACCATCTTATGAGAATACAGTGGGCCACAAATGCCACCACACTAGTACATGCTTGAGAGATGATACTCTGAATCCGTGTGTCCCAATTTTTTTAAAATATTACTTTGGTACGGGTATTCACTTACAACGTACCCTTTTACTACTTTTATTCAATTTCATAAAACCTTTATGGAAGTGTTTAAAATTCAAAATTTCGAAAAACCATTTTTTTTTCAAAAAATGAAAATTTTGATTTTTCGAGAAAACTCGGGTTTTCCCTAGGAAAACTCATCCCTGCGTACTGGGCGCCAAAATCATAAGGTTTGCTAGGGGGTTTGTAATATAATATATATTCAGGGCTGCTCGGTATGAGTTTCCAGGGACCCATGCGGTCAGTTAATATTTTACGTTGTAGCTTTTCCTATCATTACTTTAATTTTACATGATATGACCGACTTAAGTGTTCCTCTAGTTCTTAATCCAGCACAGTATTTATATATCCCCCTGTGCCCATCTAGCAAGAAATATGCCAATCACAGTATACCAGCGTAGCTCAATTCGGGATTTCGGGGCAGTGGTAAGTTCCCCCACTCTGTGACTCACATATTTTGGATTAATTAGAGGATACACTTGCAAAAATAACAACAAAATCAACTCCTATTTAAACATATTTAATTAATAAAATTAATGGCGCTACAAACAATTAAACAATTTAATTACTGACCCAAATATCAACTGCTTGTCCCAAATGAACAAGGGATCACAAAATAAAATAAACAAATATTGAATTCAAAACCTGTGGTTTCCACATAAACCAACAATTCTTACTTAGTCTCACTTCCATAAAGCACTAACATTAAGTTTACATAACTCTGAGCTCTTTGGCTCCATGCATTTACATTATTATGGTGTCATTCTTGTACACCTCAAACATTAGCTTTTATATTTTCTTATTTCTCAAGAACAAATATATAATTATATTTAAAATCTCTGTTAATTATTTAATTCAATATTTTGGGCATGTCCACACATTCAGTTGTCATCATCTCTCTTTATTTCACAAACACATTAAGGTAATCAGAAAATCAATTGTGTACTCCAGAGCGTGAAGGTACTTGACACAGTCAAAAAACTATAGTTACTCCCGAACTCAGTTGCCTTCAATCAACTCGTGGAATCCCACGTCCTTACATTATTACAATAGGGATTGTTATTTATCTCTTATGTCTTAATAGACCATTATCATATAAGAAACTACGATCTGAACCGGCAAACGAAATATCTATCTTTAAGGACCTCGGTTCAACGCCCGGGTCGTTTACAACTTTATACACTCCTGGTGTATTCGTTTCTCTTTAAAACAGCTTACGAGACGGTCTCAGTTCCTTCTCGCTTTAAGAAGGCTAGACTCCACTACATGGGGTGCGATTTATGACACGTTAGGGTGGGGAGACATCCCGTCTGGCCCAACATTTAGTAGCTTATTTTCAAGGCTTTCAAAACAAACCTTTCCATTCATTCAGTTCTGGGGAGACCGGGCTTTATTGTACCGTAACATTCAAACAACTATTCTTTGGTTCAAAGACCATTATCATATCCTTGGCATTTATTAATTATGAGAGGGTCCTCATTGATTGGGAAGATTAAATACACATACGACGACGAAGAATTTCAGGGGCTTTTATCATAAGAAGATCCTGCATTCGAATCTCTTCAGGTGCCTCGGGAACAAATCCCTACAGAGGACTTATACAAAAATGCGATTTAGAGTCGGCCGTGGCCCAAAGACATACGCTCAATAATACCATATATTAGCTCCCTTTTTAAATACATACACAATGCCTCGTGATACTATGTCACTAATAGAGGACTTACACAATTATCAATTCACTGCAATCAACTACCCTCCATAAGTAATGTACCAAGTATTTAACCACTACGCGTTCCTAGCGTGACACATTAATATTATATTTGCGCTCATTACGCGCTATGCATTATTTCAAGCCGAAAATGTCTTCCCAAGAACTGATAAAATCTTTTTAGTAACAATTCATATTATTTTAATTCACATATTAATCTTTCCATGGTCGATAAATCGCTCCCTGTTTTAAAATATTCCATTGAACCTCATCTCTTACACATACGTTAAGGCTTAACGTTCTTATGTTCATATCAATTTATTTGACCTTTATTTAACATTTCCATATTTAATTATTATTATTATTATCTTCATTCTTTATACCAGCTCAAAAGCTATCTCTTTCATATCTCAACTTTACTTTATTTCAATGTCTTTTATGATAATTAAATGATATTTCGCTTGCTCTTATGACATTTGGTAAATACATTAACCCTTTATTCACATATTTCTCTACGGAATTTATTCTTTATATAATTATTCATAATTTCTCTATTTATTTTACTATTGTTCAGACCGTATTCTTGATTATTCAATATTCATTCATTAAAACACATCCCTTTCACTCAAAACTCCGGTGGATTGTACACAATCAATTTCTGACACCAAAATAAAAATGAATTTTGTACTTACATATTTTCAGATCATCCCATGATCTTAAATCTGGTGTGGCGTTTCATTTTTGGGCCCACTTTGAACTTCTTACACCATATTGAAGGTATTCATCTTACTTAAAAACACTTTTTGACCTATATCTAGAACACTTAATATTGACGACATTTTTATATACTGGTGTGTCCCTTTTGAACACATAATAACACTAAAAATATTATCTAACACACAATCTTGATTATTTTACACTTCACAATGACTCGATCACTAGGCCGCGTTTCTGCGCCTATCACACGTGATCTTCTTAAATTCCCGTTTCCAAGCGTGAGATTTATCTGATGTCGGCTTCCTATTCTGAAGAATCCGAAAGTCCCGAAACATCTACTGTTCCCTGGAGTTCAATTCTGCTATTCCTATCCTGGATAACTGGCTAGTATCTCGCTTGAACGGCTTCTCTGTAGATCTGTCTATTGATCCTAACGAGAGTCTATATGGATCGAGGTCTCCTCTAAGACCTATAGATTTATATTTTAGCAGCTAGCACTTCTTGATTCTAATACTATTAGAATTGTTCGCCTGCTATCTGGAGCTAATGTCTATAGTCTCCTATTCTATTTATTTGAACTGTTTTAACGCTCCTACGTTCGAACCTTATTCTGTTCTTCCTTTTTAGGTTACTTCAATTTAAATAACAGTTTATCTGTCTGGTACGATACTTCCGTACGTTATGATCTGTTCGTTACATTTAACGACCTATCGCCTTTAAGTCCGACGTTCGCAGCCTGCTCTGACTATATCTTGCGAATCTTCACTTTAACTTGTATACAGTCGGCCTAAATCCTATAATTAGGATTTTCCTAATACTTCACTACGGCGATACTTTAAAATTTCGTCGTGAATGCTCCTTATGGAGGCCAGCAAGTCGTTACTACTGTGACGCCTGTGGCTATTGGATCTTACTTCGGTGATGCAAAACAGCGTTTCTCCCCTCAAGGAGTATTGGTAGCTGTTATCGATGTAACGCAGAGTTACGTCCCCTCACGGACGGTCGGAATGATTACTTCTACGTCGTGGAGCAGCACTTCCCCTCACGGAATGCTCGTAGGACTGCGTGCGATGTGACGTGATACAGCACCTCTGGCTGTCTGAATACTGCATAATTGGCTTGGAAACGCCCGAAGCTTTATACTGTTTTACTACAAAAAAATAAGACTCAAGCCTTTCCTGTGGTCAACTTCTAAAATAATGGTGCCACAAATATAAAAATTATATCTTCCAAAAGCTTTTCTTCTCAATGTCAAATGATCTTATTGCACCTAAGAATCGATCGTGCAATTCGGAGATATTAATTAATTTCTCGTCCTCAATTGTGTGGGTGTTGCACTCTTTTTGTTCTCTCCCCTCCACAGAGGCTGAGGTAATTCACCGATGACGTCGTCTTACGTCGGCAGTTTATTTCTGCACAATTATTACATGGTTTCTCTATACTGAAAAATCTCTCATTCAAAATGATTCACTGTACTGTGCTTGTTTACTCATTATTATGCTCGTAAACGTGTTAATTTTAATTATTCCTCTTCTGGTGCGTATGCGACGTTGTCAATTTCCAGCCTCGTCAGCTTGAATTCCGATTCAGGCTTCTCTTTCTATCACGGTGGAAACTTCCACTCAGTTATTAATACTCGTGACCGGCCCTCTCTGAAATGTTGAGTGGGGTGATCTCATCTAAGGAGCAGCTGTCCCTAGCCGCTTGCACAATGTTAAGCTATATTCCTGGCTTAAAATCTTTCTCCGTTCCTTTAAGAAACTATACGTTTCTTTCATTTCTTCCTTAAGGACATTGGTTCGACCGTCATGGACCCTATGGCCCATGGGTTCAGTATAGAAGTTACATGTATTTTAAAATTGGACATATCAGCAGGCATAGAATCATGTTGGCAGTATCGCCTTGTATTAATTACTCCAAATTAATCTAGAATGTCAGGTGCTATACGTGTGCAAAGTATAGAGCTGTTGGCTTGCATACTTTCTGATATATTGATATTAGGGTAAAAAGAATATAGACAGCATTTATTAACAGTTGGCAGCCCTGATTGCTCTTAACAATACTTATAGTCATATCTTTTATGGTACACATTGCACATACGAAATTTGGTTGAAATCCAACTGATAGTATATAAGTTACATGTATTTAAAAATTGGTACTATCAGCAGGCTTATAATCATGTTGGTAGAACTGACGTATATAAGTTACTCCAAATTAATCTAAAATGTCAGAATATACGTGTGCATTGTTTAAAGCTGTTGGCTTGCACACTTTCTGATATATTGGTATTTGGATTTTAAAAAATAGAGAGAGAAATTATTAACAGTTGGCAGCCCTGGTGGCTCTTAAGAATAAGCTCAGTCATATCTATTTATGTACAGATATTACATACAAAATTTGGTTGAAATCCAGTTGATAGTGTAGAAGTTATATGCATTTAAACATTGGACCTATCAGAAGGCTTAATTTTTTTTTGGCAACACTGTCATGGTTGGCCTCCTGGAAATTAAACTGAAATAGTATTATCTACATGTGTGACAATTTTGGAATAGCTCCCATGCATACCTTGCAAGATATACAACATGGAGCTCAAAATTCTAGTGCGTTTTTTTCAGCAGTTGGTAGCACTGACATCATTTTCAAATATGGACGTGAGGTATTCCGGTGCACATCTTTACTCATACTAAATTTGGTTTTGATTGCTGCAGCCGTTTAGGAGTTGATAGGGGGGACACACACACAGCCAGACAGACAGACAGAAGGACAGACAGACAGACAGACAGACAGACATTTTCCCGGATCGATCTCATAAGACTACTTTTACCTCATTTTTGCAAAATGTGAAAAGTAGGCTAAAAATTCCTTTCGTAGATTCTCGTTTCCTTTTCTGTTACTAGTAATCTCATGTTTCTGACTGCCTAATTATAGGGATATTCTACGTAGGACCACACAGGGAAGGCTCCCTCC
Organism: Meconema thalassinum; assembly: GCA_946902985.2. Taxonomy (NCBI): domain Eukaryota; kingdom Metazoa; phylum Arthropoda; class Insecta; order Orthoptera; family Tettigoniidae; genus Meconema; species Meconema thalassinum. The sequence goes on from OX336396.1 coordinate 242,461,672, forward strand.
ACGTCTTTCATCTCCTAACAAAGTCCCGAGTTATCCTTCATTACGTTGCCCTGGATACCGATACAAAGGAGACCCAACCAGAGAATGCACACGGAATGCATAATCAATTGTACAATGAATGTTGCTTCAGCTGCTATTTTCCATGGAGCGACTCGCGTTCACAGGAATTGAATGGAGGGAAATGTAATTGAAATTCAACTAGGTTATTGACTTGAGTTCGGGTGTATTTTATTATATTAACTAGCAGTAGTACTCGGCTTTGCCCGGTGAAATGATCATGAAGTCTTCAGTTCTCCTTAAGCTCCAGGGTCTGTTATTAATACTCAAAGTGATGAATTTAATATTATTTATTTATTTACTAGCAACCTGCCCCGGCTTCGCCCGGTATCTTTAACGTTTTACCCAGCGTAGGCTTAAAAGGCGCATGGAAGGCAGGTGTCAGACGTAATTCAGAAAAGCCGAGGTGAACAGCGAAACTCCAAACACAGATTATACTGTTCTATGAAGTCTTAACTCGACATGACTCGACAGTTTGATGCTGGCCGCTAAGCTCAGAACATTTGGGTGGGCACCATTTCTTTTTTGTTATGATGGCGGCGATATACAACATGACACTGAGTTGTCCCTTGCTAGATGATTTCATCTTTATTTGTGTACTTATTTTAGTATTAATTGAAACCAAAGAAGCGGTATATTACTGTTAATAACATTAGTGAAATTTATTTCCAATTAAGAAGAAATTAGAGGATCAAATTAAAGCTGCTACCTCAGTACCTAAGGTGGTTCGATTTGGATTTCGTTGTGTTTGAATTTATAGGGGGAATCGATTTGCACACATACATGGCCACCATCTGACCACCTCGTGGCGCAGTGGCTAGCATTGTTGGCTGTCACCCCCGTGGTACCGGGTTCGATCTCCGGCTCTGCCAAGAATTTAAAAGTCTTGGTATGGTCTGGTACAGGGAACCTGCCGGATGCTATGGCAGGAGGAGAAGTGGAAAGGAACTGGCCATCCTACCACACGCAAACTCCGGCCCGGGATGCCTGGTTAGTGATTCCTTGACGAAGCTAAGGGTTCTAATTCAGGTCGCCTTCGTCCCTGGAGAGGATATGGCACTCTAATTTTATTTGTTTTATGGCCGCCATCTGCAAACTATTGGGTTGATGACCTTGTAGTTTGGTGAAAGGACGTTTCCCGCATGTACAGTAGGTATGTTGTTGCAATATTTGGTAGAGATCAAATGATTAGGTTAGTCGTAATTTGATTTAAGCTTTGAACATTTGGGTGGCCGCCATGTCGTTTCTGTGAAGATGGTGGCGATATAAAACTTGGCACAGAGGTGGCCTTTGCTAGTGCTACCTCTGTACTAAATTTCGTTCAATTCGGTTTCACCATGTTTGAATTGATAGGCCACATGCAGAGTACACACACATACACACTCACAGGCACACAGACACACAATTTTGGCCCAGTGTTGATCTCATGTCTACTTTCATTTTTTACAAAAATCGAAAGTAGGCTAAAAATCAAACAAAATTAATCAAAAACAGTCTCCATTCAGGTAGCCTAGTGAGTGAAATAAAAGTTGACGTAAGTAGTATTTATTATCAGTTTCTAGAATCGTAGATGTCGCTAATGCCAAGCTCTACCGATAACCAGGCGCGGATTCAAGGGGGGGTCACGGGGGTCATGACCCCTCCCTCCCCAAACGGAGACCAAAATTTTTCCAAACTCAAAAAAACGAAAACACAATAACCAGACAAATAAAACTTAACGAATTTTAACTGAAAAACAGGTTTTTTTTCATTTTATTCAATACTGAAAATATCTTTATTGCAATTATTATGTTCTGTTACAACTGTACATATTTACAACTTCATACCTGTTATATAAAAACGATTATTTATATAACAAAATCAACTCGTCTATTTTGTTTAGCAAAACCTTGTGATTACCGAATTGATGTCTGTAGTGACAAGTCACGATGAATGTGCAGCAATGCACGAATAGGAATTTGGGGCTTTTTTCGCACCAAAAAATTTTGCCGACGCCCAAACTGCAAGCTTGGTTGGCAATTTAAGCTGTGACTTTCTCCCTTTTTCGGTACCAACTCGACTTGCCGAAACTGTCCTTGATATACTTTTCTCGAAGCTCGATGTTAAAGTCAGAAAACACGCCGTTGCAGTTTGTACGAATATTTTTGGTGCGCTAAACGCATCAAATTTCTATCCATGTAGCTTGCGAAAAAATTGGTCTGGTTTTGTACGTTTGGTTATTTTGTGATTGCTTTGTTAGTGATACAAATTTCCTTAACAATTTCGATTCTGTGACCCCCCGCCCCCCAAAGACAAACTCTAGATCCGTGCCTGCCGATAACAATGTTGCAATTAGCGCTACATACAGTGTATTTATAGGGTTGGCAGACGTTCCGTTTTATCCGGAACAATTCCGTTTAATCCGGAACAATTCCGTTTTTTCTTGTTTTGTTCCGCGTTCCGTTTTAATCTTTAACGAAACGCCAAATATTCCGTTTTTTGGTTAATTTTTTATATAGGCTATAGTCAATTTCACACCAATGTTCCAATGTCCCGGTTCAGAATTGATTGTAATATCCAGCTTGTTTTCTGGTGATACAGGTGCAAGTTTGAAAGAAAACATGAATTCTATGCCTGTGGCAGATAGATGGGTACATGTTATAGATATATTAGGGGCAACAAAATTAAGGAATATCTTAATCCTTTTGAAGTTAATACTCAGCAAATACCCACCTCCAATGCTTTTACGGAGAGAGTTTCTACTGTCATGAATATGAAATGGAGAGATGACAGAAACAGAAGCTCTAATAGTTTGATAAAACAAGAATTGTTCACATAGGCTATTTCAATTACGACTAAAATTGTAGTGAATTTTATCAGAAGGTAACTTACTTACAAATAAACAATCCTTGCAAAGGGTCGTTCAAATTAAAAGCATTTGGAAGTTGCTGGTGTCATAGGCCTATAGTATTATGTCCGCAATATCTAGTGTTAATTTTGTGTATTTGATTATGTAATGCTTATTTAATACATAATGTGTATTATTTATTCCAAAATTAAACAACCTCGATATAAAAAAGTGACAGTCAGTCTGAAAGACTAGACTTTGTATCATTTTAAATGCTACAAATGCTGAAAAATGCTAGAATGGCTGGAGACCCTTGACATGTTAGAAAATTATCTGCATAATACTTATCTTGCGTATCTTGTTTCAAATTACTCGCGAAGGGCAAGTGCAAACCAAGGGCAAAGCAAGGTCCAGCGCGCGGGGACTTGCCCCTTCCATTCAGTCTAAAAACACTTATAGGAGGCGATGTATTGAAGATAGAGATATGCTCTCGCGGACTTTTTTGTGGAACTTTTCAAGCTGACCAATTCTTACGCTCATAGTATATTGATATTTTTAACGGTTTGCCTAGCGTAAGCTTAAGAAGCGCACGGACGCCAAGTTTGTTTTCGAGTTTTTTCACTGAAATCGTAGCTGCTTGGCTTCCTTTGATCATACATAAATTATTTTCTACAGAATCTTTCCTCGAGATATCCTTTACAGAATGGTGAAAACCGCATCAAAATCCATCAGGTGGTTCTCGAGATTACCCGTGACATCCAAGAATCGGGGATTTTTGTCTTATACTAACGAAGTAGAGATTGTCGGGGTACACATGCACCAAGCGGTACTATTACGTCACACACCTCAGTGCATCTGTCCGTCCGTCACCGTAACGTAACGCCAGACCCCAGCGTAACGATGAAGTCGACAAGATCATTTAAAATAATAAAAACAATGTTTTGGGACGTGTGTTCCATTTTTTCCATTCTTGAAATCTGGCAACCCTAAGTATATATCGAAACTGTTATTGACATTCTTCGTAGATGACATTCACTGAGAATATAAAAGCAGCAATTCTTCTTGGCATAATGAAGTTATAAGCTCCACGTTGGTGGAAGGACTGCACCAGAACCCCATTTGATTGAGTGCAAACAGCCGTTGGAACATATTTGTTGAAATGAGGTTTGGCCCTGTTCCAGCTTTCAACCGTTAAATCCCTCCGGAGAGACGAGCATCTCCCACCCCATCCCTTAAAGTCAACCCCCACCCCCAATGTAACATTTGGTTGTGCTCTCCTACCCTTCACAAGCCAAACTACCCGAGAAAACGCTTCAAGGGAATAGAAGGTGGGAGGGTTAGACCACTGTATGCGTGAAGTTATTTCCAATTCAGAAAAAGTGTTTCTTTCGAAGAAATATATGTTTACATGCGTCGACTCACACGATTGAAACAAATGTGTTACTGCCAGTGAAGAATGGCTTCGGGGCCACATATTTCAGGTCACGTGCTCGCTGAGATGGGGTGCTTGATTGCATACGTGAGGAGGGAGGGGTGCTCTACCGGAAGTGATGACGTCAACATGTTAACAAACCGAGCATGGGTGAGATATGCTAGAAGAAAGGACTGACTTTACTGCATTGTTGTAACTGGGGTATACAAACAATTTGTTTCTTTGGACAGCACAAGGGGAATTCGTTCTGGAGTGGGGAATGGCAGGCGTTCGTTGGCTGCATTGTAAAGTAAACAAGTACGTTTTTTTTTAATTTTAAATGATTATGTCGACTTTATCTGGGGTCTGGCGTTACTTTACGGTGACGGGACGAAATTTACCCAGAATGCACTAAGGTGTGTGACGTCATAGTACGATGTAGCAGCCGAGTACCATGAAGGCAGTGCGAGAACAGAGTTTCAAGAAGGCAGTGCGAGAACAATCAAGTAGGCAGTGAAGAAACAAAATAGAATCTTGAAACTCTGTTCTCGCACTGCCTTCTTGGTGCTCGGCTGCTAGCATTTAAAATGATATAAAGTCTAGTCTTTCTGACTGACTATCCGTGTCTTTTTAGCGTATGGCTTTGAGTGCCGGGAGTGTCCGAGGACATGTTCGGTTCGCCAGTTTGTAGCTGCTTCTATGCGGACACCCATGGGGTGAGCTACAAGTACCGTCGCGTGAGGAGTGTTATCTGGGGAGGAAAGTTTGAGTGTAAGGACGAGAAGTTGGAAGGTAGCGGCTGTGGCCTATAGTTAGGGACCAACCCCGGCATTTGCCTGGAAGGAAGATGGGAATCCCCAGAAGACCGGCGGGGGGATTCGAACCACCTCGCCTCCCGGATGTGAGCGACTGCCTGCAGCCACGCCGTAACGACCACGTCTAACTCACCCGGTAACAAGTACACTGACCGGCACGAAAAACGCAACACACAATAAATGATGTGTAATTATTGTGTAATTAGCGGCTTCGGTGGCGTAGTTGGTAGCATACTGAACTGCTGTGCCCAAGATAGTGGGCTCAAACCAGGCCAAAGTCGTCGGATTTTTTAAGAGCGTTAAAATCCATCAGTATGCCTTACTTCGGAGGGGAAGTAAAGCCGGCGGTCCCATGTCATAGAATTATGGCATGTAAAATATCCTTCCACAGACTAAACTTGTGTGAAGCAAAATTTCTTGGTTAGATTTCGTTGGAACGCTGTATCAAAGTTCCAACGTTCATCACTAGGTATCAGTGACATCTGGTATCGAAAGTTGGAACTACGGTACTTGAAATTGAACGGAATTTGTAGCTCACCCTATGGGTGTCCGCTTGAAGCAGCTACAGCCTCTGGTGAGCCGAACATGTCCTCCGACACTCCCGGCACTAAAAGCCATACGATAAATAAATAAATTGTGTAATTATCTATTTAATCAAAGTGAAGCACTTCAACCTATTTTTTTTAGACGGGGTATGTTATTGGCGAGCAAACAATGAAGTGTCGATTGTTGATTGAATGAAAATCCACAACCTGCTTCCAGTCTCCGATCGGGTCAGGAATGGAATGAATGAAACCCCCATCTAGCGGCGAGGATATGAACTGTGCCGGCTGCCGAGGCCTGACGCACTCCTCTGGGGCAATGATTAAATGAATGACAGATGAAATGAATTGATAGTGGAGAGTGTTGCTGGAATGAAATGTTGACAGGGAAAACCGGAGTACCCGGAGAAAAACCTGTCTGCCTCCGTTTTGTCCAGCACAGATCTCACATGGAGTGACCGGGATTTGAACCATGGACTCAGCGGTGAGAGGCCGGCGTGCTGCCGCCCAAGCCACGGATTGTTGATTGCACTAGCCTCAATTGTTTTTCCCGCGCAACCTGAAAAACTTATCACTGGATGTGGGCCAATAATGTGTTCCCGCTCTTATAGCGTATATTGTTGTACTTTGATTTGTTCCATTTTCAATCACATTTGTTTGTAGGATCTTTCTGTGATTGTCGTAATTAGCTTTCTGGAGCAAACATGCCCTTAAGCCCTGAAATAGTTGCAAAAGCAAAAGCTGTTGCTTTGGTGGAAGACGGTCGCAGCATGCATTACATTGCAGAAGTGTTGAGGAATGCACCTTCCACGATTTCCATAACCGTGCGAAGGTACAGGGAAACTGGAGGCTTTGCAAGAACACCAGGAACAGGCCCGAGAAGAGCAACATCGGAGAGAGATGACCGCTTCTTACAACTTCAGTTCTCCACGACCGTCACACCACCTCAATGAAGCACGAAATCGACTCCACCAAGTTCGAGTGATCGATGCTAGTGTGAGAACCGTCCGAAGAACATTGGAAGAAGCCAATCTTCAATCCAGAAGTTCCGTGAAGAACTAAATTACGTATTATCATATAATCTACCAGTCATTTCCATTTAAAAACTTTCTAGTCAATTAAATAGATAGTTGTCAATTCATTTAGGGGCGCATTTGGTTTGATATCTCGTCATTCTATCTGTGAAATACATCTTATATATAGAAGTGAAAGTCTGTATGTATGTATGTTTGTATGTGGGTGGATTTGTTCCGTATACAAAACTACACCGTTCCACCAATCTCAACCAAATTTTGCATACACATAGTTGAGGACCTATAAGGAACGGCTGGCTACATGAATTTTCGATAGTTTTTCTCATTCTTCTGATTTCGGCCTTTTTGCACTCAAGCAAAGCCTAATAAGTCAGAAAATTAACTGATGAAGTAATAGCAAGGCCGGCCATCTCCATGGCAACAGTAGCTCAAGACGGGACCACCAAGCTTCCATCTATCTCCGTAAGAGGCCATGCTACACCCACTGCCAGGTAGATCGCATCCACTCCACCAAGTTTAATACCATAATTGACATTCCAATGATTTAATAAACTATATATCTGGGTAATGAATTTCTGCTGTACCCATAAAATATGACAATAACGTGTAACAAAAGACAAACCATAGCCGACACAAACTTATAGTTAAACCCAATGGTTCTTAACCGGTGGTCCGTGGACCACGGGTGGTCCGCGATTGCCTCGGGAGTGGTCCGCGGGAGAAAAGGGTCCATCAGCACGTATTAAAAAGTGGCCAATAAATGGGGATTTCGGAAAAGATGTGCGTTGAACGAGAATCGTTCGAATGTATTCGCGGCGATGACTATCAGGTTTTGAATTGAAATATCTTTAAAATAAATGTCATTGAGGAAGGGTTGCAACTGGTAAGGTGTATTGGGAGAGGGGGGGGGGGGGGAGGAAGGGTGGTCCGTACATGATTCAATTTCACGCTGAGTGGTCCGCAGACGTCTATGGGTTCAGAACCACTGGTTTAACCTCAATTAATAATATATTTATTACAGCCAATGGCCAAAGCAAAGAAAATATAAGAACTATAACTATACGTAACTATCCACTACAAATTTCCTTCAAGGACTTATTTCGCTTCATGCAAGTAGCAAGGTGATAACGCTCACGTGTTTTCTCGCAGAGAGAACAAACACAGTTTATGTTAGGAGTGTGAAACTGTAATGTGCGGCAAACTATTTTTTTTTTATTTATTTTTATTTATTTAATAATTATTAGATACAACCATGATAGGTCATTTTACACTAATATTTTAACAATTTCAAATAGTATTAACAAAAATAACAATAACAATAACAATGGTAGTGATGGCAGCAAGGGACAAGTCTCGGGAAAATGCAGGGAGTGATTGGGGTAGTGGGTGATTAGGAGGGTGAGGGGGTAGGAATCGAGGATGAAAGGGATCTTCTAATGTTATGTTTGAATGTTCTATAGGGAGAGAATATGTCAATATTTGGAAGGGAGTTACTAAGGGTAGGTAGACGGTGGAATATAGAGCACTTCTGTACTTCAAGTCGTGGGCGGGGTATATGGTGTAAATGGTTCTGACGTGTTGAACGGGAGGGAACTTGGAGTGGGAAGTAGCTTAAGAGCATGTTACATTTTGTGTAACCATTCATAACTTTATGTAGGAATCACAGGTCAGTAAATTGTAAGCGGCTTCTCAGGTCGAGTTCATTGAGCTGATTTAGAATGTCGGATTTGGCAAACTGCCTTAGCGAAGGATTGCGAGCTTTGACTATTGATATGAAGAAACTAAAGACACTGTTCAATTTAGAAATATTGGTTATAGCCGAAGTAGACCAAATTGGGGAAGAGAAATCTAGAATAGGGAGAACATATGTGGTGAAGTATAATTTAAGTGCAGTGAGGTCTTTAATTTCTGTGAATCTGTATAGAATGCCGAGACTGCGCATTGCGCGAGATTTGATATGGTCAATGTGGGGAGAGAATGTGAAAACCATGTACCGTATATCGGGTAACAAGGTGACGCAATTCGTAGTTGGCAACTGACCACTCTCTGTAAGTAAGCAAGTTGAAAATGTAATTTATTATATTTCAAATATTGCTAAACAAGATAATATCTCATCACAGATAATTCCCGAGCATTCTTTGTAAGATGTTATTTCGGCACTGCGGCTTCATCGTTTTTACAGTTCTACGTCTGGAGAAGTATTACCGTATAATCTTTACAATATATTTCCATTGTCACTGGTGATTGTATTTGACATGTTGACATCATCTCGAGGGCTGCCACGGAGCAAATTATATCTCGGTTAACGTCTGCACCCGCAGTGAGGCCGAACTGATACCATTAGCATTTCGTTGGCGTCTGCAAACCACAATACTGCGTGTGTTTGTCTTCAAATTTGTAATTGTTTTGCCGCATGTTTTTCGGAAGAATTAGACCACATGACTGTTTCCCAAATGAAGACTGCACAATACAGTGATCTGCAGGAAAGGGTGACATTTTGGAGTCTGTTCATATTGTGTTTTGGTTTTCAAATTTCAACTACACACATCAAAAAAAGTTTTGCATCACCTCGGTTCCAAGAGTTCCGGAACCTTTGAATACAAAGGGAATAGAGATCAACACAAACAACATTTCAGCTCGTTTTATTGCTCATGAGACCCACACATTGCATGTTGTACCATCATACAGCTAGACTTTCAGCATTTGTGGTCCAGATTGCAGTACACACCACTACCTCTAATACCCAGTAGCACGTCCTCTTGCATTGATGCATGCCTGTATTCGTCGTGGCATACTATCCACAAGTTCATCAAGACACTGTTGGTCCAAATTGTCCCACTCCTCAACGACAATTCGGCGTAAATCTCTCAGAGTGGTTGGTGGGTCAAGACGTCCATAAACAGCCCTTTTCAACATATCCCAGGCATGTTCGATAGGGTTCATGTCTGGCGAACATGCTGGCCACTGTAGTCGAGCGATGTCGTTATCTTGAAGGAACGCATTCACAAGATGTGCACGATGAGGTCGAGAATTGTCGTCCATGAAGACAAATGCCTCTCCAATATTCTGCCGATATGGGTGCACTATGGGTCGGAGGATGTCATTCAGGTATCGTAAAGCCGTTTCGGAGCCTTCCATGACCACCAGTGGCGTACGTCGGCCCCACATAATGCCACCCCAAAACATCAGGGAACCACCACCTTGCTGCACTCGCTGGACAGAGTGTCTAAGACGTTCAGCCTGACCAGGGTGCCTCCAAACACGTCTCCGACGATTGTCTGGTTGAAGGCATATGCGACACTCATCGGTGAAGAGAACGTGATGCCAATTCTGTGGGGTCCATTCAGCATGTTGTTGGGTCCATCTGTACCGCGCTGCATGGTGTCGGGGTTGCAAAGCTGGACCTCGCCATGGACGTCGGGAGTGAAGTTGCGCATCATGCAGCCTATTGCGCACAGTTTGAGTTGAAACACGACGTCCTGTGGCTGAACGAAACGCATTATTCAACATGGTGGCATTGCTGTCAGGGTTCCTCCGAGCGGCAATCCGTAAGTAGCGGTCATCCACTACAGTAGTAGCCCTTGGGCGGCCTGAGCGAGGCCTGTCATCGACAGTTCCTGTATCTCTGTACCTCCTCCATGTCCGAACAACATCGCTTTGGTTCACTCTGAGACGCCTGGAAACTTCCCTTGTTGAGAGCCCTTCTTGACACAAAGTAACAATGCGGACGCGATCGAACTGCGGTATTGACCTTCTAGGCATGGTAGAACTACAGACAACATGAGCAGCGTACCTTCGTCCTGGTGGAATGACTGGAACTGATCGGCTGTCGTACCCCCTCCGTCTAATAGGCCCTGCTCATGCATGGTTGTTTACATCTTTGAGCAGTTTTAGTGACATCTATGAACAGTCAAAGGGACTGTATCTTTGATACAATATACACAGTCAACGTCTATATGCCGGAGATCTGGGAACCGAGGTGATGCAAAACTTTGTTTGATGTGTGTATTTCTTTCTTTCCTTCTTTCTTTCTTTCTATCTTTCTTTATATTCAGTCACTTATTTTAATGTATCTTTGGGTTAAGCATGTTCCACCCTTCCATTACGGTGCACCATAATAGGGTTATTGATGGGAATGTTTTTTGGTGTTAAGCATCCCAACCACCTGTTTTCCTTGATATTTAAATCAATATCGGCTGATGAAGGGGGAAAAACAATTCGGCCTCAAAACATGTACCCAATGACCACCAAGTGATCAATTATCAAAATAAAGGTATTGATTAGGCGGAACTTTTGCCACAACTATTACTAACTTACATACTAGACGAGATGAAAAGAAAAAAATAAGGGCAATACAAGACAGGGAAAAGAAATGCCACCGGCCGCCGAATAATGGGATGTTGATTAATTTAGGGGCTTTGCAACATCGTGCTCATGTAGCCCCGTGTACTTGGCTGTGTGTTGAATTTGTCTGATAACCCGTCTTATTGCGATGGCTGTAAGTTATTATTGTGCGTATTTATAAGTCAAGTGAATTGTCCGATGGTAACTCATGAAATGGGATTCCTCGATCTCCAAACTTACCCTGATCTGATTTACAAAAGCGCACATAACAGTACGCCATCATAAAATACAAAACGCCACTTCACCATTAACATCAATACAAAATAAATGTCTGTAAGAGTGACTTCAAAAAGCGGTTATCACAGTGAGTTGGTGCTGCTCTTAGAGCCTATATTTGGAAACGAGGTTGTACGCATAATCCAATGAAAGGAGGTTGCTGTGGCCTTCAGTTAGGAACTATCCCGGTATTTGTTTCGAGTAGAAGTGGGAAACCACGGAAAACAATTACCGATTCTGTTGTTGTATATTAATGTAGAGGCCTTGTGACGACATGGTCATATAGCCCCATGAACTTGAGTGTGTATGGAATTCTTCTGATAACGTGTGTTACTGTGATGGCCGTAGTAGTGTGTGTATTCGTAATTCAAATAAGGATTGAAAAAGAGGTTGCTGTGGCCATCAGTTAGGAACTATCCCGGTATTTGCTTCGAGTAGAAAGGGGAAACCACGGAAAACAAATACCAAGTTTTGCCTCGGGAGGCACAGACCAGACCAGAATTAAAATTTCTTGACATAGACGGGATTCAAACTCGGACCTCCAAGGCGAAAGCCGAGAATGTTAGCCGCTAATACACGTGGTCGTCTGAATGATTTTTGCATTTTATGTATAGTTTTATTTAATTTTTAGTCTTTAGGGCACCGAAGCCTATGTGACATTTTGAGTCTAATTTTACACTCTTGATACCGCTGCTGTTACGGAAGATTTTGAATCGTTACATTATGACGGAAGGTATCACGCGCAATATATTGTATGCAATATCTACTATATATTGAAGTGTTATAACACCGTTAAGGTGTGTTCTACAACTGATAAGTTGACGTTTATGTTTTATTTATCATAATGTCCTTATGCTGCATTTTTTTAATTCTTGACAGTGTTTACCTCTACAAGCTGTCTTTTGTATTACAAATCAGAAATACAGTAACTTTTGCGTGATATTGCAGATTGTTCTATGAATAGTATTTGCCTTTCTTATTCGGGTTATATTGTAATTGGTAATTAACCTGCTCTATGACTATGCTAATTTGTAATGGAACCGGACGTTAAATAATTAATTTAGTTCATAACTTGTTAATAACATAATTAAACTACTAAACGTTCACAATGTTTTCCTATGTTTATGTATTTATATTAGCCATTTTAGTGCTTACTGACAAAAGTTATTGAATAGCCTGATTTTATAATTGTCATGAGTTCTAATCACAGTGGGTCCCACTATAGCATTTTAGAGATTATTAAGGATTGAGTTTAGAGAATGTATTTCTTATCTTACGAAATACTTTAGAGGCTAAGGAACTCCAATACGTGCAGAATCTAAGCATCATATTTGACAATATACTGGGATTGTACTTTGCTTAATTTACTTTAACTTGATGTGGATGAGATCATATGCATATAAATTATTCTTACAGCAATTAACGTTCCTTATATGCTGTTACAAGTATAGTACACACTAACCTACGTACAGGAATAAATCATTTGCCATTATTTACGTAGTTTGTGTGGGGTTAAAAATCGCAAGACGTATATTTGACTCCACAATGATGACTTTATCTTCCAATCATTGTATAATTTAAATATTATTTCGTAACAAGATGGTAATTGCTACATTTGAAAAATAATAGAGATAACTATGTGAACACTGCTATAAGACGTCTTACTTTCCTCATTAAATCAAAAATAAACACTATCAGGAAAGTAATTGTGAGACTGAGTTCTCGAGGAATTGTGTACAGACATCACCTTTTACTATTGTTGCATGCTCTGCTACGTTATTGTATTCCACTGTACTTTTCGACTAGGTTAACACTGAGTTAATATTGCACTTGAGTATCATGAGAGTCGAGGAGAACTATGCTCTAAACTCATTTAGGGGCAGAATGAATATATATGCCCTGCGAAATATATTGCCATGTATCTTTCTACAACATATAAAGACACCTCCCGGGCAACGCCAGGCACAATAGCTAGTGTATTATGTAATCCACACTGTCAATACTGTAAAATGAAGTTGATTAATATTTTAAACGTACGGTACATGATTCGATATAAATCATCCGTGGCTTAGGCGACAGCACGCCGGCCTCTCACCGCTGGGTCCATGGTTCAAATCCCGTTCACTCCATGTGGAATTTGTGCGGGGCAAAAGCGGAGGCAGACATGTTTTTCTCCGAGTACTCCGGTTTTCTCTGTCAAAATTTCAGTCCAGCAAAACTCCCCACTATCATTTCATTTCATCTGTCATTCATTTATTCATTGCTTCCGAGGAGTGCGACAGGCTTCGGCAGCCAGCATAGTTCATATCCTCGCCGCTAGATGGGGGGCATCCTTCATTCCATCCCTGACCCGATCGGTCGACTGCAGCAGGGCGTGAATTTTCATTCTTCACATGATTCGATATAACAATATCTTCTTCAGCGTTAATGGTTTAACATTAATAATATAAAATGAAATCGATATCTTTACAAATTTGAATACAAATAAATGAACATTTTTACAATAAAATAAAACATTTAAACACTAGAAAAATGTCGTTAATAAAATGGAGTTGCGATTGATAATTTGGTGAAATGTAAAAAGTAATGATATAGAGAAATTTAGAATTCTACCTTATGAAACTGCCCAAATCACACTCGTTCTTAGCTGGCTCATTACTGGATAATCTCAACAGACAACAGAAGACGCCGCTTCCAACCTAATGGACCCGCCGCTATGGAATGAGGTGAGAAACGTTTAACTGATATGGATATTGATCCCTTCAAACTCGACATAGGTCAAAGTCAACAAACCCGTACTCTCGCTACATTAAAATAATCAGCTGTTCTATGGGGTATCACAATGCATGGAGTAGTTGTGAATCCAAAAGCTCGACTGGAGTATATCGAGATTAGAAGGCTATATACCATTAAAGTTTTTTACATTTTACACTATCCATCTGGAAGCGGCATCTTATACCACTACGTCTTCTATTACTACGTTAGTGAAACAAATTAAAGGAGTGTGACGGTTTCATTAGGTAGTTCTCTAACATTTTCTTATATATTTTCACCAATATCTCTACTTAGTATAAAACGAATTCCCCGATTCTTGAGTGTCACGGGTAATCACGAGAACCACTGAATGGATTTTGATGCGGTTTTCACCATTCTGTAAAGGATTTCTTGAGGAAAGTTTGTGTAGAAAATTATTTATTTATGATCAAAGAAAGCCAAGCAGTAACGATTTCATTGAAAAAGTCGGACAAAATACCTGGCGTCCGTGCCCTTTTTAAATACAAGTAAGAGTGTAAGAATTGTTCAGCATGAAAAGTCCTACAGAAAAGGCCGTGGGAGCATACATCAATACATCGGTCACTAAAAGTGTTTTTAAGTTTTAATTTTTTCCAATAATCTACATTCAAATACTGAGGCGACAGCTAGGGGCAAACCTATCATCCCAGTTACTGCCTTGCTAGCGGGCGAGCTTATTACCCCAGATACAACCAGCAGCAAACTGTCGAGTCGTGTTCAGTTAAGACTTCAGAGAAGAGTGGTTGTGTTTGGAGTTTCCCTGGAAGTGCAACTCGGCTTTTCTTCATTTCACCTGTGAACCTTTCGTTCCGAAAAATATACAGTCAAGTTAAGATTGGACGGAAGGGGGATTTGTGTTTCATGCTCCTCGCCATTCTTAAATAACGTCTGACAGAATTCGTTGCACATGCATATCCATGATAATTTAATCACTAGTCCAGTCAGTGATTTTAACCCATCCTGCCGAGACGTAAAGCGGATATAGGTCGTAGTTCATTGGCATCGAAAGAAAAAGCGCTCATCATGTAATGCATTCATAACTGTTCCCGGGTGAAGCCGGGGCGGGTTGCTAGTTAATCAAAAAATCATTTTTACTATCAACTTGTTTCTATTATATGTTATTTAATATATTTGTGGGCTTTTCATTTTATTTTTAATTCAAAAACGTTTGCTAGAATATCCATTTCTATTAGCATTGTTAACCTAGTTTAAGAATTAAATATCATTCAATTACGCTGAAGAAGCTATCAATGACATACCGAAACATGTACGTTTAAATATTTATTAAACATCATTTTCACTGTATTGACCAGGTGGATTTCACAATTACATATTACCATCAGCCAATACGAATAAATGTGTTCCCTTTTTAGCCTACTTTCGATTTTTGCAAAAAATGAAAGTGTACCTATGAGATCTACACGGGCAAAAGTTGTCAGTCTGTCTGTGTGTGTGTGTGAGTGTATATATCTGTCCCTCCCTACCAATTCAAACACGCCGAAACTGAATTGAACACTATTTGGTACAGAGGTAGCAATAGCAAAGGACACCTCAGCGTCATGGTTTATATCGGTGCCATCTCGACGGAAACGTTATGACGGTCACCCAAATGTTCGAAGTTCAAATCAAATTACGACTAACGTAATCATCTGATCTCTACCACATATGGCAACAACAAACGTTAACGTGGGAAGCGCCTTTTACCCAAACTACAAGGTCATCAGCCAAATGGTTTCAAGATGGCGGATGTATGAATCATGCAAGTATTATAACCTAACTGTAACTTACGATTCAACAAGGCCTGGCTTCACTAAATCCGCTTACCATACATAGAGCGGTTTAAACTGTCCTCAAGGAGGTGACCGGTAGGATATTAGTACAGTATTTCGAAAAAGAGTATGTAATCATGGCAGTGACTAACAGTTCAAGCTGACAGTGCCATAACGTGCTGGGCCGTGCCGTCCCGTTGGGTCAAAATGGAGGCTATTGTTTGCTCTAAAGACCATATTTCCGTAACTTCGTAAGTTTATATCCTTTAAGGAATGTACTGAATAAAATAATACATATTTAGTATCAAATGGTTTATAACAAGAAGTTCCGTGACGAACTAAAGAGCCTACTTTTCTTAAAATTTAAGATTCATGCCAATGATTAATTTATATGGACCTATTTAGAATAATGACGAAATTAAGTTGGTAATATCGAAATTTCAAATTAGTTCGAAATACTGTATACCTGGCATAATGTAGCCTAATGTAGCCTAATAGAGCACTTCAGTTGGCAGCCCTGGTGACTAAATATATTCTTAGTTCCATCTCTTAAGGTACGGAATAAAAAATTTGGTTGAAGTCCAATGGATAACATGGACGTTACATGCAGTTAAACATTGGATCTAACAGCGCGTGTAAAATCATGTTGGCAACAATGTCATGACGTATTGGTCAGAAATAATCTGAAATAATACGATCTATTGTTGTGCCAATTTTGAATGAAATTCATTAGTTAGTATAGAAGTTACATGCATTTTAAAATTGGACCTATCAGCAGGCTTAGAATCAATTTGGCAGCACTGACGTACATTAGTTACTCCAAATTAATGTAGAATGCCAGGTACTATACGTGTGCAATGTTTAGAGCTATTGGCTTGCATACTTTCCGATATATTGATATTAGGGTAACAAAAATAGAGACAGCATTTATTAACAGTTGGCAGCCCTGGTTACTCATAAAAATACGCATAGTCATACATGTTATGGTACACATAGCACATACGAAATTTGGTTGAAATCCAAATGATAGTATAGAAGTTACATGTATTTAAATTTGGACCTCTCAGCAGGCTTAGAATCATGTTGGTAGCACTGACGTATATAAGTTACTCCAAATTAATATAGAATGTCAGGTAGGCTACTATACGTGTGCATAGTTTAAAGCTGTCGGCTTGCATACTTTCTGATATATTGGTATTTGTATAAAATAAATTGAGAGCATTTATTAACAGTTGGCAGCCCTGGTGGATCTTAAGAATACGCTCAGTCATATCTGTTTATATACACATAGCACATACAACATTTGGTTGAATTCCAATTGATAGTGTAGAAGTTATATGCATTTAAAAATTGGACCTATCAGCAGGCTTATAATCATTTTGGCAACAGTGCCATGTATGGCCTCCTGGGAATTAAACTGAAATATTATTATCTATACGTGTGCCAATTTTGAAATAGCTCCCATTCATACCTTCGATGATATCCCACATCGAGCTCAAATTTCAATTACGATTTTTCAGCAGTTGGTAGCACTGACTTAATTTTCAAATACGGCATGGAGATATTCCGGTATAGATCTTTACTCTTACCAATTATTTTTCGATTGCTGCAGCCGTTTAGGAGTTGATAGGGGGGGGGGGGGGGAACATACATACAGACAGACAGACAGACAGACAGAAGGAAGGACAGACAGACAGACAGACACTCATTTGCCCGGATCGATCTCATTCGTCTACTTTTTCGTCATTTTTGCAAAATGTGAAAAGTACGCTAAGAACGGCAAAAATGCAGATTTTGAAAATGTTATGCAGTTACACTAAACCAGTTGTTAACCTAGTGTTATTACTGGGCGTGTGTAGCGTAATGGTAGCGTCCTAGTCTCTGGAGGTTCATGGATTTATTGATTTATAACTACTCACACGTTATAATGTTATGCTAGGTAGACTATAGTGTGTATTTGCAATCAAAAAAATTATATGTATATTTATAACACCACATATTTCAACATTCGACTACATCGATTAAAATACGTTGTCCTTGATCCACGGTAGAGTCTATTGTTTTTGTTGTTGTTTCTTTAGGGGCTTTGTGGCTTCATGGTTTTGTGGCCCCGTGTACTTGGGTGTGTGTGTAGAAGTTGTCTGATAACCTGTGTTACTGTGATGTCTGTAGGCTTACACAGTGTGTGTACTTATATACGAGGAAGGATTTGGGCAGGAAGCTATTGTTGTTGTTGTTGTTGTTTCATCAGGGTCATTTATCCCCTTGTACTTGGGTGAGTGTTGAATTTTGTCTGATAACCTGTGTTATTGTGATGGCTGTATTAGTGTGTGTATATATCATTAAGGTGAGGATTCAATCAATCAACGTTTAATATCCGTATTGCACGTTGTATTTCAACAAGCTACTATAACCAACATTCAATTATAAGTTACTCCTTGAAAAGGACAAAGAGTTAGAACTACACACATGCATTTAAGAGAATGTAGGCTATATGTTCTTTACTGAACATCTTGTTTAAAATAGTTAACGTTTACGCATTATATAACATTCAACATAACAACTATTATGCTCAACAGAACTAGATAAGAGATGTAACGGCGAGCCTAGATCCCAGTAAGCAAATGTTGGTCTATACATGTTATGAAAGAGATGTGGGGTCTGCAAAGACCCCCATGTGCCCAGCCGAGGGTTATATAGGAAACCAGCTTGTCATCTGACTGAATTAGAAGTGGAAAGTTATATTATACCAACGCTAGGATGGTTGAGATACCATTTAATCCCACCACTTCTCAGATCTAATCAAGAGTGCTCCTTTACAGTCCTCAACCCTTGGCCAAACATAATAGAGCTTCGGCAGATATGTACCATCCTCACTGTGTGAAGTTACCGACCCCTGCCCTACACCGTTGTAATTTCGTAACTCCGTGAAATACAGCACAGGCAGAAATAGAATTTATCTTAAGGGACACTGGGACTGAAATTTTCAAATTCTATATAAACTGAGGTACAGCTTTGAAATTTTATATGGTTATGAGTAGTCATATTATAAACCACTTTGGGAAATGTGAGCATTGTAAGTTGATTAGTTCTCTAGATATTAATTATTTTGTACATTTATTGTGCTAATTATTCAAGTTTTATAAAGGTCAGCCGCGTTAAAAAAAACAAGATAGTGTAACTTTTAGGTAATATTCTATTGCACTATAACAATTGGAAGAAACCTACGGATCCGATTTTGAATTGCATTAATGAGTGTCAAGAAATTAATTTTTTTCCATCTCCAAGTTTTTTTCTACAAAAAAATCGTGTTTTTTCCAGTTTGAATTTTTTTTGCAGCCAAACCAAAAGTGCAATCTAAAAAACGATCCGCAGGTTTATAATCATTGCAATGAAGATAATAAATTCCCATTTTGAAAGCAATATCATAAGATTTATGACGCGAGTAACATTTTGAATGCCTGAAAAAGTGAATCCGAGAAAACAGCAATTTTCTAAAATGATGCACAATTTACAAGGTTTCAGCTTACCAATGACATTAGGACTGTCCTACAGCATAGGTGACACCCTCCTTCTTCTGTTTTGCAGCCTCCTCCTTCATTTTTGTCAGTTTCACCTTCCGTCGACATGCTTTCGCTTCTCCAATTATGACCGCGGACTTACATACTTCCTGCGACTGTCACATCTTTCAAGTGTTTGTGCTGTGACATGAGATACTGAAGTTAGTCTTATTCCTGATTTCAACTCTGTTGTTGCACTACACCCCATGTTGAATTCTGTTACAGAATTCCAAACAGCAATTTCAAGTATCTTCCGTGAAATAAAAATCTCTTTTCGGCACTTCCTCCAGATAACAGAATGCAGAGACTCATTCTGATTTTCAGTAGCACCACGGATGCATCTGGATAGTAGCTCATCTGATGCCAGCCTTTGATAAACAGCATAATCTTGACAACTAAGGGTTCTTAAAGTTCTACAGCCATTTTGTCATGACTCTGTGGTGTTTTACCAGCTGCGATACTTCGATTGTAGAAACACCATGACTCAGAACCTTCAGGACACTTACTGTGCTGGGGCGTTTAAAGGACACACCGTGCATTTTAAAGCTACGCCAGGGCTTTAAAAATGGCGGAATTCGGATAAAACACTGCTATATGATCCGCAGGGGATAGGGGTGTATTAATATGGAAAAAAACGAAAATCGACATTTTCCACAAATTTCACTAAAATTTCAGTCCCAGTGTCCCTTAAAGATCTCGGTCACTATATTATCGTTTAAAACAGCTGCGGCACGGAAGCTTGTCGACACGCTTCTAACCAAATGGCTCCCAGTTCTTGTATACAGTAATCAGCTATGAGTTAAACATTATCATCATACATTCAAATCACTGTAGCAACTTGCACTCTGCATCGTCCAAGGAACAGAAGATTCGGTATTCACATACGTTTTAAGGAGAGACCCTTCTGAGTTTTGTAAATCCTGCAACTTTCATCCGATATTCATCATATTTTGTGAGTTAATGAATATTAGCATTATTAAGATTATTTTCAAATTTGGAGCAACGGTTTCAGATTTATAACACATTAAAAAAACGTGATTTTAAAACTTCCCGTGCGTACCAGTTTTAGAGATTTTAAATTGAAATTCTTTTGTGATAGTTATTAGGTCTATGCGATTAAGCCTCCGTGGCTTAGGCGGCAGCACGCCGGCCTCTCACCGCTGGGTCCGTGGTTCAAATCCCGGTCACTCCATGTGAGATCTGTGCTGGACAAAACGGAGGCAGACAGGTTTTTCTCCGGGTACTCCGGTTTTCCCTGTCAAAATTTCATTCCAGCAACACTCTCCACTATCATTTCATTTCATCTGTCATTCATTTAATCACCGCCCCAGAGGAGTGCGTCAGGCCTCGGCAGCCGGCACAGTTCATATCCTCGCCGCTAGATGGGGGCTTCATTCATTCCATTCCTGACCCGGTCGGAGACTGGAAGCAGGCTGTGGATTTTCATTTTCATTAGGTCTATGCGATTAATAATTGGTATATTTTTTTGAAAATTGAAATATTGATAAAATTAGAGTATTTTTTTTTCTCTCACCCTTACTATTATTTATAGAAACTCCCAAATTTCCATATTTTATATATCTCCGTCATATAGAGTTATTCTTCAAAATGGATACCAACTTTTATGCATCTCCCAGGGTATTTTAGTCATGCTAAGTTTTTAGGACAATCAGGCATAAACTAATGCACTAACAAACAACATATTGATTACTAAATAGGGCCTAATTACGTTTAAAAAAAAAGTAATTTTGTGTAAAAGTAACTTGTAGGGCAAAACTCTAAATTCCGTTTTTCGAACCATTTTGGCTAAAAAAATCAGTAGGGTCTCCCCTTAAATGGCGTATTTGGATGGAATTTTCACTTTTTGTGCTTTCAGATGAAAGCCTATTTCATCTTTAAGAAAATGTATGATTTTTACAAGAGAAAATGTGCTCAGTAAATTGATTTTAAATGGACATGTCTAATCACATTGTAAAACTTTAAATTTAATTTGCTCGATATTTGAGAATTGAGTATTCAAACATCAATAAGTCAAGTTCTAATCCAATCAATCTCAACAAGGTCTAGGTCATTATAATAGGAATGCCGTGTACTAAAGCTGAAAGAAATAAGTACCCATCAAAAACTGAATATAAAGAAGGGGGAAAATATTTTTGAAATTTTGCATTTTCGAAGGAACTAAAAAAGACACTGAAGAAATTGAAAAAAAAAAAGGAACGAAAAATTTCGAGAAAAAAGAAATGTGCTGACACATACCGATTACGCAGTAACAAAGAAGTATATAAAACATGCAGCAGAATCTCAGATACCATACGATATCGAAGGGTTAAATTCTTTGGGCATGCATGATTCCCGGTCAATGCATGTGAGATTTTCGAAGTGAAATGCCATGTCCTTTGGTTCGGATTCCACGTAAAAAGGAGGTCCCGTGGCTCATTATCTCTAGATTAACGGTCACGTTAAACTACAAGCTTCCTTCCTTTTTCTTTGGACATGTTTCAAGAATACCTGACGACAGACTCACTAAGAACATGTTTAGCCACTTCAACAAGCCCAATAGAAAAGGCAAGTCTTATGAAAAATGGTTTTCTAACACCAAGAAGGATCTACAAGAAATGAACATCACTGATCAAGACATCCGCAACAGAACCCCTTTCAGCAATAAGATACACACATTTGAGGGGTTCCTAGAGCCAGAAACAGCGACCAAGAAGAAACAACATTGGACAGCTGAAAAGAAAGAAGCTGTGACCAAGAGAATAAAAGAATACTGATTTGATTTGATTTATTTTCACTGCTACACTTAGAGCTTAAGAGCTCCTTTACAGTAACGCCCTACATAAAATAAGGTTAGGGCTTATAAAAATAAAACATTTCACCTACATTACAATATAAATAATCATAGTCTAACAATTATAGTAACAAAAATATAGTAACAATACAATAATAATAATATTACTAATGATAATGTAAAAAATATATACAAAAGAGTGAGAGTGCATACAGACTATCAGCCCGAAAAACAAACACCATATACTGTACAAGAAGAGCTATTGAAGTAGACAGGTTGTCAGCTATTGTCCTTGTGTTATAACTGAACTTTAAAAAAGTATTTTAACATAATACAGTAATCAAAT
Source organism: Meconema thalassinum (assembly GCA_946902985.2). Taxonomy (NCBI): domain Eukaryota; kingdom Metazoa; phylum Arthropoda; class Insecta; order Orthoptera; family Tettigoniidae; genus Meconema; species Meconema thalassinum. The sequence goes on from OX336396.1 coordinate 242,484,237, forward strand.
GTGAGAGGTATACTGCTTCAAGAAGCGGGATGAAAGATGTCTTTTGAAAGCTGCAGTGCTTGCAATGTTGATGAACTTATATAAATCGAAGGTGTTGAAGAGGCGTGAGGCGGTGCAAACAAAAGATTTATTGAACTTCATGGTTCGGTGTATAGGAATCTGGAGTGTTAATTTTGTGTATCTATTTTCTCGATTATGAACAGAATGCATTGGTGTAAAGGTATTGCAGAGATATAACGGGGTCTTGGTATGTAATATTTTATGTGTCAGAATGGCAACTGATAACTGCCTGCGATCGTGGAGTTTCAGCCATTTCAGCTGCACGTAGTAAGGTGTGATATGTTCATCTCGCCTTACATCCAGAATGTACTGGCGCCAAAGAAAACTGAAATCATGAAGAGTTATTTACGTGGTCTTTAGTTGGGCAAATTCGATTTTGATAATGAAAGAATCTCTCTATAATCCAAAGTTCACGTACTCACTCATCGTCGCAGTGTTCAAACCACTAGGCCTAGGAAGCTGAAATTTTGCATGTTGGGCAATCTTAGGTTGTAGGGGCACACTAAGAATTGGATTTAGAAAATTCAAATTCTAAGTGAGTCTTTTCGGCCCTTTGGCACTGAGCATGGGCATTTAGTAAGAGACTTCAAAATCACTAATGTTAATAGTTATTATAATAAAATGTATATAACCATAAGTCAATATATGTTGTACATTAAAACCATACCGGGTTCAGTCACTTTGTGACATTCCTCAGGGTAATTTAGGACATGTAAATGTGCAAGAGCATACACATAATATACATTTGGCCATAACAGAGGATTCTAAGAATGTTCTTGTTAGGTTCACAAATTAAAATTTAAAAAACCAGTTCTGTTACAAAATGTGTTAAGAAAAATATGAAAAAGTCTTGATAAAAACAGCGTGGAAGAGAAGAGATGTGGATGTGAAACTAGATAAGTTGAAATAGTTAGGTTATAACTGATAGTTTGGTATGTAATGTACGAGGGCTGTTTTTTAAGTAATACCCGTTGTGATATTACGCCATTGCAGCGCTGCGTTCGGCATTCCGTGCAGGTGCGCTGTGTACCTGCATCTATTGGCAAGGCTGAGACGCCATTACGGCAACAGTCGCCCATGTGTGGGAGTGTTGACTAGCTTTTGAAATGGATCGCCGATCGCGATTGCCGCCGACCCGTAAACGAGAGAGAAAACTCTCCTGTAAGATATTCTACCATTTGGCCACCACTGTCAGGCAAATTGCGTGCTTACCAGGAGGACTGCGTATGCCATTTCAAAAGCGTGTCAACACACCCACACATGGGCTACTTTGAATGACTATAAAATGATTATTAATGAACATATAGATAAGTTTAAGGGCTTCAATTATAGAAGAGACATGTAATTAAAGATTCATGTTCGCAAATGTTCATAATGATCACTGTCAGTGTCCATGAGTTCGACAAACCGCCACCAACGCACTGGACCATTGCTCGCATCAGAGATAAATTTGACGCAGATGGAACCGTTCACAACGTCAACAAGAAACGTTCTGGACGACCACAGACATCCACCAGTCCTAGTAAACAAGAACAGGTGCAGGAAGCCCTCACTCGATCCCCACCGAAATCACTACGACAAACGGCGCGAGTGACACACATCTCAAAAGCGTCTGCGCTGGAAATCCTACATTCCAACACGAAATTGGAAATTAACAGACAATGTCACGAAATTCCAAATGAACTTTGTCGTAACGTTTGCGAATTCATTGCTGCGAGTTATCAGCTGTGTCTGGACACTGATGGTCATCAATTTCAACATTTGCGAACATAAGTCTCAAATTACATGTCTCTTCTATAATTGAAGCCTTTACACTTGTCTCAATGTTCATAAATAATCATTTTATAGTCATTCAAAGTGTTAGTACTTTTCTTTGAGACACCCTGTATTGGTTATTAATAACCAAAACAATAAACTGTGTTATTCCTAGGCACCAGTATATATTTCATTTCAACAACACTTATAGAACGCTACCGGGTGAGTTAACCGAGGTCGTTACGGCATGACTAATGGAAGTCGCTCACATCCGGGAGGCGAGGAGGTTCGAATCCCCCCGCCGGCAACCTTGAAGATGGTCTTCTGTGGTTTCCCATCTTCCTTCCAGGCAAATGCCGGGGTTGGTCCCTAACTATAGGCCACAGCCGCTACCTTCCAACTCCTCGACCTTCCCTTCCAACTTTCCTCCCCAACGGTACTTGTAGCTCACCCATTGGGTGTACGTCTCGAAGCAGCTACAACACTGGCGAGCCGAACATGTCCTCGGACACTCCCGGCACTAAAAGCCATACGCTAAAAAAAATAGAACGCTCAATACTACAGACACATCAATAACACAGGTCATCAGACAAATTTTCCATACACTCACGTATACGGAGCTGATGACCACGATGTTCAAGTTCCTCAATGAGTCGACTGCAGTTCGCTTTTGGAGGCTGCTGGACCAAAGATCCATTCAGCCAAGCGTCAATCTGGCTTGGATCCTGTTCGCTTGAGGGGGCAGCTGGAGGAGGTGCGTCATTGAGCTGGGGACGTGAAAACGGGCGGCGGGCGGCGGCATTTTGCCAGGAGAATAGACACGCCCAGGAGGTATCACAGCGTCGCGACGCTCACACACCTCCTGGCAGCCAATATCAGGAGCAGCTCATACAATCCAATCGTTATTTTGAGCCCCTCTCATTCCTGGTACACACATTTCTGATTAAAATAGACTGCTCTCCTTGCTTTCAATTCAAACCTTCTACAACAGATTCATTTAGTTACATCTCTTGGCGACCACCGCATGGTGTAGTGGCTAGCGTTCTCGCCTGTCGCCCTGGAGGTCCATACTCAATCCTTCGCTCTGGCAAGACATTTTAATTCTGGTGTGAGGCCTGATACGGGGTACACTCAACCTCAAGAGGCAAAACTGGGAAGAGGATGGTACGATTCCCACCTCAGCCACCCTGGAAGGTTTTTTTCTTTGTTTCCCCACTTATACTCCAGGCGAATGCTATGATGGTTCGTAACTTAAGACAACGGCCGTCTCCTTTCCAATGCTTTCTTCTATTTACAAATACAGAAATATTAATTCTTGTTATTGTTTTGTTGTTATTTTTGTTGATTGATTTAGAGACCTTGCGTCATTGTGGTCCTGTATCCCCATGTACATGAATGTGTGTGATTTGTCTGATAACCTGTGTATATGTGATGGCTGTATTAGTGTGCGTATTTGTAATTCAGATGGCTGAAATGGGAATCGAACTCATCTCTTCTCAGTTTTCCCCCATATGACTGAGTGTAATCCGTTCCAGCAGTCAGACCAAAATTAAATTTCTTGGCAGAGCCGAGAATCAAACCCGGACCTCAGACGGGGCCAAGAATGCTAGCCACTACGCCACGAGATGGTCTAAATGTATTCTGGTGTGAGAGCTGTAACTGAGAAGAGGCGGCTTCAATTCCACCTCGGCCATCCGAGAAGCGGTTTTCATTGGTTTCCCTACTTTATTCCAGACAAACACTGGGATGGTTCCTAACTTAAGGCCACGGCCGTCTCCTTCCCAATACAAATACACACACTATTAGAGCCATCACAATAACACAAGTTATCACACAAGTTCCACACACAACCAAATACACGGGGCTATACGAGGATGATGATGATGATGCAGGCTCGAAAATAAGCAACAACAACTTACATCTCAACGACTGCCAGGATATACCAAGTGCATACTCAAACACTAGTGGTTGTTGTTGTTGCTGTCCCGCCCCTTTAATCAATATTATCTAATTTAGTGAGGGGCTTATGAAGCTTCGTGTAATTGTGTTGTCGTTTGAGTCTTCAGTCTTTGTCTGGAGCGTGGCGCTCTATGGAAGTGAAACTTGGACTATTGGTGCAGCAGAAAAGAGGAGAATTGAAGCGTTTGAAATGTGGTGTTACAGGAGAATGATGAAGATCAGATGGGTACATAGGATTACAAACGAAGAGGTATTAAGATGAGTGAGAGAGGAGAGATGGTTGGTTGGTTGGTTCTTAAGTTTAGGGGCTGCGACAACGTGGTCATGTAGCCCCGTGTACTTTGGGTGTGTGTAGAATCTGTCTGATAACCGGTGTTAATTGTGATGACTGTATTAGTGTGTGTTATCTGTTTTTTAATTTAAGTACTGCAACTTAGGATTTTTCAAATGTTCCCACTTTTGCCGCTAAGCGCCACCGTCAATGACTACTAGGCCAAGTTCAGAATTTAGCTACTAGACGCCACCGCAGTCGGCTCTTTGCAACGAACGTAGAAACCTAAGAGGGTTGTTTACATTCTTAACCTATCCAATTTAGCTTCACACAGGTGCAATTAGTGGAAGATTCTTTAACAGGCCATAAATCTATGACATGTGACCGCCGGCTTTACTTCCCCTCCGAAGGAAGGCATACTGAGGGATTTTTAACGCTCTTAAAAATCCGACGGCTTCGGCCAGGTTTGAACCCGCTATCTTGGGTATAGAAGCTCAGCATGCTACCGACTACGCCACCGAAGCCGCCAAGAGAGGAGAGATGTTTCTGGTGACTGCTAATGAAGAGAAGAGATAGGTTGGTAGGACACATACTAAGACACCCAGGAATAGCAAGATAAGTTATGGAAGCATCGAGGACAAGAACTGTAGGGGTAGACCAAGGTTAGAATATGTTAAACTGATTGCCTCGGATGTAGGGTGTGGTAGCTATGTAGAGATAAAACGATTACCTCAGGACAAGGAGTCATGGAGCGCTGCATCAAACCAGTCAAAAGACTGAAGACTCAAACAACAACAACAACAACAACAACAACTACTACTAAAGACAAAAGAAACGATTGCCTCCACGTAGCTCCGAATAGATATAAAATACAGAATCAACGATTTGATATAATGCCACTCTAGCCCTTAGATACACGCTAAGCGGCACTCGGAGCCGCTTTTTTTGCAAAATTTTGTTTGACGTGGTAAACTCTTGCGAATTCTGTGAGATCGCCCGCTATATCCTTTGTTCGACATGTGCTGCAGGGGAGGGTGTAGGTTCGGAGCCTGTCTGGTTCCCAGTCAGTCTGAGACAGGTTGTCAAAGTTGCGAGGTGTGCGAATGCGGCATTCCGTACCGCTAGTGTGTAACAACTGGCTGGAATCGGCGTTGTGAAATAATGTAAGTATTTAACTTATTTTACCTTCGTTTATTCTTTCTATGCTTCTATCATTATTGTCGATGTCAGCACATAGTCTGTACGCTTGCTTCTGTTTATAGGTCTCGACATGGCTGTCAACAACAGGAGATTGAGCGGTTGCTCCAAGAACTTGATGAGCAAGAAGGGTCACTGGATGAAGAGGATCTATTCGATTTTTAAGTCCTAGTGCAGAGTTATTTCGTGTCTTTAGGCACTGCATAATATTTTGTACTGTAAATTAGCAGAAAGTGTCCTTTTCCCAGCCAAGAATCTAAGTGTATAGGCCTACATGATTCCGACAAACAGTTTGTACTTTACTCTAGTGTTGAGCTTGTGGTTGTTGAGCATCAGGTACAATGTCTTTTAATATGAGCCTGAAAAAAGGGCAATCTCAATCCAATAATTCTCAATATCTCTTTTGCGTGTGAAAATTATTATTTTTTCTTCGTTGTCCAATAAATGTTTATAAGAATTTTTAATTACGTTAAGTATGAATAGTAAATATGTCCTCATCCCATCCCTCCCAATAATATATTTTATTAATTAGAATTTCATACATACTGATAAGATTTTTGCGATGTATTCTCATAGGTTCTGTATAATTCTCCATACATATCAATTGTAGCTGTTTAGCAAGTCACTAAATTACGAAAAAGAATGAAAAATATATTGTGGCATAGAATGCCGCTAGCATGTACGAATGTTAGTGAAAGAGATGCGTGTAGCTAAGGGCTAGGCAAGAATATCCGTTTTCCAAGACGTATATAAATAGTTTCTCAACGCATGGCACATTTATTGAGTCGCCTCATTTTCGTCAGTCAGGTCAACAACCGCTGCCATCTCCCATCAGAATTACGCAAGATATTTTGGGTTTCCTAAGATGTCCCCTGTAAGTTAACTAACATCAGGGAATTTGGCAGCTGCTCTTCAGACTAGGCCAGAGAGGCCTTGCAAGATTCGTATTGTTTCCTTGGAACATTCCAATCTCTAGACCAGTGACTGCGGACAACCTGGCGGCCACCAAGCAGCGCATTTAGTTCTTCAGACCATTAGTTGACTGAGATAAAAACACGACATTGAAACTGAAGTCACGTAGCCTCACAGTAGGTATTGACCAAAACAAGAAAAAATAAGAGATTCCGTGACGAACTAAAGAGCCTACATTTCCTAAAATCAAGATGCATGCCAATGATTAATCTACTATATATGAACCTATCTAGAATAATGACGAAATTAAGTTGGTAATATCGAAATGTCTAATTAGTTCGAAAGATACCTGGTATAATAATAATAATATCGTATGGCCTCGAGTGCCGGGTTCAAGCTTTTGTTATTTGACACCCAGAGCGTAGCTTGCATGTCGAATTTCGTTGTTCCTTGACTATGAAAGTCAAGGAGGTTAGATGTTATATATCTAATCTCCTTGAACAGTATAGCGCTTTCTAGTAGAGAAATGAGGAACTTTGGGTTGGCGGAAACTCCCGAGATTAATTTTGCCATTATGAACTCGGACAACTGAATTCAAATGGGTTCTTTGACATGCCAACATCGTATGACATGCGTATCGTATTTTTTCCGCATTTAAAAATCACTTACCACGGCCATGAGCGAACCTGCAATCTTGGGGTTAGTAGACCGACACGATATCCACTCACCCACCGTGGCAAGCTGGTATAATGTAGCCTAATAGAACACTACAGTTGGCTGCCCTGGAGAGTGAATATATTCTTAGTTCCATTTCTTGAGGTACAGAATACAAAATTTGGTTGAAGTCCAATGGACGTCACATACAGTTAGACATTGGATCTATCAGCACGCGTAAATGCATGTTGGCAACAATGTCATGCGTGTGTTGGTCAGAAATAATCTGAAATAATATGATCTATTGTTGTGCCAATTTTGACTGAAATCCATTAGTTAGTATAGAAGTTACATGCATTTTAAAATTGGACCAATCAGCGGGCTTAGAATCATGTTGGCAGCGCTGATGTATATTAGTTACTCCAAATTAATCTAGAATGCCAGGTAGACGACTATCCGTGTGCCAAGTTTAGAGCTATTGGCTTGCATACTTTCTGATATATTGATATTAGGGTAACAACAATAGAGACAGCATTTATTAACAGTTGGCAGCCCTGGTTACTCTTAAGAATACGCATAGTCATATCTGTTATGGTACACTTAGCACACACGAAATTTGGTTGAAGTCCAAATGATAGTATAGAAGTTACATGTATTTAAAGTTAGACCTCTCAGCAGGCTTAGAATCATGTTGGTAGCACTGACGTATATAAGTTACTCCAATGTCAGGTACTATACGTGTGCATAGTTTAAAGCTGTCGGCTTGCATACTTTCTGATAAATTGGTATTTGGATTCTAAAAAATAGAGAGAGAGCAATTATTACCAGTTGGCAGCCCTGGTGGCCCTTAAGAATACACTCAGTCATATCTGTTTATGTACACATACTACACACAAAATTTGGATGAAATCCAATTGATTGTGTAGAAGTTATATGCATTTAAAATTTGGACATATCAGCAGGCTTATAATAATTTGGGCAACACTGCTAAGTATGGCCTCCTGGAAATTAAACTGCAATATTATTATCTATACTTGTGCCAATTTTGAAATAGCTCCCATTCATACCTTCCAAGATATCCAACATGGTGCTCAAATTTCAATTGCGATTTTTCAGCAGTTGGTAGCACTGACATCATTTTCAAATACGGCATTGAGATATTCGGGTATAGGTCTTTACTCTTACCAAATTTTGTTTCGATTGCTGTACCCGTTTAGGAGTTGATAGGGACACACTCACACACAGTCAGACAGACTGAAGGACAGACAGACATACACACATTTGCCCGGATTGATCTCGTAAGTCTACTTTTTCCTCATTTTTGCAAAATGTGAAAAGTAGGCTAAGAAGGCCTGGTGCATATCAATTCTAAAACATACCTTACTTAAGCATTACTCATTTGCCCAGAGTAAAACGAACAAAGTCCTCTCGACATGCTGGAAGGCGGAGGTAGATTTCACCGGACAAACTTGGGGATAGGCGAAAATAGGCAGAATATGCAGGTTTTCGTAGAAGGATCAGACCTCATTTATTGCGAGGAAGTATTTTATAATAGGAGCTTAATTAACTTTGTTTTTCGTCATTTTATGCATATTTTAAACATTTTATTGTCTTATGATGACGGTAACCTTCTTGTCATTTGGAGTACATTTTTATACTTGTGGTCACACTGTCCTTGTGCAAGGTTTCGAAACTGATGTGTAACTATGTAACGGTCTGTTACTTCTTCACGCAAAATTGTATCTCCTGCAGAGATATTGGTTGGTTCCTCAGTTTAGGGGCTGCGACAACGGGGTCATGTAGCCCCGTGTACTTTGGGTGAGTGTAGAATCTGTCTGATAAACGGTGTGAATTGTGATGGCTGTATTAGTCTGTAATTCAGGTAAGGACTGCAGACGGTCAATATCAAGCAGTAGGTCCTAATGATGCTACCAGATACTACCGTCAACGACACCTAGCTGTGAACTTTGCTACTAGATGCCACCGCAACCAGCAACTCGCAACGAACGTTGGAACTTCCCCTCCAAAGGAAAGCATACTGAGGGATTTTTAGCGCTCTTAGAAAATCCGACGACTTTGGCCGGCTTTGAACCCGCGACCTTGGGCATAGAAGTTCAGCATGCTACCAGTTACGTCACCGAAGCCGCTTCACACTTAGATGAAACTCTGAATCTGATCTCGTGCAAGTGCGTTGTCATGGCAACAATGATGGCTCATCCCTCATCAATTTAGTAGTGTTGCCATGGTAACCACTGATAGCTCTTGGCATCTATATATTTAAAACACTAAGCTGTTTTTTGTACACACGAGATTGTGAAAACGACTTAACCGATTGGCTTCGTAAGACATTCTAACGAAAGCTCTTGGCCTCTAGATTTGCAGAGAGTCTCTAAAATAAACAAATATATTACGGTATATTTTTAAATTATTATAGAAAATAGCAGAATTCTTGGCCCTCACGCATGCGCACAATCCGCCTGGGGTCATGACAAAATGGCGGTGAGAAGTCCATTAAAATGTAAGTTATTTAATAAGCTTCCATGTAATTGAAAACATACATTAACCAAGTTCTGACAATAAAATATAATAACAGTATGAACGTATACGAATGTACAACATTGATTTATTTGGATAATAAAATGGATTATTTCCTTCAGACAGCGGCTTTTGAATATAATGAATGGCTGCGTCTGCTGCTTAACATGAGTGCGCGAGTAGCCACGTGGTTAAGGCAACTGACTGTTGTTCCAAGAAGCGCCGGTTCGATCCCAGCCCTCACCAGTATATATATTCTTTTTACCACTGAAATATTGTTTAATCAAGGAGTATTAGTAAGGTTTTATGTCTGTTAAAGATACTTATTTCTACATTCCCTCTAAATACGTTTTATTTCCGTTTTACCATTACATTGCAGCATGTGATCAAAAGAGCAATCTGTTGTCCACAGTACGCCGTTTAAATATCTGCAATCAGTTCCTATAACTGACAACAGATGGCAGTATATCGCCCATATAGTTCCAGTAACTGACAGCAGATGGCAACACCATTGCATCGATATATTTAAAACACAAGACATGGCACGTTTTCGCGTGATGGAAAATTATAAAGGAGGGGAATATTTAAGAAGGGAAATGTTGAGGAACATTAACCGACAGTTGAATGTGTAGGCTAGGTTGTTTATGTAACTTAATATTGCAATTTCTTCCCAATGCTTCGGTGGTCAAGTTATTAGCGTCCTAGACTAAAGGTTATAATTATGCATCGTCGATATACTCTTAAATTATTAAAGAAAAAGTAGTTTTCCAGGCACTCGCGCGTGTCCACAATTGCTTTCGCCATGAGAGACACTTGGCAAATATAATTCGTTTGAAGGGCTCTGACATCGTGGTCACTCAGCCCCGTGTACTTGGGTGTGTATGTGTGAAATTTTCTCTGATAACCTGTGTTATTATGATGGCTGCATTACTGTGTGTATTTGTAATTAAGGTGGTAAATGGCAAGGAGACGGCCAAGGCCTTAAGTTAGGAACCATCCCGGTATTTGCCTTAAGTGGAAGTGGGAAACCACGGAAAACCACATCCAAGATTGTCGAGGTGGGAATGAAACCTTCCTCTTCTTAGTTATAGCTCAAGAGACTGAATGTGCCCCGTTTTTGCCCTCAGACCAGAATTAAATTTCTTGGCAGAGCAGGAAATGTAACCCGGGTCTCCAGGGCGATAGACAAGAATAGGTGGGCCTCCATGTGTTAATACGATTTTTGACATGCACGGGACATAGAATTCAAAAACTGCCTCCATTAGGGTGACTGTCGAAGTGAGTATTGAGTATAGGCCTATGGTCATTCCAGTATTTGGCGAAGTGATTCTATGTTCCCCTGCAAAATGTACTGCCATAACCTATAACAGGTGATGGAAATTGCTTATTTAGAGCAGTTTCGTACTGTTTATAACAAAATTAAGAACGTCATTCTGAGCTGCGTTTTCAAGCTATTGCAAAAAAATTCGCTGGCAGGAACAATTATAAGGAATTTATTTTAAGCGATCAGTCTCATCGCATTCTCCTCACCAACCAACTTGAGTATGAAAGTCTCTGGACGGTCATGTTGAACTTCATTGTATAAGACAATTGTTTAATGATTATGTGTTTAGAGTACTAAGTCTAACTACGCAGTTGATTTCGGCAATGGAAGTATTATTTGCCATTTAATATTTAGCGGCTCCGTTATTGCAGGACACTATAGTGTTATCGAATAATACGAAGCCACATTTAAAATCCAATATAAATAGGCCATTTCAGAAACAATTCCAGATATTATGCAGTACAGTGTACTGTAAGGTCTTTGACGATCAAATGTAAACATTGTTCTACATTGTATTTCTCTTGCGTAAAATCTATGCGTGGTTACTTTGGTCTTTACTGTTGTGAGGATAAAATTGATCTGCTGGAATATAAAATATTTGCCAAGCTGCAACATTGTAATGATATTAATTTAAAAGTCATTGAACTTATATCCAGTAGTTCAAACACATACATCAGCGTTAACAGATTGGATACTGAAGATGAAAGCCAACTACTTCATTTCCCTATTATTGAATTTTTCAATTCCTTGGAATTAAGTGATTCGCCTCCACATACTTCGAACGTTTGAGCCGTAGATATGCTCCTTAGAAATCTGAACGTTTCCCAAGGGCTCATATATGGTAATATATTAATTGTAAGAAATATGTAAGAAATCGCTTGGATTCGGATATAATAGGTGCAGTAATATTAGGCAGAGAGCTCAAATCCTACGACTTGATTTAACACCTTCCGATAAAACACTTGCAGGTACAGTACATTTTCTTTTAATAGGCAACAATGTCCTATTCGCTCGGCCTACTTTATCACAATCAAGCTCAAGGAGAAACTCTTGAACGTATTGGGCTATTTACCTCATCACGTTTTCAGTCATGACCAGCAGGATAGTGAAGGTGCAAAAAAGGTCCTGTATGGGATGGTAAAGAATAAGAGGCGGAAGGATCCTACGGATTATGTTAGAATGGTGAACAAAAGGGGACAAGGGACAGAAAATAGGGAAGAACTGAAGAAAATGTGGAAAGAATATTTTGAAGAACTCCTGAACCCAAATGGAAACCACGGAAAGGAGGAAGAAATCGGGGAAGAGGTACAGTAGATGAACTGCAAACAGAAAAGGATTTCACGTGGAAAGAAATGGAAGATGCAGTGAGGAAGAAGAAAGGAGGGAAGGCACCGGGTGTGGATGAGTTGAGTGTGGAGATGGTGAGAGCAGCAGGAGAGGTGGGGATACAATGGATGTACCGAGTGATGAAGACAGCATGGAAGGAAAGGAAGACCCCAGAGGACTGGAAAAGGGAATAATTGTCCCTATCTTCAAGAAAGGTAGTAGAACAGAATGCAGAAACTATCGGGGAATAACACTGATGAGTCATTGTGCAAAGTTGTTTGAGAAAGTTTTGGAAAGGAGAATTAGGACAAGGATAGAAGGAGGGATGAGGGAAGAACAACATGGCTTCAGAGCAGGAAGGTCCACAGTGGATTTGATTTTTGCTGTAAGGCAGTTACAAGAACAGCACTATGAGTATGGAACAGATCTACTGATGGCCTTCCTGGACATTGAGAAAGCATATGACAGTGTATGCAGAAACAAAGTATGGAAGTCCCTGCAGGATAGAGGAATATAAAAATGGACTATAAGGAGGATAAAGGAGTTGTACAAGGGAAGCGTGAGCTGTGTGAAAGTGGGAGGAGAGAGATCGGACTGGTTGGAACAGAGAAACGGCCTGAAACAAGGAAGTGCACTGTCACCGTTACTTTTCATTGTGGTGATGGATGACATAATGACCCGAGTGGCACAAGTAATTGGGTAAGGAAAGATGAAAGCAATGGTGCTTGCAGATGATTTGTTGATTTGGGGAAACAAGGAGGAGGAGGTACAGGAACAGTTGGACGTGTGGGAAGGAATAATACAAGGGTATGGGATGAAACTTAGCATAAATAAGAGTGAGATGGTGATCACAACAAGGAAGAAGGAAAGAACCACAACAGGAATAACAATTGGTGGGGAACAGCTGAAGGAAGTGGAGAGTTTCAAGTATCTGGGAAGCCTGATACAAGAGAATGGAAGAAACGATAGAGAAATAAATGAGCGGGGGAGACAGGCAGAAGCATTCCGGAGGAGTGTGAGAAGCATGTTATGGAGCAAGAATGTCCCTCAGAACACCAAAAAGATCATATATCGGACGCACTATGTCACTATCCTGACGTATGCCTCGGAGACCTGGGTTATGAAAGGAAGGGAGAAGAGCAAAATACAGGCCAGTGAGATGAGGTTCTTGTGAAGCAGTATTGGAGCTACAAAGACGGACAGAATAAGAAATGAGAGGACCGGAGAATTAATGAAGGATGAACCATTACAGGATGGTATAGAGAAATCTAGACTTAGATGGTATGGACATGTAAAACGATTGGAGGAGAAGAGGATACCCAGGAGAATACACGAGACGAAGTGGGAAGGAAAGAGACCGAGAGACAGGTGGCTGAAGGGGGAGGAAGAAATCGTGAAGAAGAGAGAAGACTGGACAAGGGTGGAGGCTGAGAGATGGTGGGAAGACAGAAGACGTTGGAGAGGCTTGTGTTCCAAACAGACCCGGCCAGTGGCTGGAAACTGTGCAAGATGATGATGACCTCATCACGTTTTCAGTCATGACCAGCAATATATTGCAATGCTGAGAGTGCTATCTTTTGACGCCCTTAAAGTTGCAATAGTGCTAAAAAGTAATCGTACAAAGAATGTAACTTATATAAGAAGCTTCTTCAGTAATTTTTTTTCCATTGTCCGTCATGTTTTGACGGGTTTCATCTAGTTTTCTTATAATTCCGAAATCATTTTTCTCATCCCTTGGCGTAGGTGGGTCATATCAAAAATTCTTTCAGACAAAAGTTTTAGGTAATTATTAGGGAAATATTGTCCATTTTGTACGGTTTTGATATTGTGCCTATTAAGAGAGATATGATTAATGTTTCCCGAAATACCCACCTTTTCCCACCCCCTTGGTCAATGGTTGGTGCTATAAAAAACTCTTCAAACATATTTTTTTGTGCTTTATCCGACACATAGTATGAACTTAGAACGGATTCGATTTTTCACATATTAAGAGAGTTATAGCAATATTTCACTTTTTCGAAAAAAGCCCCCCCATTTTCACCCCCTTTGACCGATTTAGTCCAGTAACGAACTTGACCGAGATTTTGTAGGTATACATATTCGGTAAAAAATTCAAAGTGATTGGTGCTAAATTACGGCAGTTATCGTGTCCACAAGAAACTGATATATATACATACATAAATTATAGATACACTTTTGAACTGACGGTGGTTTTGGGGTCTGGGGGATATGAAACGCGAAGATATGTTGAAATTTTCCGGAAGTCGAAACATGGTACCCATTTCAATAGTTAGCTTTCTAATGAAATCTACCTAATACCCACACCTAGGGTTAGATTTATTAATGTAATATTAAAATGCAAAATATGTACAGCCTGTTCCGATTCAACACGGAACTGTAAAATGGGTTGCCTACCTACCCGCAATCGGCTTGAAATCGGCTCGCAGCGCGCTAGCGACGGTGCTGAGTTCGATACCGCTGATTGCCGCCTTCTTATGCAGCATTGCAAAGTATTTTGCTCTTTGAAAATATATTTGTACAAGCTTCACAATATATTTGAACGATTTCTGTGTGAGAACTTGTTATTTTACGCTTCTGTTAATTGTTTTGCAGAGCATTTCTATGAAATGAAATTTTATTTTACAACATAGTTTATTAAAACACAATGCATTTTAGTGTTGTATTTTATTTACAACACAATTGATTGCTTTTTAACCCAATACCACAAAACGAGATAGCCTACAATTTGGAAATGATTTGTTACAAAATTGTAATCCGTCTTCGATGCGACTAAAAAGTTATTACAGGCGTTACATCTACTGCAAATGGTCATTTACATAAGGTGTTCGAAGTGGCGTCCATCATTTTTCAAGCAGAGGGCCAATCGTCGCATGAAGTTCTCTCTTACGTTCGACAACCTGAGGAGTAATTTCCGCAAAGGCTTCGGTAATGACGAGCTCCATTTCTTCGGGTGTTATTGGTGATCTTAAAAATACTCTCGACCTGACGTAGCCGCAATAATGTAGAAATCCTGGGCTTTGCAATGCTGCATAAGAAGGCGGCAATCAGTGAAATCGAATTCAGCCCCGTCGCTAGCGCTTCGAGCAGATTTCAAACCGATTGCGGGTGGGTAGGCAACCCATTTTACAGTTCCGTGTTGAATCGGAACAGGCTGTACATATTTATGTAATAATAATAATATGGTGAAATATGTAAAATTACATTATAACATTTTGAAACATGTAATATTAATTCCAATTTTTTATATAAATGGCATATTATTACACATGATATTACTTGAAGATCCTCATTTTATTCATTAGGCCTACTAGTAATCCTCCCCGGCTTCGCCCGGTATATTTCACTGTTTACCCAGCGTAAGCTTAAAAGGCGCACGGTCGGCAGGTCCCAGAAGCAATTCATAAAAGCCGAGGTGAACTGCGAATCTCCAAATACATATCCTCTTCTCTTCTCTGAAGTCTTAATTCGACACGACTCGAAAATTTGATGCTGGCCGAAGCTGGGGTGGTAGGCTCTCTCGCTAGCTCGTAAACTCGGTCCGAAACTAGTAATTTAAATTTCCACTGAATGGAGATTGTTGGAAGAAATTAAAACGTAAAAAAAATCCAGTGGACGATGTATTAAAGATAGAGATAAGCTTTCGTGGACATTTATCACTTCAAATGATCTTGTCGACTTCGTCGTTATGCTTTGGGTCGAACGTTACGCGAGACGGAGACGGTTGCATTACGGAGACGGAGACTGTGACGTCATGCAGCCGCGCGGGAAGCCTAAGTTAATGGGCAAAGGACGGCGAGTGCGTGACGTCATGCAGCCACGCGGGAAGCCTAAGTTATTGGTTAATGGAGTCTGTTGAAAGAGTCCTTGGGCGTCGAGCGACCTGGGGCTTCGAGTGAAGCGAAAAAATACAGGGTGACTCCTAAAGAGATATACGAGACGCCAGATAAGAAAACAAGGTGACTCTTAAAGAGGTGTACAAGATGCCAGATAAGAATACAGGGTGACTCCTAAAGAGATATACAAGATGCCAGATAAGAATACAAGGTGACTCTTAAAGAGGTGTACAAGATGGCAGAGAAGAATACAGGGTGACTCCTAAAGAGGTGTACAAGATGTCACACAAGAATACAGGGTGACTTCTAAAGAGATATACAAGATGCCAGATAAGAATACTGTGTGCCTCCTAAAGAGGTGTGCAGGATGTCAGAGCAAAATACAGGGTGACACTTAACGAGGTCTACAGTATGTTAGATTCAATCAAATACAGGTGACCCTTAAAGAGGTTTGCAAGATATCAGATTCAAATAATGGGTGACCCTTAAAGAGTTGTAAAAGATGTCAGACTCAAATACAGGGTGACCCTTAAAGAGGTGCCTGCGTGGGAAGCCTAAGTTAATGGGTAATGGAGTCTGTTGAAAGAGCCCTCCTGAGCCTTTCTAACGTGTGTAGCATTTGTAGCAAGCGTCATTTGAAATTATATAACGTCTAGTCTTTCAGACTGACTGTAATTCTTTTTGTAGACCTTTTCATGCTGCACAAGTCTTACAATCATAGCTTATATAAATATTTTCAACGGTTTACCAGGCGTAAGCTGGCAGGATTTTCTTCGACTCGATTTACTGAAATCGTTACTGCTCGGCTTCCTTTGGTCATAAATGAATGTTTTTCTACAGAAATCTTCCCCGAGAAATCCTTCACAGAATGGAAAGCACTGCATGAAAATCAATCCAGTGGTTTTTGTGATTACCCTTTAAATCCAAGAATTTGGGACTATGTTATACTACTGTATGTAGAGATATTAATTAAGCAATTAAGACCAAATACATGCAGGTTGGTGGAGTCCAGGATAACAGGCCCATAACAGTTCGTGGTGAAGCTATACAGCAAGTGCTACAATTCACATATCTTGGTAGCATTATTTCCATTGATGGAGGCACAGAAAGGGATATCCAACTGTCGAATCGGAATGGCATCAGGCATTTCAGCGTATGCGCTCTGTCTGGTCGACAACAGTCATAAACGTCGCCACAAAGATGAAACTTTTCAAGAATATTGTCCTACCTACTGCATTATTTGCCTGTGAAATATGGAAATTCACGGCTAAGGTAATTAAGCGGTTAGTTGTTTCCCAACAACGTTGCTTTGACGAATTCTTGGAGTCTCTTATCGTGATCATGTCACAAATGAAGAGGTGTCGCGAAAAAAGCGACCAGCGATTTTAGCGACCAGCGAACTAAGCGACCATCACGAAATTTTACCTGCGCCTCGAAGGTCAACACTTCTGTGAATTTAGCGACCAGCGAGCTAAGCGACCACCACGGAATTTTAGTAGTTAGTGGGACGTACAGCCAAAACCATTATTATTATTATTCTATTATTTAGGCGTGTTTAAAATCAGCTTTAAAATAGCGTCATCAGTACATTTTTAAACACTGATTTCCATCACACTTTATCCAGGCTTTGGACTGGCTAAATGATAGAAATACATTTCTATTATTTAGGCGTGTTTAAAATCAGCTTTAAAACAGCGTCGTCAGTACATTTAAAAAATACCTTTACCTGAGAGGACAATGAATTCTTCCTCCAACACTGATTTCTATTATTTAGCCGTGTTTCAAATCAGCTTTAAAATAGCGTCGTCAGTACATTTTTTGTAATGTTTCAAAAGCAATATTTACAGATATTTAAACATACATTTACAGAGTGTTTTCATGATCGTGAACTTAATCCAACTTTTGAAGGTAGGAGAGGGTTTGGAGACATGCCATTACGTCACCAGTTTCTTCATACTTCATTGTTTTTTCAATACCCGCATCCATCTTTCTGTATTTGAGTTTTCTTCGCTCTCCTTCCAGATTCTGTTGTAATTTCATATACATGCATGCTGAGTTTTCAGCTTCGGTCTTTAAGCACTGGAGCAGTTCTTTGATTCTGGGGTTTGGTCTTTGAAACATACTATTTAGTTTATTGTTCCCCCCTTCAACTGCCATATTTACAAGGCTGTGCACACACTTCTTTTGAAATGAGATGGAAGAGAGTCCATTAAAGATATTAAAATAAAATATTATAAATATAGAGTGTATAAATCACGTGTTATTACTGAAAATAAGTGATGTATCTGAGCCATACGATTTCAAGGTTATGAGAAAAACCAATGAAAAAAATACAAATTTCAGTTTTGAAATTTTTGAAGTAATTTTGGGAAATGTATTTCTCTTGTCAAGTCTGCTATTCATGATTTTAAAAAAACTGTATATTATTTGATAGCACGGTAAATGTCAAGTTTTCAAAATTACCAACGAAAACTGAGGAAAACACAAGCAAGATTGCCACCAACCACGACGTAAACAACACACGAAACTCCGTGAGCGCATGTTTCAGACTCTAAGAATTAATTTAAATACCGATTATCGGAGGTTCCCACGGAATGTAAACATAGTTAAAATTACCTTCTTCATATTCCCAGAAAATTGATGTTATCAAGCGTAAAATTAATGAAATAATCAATAATAATAAACGATGGATCGTTACCCTGACAGTTTTGGCACGAACTGGGCGTAACGACCTTTAAAGTCAAAGGGTTAAGAAGACAGACTCAGTACGCCTGTCAACGACTGTAACTGAGCGTCGGATGCAACTTGCTGGCCACGTCCTCCGCATGCCCGAATACCGTCACCCACGAACTGCACTAAGATGGCACCACTGGGAGGAAAATGGACACAAGGCCGGCCTCGAAGAACTTGGAGTCAAACAATGAGAGAAGATCTCAGGACCATTGGCATCTTTTGGGATGATGCCGAAGCTGTTGCGATCGACTGACATCGCTAGAGAAGACTTGCTGCCCAATGTGCCTGCACATGTTATGTGCATGATATTATAGCAAATTTAAATAAATTCCATAATTATGCATGAGAAAATGCGTACGAACTCAATACGGTGATGAGAACGATTTAGTGATCGCGATGTAAACCTCAACCACGAGCAGTGATGTATCCTCGGCTTCGAGTAACTGAATCTGTAGTTTTCACCTGTAGGCTCGACCATCCCGTTGATCTCAAGAATAAGGCTGTGTCCCAATACTCAAGTTGTCTGCTATTGACTAGCTGCTAGCTACTATGTGCTATGTGCTATGCACTACGGAGATTTGGGACATGTCTGCTTGATCACAGCCTCCTTCATAGACTTGTGTTCTGAAACGCACTGAACTTACATGCTGGTACCAAACCAACACTCAAGATGGCGGTGATCTGCTACTCCTTGTAAGCTCTTTGCGCTTTCATCTGCTGTTTTAAATAAACAATACCCGAATTATACGATCATGGATGCGCCAAGAAGATCACTTTTTAGCCGAGCCCTAATTATGGTTTGTGTTTGGCTTAAGTCAAAGACAACCTACAATTTACATAACCTACTATTCCGATAAGCTACAATTTCTATAACTTCCTTGACGTAGTCGACAATCTAGCATGCACTTTCGTTCACTAGATGCTACAGACTTGATTGCTATGTGCTAAGCAGTATTGGATCACGACTTCTGACATCACATCCGGCAAAGTAGTCGACTATCTAGTTCACTACGGCTGAAATTGTACTATTGGGACACAACCTAAGTATTGTATGGGGCACTTTGAAAAGTAGACCCTCAGGCACACTGGCTGCGGCAGGGAGTGACGTGATTTTCCCATCCCCTTATCTCCGCTAATATTTATCTTGGAATTCTTCCCTGGTCCTTTCTCAGCAGCGTATGAATTGCTCGGAAAATCCCTTTCATTTACCGGTACCTGAGTTTCTAGTAAGTAAATATTGTCATAAAAACTGTTTTGAATTAACGTATATTTCACTTACAAAAACAAAATCGTTTTACAGTAATGTAAAAAAAGTAAACATATGCCATTATGATAAAATACGTAAAATTACGAGCCTTACAGTAGTCGCATGTGCTGTGTATCATCTGACATGTTATCCTACTATGTGTCTGCCTGGTCGCAAATCCCTTGTTAACAGTGAACTCTGTTGGTCATTGAAAAACTTGTAAAACTCCAGTGCCAAATCCTGACCGGTGCGCACGCGCGAGGTACGCCGTGGTACCAATGATTTATTGTAGGAATATATTTAATGGGACCTCCAAACCTTGAAGAAAGCCGTATGCGATATGCACTCCACAGCAAAAGTATGACGATTTAATAAATCATAATTGTTTTCAGCAAATATGATATAATGAATATTTTCACACAAAAGAACGACAACTTGAAAATGATTTATTGTAGGAATATCTATAATGGGGCCTCCAAACGTTGAAGTAAACCACATGCGATATATATTTCACATAGGGCTGTATGTTGGCCGACAGTACCTCGAATGTTTACATTAAATTAAAATACAGCAAAAGTATGAAGATTTAATAAATCATAATTGATTTCAGCAAATATGATACTGTATAATGAATATTTTCACACCAAAGAACGACAGCTTGAATATGATTTATTGTAGGAATATCTTTAATGGGGCCTCTAAACACTGAAGTAAACCGTATGCGATATACATTCCACAGAGCCACATGGCCGACAATACTTCGTGGAACCAATCTCCGCCACCGCGTGCGCCCATTGTTTCCTCTTACACATATTCGTCCCATTTCCGTCCCTCTTCCAAAATCACTCCCACAAAAAATATCCAGCAGCCGAGTGGAAAGATGTTACACATCAATAAATAACAATATGAAAATGAAAATCCACAGCCTGCTTCCAGTCTCCGACCAGGTCAGGAATGGAATGAATGCAGCCCCCATCTAGCGGCGAGGATATGAACTGTGCCAGCTGCCGAGGCCTGACGCACTCCTCTGGGGCAATGATTAAATGAATGACAGATGAAATGAAATGATAGTGGAGAGTGTTGCTGGAATGAAATTTTGACAGGGAAAACCGGAGTACCCGGAGAAAAACCTGTCTGCCTCCGTTTTGTCCAGCACAGATCTCACATGGAGTGACCGGGATTTGAACCACGGACCCAGCAGTGAGAGGCCAGCGTGCTGCCGCCTAAGCCACGGAGGCTTCAATAAATAACAATATAATGTAATTTTACGACAGTCAAGGCTCTAATTCATGCACATTGACCATATTTAGTTATGTGAAAGCAAAGTGAAAGAATACGTAATTACATAAATATCCAAGTCCTACATTAACTCGGCTGCCCCAAATATTGTTTACTACAAGCTTGGAAGAGCAAAAGGGCCGTCTAAATCCCTGGTGTCGACAACTTCTCTGCTTTATTCGAGCAGCGGGATGGTCCAGATTAAAGGGGAAAGCTACAGATTCAGTTACTCGAAGCCAAAGATACTGAGCCCGTCAGAGGAGCTGCCAGGATAGCCAGCAACCGCAATGACTTCCCTAACATCTCATCCGCCGGACCTATCTGCCGGGAGGATCAGGTGAACTTCCAAATAGGCCAAAGCGGCACGAGAAACTGTAGTCCATGGGGATCGTGGTACATGGTGACGAAGGTCATAGACTGCCTACGGAAAGGTTCACCTTAAAAACTAGACTGAGAAAAGAAACATCCAGACTTATGTAAAACACCGTAAAAATTTATTGTAAATTTTACAAACCCCTAGCCTAGTTCGAAGGGTTTCTATCGGCTAATCCGCAAGCTAATAAATAATCAAAAATAAAGAGCAGGTCCCTACCTGAGAAGTTACAGTAAACCCTCGCGAATGATCTGTCTCACAATAATAAAGCAACAACAGCAACACTAGGAAAATGGTACGACGCAAATCCCTAGGTCAAGTTACAAGGTCAAGCTAATTATCAGAATTTACATTTAACAGGGTAGCAAAGCAAATCTAAGTTAGGATGATACCATCTCCACATTTACATTTAACGTTAATTCATCTAGCTAAGTCCTATCAATTAATAACAAAATTTACGGCGGTGACGTCCGTAATATCAAACAATTACATTCAAAGCTAAGTGACCAGCCATATAAAAAAACATCTCAGTCATTCTTAGAAACTAAATGCTAATCAGCACACAGAAGGGTAACATTGAGGATTCATACACTTTTACATCATAAATAAATAAATAAATAAGAGACCACAGTTTTATTCCAATGCCTGCCTACACCTTGGTTTACTGTTTGTAAGCCATAGTCATCTAATGTGTGTAATTACGGTGACGACTGCGTAGTGAAGACTACGTCTAACATCGTATGGCCTGCGCTCCACCAGCTACGAACTCAAGGTTCGAGCAAGCTTCAGTCGCAACAAAAGAGTGTCAGCTGTCCTCAAGTCATTTCCTCCAGGAAATACCTTCATTAGCACGGCTATGTCAGCAGGTTCCAAATGCAAATGAACAAGGTTAAGCAGAAAGAATTCGTTAGTTGGCTTTTGTTTACCAAAATTATGCGTTTTATTTTAAGATGTCGGTTTAGGTTATCGTTGGTTTATGGCGAATAATACTGATAAGCCTGGGCACGGAGCGTCTCCCTGAGATCATCTCTGCCAAAAAGCCTCGACTCAAAAGTCGGAATACAATCAACGAGCAATAACAACTCGGACACACAATAACACAAGTTACCAGCGGCGCACAGCTCGCGTTCAATAACTCTGGGACGGGCCTGGACACAATCAGTTACCCTCCCTAAATACCTGGTCCACGGAAACAGTCCCGGACATGGTACACACAATACCATCATACATGAAAAACCTCCCTAGCGGGGCTAGCCTACAACGTGCTATAGAAACCTGACATAACTGTACTCGTCAAAATCAACGGTACACGCAACAGCGTTTAACTAACAGATGACAATCTACAGAACATATGATCAGATACAAGAATGGACACTGGGTTCCATAAGCTATAACTGCAATGAAAGGGAAAGTGAATGCTAAAAGCATTCTGTCCTATGTTAACATCAGTCTGTCTCACTTAGAAGCATGCGCTCTCACACGGGCGCTGAGTAGAATACACAAAACCTGTTCGTGTCGCCGCAGGCTACAAGATTCCTGCGCTGTATGACACAACACACTAACTAGGCCGGCAATTTAAGCAAGATAATAACTGTACAACTGACCTCATGATAATACCTTTACTATAGGTTATAAACCTCGAAGAATATGTGCATAAAAAGAACGCTATAAATCTGAATACAATCATATAACTCTGTCTTTCATATCAAAGACGTTTAAGAGGTAGCAATGTCACTCATTCCTGGAGCTCTCTGCTCTGAAAGATAAAATACTCTTCATTTCTGACTTGTATCAAACATCAAATAAACACGTGTCATCACACTTGACACAACAAAATAATAATACGCAAACTCCACTCTCTGCTGGATCTGCTTAATGATACGACGGGAACAGGGCTCGATGCTAGACAACAACGACACATCCCTATTACTTATAAGGTCTACACTTGACCTGGATGGCTTCTGAGCTCATCTCAAATGAAATATAATGCAGTTACAAAACTGGTAATTACAGTCGATTACCCAAATGATACGACTACTCTAACGAAGTCAGGGGTGTAACATAGACTGGCTGCAAAAAAAATGCAGTTAAAGAAACATGATCATGGCCTCAGATTGCCATAACTAGAGTCTGCAAAGACTTGAAAAATCACCCCAGATAGGGTTAAACAAAGTAGCCTCAAAATGACTACAGTCACGTTTAGCAATAGACAGAAATTGGCGTCCTACGACGTCCATCAAGCTGCACCAGGGTTGACCAAAATGTCAGACCCAAGGGTGACTCACAATCACTGCAAATAAATGACATCTAATTAGACTAATTACATTCCCTACCTATGAAATGGCTGTCACTAAGTTCGGTTGGTTCACAAACTACACTAATCTAACTATACCACCAGAAACTAGAACAAGGAAGGGTGTACAAAACTCACGATATGAAGGAGCCCACACTTAGCTCTCTGTCTAACGACAAGGGTTGAACAAAAGCACCTCTGGCTTTCAGGATTGGCATCGTCCTCATCAGAACTTCCATCTGGGCTCTCCCAAAGACCAGGGTTCGGTCTGTCCCTGTAGTTGACCTCGTGAATGGACTGGACATGCCTAGGAAAGGCATCCTCGGTTCCCTCCTTCTCGTTCGATGTTCTAGAAGTACCATAATCAAGCTGGTCCCATCCGAGACATCTCCCTCATACCATAATGGTATTAGCCCATGGTCTCGGCCTCGAACATGGTGTTGGAAAAGTTGACCACGTGGGCGGTAGAATAAAACTTGTAGTAGTTCATTATTATCACTCGAAAATTACAGTATTCGTCGGAGATATCACAGGCTTTAAATATAACTGGTAACACAGCCTCTACACTTTGCAGATGTAAATGATAAATGGCCATGCACTGTTCTGCGGTTCCACACGTGTACAGACGCTACTTTTTCTATCACGTGGCATCCGTGAAATGGGCGTCGTTTTACTATAGATAAATTCACCGTAGCAATTTGCATATAATGTACTTTTATAATCACACCTGTTTAAAGTAATAATCTCACATTTACCTGTGTATTTCCGCACCAGGCTCTCGGCCCTCCACAAACACGTGGGTGAAAAAATGTGGTTCTACAGTTATGTCGTAAATTTCACAATACTTGCCAAATAATTCACTATACAATTCGTGTTGATCACTGCACATCAACAACAGTGATTCGTAGTATAATTGTGCTCGATGGCACTCGATAATGATTTCCACGCTGAAAATCGGACTGTTTGCCACGTCTTATGCGA
The DNA here is from genome assembly GCA_946902985.2 of Meconema thalassinum. Lineage (NCBI taxonomy): Eukaryota > Metazoa > Arthropoda > Insecta > Orthoptera > Tettigoniidae > Meconema > Meconema thalassinum. Next base: position 242,508,988 of record OX336396.1, read on the forward strand.
CGGATATAACAACACGCCTACACAGGGCGGATTCTCCAGACGTAGTGCAAGGAACTGCGTTCCTCGTGAGGATCTGCGTTCCTCGTGGAAGCAAGTCGTCAAAACTAAGTCGTTGAGCGACTACTTACATTCCTATTTGCGTATCTGCAATGATATTACCTTACCTTAAAGTGAAAAAACATTCTCCAAAACGTTTCAATAATACTGAATGACGAAATGGAATATTCTGAGTCTCGTAGAAAGATAAAATTGATTAATAAGACCTCAGATAAATAATTAGCAGACTTCACCAAAGTCAAAAGTGCGATTCTCTGCTACTTCAAAGAGAATTGTATAAGCTCACAGCTTCTCGTAGCTTTCTGGGTGTGTTCAAAGGTACTACATCCCATCATAAACGTGGTGTCATAAAAAATATCGTATGAACCTTAGCTCAGCGGGTTCAATATATCGCTGCCCGCGGTCGAGGTTTATATCACGGTCGCTACCTCGATGTCTCCACCGTCTTGTGACACAAATATACCGGCTTAAATGAAACAGTCCATGCCCCGCTACAATTCACCCTTACAGTTTACAAGGAGATCTAGCGCGATGCGAGTCAAGTAGTAGAAAATAAAGGAAACATTGTAGCTTACTCCGGATTGGTTTGTCTAGTCACGAGGTATATCCAGCCATTGCACTGACTATCACAATAACACAGGTTATAAGACAAATTTCACACTCCCCCAAATACACGAGGCTACATCACCACGGAGTCACAACGCCCCTTAATGAATCAACAACAACAGCAAAAAGATGCCGCGGAATAAGTACTTTCATTAAGTCATTTCAACAATCAAGTGATTTGACCTGAAAATTATGAACAAAATGTTGATACACTTTGAATATTTTTATGACATCCATTCTTCCCTCTTCGTTTTGTATTCTTTGTTTTTTCTTCTTCTCCTTAGATTTGTTTGGTACTTTTTATTTATTTAGCGTATGATGCTTACAAGACAGTACTGTAATTAATAAATATAAATTTTCAAATAAACAATTTACAGCATTAGGACCCTTCATATATGGGCTGCCAGGTCTTGAATTCATTCAAGGGCTTGTGGAGTGGCTGCATGGAGCTCTTCTAAGTTCCCAGAGTACATATATAGAGGGCATTCCTGCACGACATGCTTGATGGTTTGCACTTCATATCACAATCACAAAGAGGCGAGTCTATCCAAACTCACTGATGTAAGGCTGATCTTGTTCGAGCAATGCCACATCGAATTCTGTTCAGACGGGACCAGACAGCTCGAGGGAGATGGAATCCAGGTAGTTAGATGGTAGGATCAAGTACTTCAATTAGGCCACGAGGTGGAGAGGTAGACCATTCAACTTTCCATGTATTTCGGGGGTTGAATGGAGCTGAAGTAAGTTCCATAGCCGTCTTGTAGGCTGGTTTCCGTGATTTCAACCTGGATGTGGAAGGTTGATTGACGTCTTGGTGGATTGGGAGAACTTCATTATTCATAATTCTGTGCCACCGGCGGGAAAGAACTTGCTGTCTCCTGATGTGAGGAGGAACAATATTACACAGTACAGGAAGCCACCGTGAGGGAGTGCAATGTAGAGTGCCAGAGATAATCCGCATTGTCTGCCGGAGTTGAATATCAACCAGTTGGCAATGTGAGCTGTTCAACCATACACTTGCACAGTATTCAGCTGGAGAGTAAACGACAGCCAAAGCAGTAGTCCTGAGTGTGTTGGCATCAGCGCCCCATGATGTTCCAGCTAACCTACTTAGTAAGTTATTACGGCTTTTTAATTTTGCTGCTGTTTTTGCAATATGCTGTCTGAAAGTTAATGCCCTGTCCAATATCACTCCTAAGTACTTAGGGGAGCTGTTGTACTTCAGATATTGGTTCCCGAACTTCACTCTAGGTTGGTAGTTCGCCTGAAGGTTGTTAAGGTGAAATGTGGTTACCTCAGATTTAGAAGGACTTGGTTGAAGCCGCCACTTTTTGAAATAAACATTCATCTTCTTAAGGTCTTCACTCAGTAAATCCTCTGCTTCATCAAAAGTGGTGCACTGGACTGAAAGATTTATATCGTCCGCATAGATGAATTTACGGGATACCGTTTCTGGCAGATCATGAATGTATAAGTTAAATAGCATAAGGGATAAAACTGAACCCTGAGGTAGACCATTATTGAGTGTATGGAACCTGCTTCTGGCACTTTCATTGTGAACTTGGAACAGTCTATTACTTAATATGTTGCTGATGAGAGTCACTGTTTTAAGACAAGGGACTGACTTTATGAGTTTGAGGAGAAGTCATTTTCTCCAGACAGTATCGTACGCCGCTGAGAGGTCCAGAAAGGCAGAAACACTTTTAAGTTTCTTCTCAAAGCCAATTTCTAGATATGTAGTTAAGGCAAGGACTTGATCAGAGCAGTCTCGTTTTGGGCGGAATCCAGCTTGTTCAACAGGAATCTCTTGCTCAATTGCAGGAGCAATTCTATTCAGTAACAGTCTTTCAAGTAATTTGTAGGTGACACTGAGTAAGGCAATTGGCCTGTAACTTTGGGGTAGCTTTGGATCTTTTCCTGGCTTCAGTACTGCAATTATTTTGGTCTTCTTGAAAGACGGTGGAAGACGTCCTGATTGTAGAATGGAACTGAAAAAGTTTGCAAGACATCGTTTGGTAGCTGGACCACATTTCTTGAGAAACTCCGGATACACACCATCAAATCCCGCTGCTTTTCCAGACTGGAGGGCATCCAAACCATGTTGTATCTCTTCTAATGAGAATGGTCGTGAATAAAACAAGTTAGGTTGGACTTCACGTTTTAACTTGTTGAATTCCAATCGGACCTGTCTGCTAAACCTCTTGTCTCTCTCTGTCCTGGATGTAGAAATAAGGTGGTCAGCTATGGATTCTACGTTGATAGCGGAATGCTTTCTTGTGGGTAAGGATGTTGAATCCAGTTTTCGTATTAGTGACCATGCTTTCCTGCTTGAGTGGGTGAAATTCAAGTTTTCAACAGTCTTGTACCATTTCTCTCTTCTAGCATTGTCCAAGGATGTTAGTAATTTGTGTTTTATGAATCCGTGAACAACGGACATATATTCCTTATAGCAAATTACGTTTATTTATTTGGAACTAGCTATACGACCCGGCTTCGCCCGGTATCTTTAACGGTTTACTCAGCGTAAGCTTAAAAGGTGCACGAACGGCAGGTCCCAGACGCAATTCAGAAAAGCCGAGGTGAACAGCGAAACTCCAAACACAAATACTCTTCTCTGATGTCTCAACTCGACACGACTCAACAGTTCGATGCTGGCCGAAGCTGGGGTGATAGGCTCACTTGCTACCTAGTACGCTTGCTCCAAACCGGTGACGACATCGGCTAATCGTGGCGTGTGTAACGAGGTGTGGTTCCTACCAGGGCGTGGAAGGTCACAGCCCGTCGCTAGAGGACACGCTTGCACGTCACGTGACGATACAAAGCCAGAAGCCGGATGCATCAATCGTCCAACGCTGCCAGTCGCATTGCAAACAGTGGCATGGAGGCGTCAACCGAAGAGCAAAGAGGTGTTGCTTGGTTTCTGACAGCGGAAGGAGTAGGAAGAACGGACATTCATCACCGAATGTCACAAGTGTACGGCGAACACTGCATGTCCCTTGCAAGGTTCAAGGCGTGGCACAAGCGCTTCAGGGAAGGACGGGTGTCGTTAGCCGATGATGCCCGGTCTGGGGCACCCCCTGCATTACCGATGACAACGTCCAGCTGGTTGATGCACTCATTACCCAGGACCGCCGAGTGACAGTGAACGCCATAGCCGCCGTGGTCGTATTGAGCGTCGGAAGTGTGCACACCATCATGAAGGAACGACTGCACATGCGCAAAGTGTGTGCCCAATGGGTGCCTCACAGTCTTCAACCACACCAGGAAGCATGTCGAATGGCCCACTGTCTTGGTCATCTGCAGCGCTATGTGAGGGAAGGGAATGGGTTCCTGGCACGAGTGGTGGCTGGAGATGAGTCATTGTGTCATGACTTCGAACCAGAATCCAAACGACAAAGCCTCCAGTGGAAGCATCCAGGTTCACCACCACCCAAAAAAAGGCTAGGCCATCCACACGAGTGCAGGAAAGGTAATGCTGACGTTCTTCTTTGACCAAGATGGCCCCCTTCTGATATACTTCATGCCGCACGGGAGAGCAGTGATTGCCCAGCGTTACTCGCAAACCTTGACCACCCTTCGCCAAGCTATCAAAACCAAACGACAAGTCAATCTCACCCGTGGGGTCATTCTGCTCCACGACAATGCACGACCTCATAAGGCTAACACAGTCGCGGCACTCCTGCAGACATTCAAATGGGAGGTTCTCGGCGACCCTCCATACAAGCCGGACCTCTCTCCCTGTGATTACGCCATGTTTGGTTCCCTGAAAAGGGCTCTGCAGGGCCTACGATTCACCACGGACGCCGACGTCCAGCTGTACGTGCGGAACTGGTTCACATCGCAGCCCAGGGTAGTTTATAAGACAGCCATTCACCGCCTCGTGTCACAGAGGGACAAGTGCCTCAACAGCCAGGGCCAATTCTTCTAACATACAGGTACTGGTTTCTGTAATTATGCCTCCGGCTCGTTACTTTTTGAACGCACCTTACAAATTGTTTTCTACAGAAACCTTCCTCGAGAAACCCTTTACAGAATGGTGAAAACCGCATCAAAATCCATCCAGGGGTTCTCGAGATTACCCGTTACATCCAAGAATCGGGGACTCTGTTTTATACTATGTTGAAATGTATTCTATCAACTCCTAATTTAACCTACATTTTCTGTCCTACAATAGGAAAAGGAACGTCGAGGGTTGGGGGAGAGTTTTGTTGTATTTGAGTCTTCTGTCATTTGACTGGTTTGATGCAGCTTCCCATGTCTCCTGTCCTGAGCTAATCGATTCATCTCTACATAGCTACCACACCTTATATCCTTGGTCTACCCCTACAGTTCTTGTCCTCGACACTTCCTTCCATAACTAAGAGTGCTATTCCTGGGTTTATTAGTGGCTGTCCTACCAACCTATCTCTTCTCTTCATTGACAGTCGCCAGAAACATCTCTCCTCCTCTCCCTCTTGTCTTAATACCTCTTCATTTGTAACCTTATAACGGCTTCGGTGGCGTCGACGGTAGAATGCTGAACTGCTCTGCCCCAGATCGCAGGTTCAAACCCGGCCGAAGTCATCGGAATTTTTAAGAGCGTTAAAATCCTTCAGTATGCCTTCCTTCGGAGAAGAAGTAAAGTCGGCGGGTCCATGTCATAGATTTATGGCAATTGGTAGTGTGTAGCTAAATTTGTAGGTTATTTGGTTAGTAACTTTCTGTCAAGTTCCAACATTCGACGCTAGGTGTCAGTGACGGTGGCGTCTCTGGTAGTCAAAGTTGGAACTACTTGAAATTGAACTTGACTGAGAGCCTACGGGCGTTCAATTCAAATACCCTGCTATGACCATTGGCAGCATTTAAAATATAATTTCTAACCCTATCTACCCATCTGATCTTCATCATTCTCCTGTAACATCACATTTCAAATGCATCAAGCGGCCTCGGTGGCGTAGTTGGTAGCATGCTGAGCTTCTATGCCCAAGATCGCGGGTTCAAAACCGGCCGAAGCCGTCGGATTTTTTAAGAGCGTTAAAATCCCTCAGTATGCCTTCCTTCGGAGGGGAAGTATAGCCGGCGGTCCCATGTCATAGATTTATGGCATGTTAAAGAACCTTCCACTAATTACACCTGTATGAAGCTAAATTGTATAAGTTAAACAACGCTCTTAGGTTTCTTCGTTCATGGCGTCTAGTAGCTAAGTTCTGAACTAGGTCTAGTAGTCGTTGACGATGGCGTTTGATGGCAAAAGTAGGAACTATTCTAAAATTTCAAAGTTGCAGTCCTTACTTTATCTAAAAAACAGATACGCACACTAATACAGCCATCACAATTAACACCGGTTTTCAGACATATTCTACACACACCCAAAGTACACGGGGCTACATGACCGCGTTGTCGCAGCCCCTAAATTGAGGAACCAACCAAACCAACCATCTTTTCTTCGTTTTTCTGCTGCTCCAACAGTCCAAGTTTCATTTCCAGACAAAGGCTTCAAAAATGACTTCCTAATACATAAATAATGTAGATTCGACGTCAACAGATGTACTTAGATGCATAAAGAAATACCGTATATCAGTCGTGACTGACTGCGTCATCATTACGTGAGAGTAGAAGTTATTGAACGAAAAACATGCCATATATGAAATACAGCTGTCGACACATGAGAGAATGTCGCTCAATAAGTTACACGTGTCCGAGAAGACAGGACGCACGTGCTGCTAATGTTTAATTGATTTCATTTCCAGTGTAGTCACTATAACCTCAATGTACTGAGGCTCAGTAAATACTAGGTATAATCAGTCGCCATTTTTAGCCTACTTTCGATTTTTGCAAAAAATGAAAGTAGACTTATGAGATCAACACAGGGCGAAAAAAGTGTGTCTGTCTGTGTGTGTGTATGTGTGTGTGTGAGTCTGTGTGTGTGTATGTGTGTGTGTGAGTCTGTGTGTGTGTGTGTGTGAGTGTGTGTACTCTGAATGTCTGTCCCCCCCTATCAATTCGAACACGGTGAATGCGAATTGAACGAAATTTGGTACAAAGGTAGCACTAGCAAAGGACACCTCAGTGTCATGTTTTATATCGCCGCCATCTTTACTAAAACTGAATGGCGGCCACTCAAACGTTCAAAACGTAAAATCAAATAACGACTAACCAAATCATCCAATCTCTACCAAATTTGGTAACAACATACCTTCGTATAGGATGCGTCTTGTGACCAAACTACAAGGTCGTCCGCCATACCATTTCAGGATGGCGGCCGTGCGAATTATGCAAACTTTATAATCCATATCATGGGACCCACCAGTTCCGATTATCGAGCCGAGAATCGTTTTAACTGTTCTAAAGGAAGAGGCACGTACGAAATTAAAAGTTTATTTTGTAATACTATAGTGCAGACGTGATTTTAAAAAGCTCAGCTGATTCATTAATAAGACAAGATGGCAGCGGATATCTTGTGCCTGACTTATATTTCACTAATTTGAGTATTCCATGCAATATAGCGTACTGAAACAATATAAATAAACTTTGTATGAAATGCTTTATATATAAATAATATACTTCAGTGATGAAATCGTTTAGTATAAATCATTATTTGCTAACAAGTTCTATGTAAGTCATTTTATATGGATCAATGTTCGTTGGCACAAATGGCTCAGTGGTAAAGCGTTTGTCTGTCATTCATGTGCCTATGGTTCAAACCCCATCAGAGATATGTTTTTTGCTTGACATTTTACATATTTGTTGCTTTGTAATGACTCAGACGTTTTAAAATTAAGCGTTATATTGTGCATATTACGGTGCAAAACATATACTTAATTAAAACATAATTCGCCAGCAGATTTAATCGAGACATCTAGCTGACAAAAAGGTAACAGATTTTATTGAAAAGTTTCTTCTTCTGGCCGCTAGAATGCACTCGCTCTGTTAGGATTATATTGTTCGATATTTCACAACTAGATATCACGACTAGTTTTTATATTTATTGTTTCTTGAGTACTGAGACGTTATAAAATAAAGCTTTATATGGTGCTTTTTGCAATGGAAATTATATATTAAAAAAACGACATTCTCCACTGGAGTGACATCTTCCAGCCTTCAGTTGTACTATGCAGAAACTATAGATTCGAGCAGCGCTCTATACCGGCCAGTTAGTGAACCCAGTCTTAACGACTGCTAGGAGTAATAAGACAGTAACATTCGTTTATTCCTTGTGCACAGAGGCGTTGTTGATAATCTCAAAACTTGCAATATGGATGATTTGGAGATGGATTATTTTGTTATACCGTGTATTTAAGATTAGCCTATAAATTAACGGGTTGCGAAGTTACTTCACTTAGTTCTATATCATTCGTACACGACACAGAACAACAACGTGACGTCAGTTTCTGATCTGCTCTGATTGGCTATTACATTGCTGCAGTCGGGTAGTTGGCAGTCAAGGATAAAATTCTCGACTGCCAACTGCCAGCTACCAACTGCAACTTCATGTTGTGTATGGTGCCTATAGTATACACGGAGTCGATCGCGACTGCCGACCGAGGACTACCAACTACGGACTGCCGACTGCGCATTGTAGATGGGCCTTATTAGAGCAACGAAGTTTCAATTATTGTAAGTAGTCGGTGTTTGGAGTGTTTGCTGATGAAATTGCAAAATGCTGGGGTAAATTATAAACTATGGTTTGAACGCCACTGTTCAAATCCTGTGTGCCAATTTGCACTTCAAATAGGAAGAAATTAGGAGATGATAAGGACAGAGAGTTATAACTATACCCATACATTTCGGAGAAAGTAGGCTATATGTTCTTTCCCGAACATCTTGTTGTTCTTTGTCACATTCCGGCCAATCAGTAGCGTGAGTGAGTAAAGGTTTAAAGATCACTTGTTTTAAAGATATATTTGAAGCCAGTTTTCACTGTTGCCATATTTACAATTGAAATTGAAACTTAATGTTCGACGATGTCGATATGTAAATATTATATGTCAGAAAACTGTATAATAATGGGTGTCATTAAAGTATTACTTTTCATTATAACCCAGTTTTTCCAACCAATCAGAGCTCAATATTTTCATCCATTGACAAACTAGGTAAGGATAGAGTCTGACATGCACTGAAAATCCAACATGTCGGACATGAATTACATGATTTGAAAGTTTACAATGAAGCCTATATTGGATCAACCATTGTAGTTACAATGCGTAAACAAACTGGGAAATATTGCAAAAGAAATAGCATCATCATCATCATCATCCTTCCAAGTATTGGGCCAAATGTCCCGTTACGGTCTTGCACTTTCCCTCCATCTCTTCATCGGACATCCTATTGATCCCGTGGCTGGTAGCGAAGGATCTCCTTTGGTAATCTTCCAGGTTCCATCCTTTGGACATGACGCTTCTAGTTCTCTTGGTAGTCACAAATGTATGTAGTTATTGGTTTCACTTTTAGTTCCTTCAGCACATCCTCGTTTCTCTTATGATCCCATTTAGTATAGCCTGCTGTTCGGCGCATAAAGGTCATTTCGCGTCCTGTGAGTCTGGAGATGTCCTGAGATCTTATTGTCCATGCCTCGCTGCCATAGCACAGGGTTGGTCTGGCTAATGTGTTATACATACGCAAGCGTGTATGCCTTTGGACAAGAGATGGCTTCATGACGTGATTGATGATTCCTGTTGTTCTGGTATAATTAGTTATTTTTGCAGTTATGTCTCGTTCTTCTTGAAAAGATAAATAATATCCTAAATACTTGAATTCGTTAACTCTTTCTAAAATGTTACCATCCAGACAAATTTTACTGGGGATAGGGTCCTTACCTTTAAAGGCCATTACTTTAGTATTTTCAGTAGAAATGCACATGCTGAATTTTGATGCCACTTTCTGGAGGTTGAATACTGACCACTGCAGATCATCTTCAGATGCTGCTACCAATGCAACATCATCAGCAAATAGTATAGCGTCTAAATTTCTTAGATGCCTGCTGATAGGTATTGAACCATGCCTTTCACACCTCCATTCCTTTATTATAGCATCCATGTAGATTATGAATAGCAATGGAGAGAGTCCACAGCCTTGTCTTACCCCTCTGCTGATTGGCTTCCACTCGGATTTATGATTACTTAACCTTACTGCAATAAGAGTACCACTATACATGTTGTAAATGTTATCAATTAACTGTTGGGGGACACAATCCCTGGCCAATATGTCAATAAGTCTGTTTCTGTCAACAAAATCAAAGGCTTTCTTAAAATCAACAAATGATATGTGTGTTTCCAAATTGAACTCCCTGCGTTTTTCGATCAAAATTTTTAAGGTGAAGTAGGCATCTGCACATGTGCGACCTTTCCTTAACCCATGTTGTTCATTCCCTATCACCTCAGAGTAATGTTTCAGTAATTTTTCTTTAACAATATTTGCAAAAAAAAAATTATCCAGAGTTAAGTATACTTATTCCTCTATAATTTTCCAAATCTTTAATATTTCCCTTCTTATGAAGAGGAACTACTATTGCCTTTTGCCAATCTTCTGGAGGCCTGTTATCCGTCCAGATTAAATTCAATAATCTGAGTAATCTTTTCTTGAAGGCATCGCCTGAATATTTCAACATTTCTGCATTTATTGAATCTTCTCCAGGTGTTTTCCCATTTCGAAGTTTCCTCAAGACCTGTTCTAATTCTTCGAGTGTAATATTTTCCGAAGACTTGTTGTTAGATGCTTGTAAAACAAGTTGTTCAATATTTGGACTCAACCAAAGGCTCTGAAAATACTCAAGCCATTCTTTGTGAGATATTGCATTAATTTTTACATCTTCTTTTACTTCCCTATTTAGTTTTTTCAAAATTTTATAGGTTTGTGGTTGTGGTCTTGTTATGTCAGCACTGTACCTTAATATCCGAAACTCCAATATCTACACATTCGTAAGATTTCGCCAACAATTAGTGAATGCAGTTGTTGACATAAACACATCATTACGTTTAGTGCTTTTCAGTCGGTCAACACGAATGTACCCAAAAGAGATGGGTTATGCCCTAATCCTGAAATAAATTACATGAGATTAATAAAACACTAGGATGACCAGTTTCGATCGTCAAGCGATCATCATCAGATCCATTACACTTAGGCTGCAAAATCTATGTTTGAAATACAGGTGAAAATATTTACAATATGTACAATTATTTAGTTGCAGTATTGGTACTGCAACTGTCAGTGTATGCTAAATGCAGTATTTATGTTAGGTGAAATGCTAAATGGTGATAGCTATCCGTAGATTGTACTTTAGAGAGATTATATGGTTGTAAACTATTTTATAGTTTAACCATAGTTTACAACCATATAATCTCTCTAAAGTACAATCTACGGATAGCTATCACCATTTAGCATTTCACCTAACATATATACTGCATTTAGCATACACTGACAGTTGCAGTACCAATACTGCAACTAAATAATTGTACATATTGTAAATATTTTCACCTGTATTTCAAACATAGATTTTGCAGCCTAAGTGTAATGGATCTGATGATGATCGCTTGACGATCGAAACTGGTCATCCTAGTGTTTTATTAATCTCATGTAATTTATTTCAGGATTAGGGCATAACCCATCTCTTTTGGGTACATTCGTGTTGACCGACTGAAAAGCACTAAACTCTTGTTTACTAAGGCAACACTGAAAATATGGCTTCAAACACCACAACATCATTACGTCATGGAGGAAGCAGGTGTTGGACATTAGTTCCGCGGAAATTATAATCCGGCTCCCTGTTCAGTAAACGGATTTCTTTTGCGAAACTTTTCAGCCAGATACCGTTACTGTTCTATTTGGGACTAAATTGACTTGCCTTCCGTTGAAATTCAATACGCATCGAATTTTAAGAATAACTAGTTGATAATACGATACGTTTTCATTTTAGAGCGTTTGTAACACCCTACTTATTTGTTATTTGACCAAAATAACAAAATGGTCATACATAGTACCTGTGCGCTATCTGTTGGTGCAACGAAAACGTAATGGCGGCCTTCCAAATGTTAAAAGCTTGCATCAAATTACGACCAACCTAATCACCTGATCTATACCAAATTTTGCAACAACATTCCTTTATGTGAGAAGCTTTCTTTGACCAAGCTTCAAGGTCATCAGTCCAATATTTGGCATATGGCGGCCATGTATGTATGCAAATCGTTTCCCCCTATCAATTCAAACACGGTAAAACCTAATTGAACGAAATTTGGTACAGAGGTAGCACTAGCAAAGGGCACCTCAGTGTCATGTTTTATATCGCCGCCATCTTGACGGAAACGGAATGGCGGCCACCCAAATGTTAAAAGCCTAAATCAAATTTCGAGCAACCTAATCATTTGAGATCTACCAAATTTTGCAACAACATACCTATTGTGGGAAGTCTCTTTTGACTGAACTACAAGGTCATCAGCCCAATAGTTTGCAGATAGCGGCCATGTATGTGTGCAAATCGATTCCTCATGTCAATTCAAACACGGTGAAACCGAATTGGATGATTTTTTCACAGAGGTAGCACTAGCAAAGGGCACCTCATATTCATGTTTAATATCCGTATAGTACGTTGTATTTCAACTAGCTACTACAACCAACATTCAATTCTACTCCTTGATAAGGACAAAGAGTTATAACAATACCCATGCATTTAGGAGAAAGTAGGCTATATGTTTTTTACTGAACATCTTGTTTTTCTCTTTACCATTTCCTTCATTATTCTTCTCTCTTCTTTGACTTCCCTTAAGACTTCCAGGTTGACTTTTCTTTCCATACAGCTCGTTCTTGTCATTTTCCGCCATATTCACATTTCAGCAGCTTCAAGTCGATTCTTTACCAATTTGCACAGAGTCAGACTTTCACTTCCATAGAGCAGTGTACACCATACAAATGATTTTTCAAAGGATTTTCATATGTTTGCTGAATAAAATGTTTTTCTTAGTCATAAATGCCTGTTTTGCCAATGCAATCCTTCTCTTGACTTCCATTAAGCATCTATTGTCTTCTGTGATTATGCTACCGAGATAATTAAGGTTACAAGCTGAGAGCGATCAAGGGAACTACTCGCATGTGGCAGAGCTCTTTCCGGTCACAGAGAGAGTCCGTTATTTTGTGTAGGCTAAAGTTAGGTCATACAAGATCCACCCTCCGGTACCAAATGAGAAGGGAAGATCCCCCCCACTTTGTACCTGTGGAGCCGTATTCACCGTGGCCCACATTTTAACCGAATTTGTGGATCTTGCTGACTTACGAAGAAACCTTAGTTTGCAGATGGCACTCAAACTTAAATTAACCGACGACGCGGTGGCTGCTGATTGCGTTATCCGCTTTATAAGTGAGAGTGGGTTAGGGCCAGCAATCTTAATTTTCCGGCGTACATTGACTCAAAGACTTGTCTGTTTTTGAATGATAATATTTTATTGTTCTGTAATTATTGTTTATTTTTATAATTATTAATTTTATATCATTTTTTATTTTATTAATTTTCGGTCTTTTCAAATTTAGGTATCCACCTTTAAATTTTAAATTACATTCCAAATTTGTGTACTTTAATCCGTGTTAAGAGGGGCAGATGACCTCGTAGTTCCGCACCTTAAAACAACAATAACTGTACCTGTATGTTAGAAGTATTGGCCCTGGCTGTTGAGGCACTTGTCCCACTGTGATACGGGACAGAGAATGGCTGTCTCATAAAATTCCCTGGGCTGCGATGTGAACCAGTTCCGCACGTACAGCTGGATGTCGGCGTCCGAAGTGAATCGTTGGCCCCGCAGAGCCCTTTTCAGGGGACCAAACATGGCGTAATTACAGGGAGAGAGGTCTGGACTGTGTGGAGGGTGGCCGAGAACCTCCCATTTGAATTTCTGCAGGAGTGCCGCGACTGTGTTGGCCGTATGAGGTCGTGCATTGTCGTGGAGCAGAATGATCCTCCGGGTGAGATTGCCTGGTCGTTTTGTTTTGATCGCTTGGTGAAGGGTGGTCAAGGTTTGCGAGTAACGCTGGGCAATCACTGCTCTCCCGTGCGGCATGAAGTGTATCAGAAGGGGGCCATCTTGGTCAAGGAAAACCTTTCCTGCACTCGTGTGGATGGCCTTGCCTTTTTTTTGGGCGGTGGTGACCCTGGATGCTTCCACTGGAGGCTTTGTCGTTTGGATTCTGGTTCGAAGTCATGGCACAATGACCCATCTCCAGCCACCACTCGTGCCAGGAACCCATTCCCTTCCCTCGCATAGTGCTGCAGATCCACCAAGACAGTGGGCCATTCGACATGCTTCCTGGTGTGGTTGAAGACTGTGAGGCACTCATTGGGCACACACTTTGCTCAAGTGCAGTCGTTCCTTCATGATGGTGTGCACACTTCCGACGCTCAATCCGACCACGGCAGCTATGGCGTTCACTGTCACTCGGCGGTCCTGGGTAATTAGTGCATCAACCAGCTGGACGTTGTCATCGGTAATGCAGGGGGGTGCCCCAGACCGGGCATTATCGGCTAACGACACCCGTCCTTCCCTGAAGTGCTTGTTCCACGCCTTGACCCTTGCAAGGGACATGCAGTGTTCGCCGTACACTTGTGACATTCGGCAATGATTGTCCGTTCCCCCTACTCCTTCCGCTGTCAGAAAGTGAACAACAGCTCTTGGTTCTTCGTTTGACGCCTCCATGTCACTGTTTGCAATGCGACTGGCAGCGTTGGACGATTGATGCATGCGGCTGCTCGCTTTGTATCATCACGTGACGTGCACGCTTGCCCTCTAGAGACCGGCTGTGACCTTCCACGCTCTGGTCGGAACCACACCTCGTTACACACGCCACGATTAGCCGATGTCGTCACCGGTTTGCGCATTCCAGCCTCCGGCTCGTTACTTTTTGAACGCACCTTATATATAACAAATAGTTCATTAAACACTTCTTTTCCGGTCAAATGGCTTCCATGCTGTCTGATGGTGTTTTAAAATCACACTTCTGTATATAGACCTATTATCTTATTTGATTCATTTTTTTTAGCGTATGGCTTTTTAGAGCCGGGAGTGTCCGAGGACATGTTTGGCTCGCCAGTTTTGTAGCTTCTTCGAGACGGACACCCAATGGGTGAGCTACAAGTACCGTTGGGGAGGAAAGTTGGAAGGGAGGGTCGAGGAGTTGGAAGGTAGCGGCTGTGGCCTATAGTTAGGGACCAACCCCGGCATTTGCCTGGAAGGAAGATGGGAAACCACAGAAGACCATCTTCATGGTTGCCGGCGGGGGGATTCGAACCTCCTCGCCTCCCGGATGTGAGCGACTGCCAACAGTCATGCCGCAACGACCTCGGCTAACTCACCCGGTATTTGATTAAATTATTACCTGATTTCGATGTTTTATTTATTTATTTATTTATTTATTGGGTACTGAATGTCCCACTGGGCTGGTAGCTCAAGGGGGGACTGCCCTTAGAAATATGGCTTAGTAACTTATACTAGAATTTACTAAAGTGGTAGGATATTATTCGGTGTTCATCTATAGCCTATTCTTCAACATATTGTTTCAGGAAGTAACTTACCTGCGTGCTTCCTTTTTTAATTGGCATAAGTTTATAATTTGTCTCAGTTGAGGAGGTAAGTTGTTATAAGATGTGCTGGATGAATAGGAAATACCTTTAATACCATATCTTTTTGTGTTTGTCGACCGCATGTATAACTGGTTTGCTGATCTTGTGTTGTGGATATGAATGTCTTTCCTGCATTGCAGTTCAGTATTAAGAATAATAAGACCTTGTTAATATCTGAACATAAATAAAACTGCAGAGTATTTGAGCTGACTTCGCATGGCAATATATTTGTCTCCTGAAATATAAAACTAACTACTAACTTATATACTAGAAGAAGAAATGGAAAACAAAAGGAGAATAAGGGTAATAAAGGACAGGAGGAAAAGAAATGCCCTCTACCCTCGAAGAATGCGGATTGAGGGACTTGGAAGGAAGGAGAGCCATAAAAGGCATATAGGAAAGTGAAAGAGGAGAGGGTCTGCCCCAGAGGTAATGGATAAAAAGGAGACAACCAGACCCAGCTCAGAAATCCCTGGGGATCGCCAACTCCCGAACTCACCAGCAGTGAGCCCCTGAGGGTGTAGCAATATCCAGGGTGCACCAGAAGTGGTGGGGCTACATACACCCTGCCTCCTTGAGAGCCTTGAGCAGAAGGAAGGAGATATCATGAAAAGAAAAAGAAGGCTGACCCCTCACAGAAGGAGGGTATCAGAAAAGATGAGACAAGGGCCAATTAAGACAGGAAAGGAAGAGACTCCCTAGGCCTCGGATACTCTAATACCGTCGTGTTCAGAAGAGAAAAAAAAGTTGATCAAGTGATGTCGACAGGGAAGAAAACGGGGAGGAGCCCGGCACAAGTAAGTAGAAGCAATGCCGGACTCAGCTGGGGCCCCGTGGTCGCCAACCCACGTTCCACTAGATGTGAGACCCTGGGGGGCGGGGGTCAAGGGTTAACAGAAAGAATCATCATCTATAGCAGTTTGATGGAACTTGCCATACAGTACTGAAACAACATGTAAGCTACTTTCTTCTTTAGGTATGGTTGTGTTATGTCACTTCGATATCGTAAGGTTTCCTTAAACAATGGCGCATGAAAGTGTGGACTTTCTCTGACATTGTGTATTCACCTACAGGTGCGTGCGGGTACCAGTCAGTCTCTTCCTGGTCATCCTTTCCAACAGATGTCCGGTAGAAGAATTAAATTTACTGCCCACGCCTGCTCTACATGCCAGACTTATAAAACAACGATACACTACAAATCTGACTGAAAAATCTTCTCTCTGCGAATATTCAGCCCAAGTGGTGGGGATTTTAACTTCATATGGCGAATTATTTGGGTTAGGTGAGTGGATATTTGGAACATCTTCATTATTCCTTTCATCTTTATCAAAACGCGCGGATCACCAAAAGCTGTCAAGTCAGAGTATTTGCTTAAGATTCTCTGGGACCACATGCCATTTTAGCCTATTTTCATTCATGAAAAACGGTGGCGTAGTTGGTAGCATGCTGAGCTCCTATGCCCAAGATCGCGGGTTCAGACCCGGATTTTTAAGAGCGTTAAAATTTCCTCAGTATGCCTTCCTTCGGAGGGGAAGTAAAGCCGGCGGTCCCATATCATAGATTTATGGCATGTTAAAGAACCTTTCACTAATTACACCTGTGTGAAGCTAAATTAGGTTAGGTTAAACAATTGACAAACTCTCTTAGGTTCCAACGTTAGTCGTCAGGAGCCGACTGTGGTGACATCTGGTAACCAGGTTCTGAACTAGTAGTCGCTGATGGTGGCGTTTGGCGACAAATGTAGGAACTACTTGAAATATTCAATGTCTGCAGTCCTTACTTGAATTGAAAACATATACACACACTAATGCAGTCATCACAATTAACACCGGTTATCAGGCAGATTCTACACACACCCAAAGTATACGGGGCTACATGACCGCGTTGTCGCAGCCCCTAAACTGAGGAACCAGCCTACCATTCATGAAAGAAAATGCTTATAGGATCAACTTTTACCTGTGTGAGTGTGTATGTATGTGTCTGTGTGTGTGTGGGATAAGATTCGATACCGAAAGAACAAAAATATTTAGAAAGTTTTGAAATCTGGTTATGGAGAAGAAAGGAGAAAGTGAAATGAACCCATGGAATTTGAAATGAGGAGATGCTAAGAAGGGTAGGAGACAGTGCCGGATTACGGTAAAATGAGGCCCAAGTCCCTCAGATTTTTGGGGCCCCTTTATTTTTTTTTCAAATCATTTTATTTTTTAACACCTGTACATTTAATAAAGTCTATACAAGAGTTTTTTTTCTCAAGATGATTAATACACATTTTATTAAATCATATATACATACATTTCAATTGAAACGATCATTGTTATTTGAAAACATTTCAGATGATTTGATGAAACAATTTAACAAATCATACTATTTTTTACTTCTGTAAAATGTAATCAAATATTTTTTTCTGTATTTTTCGGTCAATGAAATCTTCTACAATGTCATCAAAATAAATTTCCCGCAGAACATCTGACTCGAAATACATTTAACTTAGCATGTCTAATCGTTCTTGTGACATGATACTTCTTTGCGCACTTTTGATCCGTTTCAATTTTGAAAACGAGCGCTCCGCAGAACAATTCGTTATCACGTGGGTCAGGAAAATTCGAAAAACAATTTCAACGTTCGGAAAAACAGACTCAAGTTTGTCTCGAATAAGAATTTCGTAAAGTTCGGAATGAGTGAACTCAGTTTTTAAAGGACATTGTAATTCAATATAATGCTGAAACTGTCTCAGTTCTGGATACAAATTTTCTAAATCTTCGGAATAAAATTTTGGGGGCCCCAGATAATTGGGGGCCCTAGGCTTATGCCTAGTCGGGCCTAATGGGTAATCCTGCTCTGGTAGGAGAGGAGAGGAGTTTCATGAGAATGATACAGAAGGGGAAACAATCTTGGGTGGGTCACATACTACGTAGGGATTGTCTACTACAAAGAATCATGGACGGAAAAGTAGAAGGAAAAAGATGGAGAGGGAGGAAGAAGAAGATTTGGAATGTTAACTAATGTGAAGAGAGGAAGAAGTTACAAGCAAATGAAAAAAGATGCTCAGGACAGAGAGAAATTCAGGATGTCCAGTTGAAACCTATCTGCGGACAGATCTACTGAGAGAAGAAGACACCAACAATATGATTCAGTGATGAACTGGGTTCGAGTCTGAATTCGGACGAAAATGTAATACGATATTTTGAACATTGAGTTGCTTGCCTAAAAGGCTAGATTACGTTTTTAATGGGCTAGGTTTCCGCCTGAATCAATACTTTTATTGAAAATGATCACTTATGTGGTCACTAGAAATGGTACATGTTTCGAGGACTAATGTACAATTTCGTCGTCTTGATCAGCCAATATTAAGCACTAAATGAGAAAATTATTTGATTAGCGTAGCACTAAAATGTCGGTTGGTTGGTTGGTTGGTTGGTTGGTTCCTCAGTTTAGGGGCTGCGACAACGCGGTCATTCAGCCCTGTGTACTTTGGGTGTGTGTAGAATCTGTCTGATAACCGGTATTAATTGTCATGACTGTATTAGTGTGTGTTATCTGTTTTTTAATTCAAGTAAAGACTGTAGACTTTGATTTCTTCAAGTAGTTCCTACTTATCCCACCAAACGCCACCGTCAACGACTACTAGTTCATAACTTGGATACTAGACGCCACCGCAGTCGGTTCCTGGCAACGAACGTAGGAACTTACGAGCATTGTATACATTTTTAACCTAACTTAGCGTCACACAAGTGTAATTAGTGGATGGTTCTTTAATATGCCATAAATCTATGACATGGGACCGCCGGCTTTACTTCCCCTCCGAAGGAAGCCACACTGTGGGATTTTTAACGCGCTTAAAAATCCGACGACTTCAGCCAGGTTTGAACCCGCGATCTTGGGCATAGAAACTCAGCATGCTACCGACTACGCCACCGAAGCCGCCTTTAAAATGTCAATAGCCACTGAACCTAATATGGTGCACCATATACTGTAGATAGATAGGATATTTGAAATGATTAAGGAACATTAGACGATAAAACACTTTTATCTGGGTCAGTTCAATTCAATGTAGTTGTTATCGACGTGATATCTTCGAAATGATTATGCAGAATGCTTCTTTATGGTATGCGAACGTCATCTTTTTGTAGATGTCACGTCGATAACAACTACATTGAATTGAACTGACCCAGTTAAAAGTGTTTTTTCGTGTATTGTGCCTTAACCATTTCAAATATCCTATCTATCTATATGGTGCACCATATTAGGTTCAGTGGCTATTTACATTTTAGTGCTACGCTAATCAAAGTCGGAGATAAGGAATTGGAAGTGGTGAAACACTTCAAATACTTGGGAAGTGAACTGACTGACGATGGAAGACTAGATTTGGAAATTAGCAGAAGAATACAACTCGGGAGTGCTTTCTACCAACAGATACGGGGGCTAGTATGGAACAAAGATATACCAATGAAGGCTAAAGAAGTTATGTACAAAGCATATGATGTTCTTATAATGACATATGCAGAAGAAACTTAGACAATGACTAAGAGGGATGAGAGCAGAGTACAGGCAGCTGAGATGAGGTTCCTGAGAAGTATGGTCCAGAAAACGAGGAGAGATAAAGTGAGAAATGAAGATATACGGAAAGAACAGGGAGTACAGAAACTAAATGACAAACTGGAGCAAAACAGATTGAGATGGTTTGGACATGTCAAACGGATGAATGAAGTAAAGCTACCAAGACGAGCACTGGAATAACGGATGACAGGGACGAGAGGACGAGGAAGACCAAGAGTGCGTTGGATGGACTCAGTGAAGTATAGCATTAGAAAACGGAACCTGGATTGGAACACCGTGTCGGAAGAGGAATGGTGGAACGACAGAACAAAGTGGAGAGGAACCATATTTACCCCCACCCAGTGTCAGCTGGAAAAGGGGAAATGAAGATGATGATGATGATGATTGGCTGATGAAGGGGACAAAAATGTATATTAGTCCTCGAAACATGTACTATACTATTTCTAATGACCACATAGACCTACGTGATCATTTTTAATAGAAGTATTGATTTAGGCGGAACCCTTACCCATTAAAAAACGTAATTAGTATATCAACACGGAACCAAAATGAATGTTTTAAATCTAAAAATAAAAGGCTAGAACTGTGGAATTTTGTTCTAATTTTAGTTGAACAATCTATACCGGGACTATTTGAATGCAGTGAGACGCCCAGTGTGATATATGGCTGCAATATACGTCTCAATACCCACTGGAGGGGCTTGTCTTTGTAGCCGCAAGACATATGAGAGTCGAGGGGTTCCGGCTACACGTGGCCAGCCCAGGGAGTTGTCTGCTCGAGCCATTTCAGTCGCTGTACATGCTAAAACATTATTTTCAACTGTGATCAGTAAACCCTTTCTCTCAGTTTATAATACATCACATTTCGTTCTTCTGTTAAAAATTTTAAATAATTATTAACTAGGGCTCGGAAGCTGAAAACCTATAACTTAAATTCCACAAAAATGACCTATAAAAGGACGTAAAATATTAAAATATTGCACATAAAACAGGAAGAAAGGCGTAAAAATGTAATCCAATTATGAATTATTTTGTTTTAATTACATACGGCATTTAATATACAGGATGTAATAAAAATATACGGCACAAAATTCAGGACACAATCCTCAAACGTAGACGAAGAAATTATGTTATATGAACATAGGTCCGGAAACGCTTTCTTTCCATGTTACACTTCATTGTATCCAACTTATTAATCATGAGAAAAACACAAGAACAGAACGTACCAGCATACCACATGCAACTCTTGCGCACAAGGGATGTTCAATATGCCCTCCGTGCGCATTGACACTTGCATCAACCCGCTGTCGTAGTGAATCTCGGATTCGCTATGTATTCTTGTATCCGTAGAGGTCAGGCACCTCTGCCTATCCATCTGTCACCGAATCTGTTATTTAGAAGCCGACGGATATTAACACTAAATTGAGGATGTGTGCCATCATGCATGAAGTACATGTTTTGTCGCACAGCAGTAAACAAGCAATGACGTAAGACACATGGCAACAGTGCTTTGTAAAACAAAACACTGGTGGTGCACCTACGATAATGACAACTTAACCAGACGTAACCAAGAGTGCATGTTCCTCATGATTCTTAAGTTCTGTTCTTGTGTGTCTCCCATGATTTATGAGTTGGAGGAAATGAGTTGTAACATGGAAACAAAGTGTTTCAAGACCCATGTTCATATAACATAATTTCTTCGTCTACCTGCGAGGAATGTGTCCTGCATTTTGTGCCGTACATCCTGAAGAAAGAAATTGAAATTAGTGTGACTAAAGTATGTTCGCCGAGTCGAGATAGTGCGCGTACAGTATATGTTTAAACATAACAAAATTCTGGTGATATGGAACATACACTCCAAAATGAATGGACACTTTTTAGCCTACTTTCGATTTTTGCAAAAAATGAAAGTAGACTTATGAGATCACTACAGGGCGAAAAAAAGTGTGTCTGTCTGTGTGTGAGTATGTGTGTGTGTGAGTCTGTGTGTGTGTGAGTGTGTGTACTCTGAATGTCTGCCACCCCCCCCCCCCCTATCAATTCGAACACGGTGAGCGCAAATTGAACGAAATTTGGTACAAAGGTAGCACTAGCAAAGGACACCTCAGTGTCATGTTTTATATCGCCACCATCTTGACGGAAACATAATGGCGGCCACACAAATGTTCTAAGCTTAAATCAAATTACGACTAACCTAATCATCCGATCTCTACCAAATTTTGCAACGACATACCTTTATGGAGGGAGCATCCTTTGAGCAATCTAATAGGTCATTACCCTAATAGTTTGCGGATGGCGGCCATCTTTGTGTCAAAATCGATTACCCCTATTAACTCGAACACGATGAAACCGAATGGAATGAAATTTGGTACAGAGGTAGCACTAGCAGAGGGAACCTCAGTGTCATGTTTTATATCACCGCCATCTTGACGGAAACGTAATGGTGGCCACACAAATGTTCAAAGCTTAAATCAAATTACGACTAACCTAACCATCCGATCTCTACCAAATTTTGCAACAACATACCTTTATGGAGGGAGAATCCCTTGACAAACCTAATAGGTCATTAGCCTAATAGTTTGCGGATGGCGGCCATCTTTGTGTCAAAATCGATTACCCCTATTAATTCGAACACGGTGAAACCGAATGGAATGAAATTTGGTACAGAGGTAGCACTAGCAAAGGGCACCTCAGTGTCATGTTTTGTATCGCCGCCATCTTGACGGAAACGCAATGGCGGCCACAAAAATATTCAAAGCTTAAATCAAATTACGATTAACCTAATCATCCGATCTCTACCAAATTTTGCATCAACATACCTTTATGGAGGGAGCATCCTTTGACAAATCTAATAGGTCATTAGCCTAATAGTTTGCGGATGGCGGCCATCTTTGTGTCAAAATCGATTACCCCTATCAATTCGAACACGGTGAAACCGAATGGAATGAAATTTGGTACAGAGGTAGCACTAGCAAAGGGCACCTCAGTGTCATGTTTTGTATCGCCGCCATCTTGACGGAAACGTAATGGCGGCCACACAAATATTCAAAGCTTAAATCAAATTACGATTAACCTAATCATCCGATCTCTACCAAATTTTGCATCAACATACCTTTATGGAGGGAGCATCCTTTGACAAATCTAATAGGTCATTAGCCTAATAGTTTGCGGATGGCGGCCATCTTTGTGTCAAAATCGATTACCCATATTAATTCGAACACGGTGAAACCGAATGGAATGAAATTTGGTACAGAAATAGCACTAGCAAAGGGCACCTCAGTGTCATGTTTTATATCACCGCCATCTTGACGGAAACGTAATGGCAGCCAAACAAATGTTCAAAGTTTAAATCAAATTACGACTAACCTAATCATCCGATCTCTACCAAATTTTGCAACAACATACCTTTATGGAGGAAGCATCCTTTGACAAATCTAATAGGTCATTAGCCTAATAGTTTGCGGATGGCGGCCATCTTTGTGTCAAAATCGATTCCCCCTATTAATTCGAACACGGTGAAACCGAATGGAATGAAATTTGGTACAGAGGTAGCACTAGCAAAGGGCACCTCAGTGTCATGTTTTGTATCGCCGCCATCTTGACGGAAACGTAATGGCGGCCACACAAATATTCAAAGCTTAAATCAAATTACGATTAACCTAATCATCCGATCTCTACCAAATTTTGCATCAACATACCTTCATGGAGGGAGCATCCTTTCACAAATCTAATAGGTCATTAGCCTAATAGTTTGCGGATGGCGGCCATCTTTGTGTCAAAATCGATTACCCCTATTAATTCGAACACGGTGAAACCGAATGGAATGAAATTTGGTACAGAGGTAGCACTAGCAAAGGGCACCTCAGTGTCATGTTTTATATCGCCGCCATCTTGACGGAAACGTAATGGCGGCCACAAAAATATTCAAAGCTTAAATCAAATTACGATTAACCTAATCATCCGATCTCTACCAAATTTTGCATCAACATACCATTATGGAGGGAGCATCCTTTGACCAAACTAATAGGTCATTAGCTTAATATTTTGCGGATGGCGGCCATCTTTGTGTGAAAATAGATTCCCCCTATTAATTCGAACACGGTGAAACCGAATGGAACGAAATTTGGTACAGAGGTAGCACTAGAAAAGGCCACCTCAGTGTCATATTTTATATCACCGCCATCTTGACGGAAACGTAATCGCGGCCATCCAAATGTTAAAGGCTAAAATGTAATTACGACCAACCTAATAATCTAGTCTCTACCAAATTTTGCAACAACAAATCTTTTTGTGGGAAGCATATTCTGACCAAACTGCTAGATCATCAGCCCAATAGTTTGCAGATGGTGGTCAAGTATGTGTGCAAATCGATTCCCCCTATCAATTCAAACACGGTGAAACCGAATTGAACGAAATTTGGTACAGAGGTAGCACTAGCAAAAGGCACCTCAGTGTCATGTTTTATATCGCCGCCATCTTGACGGAAACGGAATGACGGCCACCCAAATGTTAAAAGCTTAATTCAAATTTCGACCATCCTAATAATTTGATCTCGACCGGATTTTGCAACAACATGCCTTTTTGTGGAAAGCATCTTATGACTGACTACAAGGTCATCAGCCCAATAGTTTGCAAATAGCGGCCATGTATGTGTGCAAATCCATTCCCCAGATCAATTCAAACACGGTGAAACCGAATTGAATGATTTTTTTTACAGAGGTAGCACTAGCAAAGGGCACCTCATATTCATGTTTAATATCTCTATAGCATGTTGTATTTCAACAAGCTTCTACAACCAACATTCAATTATACTCCTTGAAAAGGACAAAGAGTTATAAAATTACCCATGCATTTAGGAGAAAGTGGGCTATATGTTCTTTACTGAACATCTTGTTTAACATTATTTAAAAAAGGAATTTCGTTTACAAAAAAAATGACTTGGAGAATTTACAGAGATTTTTTTACTCCTAGAATGTATTCAGTGAACCCGCAAAAGACATCCTGGAGAAAGAAATTTAAATTAGTATGACTTAAGTCTGTTTGCCGAGTCAAGACAGTGCGCGTCAATACCTGCACGTGGTCACTTGACTGCCTGGACAGGGAAACACGCCCAGTTCACGTCATCGGCTCTGCCGGACAGGGTTAGCCAAGAAGCTCGGAGATCATTAGTCATCCCGTAGCCCTAGAAAAGACAAGACTTGAGTGCTGTGCTGCAATGTATACTGTTGCCTATCATAAGCAGTTAAGAACTAATTAATCAAGTAAACACATAAACAAACAATCAATAAATAGCGCTGCAGCATGTAACAGATAAGTCAGCCCGCTTCACATGTAGGCTATACACAGCACTGAAGTAGGCGTACATTCAGCAGGCACAGCTCTATGCACCCTTTGCGGGGAGCCCAGCAATCACGTGTACAACTGTGTTTACTTCCACTATCTCGACTCGGCGAACAGACTTTAGAATCATATTTGGCTCATCTGACTTATCTTCTATCGTCCAAGAATGGTCCTCTCTCTTTTCAAATATGGTCCAAACATAATACTGTATGTATTTAATACAGAAAAGATGTTTAATAGGTGAGGGGACAGTAATGTAGTCGAAAATAGGTGAAGTTGCAAAAAAGCCGTTAATACATAAGAAAGGGCTAAAAAGGACCAAAAAGAAAAAAAACGCAGAAAGAGGACAAATAAAACCAACCATTTTCCGTCCTTCTGTCTCTTAGGTAGTCAGCCTGGAGGCTGGTTGGATCCTCAAAAAGCACCACCATAGGTCATGTGGTAGAAACCCACTAACCTGAGGTAGCACTATAATGAGGCGTACTAGGCAAGGTGAGGAGTGAGGTAGTTTGCCATTGCTTTCCTCACTGGGTCAATACAGTAGCACTAACCCTATGAGCAGAACCTTTCACAACATCCTCAGGCACTGACTGTGTCCTGAGACCATTACTCAGCACCACTCATACCTCAGTAGCTTCCATATAATCACAGCCATGAATGAGACTGATACATTGATGAAGAGCCACATTTTACTCTAGCCTGTGCCAACAGACAAATACAAATGTACTGCATTCATCAAAGATGGCAAACCGTCCTACAATGACACGAAATGAACAAATGAGTCGTCCAGTTGCAAAACTCGTTTAATCCACTTGTGAATAAGAATAATTTTCATGAGAAACGTTTCTCTGGACTTTGCCTTTCGTATCTTTTGTGTTTGTTGTTTTATACTTTTTGCTTTGTGTTCCTTGTTTTTTTTTGTTTTCTGCTTTTGCTTTTGTTTTTGAATGTTGCTTTTTGCTTCGTTTTTTGTTTGTTTTGTGTTTGTTTTCTGGAAAATCAAAATAAAACAAAACAAAATAAAAAATAAACAAAACAAAATCAAAATAAAAGCAAAATAAAATAAAACAAACTAAACAAAACAAAATAAAAACAATAAAATAAAATAAAACAAAACCAAAAAAATACAAAATAAAATAAAATTAAACAAAGAAAAAGAAAAAATGTAAAATAAAATAAAGTAAAATAAAATAAAATAATTAAATAATAGTACATTATGCAACGAGCCTACAATGGCAATAAATAAGACACGAGTATGTTTATAAAACGAGCGTATGCGAACTTCATAATTTCCATACGAGTGTCTTAATTATCATTATAGACGAGTTGCATACGACTGTTTATGTTCGACGATAATTATTATAACTATTTTATGTTCGAACATAAATATTCATAAATATCTGTCGAGATTTCACCAGTTTTATGTACTGAACAGAGCGCATGGGACGCAGAGAATATCTTGTATTTGACCATGGCCTCCTGCAATACCTCACTATGACACTCGCAACGCAGTGAAATTTAAATTAGAAGGCCGTGGAACTCAGCGCATCTAATTATCTAATTGGTCAAACAACTGTTTCTTGAGCTCTGATTGGTGTGAGAAACTGTTTCATAATGAAAAATTGTGTTATAATGAGCCTCATTATGGTACAGTTTTCTGACATATAATAGTCAGGGTCGAACATAAATAATTTTACAACACAATCCTTATTCACAAGTGGATTAAACGAGTTTTGTAACTGGACGACTCGTATACAGTGCTAAGAAAAGGTTTTTCATTTGCGATTTAGTGACTTGTTTATTTTGCTATGTGTAAGTAATCACAATATAGGGTATTTACAAAGAAAAACAGCACACAATCTGCTCTGCAAAAGAGACAGAAACACACAAAAATGAAGTAATAATTAAATTGGTGATGAGGGACTGAGCACACAGACGTCCTTTTCATGTTGGGGCATATCAACCCCGTGTATGGGCACCTCAAGTTCTAAGGCATGCTTGCAGACGACGTGACGAGGCATGACCAAGATGACAAAGATCCTAAATCTATCTTGTAGCGTAGTGTTAAGTGTTGTACAGCCCGGGGGGGGGGGCAGTACCCCCTGAGAGCCACCCCCCATCTTTTACCAAAACCACCCCAACTGGCAACACCATAAGACCAGCACATTATCTATACACAGCAAGCGGCGGCCACCCAGCCTGAGAGGTTAGCCAACTACTTGCAAAACATACACAAACATCTACACTAACAGCTATCTAGGGCAGCTACATTTACGCAATGATGACCACGCAGCGCCGGGAGGTATAAGAATGGAGTCCAAACTGGAGCCATTATCTATCTATTCTGTTCTACTCTGTGCGTCGCCAGCGGCCTCGCCCGACGTCTGTTCCAGCTTATCACCAGGTGAGATTCAGTCGTGCTCAGATTCCTTTAAATCTTGTATACACCTACCCCAAACTTGTACACATATTGTATTTCACACCTGTCTAAACTTCCCAAGAGGGACATACTAATCTACATCTACTGACCAATAAACACATGGTCAGTAAGCTACACTTGCATTACTAATTACACTCCTCTTCACGTCCTCATACCCTACCTGACCTTCGTCACGATTGCCCGTGACCGTCAAAGCCGGTAATTGCTTCGTCAGGCCCCATTGTACTCCCAGCACGCGACTCGACTGCCTAGCGTCGAGCCGCTGACTTAGCACGTTTATTGTATTACTCATTCCGCTCAGCTGGCAGGCCAGTATAGTAGCCTGTATTTAGAGATTCATCCCCTAGCAGATACTTGCATCTTGCAGGGAGGCCCCCAAGAGATTGGACACTAAAACACCAACACACTACACTAGTAGTTTCTCCCAACTACGGGAAGCTACTCTCCTTTAGGAATAACCTTCCAAATTGGCACAGCGACACAATCGTGTTTTATCCCAAACTACACCCCCAACCAAGGAATTAAAACATATTTGGTGGAGGCGCTACTACCACGCACAATAAGGGTAGGACTCATACAACGAGCCCTCGTGGTAGAAACGATCCGTACCGCACACAGCCAAGCGATAGTTATTTTTTTTCTTTTGAGAAAAAGCATTATTTTTTTCTTCCCCCTTCACTCTTGAAACACAATGGAAATTTTAATCAACCCACCCACCCCCAACCACTGAAAAAATCTGATACATAATACATTGCAAAACACACACGGTTCTTTTTATACATACACTTGATTCAGCATGGCCCCTCTATACCGCCTAGCTGTGCTGAGGAGCATTGGGGAATACCAGGAGTTAATTGCCTGGCACAAGGTCTTTGACACAAGACAGGACTACCTCAGAAGGTATCAGCAGCTACTGCACGCCCAGTATATGCGAATTATAAGGGCACTTGTCCGGCCACTCCGCAGCGCCATGAATCGAAAGATTCGAGCGAAAATCCCCACCCTCCGTACACAAATCATTAAGGCACACTGGCAACTACACTGCCGACACGAATTCATGTTCCAGCAATGGGAAACAATCATCAGGGAACACCAACGGATAGGGACTAATGCCACCAAAGTTGCCGAACAGGCCATATGCCTCAATAGGCAGTACGCCCAAATTTGGGAAGAATATAGGGAGCTCTAGGCTAACAAGGCCATTTTTGAGTTCATGGCAGGGCCACCAGCCCAGCATAGAGAGGACATAGGCATAGACACATTAACGTAGCAATTTGCGAGGATGTCCCTCTCAACACGTACCGCCACACAAGGGAAGGAGTCTACCGTGGCCATAGGCCAGAAATCGGTCAGACTACCCTCCAACACATTGCCAGGGCAATCACAGACGAATACACGACCCTTACCGCTAGTTCAGAGGGCAATTTTGCCAGAATGGAGACGGACACTGACATGCGCATCCCCAGTACAAATGCATAAGAGGGTGTTGCCTTCAGCCCCTCAGGGTGCAAAACGCACGCCTGTGCACACGGCCCAGGCGCAGATACACAATACACGGGGCATAAGAAAGGTTTTATTACCTACCCCACGAGGCCAGGTAGACAGGAGGACACACACCCCTATCGACACTGCCAGGGTAGCGCGGCACGCAATCAGCCCTTCAGGCACAAGCACACTCAGGCCGATATCGAGGCACTACGGTCAACGTAGGCCCAGACTTACTTTGGTACAAACCCCTCTGGAAAATAGTAAAGAAGCACCCCAATGGGTATCAGGGGCCTATGCCTTAGTGATAGGGCGAAAGTATTCACCTTCTCGGGCAATGACGCTAGGACGTGGATAACAACTTCCACTATGACAAAATCCACTCTTCCAGTAATGGAAAGCGGCCCGGGAAAAAGGCAACTCACATGGCATAATAAAATTGAAGCCATGGCGGTAGACACAATGATAGACAATTCCACGGGCGACACCTCATAAACAACATAAATCACACGCCCACATAACAACCATAGGCTCCCATAGACGCAATTTTTCCCATAGACATTAGGATCATGCACGCACAGAAGAATTTATAGCATATGTACAAGTACTTGCAGATCATAACGTACATGTCTTAAATAGACACCAGGATTTGTATATAACATACACTAATGTCACTTGCATCACAAATATACATACGGGCAGGTTCTTTTACATGCAGGAAACACCACAATTGATACAAAAAGGACAGGTTCCACCCCTGTAAACGGCAGACACGCAGAGACTCATGCACAAAACTATACATTTTACATGTATATACAGTGGAACGTGGTTAATTCAAAATTATATAATTCGAAATTTTTCTTAATTCGAATTTTTCTCTTGGGCCCTAGCATTTTATAGGTCATCTAAGGTTTATAATCGTGGTTAATTCAAATTATATTTTGGATCATGTAAAGTTTTTAATGTACAAAGACAATCGGAGGCCAATCAGTTGGGTCACGCGGCTCAGGTCCTGAAAGAATTGTTCCGAATGCAGCCTAAGCAACAAACCACAGCACAGAGCTTAGGCGGGTCTTTCTAAGTAGAAATGACTAAGTTGTTCTATTTTCCGTTCCTACAATTTGCTAGATTCTTTTGTGATGGCCGAGAGACTTAATCGTAAGAAACAGTTAAGAATCTCGAACTATTTTTGAAAAATAGAAGATTTCTCTGAGACGTAACTAGATTACTGTATTACTAACGTCGTTAAATAGGTGAATAGTACATTTAGGTTTTATTTTTCATTTGAAACTTTTGAAATTATTTACGATACAATCTTTATAAAGTACCGTCGTCTGTTAATTTGCTTTAGTGAACGTAAATCATTATGTAAACGCGATACAATATATTTTCTCTACTCTTTTCAAAGAACGTTCTTAATTCGAATTTTTGGATAACTCGTTTTTTTTACTAATACCTTGAAGTTCGAATTATCCAAGTTGAACTGTATATATTTGATCCATAGGTGTACGCTATTTATTACACTGCCCATAGCATGAATTTTTCTTGTCCCCCGTAACAGCGCTCAAACTAAGCATAAACACCATGGGGTAACACTCACAGTTCAAGGGGAAAACACCATTATTTATTTTTGGAGGTCACACACTAAACGTAAATACCATACAAAACAGTCAATACACTTGGCAGAACTGTCCCGGAGACACAGGCCTAAAAGGCACCAGGAATAATTACCCTGGACAAAGACGGTCTCGAACCCGCGACCTTCTGAATACCAGGAATGCAAGGTCGGGTAACTATCCAATTGTAGGATAGAGCAATAAGGGACAGTCACGCTAACAGGAAATCATACGCACAAAATAATAAAATCACCTCCGACACCTAGTCACCAAACACGCGACTAGCGGCCCGGAGACACACATACATAAAGACATCTAACTACCACTAACAGGAATATATTCATCCCAGGCCAACAATAACACAAAATTTGGGGAGACAAACATACACAGAAGAAGGGTCTTTTACATTACGAGGGACCCAAGGCACGCTGCATATGCAGACATTAGAAAGGCGCATCAGCAAAACTACGCACACTGTCTTGACACATGTGTTCAGCGAGCCGCCAAACAGGCAGGCAAGTACTGCCCACACAATTGAAACTTAATACTATCGCCAAGTCAGCGATAACACATACATGAGCGGCCGACCTTCGCGTGCGCCAGGCAAACTAACAGCACTCTGCCCCGGCGTAGTAGACACGATCATTCACGCCAATTTCAAAGCACGATAACTCCCGAAATTAGGGTACGAGGGTCGTCCCGAATGGCATAAAATACTCACACTGACGTATATTTTCATACGCGTGTCTCAAACACACAATACGCGCGCCATGGTACATACAGTACAGAAATTGTAATACCAAGGCCTTAGACCAAGGCAGGGGCGAACACACAGAAACACAATACAAACGTGCCAAAAAGGACGCTAGCCAATGCCATTTTTGGTACGGCAACACAATCAGGGGCCACACTAGGGACGCACAAATCCCAACAGACAACGCAGACATGAAACACGGAGCATTACACGGGATTACGGGTCCGAATGCCCAATAAAAGCGGACGCCGTGGAAAACAAGAATTGTCGACCGACGAAAGATCACCTACATACAAACCACGGGCAGCATCACACAAACAGCAGGCATACACCATCCCCCACAGGAAAAACCATAGAGTCCCATACAGACACTGTGCCCCATAGGGTGGAGCCAAGAGTGAAAATAGGCATTAGGATGTTTAAATTATGCATGCATAAATGGTATGTTATCACAGAGTACACGCTTTAAACATACACTAGAGGTGGCAATTGCATTGCAATAGGGCCGTATACAAGTACATAAAACTGGTGAGCCACACAATTATGAACACAGGAAGGTTCTTTAACATACATACAGTAACACGGGGACCACAAGATACTTTTCTCTGAACCATAGCGCCCAAAACCTAGATACGGGGGACGCCACTCTCACAGACACAAAACAGGTAACACCACATTTCTAAGACCTAAAATCATGACAAATTTGGATTACCCCGAACAGTAGGCAATAGACTTGCTAGACACAGATCATAGATAATTACACAAGGCAAAGGCCTTGCGGAAGAAGGCCCGAAATCTACCTTGCAGTGTAATTACAAGCGTTCTTGCCTGTAACGTCTAAGGCCTGGGTTCGATTTCTGGTTCGGCCAAGAGATTTATTTCTGGGCAGAGGGATGGAAGGGGTTACACTCAGCCTCATAATGAAGAAGTGATAATAGGTGGGTTTGATTCCCACCTCAGCCGTCCAAGAAGTGGTCTTCTATGGTTTTGCATTCCTACTCCTGGAAAATGCTAGTATAATACCTAACTGAAGGCCAGCCCATCTCCTACCCAAACACTAGGCCCCACTAGTACTTCCATCACAATAACACAGATCATCGTACAGATCCCACACACACACCCACACACACACGCAAAGTGCAAGGGGCTATATGGCTAGGATGTCGAAATAGTACATTATGCAACGAGCCTTTAATGACAATAATTAAGACTCGAGTATGTTTATAAAACGAGCGTAGCGAGTTTTATAATTTCTATACGAGTGTCTTACTTACCATTATAGGCTAGTTGCATACGACTGTTTATGTTCGACGATAATTATAACTATTTTATGTTCGAACATAAATATTCATAAATATCTGTCGAGATTTCACCAGTTTTATGTACTAAACAGAGCGCATGGGATTCAGAGAATACCTTGTATTTGACCATGGCCTCCTGGAATACCTCACTATGACACTCGCCACGCAGTGAAATTTAAAATAGGGGATCATGGAAGTGAGCGCTGGTGCGATGCTATCCTCACCTAATTGGTCACACAACTGTTTCTTGAGCTCTGATTGGTGGGAGAAACTGTATCATAGTGAAAACTTGTACTATAATGAGTCTATTATAGTATAGTTTTCTGACATATAATTGTTACATTTCGCCAGGGTCGAACATAAAGATACTAAATGAAACCATATGTTATTCAGTAAAGGAGATGTGAAATAGAAGTTGCTGCCTTCCTCACAATATGATCCCATCAACTGCGGGTACGTGAACTCGAATGAACTCAATGATGACGAGTGCGCTACATAGGCCTACTGACGTAAATGACAGCGGCGACCCAGGGTCTGCTCTCAAAACATCAATCAGATTCACGGCGGAACGTCATACTTTCAGCCAGTCTGGGTGTCTAGAAGTTGGATGAATCACACCAGTCTAATTTTAGTCAGCCTGACTTGACTCGGGCTTTTAACATCCTAACATTCCTTTTGCTTCCAAGCAGATCATCTACTCGTCCGATTCTACACGTTCCATCCCTTTTAATTTTATTTTAGACTCTGCTCACATATTGCCAACTCCAGCTAACTGATGTGACACCTAGCAGTGAAAATGAGAATCAATTCTATTCATTCTCGGATTTATTCGTGTTCTATAGGCTATTCACGAGAATATTCATTAATAAAATTAAATTGATTACCATTACATATTAAAGGGCGATTTATGTATTTCATATTTTTATATGAATTTCAAGAGCCTCCGAGGCAACACGCCGGCATTTCACCATTGGGTCCGTGGTCCAAATCCCGGACACTCCATGTGAGATTTGTGCTTGACAAAGCGGAGGCAGACAGGTTTTTCTCCGGGCACTCCGGTTTTCCCTGTCACAAATTTAATTCCAACAACACTCTCCACTATCATTTCATTTCATCTGTCATTCATTTAATCATTGCCCCAGGGGAGTGCGACAGGCTTCGGCAGTCGGTACAGTTCATATCCTCGCCGCTAGATGGGGGCTTCATGCATTCCATTACCTGACCCGGTCAGTCGACTGGAAGCAGGCTGTGGATTTTCACTTGAATTTCTGAGTAATTGCTGGAAATGCCGTCCTTCTACTTCTAAACACACGTTGCACCGACGCGACGTAGGAAGTTTTGGTACACTCGCTGTAATTCATCCTTACTGATATTTCGTATCATTGCAGTTTTTTGGCTCTCGAGAGCCTCCTAATTACGCTGATTGTTTCTGTATAGCTTTTTGAGGTTCCCCCACAAGTAAAAAGAAGATACAGTCAGTCTGAGAGACTAGACTTTATATCATTTCAAATGACGCATGCTACAAATACTACACATGTTAGAAAGGCTCAGGAGGGCTCTTTCAACAGACTCCATTGCCCATTAACTTAGGCTTCCCGCGCGGGGAACGGAGAGCGGGAGGTGCACTTTGCTGCATGACGTCACGCACTCGCCGTCTCCGTTTCGCATAACGCCAGACCGCAGGAGTAAACTCAGACTCAACAGACTCCATTACCCTTTAACTTAGGCTTCCCGCGTGGGGGCTGCATGACGTCACCCACTCGCCGTCTCCGTTTCGCATAACGCCAGACCCCATGAGTAAACTCAGACTCAGAGCATATGCACTGAACAACATGATAGCTGTCAACATGGAAGTTCGGGTTTGAATCCAGGCTCTGTTGAGGAATTTAATTCTGGTCTGAGGGCTTGGACGGGGTACACTCAGATTCGTGAGTCAAAAGTGAGAAGAGCTGCGTGTGGTGAAGATAGAAAGAAAGAAAGAAAGAAGGAAAGAAAGAAAGAAAGAAAGAAGGAATATGAATGAATGGATGAATGAATGTAAGAAAGAATGAAAGAAAGAGAGAAGGAAAGAACCAACGAAAGAAAGAAAGAAGGAAAGAGAGAAAGAAAAAATGAATGAATGTAAGAAGGAGTGAAAGAAAGAAAGAAAGAAAGAAAGAAAGAAAGAAGGAAAGAAAGAAAGGAAGAATGAATGAATGAATGAATGAATGAATGAATGTAAAAGGAAAGAAAGAATATAAGAAAGAAAGAAAGAAAGAATACGAATGAATGAATGTAAGAAAGAATGAAAAGGGAAGGAAAATGTAAGAAATAAATAAATAAACAATAAATGAATGAACGTAAGAAAGAATGAAAGAAAGAAAGATTAAATTAATGTATGTAAGAAAGAATGAATGATAGAGAGAATGAAAGAAATAATGAATTAATGGAGAATGAATGAAAGACAGACCGTCCTTGAAATGTTTTTCCGTGGTTTCCAATTTTCAACACCAGGCAAATGTTGGGACGTTACCTTTTGACAGGCCACGGCCGCCTCCTCCTTCAATCTTGCCCAGTTTAATTCACCTTCATGTATTCCATCTCTCATCCCGACGCGCAGGTCTCCCACGGGCGTCGACTAGAAAGACTTGCATTCGGCCTCTCAGGAGGTCACACGAAAAAAACAAATGAGTTTCTATGGCTACGAGAATATCGATTTTAAGTTTGCAAAACATAACTGGAGTATAAAGCTGGCGTAGTCAAGCCTTGCTTTACGCCGTATGGGAAAAGAATAAATTAGACGGAATAAGTTTTTAGAGCACTCCACAGAATGGAATGAGCGTAAAGAGAATGGAATACGGTTCTGTTCTTGTTGGCTGTTTCACGAGTTCTTCGCACGCAGGGATCATTTATCTTCCACCACAAACAAATAGTGGGTAGCGCTCCCCACCACTGAAAACAGCAGCGCAGGGTTGCGCGTAGTTTACTAGAGAGGGATGTCTTCGAGAAACACACAGCGTGAATCTCAGGCATTGAAATAGCCCATGTAGGTTGTTGCTTCTCTTCAGGGAAGTGACGTATTCATTGTTGTTGTTGTTGTTGTTGTAAGGGTGGGAACAGCGAGGTAATCTGTCCTTGTATTCATAGCGTGTCTTAAAACTCACGAGTCTTAAAATTCACGAGTCTCAAAATTCACGAATTTCAAGATGAGGGTTAGTAAAAGTAGGTTCTAACCGGTTCCTGTACTTGGGCCAGTCTCAAAACCCACGAGCCAATTTATTCTCTGAGAACACAAAATAACGACCTCCATGATTCCAATGAAGTTCTTAGGACTGCTTGATATCACCAAGCAGAATGGCCGAGTTATACTTGGAGAATTTGGTCTGTGGTAGGTTGATAATACCTGGTAAAACAATACAAACGAAATCACAGGCAGTGTAAGTCACCGTACTGCTCATACTTCCTGTGGTTATCGCAGGCACGTGCTCTCCGGAGTCGTGGGTTTTGAGACTATTTGTTACTATTTTTAGCCTACTTTTCACATTTTGCATAAATGAGGAAAAAGTAGACTTATTAGATCGATCCGGGAAAATGTGTGTGTCTGTCTGTCTGGCTGTCTGTCCGAATCTGTGTGAGAAGCGCACAGCGAATAAAGCGCACATACAGGTATTTGCGAAGAAAGCGCACAAGGGCCAATGTGACAGTTTAGGGTAGGGGTTACGTTACCAGGAAATGAATACTTGGAGCTGGTTGGAGGTGAGTCATCACGCAATACAATAGCTCAGGTTCATTCCTCCCGAGCAGCCGCCCCACCTCACCGACCCCTTCTTTGTCATTCCTGTTCTGATGGTCCTTCAAGTCACTTCGTAAGCAGCAATAATCTGTTTTAGTGTTTTAAACTTACTTGTGTTAAAGTTATTTTACTAGTATACCTAGTGTTTTGAACGTTTTCTTTCTTTTTAGTATTTATACATGGTTTAGTTATATTATGGAAGTCTTAACTACTAACAAGGGTAAGCCTGCAGCACATTATAACGGATACGCGTATAGGGAGTTTAGGAAGAATATAGATGGGTTAATAGTTTGGCGATGTCAGAAGGAAAGGTCAAGTAGGTGCCGTGGAATGTTAAAAAGTAAAAATGGCGAAGTTTTAGAAGTTACTGATCACTCATGTGCAGCACCGGACACAGCCAGATTGGAAGTTATGAAGAGCATCAACGTTGCAAAGAAGAGAGCCCGTGAAGAAGACACGTCCATTTCAAAGATCTACAGAGAAGAACTGGGAGAACTCCACAACAAGGGCTACAATTTTGTAACAGAAATGCCGCAACAACTCACCACAAAAAGAAGTATGTACATACAGAGAAACAGTGCGCGTGGAACCCAAAAGGAGCCTAAGACTAGAGAAGAAGTAATTTTAGACGAAGAATTGCTTCAGATGAACGACGGATCAAAATTTATGTTAGTGGACGAAGGCTCAGAGGAACGGATGATCATTTTTTGTTCAGAAAAAGGAAAAGAGTGCTTGAGGAACCTACAAGGCTTTTTCATGGATGGAACGTTTAAAAGTTGTAGTAAACAGTTCGGTCAAATTTACACCATCCATGCTGATTATGGAAGCTCCGACACAGAAACTAACGTTTATCCAGTTGTGTTTGGCCTACTTCCAAACAAGAAGAAAACTACATACGTTCGTTTTTTTTCGTCATGTACTGCAAGCAGTCCCAGAATGGAATCCAAGACACATCCACGTTGATTTCGAGGCGAGTGCAATAGCTGCAATTAGAGAAGTTCTGCCATCAGTTGAAATCCATGGGTGCTACTTTCATTTGAAAAAATGTCTGTGGAGAAAAATACAAGAAATTGGACTGACATGTGAATATAGAGAAAATGAAGAAATCCGACTGTCCACTCAAATGTGTGCTGCATTAGCCTTCTTGAAAACTGAAGATGTCCAAGATGGCTGGGTCGAAATTCACTCACAGGCTCTTGAAAACCCGAAATTAACTCGCTTCTTCGACTACTTCGTCGAACAGTGGCTGCATAATGACGAAATTCCTATTGAATTGTGGAATTGCTATGCTAGGCGACACAGGACTACGAACGTGGTGGAAGGTTGGCACAACAAAATCAACAATCTTCTTGGACGACCCAACCCCAAAATCAGAGATGTCATACTTTGTTTCAAGAGTGAAGCGGAGGAATCTTCTTGTATGTACATGAGGATAGAACTGAATTTAGCTGGGAAAAAGAGGAAGAAAACTTACATCGAGTTGGATAAGAAACTGGAAAGAACTGTGAAGAAGTATGAAGAAAATGGTGACATCACAGCGTGTTTAAAGACAGTTTCATATCTACAAAAACTTGGCTAGACCTTCTTTCTAGAAGAAAAGCAAGACCCGAAAAGAATGTAAATAGTAAACAGTTAATATTGACGAAGCTACATTCATGCTGATTTAAAGCAAGCCTAAGTATACTTTAAAACTGTAAATATATTTAAAAAGTTAACATTGACGAAGCTATACTCAAGCTGATTTTAAACACGCCTAAATGATTAACAAGAAGTTCCGTTAAGAACTATACAGCCTACTTTTCATGCCAATGATTATTCTACAGAATATGAACCTATCTAGAATAATGACGAAATTAAGTTGCTAATATCGAAATTTCCAATTAGTTCGAAATACTGTATACCTGGCATAATGTATCCTAATAGAGCACTACAGTTGGCAGCCCTGATGACTGAATATATTCTTAGTTCCATCTCTTAAGGTACAAAATACAAAATTTGGTTGAAGTCCAATGAATCGCATGGACGTTACATGCAGTTAAACATTGGATCTAACAGCGCGCGTAAAATCATGTTGGCAACAATGTCATGCATGTATTGGTCAGAAATAATCTGAAATAATATGATCTATTGTTGTGCCAATTTTGAATGAAATCCATTAGTTAGTATAGAAGTTACATGCATTTTAAAATTGGACCTATCAGCAGGCTTAGAATCATGTTGGCAGCACTGACGTATATTAGTTACTCCAAATTCGTCTAGAATGCCAGGTACTATACGTGTGCAAATTTTAGAGCTATTGGCTTGCATACTTTCTGATATATTGATATTAGGGTAACAAA
This sequence comes from Meconema thalassinum, assembly GCA_946902985.2. Lineage (NCBI taxonomy): Eukaryota > Metazoa > Arthropoda > Insecta > Orthoptera > Tettigoniidae > Meconema > Meconema thalassinum. Next base: position 242,547,829 of record OX336396.1, read on the forward strand.
AATAGGGACAGCACATATTAACAGTTGGCAGCCCTGGTTGCTCCTTAGAATACGCATAGTCATATCTGTTATGGTACACATAACACATACGAAATTTGGTTGAAATCCAAATGATAGTATGGAAGTTGCATGTATTTAAAGTTGGACCTGTCAGCAGGCTTAGAATCATGTTGGTAGCACTGACGTATATAAGTTACTCCAAATTAATATAGAATGTCAGGTACTATACGTGTGCATAGTTTAAAGCTGTCGGCTTGCATACTTTCTGATATATTGGTATTTGGATAAAATAAATTAGGAGCATTTATTAACAGTTGGCAGCCCTGGTAGGTCTTAAGAATACGCTCAGTCATATCTGGTTATGTACACATACAACATACGAAATTTGGTTGAATTCCAATTGATAGTGTAGAAGTTATATGCATTTAAAAATTGGACCTATCAGGAGGCTTATAATCATTTTGGCAACACTGCCATGTTTGGCCTCCTGGAAATTAAACTGAAATATTATTATCTATAGGTGTGCCAATTTTGAAATAGCTCCCATTCATACTTTCCAAGATATCCAACATGGAGCTCAAATTTCAATTGCGATTTTTTAGCAGTTGGTAGCACTGGCATCATTTTCAAATATGGCCGTGAGATATTCAGGTGTAGATCTTTACTCCTACCAAATTTTGTTTCGATTGCTGAAGCCGTTTAGGAGTTGATAGGGGGGGACACACACACAGCCAGACAGACAGACAGAAGGACAGACAGACAGACAGACAGACAGACAGACAGACACACATTTGCCCGATCTCATAAGTCTACTTTTTCCTCATTTTTGCAAAATGTGAAAAGTAGGCTAAAAATATTTAGTAATTAATCATTTAGCCAGTCCACAGCCTGGATAAAGTGTGATGGGAATCAGAAACTAATTAATTCAACTTTTATTTTCTGTGTAACACTCCTTATTTCTAAGAAGATAGGGGCGGGATTCCTTCTGTAACTCCAAAAGGGTTGACTGTGCGCTTTCTTCGCAGTGCGCTTTTCTCGCAGTGCGCTTTTTTCGCGACACCGTCTGTCCGTCTTGCTGTGTGCGTGTCCCCCCCCTATCAACTCCTAAACGGCTGCAGCAATCACAACCAAATTTTGTATGAGTAAAGATGTGCACCGGAATATCTCGCGTCCATATTTGAAAATGATGTCAGTGCTACCAACTGCTGAAAAAACGCACTAGAAATTTGAGTACCATGTTGGTTATCTTGCAAGGTATGCACGGGAGCTATTCCAAAATTGGCACACATGTAGATAATAATATTTCAGTTAAATTTCCAAGGAGGCCAACCATGACAGTGTTGCCAAAATAATTTTAAGCCTTCTGATAGGTCCAATATTTAAATGCATATAACTTCTACACTATCGATTGGATTTTAACCAAATTTTGTATGTAATAACTGTACATAAACAGATATGACTGAGTGTATTCTTAAGAGCCACCAGGGCTGCCAACCGTTAATAATTGCTCTCTCTCTTTTTTTTATCCAAATACCAATATATCAGAAAGTATGCAAGCCACCAGCTTTAAACTATGCACACGTATATTCTGACATTTTAGATTAATTTGGAGTAACTTATATACGTCAGTTCTACCAACATGATTATAAGCCTGCTGATAGTACCAATTTTTAAATACATGTAACTTCTATACTATCAGTTGGATTTCAACCAAATTTCGTATGTGCTATATGTACCATAACAGATATGACTATAAGTATTGTTAAGAGCAATCAGGGCTGCCAACTGTTAATAAATGCATTCTATATGTTTTACCCTAATATCAATATATCAGAAAGTATGCAAGCCAACAGCTCTATACTTTGCACACGTATAGCACCTGACATTCTAGATTAATTTGGAGTAATTAATACAAGGCAGTGCTGCCAACATGATTCTATGCCTGCTGATATGTCCAATTTTAAAATACATGTAACTTCTATACTAACAAATGGATTTCATCCAAAATTGGCACAACAAGATATCATAATATTTTAGATTATTTCTGACCAGCACACGCATGGTATTGTTGGCAACATGCTTTTACGCGTGCTGATAGATCCAGTGTCTAACTGCATGTAACGTCCATTGGACTTCAACCAAATGTTGTATTCTGTACCATAAGAGATGGAACTAAGAATATATTCAGTCACCAGGGCTGCCAACTGTAGTGCTCTATTAGGCTACATTATACCAGGTATATTTTGAACTAATTAGATATCTCGATATTACCAACTTAATTTCGTCATTATTCTAGATAGGTTCATATACTGTAGAATAATCATTGGCATGAAAAGTAGGCTGTATAGTTCTTCACGGAACTTCTTGTTTAGTTCGTGAGTTTTGAGACTCGTGAGTTTTGAGACGTAACCATTCATAGTAAGAACTTATGTTTAAACTTTTCATGATGTTTTGTTTGAGTCTTCACTATTTTGACTGGTTTGATGCAGCCCTCCATGCCTTTCTGTCCTGAGCTGATCATTTCATCTCTACATAGCTACCACACCCTACATCCGAGGCAATCTGTTTAACATATTCTAACCTTGGTCTACCCCTACAGTTCTTGCCCTCGACCCTTCCTACCATAACTAAGCTTGCTATTCCTGGGTGTCTTTGTATGTGTCCTATCAACCTATCTCTTCTCTTCATTAGCAGTTGCCAGAAACATCTCTCCTCTCCCACTCGTATTAATACCTCTTCGTTTGTAACCCTGTCTACCCATCTGATCTTGAGCCATGTTTAACATCTCTCTTTTCTTTATTTTCTTTGGCGGCCGTCTCGGTTGACTCAGACGCCATGTGAGATACTTTCTGTCCGGACGTGCCTTGAGGCTCTCCGCCTTATTATTTAAAATGTAATGTTTTCCTTTTTATTTAACATTGTTATTATGCCGAAGCCTTCCATTTACTCATGTAAGTAATACATCTAACCTTGTGTCCACTATGCTCATTTCCTAAATTTAACCTTTCTTTTTGATCTTCGTCGTGTGCTTGGATTTGCTGTGGAACCAATCGTAATGGCGGTCTCCTGTTTTATTTTGTTTGAGTCTTCGTTTAACCTTTTATTTGTGCCGTGAAATATATCTGGGAGTGATTTTGTGAGTGTATGTTTTTCTTGCTGCCAGGTGCATTGATGCTGTTTTGATTGGGCATATCTTCGAATGGGTCTCCCGTGGTTTGTGGACGTTGGCGTTTCGACCATTCTCCCAACACGAGGCATGACACCATATATTTTAGCCCTTATGTTTTCCCTTCATTCCATGCTTCGGGCAACTGGATCACGGCGGTAACTTTAAGTAGGCCTTACCGTATTCAGCTCGAACTCGGAACGTAAGTTGGGGACCATATAGGTTTAGCATGTTTTGCTAGACTACCTACAAGCACGAGTTGCTTTGTGTTTTATTACTGCATCGACGGCTGGCATTTTGTGTGTTTGATTGCGTGTATGTATCATGATATATTTCACGGACACTTGACGTCATTTGTTTCTCCTTGTAGTATCTTTGGTTTTTGCATTTCTTTTCTCTGGGGACTGCCAGCTCGATCGCATCCCCATTGCTCGCCACAGCCTCTGCGACACGCACACAGCCCTTGTTTTATCTTTGCTATGCTTGTTATTTGTGGTCGTCATGACAACCATCCATCTCTAGGCTGAGAAGTGATTGTTGTTGACCAGCGACCGGCTCCATTGCCTCTTGATCATTTACTTCCTCCCTTTTTACATCGTTTTCACGGAAGTGAGCACAGGTATGAAGTTAATTTGTTAACGTTATTTACTATCGTAAGTTATTTATTGTTATTTATATTTATCCTTCCCGTTTGAAAGTGACTTTATTTGACCCCTAGGGTACTTTTTTTTGTGTGTGTTATTCTGGCCGGGTTTCTTTGTGTGTTCGGTTTCAATTCATTAAATTTCCATTTCTTTACCCATGTGTCTTATTTAGTAGTGTTTGGCGATCGGGCTGCTCGCTCTCTCTCTCTCTCTCTCTCTCTTTAAACCTAGGCCTAACTTATTCTAGCTGTCTAGCACCAGGAGGGTATTCCTACCACTCGTCGTGGGACCACCTTCACGGAGTCTGGAGTCGCTCGGCACATCTGGCCTGCAAGTACGGGCCCAGCACAGGTCAGAAATTAACATCCATTTCCACTGCGTACTCCTTTCTTTTCTAGTTGGTTCCAGTGATGCAGCTAGGAGGCACGCCAAGAATATGTTTATTTTAAGAGGGCGGTGCAGATGGTATCAGTTGCGAGGTTAAGTCTCCTGGTCGCTTAGCCATATCCATTGTATTTTAATATTTCGCTGCATATTTTTCAATGTTGTTTTTATTCTGTTTCATGTTCCCTATTGCATACTATGCAAACAAATATTGAGAGTCAATGTGAACTTCCAAGGAGTATGGACCATAAAAATAACAAACTCTAAGGAGAGTGCAATGAGTTGGACCCTATCAACGAACCCCAGCATTGGTAATGTACTAAACAACCCTACTTCTTGTTTCGTACTCATTTCAGGCGCAGGACGGAGGCAAGACATTTGTAGTTATTGTTTTGAATTGTAGCTAGCAGTACTTCTGTAGTTTAGCCATGTATTCTCTCCCAGGTTGTAACGTGAAGAAGGAGCTCATCCAGTTTGACGATGATCTGCTATCGTTTGAAAGTGTCTGTGGGAAAGACACTAATCCATTGACTGAGGTGAAAGGCCATCGCAAGGGAGGCGTAGCCAATATAGTGTCCAAGTGGGGAATTTCATTTTCTGGTGAACTGGGAGTTTCGTCTGTATTTGAGTTCTTAGACAGGGTCAGTGAACTCTGCCATTGTTATGACCTCGAACCAGACGACATTGTTGTCTGCCTACCGTTATTGTTGAGTGGTTTAGCTTTAAAATGGTATCGACTTACCAACAGATCTTTCATCTCGTGGGTTGATTTCTGTAAGTCAATAAAGGAGCGGTTTACTACTTATGATTTTGAACATGACTTGAAGGCTGAAATTCATCGCCGTACCCAGGGTTTGGAGGAGCCTGTAGACGATTTTGTTACTGGGCTAATGACTTTAATAAGTAGGTTGTCGCAGCCCCTTCCCCTTATTGAAACTGTTGATATTGTGTATAGAAATCTAGCACCTGAGTACAAGTCTTTCATACGCCGGTCCAGTGTGTATAGTGTGGCTGACATTGTTGATCAAGGTCGTGAATGCGAGTTCAATCGGCGCCTGCGCAAGTCATATGTACCCCCACCCCTCCCCTCTGACAGTTTGTTTCCAGAGACTGCATGCGCGCAATCCCAGATTCAGAGGACTGCGCACCCATCTTCAATATCTCGTCAGGAGGACCGGGCAGTTAACCGTCCCCACTCGCATATTGTCGGGAGTATTCCCAATGCTACTTCTTCTGCGAATCCCGCTCCTCAGGATCAACAGTTACCTCGAAACCCGAACATGTATAACCGTATAAAATGTTGGAATTGTGATCGTTTGGGGCATCATTTTAATTCCTGCCGTGCGCCCTCGCGTGTGTTTTGTCACACATGTGGTCTTCGTGACGTGACGCACATAGCCTGTCCTAGATGTGCTTCGCGTCAGGGAAACGATCATGGGTCCCCGGTTTAGACCCGCCGGAGTGGCCATGCAATGAAGTTCGCCGGGAAATGAACATTTCCACGACTGGAAACTTCTGTCCTTGGGTCCCTGTAAGTGTTAAGAAATTGTCGATACCCGCTTTACTGGATTCTGGTGCTTCACGTTCATTTATTCAGCGCTCCATCGCGGAACAGCTTCCTGTTACTCAGATTTGTCCACAAGATGGGGGTTTAAAATTTTATTCTGCGGTGAAGTCATCTATTTCCGTTTCTAGCGTTGTAACATGTCATATTAAGATATGTGGTTATTCTTGGGATTGGAACTTCCATGTGGTGGATGACTTATCTACGCCTATGATCTTAGGTTCTGATTTTATGCACAAAGCAGGGTTGAGGCTTGATTTTTCGGATCATTCCTTCAGTTTTTTGTTTAAATCCAAGGAGCGGTTTCATTTTAATACTTGTGAAGCGAGTGTTCCTTGTAATTTTTCTGGTATCTCTGCTGTTCTAATCCCTCCTACTTTATTCACGAGTCAACGTGACGCTTTATCTGATTTGATGAATGAATTTCCAGATGTTCTCACGTCGGAACTGGGTTCCGCTATCGGCTACGAGTGTCATATTGATTTAACTGATGAGGTTCCAGTTAGGTCGGCGCCATTTTCGTGCTCTCCACCCAAACTCATTGCCATGAGAGAATATATTGATGATCTTAAGGCACGCGGTGTTGTGAGTCCTTCTAAGTCTTCTTATGGTAGTCCAGCATTCCTGGTGCCTAAGAAAGAGGGTACTTTTCGTTTAGTAGTTGATTATCGTCGACTCAATTCTAAGGTGGTGTTCGACAACTTTCCCCTTCCAACTCTGGAGAGCGCTTTTCAGCATTTTCACGGGGCGAAGTACTATTCCGTCCTAGATTTGAATAGTGCATATTATCAAATTCCTCTCGATCCCGAGAGCCGTAAGGTAACTGCGTTCTCCACTCCGTTCGGCCTTTTTGAGTTCAATAAGTTACCCATGGGCATTTCTATCGGCGGACAAGTATTGAGTAGGGTTTTGGACGAGTTATTTGGAGATTTAAAGTATTCATCTGTGTTTAACTATCTAGATGACCTCGTGATTTACAGTCAGTCTTTTGAGGATCACCTGATCCATTTACGTGAAGTCCTATGTCGTCTTCGCAGAGCCGGACTCACTGTTAACCCGGACAAAATCTCTTTGGCTTCGAAGCAAATCAAATTTTTAGGTCACATTCTTTCGGATGGGGGCATAGAAGTGAACCCTGAGCGTGTGCAATGTATCCAAGAGTTCCCTACTCCCACGAATGTGAAAGCAGTCCGACGTTTTTTGGGAATGGCAGGCTTTTACAATAGGTTCATTAAGGGCTTTTCGGACATTTCAGCGCCCCTGAATTATTTGAAGAAGAAGAATGTACGATTCGTGTGGGGCCCCGACCAGTGTCTCGCCTTTGAGAAATTGAAAGAATGTCTTTCTTCTGCTCCCGTCCTTCGAACTCCGGATTTTGGGAAAGATTTTATGTTACATTGTGATGCGAGTGATGTCGCAGTTTCTTGTGTGCTTAGTCAGCAGGTGCATGGTAATTTGGCACCCATCGCTTTTGCCAGTCGGATGCTTAATGATTGCGAACGCCGGTATTCCACTTTCGAGAAAGAAAGTCTGGCTGTCGTATTCGGCTGTGAACGTTTCAGATCTTTTCTAGAACATCGGCATTTCATAGTGTATACCGACAATGAAGCTCTGTCCTGGATGCGCTCGCATGTCAACAAATTGGGACGTATAAATCGTTGGATTCTTCGTCTATCCTCTTTCAGCTTTGACATCATTCACGTCAGAGGCAGTGAAAATGTTGTAGCGGATTGTTTGTCACGCATGTTTGAGGAACCTCCTCCCATTGTTGAGATCCCCGAGCCAGTGAATCTTCTCCAACACATTCCATGGTCTTTTACTGACATCCGTACGTACCAAGCAGATGACCCATTTTGTGTCACATTGCGTGAAAAAATTCTCGGGAAAGATCCTGGTGTATCTGAGTTTTCATTGCGCAATGATGTTATAGTGCATACCGCTCCTCGATCTTCGAAATGTAGGATTTTCGTGCCAGAGAATATACGAAGTATGCTCTTGGCGTATTTCCATGAATCCTGTTTTGGATTACATTTAGGTATGACGAAGACTTTCCATAAAATCTCTCAGGAATTCTTCTGGCCTCATTTGAAAGCGGATGCTTTTGCTTTCGTCCGAAAATGTGTTACGTGTCAACGTTCTAAGCCAGCAAAGAATTCTCGCATTGGACTTCACCACGCTGACACGATGTCATATCCTAATGAGCGCCTGTTTATAGATTATTTTGGTCCCCTAGTTTGGTCATCTTCTGGTCATAAAGCTATACTTACAGTCGTTGATGGATTTTCAAAATTTGTATGGTTATTTCCTGTCAGGGAAATCACGACACGTACCACTGTTAGGCTTTTGACCAATCATATTTTTGGTGTTTTTGGTCCTCCAAAGTTTTTAGTGTCCGATAACGCGAGCGTTTTCCGGTCCAAGTCTTTTAGATCAATGTGTTTTTCTTGGGGAATTGATCATGTCTTTTTGGCACCCTACCACCCTCAGCCAAATCACGTTGAAAGGTTTCATCGTAACTTGAAGGCTTGCTTGAGTGCGTTCCACAACGCAGATCAGTCACGTTGGGACGCAAATCTTCAGTTTTTCTCCTTAGGATTTAACACTGCTCTTCATGAATCGACGAATTCTACCCCTTCGGAATTGTTTTTAGGAAGGCGTATTGTTGATCCACTTCAGCTTCAGTGGAAAATAGATTATCTGGCTGCGCCATCCCGCCGTACCTCAGTCAAAGAAAAATGGGAAGTTGCTGTACGGCATCTGAAAAGGGCACGAGATCGCGTGGCGTCTCGCTATAACAAGGGTAGGCAACCTGTTTGTTTTCAGGTGAATGACGACGTGCTAGTGCGCCTGCACCCACAGAGTTCGGCCAAGAATAAGGAGTCAGCTAAGCTAATGCTTCGCTGGAGCACGCCCAAAACTATCACTAGATTTTTAACACCTGTCACTGTTGAATTGATCTCCAAGGAGAATCCCACCGACGTATCCAGAGCTCACATATCTCAATTGAAACCATTTATTGTGTAACCTTCTTATTTGCTGTGATTAATGTTGTCCTTTTTCTGCGTAGGTTAGCCAATCATAATTTGCTTATGTTATCCAAGGAAGCTAGTATTCATATGGCGTCTCCTTGACCTGCCTATTATTGAACCAATTTTGACCGAGGCAGAGTCAAGTACAAATTTACGAGCTCAAGAAAGAAAATAATACAAGAAGAAATAGGCCTACATACTCTGTGTAACTTAATATTTATTGTAAAAATATGTATTTTTGCGAATTCGGCCAGTAGAGAATTTATATTCTATAAATAATGGACACATTATATCGCTTCTTTGTTATTTTAATACGTCACTTTCATGATGGGTATAAGGAGAATGGCAGACTTCGGCGTCAAAGGGCGAAAGTCTTTTGTTTATGATTTTCGTCCGTGTCTCTATCTACTTTTCTTGTCATTGTAACGCTCAGGCGAACCGTAATACCATTATGACAAGCCCAGGGATCGTCAAAGGAACGCGCGCCTTTGGGGACCCCGAAGGAGTTCTGTCCTGATATTGCGATCGCCGAAGCGATCTGATTATTTTTATATATTACTTCATTTTATAACTGTATTCTTTCTGATATGGTTCAATTGCTTAAGTGATTGTTATATCGATCAACCTCCCCCCTCATATTTTGTGTACTGTTATAGTTGTTGACAAACCACCTGTGTGATAAGGATGTTGTGTATTTAGGAACACTTGGGACATGTTTGATTTCAAAGCGGTGGTACTTAGTGATGTAAAAAGAAAAATCTTTTATTATTATAAATAATTTTTCTTTTGGGGGGTGGTGTGGATCCTGAGCCATGTTTAACATCTCTCTTTTCTTTATTTTCTTTGGCGGCCGTCTCGGTTGACTCAGACGCCATGTGAGATACTTTCTGTCCGGACGTGCCTTGAGGCTCTCCGCCTTATTATTTAAAATGTAATGTTTTCCTTTTTATTTAACATTGTTATTATGCCGAAGCCTTCCATTTACTCATGTAAGTAATACATCTAACCTTGTGTCCACTATGCTCATTTCCTAAATTTAACCTTTCTTTTTGATCTTCGTCGTGTGCTTGGATTTGCTGTGGAACCAATCGTAATGGCGGTCTCCTGTTTTATTTTGTTTGAGTCTTCGTTTAACCTTTTATTTGTGCCGTGAAATATATCTGGGAGTGATTTTGTGAGTGTATGTTTTTCTTGCTGCCAGGTGCATTGATGCTGTTTTGATTGGGCATATCTTCGAATGGGTCTCCCGTGGTTTGTGGACGTTGGCGTTTCGACCATTCTCCCAACACGAGGCATGACACCATATATTTTAGCCCTTATGTTTTCCCTTCATTCCATGCTTCGGGCAACTGGATCACGGCGGTAACTTTAAGTAGGCCTTACCGTATTCAGCTCGAACTCGGAACGTAAGTTGGGGACCATATAGGTTTAGCATGTTTTGCTAGACTACCTACAAGCACGAGTTGCTTTGTGTTTTATTACTGCATCGACGGCTGGCATTTTGTGTGTTTGATTGCGTGTATGTATCATGATATATTTCACGGACACTTGACGTCATTTGTTTCTCCTTGTAGTATCTTTGGTTTTTGCATTTCTTTTCTCTGGGGACTGCCAGCTCGATCGCATCCCCATTGCTCGCCACAGCCTCTGCGACACGCACACAGCCCTTGTTTTATCTTTGCTATGCTTGTTATTTGTGGTCGTCATGACAACCATCCATCTCTAGGCTGAGAAGTGATTGTTGTTGACCAGCGACCGGCTCCATTGCCTCTTGATCATTTACTTCCTCCCTTTTTACATCGTTTTCACGGAAGTGAGCACAGGTATGAAGTTAATTTGTTAACGTTATTTACTATCGTAAGTTATTTATTGTTATTTATATTTATCCTTCCCGTTTGAAAGTGACTTTATTTGACCCCTAGGGTACTTTTTTTTGTGTGTGTTATTCTGGCCGGGTTTCTTTGTGTGTTCGGTTTCAATTCATTAAATTTCCATTTCTTTACCCATGTGTCTTATTTAGTAGTGTTTGGCGATCGGGCTGCTCGCTCTCTCTCTCTCTCTCTCTCTCTTTAAACCTAGGCCTAACTTATTCTAGCTGTCTAGCACCAGGAGGGTATTCCTACCACTCGTCGTGGGACCACCTTCACGGAGTCTGGAGTCGCTCGGCACATCTGGCCTGCAAGTACGGGCCCAGCACAGGTCAGAAATTAACATCCATTTCCACTGCGTACTCCTTTCTTTTCTAGTTGGTTCCAGTGATGCAGCTAGGAGGCACGCCAAGAATATGTTTATTTTAAGAGGGCGGTGCAATCTTCATCATTCTCCTGTAACACCAGATTTCAAACGCTTCAATTTTCCTCTTTTCTGCTGCACCAATAGTCCAAGTTTCACTTCCATACAGTGCCACGCTCCAGACAAAAGCTTTGAAAATGACTTCCTAATACCTAAATCTATATTCACTGTCAACAACTTCCTTTTTTGTAGAAATACTTTCCTTGCTTGAGCCAATCAACTTTTTTATATCCTCTTTGCTTCGTCCATCACTGGTAACTTTGCTTCCAAAGTAAAAGAAGTCTCCTACTTCCTTTAGCTTTTCATACGGATCGATAAATCATTAAAGAGGAAACTCAGATTAGAGGCTCTCGACACATGCATCATCCAGTATTGACTTATTCCTGTCAGACTTGGTACTTAACGGCCAAGCAAAAGAGAGCATTAGAAGTGTGTCAGAGGAGAATGGAGAGGAAAATCTTAGGCATATCACTGAGTGACAGAGTTTCAAATGAGGGACTCCAAGAAATCACATCTTTGGTGAATGTCGCGCATAAGGCCGCTAGAATTAAGTGGAAATGAGCAGGGGACGTTGCACAGTCGTGCGGATGCGGGGCGGATGCGGATAACGTTTGGTGTATCCGCACAGGGCTCTATCCATAAGTATAGTACATTTTGCCGTACTGATGGGTCTCTTTAAAGTTGTAATCCTTTAAATGGAGAGAAAAATAATGATAGTGTCCATATCTGTGAATCATAGCAGCACATAGTTCCGTTTTCATTACTAAGCTGAACTTAGATAAACAGATTAACACGTTGGCTATGTAAACAGGGCCATTTGAACTGCTGTACAGTACTTCCCACCATAAACTGGTAGACATGTTAACCTACTTCATCTCATCAGAGGACAGTAAATGGTGTCATTGAACCTAACGTCCTAGTGGCCTTAATACGTTCCCAGAAATAACACACGACATCATACCTCGCCACTAAATCAAACAGGATTCATTTCACTTGGCCTCGTAAGTTAGGACTGCTTGAATTAAATCCAAATGGAGGGCACATGGAGAATATTACTTACTTTACTTTTATCGTTGTAGCCACTAGGGACCGCGAGATCACAACTGTTTTTCTTCTTGTTAACCCACCATGCCTTCATCCTTTCGGAATGAGATTTCTTCCATTCATCCGAGTGAACATATCTCTTGCTGGGTTTTACTTCCTCTTGATGAACCTGACGGAGTTAATGTATCAATGGGGTTATGGACAAGATATCTGATTCAGGAATTTCTAACTTTAACAAGTCCTTATCCACTTCCACCAGCCAAAGACCTTTAATCCTCGCAAGTATGATAATAAACGGTTGTAGAATCTACTGACTGGCATTCTGAGGTGGGCATAGACTGTTATTCTCCATTTCCGGATTACACTTGAGACCTTTTCAGTGTTGGAGTAGCCTATATTTCTGAATTACTCCAGAGCTCAAAAGAAAAGGAAGGAAGCTTTTAGTTTAACGTGACCGTTAATCATGCGATCATGAGCCACGGGACCTCCTTTTTACGTGGAATCCGAACCACAGGACATGGCATTTCACTTCGAAAATCTCACATGCTTTGACCGGGAATTGAACCCGGTCCACCTTGGTGAGAGGTCAACAGCTTGACCGCTGCGCCACCCCGTCCCCTACTCCAGAGCTTGTATCCTCCATCTTTGAACTTAGGACCAAGAATTTTCCTAATAATATTTCTTTCCTTTACTTCAAGTCTCTCGATCGGGCCAGCTGCGCGGTTTGTTAGGCATTCCGGAGCATACAGTGCGTCCGGCCTAATCACAGTTTGATGGTGTCTTAACTTTTCATTCCTAGATATGGACTTATTATTGTACATTTGGTGTGTGAGGCGGAGAATACTATTATTACTATTATTAATAAATTTTACTTGCCACGGTGGGCGAGTGGTTATCGTGTTGGTCTACCTACCCCAAGCTTGCAGGTTCGCTCTTGGACATGGTAAATGATTTCTGAAAGTGAAAAAAATCATTTCACGCATGTCATATGTTGTTGACACATTAATGAAACCATTTGAATTCAGTAGGCCGTGTTCATAACGGCAAAATTAATCTCGGGATTCTGCGCCAACCCAAAAGTTCCTCCTACTAGAAAGCGCTATAACGTTAAGGAGCTTAGATATCTAACCTCCTTGACTTTCATAGCACTCCAAGGAACAACAAAAGATTCGACATGCAAGCTGCCCTCTGGGTGGCAAATAAAGTTTGCACCCGGCACCTGAGGCCATACGATATTATTATTATTATTATTATTATTATTATTATTATTATTATAAAACAGATTATTAATCACTATACTATTGTTCAGTAGGCCTACATGTTTCGGCTTGCCAATGAAGACGTCTTCAGCTAAGAGTTCAATTACTGTTAGAATATTAATTAAGATATCGTTGTGTCAAAACCATATACAGTATCACTGATTACTAAACGCGACTAAATGTGACTAAACGCCAGTTTAGGTGAAGAACGGTGTAAGCGAGCAATTTTTCAACCGTAGATCAACCCTTTTTCCAAAGCTATGGCCTATAGTTTTTGTGGACTGAAATGGTTCCTGAATGTCCAAACTAACTTTTAACATCAAACACCGAGGAAGTGTCGAGGAACGATGTATGGTTATAGGACATAACGTACTACTTGGCCGGCTGATAACCTGCGAAGAGTCAGCTAATGACCTTAAAATATTTAGGAGAGGACATAACGTACCACTTGAAAGAGTGGGAAGTATTTAGGGTGCATGAAACCCTAACCACACGGCCACTTGCTCGGTATTGCTCAATTAATCCTGGTAATAAATACGTGGGCAATAACATAATATAAACGGCTTCTTTCATTCCATCCCTGACCCGGTCGGAGACTGGAAGCAGGCTGTGGATGTTCATTTCAAACTAATATAAAATAGGATAAGTTTTTGGATTCTCATCACACTTTATCCAGGCTTTGGACTGTTTAAAATCAGGTGTGGTTATGCTCTGGTCATTTTTCGTTTTCTTTACTTTGTTTTTTTATTTTTTTAAATTGTTTTTGTGGGTTTTATATCCTAGCGAATAGCAAATTCGTCATGGGAAGTTTAATTCTAAATGAATTGCAAGTTCGCCATGTGAAGTTTCATTCCAAGTTCTGCGAATATGAGAGAGAGCTCTCAAGCAAGATTTCAAGTTTCCATTCTCTTCATACCGCTTCATTATTCTGTCAAGTCGTTCATCATACTTGACATATTTCTTCTTTCTCTTTGAACTTTCAACGTACAATTCGTACTTCATCCGTCGAAGTGCGCACATAAACCGCCCTTATTCGTTGTACACAACTCCATGTTACAATACCAAAATGTTTAAAGCCGCACAGTGTAATCGCCACTGATGTTTATGTGGTAATGAACCTGTAACTGGAATGCCCGTCTGACATCAAGTGGTACGTTATGTCCTAGCGTAAATATTTGGGGATTACGGTAAAACTGTTCTTAGGTAGATAACGACCTAAGTGGTACGTTATGTCCGGACACCACGATGTACTTAGTTATAATAAGACAAAAGTGAAAATAGACATGAATTAATGCAACACTACCAAGGTACCCTAGAAACGGAAAACTAGGTATCATAGAAGCTGATGCCCTCATTATCCCTAGAAAAATCTAAATATCTAAAAGTTTTTCTAGGGGGCCAAGCTTATGAACTTTAAAATTGGGTTTCAGAAGCAGTTCGGCGTAAGTTTGTTAGAGTATTTTAACCCATTGGTTAACTTTGTTTCCAAAGCGACGACCTATAGTTTTCGTGAGCTAAAAAGTTTGCTAAAGTTCAAACAAACTTTTAACATCAACAAACCTAGTTAGAGAACTTATTGCTTGCGATTCACCGTCAATATCCACTGTGTTTTCAAATCAATTTTGTGAGGTCGTGAAGGGAATTTACATGTAGCATATTCAATTGTTCTGTGTGTTCTATTATTGCAGCTTGCCACGGTGGGAGAGGGGTTATCGTGTCTGATTAATAACCCCCCCAAGCTTGCAGGTTCGCTCCTGGCCGTGGTGAGTGATTTTTTGAAAGGCGGCAACACCAAGTTCCTCATTTCTCTACAAGAAAGCGCTATAGTGTCAAGGAGCTTAGATATCTAACCTCCTTGACTTTCATAGTGCTTCAAGGAACAGCAAAAAATTCGACATGCAAGCTGCCTTCCGGGGGTCAAATAAAGATTGCACCTGGCACCAGAGGGCATTCGATATTATTATTATTAACCATCATGTTGCGACTGTGGTGCTGAGAGACAAACTGTGAATCACATCACCCAAGAATGCCCACTAAGCCGTTTCGATGGAGATAGAAGATAATTTTTCCTGGGCACGCCACAAGCAATTAACTATGTAAATAGTGTAAATATAAATTTGTGACTCATGTATACGCCATACGATAAATAAATAAATAATAAATTATTAACCAAAAATACTACTCAAGGTTTTGACATCGTTACTGTAAGAAAGAATAAATGCTCGTACGTTTTCGATGTACATCAATACTCAGCTGATCGCGGCATGTAACAGCTTCTCGGAAACATCGGAACCTTCGGAAACCTCCGGCTCGATACCTGTGACGTATAGTGAGTATGACGTCACAGCATTCGGGCAGCCTGACACATAGTGATAATAAAACCATGTATAACCTTTCTTTCAATACTCCTCTCCCTTCATCTTAAGTTCAGTGATGATATCTCCAACCGTCGAGTATGTAGGGTTTGTCAATGTGTTTAGTTTTTAATTTCAATTCCTTAAAACGACCCCTGTTATTTACAACAGAAGCGATTACTGGATTGTTATGGCATCCACACTGACAGTTTAGATTCCTAATGTTCTTATCGGGTGACGATGGATATGATTTTGGGCTAGGCGTCAACCAAACATTGCGTAATAAAACCTAAAAGTGTGACGATTCTACATTATACCTAAGGAAAGAAGTATTTAACTAATTCTGAAGTGTAATAGCCCTCTAGGCCTCCTATATGGTTACCAAGGCAGCAAGTATTCATCATCTAGAGAACTGTGTAAAGGCCATCGAGGACTCCTATATGGTTACCAAGGCAACAAGTATTCATCATCTAGAGAACTGATGTGTAAAGGCCATCAAGGACTCCTATATGGTTACCAAGGCAGCAAGTATTCATCATCTAGAGATCTGATGTGTAAAGGCCATCAAGGACTCCTATATGGTTACCAAGGCAGCAAGTATTCATCATCTAGAGATCTGATGTGTAAAGGCCATCAAGGACTCCTATATGGTTACCAAGGCAGCAAGTATTCATCATCTAGAGATCTGATGTGTAAAGGCTATCAAGGACTCCTATATGGTTACCAAGGCAACAAGTATTCTTCATCTAGAGAACTGATGTGTAAAGGCCATCTAGGACTCCTCTATGGTTACCGAGGCAGCAAGTATTTATCATCTAGAGAACTGATTTGTAAAGACCATCAAGGACTCCTCTATGGTTACCAAGACAGCAAGTATTCATCATCTAGAGATCTGATGAGTAATGGCCATCTAGGACCCCTATACGGTTACCAAGGCAGCAAGTATTCATCATCTAGAGAACTGATGTGTAAAGGCCATCAAGGACTCCTCTATGGTTACCAAGGCAACAAGTATTCATCATCTAGTGTGCCCTTTTGTACAAAAAATATGCAAATCACTGTCCAACTGCTCAGTCTTATCTCTTTGGGACATAGAACGTCCTCCCACTGAGTGATTCAGACATTATAGGATCAAGCTTGGGATAACACTTCAATGAAATGAAATTCAAAATCCTACTATAAAACTATTTAATTATCAAAATTTGGCGCTACAATACACAGAAATAAACTGAATCAGCTTCACAATTGTTCTAATGAACAAGGAACAAATACAACATTAATCTATAAAAATCAATATTTGAGGTTCCACTGAATCCTAAACAAAATTATCAAAACTGCTCTCACTTCCATTTAGCAACACTACAAAATTCTTTCAAAACGAGCTCAAAGTCTCGGTAAAAATTGTTACATATAATTTTCATTAAAAAACACACTAAATATTCTTAACTTGAATATTTTATAAGTTTGAATTTATGTTAATAAAAATAAATGGTGTCAACAATTACCATTTATTTGGGTACCACCTGATATTCAGACTATATCATCCCTCCTTCCAACACTACCAAACTGTATTTGTCTTCGGGAATCTCATGCACCACAAGCTATAGAAATTACTGATAAAATCAAATCAAGACAGACTCCCAGCTGTCCGATTATTTCCATAAATACTTGGGAACAATAACATACAAAATGTAACAATACAAAGGGATTTTCATTATTGTCTCAATGACAATCTAATTATTAATGAAGTGCGGATCTACAATACAACGGCATGGATAAATAATCGTTGCAAAACTCGGTACAGATTACCGGTCCATTAAGAGATTTATTACAGCAGAACGCAGACGGTGTCGGTCTCTGTTACTGGCCTACCCCAACAGTGGCCTTCATTAAGAAAACGTCGAGACACTTTAGGCTTTAAATTTATGACGGCTAGGGCAAGTCAATGCTTCCTCCCTCCTGGACGATACTTTACAACAGCTTTCAAACAAGCGTGACTTTTAAGACTTGGAAAGGCGACACATCACATTCATTTAAGAAAACAATCTGAGGTTCTAATGACCTATTTCTGTGGCTCAGGTATAATTATAATTGCGGAGCTTTAAAACTGGCGAGTAAGAACTCAATAAAACCAATAATAATTAAGGGGCTTTTGACGTGAGAGAACTCCGGTTCGATTCTCTGGCCAGCCTCTAGGATATTTCCATTCTTGAGGACTTAGGGCTAACTCCTGGAGCGAGGGTATCTGACCACTCCTCCGAATAATAATAGCGACTTTTGGAAAAGGTATTCGCACACAATTCCGCGCTTGACAGTAAACATTAGCACACTTTAAAGTTTGTCATACAAACACACACATAATCATTTACTTCATCCAGCTGATCCCCGCAATTATAATCTCCTGGCATTATTTTCACCGCATTTATAACGTGACCATTAATAATATAGCGCTCAATGGCGACAATCAATATATTCGTGATGCCTTCCAAATCTAATATTTATTCCAACATAATTAATTTCTTCGTCCAAAAATAGTAGTTTTGCCTTTAACGTAATCTTGACTTTTCATTTACAAGAACACAACTGGTTCAATAATTATCATTATCATTATTATTATTATTATTATTATTATTATTATTATTATTATTATTTCAGCACACAACGGCTCATAGTTGAATATTACATCAATAATTTGTTCATTCATTACATTATTCTTATCATTTTAGCACATAACGGCTCATACTTGAATATAGGGTCATTAGCACTAAATCAAACAATGGCCAAGCAGGGGTTGGTCTCATATTGAGTAGGAAACTTGGACAGCGGGTGGAATATTATGAGCAATACAGTGAACGGATTATTGTAGCAAAAATCAATACTAAACCTACATGCACCACAGTGGTACAAGTCTATATGCCTACCAGCCAAGCTGATGATGAGGATGTTGAAAAGGTCTACGAAGAAATAGATGACATTCTGAGGTATATCAAAGGTGATGAAAATGTTATAGTAATGGGAGATTGGAATGCTGTGGTAGGAAAAGGGAGAGAAGGGAAGATAGTAGGAGATTTTGGATTAGGTGAAAGGAATGATCGAGGAAGCAGGCTGATGGAATTCTGCACCGAACATGAGCTGGTCATAGATAACACATTATTCAATAACCACAATAGAAGAATATACACATGGATGAGACCAGGAGATACAGGGCGTTACCAAATCGACTTCATTATGGTCAAGCAGAGGTTTCGAAACCAGATTTTGGATTGTAAAACATATCCTGGTGCTGACATAAACTCTGACCACAATCTGGTTGTAATGAAATGCAGATTAAAGTTGAAGAAACTGAAGAAAAGTCAAAAGCCAAAAAGGTGGGCAATAGACAGACTGAAAGTAAAGGATGTAAACGAAAGATTCAAGAAGAGTATAAAGGAAGGATTAATCAAAACCCCTAAACAAACTTCAATTGCAGACGAATGGGCACTTTTGAAGAATGAAATAACAAAATCCGCAGAAGAAAACATTGGTAGGAAAGAAAGAATAGGTAGAAAACCGTGGATCACTCAGGATATACTAGAATTCATGGATGAAAGGCGGAAACACAAGAATCTAAGAGATGAAAAGGGGAAAGCAGAATACAGACGTCTGAGAAATGAGGTTAACAAGAAGTGCAAGGAAGCGAAAGAAGAATGGTTGAAAGAGAAATGTGCAGGTATAGAAAATTGTCTGAAATTAGGAAGAGTAGACACAGCTTATCGAAGGATTAAGAATACTTTTGGGGAAAAGAAGACTAAGTGCTGTAATATTAGGGACACAAATGGAAAGCCTCTAACAGATAGGGAAGAAAAGGTTGAGAGATGGAAAGCTTACATAGAGTGCTTGTATAAGGGAAAGGAGATCGAGAATCATGTAATGGAAAGGGAGGAGGAAATTGATGAGGATGCAAAAGGAGATTTAATATTGAGATCAGAATTTGACAGAGCATTAGAGGACTTAGGCAGGAACAAAGCACCAGGCATAGATGATATACCGATTGAGTTGCTACGCTGCATAGGAGATGAAGGTCTGATCAGGTTATTTCACTTGGTGTGTAGGATTTATGAGACAGGTGAGGTACCCCCTGATTTCAAGAAGAATGTTATCATCCCTATACCAAAGAAAGTGGGAGCTGACAGATGTGAAGATTACCGTACAATCAGCTTGATTACTCATGCTTCAAAGATCCTGTCTAGAATAATTTACAAGAGGATTGAAAGTCAGATAGAAACGGAGTTGGGTGAAGACCAGTTTGGTTTCAGGAGAAATGTAGGAACAAGGGAAGCTGTACTAAGTCTTAGGCTGATTTTGGAAGGTAGAATAAGGAAAGATAAGAGAACGTTCATGGCATTTGTAGACTTAGAAAAGGCTTTTGATAACGTTGATTGGACTAAATTGTTTGACATTTTGAAATCTATTGGAATAAAGTACAGGGATAGGAGGGTGATATACAATCTATACAGAAACCAGACAGCAGTCATTCGAGCTGAAGGACATGAGAGAGAAGCTGGTATTCAGAAAGGTGTAAGGCAAGGCTGCAACTTATCACCCATACTTTTCAATCTTTACATTGAACAAGCAATGAAGGAAATTGGAGAAAAATTTAAAGTGGGAGTGAAGATTCAAGGAGAAATAATTTCTACTCTGAGATTTGCCGATGACATCGTCATCTTGGCCGACAAGCCTGAGGATTTGAATGAGTTTTTGAATGGTATGGATTCCGTCTTTCGGATGGAATTCATGATGAAAATTAATAAATGTAAAACAAAAATACTGGAATGCAGCCGAAATAAATCAGAAACCTCTATGGAGATCAAATTGGCCGGTGAAAAGCTGAAGGAAGTAGGAGACTTCTGTTACTTAGGAAGCAGAATAACCAGTGATGGACGAAGCAAAGAGGATATAAAAAGTAGGTTGGCTCAGGCAAGGAAAGCCTTTCTACAAAAAAGGAATCTGTTGACATCGAATATAGATTTAGGTATTAGGAAGTCATTTTTGAAAGCCTTTGTCTGGAGCGTGGCGCTCTATGGAAGTGAAACTTGGACTATTGGTGCAGCAGAAAAGAGGAGAATTGAAGCATTTGAAATGTGGTGTTACAGGAGAATGATGAAGATCAGATGGGTAGATAGGGTTACAAACGAAGAGGTATTAAGGCGAGTGGGAGAGGAGAGATGTTTCTGGCGACTGCTAATGAAGAGAAGAGATAGGTTGGTAGGACACATACTAAGACACCCAGGAATAGCAAGCTTAGTTATGGAAGGAAGGGTCGAGGATAAGAACTGTAGGGGTAGACCAAGGTTAGAATATGTTAAACAGATTGCCTCGGATGTAGGGTGTGGTAGCTATGTAGAAATGAAACGATTAGCTCAGGACAGGGAGGCGTGGAGAGCTGCATCAAACCAGTCAAAAGACTGAAGACTCCAACAACAACTTGAATATTACATCAATACATTAATATTATTACTATTATCCTGCTTGCCTTTAGATAACATTATTCTTTTTCATTTACTAGTATTCCACTGAATACGATTTCTTTTGATTACACAATTGCATTTAAGTAATTAGCCTACTTTCGATTTTTGCAAAAAATGAAAGTAGACTTATGAGATCAACACAGGGCGAAAAAAGTGTGTCTGTCTGTGTGTGTGTATGTGTGTGTGTGAGTCTGTGTGTGTGTGTGTGTGTGTATGTGTGTGTGTGTGTGTGTGTGTGTGTGAGTCTGTGTGTGTGTGTCTGTGTGTGTGTGAGTGTGTGTACTCTGAATGTCTGTCCCCCCCCCCCTATCAATTCGAACACGGTGAATGCAAATTGAACGAAATTTGGTACAAAGGTAGCACTAGCAAAGGACACCTCAGTGTCATGTTTTATATCGCCGCCATCTTTACTAAAACTGAATGGCGGCCACTCAAACGTTCAAAACGTAAAATCAAATAACGACTAACCAAATCATCCGATCTCTACCAAATTTGGTAACAACATACCTTCGTATAGGATGCGTCTTGTGACCAAATTACAAGGTCGTCCGCCATACCATTTCAGGATGGCGGCCCTGCGAATTATGCAAACTTTATAATCCATATCATGGGACCCACCAGTTCCGATTATCGAGCCGAGAATCGTTTTAACTGTTCTAAAGGAAGAGGCACGTTCGAAATTAAAAGTTTATTTTGTAATACTATAGTGCAGACGTGATTTTAAAAAGCTGAACTGATTCAGTAATAAGACAAGATGGCAGCGGATATCTTGTGCCGGACTTATATTTCACTAATTTGAGTATTGCATGCAATATAGCGTACTGATAAAAAAAAACTTTGTATGAAATGCTTTATATATAAATAATATACTCCAGTGATGAAATCGTTTAGTATAAATCATTATTTGCTAACAAGTTCTATGTAAGTCATTTTAAATAGAACGATATTCGTTGACACAATTAGCTCAGTGGTAGAGCGTTAGCCTATCGCTCAAATGCCTATGATTCAAACCCGATCAGTGCTAGGTTTTTTGCTTGAAATGTTATATGTTTATTGTTTTGTAATGACTCAGATGTTTTAAAATTAAGCGTTATATTGTGCACATTATGGTGTAAAATATATATTTAATTAAAACATAATTCGCCAGCAGATTTACTCGGGACATCTAGCTGCCAAAAAGGTAACTTCCAGATTTTATTGAAAAGTTTCTTCTTCTGGCCGCTAGAATGCACTCGCTCTGTTAGGATTATATTGTTCGATATTTCACCAATAGATGTCACGACTAGTCTACGTGGGGATCCATTGATTACTATACCATTATCATTCTATGCGCATCGAATTTGAAGAATGACAAGATGATACTACGATACATTTTAACTTTTTATTTTAAAGGGTTTGTAACAGCCTATTTTGCGTTACTTGAAAATGTTATTAAGCGTTATATTGTGCACATTATGGTGTAAAATATATATTTAATTAAAACATAATTCGCCAGCAGATTTACTCGAGACATCTAGCTGCCAAAAAGGTAACTTCCAGATTTTATTGAAAAGTTTCTTCTTCTGGCCGCTAGAATGCACTCGCTCTGTTAGGATTATATTATCGAAAATATCCACATAGTTTGTATACACACGTCTCTGTAGGTCATGGAAAGATTTGTTAATTCAATTAGGGTTGTGAAAGCCATGCACAACCAGACGTGTAAAGACATGCCTCAACTCAAAGTTGGATGTTGCCCACGGCAGGTCGTAATAATAATAATAATAATAATAATGTTATTGGTTTTACATCCCTTTTAACTACTGCTGATTTTAGAGACACCGGGGTGCCGGAATTTTGGCCCGAAGGGGATCTTTAACGTGCCAGTAAATGTACTGACACGGCTCCCTCGCATTTGTGCACCCTCAAATGCCAGCTGACTGCGCCAGGATACGAACCTGCAACCTAGGGCCCAGCAAGCGAGAACGTTACCGCTGAGCCACGCCGCCAGTCCGGTCGATTATGTCTCCAGATCCATAACATTCTTGATATACTTCTTATCTTTCTTTCTTCAATGATGGTAGCAGTTTTTATCTAGGTTGTGGCGTTTGGTAGAGGTAAATCGTTTCTAAGGTCTTCAACAAAGAATAGTTCTATTATACTCTTTGATAATAACAACGAGTTATAACTATACTCATACATTTAGGAGAAAGTAGGCTATATGTTCTTTACTGAACATCTTGTTTTTACTTTAATTAGATCCCGCACTTCTCACTATCACACAGTTTTACATCCATGATTTTCAATGTTGGAGACTACTTTCTCCATGGTTACTATTGCTACACGAGATTCCCGAATCCAAAACACATAATACAATTTGGTGTTACTTACATGAATTATCCGGCCAAACTCTCCGGATCCCAGCGGAGCGACATTTGGCCCCCATTAATTTCTCACTCCACGATAACACACATATTATCACTAATTAAATTGCCTTCTAGGTTACACACATTTAAATTAATATGAGGGATTACACACATTTTTTCACAACACTAAACAAAAAACACTAAAAATATAAATTTCACTTATAATTATATTTACACACAGAATTTCACTTTGTGGCATCAAACACTGCCTGACACACGTGAATTCTTTCGATCCAAATCCTAGGGGTGCAAGTTTCGACCGCTGCCGTCTACTTCCTATTTGGATAATGACAGTCTCGTACGAATTTCCCCTCCTTGGCTACGAATATACTCCTAATTCTGGTGTTGAATTTATCGGCACTTACAGTACTGCACGATAATATTGTCTCTTCCGGTATGCAATTATCTATATGGGAAACTGTCTATGGTTACGTTTTACCCTGGAGTCACTATATTGCGCTCGACAATTGTCTTTAGTACTTCGCGTCTGTACTGATTTCTGTCGACTATTGTCTTTTCTTGGTGGAATACTTCTTTGTAACTCCACGTGGCTACTGAAATCTATCTGTATACTCCTACTCTATCGCCACGTGTCACGCTAATCTCCTCAATTCAGGAAAATTAGGTGTTTGCTATGTTTGACCCTACTGTGGTTAACGCACTGGGAAAAACGTTTAGAGTTTCCACTCCCTGCTGATGTCTCGTATACTTTCGAGATACTACGATGTAACTTCAAATACTAGTGTCTGGGCTTCGACTACCCTCACCGGCTAACGTATGTTGCTCACAGTTTAAAACTTGGCCTAAGTCTGTCGACTATTACTTGTTCGAAGTTTTGACAATACTTTCCTTTTTGAAAAGGACTTCGATGTTTTCAAGGCGCGGCGACACTGAAGAACGCTGGACAGTATTTCTACCAAGAGTACTTCCGCGTCGTGATACAGGTTCGAGTCCCCACGGACTGAATAAGACTGTCGGTGCTGATGAACAGCACGACCGTACGTGGTCTGATGAATTACTGCATGATTTCCCTTGGGCTCACGGCCTATATATTCGATTCTGGTAAAAATAAATAAATGTCTCATCTTCTCCACCACCAACTTCCAAAATAATCCTCGTACGGTGTTAAAAATATCTCTGAAGAGCTGGGGTTTTAAACGTCTCAACTATATCTAAGTTTCCAAGAATAGATCGTACAAATCTTTAATATTAATTCAAATGATCTCTTCAATCATGTGGGCGGTGTGTTCGTTTTGTCTCCCACCATAAGATCCTGGTACGGGAAATCACCAACTACGCAATGCTGATTGTGCATTTCTTTCTTGTACAATTACTATTGACTTTATCCACTCTAAAAAATCTCTTTCCCTGAATAATTAACATTGACGGAGTCCTTTCTTTAGTTTAATGCCCGCAAATGGCTCAATTTCAAATTTTCTCTGATTTCTTGACTCCTCCCTTGAAGCGGCGATGCCATTTAACTATCGAATAAGGGCTATTTCCGAAACTCCATCGCTCTCATCTCAATGGAATATTTACAAGTCTATATTTATCGAGTGCGTAATCTGGTCTCTGGTGACTGTTCATGACATCACCCTGCAGCTGTGGCCTGGCAATCTGTGGTTGCACAACTTATCCACGCTTCACGCAATATGATGCAGTATTATCCTTCTCAACTAACTTCAGAACTCCGTTCTATAGCCTGCCAAAATTCTTTCTTTTCTGAAATACAAGGATATGGGTTCGACACTGTACCTCTCCCATGGGTTCACTAGAGAAGTGATGTGTAAAGGCCATCTAGGACTCCTATATGGTTGCCAAGGCAGCAAGTATTCATCATCTAGAGAACTGAAGTGTAAAGGCCATCTAGGACTCCTATATGGTTACCAAGGCAACAAGTATTCATCATCTAGAGATCTGATGTGTAAAGCCATCTAGGACCCCTATATGGTTACCAAGGCAACAAGTATTCATCATCTAGAGAACGGATGTGTAAAGGCCATCAAGGACTCCTATATGGTTGCCAAGGCAGCAAGTATTCATCGTCTAGAGAACTGAAGTGTAAAGGCCATCACGGACTCCTATATGGTTGCCAAGGCAGCAAGTATTGATCATCTAGAGAACTGAAGTGCAAAGGCCATCTATGGTTACCAAGGCAGCAAGTATTCATCATATAGAGAACTGAAGTGTAAAGGGCATCTAGGACTCCTATATGGTCACCAAGGAAGCAAGTATTCATCATCTAAAGAACTGAAGTGTAAAGGCCATCAAGGACTCCTATAAGGTTACCAAGGCAGCAAGTATTCATCATCTAGAGAACTGAAGTGTAAAGGCCATCAAGGACTCCTATATGGTTACCAAGGCAGCAAGTATTCATCATCTAGAGAACTAAAGTGCAAAGGCCATCAAGGACTCCTATATGGTTGCCAAGGCAGCAAGTATTGATCATCTAGAGAACTGAAGTGCAAAGGCCATCTAGGACTCCTATATGGTTACCAAGGCAGCAAGTATTCATCATCTAGAGAACTGAAGTGTAAAGGCCATCTAGGACTCCTATATGGTCACCAAGGCAGCAAGTATTCATCATTTAGAGAACTGATGTGTAAAGGCCATCAAGGACTCCTATACGGTTACCAAGGCAGCAGGTATTCATCATCTAGAGAACTGAAGTGTAAAGGCCATCAAGGACTCCTATATGGTTACCAAGGCAGCAAGTATTCATCATCTAGAGAACTGAAGTGCAAAGACCATCTAGTACTCCTATATGGGTACCAAGACAGCAAGTATTCATCATATAGAGCAGAATTTCCCAACCTTTTTAAGTTCACGTCACCCTTGGGAATGACATTTAACCCTAAGGGCACCCTTCCTTGAATGGGAACAAATATGTTTCATATGCAAATTTATTGAAATATTACATAATAAGTAACCTACATCATAACATAATATAGTAAACTTTACTACAGTCTCTGAGTAAAAATACATCAAGAGTTTTGTGCAATAAATGTTTAATGTGAAACTTGTGATTGATGCATAGAGCACAGATACGTGATATCGGGTCTTACAGTTGACAATGAAACACGCAAATCATCTTCAAGGTTATTCAATGTCTTGCTTTGGATTTTATGTTCACTGTCACCATACCAGAGATGGCTTGCTCGCATAGAGAGGATGTTGAAAAGGGCAAAAGTGTGTTAATTGCTTTCTTCATTATGTTAGGATACTCCTCTCTGCGTTGAAGCCTGAAAGTAGCCACCGACGCCTCAGTCTTGGTGAACTTCCCTTTGAGTGTGGGATCAGCGCAAAGATCAATAAATTCATCTCGTTCTCAACCAGTGAGATCTATTTCCTCCGCGCTATCTACGAAATCAAATGGTGAGTCAACCCAGTCGAGATTCATAGTGGAAATAGATGGAAAGTATGTATCTATTTCATCTTGCATCCTTGATAAGTGATCACTGATCACAAATGCGGTCTTTCAGCTTACCCAGATTGTTTCTCCTGCCAGATGAAGAAGAGATGGAAAGTTCGACAGATCTCATTTCTGAACTCCAGACTTTCAAGAACTAAGTTTTCTTTTAAATCCTTTATTTTATTGGATGAGGAAGTTATTGCTTCCTGTCGACTCTGCATTGAAACATTCAGTTCATTCAGTTTATGGAAAATATCCTAGAGATACGACCGTTCCAAACACCAAGAATCAGTAACAGCTCATGAAATGTTTCTTGATTTTCATCCTTAAAAAAAAGTGTTAACCTGTTCTTTAGGCTCGAGAAACTGCTTCATTACTCGACCTCGCGACACCCACCCTACTTTTGTGTGAGGTAACAAAGATGTAGGAGGTGCATTCGTTTGTGAGACGTAACTGTTTAAAAATCCTCCACTTTAAAGGTCGAGACTTCATGCAGTTCACCATTTTCACAACTTTGATAAACACTGCAGCAAAATCGTCATTATACGCTTTCACGACTAATGCCTCTCTCTGCAGAAAACAGTGAGTTATAACAATGGATGGATTTCATCGAGAGCTCTCGCAGTAAAACCTATAAATTTCCCAAACATAGCTGGTGCACCTTCTGTACATATACCACAACAGTCTTTCCGTGAAAGATCATCGTAATTGAGAAGGGAATTAATGGTCTCCAGCGGTCTACAGAACAGAAACTGCTCACTAATATCTTTATCATCAATACATCTGATAAAACCAAGGACTTGCGGTTTGTCACCAATATCGATATTCTCATCTACTTGCAAAACAAATGTTCTATCAGTTTTTATTATCCCCGCGACATGTTCGTTGATATTGCATGTCATTTTAGATCTCCTGTGACTGATTGGGTTGTTGGAAAGAGGAGTTTCGAAATTTGATTAACAGCTCCTTCACCAATTATTGTTGAAACAACCTTCCATGTAGGCCTATGCTATCCTCTCCAAGTGCATGAGGTTTTATATACGCGTATTTTGCAATCAGTTCTGCTACCGGTACTTTAAATGAGGCTCCAAGAGCAGTACCACTTACGGCCATTCTCTTTACCATTAGAACTGCTGTTTTCTTCTTCCCTTCTAGTATACGTGAAGAATACATCACGATTTTCGGTGACACACTAGGATGCATAGTTGTAGGATGCCGCTTTAGTTTGCTAGGTAGCATGGCCGCGTTGCTAACTGTTATGCCAAAAACTAAACAAACTGGGATATGTTTTTTCTCGTTCTTATTCCACGTAAATCCGTACGCTAAATAACTATCCTGGTACGTTCTTTTCTTTCGGTTGCCTTCTTTATGCGTTGAATTCGACGGTGCGGGAGTAGGAACCGACTGTTCACTTTCACTGTCCTGGCGTTTACGTTTAACAATGAATTTATTGTCGATAGCTAAACACTGCCAATCAACGCGAAGAAAACAACCTAAAGCGGCGTAAGATGTAAGATGTATACACTTTATATATTGATCTGTCGAAGCCTCGGGACATTTCCTGAGGAAGCGAGTACCCTCGGATATGTTAGGCAGGGTTTGGCTGTCATGCCTTCTGCCGGATACTCGCATAACTGAATCGGCCACTGTCACCATCTGCCGTGCATGAGAGTAAATAATTAGACTTATTTTATTTCAAGACCTTACAAGACGTTAAGCATATGTATAGATTTTTTTTGTTATCTCAATATCCCGCGGCACCCTTTAGCCAATCACGCGGCAAACTTCGGTGCCGGGGCACCGGATGGGAACCACTGATACAGAGAACTGATGTGTAAAGGCTATCCAAGACTCCTCTATGGTTACCAAGGCAGCAAGTATTCATCATCTAGAGAACTGAAGTGTAAAGGCCATCTAGGACTCCTATATGGTTACCAAGGCAACCAATATTCATCATCTAGAGAACTGAAGTGTAAAGGTCATCATGGACACTTATACGGTTACCAAGGCAGCAAGTATTAGTCATCTAGAGAACTGATGTGTAAAGGCCATCAAGCACTCCTATATGGTTACCAAGACAGCAAGTATTCATCATCTAGAGATCTGATTTGCAAAGGCCATCAAGGACTCCTATATGGTTACCAAGGCAGCAAATATTAATCATCTAGAGATCTGATGTGTAAAGGCCATCAAGGACTAATGTATGGTTACCAAGGCACCAAGTATTCATCATCTAGAGAACTGATGTGTAAAGGCCATCTAGGACTAATGTATGGTTACCAAGGCACCAAGTATTCATCATCTAGAGAACTGAAGTGTAAAGGCCATCTAGGACTCCTATATGGTTACCAAGGCAGCAAGTATTCATCATCTAGAAAACTGACGTGCAAATGCAATCTAGGACTCCGATATGGTTACCAAGGCAACACGTATTCATCATCTAGAGAACTGAATTGTAAAGGCCATCTAGGCCTCCTATATGGTTACCAAGGCACCAAGTATTCATCATCTGGAGAACTGAAGTGTAAACGCCATCAAGGACTCCTATGTGGTTACCAAGGCACCAAGTATTCATCATCTGGAGAACTGAAGTGTAAAGGCCATCTAGGCCTCCTATATGGTTACCAAGGCACCAAGTATTCATCATCTGGAGAACTGAAGTGTAAAGGCCATCTAGGCCTCCTATATGGTTACCAAGGCACCAAGTATTCATCATCTGGAGAACTGATGTGTAAAGGCCATCTAGGACTCCTATATGGTTACCAAGGCAGCAAGTATTCATCATCTAGAGATCTGATGTGTAAAGGCCATCAAAGACTCCTATATGGTTACCAAGGCAACAAGTATTCATCATCTAGAGAACTAATGTGTAAAGGCCATCAGGGACTCCTATATGGTTACCAAGACAGCAAGTATTCATCATCTAAAGAACTGATGTGTAAAGGCCATCTATGACCCCTATATGGTTACCAAGTCAGTAAGTATTCATCATCTAGAAATCTGAAGTGTAAATGCCATCAAGGACTCCTATACGGTTACCAAGGCAGCAAGTATTCATCATCTAGAGATCTGATGTGTAAGGGCCATCAAGGACTCCTATATGGTTACCAAGGCAGCAAGTATTCATCATCTAGAGATCTTAAGTGTAAAGTCCATTTAGGACTCATATATGGTTACCAAGGCAACAAGTATTCATCTTCTAGAGATCATAAGTGTAAAGTCCATCTAGGACTCCTATATGGTTACCAAGGCAGCAAGTATTCATCGTCTTGAGAACAGATGTGTAAAGGCCATCAAGGACTCCTATATGGTTACGAAGGCAGCAAGTATTCATCATCTAGGGATTTGAAGTGTAAAGTCCATCTAGGACTCCTATATGGTAACCAAGGCAACAAGTATTCATCATCTAGAGATCTGATGTGTAAAGGCCATCTAAGACTCCTATATGGTTACCAAGGCAGCAAGTATTCATCATCTAGAGAATGTGTAAAGGCCATCTAGGACTCATATATGGTTACCAAGGCTCCAAGTATTCATCATCTAGAGAACTGAAGTGTAAAGGCCATCAAGGACTCCTATACGGTTACCAAGGCAACAAGTATTCATCATCTAGAGATCTGATGTGTAAAGGCCATCTAGGACTCCTATATGGTTACCAAGGCAACAAGTATTCATCATCTAGAGAACTGATGTGTAAAGGCCATCTAGGCCTCCTCTATGGTTACCAAGGCAACAAGTATTCATCATCTAGAGAACTGATGTGTAAAGGCCATCAAGGACTCCTATATGGTTACCAAGGCAACAAGTATTCAACATCTAGAGAACTGATGTGTAAAGGCCATCAAGGACCCCTATATGGTTACCAAGGCAACAAGTATTCATCATCTAGAGAACTGATGTGTAAAGGCCATCAAGGACTCCTATATGGTTACCAAGGCAACAAGTATTCATCATCTAGAGAACTGATGTGTAAAGGCCATCAAGGACTTATATATGGTTACCAAGGCAACAAGTATTCATCATCTAGAGAACTGATGTGTAAAGGCCATCAAGGATTCCTATATGGTTACCAAGGCAACAAGTATTCATCATCTAGAGAACTGATGTGTAAAGGCCATCTAGGCCTCCTCTATGGTTACCAAGGCAACAAGTATTCATTATCTAGAGAACTGATGTGTAAAGGCCATCTAGGACTCCTATATGGTTACCAAGGCAACAAGTATTCATCATCTAGAGATCTGATGTGTAAAGGCCATCAAGGACTCCTATACGGTTACCATGGCAGCAAGTATTCATCATCTAGAGAACTGATGTGTAAAGGCCATCAAGGACTCCTATACGGTTACCAAGGCAACAAGTATTCATCATCTTGAGAACTGAAGTGTAAAGGCCTTCAAAGACTCATATATGGTTTCCAAGACAACAAGTATTCATCATCTAGAGAACTGATGTGTTAAGCCCATCAAGGACTCCTATATGGTTACCAAGACAACAAGTATTCATCATCTAGAGAACTGATGTGTTAAGACCATCAAGGACTCCTATATGGTTACCAAGGTAACAAGTATTCATCATCTAGAGATCTGATGTGTAAAGGCCATATAGGACTCCTCTATGGTTACCAAGGCAACAAGTATTCATCATCTAGAGATCTGATGTGTAAAGACCATCAAGGACTCCTATATGGTTACCAAGACAACAAGTATTCATCATCTAGAGAACTGATGTGTAAAGGCCATTTCTAGAGAACTGAAATGTAAAGTCCATCTAGGACTCCTATATGGTTACCAAGGCAACAAGTATTTATCATCTGGAAAAATGAAGTGTAAAGGCCATCTAGGACTCCTATATGGTTACCAAGACAACAAGTATTCATCATCTAGAGAACTGATGTGTTAAGACCAACAAGGACTCCTATATGGTTACCAAGGTAACAAGTATTCATCATCTAGAGATCTGATGTGTAAAGACCATCAAGGACTCCTATATGGTTACCAAGACAACAAGTATTCATCATCTAGAGAACTGATGTGTAAAGGCCACCAAGGACTCCTATATGGTTACCAAGACAACAAGTATTCATCATCTAGATAACTGATGTGTTAAGACCAACAAGGACTCCTATATGGTTACCAAGGCAACAAGTATTCATCATCTAGAGAACTGAAGTGTAAAGGCCATCTAGGACTCCTATATGGTTACCAAGACAACCAGTATTCATCATCTAGAGATCTGATGTGTAAAGATCATCGAGGACTCCTATATGGTTACCAAGACAACAAGTATTCATCATCTAGAGATCTGAGGTGTAAAGATCATCGAGGACTCCTATATGGTTACCAAGGCAACAAGTATTCATCATCTAGAGAACTGATGTGTAAAGACCATCAAGGACTCCTATATGGTTACCAAGGCAACAAGTATTCATCATCTAGAGAACTGAAGTGTAAAGGCCATCTAGGACTCCTATATGGTTACCAAGACAACAAGTATTCATCATCTAGAGATCTGATGTGTAAAGATCATCGAGGACTCCTATATGGTTACCAAGGCAACAAGTATTCATCATCTAGAGAACTGATGTGTAAAGACCATCAAGGACTCCAATATGGTTACCAAGGTAACAAGTATTCATCATCTAGAGATCTGATGTGTAAAGGCCATCAAGGACTGCTATACGGTTACCAAGACAACAAGTATTAATCATCTGGAGAAATGAAGTGCAAAGGCCATCTAGGACTCCTATATGGTTACCAAGACAACAAGTATTAATCATCTGGAGAAATGAAGTGTAAAGGCCATCTAGGACTCCTACAGTATATGGTTACCAAGACAACAAGTATTCATCATCTAGAGAATTTAAGTGTAAAGGCCATCAAGGACTCCTATACGGTTACCAAGGCAGCAAGTATTCCTCATCTCAATAACTGATGTTATCTCCTGCCTTCTGCTCATGGCCCTCTTCTCGTGCACCTTGGATATTGCTGCACCCTCAGGGGCTCACGGCTGGTGAGTTCTGGAGTTGGTGACCCCTAGGGATTCCTGAGCTGGGTCCGGTTTTCTCCCTTTTTTTCCATTACCTCTGGAGCGGACCCTCTCCCCTTTCACTTTCCTATCTGCTTTTCATGGCTCTCCTTCCAAGTTCCTCAATCCGCATTCTTGGCGTGTTGAGGGCATTTCTTTTCCTCCTGTCCTTTATTTGCCTTATTCTCCTTTTGTTTTCCATGTCTTCTTCTAATATATAAGTTAGTAGTTAGTTTTAGTTATAGTTTACTTCTCATTATCATCATCATCACGGACACCCAAACCATTAGAGGCCGATAACCTAGATGTTAGGCCCCATAATACAACAATCATCATCAGCATCATCTTACCCTATACTATTAAACGTCTACAAAAAGACATACTAAAAATTCCTCAAAATTGAGTAAAAAACTCTTCTAGTTCCCGACTTCGTAATCTATAAACTACGAAGCTCACTGCACAGCCAACGTCCAGCGAAGGAGCGACCCAAAGCCTAAGCTTTATTGCTTGTCTCACCATGGCTTTACAAGAGTACAGTGCAACATTTTCATTAAATTGAACAACTAAATGTAATTTATGAACATTCGTAACTCACCACTACACATCAGCATGTGACGACGCACAGTTTGAAATCTCGTACAACTGACAAATGTGGTGGTATTTCAAGCCGAAACATCAACGTTATCATGTCATCCGTGACGTCATTGACTGCACAAAATAATTCCCCTAGCCACGTGTATGTATCGCGATATACTGTAACTTGAACCCATTGATCAACAACGAATGTCTTACCTACGATGTTACACGCAGATCTGTTCGTGACCCCATTCTACCTCCTAGCTTGATTTCAGTGCAGCCGTTATTGGCCTCGCTGTTCCGCCCCCGAATACAACAATTAATACAGTCAGACTATGAGGGCGAAACGTCCAAGTAGCTTTTCAGTCGGTCAACACGAATAGGACCAATGAATGGGCGGGGTACAAGATATAAATATGTAATTACACTCCTGGAAAAAAATACATGTATTAGTTATCACTAGGGCCCGAAAGTTGATGCCGTTAAAAAGTATACAACGTGCACTTAAAATTTTCAAAAATGACTAATAAATGACCTAAAAATTCGCAAAATGCACTATAAATGGAGAAAATGATCTTATATTAATAAACTTAGGCTACCAATATTTCAAAAATGACATCTTAAACTGAAAAGTCAATCAAAATAGATTTCTAGCACTTAAAAGGTTTATGTTCACTTTAGTCCGAGTTGCACTGCAATACGAATATTATTCTGATGTCAAATGTAAATTATCTGCGGTTATCAGCCTGCAAGTTTTTATATCTCGAAAAGCTGCGTTCAACAGCAACTGATGTGATCGGAGCGTACTTGAAGTGAAGAAGGTCGTTTGCTGCTAAATCCTTCTCAATCCCATCTATGCAGTAGTTTACCAGAAATAATGTCTGAGATTCTGCATAATGTTTTATACCCGGTGATTTTGGTCAGCACTTTTTTCAGTGTTGATGCAATACTGACAGTTTTATCGCCACGATTGTGGCTAAGACTAGTTTCCACCCGGTTGATTAAGGAAATGGAATCATTATTTCAATATTTTAAATTATCTTGTATCAAGTAGGCCTACTAGCTTCATAACTCAGAGACGTAACTCCCTCATACAAGCTTCTATGCCCAAGATCTTGGTTCAAATGCAGCGGAAGTCGTCGGATTTATAAGAGCGTTAAAAATCCCTCAGTATGCCTTCCTTCGGAGGGGAAGTAAAGCCGGCGGTCCCATGTCATAGGTTTATGAGATGTTAAAGAACCTTCCTCTAATTACACATGAGAAAAACTAAATTGTATAGGGTAAGAATGCAAACAACGCTCTTAGGTTCCTACGTTCGTTGCCAAGAGCCTACTGCGGTGGCGTCTGGTAGGTAAGTTCTGAACTAGTAGTCGTTGACGGTAACGTTTGGCGGCAAAAGTAGGAAAATGCAAAAGTCTGCAGTCCTTACTTGAATTAAAAAACAGATAACACACACTAATACAGTCATCACAGTTAACACCGGTATCAGACAGATTCTACACACACCCAAAGTACACGGGGCTACATGACCGTTGTCGCCCATAAACTTAAGAACCAACCAACCAAGAATAAAGTGGGGAAAAAATAACGTTAAAAGGTAGATTTCTCTAAACTAAGACCAAAACAAGTAGTTCCGTGAAGAACTATACAGCCTATTTTCATATATCCTACTTATGTTAATTGCCTCTATCAACATACAAAATTTCAGCTTGATTGCTGTAATAGATTCGTAGATATTGAGAACCGACTAAATTCTTCGAATGGTCGCCATGTTGGATTTTATATATGTAGTTCCTAGAGTTATGTACTGTTACATGAAGATTATTGTGTACGTGTAGCATTCAAACTTCAATCGCATGATTAGGACACAAGAAGTAACAAGGAGATTTTAAAATTTCGCACAGCTGCCATCTTGAGGTTATGGAAACAATTGAAATAAATTAGATGCCAGTGGATTAACATTCGTATAAGGATTTACTGTACCAAGTTTCACTGCACTCGGATGGTTAAATTGCGAGAAACATCCATGTGAATATTTATATTTCGCGTCGCCGCCATGTTGGATTTGTGATCACCAGGTTATTTAACGTCCTATAGGTGAACTTAAGTTCATAGCCCCTATGATCATTAAAAAAAGTCCTCTCGGCACGCCGGAAGGCGGAGGTAGTTTTCACCGGACAAACTTGGGGATAGGCGAAAATAGGCAGAATATGCAGGTTTTCGTAGAAGGATCAGACCTCATTTATTGCGAGAAGATATTTTATAATTGGAGCTTAATTAACTTTGTTTTTCGTCATTTTATGCTTATTTTAAACATTTTATTGTCTTATGGGAACGGTAACCTTCTTGTAATTTGGGGTCCATTTTTATACTTGTGGTCACACTGTCCTTATGCTAGGTTTCGACACTGATGTGTGAATATGTAACGGTCTGTTACTTCTTCACGCAAAATTATATCTCCCGCAGAGATTTTGGTTGGTTGCTCAGTTTAGGGGCTGCGACAACGCGGTCATGTAACCCCGTGTACTTAGGGATGGCTGTATTAGTCTGTAATTCAGGCAAGGACTGCAGACGGTCAATTTCAAGCAGTAGTTCCTAATGTTGGTACCAGGTACTACCGTCAACGACACCTAGCTGTGAACTTGGCTACTAGATGCCACCGCAACCAGCAACTCGCAACGAACGTTGGAACTTCCCCTCCAAAGGAAAGCATACTGAGGTATTTTTAGCGCTCTTAGAAAATCTGACGACTTCGGCCGACTTTGAACTCGCGACCTTGGGCATAGACATTCAGCATGCTACCAGTTACGTCACCGAAGCCGCTTCACACTTAGTCAGATGAAAATCTGAATCTGATCTCGTGCAAGTGCGTTATCTTGGCAACGTCTGATGGCTCATCCCTTATCAATTTAGTAGTGTTGCCATGGCAACCTCTGATAGCTCTTGGCATTTTCTTATAATTCCGAAATCAATTTTCTCATCCCTTGGCGTAATGGTGGGTCATATCAAAAATTCCTTCAGACAAAAGTTTTAGTTAATTATTAGGGGAATATTGTCCATTTTGTACGGTTTTGATATTGTGCCTATTAAGAGAGATATGATTAATGTTTCCCGACAAACCCACTTTTTCCCACCCCTTTGGTCAATGGTTGGTGCTATAAAAAAACTCTTCAAACATAAATATTTGGGCTTTATCCGACACATAGTATGAACGTTGAACGGATTCGATATGTCACATATTAAGAGAGTTATAGCAATATTTCACTTTTTCGAAAAAAGCTCCCCATATTCACCCCCTTCGACCGATTTAGCCCAGTAACGAACTTGACCGAAATTTTATAGGTATACATATTCGGTAAAAAAATTCAAAGTGATTGGTGTAAAATTACGGCAGTTATCGTGCCCACAAGAAACTGATATATATATACATAGGGTACGGCAGGGCTAATTCGCCCACGGGGCTTTCCCGCTCAAAATAAGCTTGACGTTGCATTGAGCAGCCACCCTGCTCAGCTGATATCGCCCTTTGTGATCAGTGTGACCCTCGGTCTCTGTGCTACTACATCTATCGGTTGTTTGAGAGTGACAGCTTGAGTGTTGAGTAAAACAAAGGAAGAATACTGTAAGGTACAGTGTTTATGTTGTGGAATTTGTCATCATTAAGAATTTGTGCTTGTAACTTTAGGATTAGTGTCCACAGAAGCGGCTTTTCTTTTATCGGAAGTGTGGCGCCTGGTAGTCTGAGGGTTAAGTTACATCTGGACATAGCAGGTAGCGCGTTTCCTTGGTCACAGCTATCACAAGAGACGCTATTGTAAATTCCAGTAATTGGGGCTCCTCCGCCCAGAAATATGGGGGCTACTCCGCTCAGCCAAGACTTCTCTCTTGTTATAATATTACAACCAAATTATTTCAGATAGCAGATTAGTATCTGTTTCTTGTTACGTTGGAGATGTTACGGACGTATAAAAGGAACAGGCCAGTTCAAAAATGGACGGAGGAAGATATTGACCGAGCTATTTCAAGTGTATTACGAGGCGATGTGAGCATGAGAGGTGCAGCTGGACTTTGCAATGTGCCTTATTCAACACTTCAAGATCGTGTTCATTTGCGTAAACGACAAGGACCCTTAGAGAAAATCACCAAGGCTTCATAACTTAACATAACGAAAATGGTTGTTTGGGTAGATTATGTAACAAAATGGGTCTTGGTCACATTGTGGTCGTTACGTTTCATATCCGGAAGTCATTTGTATCGCATGGTAACGTTATTGGGCCATATAAAGTTATTCTGATATTGGTTATCGTAGAAACGAAATAGTATTGTCTGACAGAAATAACGTTATATGAATAAGTCTCTCGAAAAATATCCCCTAATACCGTTATTCGGACTAATAACGTTCTTCGGATATCGGTTATCGTAGAAACGAAATACTAGTGCCCACCTGAAATAACGTTATCAGAATATATTACTCGAAAAAAATCTCCTAATATCGTTATTTGGACTGATAACGTTATTCGAATATCAGTTAACTAAGGAACGAAATGGTAGTGCCCGCCTGAAATAACGTTATCGGAATACATATCTCGAAAAACATTCCTCCAATACCGTTATTAGGATTAATAACGTTATTCGGATATTGGTTATCTCAGGAACGAAATGGTAGTGCTCACTAGAAATAACGTTATTTGAATAGATCTCTCCAAAAAAATCCCCCAATACCGTTATTCGGACTAATAACGTTATTCGGATATCGGTTATCGCGGGAACGAAATGGTAGTGCTCACTATAAATAACGTTATTTGAATACATCTCTCGAACATTATTCCCCCAATACCGTTATTCGGGCTAATAACGTTATTCGGATACCGGTTATCGCAGGAACGAAATGGTAGTGCTCACTAGAAATAACGTTATTTGAATATATCTATCAAAAAATATTCCCTCAATACCGTTATTCGGACTAATAACGTTATTCGCATATAGTTTATATATTACAAACGGCATCATCGATTGAGAATGGCACCATTTTGATACATTTTGCGTTGGAGAACTCCATAGAGTAGAAAGAGTGGAAGTGTCACTTTGCGACCTACGTCG
The DNA here is from genome assembly GCA_946902985.2 of Meconema thalassinum. NCBI lineage: Eukaryota > Metazoa > Arthropoda > Insecta > Orthoptera > Tettigoniidae > Meconema > Meconema thalassinum. The sequence continues at coordinate 242,586,589 of OX336396.1, forward strand.
TGTTAGGTTCTGAGTTTAGCCGCGAGGTTAATAAATACTCAGAAGTGCTTACCGTGATAGGGTATTGTATTTTTAGCCTACTTTTCACATTTTGCAAAAATGAAGAAAAAGTAGACTAATGAGACCGATCTGGGCAAATGTCTGTCTGTCTGTCTGTCTGTGCATGTCCCCCCCCTTATCAACTCCTAAACGGCTGAAGCAATCAAAACCAAATTTGTTATGAGTAAAGATCTATATCTGAATATCTCAAGGCCATGAAAATGAAGTCAGTGCTACCAACTGCTGAAAAACCGCAATTGAAATTTGAGCTCCATGTTGGATATCTTGAAGGTATGCATGGGAGCTATTCCAAAATTGGCACATAATTACACTGACCGGCAAATAAAGTGGAACAGTAATTTAAAAAGTATAAAATTAGCCATTAAAAAGATGTAATCACATTTTAAATGCTTTTCACGCATTAGGACACACATCTGAGACATCCGTGAATAGAAATTGACATTTCTTAGGGTGGTTTATTACCTCCAATTACCCCCAATCTTCGATGAGCCTAAGAAGCTGTCATGGACGCTAAGGGTGGAAACACTCGTTTTTAGTGACCAGTGTTCCGGTACAGTGCAGTGCAAAAATTAACACTGCTTTGTTTGGCATAAAAAACAGCCCAAAGGAACATTAGTAAAAAATAGAAAACTGTTAGATTTGTGAAATGTAACGAAATTTGTGAGTTAAAGCGTGTTGTATAACATGTTTCAGTATTTTCTGTAGCCAACCATCGAACATTTACATGAATAATGCAAATATTGGAAAACCGATACATTTTAGTGGAATAAATTAAGAAATTACATAAAAAATTGAAGTGTTCCACTTTTTTTTGCCGGTCAGTGTATATAGACAATAATATTTCAGTTTAATTTCCAGGAGGCCATACATGACAGTGTTGGCAAAATGATTCTAAGCATGCTGATAGGTCAAATTTTTAAATTAATAGAACTTCTACACTATCAATTGGATTTCAACCAAATTTCGTATGTAGTCTACTATGTGTATATAACCAGATATCACTATGCGTATTCCTAAGAGCAACCAGCTGCTGACAACTGTTGATAATTGCTGTCTCTACTTTTTTACCCTTATATTAATATATCAGAATGCATGCAAGCCAACAACTCTAAACTTTGCACACGTATAGTACCTGACATTCTAGATTAATTTGGAGTAACTAATATTATGCCAATGCCGCTAACATGATTCTAAGCCTGATGATAAGTTTAATTCTAAAATGCATGTAACTTCTATACATACAAATGGATTTCGTCCAAAATTGGCACAACAATAGATCATAATATGGCAGATTATTTCTGACCAAGACATGCATGACATTGCTGCCAACATGATTTTAAGCGCACTGATAGATCCAATATCTAACTGCATGTAACGTCCACGTTATCCATTGAACTTCAATCAAATTTTGTATTCTGTACCTTAAGAGATGGAACTAAGAATATATTAAGTCACCAGGGCTTCCAACTGTAGTGCAGGTATATTTCGAATTAATTAGAAATGTTGATATTACCAACTTAATTTCGTCATTAACTTAGATAGTTCCATATAGATTAAACATTGGCTTGAATCTTTAAGTTTAAGAAAAATAGGCTCCTTAGTTTGTCACGGAACTGTTTGTTGAACTTGCGAAAGTGTCGAATGTCCGGAAAACACTCTTAAATGCGCTTTTGAAGAAAGGAACAACAGACCGACACCACTTGAAATACATAGGCCTAGGTGGATAGCAAACGACCTGAAGCTTAATAGAGATCAAGTACTAGCGAATCAACTTGACAACGGGGAAAATTCAGTGTACATTAAATTAGTGTACACCTTACTTTATGAAAACATATTATCTCGACATGAAGGTGTGAAATCCTTCCGGCTAGCTAGCGGTAACACCACAAAGATAACTATCACTGCTTCAGACTCTTTAACAAAACGTGTGCGTGTCTGTTTAATCTCCTCCCGAAGTCAACAATGAAAGGCTCTCCCCCGTGCTTCCTACGCATGGAGTTCTCAAGGACATACGGAACGAGTGCTGTAATGAAGTATACGAATTTTATGCTGTAAGTAATGGCATACGTATTGTAACAATTGAACTTAAATACCCCATTCCATCATATTTGACGGTCAATGATTGTAAAGTTCTGTTAGGACAAGCTAAGTATTGCTTTTATTGTAAAGAAACCTCCCACTTACAAATAGACTGTCCGAACAAAAGGTACTTCATGTCAGACAACAAACCTACAGCACGGTGCTGGGCGAGTCAGATGGGAGTAGTAAGCTAAGCGACACTACCGACATGGAAACTGCAGTACCTTCCCCTGAATATCCAGCCATATCAGAGGCCTTTCATAACAGGCCCCATTCTACAAACACATATAGCATTGCGGAAGTAACTCAACCATCAGATAACGTAGCTGAAACATCCCTGACTACTTTACATAGCAATGAAGAGGGAACTGTGACGTCACGATCGGACAGCACGGGGAAGGGTCACACAAGCAGGCAACACAGAAGTCTGTGCAGCAGCCAGATACTATTAAGACTAAATGTCCAGATTTTTAGTTTGTAATTCTGACACCACGTAGCAGCACCAAAGTGAGGCAATTTCTCTTGAATGGAAGCTCGTATTTGCGATGTCAAAACCACTATGTATACTAGAGTGCAATAGAATTGATATCAATTCAATGCATTTTCCAAAATGTGAAAAACAAAGACGTTACTAGCAGTTTTTTATATTTCTGCTTAAAAATGAAAAAAAACTGGTAATACGGAAACGGAGATTTATTTCCTGATTCCAATGCATTTTTCATAAATAAAATCGGGTGAATGGAATCGTCGGCATTAGTTTGGGAATTGTTTAGAAAAGGGTGGTAGGAGTAGCGGCGCGGCTATACAAGATCTCTAGCGCAAGGAAAATGATGAACACGCCGAGTTGACGAATATTGTAGTTCGGCGAGTTACATGTACAAGTGCCTAGGCGTGGAACAATATCTGAGCAATAAAATTATAGTAATGTCACGCTTATGTAACGTTGACACCATGTGCTTATACAGATACTTTCTTACTTCCTCAAACATTCTTGTTCTTGTTCTTGTTGATAATAATATATTGTAGGGGCTTGGGACATCTTGGTCATCAGTCCCATGTAGTTGACTATGTGTGTTACTGTATTAGAGCCAGGGATGGGGCAGGTGCCCTGAGTCTTCAAGTAAGGTACTATCTCGGCATTTACCTGGAGGGAGTGTGGAAAACCCTGCGAAACACAAGACACAACTGAACTTCAGGTGCAACCACAATGGTAGGATGATTGACAGGTGAACTAGTCAATGAGAGATGTTGGACTGATGACAGTTTCCTAGGGAAAAAAAAATCATAAAATAAGAAGGAATTTCTGAATGGCAATAAGCATCTGCTGTAAGAAACATTGTTTCAGTTCCTTACCTTTTATTTCGTTCAATACGCCAATACACAAGCTCTGCTGGGACTTTCCTTCGTGTTCTGTGAGCGTACTAAGGAAGTGGATATTTATGCAGGACGCTTGCGCCTAGAGAACATGCGCTTGACTGTCGTCAGTATCTATGGAGACCAATTTTCCATTTTCACAATGGCTACGTCTTACTTTTCCACACAACGCATTGTTTCCGTTTGAATACGAACTCTCTTCTCTGAAAAAAGTTGTCACTGAATAGTTCGTGGTCATGTACTCTTACAATTATATATTAGAAGTTCAAAAAAGACTAAACCCGTGGCGCGACAGCCGTTGAAGGGCCTAGTTCTACCAAGCAACCGCTGTTCAGCCATGTAGCTTGCAGATTGTGGGGTGACGTTTAGTCATCCAACTTGTACAAATAAATTTAAAGTGAAATCAAAACTGCTCAGTACTTTTCACATTCTCTAATGCTAGCGTAATTTCAAATATAAACTAGGGAAAAAATCTTATGTAGACCTATGTGTAGAGGTTTTTCTTAGGGCCTGGCTTCCTTTTCTTGGTACAGTACTTACTGTCGACCAAAATATTATGTGCACTCGAGTTTGAAGGTTGTTTGTGAAGTAACCAATAGACCTATATAAAATCCACTAACATAATCACCTTCGACTGCTAATGCACCTACCATCCACACACGCATGCGTAGACCTGTTAAGCGAACTTTGCAGGAAGAGAGACTCCATCCCAGAAAGATTCTTCGTAACAGATGCAATGTTATATAAAGAATGGATGCGACCAGAGTATGAGCTGAGGCACCTAGTGACCAGATTTGCGATCCATGGCTTCCACCATCGCATCTGCACTAGGAAGTCCTTCCATCAGCCCAGCCAGGAGTGTGTTTGCCGATTATGCAACAATCAGTGCGATATATATCACGCCATGGAATGCAGTAGAAGACTAGTATCACTCATTCAGTTTTGTTTAGACGAGGACTGATTATGTTGTCTTGATCAAAGTGTAGTGCAGTGGAATGGGTGAACGGACTCGATGAACACAAGTCTCTGGTGTTACCTAGGTATACGATTGATTCATTATTGTTCAAAATGTTATAATGTTGTTCCTATCTATGGCCATTGGCCGCAATAAATATTTTATTAATAAGTGAATTAATTTACGTATTTCACAATCATACAGCATACCTTTTTGATGTATTAGGATTACAACGCGACATTTTCAAACCAACCCGAGCCGAGAAAAGGTTACCTTACCAAAATGATAACAACTTTGTTTCTTGGCCATACAAAATTTTAAAATTAATGAACCTGTTATACAACATTCCAATGTATATTGTGTTAAAATTTGGATTCGATCTGTTGACGGGTTTGTGAGATAATAATTCTTAAATGTGACGCATGGTTGAAACACGCTTAAAAACGGGCATGTGAGATTTTCGAAGTGAATTGCCATGTCCTGTGGTTCGGATTCCACGTAAAAAGGAGGTCCCGTGGCTCATGATCTCGAGATTAACGGTCACGTTAAACTACAAGCTTGCTTGCTTAAAAACGGGCACTTTTTGTGTTCCAACTGCGATAAGAAATATTAAAATATATTTTAAAAAATCCAAACCAACATGAACTAACGTAAAACAGAACGACGAAAATGATGATGTTATTGGATTTTATGTAGGTCTATTGGTTACTTCACAAACAACCTTCAAACTCGAGTACACCTAATATTTTGGTCAATGGTAGTCGCAATTCCCCCTGGGATTTAGTGGTATGCCCTTGAATCAGGGCTGGCATGCGAAACGAAATGTATGGCTGTGGGGGCGAATATATTTGAATTTCGACGTGAGCGCGATACTCGGGAGCGAAATGACAATGATTGTCGGCGGGAAATTAAATCAAAGCGAAACTTAATTAGAAGCGAAATGACATAGCGAAATCAACGCGAAAGTTAATAGCAACGCGATATTACATTTTACAATTGAATAAAATTTCACTCACGGCGCGAAAATAAAATCGTTACAATCTTTTAATTTCGCTCCCGGCGCGAAATACAATTCATTACAGAATTTAATTTCACTCGCGACGCAAAATAAAATTCGATACAGACTTTTAATTTCGCTTCCGGTGCGAAATAAAATTCGTTGCAGTCTTTTAATTTCACTCCCGGCACGAAATACAATTCATTACAGACTTTTAATTTTACTCGCGGCGCAAAATAAAATTCAATACAGACTTTTAATTTCGCTTCCGGTGCGAAATGAAATTCGTTACAGACTTTTAATTTCGCTCCCGGCGCGAAATAAAACTCGGTTACAGACTTTTAATTTCGCTCCCTGCGCGAAATAAAATTCGTTACAGACTTTTAATTTCGCACCCGGCGTGAAATAAAATTCCCAAATGGTATTTAGTTTCGCCCTCCGATGTGAATTTAAAATGAATGGAACATTTCATTTCGTTGTTGAAATTAAAATGTATTCGTTTCGAGAGTGAAATTATGTTCGGAGCGATGTTCAAAGTCCTGACGTTGGCAGCAGTAGCAGTCTTATTACCGTTCACCGCCTGCCCAATCTGCAGGGCTGCAACAGCAACGTGAGTCATTCAATGGTCATCACTCCAGTAGAGGAGAAAGTCAGTGCTATGGCATCAACATCACCGTCGTCGTTGACTGCACCTCGGACTCGTGGCTGGCCCTCCCTGACGTTCATAACGCAATGGGGCAACAAGTACCTTTACTTGTTCTATAGCGAACAAGAAGACGAATGTGCTGTGTGGACAGACATTCAAGATAAGTGACGAACTCCAATTACAATACAAATTGTCAGTTGTAACTCTTCAGTCAGTCAACACTAATTTGCCCAATAACTGGGAGGGGTACAATGTATATACAGTAATATGTAAATAACATTATATGTATTAGTTTATGGTCACGATTATAATGCAGCAATTTTAGTGATCTTAAATCTAATTCATGTATTATTTTTTTTTTTTCAGGAGTGTTACTTACATCTTATATACGTTGTACCCACCCAGTTATCGGGTAAATTAATGTTGACTGACTGAAGATTTACAAATAACAGAAAATCGTCTGTGGTAGTACCGCAGCGTATATGGAGTTCTGTTTCGGAGGCGGGTTACTCGAACAACAGGGTTGAGGGGTCATTCCTCTCATTTCTACATTCTTTATTCTTACACTTACGGAAATTTCGGGGGGGGGGCTTGGCATTCCTTACTACTTCCTTCTTACCCTCAGCTCATTTATACTGACCATGGCACGAAAGTCAAACCCCTGTGCCACGTACAGGATTTAGTTTCGCACTGCAATTAGTTTTGCTTCGCCTTTCACTATGTTATTGTGCTTAGAATTACATTGTGCTTCCATTTTAATTTTCGCGCTTACAATCAATATCATTTCGCCCCCGAATATCACGCTCATGGCGAAATTAAAGTGTTAACGCGTCCACAACCATTTTGTTTCGCATACCAGACCAGATTTAATTTCAGACATGAAATGATATATTCCATGCATTTTAAAATCACGCCGGGGGCGAAACTAAATGCTGTTTGGGAATTTTGTGTCATTAAAATAAACCGTGGCACTACATCCCATGAAAAGCCTAGGCCTACCAAGCGACCGCTGCCCAGGCATCTGCAGATATTGGTCAGCGCATCGGGTTCCCTCGGCCGTTAATCTTGGTTTTCGCGACTTTCAGACAGCTACTCTCGAGGCTGAGTGCACCCCGTTCCAACCCACACGTCCGTTTCTAAAATCACTAACGGAGCCGGGAATCGAACCCGGGGCCTCCAAGTGAGAAGCAGGTACGCTATCCCCAACACCATGGGGCTAGCAATTTTTGTCATACCAGGAGCCAAATTAACAGTCGTTAAAAATATTATTTCGCGCCTTGAGCAAAATTAAGAGACTGAAGCGGTTTTCATTTCGTGCCAGGAGCGAAATGAAAAGTCTTGTATCGAATTTTATTTCAGGCCAGGAGCAAAATTAAAAGTCTGTAATGAATTTTATTTCGAGCCGGGAGCGAAATTGGAAGTCTGTAACGAATTTTATTTCGTGCCCGGAGTGAAATTGAAAGTCTGTATTTTTTTTATTTCGCGCCGGAAGCGAATTTAAAAGACTAACGGTTTTTATTTCACGCCAAGGGCGAAATGAAAAGTCTTTAATGATTTTTATTTCTCGTCAGGAGCAATGTTAAAAGTCTGTTAAGAATTCTGTTTGTAGCCGGGAGCGAAATTAAAAGTCAGTAACGGATTTTATTTCACGCTGGGAGCGAAATTTAAAGTCTGGTACGAATTTTATTTCACACCGGGAGCGAAATTAAAAGTCAGTAATGCATTTTATTTCGCGCCGGAAGCGAAATTAAAAGACTAATGAATTTATTTCGCCTCTGCAGCGAAATTAAAATTCTGTTACCAATTTTATTTTGCGCCAGGAGTGAAATTTTATTCCATTGAACAATTTAATTTCGCGACGCTAATTTAAATTGATGATACATTTCGTTTTGCATGCCAGTCCTGCCTTGAATCGGTTTTGGTGGTGGCTCCATTTTTCACCTAAAATGTAAAACTAACTGCACTTGATGACCTTAATGCTCTCCATCACTCGTACCTGTATGTACATCGTTCATGTATATGATCTACGAGAGATACTGTCCAAAAATAAATTGCCGAAAATAGAACATCTAACGAACACTAAAAATAATGGTGTTTCAGGTAAAATAAACTAAGTAAAAAGTAATTAAAGGGATCGATGAACTAAAAACAGGAAAAACAACATGGAAAATTAGAAGTCGTAAGTACAAACTGGTAAAATTTCAAAGGATCACTCAGAAATATCCAGAACTGAACAATAATTCAGAACTAGCCATCACAGTCACAGTCAATCGCAACATCGGACTAGATGCTCAGGAATCCCATACCGTCAGGTAAGGGGTAAGGTCATCACTCTCTCACTTTACTTTCGCTCCCCTTTCCTGCTGCTGCGGTGGCTTTGGTCGAGCTTGTGGCGCGCCGTGGCCGCCTGCTTTAAGCGTGTGTACAATCCTGTATGAAATATTGCCTTATAAAAGATGCTGGAAGTGTCGTCCTTCCTGGGTTATACAGGCATTGTATCCGGTAACCACATTTTGGCTCACGCGAATGAGTTCTGCGACTGTAATGTTTCTGATTTTGTATTTTATGTTCTTTAATGAGCACTGAGTCAGTAGGCCTAGTGTAAAACTTATTTACAATTACGTGAATCTGTGCTAGTGAATGTGACACTTCATCAGGAAATTGCTGAACTTACCCACCGGGCCGACTCGTACTTAAAATAAGTTTTACATGCAAAAATACGATGTTGCAATTTTTTTTTAGCGTATGGCTTTTAGCGCCGGGAGTGTCCGAGGACATGTTCGGCTCGCCAGTTTTGTAGCTGCTTCGAGACGGACACCCAATGGGTGATCTACAAGTACCGTTGGGGAGGGAAGTTGGAATGTAAGGACGAGGAGTTGGAAGGTAGCGGCTGTGGCCTATAGTTAGGGACCAACCCCGGCATTTGCCTGGAAGGAAGATGGGAAACCACAGAAGACCATCTTCAAGGTTGCCGGCGGGGGGGATTCGAACCTCCTCGCCTCCCGGATGTGAGCGACTGCCATCATGCCGTAACCACCACGGCTAACTCACCCGGTGATGTTGCAATGATAACTGTCTGAACATGTTACCATCTGAGGTTCAGACTGGCGACTGACAACACCTGCACGCTTATTGCAAGGTCAAGTTTGTACTATGCGCGCGCTTTCAATACTACAGCAGGGGGCCGTGGGGCGCCAGAAACTCGGCCAAGCCCGCTGCGGTAGTGAATAACAAAACCGCCGCTCGTCGTTCTTACTTAATATGAAAGACCCTATATGTACTATTAGATGACTATTATTGCGTAGGTTCATTATTCAAACGTTGACTTCTATCGCATGATTGGGACACAAGAAATAAAAAAATAATTTAAAAATTTTGCACAGCTGCCATCTTGAGTGTATGTAAACAATTTAACAAAATTAGATATCAGTTCATTACACTGTATATAAACAATTGCTGTACCAAATTTCACTGCGTTCGGATGGTTAAATCGCCAGAAAAGTCTATTTAAATGTTCAAATTCACTTGGCCGCCATGTTCGTTTTGTAGTTAACAGGTTTATGAAAGTCACTTAAGTGACTTTTATCACCGTACAAAATTTCAGGGTGATATCGGTGACAGTTTCGGAGATATAGAATGCCAGCGATATTTCGCACAGCCACCATGTTGAATTGGTGAAACATAATAAGCTTTGAAGGGCACGATCGGGGTCGGCCAAAATAGTAGGCCTACTATGACCTTACCGAATTTCATTGAAATCGCTCCAGCCGCTTAGATTTTATTAGGTGGGGTGTGGAGGAAGAGGGGGGAGGGGTGGGGATGCACACCAAGGCCTGGCGTAGGTGCGTGACGTCATGTCATGTCATGTCAGTAGCATGGTGTAACTACAATGGTGAGGCGGATCGCCCCCTCTCTCTCGTGCGGATGACGTCACAACGGGAGCATTGCGTTCGGTGACACAGCACTCTGTATTTTACGCGGCTCTGGTCATAATTATACAACTTGAAGGCATTAATAACAGCATTTATTTTTTAACACTGTACATGCTTTGTATTGTAAACACTGATAATGATGTTGGTAATTATGAATACGGCGTACCTCGAAACAATATTAATAGTCCTTTAACGAAATCCACTATTTTTACACATTGGTGAATTTAGACATTTTGCGATTCAATTTTCTCTGTGAATTGCCGAAACTTATTTTTCTGTTTAAGTCACGCAACCTAACATATGTTCGGGTTCGAGCTAAACAGTGAATAACCTCATATGCAATATTAATGAGGCAATGTTCTCAAGGTCCTGTTGGTTAATTCATTGAATATAAACTTATCACTTGATAGCGAATTGCCATAATATTTATGAAACTCAGCCTCCATTGTCTTTGCAACTTCCATAAGTTCATTAGAGGAATACAAAAGATTTCCCCTTGAAATAAATTGGATCCAATCTGGGCCTTCTTTACTGGGTTCAAGTTCTTGAGATAATGTTCCCAAGTTTTTGTACTTATCCCTGAATCTGTGTGCTACATATCCTGTAATGTATTTTAAACCTTCGTGGTTCATTTCATATTTAAAATCTGAGAGATCAAATTCATCGAACATTTCATTCTGATGATCGGTCATTTCAAACAAACTCATGTTCAATTCCACAGTTTCGTAATTTGATTCAACATATAAACTAGAAACTAGTTTTTCTTCGTCAGGAGCATCCACGATATCAGGAATACGTTTGGCAACATTCACTAACGCAGTCTGCGAGAAACAGGTGTCGGTTTCGGTTTCCAATGGTTTAATCAGACACTTTTCGTCAATTTTCTGCTGGTTGCTTCTGTCGATACACATGCGATTTGAAATATAAATTTCGTCAAATGTCAATACAGTCAAGCGTTCCAATTCGGTTAGTCCTGCTGATTTATATTTCATTAGTTTCACAACATCATGCAAAACACCCTGCTCTAAATTCAAACATTTAGCCCAATCACGTAACGTCGTCAGTCCTGGCAAGGGATAGTTATTAGCCCTTAAAAACCGGTAGGCTTTAGGGCTTACACTTCTTAGTAATATAGCCGCTGCTATATCGTCAGAACACCAAATGATTTTCTTACCTTTCTCTGTACTTAATAAATGTTTTATTTGACCTGGAGTGAAGGCTTTGCCCAGTATCGTCTGAATTTCTTTGCAACGACTGTTCTTCAGATCGGAGATTTCTTTCTTCAACACCGAATGGTCTGCACATAAATAATCGTACTTTTGTTTCCAAGCTTCGGATTCCTCACGTACCTCCTCAACTAATTTCTTCAAAGTGTTGACCTCATCTTCATGAGAACGAGTGCTTAAAAGGAAAGACATTCGTTGAATTATCAGGTTTATTTTTTTAGACTTATATTGGAACTAGAGTAGTCTTACGTTTCTATTCGCAAGACCAATATTTATTTCATATGACCACTAAACTACGACTGCATGAAGGTCAAGATTAGATTAATACTATAGCTACACCAGGCTTTAATTAAACTCATGATATCAATGTCTCAACGATCTGGTGAAAGCAGTGCTTTACTCCGCTAGTTACCTTTCTTCCAAGTATAGAATAATGAACCTTAGTTGTATTGTGCGTGTAAAATAAACAAATTCACCTTTTATTATTAAATGAGACTTCAATGTTCAAAAACAAAAATATGCTTACCTTATTAACTCCTTCTCATTCAAGCAGGTATGTTTAGATTGTATTCCTTCGGTGAGTGTTTCATTGTTATGTATAATTTCACTTATAACACTTTTACGATGCCTCTTTTCCAGCCTCATCGACCGACTTTCAGCTTCTTCCAGAGATCTTTTTCTTTTCCTTTGTGTAATTTGAGTGGATTTTGGTAGATTTTCAGTTGGAATGGCATCTAATTTTAAAGTTTTACTGTGCACTGGAGTATAGTTCAACAATTGCTGTCGAAGTGGAATAGCAAAACTGTCTTTAGTGAAATGAAGAGAACATACTCGAGCTGAAATCTTAATAATAATAATAATAATAATAATAATCTCCACTCGTAATTGTTATTTGGTTTGCCTATTCATTTCTATAATATTATTTAATATCTCAGTTTGAAAATGCGTCCAGAGCTATTGCAATGTTTTAATTTTAGAGAGATATAATTTAAAGAATGATTTACTGTTCTGCTCACAACAGACAGATTAGTTTTAGAAATCATAACTTACCATGCTTTAAATTAAACATGTCCTCCCTCCTGCAAGCTCTGACCCATGAGCTCGCTACATCTTTGTCTTGTGGAAATACAAAGTATTTTATATTAGACCCTTTTGTTTTCCTGGAGTAGTTGTTGCAACCATACATAGCACAATTCGGCATTGCATCCCACTTTCCGTCGACAGAGATTAAGAAATACAATACTTTCACTAGCAACGCACACACTTGTCAACATTAACATGTTACAATCGACTGCTGATCACATGCGCTTGAATCCCGCTTATAGCCACAACTCGCAGTTGCCCCCGTTGTGACGTCAGCCGCACGACAGAGAGGGAGCGATCCGCCTCACCATTGTAGTTACACCATGGTCAGTAGGTAATCTGTCTCCTTGACTCTCCCCGCCTGCCGCTAGCTACGTGTGCGAGTGAGCTTTGTATACACACATCAAAAAAAGTTTTGCATCACCTCGGTTCCCAGATCTCCGGCATATAGACGTTGACTGTGTATATTGTATCCAAGATACAGTCCCTTTGACTGTTCATAGATGTCACTAAAACTGCTCAAAGATGTAAACAACCATGCATGAGCAGGGCCTATTAGACGGAGGGGGTACGACAGCCGATCAGTTCCAGTCATTCCACCAGGACGAAGGTACGCTGCTCATGTTGTCTGTAGTTCTACCATGCCTAGAAGGTCAATACCGCAGTTCGATCGCGTCCGCATTGTTACTTTGTGTCAAGAAGGGCTCTCAACAAGGGAAGTTTCCAGGCGTCTCAGAGTGAACCAAAGCGATGTTGTTCGGACATGGAGGAGGTACAGAGATACAGGAACTGTCGATGACAGGCCTCGCTCAGGCCGCCCAAGGGCTACTACTGTAGTGGATGACCGCTACTTACGGATTGCCGCTCGGAGGAACCCTGACAGCAATGCCACCATGTTGAATAATGCGTTTCGTTCAGCCACAGGACGTCGTGTTTCAACTCAAACTGTGCGCAATAGGCTGCATGATGCGCAACTTCACTCCCGACGTCCATGGCGAGGTCCAGCTTTGCAACCCCGACACCATGCAGCGCGGTACAGATGGGCCCAACAACATGCTGAATGGACCCCACGGAATTGGCATCACGTTCTCTTCACCGATGAGTGTCGCATATGCCTTCAACCAGACAATCGTCGGAGACGTGTTTGGAGGCACCCTGGTCAGGCTGAACGTCTTAGACACACTGTCCAGCGAGTGCAGCAAGGTGGTGGTTCCCTGATGTTTTGGGGTGGCATTATGTGGGGCCGACGTACGCCACTGGTGGTCATGGAAGGCTCCGAAACGGCTTTACGATACCTGAATGACATCCTCCGACCCATAGTGCAACCATATCGGCAGAATATTGGAGAGGCATTTGTCTTCATGGACGACAATTCTCGACCTCATCGTGCACATCTTGTGAATGCGTTCCTTCAAGATAACGACATCGCTCGACTACAGTGGCCAGCATGTTCGCCAGACATGAACCCTATCGAACATGCCTGGGATATGTTGAAAAGGGCTGTTTATGGACGTCTTGACCCACCAACCACTCTGAGAGATTTACGCCGAATTGTCGTTGAGGAGTGGGACAATTTGGACCAACAGTGTCTTGATGAACTTGTGGATAGTATGCCACGGCGAATACAGGCATGCATCAATGCAAGAGGACGTGCTACTGGGTATTAGAGGTAGTGGTGTGTACTGCAATCTGGACCACAAATGCTGAAAGTCTAGCTGTATGATGGTACAACATGCAATGTGTGGGTCTCATGAGCAATAAAACGAGCTGAAATGTTGTTTGTGTTGATCTCTATTCCCTTTGTATTTAACGGTTCCGGAACTCTTGGAACCGAGGTGATGCAAAACTTTTTTTTGATGTGTGTAGTATGTCGTGGTACCCTGCAAACCAGGCTAGTGCTTTTAGGGCCATATGACCCAGGCGCACACTGTCTACGCTGGAACTCTCAGTTCAGGGGCGCGTGGCCGGCCTGTCGCGGCTGGATTTCTCGAAGTCGTTCTTCTCTTCTCTTCATATTATTATTATTATTATTAGACTATTATTATTGGCAATAAAATGTTATTGGATACCAATAGACTACGTCTCATACTGTTCCCGAGTACATTTTAGATCAATTCTCTATTATTGAATGGATTCATATGATAGCAAAATTATGCCATTTACACTTAAGTTAGGCATACCTAAACACGATAAGTTATTAAAAAATGTTGATGTTGTTTCTTTCCCTTATTCGAAACGTACCACAAGCTTTCAATTCTCTTTGAAGCCTATCGTTAGCTCTAAACGACCTGTCTTGTTATGCCGATGGTTACTTCACATCTGATGGTGGGGTCCAGCATAAATCTTGTATCCTTCTTACGGTCAATAACAATTATTATTCTATTGTACTTTTGCTTTTAACCCGAGGAAGACACGAAAACATGGATCGCGTAACATTTCTGAAATGTTACAGATGCATCTTAAATCTATGTCGGTGATTCCCTTCTTAATTTTGGTGTTTGAACGGAGCTAGGTTATCAGACACTCTAGAGTGGTTGCAGCATACAGTCTCACACAAGAGCAACCTTTGACTCCACCTATTTGTGCTTGACTACTACCTTTCATGTGTACTTATGGATAAGTTGTTCATAAAATATGGTGATTAGACACTTTCGCAATCAACCAGCAAGTTCATTTTGTTTTTTCCATACATCCGCTTCAGGCTCAATTCTCAAGTATTCCTTTGGTTCCTAACTAGTAAATCACCGTCTTCATCGTTACCACCATCTTCATCATCATCACCGTAATGAAAACCTCATTCGTTGTACAAACACAAATTACGCACCAAGTCACATTGCCTTCAAGCAATCCTTGCACTCTCTGTATATATGTGGCACGGTGTCCCTACATGATGATTACTATACTTTGGATGTTCATTCACTGAAAATTGCGAAATTAGCTTCGAGGTTTTCCTATGCCCAGAACATAGAATGCTCTGAAAATCAAATGTTCTTAAATACGATGTGTGGATTACATATAAATATGCAATTGGATTAACTCACGACAGCTACTTGTAGCATTGGCCTTTGAGAATATTTTACGGAAGCTATTGTAACAACTCTACGAGGTGAGTTTCTCTCCGTGTTCCCATATGAATGATCGAATTGCAGAATAAGAATGTAGAAAAAAAAAAGGAAAACTTGTGCTCACTGACTTGGTGCAAGTCCTCAAAATGAACACCCCTTTGATGACTTAGGTATCATCGATACCATTTCAGTACCTCAAACCGAAATTAAATTTCTTGGCAGGCCAGGGAATCAAACCCTGACTTTGTTAGCCGCTACACCACAAGGTGATATCTTTCATTGTCAGCGCAATCTATTGCACGATGCCATGTAATTTCAGCACGAACTATAATAGTACACCTTTCTTCGTATTTTTGGCATTACAGTGCCCCTGGTAAGTTAGAGAGATGGTTCGCATACCATAACCAAAGAGCCGAATAGTTCCAAAAACCAACAAACAACCGAAAGAAATACCGACAAGCTGGTAGAAAGACAGACAACAAATTTTGTAATTTTCAGAGCAAAATTGTTTTACGATGAAGAGCACTCTTGGTCTCCATACTGTTGAAATAATGAAAATTGTCCTAAAACTTCAAAAGTTAGAAGGATTTCATGTCAACTTGCTTATTTTGCCGTATACCTTATGTGTAGGTAAATTCCATGAGTTATTGTTTCAGGCGATGTTGAAAATACGAATAAAAGACATAAATTACCTCAGATTGCGACGGAATATTGTTCAGTTTAAAAACCTGATAAATTTACTAACGCACGTTTCTCGAATTCACATATCCCTGAACAGCACCAATCTAATCAGTTGGTGAATTCAGAATCTTGTTATTGAAATACTGTAGACCATAGCTTTATAGTCCTAATGTAGTTTTTTGTTCTACCCGTAATTATTTAGGTTGCTATGAGGAAGGGGATATGGTGAGACAGTTTCCTTGTGGGAATGATATTACGGATAGATGCCCTTCATGACATCAATCTAATGAGAGGATTTAATGACAAATGAAATTAATGAGGCAAGGTATGAAATGGTTGTGTGTGGTATTTCGAGTTCGGTGTAGTCTGACCATGCACGTTAGCGTGTGTAGCTACGTCGGCTGGTTTGTGACAGTATGTCAACAAATTTAAAAAATATATTTTAACACTCCTGATTCCATACCGACCCCTGTTACTGCCACATGCATGATTACCAATATGCTTGATTCCATTTTTAGGATTATTATATCTCGCTGCACCTGCTACATCACCCAAAAAGTAGGGGCAGATGACCTCGTAGCTCCGCTCCATAAAACAACAATAACTAACCCAACAAGTAATTCCGCGAAGAATTATACAGCCTATTTTCATATATCCTACTTATGTTAATTTCCTCTATCAACATACAAAAGTTCAGTTTGATTGCTGTAATAGATTCGCAGATATTGAGAACCGGCTAAATATTGCGCATGTTCGCCATGTTGGATTTTTTATCTGTAGGTCTTAGAGTTATGTACTGTTACGTGAAGTGTATTGTGTACGTCTAGTATTCAAACTTCAATCGCATGATTAGGACACAAAAAGTAAAAACGAGATTTTAAAATTTCGCACAGCTGCCATCTTGTGGTTATGGAAACAAATGAAAAAATTAGATGCCAGTGGATCAACATTTGTAGAAGGATTTACTGTACCAAGTGTCACTGCACTCGGATGGTCAAATTGCGAGAAACGACCATGTGAATATGTATACTTCGCGTCGCCGCCATGTTGGATTTGTGATCACCAGGTTATTGAAAGTCCTATAGGTGAACGTATGCTCTCAGCCCCAATGAAGATTAAAAAATTTAGTTTGATTGCTGTAATAGATTCGTAGATATTGAGATCCATCTAAATATTTCGGATGGTCGCCATGTTGGATTGTTATATGACAGGCCATAGAGTCACGTACCATTAAAGGAATTTTTTTTTAAGGGTTCATTACTCAAACTCTCACTTCGATCGCATGATTACGACACAAGAAATAAAAACTTAATTTTAAAATTCGCACATTCGCCATCTTGAGGTTATGTAAACAATTGAACTAATATAGATACCAGTGCATTACAATGTGTATAAACATTTCCTGTACCAAGTTTCATTGCGTTTGGATAATTAAATCGCGAGAAAGGTCTATTTAAAATTTTCAAATTCGCTTGGCTGCCATATTAGTTTTTTAGTTAACCGGTTTTTTAAAGTCTTATAGATGAAATTCCAGTAGTGCCCTTTATCTCCGTACAAAATTTCAGGGTGATATCGCTAATAGTTTCAGAGATATAGAATGCCGGTGAAATATTTCGCACAGCCGCCTTCTTGAGGTTATGTAAACAATTGAATGAAGTTAGATGTCTGTACATTACAAGGTGTATAAACATATACTGTACCAAGTTGCATTGCGTTTGGTTGGTTAAATCGTGAGAAACGTCTATTTAAAAGTCGCAACTTTGCTTGGCCGCCATGTTGGTTCTGTAGTTATCAGGTTTTCAAAAATCACATTGGTGAACTTCTAATAGTTCCCTTTATCACCGTGAAATATTCCAGGGTGATATCGGTAATAGTTTCGTAGATATCGAATGCTGGTAAAATATTTCGCACAGCCGCCATGTTGGATTGGTGGGATGTAACAAAATTTGAAGGGCACGGTCGGGGTGGTGTGGAATAGTGCTATGAACTTACCGAGTTTCATTGCAATCGTTCCAGCGGTTTAGAAGTTATTAGGGGAGGCACACACCATATCACACACACGCGCACACACAGACAGACACACTGACAAAAGGTGATCTCATAAGCTTATTTTTTCATAAATGAAAATAGGCTAAAAAGTATGCAACTTGTTGTATCCTTGTTGCAGATCTGGTTCATGTACGTCCAAATATCATGTTTCATACGTCTTCGGTGTGTTTCTTTAAGGAGTGACTTTCCCACTATGGTATGTTTGTGCTCCCCAGGCACAAAAGACGTTATGAGCACGGCAGACCACAAGCATAAGACAAAATGTTGGCTCCAGTGCGCCTAGTGTCCAGGCTCTGCGTTCAGTACTAAACGTACTGCAGCACCCCGTCAAATGGACAGTGCTTGTGCGACTAAGCGCTGCAGTGCCAGTGTGATGTGCTGCACTGCTCAGAAATAGGCAGAATAGGGCTGCGCTTCACCTGCTAGCACTGCTTCACCTTGCCCATTGCACGGCCCTGGTGCACACACACGGACAAAAGGTGATCTCATAAGCCTATTTTTTCATAAATGGAAATAGGCTTAATACGAGATTTTAAAATTTCGCACAGGCGCCATCTTGTGGTTATGAAAACAATTCAGTTTGATTGCTGTCATTGATTAGTTGACATTGAGAATCGTCTAAATATTTCTAAATATGTGTAGACCATTGAGCTATGTACTATTAGATGACGATTATTGCGTACGGTAGGTTCATTTTTCAAACGTTGGCTACGATCGCATGATTAGGACACAAGAAATTAAAACGTAATTTTTAAATTTCACACAGGCACCATCTCGCGATTATGTAAACAATTGAGTTGAATAAGATATCAGTGCATTACAAGGTGTATAACATTTGCTATACCATTTGACGGCGCTCGAATGGTTTAATCGCGAAAAAAAAAGATCTATTTTAATGTATCAACTTCGCTTGGCCCCCATGTTCGTTTGTTACTTAACAGGAATTTTGAGAGTCCCATCTAGTAGTTCATTTTATCACCGTACAAAATGTCAGGGTGATATCTGTAATAGTTTCGGAGATATGGAATGCCAGTGAAATATTTCGCACAGTCGCCATGTTGGATTGGTGAGCTGTAATAAAATTTGAAGATCACGGTCGGGGTCGGACAAATAGTACTATGACTTTACCGAGTTTCATTGAAATCGCTCAAGCCGTTTATATTTTATTAGGGGACACACACACATACGCACACACACGGACTAAATGTGATGTCATAAGCCTATTTTTTCATAAATTAAAATAATAAAGAAAGCATTTCATTCGGTGGACGCGAATTTCGTGTTGACCGACTGAATAGCTTTCTTCATTAGAAATAACCATCACTGAAAAATGGCTTCTATCACTACTAAATGAAAATAGGATACCAAGTAAACGAAAAGCAAGAACGGGAGGTTTCATTTAGGAAAGAAATACTCTTATTGGTCACAAAGGAGTGAAAGTTTGGTGTGTAGGTTACACTTTGCCTTATATGGCAACACTGCGAGAAGGTGAGTTCGATTCCCATCTTAGCTATCTTAGAGTGTTTTTCTGGGGTTTCCCACTTCCACTCCAGGAAAATGCGTGGATAGTTCCTAAGTCAAGGCCATTGCCAACTCCAAAAATAACAAAGTTTATCAGACTTCAACTACATGGGACTGATGAACAATAGGCTATGTTCCAAACCCCTATATGAAGCAACAAGAAATATTTCGAATCAATGGGATCCATCGTATTGATTTTAGGAAACATGTTTCTAACGTAGGCTACAATATGACCGCGATCGAAACGAGCCAGGTGCCTTGCCCTGTCTGATGGGGCACCCGCTCAGATTGAAATCATTATGTTGATTATTATTGATATTTCAAGAAGTAATTATACTATGTTTGAATAAATAATTGGCCTGGAATTACATATGGCCCAGCATCGTCAGTTCACGGTCACCTTCCATGCTTGTCCGGGAAGCGGACAAATAGACACTTCCATAACGTTATTGACGAGATTCTTTTCTGAAATAACGGAATCAATTTCTCCGCTTAGAATAATGTTACTAATAGCGCATAGCTGGTAAAAATCGCATGGATACCGTTATTAGACTTATAACGTTGTTGGTGGGTTCGCATTTCAAAATAACTGAATTAATTTTCTGCCCTGAATAACGTTATTGATAGCGTATGGCTGGTAAAATTCGCTCGTATACCGTTACTATACTTATAACGTTATTGGTGGGTTTGCATTTCTAAATAACGGAATTAATTTCTCCGCTTAGAATAATGTTACTGATAGCGCATAGCTGGTAAAAATCGCCTGTATACCGTTACTAGACTTATAACGTTATTGGTGGGTTTGCATTTCTAAATCACGGAATTATTTTTCTGCCATGAATAACGTTATTGACAGCGCAAAGCTCGTAAATATCGCTCGTATACCGTTACAAAGCTTATAACGTTATTGGTGGGTTCACATTTCTAAATAACGGAATTAATTTTTCTGCCCTGAATAACGTTATTGATAGCGTATAACAGGTTAAAATCTCTCGTATACCGTTACTGGGCTTATAACGTTATTAGTAGGTTTGCATTTTGAAATAACTGAATCGATCACTCTGCCTGAATAACGTTATTGATGGCGCGCAGCGGGTGAAAATCGCGGTCATACCGTTACTAGACTTATAACGTTAATAACGGGAGCGCATCTTAAAATAACGGAATCTTTTCCTCTGCTGGTTATAACGTTAATAGCACAAACCAGGGAAAATTATAACCCCTTATTTCGTTGCCGCACTAAAAACGTTATTCATATACCATTTGTTTTGGGTACGGAAGCAGTAACGTAACAAAAATTAATTCGTTATTTCTGACAATTCTGTTACGTTATGAAGCCTTGAAAATCACAGTCGACAAACCACTGGGTCATCCCACAGCATTTAGTGTGCAAGAGGAGACGGAATGAGCTTCCCGGCTAAAATGCTTGGCAGCAAGAGGATTTGGATGCACACCAGAACAGATTCGAAGGGCAAAACGAAGCTTAAAATTTGATAAGGCCCGTAAAGGAAAGGTTGCCAAAAACATTTTCGAGACATTTGCAAGACAAATGACCGGGACCTTCAATCCGTACGACCAAAAGATTTTGACAAGGAAGAAACACCATGTGGATTTTGTGGCGTAACTTTTTATACCGCTCAGTCATCAATAAAGGGTGGTTGGATTCAATGCAAAGATTGTGAAACTTGGTATCATGACATGTATGTTGGGGCCACAGGAAGGAAAAACTTAATTTGTGTTAAATGCCGTTGATGAAAGGACATTATTACAGTGAGCGAAATAGCCCCAAGCATGGGCGTAATAGCCCCATTAAATTCGTGATTCGTCATTTTTGCATTGATTTATATTTTATTTCATCAAGCCGGTTTATTACTATAACTGTATTTTGACAACATTCGTATGTAATAAGCAATAAATAAGGTGTGCTTTGCTGTTGTTTCCATCTTAGAAAAATGAATAGTTTTTGATTTATAATGTTTACAATTTGAAATGAGCGGAATAGCCCCGCTCTACCCTACATAAATTATATATAAACCTTTGAACTGACGGCGGTTTTGGGGTCGGGGGATGTGAAACGCGAAGGTATGTCGAAATTTTCCGGAAGTCGAAACATGGTACCCATTGCAATAGTTAGCTTTCTAATGAAATCTACCTCTGGTTGGTTCCTCAGTTTAGGGGCTGCGACAACGCGGTCATCTAACCCCGTGTACTTTGGGTGAGTGTAGAATCTGTCTGATAAACGGTGTGAATTGTAATGGCTGTATTTGTCTTAATTCAGGTAGGACTGCAGACAGTCAATTTCAAGCAGTAGTTCCTAATGTTGCTACCAGGTACTACCGTCAACGACACCTAGCTGTGAACTTGGCTACTAGATGCCACCCCAACCAGCAACTCGCAACGAACGTTGGAACATCCCCTCCAAAGGAAAGCATACTGAGGGATTTTAGCGCTCTTAGAAAATCCGACGACTTCGGCCGGCTTTGAAACCGCGACCTTGGGCATAGACATTCAGCATGCCACCAGTTACGTCACCGAAGCCGCTTCCCACTTAGTCAGATGGAAATACTGAATCTGATCTCGTGCAAGTGCGTTGTCATGGCAACAATGATGGCTCATCCCTCATCAATTTAGTAGTGTTGCCATGGCAACCTCTGATAGCTCTTGGCATTTTCTTATAATTCCGAAATCATTTTTCTCATCCCTTGGCGTAATGGTGGGTCATATCAAAAATTCTTTCAGACAAAAGTTTTAGGTAATTATTAGGGGAATATTGTCCATTTTGTACGGTTTTTATATTGTGCCTATTAAGAGAGATATGATTAATGTTTCCCGAAAAACCCTATTTTTCCCACCCCTTTGGTCAATGGTTGGTGCTATAAAAAAAACTCTTCTAACAAATTTTTGGGCTTTATCCGACACATAGTATGAACGTTGAACGGATTCGATATGTCACATATTAAGAGAGTTATAGCAATATTTCACTTTTTCGAAAAAAAGCCCCCCATTTTCACCCCCTTCGACCGATTTAGCCCAGTAACGAACTCGACCGAGATTTTATAGATATACATATTCGGTAAAAAAAAAATCAAAGTGATTGGTGCAAAATTACGGCAGTTATCGTGTCCACAAGAAACTGATATATATATATATACATACATAAAATATATATAAACTTTTGAACTGACGGTGGTTTTGGGGTCTGGGGGATGTGAAACGCGAAGATATGTCGAAATTTTCCGGAAGTCGAACCATGGGACCCATTGCAATAGTTAGCTTTCTAATGAAATCTACCTAAAAAATCCGTTTGATTGCTATAATAGATTCGTAGATATTCAGAGCCGTCTAAATATTTCGGATGGTCGCCACGTTGGATTGTTAAATGTATAGGCCATAGAGTCATGTACCATTAAAGGAAAATTATTGCATAGGTTCGTTATTCAAACATTCACATCGATCGCATGATTACGACACAATAAATAAAAACTTAATTTTAAAATTCGCAAAGCCGCCATCTTGAGTTTTTGTAAACAATTGAACTAAATTAGATACCAGCGTATTACAATGTGTATAAACATTTCCTGTACCTGATTTCGTTGCGGTTGGAACATTAAATCGCGAGAATGGTCTATTTGAAATTTTCAAATTCGCTTGGCCGCCATGTTCGTTTTGTAGTTAACCGGTTTTGAAAGTCTTCTAGATGAACTTCTAGAAGTGTCCTTTATCTCCGTACAAAATTTCAGGGTGATACCGCTAATAGTTTCAGAAATATAGAATGCCCGTGATATATATCGCACACCCGCCATCTTGTGGTTATGTAAACAATGGAACCAAGTCAGATGTCGGTGCATTACAATGTGAATAAACATATAGGCTACTGTACCAAGTTTTATTGCGTTAGGTTGGTTAAATCGCGAGAAACGTCTATTTAAATGTCGAAAATTCGCGTTGCCACCATGATGGTTTCGTAGTTACCAGTTTTTCAAAAGTGACATAGGTGAACTTCTAGTAGTTTCCTTTATCACCGTACAAAATTCCAGGGTGATATCGGGGATAGTTTCGGAGATATTGAATGATGGTAAAATATTTCGCACCGCCGCCATGTTGGATTAGTGAGACGTAACAAAATTTGAAGGGCACGGTCGGAGTCGTCCGGAAGAGTGCTATGAACTTACTGAGTTTCATTGGAATCGCTCCAGCCGTTTAAAAGTTATTAGGGGGACACACACACTCCTCTCACACACACACACGGACAAAAGGTGATCTCCTAAGCCTATTTTTAGCCTACTTTCGATTTTTGCAAAAAATAAGCTTTATAGTTTGCGGATGGCGGCCATCTTTGTGTCAAAATCGATTTCCCCTATTAATTCAAACACGGTGAAACCGAATGGAACGAAATTTGGTACAGAGGTAGCACTAGCAAAGGGCACCTCAGAGTCATGTTTTATATTGCCGCCATCTTGACAGAAACGTAATGGCGGCCACACAAATGTTCAAAGCTTAAATCAAATTACGACTAACATAATCATCTGATCTCTACCAAATATTGCAACATCATACCTTATGGAGGGAGCATCCTTTGACCAACCTAATAGGTCATTAGCCTAATAGTTTGCGGATGGCGGCCATCTTTGTGAGAAAATCGATTCCCCCTATTAATTCGAACACGGTGAAACCGAACGGAACGAAATTTGGTACAGAGGTAGCACTAGCAAAGGGCACCTCAGTGTCATTTTTTTAATATCGCAACCATCTTGACGGAAACGTAATGGCGGCCACACAAATGTTCAAAGATTAAATCAAATTACGATTAACCTAATCATCCGATCTCTACCAAATTTTGCAACAACATACCTATATGGAGGGAGAATCCTTTGACCAAACTAAAAGGTCATTAGCCTAATATTTTGCGGATGGAGGCCATCTTTGTCAGAAAATCGATACCCCCTATCAATTCGAACACCGTGAAACCGAATGGAACGAAATTTGGTACAGAGGTAGCACTAGCAAAGGGCACCTTAGTGTCATGTTTTATATCACCGCCAGCATGACGGAAACGTAATCGCGGCCACCCAAATGTTAAAAGCTAAAATGTAATTACGACCAACCTAATAATCTAGTCTCTACCCAATTTTGCAGCAACATATCTTTATGTGGGAAGCATATTCTGACCAACTGCAAGATCAACAGCCCAATAGTTTGCAGATGGTGGCCAAGTATGTGTGCAAATCGATTCCCCCTATCAATTCAAACACGGTGAAACCGAATTGAACGAAATTTGGTACAGAGGTAGCACTAGCAAATGACACCTCAGTTTCATTTTTTATATCGCCGCCATCTTGACGGAAACGTAATCTCGGCCACCCAAATGTTAAAAGCTTAAATCTAATTACGACCAACCTAATAATCTAGTCTCTACCAAATTTTGCAACAACATACCATTATGTGAGAAGCATATTCTGACCAAACTGCAAGATCATCAGCCCAATAGTTTGCAGATGGTGGCCAAGTATGTGTGCAAATCGATTCCCCCTATCAATTCAAACACGGTGAAACCAAATTGAATGATTTTTTTTACAGAGGTAGCACTAGCAAAGGGCACCTCATATTCATGTTTAATATCCCTCTAGCACGTTGTATTTCAACAAGCTACTACAACCAACATTCAATTATACTCCTTGAAAAGGACAAAGAGTTATACAAATACCCATGCATTTAGGAGAAAGTAGGCTATATGTTCTTTACTGAATATCTTGGTTCAAAATTGAAAATAGGCTAATAATCTACTAAACTTAAAAAATGCTCTAAAATTGGAAAAAGAGCAAAGAATGCAAAAAGATGCAAAATTAAATTGACATATTTGAAGACGGGTGGCCCGTCCGGAGATTCTATGTAGTTCAGCATTGTTTTACACTGCACAGTAAGAAGATAAAATGTCATCATCATCCCGGCCCTAGATATCACTATTCAATGGGTGCAATTAGGATCCAAATCAGTAGTGTATTTACATACAGTATGTATATCTTCGTGTTGACCGACTTACGAGCTTACACTATTCATAATATGTTACTGACTTGGTTTTCAATGCAAGATATTCAAATGAAGTATTTTAGTTACTCATGTATTAGTTTTATTTCGCTATGTGGTTTAGTTCGGAGTGAAATATAACACTCAAATCCCGCGTGGAAATGGTAATCCAGTTGATCTGCTGTGTATGATCCATTAGACACCAACCGATAATTACCTCGGTCATCAAATATAACTTTCTTCAACTCAGCATGACAAAACAAAAATACGAAGAATCCTCATGAACGAAAGATTCCCGTAACGAGGTAGATTGTGTAACCACACTGCAATGCAAAATCATAATTGTAAATATTTTAGAATCTAAATTGGGCGGATTTTACTTACCGCAAAGATAACTCTCCTCCCGTAATCTACTCTCTGTCAAACACGTGGACAACTACAATACACTGGGGGAAGTCGCACACCAGACTGACCTGCGTAGCGAGGCACAGGGGCTCACGTAGTCATCCGCAGTATTGCCACATTATCAAATTTTAAATAGCAAAACTAATATTTGGAATAGGAGGCATCAAATATTATTACAATGACATCAATATCGAGTAGTACAAGAAGAAAAATTAAAACTGAGCGCATAATTGTTTTTTAATAGGCCTATAAGCCTATTGTAGAGCGGTTAATACTCCAGTACACGGGGCTATATGCTCACAATGCCACAAAGCCCATAAAATAATCAAAAACAATAATTTATCATTGCAAATATTGTAGCTTGAAATATGATAAAATGAATATTCCAAGCACAACATCCCATTAACAGACACAGGGATGTAGAAATATGGAACTAAAGAAGGTTTCTTTGTTGCGACAAAGCACTCGATAGCAGGCTGTCTCTTTGAAGCAAGATTGCCATTAGACTGCGACAGAAGGGGCTGTTCTGCCAACAACAATAGCTAACTAACTAACCAAGACTGCGACATAAATGAGCCCAAAGTTCTCAATTTTAAGGCCAGCACATGCCCAACGAAAAGGGCTGTTTCAAGATCTTACCATCCATGATATACGGATATTTCTTCTTTCTTTCTCCGAATTTGGCCGCCTGTGGACCGCATGGAACCTAAGGCTTTCTGGTTAATCTCCTCTTCTCTTCCCAAAACCTCTTCATTCGTTCACTTCTGATCTTTCGCTCCTCCTCGGATATTACCAGTTTGGCTCTAATTTTAGGTGTTTTCTCCTCGAAAATCTTGATGTTGTCAATTCGGTTTCTGAACTCTTTTCTGTTGTGGATCACATCCACTGTGAGTCCACTTTCCTTGGCGTCTCTTTTAACCTCTTCTACCCACTTAGTTGTAGCCTTCAGCTCTGTAATATACTTGAATATCCTCTTAGTCAGTCGGTTCTCGTCCATTCTCACCAAATGTCCATAGAATTTCAACCTTCTCTTCCGCATTGTGACAGTAAATTTTTCAGTATTTTTATAGAGGTCATCATTCCTTCTTTTCCTCCATGTCCCGTCAGCAGTTTTCTGTGGTCCTAAAATTTTCCGCAAAATTTTCCTCTCCTTTTTTTCCAGTTCCTGAAGATCCCCTTTTTTATTCAGTGTCAAGCACTCCGAGGCGTACAGACCCTCTGGCTTTACTACTGTGCTATAGTGTCTGAGTTTTGCCTTGTAGGATATTGCTCGTTTGTTGTATCTGTTCTGGGTTAACCTATAAGCCAAATCCAATTTTCTAGCTCTTGCCCTATTTGCTTCTTTATCCAGCCCATTGGGTTCTATCCATTCACCTAGATATTTAAACTTCTCAGTTCTTTTGACAGTCCCATGTTTCACTTTTATGTGTCTCTCTCCATGGTGTCTGTACTCCATGTATTCTGTCTTTTCATAGGAGACTTTAAGACCCGTTTTCTCAGCGATTTCGTGCAGAGTATCCAGCATTTTATGGGCATCATCTCGGCTTTGGGCTAAGAGGGCAAGATCATCAGCAAAAGCCAAACATTTAATTTCCAGGTTCTGTCCTTTCCTTCCCAGATGTATCCCCCTTACTCCTTTCATGTCCAAAGCTTCCTCCCAGGTTCTCATGATTTTCTCCAGAACTATGTTGAAGAGGATAGGTGATAAGCCATCTCCTTGTCTGACCCATGTTTTTATTTCAAAAGGATCAGAGATTTCTCCGTAGAACTTCACTTTTGACATGGTATCCGTTAGAGTTTGTTTGATTATTTCTCTCGTCTTCCTGTCAATTCCGAACTCCTCTAGGCTGTTAAATAAAGTCTGCCTGTCAATTGAGTCGTACGCCTTCTTGAAGTCAACGAATATTACTACAGTGTTCTGGCTTCTCAAAGCTCTTGATCTGAGGATGCTCTTGAGGTTGAATATTTGTTCTGCGCACGATCTCCCCTTTCTAAAGCCAGCTTGATATTCACCTATGAGGTGGTCTGCTTGTTTTTCAACTCTGTTCAGCAGTACTTTGGAGAGTATCTTGTATGCGACTGGAAGTAGAGAGATTCCTCTGTAGTTGTCGATGTTCGCCCGATTACCTTTCTTATGAAGTGGGTGTATAAGGGCACATTTCCAGTCTTTCGGGATCATTTCACTTTTCCAGATTTCTTTTATGATGCCGTGTATTTTTTGTGCAGCCATTTCTCCTCCGAACTTCCACATTTCTGCAGCGATGCCATCTTCGCCTGGTGCTTTGTTGTTTTTAAGCTCGTTTATTATGCGCTTTACCTCATCTAAACTTGGTGGGTTGGAATCCGGGTTCTCATAGGATGGATTCTGAGTATTCAATCTTTCCACAGGTTCTTCACAGTTCAGCAGCACTTTGAAATAGTCGGCCAAAAGTTGACAGTTTTCCTTGTCGTTCGTAGCTATACTACCATCTTTCCGTTTGAAGCACAGACTTTGTGACTGATATCCCAGTAGTTCCTCTTTGAAGGTTCTGTAAAATTCTCGCGTGTTGTTTTTTCGAAAATCTTCTTCTATCTTTTCCACCCTACTTCTGTCGTAGTTCCTCTTCTCTGATCATATGATCTTAGCAGTTCTCTTCCTTACTTCCCTGAAATCTTCCCACCTCTCCTCGGTCTTGTTGGAGTGCCATCTCTTCCAGGCTTGTAGCCTTTTGTCAAGAGCTTCGTCACACTTTTCATTCCACCACCTATGTTTTCGTTTCCTCGCTGGATTTCCCAAACCATCAGCTGCTTTGGTCATTGCTTCTCTGATCTCTTCCCAGCTGTTCATGTTCAGCTTTGATAGGTTTTCTCAGTATTTTTCCTTGTTCTGTTTCAGAGTCTCTGTATTAATTCTGGGTTTCCTGTTGGTTTTCGGTTTGGGCTTGTTTGGCTGGAATTTTACTTTAATCTCCGAGAGGTAGTGATCCGAGTCGATGTTTAAGCTTTTCCTTACTTTAACATTCAGGATTTCCTTTCGGTTTTTGGTCGTTATTAAGACATGGTCGATCTGGAACTCTCCCAGCATCGTGTTAGGACATACCCAGGTTTTCTTCTTGCTCGGGAGTGCCTTGAAGTATGTGGACATGAGTTTCAGGTTGAAATGTCTGAAAAACCCCATTATTCTTTCTCCATTTCTGTTCGTTCTTTTATGTGCTGGATAGTCCCCTACAATTTTTCTATATCTTCTCTCTTTGCCTATCTGGGCATTGAAATCGCCAACCAAAACTTTTACGTGATGTTGTGGAATTTTGGAAGTTGTGTCTTCGAGAGTTTGCCAAAAGTTATCCACCTTCTCAGGATTTTTCTTGTTATCTTCATTAATAGGGGCGTGTGCGTTGATAATTGTATATGCTTTATTTCCAGATCTAAAGGAGAGAAGAGAAATTCTCTCGGATGGTGAGGTGAAGTTGATGATGGACTCAGTGATGTTCCTTTTAACTACGAAGGCCGTACCTAAGATCGTTACATTTGATTTGTTTTTTTATCGCAGGTTTTCCCTTGTAGATTCTGTAACCCTCAGATTCCATGGGATTTTCGTCTAGGTATCTTGTCTCTTGTAGTGCCAGTATGCAAATGTCTTTTTCCTTCAAAACGTTGATCAGTTGTTTTAGTTTGCCAACTTTCAGGAGCGTGTTGATGTTCAGCGTTCCCAGCAGATGTTTTTGCTTGGTTCGTATCTTCTGTGATGAGGTTCTGGGAAGCTCTGACTCTCCCCTGCATGACGTTCCAGGCTCTCCAGAATCCAAAGGCCTGGTTGCACCGCTTTTGGCGGTGGGGGATTTCCGTTGCCGGCTGCCCCCTGGAGTAGTCTTTCCTGAAGGTGTGTCCATCATGCCCTATGTAGAAGTTAGTTGGGAGGGCAGGCGTTGCCTGTTCCTCCAGAATTAAAACTGAGGTTGTAAGCCCCAGAGTTTTGGTGTTGGTTCTTCCACCCTCCAAACCGTTGGGATTCTTTCTCTTCCACCTTGGAGACCGTTGGCCGTTTACTATTTTTGCCTCAGTTGATCCACGGATGCTTATTTGGCCATGCCTTATTCGCACCTGTCCTGCATATCTACAGGACGTCCCCTATCAGCCATTGGGACGCGCCGTGTCGGGGTTGAGGCCCCCTACCCCAGTGTCTTGCGCAGGGTTGTGTTTAGCCCATACTCAATTCAGAGCTAAACCCCCACGCAAGCTGACCGGGTAATAGTGCCATATGCTGTCCAGTACAGAAGCCTCACATTGTCGGTCTTGAAGATGGCTGACAAAATAGGCCGGCTGAGTGACCTAGGCAACGCCAAGAATATTAAGTAGAGTGCATTTCTTGTTCATAGTTTCTATGGTAGTGATGGCAAAAGAAACAAAATGGGTGAAAGTGAGGGCAAAGATTTTAGACACAGATAACGAGTGACTCTCTAGATAGTGCTTTCTATGGAACTTATTGTAGCAGTTAACAAGATGGCTGACACTTACTGCATAAAATTAATAATAAATATGATCCTAAAACACTATCAAAAGAGAGTAGATTCTCTGGACAACACTACCACAAACTCAGCACCCAAAACAAAGCCACAAATATTCACTGGAAGCCACAAAAGAAACGTAGGTCTTCAGTATAGATGGATATAAGCCGCAGCACCATTACACACGATCTCACCCTCTGGTGGTTGCACGGATACGGACATTTCATTTCTGTTAGTTTCTTCTTTTTGCCCTCTTTAGTAGTCTTGTAATCTTCATGGCGATATACCGCCACGTATAAATAGCAGTGGGAGTCAAATCACTCCGTGATGAGGAGATGTAGCTAGACCAGAGACCGAGGGTTCGAGTCAGGTGTTTAATTCCACACCATGACCGTGATGGGGAGATGTACCTAGTCCAGAGACCGAGGGTTCGAGTCAGGCGTTTAATCGCTCACCATGACCGTGATGGGGAGATGTAGTTAGTCCAGAGACCGAGGGTTCGTGTCAGGCGTTTAATCGCTCACCATGACCGAGATGGGGAGATGTAGCCACTCCAGAGACCGAGGGTTCGAGTCAGGCGTTTAATCCCTCACCATGACCGTGATGGGGAGATGTAGCTAGTCCAGAGACCGAGGGTTCGAGTGAGGCGTTTAATCCCTCACCATGACCGTGATGGGGAGATGTAGCCACTCCAGAGACCGAGGGTTCGATTCAGGCGTTTAATTCCTCACCATGACCGTGATGGAGAGATGTAGTTAGTCCAGGGACCGAGGGTTCGAGTCAGGCGTTTAATTCCTCACCATGACCGTGATGGGGAGATGTAGCCACTCCAAAGACCAAGGGTTCGAGTCAGGCGTTAAATCCCTCACCATGACCGTGATGGGGAGATGTAGCCACTCCAGAGACCGAGGGTTCGAGTCAGGCGTTTAATCCCTCACCATGACCGTGATGGGGAGATGTAGCTAGACCAGAGACCGAGGGTTCGAGTCAGGCGTTTAATTCCTCACCATGACCGTGATGGGGAGATGTAGCTAGTCCAGAGACCGAGGGTTCGAGTCAGGCGTTTAATCCCTCACCATGACCGTGATGGGGAGATATAGCTAGTCCAGAGACCGAGGGTTCGAGTGAGGCGTTTAATTCCTCACCATGATCGTGATGGGGAGATGTAGCTAGTCCAGAGACCGAGGGTTCGAGTCAGGCGTTTAATCTCTCACCATGACCGTGATGGGGAGATATAGTTAGTCCAGAGACCGAGGGTTCGAGTCCAGGCGTTTAATTCCTCACCATGACCGTGATGAGGAGATGTAGTTAGTCCAGAGACCGAGGGTTCGAGTCAGGCGTTTAATCCCTCACCATGACCGTGATGGGGAGATGTAGTTAGTCCAGGGAACGAGGGTTCGAGTCAGGCGTTTAATCCCTCACCATGACCGTGATGGGGAGATGTAGCTAGTCCAGGGACCGAGGGTTCGAGTCAGGCGTTTAATTCCTCACCATGACCGTGATGGGGAGATGTAGCCACTCCAGAGACCGAGGGTTCGAGTCAGGCGTTAAATCCCTCACCATGACCGTGATGGGGAGATGTAGCCACTCCAGAGACCAAGGGTTCGAGTCAGGCGTTTAATCCCTCACCATGACCGTGATGGGGAGATGTAGCTAGTCCAGAGACCGAGGGTTCCAGTCAGGCGTTTAATTCCTCACCATGACCGTGATGGGGAGATGTAGCTAGTCCAGAGACCGAGGGTTCGAGTCAGGCGTTTAATCTCTCACCATGACCGTGATGGGGAGATATAGTTAGTCCAGAGACCGAGGGTTCGAGTCCAGGCGTTTAATTCCTCACCATGACCGTGATGAGGAGATGTAGTTAGTCCAGAGACCGAGGGTTCGAGTCAGGCGTTTAATCCCTCACCATGATCGTGATGGGGAGATGTAGCTAGTCCAGGGACCGAGGGTTCGAGTCAAGCGTTTAATTCCTCACCATGACCGTGATGGGGAGATGTAGCTAGTCCAGGGACCGAGGGTTCGAGTCAGGCGTTTAATTCCTCACCATGACCGTGATGGGGAGATGTAGCCACTCCAGAGACCGAGGGTTCGAGTCAGGCGTTAAATCCCTCACCATGACCGTGATGGGGAGATGTAGCCACTCCAGAGACCAAGGGTTCGAGTCAGGCGTTTAATCCCTCACCATGACCGTGATGGGGAGATGTAGCTAGTCCAGAGACCGAGGGTTCGAGTCAGGCGTTTAATTCCTCACCATGACCGTGATGGGGAGATGTAGCTAGTCCAGAGACCGAGGGTTCGAGTCAGGCGTTTAATCCCTCACCATGACCGTGATGGGGAGATGTAGCTAGTCCAGAGACCGAGGGTTCGAGTGAGGCGTTTAATCCCTCACCATGATCGTGATGGGGAGATGTAGCTAGTCCAGAGACCGAGGGTTCGAGTCAGGCGTTTAATCTCTCACCATGACCGTGATGGGGAGATGTAGTTAGTCCAGAGACCGAGGGTTCGAGTCCAGGCGTTTAATTCCTCACCATGACCGTGATGAGGAGATGTAGTTAGTCCAGAGACCGAGGGTTCGAGTCAGGCGTTTAATCCCTCACCATGACCGTGATGGGGAGATGTAGTTAGTCCAGGGAACGAGGGTTCGAGTCAGGCGTTTAATCCCTCACCATGACCGTGATGGGGAGATGTAGCTAGTCCAGAGACCGAGGGTTCGAGTCAGGCGTTTAATCCCTCACCATGACCGTGACGGGGAGATGTAGCCACTCCAGAGACCGAGGGTTCGAGTGAGGCGTTTAATCCCTCACCATGACCGTGATGGGGAGATGTAGCTAGTCCAGAGACCGAGGGCTCGAGTCAGGCGTTTAATCCCTTACCATGATCGTGATGGGGAGATGTAGCTAGTCCAGAGACCGAGGGTTCGAGTCAGGCGCTTAATTCCTCACCATGACCGTGATGGGGAGATGTAGCTAGTCCAGAGACCGAGGGTTCGAGTCAGGCGTTTAATCCCTCACCAGGACCGTGATGGGGAGATGTAGCTAGTCCAGAGACCGAGGGTTCGAGTCAGGCGTTTAATCCCTCACCATGACCGTGATGGGGAGATGTAGCTAGTCCAGAGACCGAGGGTTCGAGTCAGGAGTTTAATCCCTCACCATGATCGTGATGGGGAGATGTAGCTAGTCCAGAGACCGAGGGTTCGAGTCAGGCGTTTAATCCCTCAACATGACCGTGGTGGGGAGATGTAGCTAGTCCAGAGACCGAGGGTTCGAGTCAGGCGTTTAATTCCTCACCATGACCGTGATGAGGAGATGTAGTTAGTACAGAGACCGAGGGTTCGAGTCAGGCGTTTAATCCCTCACCATGACCGTGATGGGGAGATGTACCTAGTCCAGAGACCGAGGGTTCGAGTCAGGCGTTTAATTCCTCACCATGACCGTGATGAGGAGATGTAGCTAGTCCAGAGACCGAGGGTTCGAGTCAGGCGTTTAATCGCTCACCATGACCGTGATGAGGAGATGTAGCTGGTCCAGAGACCGAGGGTTCGAGTCAGGCGTTTAATCCCTCACCATGACCGTGATGTGGAGATGTAGCTAGTCCAGAGACCGAGGGTTCGAGTCAGGCGTTTAATCCCTCACCATGACCGTGATGGGGAGATGTAGCCACTCCAGAGACCGAGGGTTCGAGTCAGGCGTTTAATCCCTCACCATGAACGTGATGGGGAGATGTAGCTAGTCCAGAGACCGAGGGTTCGAGTCAGGCGTTTAATCCCTCACCATGATCGTGATGGGGAGATGTAGCTAGTCCAGAGACCGAGGGTTCGAGTCAGGCGTTTAATTCCTCACCATGAACGTGATGGGGAGATGTAGCTAGTCCAGAGACCGAGGGTTCGAGTCAGGCGTTTAATCCCTCACCATGACCGTGATGGGGAGATATAGCTAGTCCAGAGACCGAGGGTTCGAGTCAGGAGTTTAATCCCTCACCATGACCGTGATGGGGAGATGTAGCTAGTCCAGAGACCGAGGGTTTGAGTCAGGCGTTTAATCCCTCACCATGACCGTGATGGGGAGATGTAGCTAGTCCAGAGACCGAGGGTTCGAGTCAGGCGTTTAATCCCTCACCATGATCGTGATGGGGAGATGTAGCTAGTCCAGAGACCGAGGGTTCGAGTCAGGCGTTTAATCCCTCACCATGACCGTGATGGGGAGATGTACCTAGTCCAGAGACCGAGGGTTCGAGTCAGGCGTTTAATCGCTCACCATGATCGTGATGGGGAGATGTAGCTAGTCCAGAGACCGAGGGTTCGAGTCAGGCGTTTAATCGCTCACCATGACCGTGATGGGGAGATGTACCTAGTCCAGAGACCGAGGGTTCGAGTCAGGCGTTTAATTCCTCACCATGACCGTGATGGGGATATGTACCTAGTCCAGAGTCTGAGGGTTCGAGTCAAGCGTTTAATCCCTCACCTTGACCGTGATGGGGAGATGTACCTAGTCCAGAGGCCGAGGGTTCGAGTCAGGCGTTTAATCCCTCACCATGACCGTGATGGGGAGATGTAGCTAGTCCAGAGACCGAGGGTTCGAGTCAGGCGTTTAATTCCTCACCATGACCGTGATGGGGAGATGTAGCCACTCCAGAGACCGAGGGTTCGAGTCAGGCGTTTAATTCCTCACCATGATCGTGAAGGGGAGATGTAGCCACTCCAGAGACCGAGGGTTCGATTCAGGCGTTTAATTCCTCACAATGATCGTGAAGGGGAGATGTAGCTCGTCCAGAAACCGAGGGTTCGAGTCAGGCGTTTAATCCCTCTCCATGACCGTGATGGGGAGATGTACCTAGTCCAGAGACCGAGGTTTCGAGTTAGGCGTTTAATCCCTCACCATGACCGTGATGGGGAGATGTACCTAGTCCAGAGACCGAGGGTTCGAGTCAGGCGTTTAATCCCTCACCCTGACCTTGATGGGGAGATGTACCTTGTCCAGAGACCGAGGGTTCGAGTCAGGTGTTTAATTCCACACCATGACCGTGATGGGGAGATGTAGCTAGTCCAGAGACCAAGGGTTCTAGTCCAGGCGTTTAATTCCACACCATGACCGTGATGGGGAGATGTACCTAGTCCAGAGACCGAGGGTTCGAGTCCATGCGTTTAATCCCTCACCATGACCGTGATGGGGAGATGTAGCTAGTCCAGAGACCGAGAGTTCGAGTCCAGTTGTTTAATCCCTCACGATGACCGTGATGGGGAGATGTAGCTAGTCCAGAGACCAAGGGTTCGAGTCCAGGTGTTTAATTTCTCACCATGACCGTGATGGGGGGATGTAGCTAGTCCAGAGACTGAGGGTTCGAGTCCAGGCGTTTAATCCCTGACCATGACCGTGATGGGGAGATGTAGCTAGTCCAGAGATTGAGGGTTCGAGTCCAGGCGTTTAATCCCTCACCATGACCGTGATGGGGAGATGTAGCCACTCCAGAGACCGAGGGTTAGAGTTCATGCGTTTAATCCCTCACATGACCTTGATGGGGAGATGTAGCCAGTCCAGAGACCTAGGGTTCGAGTCCAGTCGTTTAACCCCACACCATGACCTTGATGGGGAGATGTAAACAGTCCGGAGACCGAGGGTTAGAGTTCATGCGTTTAATCCCTCACATGACCTTGATGGGGAGATGTAGCCAGTCCAGAGACCAAGGGTTCGAGTCCAGTCGTTTAACCCCACACCATGACCTTGATGGGGAGATGTAGCCACTCCAGAGACCGAGGGAACGAATTCATGCGTTTAGTTGAAATTATTTCTCCTTGAATCTTTACTCCTACTTTGCATTTTTCTCCAATTTATTTCATTGCTTTTTCAATGTATAGATTGAAAAGTATTTGTGATAAGTTGCAGCCTTGCCTTTCACCCTTCTGAATACCAACTTCTCTCTAATGTCCTTCGGCTCGAATAAGTGCTATCTGGTTTCTGTATAGTATGCCGACTAGTGTACGTATAAACGGAAAGGGGCGGAAGAGAATCTAAGTTCCTCACCCCTAGTGTGTTTTGCTTGCGGTAAGGGGGTGACGCAGCCTTGTGTCAATACAAGACCACCGGTGTACTCAGCTTATGACCTTACTGCTAACAACCAAAGGGCTCCTCACGAGAAAGAAAAGAAACCTTTGGGGGGAAAAAACATTGATCGGGATAGTTTTAATGTTCAAGGGGTAAGAATGTTTTTCAGTCGGTCAACACGATTGTACCCAATTGTAAAGGGTGGTTCCCTAATCCTTAAAAAAATCACATTAGTTTCATTTTATTTATTTATTTATTTATCGTATGTTTTTTAGTAAGCCTCCGTGGCTTAGGCGGCAGCACGCCGGCCTCTCACCGCTTGGTCCGTGGATCAAATCCCGGTCACTCCATGTGAGATCTGTGCTGGACAAAACGGAGGCAGACAGGTTTTTCTCCGGGTACTCCGGTTTTCCCTGTCAATATTTCATTCCAGCAGCACACTCCACTTTCATTTCATTTCATCTGTCATTCATTTAATCATTGCCCCAGTGGAGTGCGTCAGGCCTCGGCAGCCGGCACAGTTCATATCTTCGCCGCTAGATGAGGGCTTCATTCATTTCATTCCTGACCCGGTCGGAGACTGGAATCAGGCTGTGGATTTTCATTTTCATGGCTTTTAGTGCCGGGAGTGTCCGAGGACATGTTCGGCTCGCCTGAATCTTTAGCTGCTTCCAGCGGACAACCTTAGGGTGAGCTACAAGTTCCGATCAATTTCAAGTAGTTTCAACTTTCGCTACCAGATATCAATGGTACCTAGTGGTGAACGTTGGGACTTTGATAGAGCGATCCGACGAAATCTAACCTAACAATTTAGCTTCACACAAGTTTCGTTAGTGGAAGGATCTTTTACATGCCATAAATATGACATGGGACCGCCGGCTTTACTTCCCCTCTGAAGGAAGGCATACTGAAGGATTTTTAACGCTCTTAAAAAATCCGACGACTTTGTCCGGGTTTGAACCCGCTATCTTGGGCACAGCAGTTCAGCATGTTACCAACTACGCCACCGAAGCCGCTGAGTTTAATAAATATTTCTATATTTTTCTGTACTTCATATTATTGTTTACGCTTTCATGATACGACACATAAACACATCAACAGTGCTGAGAGTGGAATTAGATGTAGGCCGACTATTGGCCTTCAAATCTGACCATGCAACTCTCTAAAGCATCGTTGAAGTGGAGGGAAACAGCTGAACTCTACCTCGTGCATCTCACAATGGCGGCTTTTATCCCAGTTTCACACGAACTTTCATCCATATGAATATACAATATGTTTATGAAAATGAAATTATAAAAGATCAGACATGTTTAATACCAAGGAAGAATAAATACGCTACGGAAACAAAAAAAAAATGTTGCCTCCGTATATAGTGGTCAGCATGCTTAGCTGCCACTCCGTAGGTCCAAGGTTCGATTCCTGGCTCTGCCACAAAATTTGAAAAGTGGTATGAGGACTGGAACGGGGTGTACTCAGACTCCAGTGGTCCAAATGAGTAGAGGGAGTTCGATTCCCTCCTCGGCCATCCTCGAAGTGATATTCCGTGGTTTCCCACGTCGTCTCCAGGCAAATGCCGGGATGGTAGACTATCTAAGATGGTACCCAATCTTCCCTTCCCTTCCCATCCCATCCCTCAAAAGGCCCCTGTTCGCTTTGCCGGTGAGGCCACCTGGACGGGGTGCTCGTCCCACCACCCTCAGTTGTATCACCCGACCCGAAGTTTCAGCTCCAGGACATTGCTCTGGAGGCGGTAAAGGTGGGTGATCCTTCGCTGAGTCCGAGGGAAAAGCCAACCGTGGAGGGTAAAACGACTAAGAAAGAAGGAAGAAAGAATGGAATGAACTAACTCATCGTTAGTAAAGAATTGGTGAATACGGCCCTAAAACTGAGAGTGGAATTAGATGTATTATTGGCTTTCAAATCTGACCACTCAACTCTCTAAAGCAGGCTGTTCCAAATCCATGAGTTTGAGTATGCGTACACGCGAGTACTCAGCAGTGATGTTTAGAGCACGGTTGGAGAGGGACTGGGTGAGAGAGGCAATATGCCACTGGGCGAAGGTCATAGCACAAGTCCATGCGCTTCCTGTCTGACATGATGTATCCACCACGAAGTGACGGCAGCCCCCACAGCAGACCTGTATTGCATGTTGCAGGTTTACTCACGCAAGGCGTCGAGTACTCCGCTACTCACGGGCGAAATGCTCGGCTGAAACAGCCTGCTCTAAAGCATCGTTAAAGTGGAGGGAAACAGCCAAACTCTACCTCGCGCATAAATATGAAATATTTTTATAACAATGAAATTATAGAAGATCATGGAGACCAAGATGCTTAGATGGACAGCAGGCATTACTAGGTTGGATCACATCCCAAATCAAAGAATAAGGGAACGATTTGGTATAGCAGCAATCAGTAACAAAATGCGTGAGGGTCGTCTGCGATGGTTTGGGCATGTGTTAAGGTCAGGAGCGGACACCATTGCAAAACGGAGCTACACACTGGAGGTCGCAGGGAAAAGACCAAAGGGGCGACCGAGACAACGTTGGGCCGATACACTGCACAGGGATTTGAAAGGCGTCAACCTACATCCGGACATGGCCGATGACCGAGTAAATTGGAGACAGTGGATTCAAACAGAGGACCCTGCCACGAGGTGGGGCAAACGCTAAAGAAAATAATAAGAAGAAGAAGAACAAATTATAGAAGATCATGTATGCTTGATACCAACAAAGAAGAATACGTAAATTTAAAAAGAAGAAAATCATACCCAAGTGGGATTCGAACCACTTCCAGCTCTGCATACAAAATCAACAACGCAACCACCTACGCTACGAAGACAACATAGGGACCGTGTCCTATTTAGCTAAGTAAACAATGTATACACACAACTGCTAGTTCTCCTAAATGCTTTGTTCATGTCATTTTCAGCTTTTGCCACGAATAAGGTCTTCTGTATTTCCCTTTCTTTAATTATGTCCCAGAATATATCAAGGAAGCATCGCAAACATCGATCAGTGCTAGACGCTTCTTGTTCTGTCCACCGAGTCTACGCATGCGCATGCGCGAGAGCCGTAAAGCATATTTATGTTCGACCCTCACTATTATGTGTCAGATAACTGTATCATAATGATGGTCATTATAACACTGTTTTCCATTATGATACAGTTTCTCCAGCCAATCAGAGCTCGTTCATTGACCAATTAGGTAACGATAACTTCGCGCATGCGCTCAATATCCAACATGTCGGACATAAACACAACATCGAACTATAATAAATTACCGACATGGAATACCCACCGTCCATATGTTCGCGTAAATAAACTGGCGAATATGAGACAAGAAATAGCACTGTACCTTAAAATCACCAACACTAATTTCTACACAGCGCATTGTCTTCAACTGACACTGGTGACAATATTACTGAGGGACGGCAGATGTAAACATATGGTTTGCATATGGCATTGCAAACACACAAAGCGCATGCGTCGGTCGTTCAAAGCTCTTGAAAGGCAGAGATATAACACCCAACGCTCGCTCTGCGATCACAATACTCGTGTCTTAATTATAGCCATTATAGGCTCGTTGCATAATGTACTATTATGTTCGACCCTGACTATTATGTGTCAGAAAACGGTATCATAATGATGGTCACTATAACACTATTTTTCATTATGAAACAGTTTCTCCCACCAATCAGAGCTCAAGAAACAGTTGTTTGACCAATTAGATAAGGTTAGCATCGCACCTGCGTGGAGTTCTAAGGCCTTCTAAACTGCGTTGCCTAGTGTCATAGTGGGGTAATCGAGAAGGCCATGGTCAAATACAATGCATTCTCTGCGTCTCATGCGCTCTGTTCAGTACATAAAACTGGCGAAATCTCGACAGATATTTATGAATACTTATCTTCGAACATAAAATAGTTATAATAATTATAGTCGAACATAAACAGTCGTATGCAACTCCCTTATAATGGTAATTAAGGCACTCGTATGGAAATTATAAAACTCGCATACGCTCGTTTTATAATTATACTCGTGTCTTAATTGTAGCCATTATAGGCTCGTTGCATAATGTACTATTATGTTAGACGATGTCGGAATGTCAGAAAACTATATCATAATGATGGTCATTAAAGTACTAGTATTCATTAAGATTCAGTTTCTCCAACCAATCAGAGCTCAAGATGTACGATGTGGACCAATTAGGTACTTGATAGCTTCGAACTTGAACACAAAATCCAACATGTCGGACATGAATTGCATGATTTGAAAGTTGACAATGTAAAAGATATCCGATCAACCATAGTAGTTATAATGGCAAACACAAAGACAAAATCAGAACGAACCTTTAAGGTAATAAGAAAATACTATGACATATGCATGAAATTTATGAATCTTCGTCCAGAAGTTAGCAACACAGCATCCTTCTATACTGTATAAATTACCGACATGGAAAGTGCACCGTACCATATGTTCGCGTAAATAAACTGGCGAATAGTAGACAAGAAATTGCACTGTACCTTAATATCCACAACTCCAATTTATACACAGCGCATTGCTTTCAAACGACTTCGGTGACAATATTAGTGAATGCTAGTCTTGATCGGCACTAGACATCATGCAGGCTGTAAACAATAGCATTGCCAAGCAAAGTAAATGGTGTCTGCTTCCTAAGGTATTTGACCCACGCATGCGCTCTGTTTAGTAAGCAAAACCAGCGCGCTCTGTTCACTAACTGAAGTGAATGAATCTCACAGATATTTATGAATATGCATGTTAAAACATATAATAAAATTATAATTATCGTCGAACATAAACAGTCGTATGCAACTCGCCTATAATGGTAAGTAAGACGCTCGTGTCTTAATTATTGCCATTATAGGCTCGTTGCATAATGTACTATTATGTTCGACCCTGACAATTATATGTCTGAAAACTGTATCATAATGATGGTCATTATAACACTGTTTTTCATTATGAAACAGTTTCTCCCACCAATCACAGCTCAAGAAACAGTTGTTTGACCAATTAGATAAGGATACCTTGGCGCATGCGCTCAAAATCCAACATGTCTATATAAATTACTGAAAGTGCACCGTCCATATGTTCGCGTAAATAAACTGGTGAATGAGACACTGTACCTTAATATCCTCAAATCCAATTTCTACACTGCGGGTTGTTTTCAAACGATTTCGGTGACATTTTTACTGAATACTGGTGCTCAATCTGCACATATGGCATTGAAGCACACAGAGCGCATGCGTCGGTCTGTCAGAGAGCTTGGAAATCAGAGATATCCTACCTGCGCAGCACCCGATCACAAAATTCTAGTGACAATCTCAACAGATATTTATGAATATTTATGTTAAAACATATAATAAAGCTATAATTATCGTCGAACATAAACAGTCGTATGCAACTCGCCTATAATGGTAATTAAGACACTCGTATGGAAATTATAAAACTCGCGTACGCTCGTTTTATAAAAATACTCGTGTCTTAATTATAGCCATTATAGGCTCGTTGCATAATGTACGGTACTATTAATCTAAGTAATTGCGAACCCGAATGGCCTCGTGGGATGTATCAACGATAATCACGCTGTAACTCTCGTATTTAAGTTAAATAGGAATTAACTAACTAATCGATAGTAAAGAGTAGGTGAAAACGGCCCTTAGTCTGACAAATAAATTTATTTGTTGGCGCTGTAAACGAAAATATCCATTAAATACAATTTCACGACTTTAATACAGGTTTCCTGTCACCCGACAAAATCGATATGATCACAGGCTATTATTCAGTCCACGCGGAATTGGACTTTGATGCAGAGCTAAGTGCGGGCCAAATTGGCAGGTTGTCAATATCTCGTTCCACCTCTATTGGGGGGATAGGCTACAAGGGACAGCTGAGGACGGGTTTATTGAGCAGCTAATTTTTCAATTTCCTATGTCGTTTTATAACTCCGGTACGAAGGGTGAC
The DNA here is from genome assembly GCA_946902985.2 of Meconema thalassinum. Taxonomy (NCBI): domain Eukaryota; kingdom Metazoa; phylum Arthropoda; class Insecta; order Orthoptera; family Tettigoniidae; genus Meconema; species Meconema thalassinum. Next base: position 242,629,185 of record OX336396.1, read on the forward strand.
CATCAAAGGGCGAGTCTCATTTTATTTCTCAACATCCATTGCACACTAGCAGCTTTCAGTACCGGTCGTTATCGGGAGCATAAAGTAAGGGGTGATTGGGTGGCGTAGTTGGTAGCATGCTGAGCTGCTATGCCCTATATCGCGGGCTCAAATCAGGCCGAAGTCGTCTGATTTTTAAGACCACTAAAAATTCCTCAGTATGCCTTCCTTCGGAGGGGAAGTAAAGCCGGCGGACCCATTTCATAAAGTAATGGCATGTAAAAGAACCTACCACGAACTACAATTGTGTGAAGTTAAATTTTGTAGGTTAGATTTCATTAACGCTCTATTAAAGTTCCAACTTTCGCCACCAGGTGCTGCTGCGGTGGCATTTAGTAGCCAAGTTCGCGGCTAGATGTCCTTGACGGTAGCATTTGGTAGCAAAAGTAGGAACTACTTGAAATTGATCGTCTGCAGTCATTACCTGAATTAATATTATGATCTATACCTAGGTATATGTGCTAATTTTGAAAGACCTTCATTTATTAGTATGGAAGTTACATGCGATTCAACGTTAAACCTATCAGTACGCGTACAATCATGTTGTCAGCACTGTCGTATATCGATCACTGGAAATTAACCTACGTTTGCAGGTACTTCATGTACGCAAAGTTTAGAAATGTTGTTGTTGTATTAAGGGGCGGAACTACGTTAGAACTGTTGGCCTGCATACTTTCTGATATACTGAGATTAGGATACAAATGTATAGAGTGCATTTTTAACAGTTGACAACCCTGTTGACACTAAAAGAATGCATATTCATATCTGCTCTGGTACGCAAATCACATACCGAATTTGGTTGAAATCCAATAGATGCATTTACATGCATTTAAAGATTGGACTATCAGCAGGCATAGAATCATGTTGGCAACACTCTCGTGTATGGGCTCCTGTATATTAGTCTGATGTAATATTATCTATATGTCTGTCAATTTTGGAACAATTCCCATGCATATCTTCCGAGAAATCCAACATAGACCTCAATTTTCAATTGTGATTTTTCAGCAGTTGGTAGCACTGGCGTCATTTTAAGATATGGCCGTGAGATATTCAGCCAGGTCTTCTTTACCAGCTTGTAACTGCGGAGCTCAAGAACAGACCATGTACCACATCATTCGGGAGTGCCCACAGCGTAGCTTCGCAGGCGAATGGGAAGAGTTCATGAAAGCATCAGCTCCAGCGCTTTCCTGGTTGAAGAGCCTTGATTTTCATTTTTTATTGTTATGTACATATTTGTATATATTTGTAGATCACTAGTACCATACGAAAAATAAAAAACTCATACCAAATTCGGTTTTGATAGCTGCAGCCATTTAGGAGTTGATGGAGGGGGGGGGGGGGGCACACACACACAGGCAGACAGATAGACAGACAGAAGGACAGACAGACACACATTTGCCCGGATCGATCTCATAAGTCTCCTTTTTCCTCATTTTTACAAAATGTGAAAAGTAGGCTAAAAACAACTGTGTTAGGAAACCTTAGTAAAGAAATCACTGTAGAGTGATGATGGATGGCCTCGCAGAAGAAGGCAGTAATAAGTTTGTTTTATGGTAATGCCCGGTGGTCGCTCCTACAGAAAGCAGTGAGATGAATTACCGAGTACTCTCTCGTGTTCCCATATAAGTCCGCCAGACAGAGAGACGCTTACTGTAGGGACTTATTATCCATAGCACCAAGCATTTGCATAAGTACTGAATGGACCCGTGCCTTATATGTATCTTTGATACTTCGTCCTTGAGATACAAGATGGCGCTATTCAACCTCTTATAGAAGGAGAATAGAACTTAAAGGTTACATTCAGCAAAACACGTCAATCATAGATAGTGATATTTACGTTCTTAGTCTTTGGGTACGAATTGAGACTTCGGTCCCAAAGATTGTGGGTTTGATTCCCGGATCTGCTACCTTAGAAATTATATTTTGTGGTTCCTCATTTCTACTCTAGGCAAATGTCGTGGTGATTCCCATCTTAAACTACGGCTGATTCAAGATCTAAGAATCGTGGGTTCGATCCTGATAGAGGTAGCCGAACTCTTGAAGAAGAAACCCCAGGGGCTCAAGACTAGTGGGATGTAGGTTGGCGACCACGGAATCCCAGCTGAGTCCAGCATTGCTTCGACTTACTTTCACCGAAATTCTGTCTGTCATCTTTCCTTTCAACCTCCCTTGGTCATCTCTTGTTCCCTTCCAACCCCGGTATTAGGGTATCCAAGGTCTAGGGAGTCTTTGAATATCCCGCCTTAATTAGCCCTTGTCTCATCAGTCCTGATCTCTCATTCTTCGACGGGTCAGACCTCTTAATTTTCTTTTCATGATATCGCGTGCCTTATGCTCAAGGCCCTCAAGGAGGCAGGGTATAAGGAAGAATCGGTTTAATCCGCAATAGTAATGGATTGATGTTCGGATTGCACTCCAAAAACTATCCGCAAATTTACTCCAAACAGTATCCGCAGATATCCGCATCCGTGCAGGGCTTTACCTATAGTGGAATTGTTTGGGAGGTGGATTACGGTAAAATAATTAATATGGACGAAGTTAGTTAGTTAGTTAGTTAGTTAGTTAGTTATTGTTGTTGTTTTAAGGGGAGGAACAGTGAGGTCATCTGCCCCAATATGGACGTAGAAGTTTTAAAACTAAGCAACATCCATCCTGCAGTAAAAAACATCGAACAAAGTAACCGTGAGAGAAATTTATGGCTGTAACAGTGATGACGCAAACGAGCTTAGACTGCTATAAAACTGATTCACGTGGCTCGTTAAAATTGTATTTAGCGCCAGCGATAAAGATGCAAAAGGTTTTGGTTTAGCCTATATTACGTCACTGCGGTCTTCTCTGATGCAGAGTGTAGTAAGGACCACAACAGCGGGGATGAGATCCGGAACAAAAGGGTAGTTAGTCTCATTTGTCACACTCAAGGCACATTGAGATTTAGACAGTATGGTACGATTCTGTGGACAAACGAGAAGGGATTAACAAATAACACTCTTGATAGCCGAGTGCAATGAGCATACATTACTAAATTAGCTACGCTATGCTAAAAATCTTCAATCTTTTCATAATGTCGTATTTTACGCCATATTGGGCTACAGAATAAAATCTTATACCGGGTGATTCAGCAGCTCCATTCAATATCGTTTGCTGCAACCCGTATGGTACTAATTCACTGTAAGCATATCAGTGTTGCCAATCTGGTGTTTTTAGCACCAGATCTGGTGTTTCTGAAGTTCGTCTGGTGCCAGAAATTTTCTAATAGCGCCATAACAAAATACTGGTGTTATTTCAATAAAACCAGTGCCAAATCTGGTGCTTAACGGATTTTCCCATGAAATTGCCTCCTATGACAAATAAGTAAATTATGAAAGCCATGTAATAGTTTTAATAAAGAGAGCTTTGTGCCTTTCAAAGTACACGCCATCCCGTTTGGTTTACCGGCTAGCTAGAGAGCCATATTTTGTTGAAGACCTGAGACTGAACCTACTGCTGCCCGTTACACCTGGATATGAGACTCTACTGACAGAATTGAAAAGGAAGAGAGAAGACATATGGGACGACTTTTACGGCACTGACGCGATGCTTTCAACTGAATGGACAAATGCATTGTACTATTTGCGTCATATAGTCACGAGATTTTCGGTGCATGGTTTTCACTTTAAAGTATGCACCAAGAAGAGATTTCATCAGCCGGACCAGCAGTGCATCTGTTTGCCATGTGGAGAGCAGTGTGATAGGTATCACGTGATGTTGTGCAAACAAAGACGGGTCACACTTACAATGTTTTGTAGTGAAAACTAAGGCAATCTTTTTTGTCTTTTAATGTTAATTTATTAATTTGGCCATTGGCTGCAATAAAGTTCTTATTAATAAAGTTAATCAATTGTGCTAGGAATGTTCAGCCTTACACGTGTCAAAGTCAACACTCATTCTCGTGCATATAAGTGCTAAGTAAGCGCAACAAGCAGGGCTCAGTGCAAGTGCACTTGTACAAAGAATCCACCTATCATCTGTTTTGTTCCCAGCTCCCAGGGGATTTCCCAGTTTTATAGTCCGGGACAACTTAAATAAATTACTAGATCAAAACAGGGTAGGCAACATTAACAGCCGTCCCCTATGCCTACGTAAATGTTGGTTTATGGTTGCATTTCTTGAAGGTAAGTTGTTTTCAGGTGCGAGCACATTGTCGCCAACCCTGCTTAAAATCTCGCCATCTCCAAAGACCATAATACCAGTAAAATTCCGTACCACACAGTTGCCGACATGTTTCTGGCAATAACTCCCAGAATGCATTTTTCACAAAGTCAGCCAACATTATAATTACGACTGTAACTAATGATTTATTATTTAAATAATTTCACAGTTTTCTTTGGAAATTCAAGTCTTATGAAGTTGTAACAAGTTGTACAAGGTAAGTACTAGTAATATACATCGATTAAACCAGTTTTTACAGTTATTATAGACTCTTGATATGTGTGTGTCAAATCCACTTGTCTGAGATGTTTCGAAGCTTTTATTTAATTAATTTTTGGATAAATTCTTATTTAGATTTCATCATGACGCCTAAAAAATACGAGAACAAGATGGATTGGAGTAATTCTACAAAGATCACTACAATTTAAGTAAGTAGGCCTAGCCTAGACCTACACAATTTAAAGTACAGAGTTATTTAATCGTTGTTTCATTTATTTTTATATTCAGTCAGAGCACAAATAACGTAATAAAAAACCTTAATGGTCTTTGGAAATTTTGAATTAGTCTTCCGACTGCATTTTCCGTATAGGCCTAATTCAAACATAACCTAAAATATAGCCTATGTAAGTTCTCTCTCGGGAATATATTCTTAGGTTCAATTCGCCTTCTAATATAGTAATGTATATTTTTCTCGACTTCCAAATGCCATCAGCCATATTATAATACATTGCACATGTAACTCTTGGAAGTAGGCCTAGTCTATGATTCACACTCGGTTGGTGGTAGTGAATGTATTGGTGATTATTTATGAAGCTTATAACTTATGTACTTGGCTACTGACCTATAGCCTACTTAGTAGTAGGCAGATAAAATATTTATATTAGGCCTATTTTTATTTGTTTCAGTCATGGTTGCGACAGAGTAGTGTGATGCCCTTCAACGAACTTCAAGGGTTGTGCAACATGAATCAATCATCATTCTGAAGAGCCATATACTCACATATGCATGGTATATGCACTGTGCTGGAGTCACATATGCAAATTTTCAGAGAATACCAACAATATCTCATAGCTCTCTTTTAGTTCTCGACATAAGTTATTGCACCACTGAATGTCTGGTGAAAATTACTGATGTACTAATGTTGGGTGAGACAAAGTCATTGTTCGCTACTTGGTTAGATAACACGGTTTGGGCGAAGCCACTGGTTGCAATTCTTTTTAAATATTGGTCGCAGCTATAGCCTACTTGTATTATTTCTGAACGAAATTAGAAAGTGGCTTATACTCCTGCATCGGACATGATTATGACTGTATGCTGTGATGGCTGCGCTAGAATTATTAGCACACAGGTAACGATATTTGTAGGCTATACATTATACGGTAATAGAAAACTAAAAATGTCATAGATCTCGTGGGCCTATACTACACAGCTTGGACATTCTTAAAATTCACGACACGTGAATAATGAAATAAAAGGAAAAACCATTGGCCTGGATAAAGATTATTGATGCGTGACTACCCCCACTGTGCGTGACAAAAACCGGGGGTGTTATATATTAGCTAACGCGGCCCGCGTTACCTCAATTTTTCATATTAAAGCATTGTTGCTGTTTCTTATGGCTAGCCCAGATTCCAATCCATCAGCTTTCTTGCATTCCAATAGAGTTGTGTGAGGTTTCCTGAAGTTCTAGCAGTCACATCAAGTTTGTTGCAATCCATTTTACTTCCAGGTTCGTGACAAAATGTGCATTTTTCAGATCTCAGGATGTCCCAAATAGGATCACGACTTATATAGATGGAATTCCAGCTGAGTCTGCCATTTTCGCTGTTAATTATGCACAAGTACAGTATTGCCAATCCCACACTGACGGGACTACTTCGTATAAGCGCGGTACCATGAAACAAAATAGTGCCAAGTTTGAACCAGTTCGCAATGGATTGTGCAAGCTGTTTTTGTCTAGACCAATAATTGTTAATTCATTAGGCCATACAAGCACCCCTGGATTTTGTCACGCACAGTGGGGGTGGACACGCTTCAATAATTTTCATCCAAACCCATGGTTTGTGCCTAGACCAATAAGTTTTAGGCAGTGAGGCGCTGGTTTTCCCGATTAGTTCGAAACATGAAATTCTTGCGATCAGCGTTTATTATAGTGGTAAATACTGTTCTACATACAAAACAAACCTAACCTGGGGCTTACGCCCAGACCTCCTTGCTTGTAGTGCAATCGGTAATTTTCGTCCAGACAGTCGTCTAACCTAGTAGCGACCAATGGTTTCGTCCAGTCAGTCGTCTAACCAAGAAGGGCTTCTTTATTTCTTTTTCTCACATAATTACAACATTACATGTGTCGTCTAATGTAGGCCTATTTAGTATCGGATATGTTGGTAACTAATGACGTCAATGTGATCGCTCACTGCGGCAGTTTCACATACCAAATATGCTGTCGAACATGGCCGCGGTTGTTAAATATACAATAAATAAAAACACATGTTTAAGTGATTTAGCACATATATCCGGTGCAGAAGTGATCAAGGTTAGTATTTACAATTGATAATGTCCCCCCCTCCCGCCAAAAGATGAAATAAGGTATGAAAATGATTTATTATCAAAGTGAAAGCGAAAAGAAAAAAGAGTGATACATGGTACAGAATTAATCTGAAATAACACTACAGTATTATGTCGTTTTAAACAAGATGTTCAGTGAAGAACATATAGCCTACTTTCTCCTAAATGTATGAGTATAGTTATAACTCGTTGTTATTATCAACGAGTATAATAGAATCATTTCTTGGTTGAAGACCTTAGAAACTATTTACCTCTACCAAACACCACAACCTAGAAAAAAACTACTTCCATCATTGAAGAAAGATAGATAAGAAGTATCTCAAGAATGTTATGGATCTGGAGACATAATCGATCGGACTGGCTGCGTGGCTCTGCGGTAACGTTCTCGCTTGCTGGGCCCTAGGTTGCAGGTTCGTATCTTGGCGCAGTCAGCTGGCATTTGAAGGTGCACAAATGCGAGGGAGCCGTGTCAGTAGATTTACTGGCACGTTAAAGATCCCCTTCGGGCCAAAATTCCGGCACCCCGGCGTATCTAAAAGCAGCAGTAGTTAAAAGGGTCGTAAAACAAATAACAATATTATATATATATACACCGCGGACAGGCCAACAGGGACCACGCAAATATCACTTCTTTATAGGTCTAGTTTCCTTCTTTCTCTTCCAGAAGTCTTTCATCCTGGTCGACTGTGCAGCTCTTCTTTCAGCAGTCCATTCTCCTCTGTTGAGATTTTTCTTCTCCCCGAACAAGAATTTTGAGACCAATTTTTTTTTTCTGTACTCTATTCGATTTAGACATTCTTCTTCAGTAATTTTGAATTTTTGAAGTTCTTCTTTCATTTGTTTTACATAGCCTCCTTGTCCTTTATAGTTCCAGATTTTATCAAAAATTTGTTTGTTTAACCTTGAGCAATCCATGCGGACAATATGTCCGTAGAACTGAAGTCGCCGTTTTCTGATCATCACTTCAAGGTTGTCGATTTTACTATAAATTTCTGCATTCGATCTCAGTCTATAACCTTCCTGTGTTTTCCTAGGACCATAAATCCTTCTTAAAATTATTCTTTCTATCTTGAGCAAATTCTCCATTCCGGTTATATTTGTAGTTTCCATGCCGTACAAGATGACTGGTCTAACAACAGTATTAAAACGTCGTAATTTTGCATTGATAGACAGGTTCTTTTTATTGTATATATTTTTTGTACAAAAATTTAATCTTTCCAATTTCCCTTTTTTGTTCTCGATTGCCAATTTATCCGTCCCATTGCTACTAATTATTTCTCCAAGATATTTAAATCGGTCAGTGACCCTGATGCTCCCATAATTTGTTTTTATCATTTTCTTAGTGTATTTCTGATCACTTGTCATCATCTCTGTTTATACCAACGAAATCTGTAAGCCCGCTTTTTCCGCTGTTTCTTTTAACTGATCAATTTGGTTAATAGCTTCTTGTTCTGATTCAGCAAACAACGCTACGTCGTCAGCAAATGCTAAACCTTTGACTTTGAGGTTCTTATTCTTTGTACCAATTTTAGCACTTGAATCGTTCTTCTCCCAAAACGTCCTCATGACTTTATCCAAGACCAAATTGAAAAGCAGTGGTGATAGACTGTCCCCTTGTATTAGCCCAGTTTTTACCTCGAAGGGCTCGCTAACTTCATTCAAAAATTTGACTCTGGAAATCGTATTAGTTAATGTAAGTTTTATTAAATTTATGGTTTTTTGATCAACTTGGTATTCCTTCAATGTGCCAAAAACAGTATCCCTATCCACTGAATCATACGCTTTCTGAAAATCAACGAATGAGATAAAGATATTCTTTGGCCTGTTGTTGTAATATTTTAATATCAATTTTAAACTAAGAATTTGTTCTGCACACGATCTATTCCTTCTGAAACCTCCTTGGAACTCGCCAAGCTGTGGTTCGATCTGTGGTTCAAGTCTGTTTAAAAGTAATTTGGCAAATTTTTTATATGTGACAGACAACAATGAGATCCCCCTATAACTAGTGACATCAATTTTTGAGCCTTTTTTATGTAGTGGATGAATTAAGGCGATTAACCAGTCTTCTGGAATTGCTTCCTCAATTCAAATTTTCTGGAATAGATTTGTCGTCGCTTTTAAAAATTCATCATCTACAAGCTTCCACATTTCTGCAATTATTCCATCCTTGCCTGAGGCTTTATTAATTTTAAGTGAGTTGATAATACATTTAACTTCATTTACATCTGGGGGCGTAGAGTCAAAATTTTGTGTTGTAAATTTGAAACTCAACTTGTCTGTCGGTTTTGGACAATTTAACAACTTCTCAAAATACGCAGCCAAGATATCACAATTTTCCTTGTTGTTTAATGCTAGCGTACCATCTTCCTTTTTGAAATTTAAACTCGGCGCTGAATATCCAGTGATTTCATTCTTAAATGCTCTATAAAACAATCGGGTGTCATTTTTCTTAAAATTGTCGTCCATTTCCATTATTTGGTCCTTCATATATTTTCTTCGAATCGTTCTTAAAGTCTGGTGGGCCATTTTCCTTAATCTTTGTACTTCCTCTAAATTTTCTGAAGTCTTGTTCCCGTTCCACTTGTGCCAAGCACAATGTCTTTCTTTGATCACTCTTTCACATTGTTCATTCCACCAAGCATGTTTCCTATAAAAGTTCAACGGTGCAATTTCCTGAGCTGGTTCAAGAAGGTTATTAGTAACATCATTCCAATTGGTTGGTATTTTAAGTTTTCCTTGAAATTCTATCCTTTTTTCATTTGTAAGAACCTCTCTATTAATTTTCGGAATTTTAATTCTAGTTGTATTTTGTTTTCGTGTAAAAGGTATGAAATTCATCTTGATTTGAGAAAGGTAATGATCTGAAGTTACATTAATGGATTTTCTGACCTTGACATTTTGAATTTCTTTGAAACAATTTCGAGAGATAGCTACATGATCTAGTTGAAACTCACCCAGCAACGCATTTGGGGAGACCCATGTTTTCTTTTTACTTGGTTTTGCTTTAAAATGTGTGGACATAATCTTTAAGTTTAGATGTTCACAGAGTTTAACCAATCTCTCACCATTCCTGTTGGTTCTATTGTGAGCGAGATATTTACCTATTATATCAGAAAATTTTCTCTCAGAGCCAAGCTGAGCATTGAAATCTCCAAGTAAAATTTTTACATGATTAGAAGGAATTTTGAGAATTTCGGCTTCTAACTCGTCCCAAAATTCATCAACTTTCTCTGGATTCGTTTTATTATCCTTATTTATAGGAGCATGGGCGTTGATTAGCGTGTATCTCTTATTGAGAGATTTTATAGTTAGAAAAGATAGTCTGGCATTCACACTTCTAAAAGCGATAACTGCGTCCAAAAATTTCTTGTTGACCATAAAAGCTGTTCCAAGATGTGGCATGTTCTTCATCACTCTCTTCCCAACTTTTCCTTTGAAAATTCGGAAGTTGTCAGATTCAAAGGTGTCCTCATCCAAGAACCTGGTCTCTTGAAGGGCTAATATTGTAATGTGATGTCTATGAAGTTCTGTTGTTAGTTGTTTTAATTTTCCAACCTGAATTAAGGAATTCACATTGTATGTTCCAAAAAAATATTTTCTCATTTTCTTGAATCTTGAACTGTTCTTGTGGTGCTCCGATTCACCATAATGTAACCCTAAACTGCTAGGCACCCTGGAATCCGATTTAAGCCTAGCATTGTCTTCAGGGTAATCATGACCATTAGAAGCTAAATCCATGATATTAAAGTAAATGTGGGTTGGACAAAGTCCAACGTTATACAACTAAGATTGTGAGTCCGAGAGGTTGCCTCAAGATGTGTTCTGGCTCTTATTTTACGGCTTAAGCCAACCCTCCTCCTTTCTCCGGGCTTGGGACCGGCAACAGAAACTACTGAGCTACTCAATCCACCCAGTAGATCCTGCAGGCGGAGTTATAACAATATTATTGTTGTTATTATTACATAATCGACCTGCAGTGGGCAACATCCAACTTTGAGTTGAGGCATGTCTTTACACGTCTGGTTGTGCATGGCTTTCACAACCCTAATTGAATTAACAAATCTTTCCGTGTCCCTACAGAGACGTGTGTATACAAACTATGTGGATATTTTCGATTGCTATTTGCCTGAATTAAAAGTATTAATAACCTGAACTAGTACCAGCGGCTAGAATTCAGTTACTATGTGAAATCGTTTTGTTTTTTACTTCAAATAACATTTTCAAATAACGCACAATAGGCTGTAACAAACCCTTTAAAATAAGAAGTAAAATGTATCATAGTATCATTCTGTCATTCTTCAAATTCGATGCGCATAGAATGCCAATGGTATACTATCAATGGAGTCCGATGTAGACCAGTCGTGAAATCTAGTGGAGAAATATCGAACAATATAATCCTAACAGGGCGAGTGCATTCTAGCGGCCATAAGAAGAAACTTTTCAATAAAATCTGGAAGTTAATAAGTAGGCCGGCGTGCAGTTACCTTTTTGGCTGCTAGATGTCTCGAGCAAATCTGCTGGCGAATTATGTTTTAATTAAATATATGTTTTGCACCGTAATATGCACAATATAAGGCTTAATTTTAAAATGTCTGAGTCATTACAAAGCAACAAATATGTAAAATGTCAAGCAAAAAAAACAAACTCTTATGGGGTTTGAACCATAGGCATATGAATGACAGACTAACGCTTTACCACGGAGCCACTTGTGCCAACGAACATTGATCTATATAAAATGACTTACATAGAACTTGTTGGCAAATAATGATTTAGACCTAACGATTTCATCAGTGGAGTATAGTATTTATGTATAAAGCATTTCATACTAAGTTTATTTAATTGGTATCAGTACGCTATATTGCATGCAATACTCAAATTAGTGAAATATAAGTCAGGCACAAGATATCCGCTGCCATCTTGTCTTCTTACCGAGACGGCTCAGCTTTTTAAAATCACTTCTGCACTATAGTATTACAAAATAAACTTTTAATTTCGACCGTGCCTCTTCCTTTAGAACAGTTAAATCGATTCTCGGCTCGATAATCGGAACTGGTGGGTCCCATGATATGGATTATAAAGTTTGCATAATTCGCACGGCCGCCATCCTTAAATGGTACGGCGGATGACCTTGTAGTTTGGTCACAAGACGCGTCCTATATGAAGGTATGGTATTACCAAATTTGGTAGAGATCGGATAATTTGGTTAGTCGCTATTTGTTTTTACGTTTTGAACGTTTGAGTGGCCACCATTCAGATTTGGTAAAGATGGCGGCGATATAAAACATGACACTGAGGTGCCCTTTGCTTGTTCTACCTCTGTACCAAATTTCGTTCAATTCGGTTTCACCGTGTTCGAATTGATAGGGGGGGACAGACATTCAGAGTACACACACTCACACACACACACACACACACACAGACTCACACACACACATACACACACACAGACAGACACACAATTTTTGGCCCTGTAGTGATCTCATAAGTCTACTTTCATTTTTTGCAAAAATCGAAAGTAGGCTAAAAAGGGCATAGCGGGTGGGTTACAGAGAGCGAAGGAGAAAACATCTATTAGGACATCACTTCCATAATTATTATTCATCATTACACAAGGTATTGTGCCCAACTGGTCACGGCAGTCTGGTATCGAACTCAGGGCCTTATCAGAGAAGACCAGGCAAATGGTTATGCCTAAGGTCGAACCAGTGGTCTCTAAGGGGGAGCCATTATATGGAACCCACAGAGCAATGAGAGGTCTACTGACACATAATAGTCTAGCGTGATTTCACGCGTGCAAATCATAGCAATTTAAAGGAAAAATTATAAGCAAAATGCAAGGGAATGTACGTTTTCAGTGCATACGAAGTCGAGAGAGGCTAGTATTGAAGTCTGACAAATGACTTTAACAAGTAGGCGGAGTAGACCTGGCGCCTACGGAACTATTTCCGTCTAGGGCGGTCAGACAGCTCAAAATTAATGACCCGGGAATCCACCGGTCGACAACGAGCAAAGCTTTGGCGGGACCAAGCCCACAAGAAATTAATTAATTACAGATAAATGGAGCATTGTAATGCAATGAAACATACACATAGATGAATGTATTCACGGAGGAGTAATTTAGGAGTGGTTTTTCACCTAAAATTACGCCTATTTCTCAAAATGACCGCATTACAACCTAACTCACGCTCGAGAGCATGAATACTTTAACCAACCAGCGGGAAATCCCCACCGTAGCATCCCACGCGCTGAACTAAGGCAATTAATTGTAATTAATTGGCCGAAGCGATCGCCGGCACGCGAGTGTTTTTAAAACCTCCACGCCTAGATAAACAAGATGCAGTTGTTATTTCGGCTGAAGACGGAGTATTTCAAGAAGGGAGTCGCTCTCACGTGTCCCGTGAACTATTTTGTGCAAGAAACCAATATAAGGGAAGAGCACCCTACGCCAAGGGTCAGTTATGGTTCAGTTGGAAAGCAGTTGAAGACGTCAGACGGTCGCTCGAGTTGGAAGTTAGTCCTTTGTCTACAAGCGCTCTGCAGTAAGCACGCCAATTATTAAGATATCAGCGTACCGCCGTTGAAGACAATGGAGGCATATTGTAAGCTTCATCAGTAATAATGAAGTGCATAAAAGGTAACAAAGTGCAGATATTGCTTTATTATCTGACACAGATATAAATTCGCTACAGCGAATAGGAACTGATAATGTTTGGAACAGTTCGTATACCGGAAGGTATTGTCAATTATATGACATCAGCATTAGGAACACTCCAGTGATGGGAGAGTGGAAGTTATCGCCACCTATCCAGGACAGTGAGGTGAACGGGAGTGCAGGGAACTAGGATCGAACATCTATAAAAACGCTACTAGATTTCACGGAGACCAGCGGTTATCGTAAGTCATCGCATCTCTGAGGTCAAGCGTAGGTGAAATCCAGATTAAGGATCAACATGTGAAATGATAGATGAAGTGTATAAATTGTGAAATAATAATTTAAAGTGTTAATGTGTTTAATGATTAATATTCAGTGTTTATCAGTGGTAATGGCCACTTGTGATAATATGTGTATCATGTGTAAAAAGTGTGAATCTCAGTGTTGTGTATTGGATATCATGATGGATTAAGTCAAATCATCATGGTAGAGCTCAGGCGGAGATACTGGTACTTTCCAGCCAGAAGGAAACGTGAGTAAACATGCAAATAATAACATTATAATGGCATAGTTCACCATGTAACGATTAATCACTTTGAAATTAAAGAAGTAATAGTCACTTACTGAACGAGTTTTCACCACTCGTCTTGAATAAAGTATGACTTGGAAGGTGATTTGCTTAGGACCATGTAGGTCAAAAATAGTGATGGATCTAAACGTTAAAATAATAATAATAATAATAACTGGGGTCGGCAACCATAAAGTAAGGGCAAAGTTGGCCTAAGTAATGTTCAAATAGTGTCATGTCTAATTTAAGATACTGTCATTTGGTAAACAGTAAAGAATGTAGTGTGGAATATCGCGAATACGAGAGCTTTTCTCAGTGTCAGTGAAATTTTGAATGAATATGTGAAATTAAAGTAAGCCAGTATATTTATACATTTGTGTTAGGAGCTATGTAAAGCTTTGGCTTAAATAGTATAACAGGAAGAACGCAGGTACCTTGATAATGGAGTCATATATGTGAAATATTGTTTAGCCGCATATAGCGTGCAGATTAACGTAGAATCCAGTGATTTACGTAAGATAAGCACGGGAAAGACTAGTATAGCTTGCGCGTGAGGTGAAAATTGGCTTAATCTTCGAGAAGTATCGCCCTTGTGCATACTGTATGTGTTACGCAGCGATTTGGATAGATTTTGTCTATTGCCAACGCTTGCATTGAATTATAGCCACTATGGACGCCCAGCGAGGCGCGGTGAGCATTTTTACTTATGGTCTGCCCGAGAGGTAGAATCATATTCGTCGACGAGGAACGTGGTTCCCAAATATATGTAAATGACAGCTGCTGATGATAACCATGGGGTTTCATTATGATGCGCGTCTTTAAAGCCACAAGTAATCACCTTAGAACGGCAATGCTATCATTAGAATTCCACCCCTGCCATGAATGTTTAATAGGAGCCATTTGAGCCCAAATACACTGTAAAGTTAGGTGTTAATTAATTAAATGACTCAATTACTTAGGACTATGCCTAGCGGATCTTTATTGTTATATAATTGTAAACAAGTTGGCCTTGACGGTAGAGAGAGACAGGAAATGTAGACCATTTCCGTGGCAGCCATCTTGGAGAGCTGTCTGGAACTAATTTTATGACCTGCTGAGGGGAGGGAGGTCGCTCGACCGATCCCTTGTCAATTACAGTCACAATAGGACACTGAGAGATCTCGGTATTCAAATATGCAATTAAAATATGAGTATTTTAGTGATGCAAATGGAATTAATTGGTGTATGGCAACTCACATATGTGGTTGAACCATAGAAATCAGATGATATTTGGCGAAGTTATCCTCTGAGGGGGAAAGCTGAACCAAAATAATGTAGGCATCTTCTTTAAAGTGCATTTTGCCAGTTTATGCTAATTTAGGAAAAACGGGTATGTGTTTTTCCCAGAACATGACACAGTTGTATCTATAATAAGTCCGACTAGACCCAGATAATCGTTATATGGTGAAACTATAAATATTCTATCCATGTTTATGTTTATTTTATGATTAAGAAGCATGACTCAATTTCCTAGAGCGTTCATAGGGATGGAAAGAAGGAAGATGATTCGCACGACACAACAAATATTTGCTAATAAATGTAGGAAACATTGAAGTAATGATAATTAAAGTAAATGTCGTAGGAGACGGAATAATGTCTTAGAAATTCATGTTATGTGACATGTGGTTTTTGTGTTAAGATACTTCCATTAAATAAAATTGTGTCACATGACGAACACTATGAAAACCTTGTAATCTGAACTATTATTGACAGGATATTAGAAGTAGGTTTGAGTGCATTGTAGCGCTATTTTTAAGGAGAAAGCTCACAGAATAACCCTATTTATTTGTGGGAATTAATTGTAATTTGTCCTTTGTTTTGTATTTGTTGTACAGCCATGATTTTAGACCAGTAAATATTTTATTCATAGGAATGTTGTGTATTTCCTGTAGAGTAGTTACCTGGTAGACTCAAATCCTGAACATGTGGTCGTATTGTGGGCAGGAACGTCCCATACCTCGAAAGACCGTGAGCTAGTTGGGATACGAACACATGGTCCACATGGTGACAATCGGGTACATGGGGGAGTTGTCTCTGTACTTGGATTGAGTCACAGGTAATTACTTAAGTCGGTCAAGGTATTAATGGTAGAAGCAAATATAGCATAGAAATTAGGACAGAATAGGAAGACCGCATCCCATTTGTTAATAAGCCACCACATTAAAAATAATTGTTGATCCTCCATAAGACATGCTTATATAATTGTAACTTTCATAAACCATAGCCGTGGATAACCCATATAAAATAACATGACGCTGATGTGTGGGGCCAGTTTAAAATACAGGTAACCTCCACTTAAGCATCATGAGTATGGCATAAAATAAGCATGTTGACTACCCTAATTTAACATGTCACCCACCTGTGGGCCATGACAGATTAGATTAACATGGCACCCACCCTGTGAGTGACTACCATAAATTAACATGGCGCCCGTACGTGGTTGGCTTATGGGATTCAGAAAAACCCCATAATAATAGCATGGTTTTCATGGGGAAAACCATAGAAATAATTTTTTTCCCTCAAACTTGGTTTGAGCGATTGTGAGTCTTTCTAGATGATGTTCAGACGTCAGACAAATGTTGTCAGACGGGTACGAGGGTCTATACCCATTCCATAGTTAGTTTTGACATTTTATAGTATGTTGTTGTTGTTGTCGCGGGATCGGAATCTTTTCTTTCCAATAGAACGCGCCAGTGTCTTCAGCTAGGGCCTACCTGAATCTCAAATTAAGTAGTACAGGATGGCCGGAACGGAAGAAGTACTCAGGTGTATCGCCGAGTTAAGGGAACATTTCGATGTTATAAATGCTAAAAGTAAGGAAGAATCCAAAGCATTTAAAGATGAAATAGGGGATAGGCTAGAGGCTAGTCAAACTGAGGTAAGCCAGATGTTGGCTACAGTCAATACTAGACTAGAGGCTAATCAAGCCGAAATAAATACTAGACTAGAGGCTAGTCAAACTAATGTAAACACACAGTTAGAATTAAACCTAGTAGAGGTTAATAAGAAAATGGACGACGTTAAAGAGTCTGTCCAGAGACAGGTAACTAAGAATATTGTTAGCGTGATCTCAGAAATGCAAAATGATAACGAAAAACGCTTTGAGTCTATTGAATTAAAATTAGAAAGCAATTTGCAAATGTGCAGAGAGTCACAGCGTGAAATTAACGATAATTTAAACAGTATGTCCCGGGAGCTTAAAGACATTCAAAGTCAGAATGAAGCTAACACGAAACGTCAGTTAGAACAATTTAACACGTTTACTCAGACCGTGGATCATAGGTTCGAGGATAATGAACTAAAATGGAATACGCGAATGGCAGGTTATGCCAAGGCTGTAGACGAAGCTTTAAAAAAGCAGGACCAGAATATCCTTGACCAATGCAAGGAAATGCAGGAAATAAAGACGTCTGATCGAGATAATAAGGAAATAATGTCTAATATGAAGATACAAGTTGGAAAAGTTCAGAAAGAGTTGGAACAAACTCAGAACGACTTAGCAGTTATCCATAAAAGACAGGACGAAGACCAAGGAGAAATCACGAAAATGAGGACTGAAATATCTCATATACAAGGTCACATTCAACGGGAAGTTACAGGCTTACGCGAAGAGTTAGAGCTTCGAGAAGGCTTAAAGACTGAAGCTACTGATAAGACTCTTGCCGAAGTAAGAGAAAGTCTAGCAGGGGAAATTATCCACCTGAAGGAAAACCTTAAGGATAATAAAGAAAAGGTATTTTCTATGGCAGAAAGAAACCGAGATCGCCTCGAGAAAATAGAACGAGAGGTATTAGCTCGTTTGGAAAGGACTGAAAACAGGCACAGCCAGTTAGAAACGAGAATGATAGCGCAGGAAGAATCCATGTTGCGGAATCCTAGGTCTAGCGAAGGAAGTATAGACGAGAATAGGAGGAATAAATGGGCAGAGATAGAAATACAGCCCACTCCAAAGAATGCAGCAATGCCAAGTGACAGCCCGTATGCCACACCTGGTATGCCAATGGCTATGTCAACACCGCAGGAAAATGCTGTACAGAACCAAATAGTCACAGTTATAAGGGCTAGTGATGAAAAACCAAAGAAATACTCTGGGAGTAATTCTAATATGACACCCAAGTACTGGCTTAAAGAAGTTTCCGAGTACTTGAATGATGCGAAAGTACCGCCAGAGCGCAGGTTGAGAGCGATTGAAAAACTCACCGAAGGAGAGTGTGCTCTATGGTTTAGAAGTTTTAGGTACACGTTCGACACCGTTGAGGAATTTCGCCAAGCATTTTTAAGCAGGTATTGGAACGCGAGTGTACAACAAAACCTCAGACTGGACTTGTATTCCAGGCGTTACAGTACTAGTAACCCGACCAAGTACGGAGAGTTTTTTGTGAACCAATTATGCCGTTTTCGCGAGCTCGACGAAGGACTCAGAGAGTCAGACTTATGCATAGCAATAGCTAAGCAGCTGCCGTATGAAGTGCAGCGCCTGCTAATCTCAGCAAACGCCAAAACTGCAATCGATATGGAGGAGGTGCTGAGACAACTTGATTTAACCACAGTGCAGCACGCAAGACAAAGCCGACATGTGGAACAAGTTAATATGACGAATACGCCGATCGAGCCAACGAAGGTGCAGACGAAATGCAAGTCTACAAGCACCGAAACAGAAAAATCCGACTGGCAGCGCGAAGGACGTGAAAACCAAAATTGGAGGCCAGCGTATCGAGGAGGTTCGAACCGTGGTAACCGAGGAAGGAAAAACTGGAATCAGCGTGGTACCAGAGACCAGCAGCTGGATAACAGAAGAAATTACGGCCGAAATGGGAATAACCAAGGATGGAGATCCCAAGAGCAGAGTCGTGGGTTCGATGAAGAGGCGGAAGAACGCTATCATGCATCTTTAAGATACATGGAAGAGCGCGGAGATGATCCAAGACAATCGCGAGTTCACTGGGAGGAAGCGATTCGAAATAGAAGGTCACCCGACATATATCAAAATGATGATGGTGCCAAAAGTCTGGAACTTCAACAGCATGAAGACAGGCAGAAGAACTCCACAAAGAATGGAGCAATTGAAAAAAAAAACACCAATTTTAAATGACCAGAGAGAGATAGGTTCAGGATGGAGTACAGTAAATGTTATTAACTGGATTGCCAAACCTGAGGAGCTTATCGAAGACCTCGATGAAAGAACGGTCAATGTAAGAAGGGAACTACCTATTATTATTGTAAACATTGCGGGAACGAAAGTAAGAAGTCTCATCGATACAGGATCAACAGTGAGTTTGATAACCCAGGCATTATACAATGAAATCCAGAGTAAAATCCACGTATTGAAAATACCCATTTCAAGCGTGAAAATAAAAGGTGTCATACCAGACAAAGTTATGATATGCAGATACCAAGTATTTTTAGATCTGCAGATAGGGAACTCTACATTCTCACAGAGCTTCCTACTTGTAAATAAGCTGCCATATAACCTTATTGTTGGGATGGATTTCATACGAGAGTATAAAGTTATTATCGATCTCTCGCAAGACGTTGTAATGTTTCGCGCAAGTGAGGGAAAGGAAGACTTAGAACTCTCATTAAGGCATAATGAAGCGAGACAAGAAGAATACGTATGGCATACATACGGAGATATGACTGGGGAGGCAGTGTCGACAATAGAAGATATTGAGGAAGAGTTGGCAACACTGGCCGCAGACATTGAAAAAGATCTCGAACCAAAATTTGAAGAATGCCTGGAAGAGAAGATTGAGGAAGCTAAATTTGGTCCGGAATATAAGAAAATGCTAAGGGAACTGCTATTCGAGTATAAAGGAGTCTTCGATTCGAGACCTGGCCGGATCAAGAATTTCCAGTATGCGTTTCAAGTCAGCGATTGGACGCCATTCAAACAGAAGCCGTATCCTGTAGCTGAGAAACATTATTTAAAGGTCAAAGAAGCGATACAGGAAATGCTAGAAGCAGGCGTCATTGTAAAGACAGCCACACCTTATGTCAGCCCACTGGTAGTTGTACCGAAACAGGATGGAAGTGTGAGGATATGCCTGGACCTACGAAATTTGAATTCCAAGGTTATACCGGAATTTGATACAGTTCCACCCATTAAGGAGGTACTCAGAAGGTTCAAAGGAAAGACTGTATTCTCAAATCTTGATCTCACGGCAAGTTTTCACCATCTTGCTCTGGAAGAGAAAACAAGTCTGTTAACCGGATTTTTATTTGACCAGCACACGTACTCCTACGTCCGTCTTCCATTTGGATTAAAACAGCAGGTTCAGCGTTGATACGAGCGCTAGATAGGAACCTATCCGAAGAAGTAAAAGCTACAACCATATGCTACGTAGATGATATACTACTGACCTCTGAAACAGTTGAAGAACATGTCAGAGATCTACGCAAGTTGTTATATGACCTAAGTCAGGCTAACTTCAAGGTCAATATAAAGAAGTCTAACTTTGCTCAGAGAGAAGTTAAATTTCTAGGTCATGTAATCGATGCACAAGGAGTTAGGCCTAATCCGGGAAAACTGGAAGTCATAAAACGTTTCCCGAGACCAACGAAGGTGAAGAACGTCAGGCAATATCTAGGCGTTATTGGATTCTTTTCGAACCATTGTCCGAAGTACACCGAGACTGTAGCACCACTCCAAGACTTACTTAAAAAGGGAGGAAGATGGCGATGGACGGAGCAATGCGAGGAAGCCTTCGTGAAATCTAAACAGATGCTGTTAGATTATGTGAAATTGGGATATCCTGACTACACTCAGAAATTTATCATCCAGACTGACGCATCCTTCGTAGGCATTGGAGCTATGTTGTATCAGGAAAATAAGGACAGGCCAGAGGAGAGAACTTATATCGCATTCATCAGTAGAAGGTTGAGGCCTAATGAAAAGAATTATACGGTCACGGAGATCGAATTACTTGCGATACTGTATGCATTACAGTACTGGCACAAGCTGATTTATGGTTTTAGAATCATTTTGAGAACAGACCATAAAGCCCTAACGTTCCTGCTGAAAACTGACTTGTCGAGTCAAAGACTGACAAGGTGGTCCCTGTACATACAACAATTTCAAGTGGAAATAGAATATTGCCCGGGGAAGGACAATATCATACCTGATTTGCTAAGCAGATACCCTACAGCAGAGGAAGAAGAAACTCTAGCTATTGAAATAGAAGATAGAGATCAGAAGACCTTAGATGATCTGAGGAACATCACCGTTTTTCAACGTGAAGATCCCTGGATACGGTTGATGATAAATTACTTCGAGGGAAAGCTGGATAGAGGAACCCCGATGTATATGGAAGCTGAAGCACTTTCAACGGAATATCTATGGTTTAACCAGATGTTACATAAATGGAGCGACTCTGACCACACAAAACCTAGGATTGTTGTACCACCAGCATTGCAGAGAAGGCTAGTTTGGCTAGCACACCGAGCTTTTGGACATTCAGGTGTAGATAAGACTGTTGCCCTGCTTAAAGAGGCGTTTATTTGGCCTAAACTTAGAGAAACAGTCAGAAATACTATCAGGACATGTGATATGTGCCAACGAGTAAAGCCTAACTCGTACTTAATGAGGCAGAAACCTATACCACTCTTACCAGAGAAGCCATGTCAGCTCCTGGCGTTGGACAACTTTGGGCCCCTGCCTAGAGCTAGAAGAGGAAATAAACACATCCTAGTTGCACTAGACGTGTTTTCCAAAATGGTAGTCCTGTGTCCAATTCAGAAAACCAGTACAAAACAAGTACTTAAGAGGCTGAAGGAAAGAATCATTCCTATATTAGGACAGCCAGAAAACATCTTATCGGATCACGGAAGCTGTTTTACCAGCGTAGAATTTCGCAGGGAGTTGGAAAATCTGGGCATAAGACAGATTTTGTCCACGGTTAGGCACCCGGAGTCGAACTCAGCTGAGAGAGTTATGAGGGAGGTGCAAAAATACATGAAGATATACTGCTCTACTGAGAATTGGAAATGGATTGACGTGCTTGAGATTATTGAATATTGTATCAACAATACTGTGCACGAAGCTACAGGAGAGGTGCCAGTGAGCCTACATCTCGACAGAAGACCCGAGAGGCCATGGAATAATGTCATCCAGACACCCGTCGATGCACAACTTGGACGTGAGTTGAGAATCCAGAGGACGTTCGAGTATCTCAAGAAACAAGCAGATAAACGACAGCGGAGAAACAGGAGGAAACGCTATCATAGACCGCTACTCGTGGGAGAATACGTCTTATTGAAAAAACCCGCCAGTTCAGATCCAGAGAGCAGGAAATATAAGAAATTTCAGCACGCTTATCTCGGACCCTACCTGATTATAAGGGATCTGCAGAATAACGCATATCGGATTAAAGATGAGGCAACAGGTAGAGAAGTTGTGGTAAATGCCGCTAATCTGAAGTTATATAGTCCACCAGAAGACTATGATGCGAGAGAAGAGCAAGCTACACACATCCAAGTGAACGAGGAATCATTACGTATGCACGGAGAGGTTCTGGAGAAAAGCTTGCAGGCTCGAGAAGGGTCGAAGAAAAGAAAACAGCTCGCCAGCCCAGCGGACACGAGGGGAGAGTGCAGCTGTCGACTGCAGGAGTTTTACGACCAGTTGAAGGGAGCCGCTGTGGAGTTAGAGGAGATGAATGAACAATTGAGACAGGAAAACGAAAGTCTACGAGACAGCAGACAAGAGTGGAGTGGGAAAACGTGAAAGCCCATTGCCAAGAGCAATGACCGCTTAAAGAAAACACTGCAAGGAGTTGATACCAGCTGATAGGCCCGAAAAATTCACTTATGAAATGAATTTTTCGAACTTAGCAGGAGAAAGATGTGCCCAACTGGTCACGGCAGTCTGGTATCGAACTCAGGGCCTTATCAGAGAAGACCAGGCAAATGGTTATGCCTAAGGTCGAACCAGTGGTCTCTAAGGGGGAGCCATTATATGGAACCCACAGAGCAATGAGAGGTCTACTGACACATAATAGTCTAGCGTGATTTCACGATTATTTAGGTGCAAATCATAGCAATTTAAAGGAAAAATTATAAGCAAAATGCAAGGGAATGTACGTTTTCAGTGCATACGAAGTCGAGAGAGGCTAGTATTGAAGTCTGACAAATGACTTTAACAAGTAGGCGGAGTAGACCTGGCGCCTACGGAACTATTTCCGTCTAGGGCGGTCAGACAGCTCAAAATTAATGACCCGGGAATCCACCGGTCGACAACGAGCAAAGCTTTGGCGGGACCAAGCCCACAAGAAATTAATTAATTACAGATAAATGGAGCATTGTAATGCAATGAAACATACACATAGATGAATGTATTCACGGAGGAGTAATTTAGGAGTGGTTTTTCACCTAAAATTACGCCTATTTCTCAAAATGACCGCATTACAACCTAACTCACGCTCGAGAGCATGAATACTTTAACCAACCAGCGGGAAATCCCCACCGTAGCATCCCACGCGCTGAACTAAGGCAATTAATTGTAATTAATTGGCCGAAGCGATCGCCGGCACGCGAGTGTTTTTAAAACCTCCACGCCTAGATAAACAAGATGCAGTTGTTATTTCGGCTGAAGACGGAGTATTTCAAGAAGGGAGTCGCTCTCACGTGTCCCGTGAACTATTTTGTGCAAGAAACCAATATAAGGGAAGAGCACCCTACGCCAAGGGTCAGTTATGGTTCAGTTGGAAAGCAGTTGAAGACGTCAGACGGTCGCTCGAGTTGGAAGTTAGTCCTTTGTCTACAAGCGCTCTGCAGTAAGCACGCCAATTATTAAGATATCAGCGTACCGCCGTTGAAGACAATGGAGGCATATTGTAAGCTTCATCAGTAATAATGAAGTGCATAAAAGGTAACAAAGTGCAGATATTGCTTTATTATCTGACACAGATATAAATTCGCTACAGCGAATAGGAACTGATAATGTTTGGAACAGTTCGTATACCGGAAGGTATTGTCAATTATATGACATCAGCATTAGGAACACTCCAGTGATGGGAGAGTGGAAGTTATCGCCACCTATCCAGGACAGTGAGGTGAACGGGAGTGCAGGGAACTAGGATCGAACATCTATAAAAACGCTACTAGATTTCACGGAGACCAGCGGTTATCGTAAGTCATCGCATCTCTGAGGTCAAGCGTAGGTGAAATCCAGATTAAGGATCAACATGTGAAATGATAGATGAAGTGTATAAATTGTGAAATAATAATTTAAAGTGTTAATGTGTTTAATGATTAATATTCAGTGTTTATCAGTGGTAATGGCCACTTGTGATAATATGTGTATCATGTGTAAAAAGTGTGAATCTCAGTGTTGTGTATTGGATATCATGATGGATTAAGTCAAATCATCATGGTAGAGCTCAGGCGGAGATACTGGTACTTTCCAGCCAGAAGGAAACGTGAGTAAACATGCAAATAATAACATTATAATGGCATAGTTCACCATGTAACGATTAATCACTTTGAAATTAAAGAAGTAATAGTCACTTACTGAACGAGTTTTCACCACTCGTCTTGAATAAAGTATGACTTGGAAGGTGATTTGCTTAGGACCATGTAGGTCAAAAATAGTGATGGATCTAAACGTTAAAATAATAATAATAATAATAATAACTGGGGTCGGCAACCATAAAGTAAGGGCAAAGTTGGCCTAAGTAATGTTCAAATAGTGTCATGTCTAATTTAAGATACTGTCATTTGGTAAACAGTAAAGAATGTAGTGTGGAATATCGCGAATACGAGAGCTTTTCTCAGTGTCAGTGAAATTTTGAATGAATATGTGAAATTAAAGTAAGCCAGTATATTTATACATTTGTGTTAGGAGCTATGTAAAGCTTTGGCTTAAATAGTATAACAGGAAGAACGCAGGTACCTTGATAATGGAGTCATATATGTGAAATATTGTTTAGCCGCATATAGCGTGCAGATTAACGTAGAATCCAGTGATTTACGTAAGATAAGCACGGGAAAGACTAGTATAGCTTGCGCGTGAGGTGAAAATTGGCTTAATCTTCGAGAAGTATCGCCCTTGTGCATACTGTATGTGTTACGCAGCGATTTGGATAGATTTTGTCTATTGCCAACGCTTGCATTGAATTATAGCCACTATGGACGCCCAGCGAGGCGCGGTGAGCATTTTTACTTATGGTCTGCCCGAGAGG
The DNA here is from genome assembly GCA_946902985.2 of Meconema thalassinum. Classification (NCBI taxonomy): domain Eukaryota; kingdom Metazoa; phylum Arthropoda; class Insecta; order Orthoptera; family Tettigoniidae; genus Meconema; species Meconema thalassinum. The sequence continues at coordinate 242,654,416 of OX336396.1, forward strand.
TAGAATCATATTCGTCGACGAGGAACGTGGTTCCCAAATATATGTAAATGACAGCTGCTGATGATAACCATGGGGTTTCATTATGATGCGCGTCTTTAAAGCCACAAGTAATCACCTTAGAACGGCAATGCTATCATTAGAATTCCACCCCTGCCATGAATGTTTAATAGGAGCCATTTGAGCCCAAATACACTGTAAAGTTAGGTGTTAATTAATTAAATGACTCAATTACTTAGGACTATGCCTAGCGGATCTTTATTGTTATATAATTGTAAACAAGTTGGCCTTGACGGTAGAGAGAGACAGGAAATGTAGACCATTTCCGTGGCAGCCATCTTGGAGAGCTGTCTGGAACTAATTTTATGACCTGCTGAGGGGAGGGAGGTCGCTCGACCGATCCCTTGTCAATTACAGTCACAATAGGACACTGAGAGATCTCGGTATTCAAATATGCAATTAAAATATGAGTATTTTAGTGATGCAAATGGAATTAATTGGTGTATGGCAACTCACATATGTGGTTGAACCATAGAAATCAGATGATATTTGGCGAAGTTATCCTCTGAGGGGGAAAGCTGAACCAAAATAATGTAGGCATCTTCTTTAAAGTGCATTTTGCCAGTTTATGCTAATTTAGGAAAAACGGGTATGTGTTTTTCCCAGAACATGACACAGTTGTATCTATAATAAGTCCGACTAGACCCAGATAATCGTTATATGGTGAAACTATAAATATTCTATCCATGTTTATGTTTATTTTATGATTAAGAAGCATGACTCAATTTCCTAGAGCGTTCATAGGGATGGAAAGAAGGAAGATGATTCGCACGACACAACAAATATTTGCTAATAAATGTAGGAAACATTGAAGTAATGATAATTAAAGTAAATGTCGTAGGAGACGGAATAATGTCTTAGAAATTCATGTTTATGTGACATGTGGTTTTTGTGTTAAGATACTTCCATTAAATAAAATTGTGTCACATGACGAACACTATGAAAACCTTGTAATCTGAACTATTATTGACAGGATATTAGAAGTAGGTTTGAGTGCATTGTAGCGCTATTTTTAAGGAGAAAGCTCACAGAATAACCCTATTTATTTGTGGGAATTAATTGTAATTTGTCCTTTGTTTTGTATTTGTTGTACAGCCATGATTTTAGACCAGTAAATATTTTATTCATAGGAATGTTGTGTATTTCCTGTAGAGTAGTTACCTGGTAGACTCAAATCCTGAACATGTGGTCGTATTGTGGGCAGGAACGTCCCATACCTCGAAAGACCGTGAGCTAGTTGGGATACGAACACATGGTCCACATGGTGACAATCGGGTACAGTATTTAGGCTAATTTAAGTATTCTACTTGGTTCATCACTCCTGAAGTGTTACCTCTATTACGTATGTCGTTTTGCCTTGAACATTTTTGGTTGAAGGCGGGCTATTATTTTATTTTAGAATATGCACTGGAAATTTGATGTAATCAGCGTAACCGCAGCCTTCGTAAAGAGGTTTACGCAGGCCAGCGCGTATCCCATTTTTTACAGCTGACTGCGGTTGACTGTAGCGTTGGGGGTCTGCACCACTAGCGCTGGCCAACAGCGGGGCGCGCTTGAACTCGGTCAGTGATAACACTATGTATTCTATTCGTCATGATAATGCTATTATTATGATCATGTAGAAATGAGTGGAAGTGTAGAGGACGTACCCATTCGCGACAACGCTGCCTCAGTTCAATTCCCTCTCATATATTCCGCTCTCGCAATTTAAATATCTCAGCTCTCCACAGAAAATTGTTTTGTGTTGGTATCTTATAATTATAATTTTCGAGATATTACTCCGTCGATAAAGCTTGCCTTTCAACGCCTGTACTTAACTCGTCAATTTCTCAGTGAATTCATTGAATTTTCTACAAGCGGCTTTTAATGTGCCGGTTGATGAGAGGTCAGGAGACTATTCTACCAACCATCTCGCGTTGTGCGGCTAGCATTTTTTGGCAGTTGGTCCAGGTTCAATTTCCAGCTCTGCCAAGAAATTTTAATTTTGGTCTGAGGGATGGAACAAGGCACACTCAGCCTCATGAGGCAAAACTGAGAAAAGGAGGGTTCGATTCCTATCTTAGACATCTTGGAAGTGGTTTCCACGCTTCTACTCCTGGCAAATGCCGGGATGGTTCCTAAATTAAGTCCATGGCCACCTCGTTCCCAATCCTCATCTGAATAATAAATGCACACACTAATCCAGCCATCACAATAACACAAGTTATCAGACAAATTCCACATGCCCAAGTACACAGATCTACATGACCATGATGTCACAAAGCCCCAAAATCAACCAACTGCTGCTTTCTACCATTCCAAGACGAAATCTTCGAGTTGCCATTAGTCTTATGCCCCTAAAATCCACGACTAGTTCGAATGGTTTTAGGCCTAAGCATTGGATCAACCATCTTCTTGCATCTCAATAGGGACTCGCCATTAGGCTTTCAACAGCTTGTCTCAATTCTGCCTTCATATATGTAGGCCTATACATGCAAGAAATGAGTACGGTACTTATCAAAAATAAAGAAATAATAAGCTAATATGTACCCTACTATTATATTTCTCTCCTACTCCTAAATCCTTCTCAGAACACTCATCTTAAAACAGAATGGTCTGCATTTTTGGACTAATTATAAAAATATAGCCTATAAGAAGAAATGAACATGCTCATCTTTAGCTCCCTGGCGAAAATAATTCAGTAAGTATTAATGTTTCTGTTCTTATGCATTTTATATGATGCTTTAAAAATCAATCTAGAAGAGATAATTTAAGTTAACTTCACTACCATAATACTGCTTAAGAGTTACTGTCGAGGACTGATGACCAAAATGTCCCTAACTTGAGCAAGGACTGCTTCACAACTTCATGTAAAACGTATTTTCGTAAAAGGGGCCTTACTTAGTTTGGATCATTTGCGATACGTGTTACATGGATGTGTGTGCTGACTTTTTGGTGTAAAATGATGCAAGTTGGCAACACCAAATGTGGCGGCCATGTTGTTTTTCTAGTAACTTATTTAAGGTGTCCTGGACTATATGCGAAGACAGTTTATGTACTTTCGGTCCCTCACTCTAATGCAGATGTAGGGAGAGTGTTTAGCCAAGTTTAATTGGTGAAAACATAGCAAAGAAATCGAATAAAAGTTCAAAAATTGCATTCCATTCTGTGTGTGCGATTTGGGCTGAAAACAGAGGGAAACTTCCGAAGGATATAATAGTGGCCAAAATTGGAAGTATGCAGAGCTACAGCAGTACTACACCTTCCTGATCTAAAGATGTAATAGCGGTAGCAGGCTCCGCAAGTGAAGACGACGATTTTAATGAAAGAAATGTTAGTAATAAGACGTTTATATATTTATACATTTTGGTGTTTTTCTAGTGTTTTGAATCAAAGAGTCAGTTGGTGCTTTTCTGGTGTTTTAAAGCGTAGGGTTTAGTTCTTTCCCATTTCAAGATTTGGCAACACTGAGCATATCCTGCAAACGATGCTGAACCCTATAATTTTTCCCTCGATATGACTGCAGAGGGACCCGACTTGAAAATGAATTAAATGGACTTTGTCTGCAATAATAAAATTATTATATGCATATTTTTTCCTATGATTAAAATTGACTTGAAATGGAGTACACAAAACATTCTCTGATTCTTTTAACTACCGGTAGTTCAAAGAGGGTTGAAATTATGCAGTCTGGAATAAAATAAACGTGAAGATACTCTGAAGAAATGTTTACTGGTACCCAAACACTACACTGTATGATAAAATATTACCCTAACGTAGGCCTAGGGTAATTACCCTAAAGGTGGCAACACTGACTCGATGTCTTCCACAGGTGAAAGCGTGCGAATGTGATGAGCTGTTTACATTTGCAGATATCTACTGGCTAGAACGCAACTTGGTTAAGTCCACACAATGGATTGCGGAGAATTCATTCCCACCAGGCAAACAAGGTTGCTGATGAATTTGAATGGCCTTCTGCTGAGAGATTACATCCACCAGCATGATCCAACTAAACCAGCTTGGATGTTTGCTCATTCAAATGACGAGCGTTCCTTTAGGGGAGGGGATCGGGCACAAACCATCACAGTTTACAGTATCAGTGCAAAACTATGCTTGCCACGGTGGGTGAGTGGTTAACGTGTCGGTCTACTAATCCCAAGCTTGAAGGTTCGCTTCTGGCCGTGGTAAGTGATTTTTGAAAGGCGGCAAAAATTACCACTCGCATGTCATACGATGTTGGCATGTTAAAGAACCCATTTTAATTCTGTAGGTCATGTTCATAATGGAAAAATTATTCTCGGGATTTTCCGCCAATACAAAGTTCCTGATTTTTCTACTAGAAAGCGCTATAGTGTTCAAGGAGCCTAGATATTTAACCTCATTGACTTTCATAGTGCTTCAAGGAACAACGAAATTCGACATGCAAGCTACCCTCTGGGTGTCAAATAACAAAGCTTGCAGCCGGCATCCGAGGCCATACGATATTATTATTATTATTATTGTTTATTTTTTTATTAGTGCAAAATATAACCTACACGTACTTGACCCATGAAGTGTTTACAGTAAAGGAGCGAGAGATGGGCCCCACTACTTACAATTCTGAAAGTTTTAGGATAATAATAATAACTAGCGGACCCGTGCGAGAACTCTTACATGTGTATAAACCACCCGCCTGGCTTTACTGTTATGCGGGCTTCTATAAATATGTTTTAACAAATTTTCGATATTTATGAAATCAGAGAGCAATTCATCACTGCTACTGGTTGCACAATGGGTTGTGTGCGCCCCATGTGTGCAGACTACCCGCCCGGTCCTAGTGCTATGTGGCTGTACGAGACACAGTTATGCCAGGGGCTATCGTCTTGTTTATTTGTTTAAAAGCACTTTATAAACAGGACTGAACTTGGCATCCAACTATACAAACAGACAGAGACGATTACAAACAACATCAGAAAAAGAATGCAAAACTGTATGAACACATACATAGGATGAACTAAGACAGACTGAACAGGAAGATTTTTAATATAGTTATGAATAGTACACTGAAAACCAATTGGGTGAAAGAAACCGTGGAACACCTCAAGAAACTAAACATCTCTACAGAAGACATGGCAGACAGGAGAATATACAGAGAAAAAAACATAAAACAGAAATTCGAGCAAACACCCAAAGATTAAAAAAAAAAAAACAGGAAAGAAGTAGAAAGAAGAGAGAAAAAAGAAACACAATGAATATATGAGATATTTGTGGGAAGAAGGAAGAAAGGGACCGAAAAAGAAACCATGAAAATTGTTTGTGTTTTTACGCTCTCCTTAAGGGGGAATTAACGAAAATAATAATGTAACGGAAAACTCCCCAACCCTGGTTTAAATGTTATTGTTATAATTTTTGGCACATAGGCTATTACAATGATCGCATGCTTTTTTCATCTCATCTAGGTTAATCAAATCAACCATATACTGGGTGTTAAGAGTATCCAATATCTTAGGAGGCGTAAATATACATCAGGATAATGGAATTTCAATCGGTGGTAGGAAAATTAACAATCTACGCTTTGCTGATGATACTACACTCATTGCAAGAATTGGGCAAGAACCTGATGAATTGCTCTCCAGAGTGAAAACCATCAGTTCAGATTTTGGTCTAGAAATCAACATGAAAAAGACCTAACTAATGGTTATCAACCAACAGTCAAGTCCCAATTCAAATGACAGGATGCCTACAAGATCTGGAGTTGGTGCATGATTGTGTATACCTGGGCTCCATAAACAGTAACACGGGAAATTGTGATACAGAAATAAAACGACGTATTATCCTAGGTCGTGCTGCAATGGTTAAACTTACAAAGATCTGGCAGAACTGGGCATTATCCAAAACAGTGAAAATGCGATTGGTGAAATCACTAGTGTTTTCTGTTTTCTTATACGGTTGTGAGACCTGGACTGTGAAAACTAATGACAAGTGCCGAATAGATGCCTTTGAGAATTGGTGTTAGCAGAGGATGCTACGTATTCCATGGACAGAAAGAAAAACTAATGCCTCCATTATAGAAGAACTGAGCATCACAAAACGTTTATCTTACCGTGTTAGTGAAAGTTACCTCCAATTCCTGAGACACACTTTGAGGAGAGAAAAGGAAAATTTAGAAAGAAAAAAAAAAACATTCTACCAGGCAAAATTGAAGGTACCAGACCAAGAGGTAGAACAACAAGTAGGAGTCCACGCAGCACGACCTGATTTTGATGAGACGGTGGTGCAGCAGCAAGGGGCCAGCAAGAGGGGTTATAATCTCAAACAACTACTTCGTTGGTGGCAAGGCCTGCGGATTTGCATTTCGGACCTTCGACCCGATTGCAAGGAAATGTAGGAAAATTATAAAATGTTATTCTAGGCAATGCTGACACCATCACATGGTTATGAAAGCCGGACGTCCTCGGAAGTGGAAAATATCTTACTGCTGTAAATACTTGATTCAACTTAGTGAAAAGGTTAAAACGAGTAATTATAGATAATTTTCCGTAGAATTCAATTAGACCATAAGTTGAATTTTTACCAGTTGTTATATACATTTGGGCCCCATTTTTTTTTCAAAAACCAAAACATTTAATAACATCAAAACGGTGAGAGATATCAAAATATGATAAGAGGTAGAAAAGTTGCAAATCACTGAGATCTTACACCTGTAGATTTTTAGCCTACTTTCGATTTTTGCAAAAAATGAAAGTAGACTTATGAGATCAACACAGGGCGAAAAAAGTGTGTCTGTCTGTGTGTGTGTATGTGTGTGTGTGAGTCTGTGTGTGTGTGTGTATGTGTGTGTGTGAGTCTGTGTGTGTGTGTGTGTGTGTGTGTGTGTGTGTGTGAGTGTGTGTACTCTGAATGTCTGTCCCCCCCTATCAATTCGAACACGGTGAATGCAAATTGAACGAAATTTGGTACAAAGGTAGCACTAGCAAAGGACACCTCAGTGTCATGTTTTATATCGCCGCCATCTTTACTAAAACTGAATGGTGGCCACTCAAACGTTCAAAACGTAAAATCAAATAACGACTAACCAAATCATCCGATCTCTACCAAATTTGGTAACAACATACCTTCGTATAGGATGCGTCATGTGACCAAATTACAAGGTCGTCCGCCATACCATTTCAGGATGGCGGCCGTGCGAATTATGCAAACTTTATAATCCATATCATGGGACCCACCAGTTCCGATTATCGAGCCGAGAATCGTTTTAACTGTTCTAAAGGAAGAGGCACGTTCGAAATTAAAAGTTTATTTTGTAATACTATAGTGCAGACGTGATTTTAAAAAGCTGAGCTGATTCAGTAATAAGACAAGATGGCAGCGGATATCTTGTGCCTGACTTATATTTCACTAATATGAGTATTGCATTCAATATAGCGTACTGATACCAAATAAATAAACTTTATATGAAATGCTTTATATATAAATAATATACTCCAGTGATGAAATCGTTTAGTATAAATCATTATTTGCTAACAAGTTCTATGTAAGTCATTTTAAATAGAAAGATATTCGTTGACACAATTAGCTCAGTGGTAGAGCGTTAGCCTATCGCTCAAATGCCTATGGTTCAAACCCGATCAGAGCTAGGTTTTTTGCTTGAAATGTTATATGTTTATTGTTTTGTAATGACTCAGATGTTTTAAAATTAAGCGTTATATTGTGCACATTATGGTGTAAAATATATATTTAATTAAAACATAATTCGCCAGCAGATTTACTCGGGACATCTAGCTGCCAAAAAGGTAACTTCCAGATTTTATTGAAAAGTTTCTTCTTCTGGCCGCTAGAATGCACTCGCTCTGTTAGGATTATATTGTTCGATATTTCACCAATAGATGTCACGACTAGTCTACGTGGGGATCCATTGATTACTATACCATTATCATTCTATGCGCATCGAATTTGAAGAATGACAAAATGATACTACGATACATTTTAACTTTTTATTTTAAAGGGTTTGTAACAGCCTATTTTGCGTTACTTGAAAATGTTATTAAGCGTTATATTGTGCACATTATGGTGTAAAATATATATTTAATTAAAACATAATTCGCCAGCAGATTTACTCGAGACATCTAGCTGCCAAAAAGGTAACTTCCAGATTTTATTGAAAAGTTTCTTCTTCTGGCCGCTAGAATGCACTCGCTCTGTTAGGATTATATTATCGAAAATATCCACATAGTTTGTATACACACGTCTCTGTAGGGTCATGGAAAGATTTGTTAATTCAATTAGGGTTGTGAAAGCCATGCACAACCAGACGTGTAAAGACATGCCTCAACTCAAAGTTGGATGTTGCCCACGGCAGGTCGTAATAATAATAATAATGTTATTGGTTTTACATCCCTTTTAACTACTGCTGATTTTAGAGACACCGGGGTGCCGGAATTTTGGCCCGAAGGGGATATTTAACGTGCCAGTAAATGTACTGACACGGCTCCCTCGCATTTGTGCACCCTCAAATGCCAGCTGACTGCGCCAGGATACGAACCTGCAACCTAAGGCCCAGCAAGCGAGAACGTTACCGCTGAGCCACGCCGCCAGTCCGGTCGATTATGTCTCCAGATCCATAACATTCTTGATATACTTATTATCTTTCTTTCTTTCTTCAATGATGGTAGTAGTTTTTATCTAGGTTGTGGCGTTTGGTAGAGGTAAATCGTTTCTAAGGTCTTCAACAAAGAATAGTTCTATTATACTCTTTGATAATAACAACGAGTTATAACTATACTCATACATTTAGGAGAAAGTAGGCTATATGTTCTTTACTGAACATCTTGTTTTTCGATAGGATCGACGCTTCCCGAGATATAACGATTCGAAGAAAAGAATGAAATTCACGGCCCCAAAAAAAGGAAAATGGTGAGAGATATCAAACAAGTAGTTCCGTGAAGAACTATACAGCCTATTTTCATATATCCTACTTATGTTAATTGCCTCTAGCAACATACACAATTTCAGTTTGATTGCAGTAATAGATTCGTAGATATTGAGAACCGACTAAAAATTTCGGATGGTCGCCATGTTGGATTTTATATATGTAGGTCCTAGAGTTATGTACTGTTACATGCAGATTATTGTGTACGTGTAGTATTCAAACTACAATCACATAATCAGGACACAAGAAGTAACAAGGAGATTTTAAAATTTCGCACAGCTGCCATCTTGAGGTTATGGAAACAATTGAAATAAATTAGATGCCAGTGAATTACCATTCGTATAAGGATTTACTCTTCCAAGTTTCACTACACTCGGATGGTTAAATTGCGAGAAACGTCCATGTGAATTTTTATATTTCGCGTCGCCTGCATGTTCGATTTGTGAACACCAAGTTATTTAAAGTCCTATAGGTGAACTTAAGTTCATAGCCCCTATGAACATTAAGAAATTCAGTTTGATTGCTATAATAGATTCGTAGATATTCAGAGCCGACTAAATATTTTGGATGGTCGCCATGTTGAATTGTTAAATGTATAGGCCATAGGGTCGTGTACCATTAAAGGAAAATTATTGCGTAGGTTCAATATTCAAACTTTCAATTCGATCGCATGACTACATCACAAGAAATAAAAACTTAATTTTAAAATTCGCACATCCGCCATCTTGAGGTTATGTAAACAATTGAACTAAATTAGGTACCAGTGCATTACAATGTGTATAAATATTTCCTGTACCAGATTTCAGTGCGTTTGGAACATTAAATCGCGAGAAAGGTCTATTTAAAATTTTCAACTTCGCTTGGCTGCCATGTTCGTTTTGTAGTTAACCGGTTTCTGAAAGTCTTATAGATGGACTTCCGTAGTGCCCTTTATCTCCGTAAAAGATTTCAGGGAGATACCGCTAACAGTTTCAGAGATATGGAATGCCGGTGAAATATTTCGCACATCCGCCATCTTGTGGTTATGTAAACAATTGAACGAAGTTAGATGTCGGTGCATTACAATGTATATAAACATATACTGTACCAAGTTTCATTGCGTTTGGTTGGTTAAATCGCGAGAAACGTCTATTTAAATGTCGCAAATTCGCTTGGCCGCCATGTTCGTTTTGTTGTTACCAGATTTTCAAAGGTCACATAAATGAACTTATAGTTGTTTCCTTTATCACCATACAAAATGTCAGGGTAATATCGATAATAGTTTCGGAGATATTAAATGCTGGTGAAATATTTCGCACAGCTGCCATGTTGGATTGGTGAGTCGTAACAAAATTTGAAGGGCACGGTCGGGGTCGCAGGGAATAGTGCTATGAACTTACCGAGTTTCATCGAAATCGCTCCAGCCGTTTAGATTTTATTAGGCGGACACACACACACGAATCACACACACACACACACACGCACACACACGCGGACAAAAGGTGATCTCATAAGCCTATTTTTTCAAAATTGAAAATAGGCTAAAAATCATATGAGTTAAAAAAGTTGCTAATCACTGAGGTCCTAAATTTGTAGATTTTACTTTGCTCGATACGTTCAACCGTTTCCCAAATATAACGGTTCGAAAATCAAATCGGTGAGAGATATCAAAAAATCTTAAGGGTTGAAAAAGTTGCTAACCACTGAGGTCTTACACCTGTAGATTTAACTTTGTTAGATACGGCCAACCGTTTCCCAGATATAACGGTTCGAAAAAAAGGAAGACATTCAGGGCCCCAGAGAAGGAAAACGGTGAGAGATATCAAAACATCATCAGGGGTAAAAAAAAAAGATGAAATTCAGGGCCCCAAAGAATGGTCCGGCCATGCACCAATTTTAACGCCCGACAAGAGAGTTCCTGACAGGCCCAATTTCTTTCCCCGTGACACATTTCAGTTCGATATCTTGAAAATTCCGACCTCTAGTTTGCTAAACGTAAAAACGTCACGCACATACGTACATTTTCAGGGCCCCCAAAAAAGGCAACGCTGAGAGATATCAAACAAGAAGTTCCGTTAAGAACTATACAGCCTACTTTTCATGCCAATGATTATTCTACAGAATATGAACCTATCTAATGACGAAATTAAGTTGCTTATATCGAAATTTCCAATTAGTTCGAAATACTGTATACCTGGCATAATGTATCCTAATAGAGCACTACAGTTGGCATCCCTGATGACTGAATATATTCTTAGTTCCGTCTCTTACGGTACTAAATACAAAATTTGGTTGAAGTCCACTGGATAGCATGGACGTTACATGCAGTTAAACATTGGATCTAACAGCGTGCGTAAAATCATGTTGGCAACAATGTCATGCATGTATTGGTCAGAAATAATCTGAAATAATATGATCTATTGTTGTGCCAATTTTGAATGAAATCCATTAGTTAGTATAGAAGTTACATGCATTTTAAAATTGGACCTATCAGCAGGCTTAGAATCATGTTGGCAGCACTGACGTATATTAGTTACTCCAAATTCGTCTAGAATGCCAGGTACTATACGTGTGCAAAGTTTAGAGCTATTGGCTTGCATACTTTCTGATATATTGATATTAGGGTAACAAAAATAGGGACAGCACATATTAACAGTTGGCAGCCCTGGTTGCTCCTTAGAATACGCATAGTCATATCTGTTATGGTACACATAGCACATACGAAATTTGGTTGAAATCCAAATGATAGTATGGAAGTTACATGTATTTAAAGTTGGGCCTGTCAGCAGGCTTAGAATCATGTTGGTAGCACTGACGTATGTAAGTTACTCCAAATTAATATAGAATGTCAGGTACTATTCGTGTGCATAGTTTAAAGCTGTCGGCTTGCATACTTTCTGATATATTGGTATTTGGATGAAATAAATTAGGAGCATTTATTAACAGTTGGCAGCCCTGGTAGGTCTTAAAAATACGCTCAGTCATATCTGGTTATGTACACATACAACATACGAAATTTGGTTGAATTCCGCTTGATAGTGTAGAAGTTATATGCATTTAAAAATTGGACCTATCAGGAGGCTTATAATCATTTTGGCAACACTGCCATGTTTGGCCTCCTGGAAATTAAACTGAAATATTTTGATCTGTACGTGTGCCAATTTTGAAATAGCTCCCATTCATACTTTCCAAGATATCCAACATGGAGCTCAAATTTCAATTGCGATTTTTTAGCAGTTGGTAGCACTGACATCATTTTCAAATATGGCCGTGAGATATTCAGGTATAGATCTTTACTCCTACCAAATTTTGTTTCGATTGCTGCAGCCGTTTAGGAGTTGATAGGGGGGGACACACACACAGCCAGACAGACAGACAGAAGGACAGACAGACAGACAGACAGACAGACAGACTGACAGACAGACAGACAGACAGACAGACAGACAGACACACATTTGCCCGATCTCATAAGTCTACTTTTTCCTCATTTTTGCAAAATGTGAAAAGTAGGCTAAAAAATCGTTATGGGTAAGATCGTTACATACCGCGGAGATTTTACACTTGTGTATTTAACTTTTTTCGATATGACCAACCGTCTCCGAGATATATCGATTCCAAAAGAGTTTCAAATTCAGGGCCCCGAAAAAAGATCCAGCCCTGCACCGATTTTTACGCCGAAAAATAGGGTTCCTCATAGGCTCTAGCTCTTTTACCGCTCCAAATTTCAGCTTGATATCTTGAAAATTGCGACCTGTACTTTGCTAAACCCAAAAATGTCACGCACAATGGACATTTTCAGGGCCCCAAAAAAGAAAACGGTGAGAGATATCAAAAAATCGTTTTGACTAAAAGAGTTGCAAACCGCGGAGATCTTACACCTGTACGTTTAACATTTTTCGATACGACCAACCGTTTCCGAGATATATCGATTCCAAAAAAAGGTTTGAAATTCAGGGCCCCCAAAAACGGTCCGGCCCTGCACCGATTTTAACGCCCGACAACAGGCTTCCTCACAGGCCCTACTTCTTTCACCGTACCAAATTTCAGCTTAATATCTTGAAAATTGCGACCAGTTCTTGGCTAAACGCAAAAATGTCACGCACAATGTACATTTTCAGGGCCCCAAAAAAAGAAAACGGTGAGAGATATCAAAAAATCGTTTTGAGTAAAAAAGTTGCATACCGCGGAGATTTTACACATATAGATTTAAAAGTTTTTGATAAGACCAACCGTTTCCGAGATATATCGATTCCAAAAAAAAATTGAAATTCTGGGCCCCAAAAAAAGATTCGACCCAGCACCGATTTTAACGCCCAACAATAGGATTCGTCACAGTCACTAACTCTTTCACAGTACCAAATTTCAGCTTCATATCTTGATAATTGCGACGAGTACTTAGCTAAACGCAAAAATGTCACGCACAATGGACATTTTCAGGGCCCCAAAAAAAGAAAACGGTGAGAGATATCAAAAAATCGTTTTGACTAAAAGAGTTGCAAACCGCGGAGATCTTACACCTGTACGTTTAACATTTTTCGATACGACCAACCGTTTCCGAGATATATCGATTCCAAAAAAAGGTTTGAAATTCAGGGCCCCCAAAAACGGTCCGGCCCTGCACCGATTTTAACGCCCGACAACAGGCTTCCTCACAGGCCCTACTTCTTTCACCGTACCAAATTTCAGCTTAATATCTTGAAAATTGCGACCAGTTCTTGGCTAAACGCAAAAATGTCACGCACAATGTACATTTTCAGGGCCCCAAAAAAAGAAAACGGTGAGAGATATCAAAAAATCGTTTTGAGTAAAAAAGTTGCATACCGCGGAGATTTTACACATATAGATTTAAAAGTTTTTGATAAGACCAACCGTTTCCGAGATATATCGATTCCAAAAAAAAATTGAAATTCTGGGCCCCAAAAAAAGATTCGACCCAGCACCGATTTTAACGCCCAACAATAGGATTCGTCACAGTCACTAACTCTTTCACAGTACCAAATTTCAGCTTCATATCTTGATAATTGCGACGAGTACTTAGCTAAACGCAAAAATGTCACGCACAATGGACATTTTCAGGGCCCTAAAATAAGAAAACGGTGAGCGATATCAAAAAATCGTTTTGAGTAAAAAAGTTGCATACCGCGGAGATCTTACACCTGTACATTTAACATTTTTCGATACGACCAACCGTTTCCGAGATATATCGATTCCAAAAAAAAGTTAGAAATTCAGGGCCCCCCAAAAAGATCCGGCCCTACACCGATCTAAACGCCCAGCAATAGGATTCGTTACAGTCACTAACTCTTTCACCGTACCAAATTTCACTTAATATCTTGAAAATTGCGACCAGTACTTAGCTAAACGCAAAAATGTCACGCACAATGGACATTTTCAGGGCCCCAAAAAAAGAAAACGGTGAGAGATATCAAAAAATCGTTTTGATTAAAAAAGTTGCATACCGCGGAGATCTTACACCTGTAAATTTAACATTTTTCGATACGACCAACCGTTTCCGAGATATATCGATTCCAAAAAAAAGTTTGAAATTCAGGGCACCAAAAAAAGATCCGGCCCTGCACCGATCTTAATGCCCAACATTAGGATTCGTCACAGTCACTAACACTTTCACCGTACCAAATTTCAGCTTAATATCTTGAAAATTGCTACCAGTACTTTGCTAAACGCAAAAATGTCACGCACAATGGACATTTTCAGGGCCCCAAAAAAAGAAAACGGTGAGAGATATCAAAAAATCGTTTTGAGTAAAAAACTTGCATACCGCGGAGATCTTACACCTGTACATTTAACATTTTTCGATACGACCAACCGTTTCCGAGATATATCGATTCCAAAACAAAGTAAGAAATTCAGGGCCCCCCAAAAAGATCCGGGCCTACACCGATCTTAACGCCCAACAATAGGATTCGTTACAGTCACTAACTCTTTCACCGTACCAAATTTCGGCTTAATATCTTGAAAATTGCGACCAGTACTTAGCTAAACGCAAAAATGTCACGCACAATGGACATTTTCAGGGCCCCAAAAAAAGAAAACGGTGAGAGATATCAACAAATCGTTTTGAGTAAATAAGTTGCATACCGCGTAGATCTTACACCTATACATTTAACATTTTTCGATACGACCAACCGTTTCCGAGATATATCGATTCCAAAAAAACAGTTAGAAATTCAGGGCCCCCCAAAAAGATCCGGCCCTGCACCGATTTTAACGCCCAACAATAGGATTCGTCACAGTCACTAACTCTTTCACCGTACCAAATTTTAGCTTAATATCTTGTAAATTGCGACCAGTACTTTGCTAAACGCAAAAATGTCACACACAATGGACATTTTCAGGGCCCCAAAAAAAGAGAACGGTGAGAGATATCAAAAAATCGTTTTGAGTAAAAAAGTTGCATACCTCGGAGATCTTACACCTATACATTTAACATTTTCCGATATGATCAACCGTTTCCGAGATATATCGATTCCAAAAAAAAAATTTAAATTCAGGGCCCCCAAAAAGATTCGGCCCTGCACCGATCTTAACGCCCAACAATAGGATTCGTCACAGTCACTAACTCTTTCACCGTACCAAATTTCAGCTTAATATCTTGAAAATTGCGACCAGTACTTAGCTAAACGCAAAACTGTCACGCACAATGGACATTTTCAGGGCCCCAAGAAAAGAAAACGGTGAGAGATATCAAAAAATCGTTTTTAGTAAAAAAAGTTCCATACCGCGGAGATCTTACATCTGTACATTTAACATTTTTCGATACGACCAACCGTATCCGAGATATATCGATTCCAAAAAACAGTTAGAAATTCAGGGCCCCCAAAAAAGATCCGGCCCTGCACCGATATTAACGCCCAACATTAGTATTCGTCACAGTCACTAACTCTTTCACCGTACCAAATTGCAGCTCGATATCTTGAAAATTGCGACCTGTACTTTGCTAAACGCAAAAATGTCACGCACAATGGACATTTTCAGGGCCCCAAAAAAAGAAAACGGTGAGAGATATCAAAAAATCGTTTTGAGTAAAAAAGTTGCATACCGCGGAGATCTTACACCTATACATTTAACATTTTTCGATACGACCAACCGTTTCCGAGATATATCGATTCAAAAAATAAGAAGAAATTCAGGGCC
The DNA here is from genome assembly GCA_946902985.2 of Meconema thalassinum. Classification (NCBI taxonomy): domain Eukaryota; kingdom Metazoa; phylum Arthropoda; class Insecta; order Orthoptera; family Tettigoniidae; genus Meconema; species Meconema thalassinum. The sequence goes on from OX336396.1 coordinate 242,670,494, forward strand.
CCAAAAAAAGGTCCGGCCCTGCACCGATTTTAACGCCCGACAATAGGGTTCGTTACAGGCCCCAACTCTTTCACCGTACCAAATTTCAGCTCGATATCTTGAAAATTGCGACCTGTACTTTGCTAAACGCAAAAACGTCACGCACATACATACATACATACATACATACATACAGACAGACTTTTTCCAATATACCACGGCTATATGAAAGCCTATAGGATCTTTAGATCCGGCTTTCATAACAAGTAGATGGTTAGACCAAGCAACACGACCTAGGATAATACGTCGTTTTATTTCTGTATCACAATTTCCCGTGTTACTGATTATGGAGCCCAGGTATACACAAAGACCGCTTCACGATATCTTAAGAAGGGCTGAACATCGCTTAGGATGGAAACGTCTCGTCAAGGATGTAGTTACTAATGAAGTGAAGAAATGGGGTCACGACGCTCAGCAATGATTAAAACGACTAATGATGATGATGAAGTATACATCAAAACGAAAACGAAATCAATTTTCTGAAAAAATGAGGTGTTATTTGAACATTTTCTCCGTTCTGATTATCCTCCATTGAATTAAGAACACTCATAGAACGTCGCTCTTATTGAAAGCGTGCCAATGTACAATAGCACTGTAGGACTGATTTATAATTCTACGTCTGGATGATTGAATTGATAATCCCGGTTTGTACAATGAACTATGACGTTTCCATGGAAACGCACACGTGGGTGGAGGGAGGTGTTCCAATCAATAGCTGAATTGAAATATGCTAATTGACATCTGCCATCTGCTCTGCCGCGATGGTGAGAGATTGAACGTTATTCAAAAGAATGTATAATTTAAACTTTTGCCTGAAATTTCTGACACACAATCCTTTACTTCGACCTGATGCTATGGAAGGGGGTCTCGACCAACGAGACCGAATATCGACCAGGGAATCGCGAGATGAAGCCGTTGTTGTTTTTGCTGTTGTTTGATTTAAGGGATTATACATCGTAGTTATCAGGCCCGTACACTTGTCTGGGAGTGTTCCGAAGATGAAATAAACTATCTCCCGAAGGATTCACGATAATTTTCATGCTCTTATTGAGCATAATGGCGTTGCATAAAATTTCAAAGACAATTGAAAAATACAACCTCTGTCCTATAAGTTCGGTGAATGAGTCTATATTACGAACGGATTGTTGGCTTACCTGAAACAGCTGTTCCTGTCCTTCGAAGTAAGATCCCCTTGGATGGTTATGCACTTCTGAGAACGAGTGTACGAGTCCTGGAAACTCCTGACATAGTCTTCCTTCGGGATAGCCTTCAGTTCGGTCGTCAAAACTCTGAAAAACCCTGTCATGGACACCTGTTCGACGGAAGAAGGGTAAATTTATGCAACCTGCCATGCACACCTGTTCGACGGACGGCAATGAGAAGGGTGAATATTCTGTGGAATGGAATGGTACTGAAAACGGACGATGAGACCTGGTGCCTGAGATACGACCCCGATGACAAGCGTCAAAGTATGGAGTGGTGGGGTCCAGGGTCACCGAAAAGCCCTGAAGGGCCAAAGGTCTTGGGACATTTCGGACATCCAACGTAAAGTGACGACCCAACTTGTTGAAATTGTTCGTCTCCAGTTCTTACCTCAATTACAGATAACTCACATTAATACAGACATCACAATTAACACCGATTATCATACAGATTCTTCACACACCCAAAGTACATGGGGCTACATGACAGCTTTGTTGCAGCCCCTAAACTGAGGAACCAACCATCAAACACACCTGACAAAAATTATATTCTAGCAGATTCAGCTACTTCAGGCTTTCACCTTTAGACTCCATAGGTCTACTGCACATCTAAAGTACACTACTGAAGTTAATTGCCGTCATATCAAGGGTTTAGACTAGGGATTCCCAAACTGGGCGAATTCGCCAGTGGGCGAAACTGACAGAAAGAGAATTCGATGGGCGATTTGAAATAACGTGGTGGTCAAATAATTCAGTATTTTATATACAATATGACCGAGAATATTTTGCCTATAAAAACAAGGAATAAATTACAAATGCGAACAAGTAATTTAATAACGTAAAATAATCTTGCCACGAAATTTAGAAATAGGTTAAAAATTGAAAAGCGAGGAGATGTTAGAATGTTTATAACAAAAATGGCTCATGTCATCAACAAATTGTTTGAAACTCATCAAATCCATCCGTCACATTAATTAGACATAGATATTCATGTTGTTTAATTAATTGGATATAAAAATTAATGTCGTTTTAATTTTATTTTTTTCTTTAATTCATTTCATTAATTGTTATTCCTTTTAGACCTATTATTTGTAAATTTCAATGTACATAATTATACCTAAATAAACATGATGTACCTATTAAGAAAACTGTCCGTAAAAATCCTAATTTCTCAACTTATATGTAGGTATTTGAATATATTTGTTAGTAATTTTAAGATTTGTGCGTTTTTTGAAATGACGTGGGCGAAAACAAATTATAAATCTCGAAAGTAGGCGATGGTCAGAAAGAGTTTGGAAAACCCTGGTTTAGACTGTAGCCTACTTGTTTATCCAGAGTTCCTTTCACCGTATGCAACCCAACGTACTGATCTGTATGTATCTGTTGTAGACTGTAAATGAATGGGAGAATACATCCATGTCTGTGTTTCCACTGAACAGCGCTATCTTCACGTCACACATTTATTTGTATTGATTCTCAATAAAGGCAGCAGACTGTGCTAGCCTGTTTCCAATTCCTCAACAACCATATCACACCCACGAGGACCACTCTGCCATTTATTACTGTATTGCCAGTTACACGTGGAGCGAATACAAGATATGAAATGGGAAAAAATACAATGGGGAGTTGATAAAAATAATAACCAGTCAGGCACAAGGAAATGATATCGTGAGGAGTGTTATTTTCCTTGTTAGAATTTCCAGTCAAATTATTTTCCTTCATGTAAACAAAGAGAAAAAAAATTACGAGCCTTACAGTAGTCGCATAAATGATGTGTAACATGTGACATGTTATCCTATTATGTGTCTGCTGGGAGCGCGAGTCCGTTGTTTACACTGAACTCTGTTGGTTATTGAAATAACTACTTGTAAATCTCCTGTGCCAAATCCTCTCAGCAAATATTATATAATGAATATTTTCTCACCAAAGAACGACAACTTAAAGATGATATATTTTAGGAATATCTTTAATGGGGCCTCCAAACCTTGAAGTAAACCGTATGCTATTATATTCCACATAGTGCTGTATTTTGGCCGACAGTACCTCGAGTGCTTACATTAAATAAGAACACAGCAAAAGTAGTAGGATTTAATAAATCATAATTGTTTTCGGCAAATATGATTTAATGAATATTTTCACACCAAAGAACGAAAATTTGAAGATTATTTACTGTTGGAATATCTTGGATAGTGCCTCGGAACTATCCTACGCGATTTACATTCCATATAGCCACATGTCCGACAGTACGTCGTGGTACCAATCTCCGTCACCGCGCGCGCTCATTGTTTCCGTTGCATTGCCGTCCTATTTCTGTTTCACCCCCACAACAAATAAACACCAACCGAGTGGAAAGATGTTACACGTCAAAAATTTAAAGTTGTTGTTAAGATTCAAGGAGAAATAATTTCAACTCTGAGATTTGTTGATGGCATTGTCAACTTAACCGATATACCAGGGGATTGGAATGGGGTTAAAAGGAAGTTAATTGATTATTGTTGATTTCAGGGGCGGAACTACGAGGAAGCCTCAAATCCTGGCAGTAAGGCAATTACGCAATCTGTAGGCATCCATTGACATGGCGAAGCCTAGTGTGAAAAGGTTTGGTGACATTCTTACTACCACTAATTTGAGAGCAACGCGAGATAAGAAGGTTACCTTCGTAACGTGGATATATCACAAAATACAGATCATTCTCTTCGCACAGACCGTGGAGTGAGTTCATACGCATCTGGCTTCGATGGCGTAGTCGGTAGCATGCTGAGCTTGAATGAACAAGATGGTGGGCTCAAACCAGGCCGAAGTCGATGGATTTTTTAAGAGTGTTAAACACCTTCAGTGTGCCTTCCTTCGGAAGGGATGTAATGCCGGCGGTCCCATGTCATAGATTTACGGCATGTAAAAGAACCTTCCACTAATTAAACTTGTATGAAGTTAAATAGTAGGTTAGATTTCGTTGAAACGCTCTATCAAAGTTCCAACGTTCACCACTATGTATCATTGATATCTGGTAGCGAAAGTTGGAACTACTTGAAATTGAACGGAACTTGTAGCTCACCCTAAGGCTGTCCGCTGGAAGCAGCTACAGACTCAGGCGAGCCGAACATGTCATCGGACACTCCCGGCACTAAAAGCCATACGATAAATAAATAAATAAATAAATAAATAAATAAATACGCATGCTATTTAAACTCTATCTCCGGCCAGGAGTAGATTTGATTCATTCTCTTTAGAACCGTTTTAATATTGACGATATTCCTTGGCGGACAAAGTAGAGTTCCCCATCTCAGCAAAAACGTAAAATTAAGCAATTTCCTAAATTGTGCTAAACGTTGAAGAGCTGAAGGGCTATGTATTTGAATTGAATCTAACATACTGTACACCTCGTTAAGTGTCACCCTGTATTCTTATCTGGCGTCTTGTATATATCTTTAGGAGTCTCCCTGGATTCTTGTGTGACATCTTGTATACCTCTTTAGGAGTCACCCAGATTTCCTGTCTGACATCTTGCACACTTCTTTAGAAGTCACCCTGTATTCCAGTAAACTCAGACTCGGTGCATATGCACTGAACAACATGATGACGTCATACACGCCGTAACCGTAACGCATAACGTTAGACCCAACCATAACGACGAAGTCGACAAGATCATTTGAAATGATAAAATAATAATAATAATGTTATTGGTTTTACGTCCCTTTTAACTACACTGGCTTTTAGAGACGCCAGGGTGCCAGAATTTTGCCCCGAAGGGGATCTTTAACGTGCCAGTAAATCTACTGACATGGCTCCCTCGCATTTGCGCACCCTCAAATGCCAGCTGACTGCGCCAGGTTTCGAACCTGCAACCTTGGGCTCAGTAAGCAAGAACGTTACCCTGAGCCACGCAGCCAGACGAAATGATAAAATAATAATAATAATAATAATAATAATAATAATAATAATAATAATAATAATAATAATCTCTCCTGGTCTAAATGCAGTTCCGGAACAACAGCCTAGAACTGCTTGTTTTTTTCCTCGTTTCCTTTTTGTTTCAAATCCTAGCCAAATTGACTTATTTACATTCCGTGAGGCGATTTTTGATTTTTTGAAAAATCTACACACTGGAAGTATTTATCAGGGCTTAAGTGAAACTCTGCATTGATTCACACTAGCGATCGTAATGATAGAAAAGGCAAGCTGCAAACCTAAACGACCGGATATGGTTAAGTTCCATTGACTGACACTAGCGCTCGTAGTGGTAGAAAATGAAACTGCTAATCTAATCGACCAGATATGGTTGAGTTTCCGGTGAAAATTCAATAGTGTAACGCGTGTCATCATGCAGGCACGTCGTAAAACACGTTTAGTGTGTCCTTTAAATATTAACCCCTGGCACTACAGCCCGTGAAGGGCCTAGGCCTACCAAGCGACCGCTGCCCAGCCATTTGGCCTGCAGATATTGGGGTAACGCGTGATCAGCGCATCGGGTCCCCTCGACCGTCAATCTTGGATTTCGTGATCGGGGTGCTGCCTCACTGTCAGACAGCTACTCAATTGTCCTCACGAGGCTGAGTGCACCCCGTTCCAGCCCTTACGTCAGTTTCTAAAATCCCTGACGGAGCCGGGAATCGAACCCGGGGCCTTCGGGTGAGAGGCAGGTATGTTACCCCAACACCATGGGACCGGCTTAGTGTATCCTTTACGTTTGGAAAAGTGGAGGAAACAACAAAAATTAGTTACAAATCCTCCAACAATTAGATTAAGTAATGAAACGGGTTTGAGTCGGTAATCGGACAAATGTATTTATTTTTAGCCTATTTTCAATTTTGAAAAAATAGGCTTATGAGATCACCTTTTGACCAAGTGTATATGTGTGCGTGTGCGTGTGTGTCCCCCCCTAATAACTTCTATACGGCTGGAGCGATTTCAATGAAACTCAGTAAGTTCATAGCACTACTCCGGGTGACCCCAACCGTGCCTTTCAAATTTCGTTACGTCTCACCAATCCAACATGGCGGCTGTGCGAAATATTTCACCAGCATGCAATATCTCCGAAACTATTCCTGATATCACCCTGGAATGTTTTACGGTGATAAAGGGAACTACTAGAAGTTCACCTATGTGACTATTGAAAAACTGCTAACCTCAAAACCAACATGGCGGCCACGCGAATTTGCGACTTTTAAATAGATGTTTCTCGCGATTTAACCAACCAAACACAATAAAACATGGTACAGTATATGTTTATACACATTGTAATGCACCGACATCAAACTTCGTTCAATTGTTTACATAACCACAAGATGGTGGATGTGCGAAATATTTCACCGGCATTCTATATCTCTGAAACTATTAGCGGTATCACCCTGAATTTTTGTACGGAGATAAAGAGCACTACTGGAAGTTCATCTATAAGACTTTAAAAAACAGTTAACTACAAAACGAACATGGCGGCCAAGCGAATAAAAAAAAATAGACTTTTTTCGCGATTTAATGTTCCAAACGCAATGAAATCTGGTACAGGAAATGTGTATACACATTGTAATGCACTGGTATCCAATTTAGTTCAATTCTTTACATAACCTCAAAATGGCGGCTGTGCGAATTTTAAAATTAAGTTTTTGTTCCTTGTGTCGTAATCATGCGATCGAAGTGTAAGTTTGAATAATGAACCTACGCAATAATTTTCCTTTAATGGTACATGACTCTATGGCCTATACATTTAACTATCCTACATGGCGACCATCCGAAATATTTAGACGGCTCTGTATCTACGAATCTATTATAGCAATCAAACTGAATTTCTTTATGTTCATAGGGGTTATGAACATAAGTTCACCTTTAGAACTTTCAATAAACTGGTGATCACAAATCCAACATGGCGGCGACGCGAATTATAAATATTCACATGGACGTTTCTCGCAATTTAACCATCCTAGTACAGTGAAACTTGGTATAGTAAATCCTTATACGAATGTTAATCCACTGGAATCCAATTTATTTCAATTGTTTCCATAACCACAAGATGGCAGCTGTGCGAAATTTTAAAATCTCCTTGTTACTTCTTGTGTCCTAATCATGCGATTGAAATTTGAATTCTACACGTACACAATAATCTTCAAGTAACAGTACACAACTCTGGGACCTACATATATAAAATCCAACATGGCGACCATCCGAAATATTTAGTCGGTTCTCAATAACTACGAATCTATTACAGCAATCAAACTGAAATTTTGTATGTTCATAGTGGCAGTTAACATATGTAGGATATATGAAAATAGGCTGTATAGTTCTTCACGGAACTACTTGTTTAACATGAAAATTATTTATAAGTTGTCATGAAGGTTAGAAACGTAATGAAGTGCCTGTGGTGTCCCTAGGAAGAAGTCGCTGAATTCACCACTGTAAGATTTTTGTGGGCATTCTTGAACTAGTTGCCGAGCAAACTGTCTTTCAGTACCGCATTCGCAACATGATGAAGATTTTTTCCTCCTCGGACGAAAATGTAATATGATGTTTTCAACATTCAGTTGTTTGCTTCAACATTTTTTTATATACATAGAAGGTTTTTCTTTTTCTTCGGTGACGGGGATATGACCTTTAGGTGTGCTCATAAACGTCCTTCTTTTACCATATTGACATGTCAACGACAGGTAATCATAGCTAAATACACATACCGGTACAGACAGGGCAATAATATAGGTTATCACATTCGTAATAACTACATAACGCTGAGGACCAGGCAATTAATGTTATGCTGCTAATGTTCAGAGAGCTCTCTACAAGGACATCTGTGAGAGCAAGGTCATAAAAATTCACGGTGAATGATATAAGAAGTTGTGATGCTCAATTATAAAAGCATTCTCCTTGCTACCGCATTCCACGTGGAGCTAAACGTGGCCGGAGGTCGCAGTCTGAATTATGAATGTACGAGGCCGTTTCAGTAAACAAGGTAACAAAACGTCAGTTAGCAGGAATTTATTAAAGTGGCACTGTCTTGTCTATCCACAAAGATGGTTTAACAAATTACTAGTTTGCAAACATATTTCTTTATTACACAGATAGACATATTTTATTAAAACTCAAGCAATTCTTCTAGGTTTGTGCCGTGTCTTGTGTGGGGTTTTGCCTAGGACACCAAGCTGGCTCATCAGCGGGATCTTGGTGTCCCCGCCCAGACCCCCACAGGAGTAGCGAACTGTGCGCTACCTCCCTGTTTATGAAGTGTAGCTGCGCCTCTTTACTGCGAGAACTAAAAGCTCAATCAGCCATAACCTCCTTATGAAGGCTTCCAAGCAGATGGTATATTGGCTTTCAGGGCCAGTGAAAATGAAAATCCACAGCCTGCTTCCAGTCTCCGACCGGGTCAGGAATGGAATGAATGAAGCCCCTATCTAGCGGCGAGGATATGAAATGTGCCGGCTGCCGAGGCCTGACGCACTCCTCTGGGGCAATGATTAAATGAATGACAGATTAAATGAAATGATAGTGGAGAGTGTTGCTGGAATGAAATTTTGACAGGGAAAACCGGAGTACCCGGAGAAAAACCTGTCTGCCTCCGTTCTGTCCAGCACAGATCTCACATGGAGTGACCGGGATTTGAACCACGGACTCAGCGGTGAGAGGCCGGCGTGCTGCCGCCTAAGCCACGGAGGCTCTTTCAGGGCCAGTGAAATAATGAAAATAAACTGCCAGGTACTTTATAATAATAATAATAATAATTACAATAATAAAGGAATACAACAAGAAATGCATTTCGACGAACGCCTATTTATGACATTATAAAACATTTATTCTGCCAGAAGCAACATATGTCGCTGAAACAATAGTAATCGATGGTCATTCCAAGATTAGGGAACTGGAAAAACAGGAACGAAAAATTCTCCGGACGATCTACGGAGCAATCAAGAGAAACGGCATTTGGATGAAGAGACCTAGTACAGAACTCCATCAAAAGAACAATACAATAACAGACGAAATTAGAAAACGCAGAGCCAAATTTTACACTCACACAGGATGGCCACCTGCAGATTGCCAAAGAAACTACTTGCTACCATAACACACAGGAAATTCGGCACAGAATGGCTTAAAGAGGTACAGAGAGACTTACAAGTAATCAATATAGAAAATTTCGAAGACCGAACTGAGTGCCAGACGAAAATCGCGAATGTTAAGTTTGAACCAAGATCATTACGACAGCCTGGGAAAAAGTGGACGGATGAGAGGAAGAGGGAACATTCCGCGAGAATGAAGAGACTTTGGGGGGAGCGGAGGAGACCCGCCTCCAAATGACATAGTCTATTATCAAGTTTCAACGCTCTCCTGTAGGGGAATTTTCGCTTAAATAAATAAAATAATAAAGGAATATGATTAACGTGGAATCACTACAATGAAATAGTGATGTCACGTAATGCAACATTGAAGCATTACAAAACCGTTGTCCTCCCGGAACCTCTATGTGCATCGGAAACCATACATTAGGAGGCCATTCAAAAATTGCTGACATTCAAACGCAAGAACGCAAAATTCTTAGAAGAATATTCGGCCCCACTCAAGAAAATGGAATTTAGATCAAGAGATGAACTGCAGACCTCTATATTCTCACCGAGAGTTTCACAAACACTCTACGCAGGAGATGGTTGACATTTTTGGGCACATGTTTAGGATTAGAATCTAATAGATTAGGAAAACGATAATCTCTACTTGGTATAAAACAAAGTCCCCGATTCTTGGATGTAACGGGTAATCTCAAGAACCACTGGATGGATTTTGATGCGGTTTTCGCCTTTCTGAGAAGGATTTCTCGAGGAAGGTTTGTGTAGAAAATAATTCATTTATGAATAAAGGAAGCCGAGCAGTAACGATTTAAGTGAATCAAAAAAACGAGGGTCCGTGAGCCTTTTAAGCTTACACTGGGTAAACTGTTAAAAATAAGAATTGTTCAGCATGATTAGTTCTACAAAAACATTCTGATAGCATATCTCTATCTTCAATAGATCGCCCATTATATGTGATTTTAAGTTTTAATATATGCCAACAATCTCCATTCAGTGGAAATTTAAATTACTAGCTTCGGAGCAAGTTTACGAGCTAGCGAGTGAGCCTATCACCCAAGGTTGAGCCAGCATCAAACTGTTGAGTCATGTCGAGTTAAGACTCCTGAGAAGAGTATACTGTATGTGTTTGGAGTGTCACTCTTCACCTAAGGGTTTCTGAATTGCGTTTGGCACCTGCCGTCCTTGCACCTTTAAGGTTACGCTGTGTAAACCGTTGAAGATACCGGGCGAAGCCGGGGCGGGTTGCTAGTTCAATATAATTAATTCACAAAATACTAGAATATATTATTTATGTATTTATTTAGCGTATGGCAACTGAAGATCAACTAATATACACAGGTTACAAATTGTATAAAATTAGAAATACTAAATCTAAGTTTTCAATCCATTGAAGGGCTGAACATGTCACTTCAAAGAAATCTTCTGGACTTCCAGAATAAGCTCGCTGCAGGATGTTATAATGTGTTTGATGGTCTGGTGTTCACTGCTACTGTCACATTGGGAAGATGCCGCCAATCCCCACCGGTGGAGGTTCTCTGCACAATTACCATGTACGGAGCCTGTTAAGTGTCTTCCAAACACGTCGCGGTAGTTCCATGCCAACTGGCTGTGTACCTGCCCTGGTCTAACGAGAGCCTGGTAGTCCTCATGTGCAGCACTAGTCCACATTCCTGAACATTTCCTGTACATGTCAAAATTCATTGCTTGCAACGATTCTGCCAGAATGATGGGTGGCCGTCTGGATTTGAATCGGCTTTTTCTAAGTACAGGTACCTCAGAGTTGATCGGAAGCTCAGGATTGATAATTTTTAGCCTACGTTTCACATTTTGCAAAAATGAGGATAAAGTAGTCTTATGAGATCGATCCGGGAAAATGTCTGTCTGTCTGTCCTTCTGTCCGTCTGTCTGTCTATGTCCCCCCCCCCCTATCAACTCCTAAACGGCTGCAGCAATCGAAACCAAATTTGGTATGAGTAAATATCTATACCGGAACATCTCAACGTCATACTTGAAAATGATGTCAGTGCTACCAACTGCTGAAAAATCATAATTGAAATTTCAGCTCCATGTTGGATATCTTGGAATATGTACATGGGGACTAATCCAAAATTGGCACGTATATAGATAATAATACTTCAGTTTAATTTTCAGGAGGCCATACATGACAGTGTTGCCAAAATGATTCTAAGCCTACTGATAGGTCCAATGTTTAAATGCATATAACTCCTACACTATTAATTGGATTTCAACCAAATTTCGTATGTACTATGTGTACATAAACTGATATGACTGAGCGTATTCTTAAGAGCCTCCAGGGCTGCCAACTGTCAATAAATTCTCTCTCTATTTTTTATCCAAATACCAATATATCAGAAAGTATGCGAGCCAACAGTCTTAACCTTCGCACACGTATAGTGCCTGACATTCTAGATTAATTTGGAGCAACTAATGTATGTTAGTGCTACCAACATGATTCTAAGCCTGCTGATAGGACCAATTTTTAAATACATTTTACTTCTATTCTATCAATTGGATTTCAACCAAATTTCGTATGTGCTATGTGTACCATAACATATATGACTATGCGTATTGTTAAGAGCAATCTGGGCTGCCAACTGTTAATAAATGCTGTTTATATTCTTTGCCCTAATGTCAATATATTATATTTATTAAACACAATGTGTACTGAGAAAACGAAAAGTTACATTGTCGTGATTTCACCAATCTTTAGATTGCTCAATTAGTGATAAAGTCCTGTTTTTACACTCCTGCAGGTGATATTTCGGGCGCCGTTCATTACATAGCTTACAGATGCAGCTGTCCTTAGGATCATGGTAGGTGCTTTCTGTGCAAATCTTTCCATGAAAGCCGTGTACTGCAAATCGTGTGTACAGGTGTCGGAGTTGGAAGTTTGGTCCTTTCCAGCAGTCTGATGTCATTGCGTCTGTTTCTCTAATCCCCTCCGGTATCTGTCTTGCTTCGCTGCTCCTCTCTTCGATGAAGGTTGCATATGCTTGTGTCTCCGATAAACTAAAGCAGTGTTTTATGTCATCTACGAAGAGAGTTTCCTGCGCAAGGATATAAGCATAACTATTTCTTGTGAATTTTGAGATGGATAACACTCTTTTGAGGAAGCTAGATTTAAAGCCTTCCAGCTTTCTTAGATTTCCGACCGTCAGGTAGTTCCAGATTAGTTGTATTCCAGTGCCATTGCTGTTGAAACTGACAGTAGTTGTAATTTGGGTTTGTCATATATTGTTTTTGCTGCAGCTGCTGTTCGATCTTGTATGTGTAGTGAAAACGTAATCCCCGTAGTTTGGAGGGTGACCCACAAGTATTTGAAATTTGTTACAAATTCTAAGGGCGAGTTGCCACAAGTGAAATGATCCCCCTTTGCAAGTTTGCCTCCTCTCCTGAATTTCATTGCTTTGGTTTTCGAGCCATTTATTTCCATAGAGTTGTATGTTGCCCAGTTCGTGATGTCGTCTAATGCCGTTTGTAAATGTTTAGGGCTTTTGGAGAGAATGGCCATGTCATCCGCGTACATCAGTAGTTTTACATTGACGTTTATAGCGTTGCCGATATCCGCTGTCATGACGCTGAATAAGACCGGACTCATCGGGTCTCCTTGCAAGACCCCTCGTGTTTGTTTGATGTCATTCGATGTAGTTATGCCATCATACACCGCTATATGGTTTGCATCCTGACTTGATTTGCCTAATATGCTCTCCAATTTGTTTACCAATGTTGATCTGCTGATGCTATCGAAAGCTTTGGAGTAGTCTATGAAGATTACATATATCGGGGAGTTGCGATGAGCGAGTGATGGAGTTATTTCCGCGTGCAGTGTTGATCTGCCTGGAGTGAATCCATATTGAAATGTAGGTATATTTGCATAAAGGTTTTGCGCGATGCGTCCTAATAGGACTTTGGAGAACAGTTTAAACATTACACTTTCTAGAGCAATTCCCCTATAGGAGTTCGGGTCTTCTTTCCTTCCTTTGCCTTTGTAAAGTACTATTATAGTTGATCTCCATTGATGCGGTATTGAATTCATCATAAGACATTTGTTGAATAGAGCAGTTAAAGGTTCTGCTATGTCTTGTAAGGTGTCTTTTAGATGTTCCATGTAAATTCCGTCTGGCCCAGCCGCTTTGTTATTTTTGCCGTTTCTTATAAGATGGATGACTATCACATGTGATCAAGTCAATGTCTTGCGAGTGATCTGGTGTTGATGTGAATTCAATTGATATTTTATCTTTTCCTCCTAGAAGGTTGCTGAAGTGTAGTTCCCATTGATCAATGTTTATTGGATAACTCGATTTTTGCTTCTTCGAATACCTTAAGATCTTATGTGGACTCCTTTCTGCTTCTGCGATTAGTTTCTGTTCGACGTGGAGATCATACGATAGTTTCTTTCCTTTTAGTAGCTGCTTGTATTTTCGACGTTCTGAAGCGTACTCTGCTAGTGCACCATTCCCGTGTTCTCTAGCTGCATTAAGGCACTGTAGAGTTCTTTTCCTCATAGCATAGCACTCAGAATCAAACCATTGTTTCGCTATCCGATTGTTCCTTGGCGTTTTTGTGGCAGCCTGCAGAATTATTTCGTTTAGGGCCTCAGTAGTCTCGTCTAGGGTTTTCTGCTTACTCATTATTAATGGTATTTGGATTCTTAACGCTTGCCATTTCTCTTCATTTATGTATCTTGATACTTTCGATTTGACATTTTTGTCCGTGAGGACCTGCATCGTTCCCTTTACTTGGATTTTGGCTATCACGGGTAGATGCTTCCTGAGTGTGGTTTTTCCCAGTTTCTAGCTGCCCATTGCCTTGATTGTTAGTGAAGATTAAATCAATCGTACTTTTTCCATTTGGTGCTATGTAAGTGTATTCTTCTTCCTTATTTAGTAATCTGAGTTGGTACTCCATGAGGAAATCTTTAACCTCTAGAGTTTTTGCATCCTGTTTGTCTATACGACAATTTAGGTCTCCCATGGGCCTTTATGTAACAACTTATTCACCAGAAGGTCTTCCTCTGTCCCCTTTCCTAGCTAGGGAGTGGGCTCCGTAGAAATTGTTGATGGTTATGTCACTTGTGCTGAACGTTTCTGTGAAGAGAAGTACATCGTAATCCTGTATGTTAAAAGTGGAGTTCAAGGCAAGGACGGATTTCAGTCCTACGTTCCAAAGCATTATGTTAGTATGGTTGTAGCTGATGTTGGTTGCGTGGCAATTGTGCGCTGAAGTGTTCCTTGGTATCAAGTCTTGCTCCTTGGTCATGCGAACGAAATCGATATCGCCTGATAATTGCGCCCTCCGGCCATAAGTCCGGAATAGTGATCTTGCTCAGGTCTTTAAGGGGTATTCCTACTTTATAAGCTTTTAGGGTACCTTTCTTTTGGATTTCTTCACAGCCTGATGGTTCAGATATGTTCAGTCCCTTCAGATGGCTAATCACCGTTTCACAAGTTGTGTTGCGGTGAAGATGTCCTATATAAAGCCGGGCTTTATGGTAGACAGCTTGTAGTACATTTGTGTTCTCTGTTGTGAGAAGGTTGAAGGATTGCTTGGTTCCTATAATAGTAGGAGTTTTTATGAATTGTGGCGTATTGCCACGCCTCCTCCTTGCGATTTCTGACCATATTCCTTTGTCACAATTTTGTTTCTCATCGATAGGCTGTTGCTCTCGAGGTAATTGTTCCTGTCTTTCGTTTCCAGTTTTCCTGGTCTCATCTTTTCTCTGAGTAATAGGGTCTGCTTCCATTACTTTCTCCTTTCTGATTTCCTCATTTCCTGTATGACATTTCGTTATTTCATCTTTTATCATTGATTTGAGGTTACATGTCAGGTTTTCGATCATGTACTGAAGCTGTGTGCTTAGTTTCGCTGATATGTTATCTTCCATTGTCATCTCATTGGCACAGAATATCTCGCCTTCTCCTTGAGATGTCGTTGGTTGTAGGCTCGTTTCATCAGGACAAAGCGCCAAGAGATCTGAATCTGGATTGATGTCATCAGATAGTAGCACGTGTCACGTGAAGTTATTATCGTTGGCCTCTTGTGTAATATCTATGTATGATTCCTTAACCTCTTTGCGGGTCTGCATGTTTTCATTAGTTATATCATTATATGTGATTCTCATTGTAATAAAACATGCTCGAGTAACACTCACCGCTTCCTTAATATCCTCTTTTGCCTCCTTCTTTAGATATTTGCCTGCTGCATCCGCTATATTCACTATTTTCACGAGAGCAGCTTCTAGACGTGAACTTACACTGTCCGCCATGTTTATGTACATATAGGCTATCAGAAAGTATGCAAGCCAACAGCTCTAAACTTTGCGCACGTATAGTACCTGCCGTTCTAGATTAATTTGGAGCAACTAATGTACGTCAGTGCTACCAACATCATTCTAAGCCTGCTGAAAAGTCCAATTTTAGAATACCAGTAACTACTATACTAACAAATGGATTTCATCTTAAATTGGCACAACAATAGATGATAATATTTCAAATTATTTCTGACCAACACATGCATGACATTGTTGCCAACATCATTTTACGCACGCTGCGTTAAGTGCAATGTTTAACTGCATGTAAAGTACATGCTATCCATCGGACTTCAACCAAATTTTGTATTCTGTACCTTAAGAGATGGAACTAAGAATATATTCAGTCACCAGGGCTGACAACTGTAGTGTTCTATCAGGCTACATAATGCCAGGTATATTTCGAACTAATTAGACATTTCTATATTACCAACTATATGTCGTCATTATTCTAGATAGCCTAGGTCCATATAGATTAATCATTGGCATGAATTTCAAATTTTAAGAAAAGTAGGCTCTTTAGTTCGTCACGGAACTTCTTGTTTATATTCATTTAGGAGGGCGTTCTGGCTCCGCAGATTTGGTGGCGCTATGTGACTTATAGGCGATAGCCAGTGAAGAGGAGTAGACTTTAGACTGGTGGAAACTCGGGGGGAACTGAATGTGTTGACCATCGGAGAGAACATAATGGAAAGCCGAGAAGTCTTTAGAACCGCTGTAAATAAGCACACATTTTGGTCGAAATCTTACAGCAGGACTGGTACAAGGTGGACAGAAGAATGCTAGAGGCAACACAATGAGTTCATGAAGAGATTTTGGGAGAAGGAGAAGGCAAAAGTCATCAAGCAAACTAACAAGCTCCAAC
Source organism: Meconema thalassinum (assembly GCA_946902985.2). NCBI lineage: Eukaryota > Metazoa > Arthropoda > Insecta > Orthoptera > Tettigoniidae > Meconema > Meconema thalassinum. The sequence continues at coordinate 242,686,970 of OX336396.1, forward strand.
GCGCTCGATGAATGCGAAGAAAGAAAGAAAGAAAGAAAGAAAGAAAGAAAGAAAGAAAGGGATATGCTAGAAATGTAATTGAATCACTGATCTTAATCTATACTAATATATAAAATTGAGATGGTGTGTGTCTGTGTGTCTGTGTATTACTCAATCACGCAAAAACCACTAGTCAGATTTACATGAAATTTTACATGGAAGTAGCTGATCTACCTGGTTAATATATAGGCTACTTTTGAATTCGTTACTTTGTACTATTTAAAAATGCCGACCATTTTAGTGACGTCACTACACCCTTTGGTTTCAAACTTTCATATTTCCATTTCAAAAAAAAAGAGAACGCTAAGAAATAGCAAACTTTAGATGGCATATACGCGGTTTAAAATGTAATTCTCTATCCAAAAGGTCCTTATCACTTTTCGTGATCACAGTTAGCGAGTAAAACCTACATTTGTGCTATCAAACACGGTCAACGCCGAGCGGTGTAGTTGGACAAAATGTTCCATCCTTTATCTCCCTCCACGCAGCACCACGCCTATCCCCGGTTTTAACTGTCACCTTCGCATTTTAATTTATTTATGACCCGTAGCGAAGCACGGGTACTTCAGCTAGTTAGTAAACTGTGGCAAAATTTCCGCCTTTTTTCTTTCTTCTTTCTTCTTTGTTCGATTTTGGCCTACAGTATTTTGGTCCACCGGAAACAATTGACTTGCTGATTAGTCCTTTTCTCTGCTCCCAGAAATTCATCATCCTTTTCACTTTGTGATCATTGGGGACATGTCTCGAGGCCTAATTGTTTTGGCCCCTTCATCAGCCGATATAGATCATAAATGTCAAAGAAAACAGGTGATTGAAACGCTTAACACTAAAAAACACTCTTATCAATAAACCTATTATGGTGCAAACGCCTGTTTTCTTTGGCATTTTTGATCTATATCGGCTGATGAAGGGGCCAAAAGAATTAGGCCTCGAAACATGTCCCCAATGACCCCCCCCCCCAGGGGCTCACATCTTGTGGAAAGTGGGTTGGCGACCACGGGGCCCCAGCTGAGTCCGGCATTGCTTCCACTTATTTGTGCCGGGCTCCTCTGCGTCTTCTTTCCTGTCGACCTCACTTGGTCAACTCTTGTTCTCTTCTGACCCCGACGGTATTAGGGTATCCGAGGCCAAGGGAGTCTCTTCCTTTCCCGCATTAATTGGCCCTTGTCTCATCTTTTCTGAAGGGTCAGCCTTCTGTTTCTTTTCGTGTTCTCTCCTGCCTTCTGCTCAAGGCCCTCAAGGAGACAGGGTGTATGTAGCCCCACCACTTCTGGTGCATCCTAGATATTGCTACACCCTCAGGGACTCGCGGCTGGTAAGTTCGGAAGTTGGCGACCCCGAGGGATTCCTGAGCTGGGTCCGGTTCCCCCCCCCCCCTTTTATCCAATACCTCTCGGGTGGACCCTCTCCTCTTTCACTTTCCTATCTGCCTTTTATGGCTCTCCTTCCTTCCAAGCCGTATTCCTCGAGGGTTGAGGGCATTTATTTTCCTCCTGTCCTTTATTTGCCGTATTCTCCTTTTGTTTTCCATTTCTTCTTCTAGTATATAAGTTAGTAGTTAGTTTTAATTATAGTTTACATTTCATTATCATCTTCACGATAACCCAAACCATTAGGGGCCGATAACCTAGATGTTAGGCCCCTTAAAACAATTATCATCATCATCATCACCAATGACCACAAAGTGATCATTTATTAAAATAAAAAGGTATGGATTAGGCGGAACTTTAGCCACAATTATTAGTCTACTAATTAGTTCATCAATACGATACTAAGATCGTTGATCTTAGTGCAAAAATTTAAGTAGTCAATTTAGATCGATACAGTACAAAGTTTACTTGTTTGAAATGGTTTTATTGTCACTCACAGCTATAAAACAGGACAGCATATTTCAGTGTGTGTGGGATTTATTTGTTCTGGGGTTTACTTGTTCCGTAAGTTCATCGTATATATTATTTCAGTAGTATCGATCCCTCCTGCGGCGCTCACAAGCGACCGATCGTGACAAATGAACATTAAAATGAAAGAGAATAGACATTGGCAGTGACGAATTGCACTCTAATTTCATAAATATCTAAAATTTCTATAAAATATTACTTTTTGAAGTGTGCGATTTGTAGATACTGTTGCTGTAGAAAATACGTTCCACAATTTCTGTTCAATTCACATTTTGGCCGCTGTGACGCCTAGATTTCATAAACAGTGAATCAAAGGAATGAGTACTCAAATCGTATTTCATAAATATCGAATAACCGGTGAGTGTTATGATCATCCAATTTTCTGTGATTGCCTTTTTAAGTTAGGGAACGTAGAACTTGGAATTATAACTAAAATGTAAATAGTGTTCTAGAATCATTTTGTTGAAATAAAATCATAACAACCATTCTCCTTAAGTCTCTCATTATAAACCTATTTGGGAAAGTGTGGTTTATGAACATGCGAGATTTCTCGCACGGGTCCACTAGTCACTCCTACTATTGCCTTTGTTCTGTATCCATGAACGCCTTGAGATTTTAGCCTACTTTCGATTTTTGCAAAAAATGAAAGTAGACTTATGAGATCAACACAGGGCGAAAAAAAAGTGTGTCTGTCTGTGTGTGTGTATGTGTGTGTGTGAGTCTGTGTGTGTGTATGTGTGTGTGTGAGTCTGTGTGTGTGTGTGTGTGAGTGTGTGTACTCTGAATGTGTGTCCCCCCCCTATCAATTCGAACACGGTGAATGCGAATTGAACGAAATTTGGTACAAAGGTAGCACTAGCAAAGGACACCTCAGTGTCATGTTTTATATCGCCGCCATCTTTACTAAAACTGAATGGCGGCCACTCAAACGTTCAAAACGTAAAATCAAATAACGACTAACCAAATCATCCAATCTCTACCAAATTTGGTAACAACATACCTTCGTATAGGATGCGTCTTGTGACTAAACTACACGGTCGTCCGCCATACCATTTCAGGATGGCGGCCGTGCGAATTATGCAAACTTTATAATCCATATCATGGGACCCACCAGTTCCGATTATCGAGCCGAGAATCGTTTTAACTGTTCTAAAGGAAGAGGCACGTACGAAATTAAAAGTTTATTTTGTAATACTATAGTGCAGACGTGATTTTAAAAAGCTCAGCTGATTCATTAATAAGACAAGATGGCAGCGGATATCTTGTGCCTGACTTATATTTCACTAATTTGAGTATTGAATGCAATATAGCGTACTGATAAAAAATAAATAAACTTTGTATGAAATGCTTTATATATAAATAATATACTCCAGTGATGAAATCGTTTAGTATAAATCATTATTTGCTAACAAGTTCTATGTAAGTCATTTTAAATAGAACGATATTCGTTGACACAATTAGCTCAGTGGTAGAGCGATAGCCTGTCGCTCAGATTCCTATGGTTCAAACCCGATCAGAGCTAGTTTTTTTGCTTGAAATGTTATATGTTTATTGTTTTGTAATGACTCAGATGTTTTAAAATTAAGCGTTATATTGTGCAAATTATGGTGTAAAATATATATTTAATTAAAACATAATTCGCCAGCAGATTTACTCGAGACATCTAGCTGCCAAAAAGGTAACTTCCAGATTTTATTGAAAAGTTTCTTCTTCTGGCCGCTAGAATGCACTCGCTCTGTTAGGATTATATTGTTCGATATTTCACCACTAGATGTCCCGACTAGTCTACGTGGGGATCCATTGATTACTATACCATTATCATTCTATGCGCATCGAATTTGAAGAATGACAAGTTGATACTACGATACATTTTAACTTTTTATTTTAAAGGGTTTGTAACAGCCTATTTTGCGTTACTTGAAAATGTTATTAAGCGTTATATTGTCCACATTATGGTGTAAAATATATATTTAATTAAAACATAATTCGCCAGCAGATTTACTCGAGACATCTAGCTGCCAAAAAGGTAACTTCCAGATTTTATTGAAAAGTTTCTTATTCTGGCCGCTAGAATGCACTCGCTCTGTTAGGATTATATTATCGAAAATATCCACATAGTTTGTATACACACGTCTCTGTAGGGTCATGGAAAGATTTGTTAATTCAATTAGGGTTGTGAAAGCCATGCACAACCAGACGTGTAAAGACATGCCTCAACTCAAAGTTGGATGTTGCCCACGGCAGGTCGTAATAATAATAATAATAATGTTATTGGTTTTACATCCCTTTTAACTACTGCTGCTTTTAGAGACACCGGGGTGCCGGAATTTTGGCCCGAAGGGGATCTTTAACGTGCCAGTAAATGTACTGACACGGCTCCCTCGCATTTGTGCACCCTCAAATGCCAGCTGACTGCGCCAGGATACGAACCTGCAACCTAGGGCCCAGCAAGCGAGAACGTTACCGCTGAGCCACGCCGCCAGTCCGGTCGATTATGTCTCCAGATCCATAACATTCTTGATATACTTCTTATCTTTCTTTCTTTCTTTCTTCAATGATGGTAGCAGTTTTTATCTAGGTCGTGGCGTTTGGTAGAGGTAAATCGTTTCTAAGGTCTTCAACAAAGAATAGTTCTATTTTACTCTTTGATAATAACAACGAGTTATAACTATACTCATACATTTAGGAGAAAGTAGGCTATATGTTCTTTACTGAACATCTTGTTATCTTTCTACATCAACCCATACATAGTGCATGCTTGTTATACGGCTATCATTTCAATAACATGATCAGCATTATCCTTTGCTGAGCTAAATTCTGCGTGTTGTTCGAGCAAGGCTATATTAGGCTCGCGCTGGCTATGTATAGCTTGTATTAGCCGTCTGTTAGTAACAATTTACATACAGCATGCCTCTCCGTCTCTTAAATTAATCTCAATACGCAAGAATCGATCCAGCTTGCCATAAACAGGCAGGCCAAGACGTGTTTTTTTCATGTGCCGGGCTGCGTCTGACAGCTCAAACTGCGCCGCATACATAGGCCACCCAACGTACATTTCTGCAATATCACTAGGAGTGGGTGCAGTCATGAGTAAACGTTCCTCAATTTCATTCGGATTCACACATATCTCGAAATTAATCCTACTTCAGTGTAACTGCTATGTGGATGCATTTGGAAAAGTAATTCCAATATGGTAGTAGGCTAAGACTAAAGAAGATTTCGAAGTCCATCTTCTCACTGCCCATGAGACATTGGTTGGTTGGTTGGTTGGTTGGTTCCACAGTTTAGGGGCTGCGACAAACGACTATCCTTAGGCATGTGCTCTTAATGTTTCTCTCAAGTCCATTCAAGCTATTATATACTTGTTTTCTTGTTACGCACGAGTGAGCTAGTTTCCTCACACATGCTTGCTATTTGAAGTTTTGTATTGTTGCTATCTTTTTGCGTAGTCACATGAAATAATGCCATGGCAGACTTGAGATATAGTCCATTTAAGAACTTGATATCGTACATAGCTTTCGTAGCTGCTGCTGCTGCTGCTCTGAATCTTGTGTGTGGTCCCAAAGATTTGGTCGTTGTCTGAAGAATAAGGCCATCAGTAGAAGAGAGAGCAAACTTGAACCTCAATTTTATTCCGTTCTTCTCTGCATTGAAACTTATAAAATCACGGCATCGCGCTCTGATGTCTGACGATAACCTGCGAAACAGCCTCTGATTTATTGATTTTCAAACAATCGTACCGAATATTGAGTATGTTGTAAATATGAAAGCAAATTGAAACAAATTGTAAACAAGAAAAATAAAAATGTGACCAAAATTGTAATGTCTTAAATGACCCCCATGATACCTTATAAATATTTCTGACGGAGAAACGCGCGAAACGCAATATACATGTGTCGGACAACCGACATATTGGACGAACAGTTAGCTTTTTTGTTTGTTTGTTTGTTTGTGTGTTTACAATACGTCCGGTGCCAAGGCGATCCGAACTTGACTCGGTCCGACGCGCCGGCAGTCCGGGCAGGCAGCCCAGCCAAGAGAGGCAGAAGTCAGCCTGCCGCTGCGGCGTCCGGCGCAGCAGAGCTGGCACGTCGAGCGTGCAAAGACTGGCCACCCCTGATCTATGAGATGTTTTGACATTAATATACTGAAAGAGGTGATTGATCTCCAAATTTGCTTGCTTAGTGTTAATACGAGGTCTGTTAGAAAAGTATCCGGTCCCACCTTCCCTTGCGAAAACATGATGGATTTCAATCGAGTGCACCCGCACGAGCCGACCCGGAATCCTCGCGGGCATGCGTGAACCCCCTCCCGTCCATCAACAGCATCTACCGCTGGCAAGCAGCATTCGAGTGAGGCAACGCGGAGTGTTCTCGTCGGTTCCCTACTGTTTCATTTCCATAGAGCGCCATGCTTCAGACAAAGGCTTTCAAAAATGAAAATCTATATTCGATGTCAACAGATTCCTTTTCTGGAGAAATGCTTTCCTTGCCTGTGCAAACCTACTTTTTATATCCTCCTTGCCTCGTCCATCAGTGGTTATTTTGCTTCCTAAGTAACAGAATTCTCCTAATTCTTTTAGCTTTTAACCTGCCAATTTGACGTCTACAGGTGTTTCTGACTTCTTTCGGCTGTATTCCAATATTTTTGTTTTATATTTATTACGAGTTATTTTCATCATGAGGAGCCTCCGTGGCCAAGGCGGCAGCACACCGGCCTCTCACCGCTGGGTCCGTGATTCAAATCCCGGTCACTCCATGTGAGATTTGTGCTGGACAAAGCGGGAGCAGACAGGATTTTTCTCCGGGTATTCCGGTATTCCCTCTCTAAACTTTCATTCCAGCACACTCTCCACTATCATTTATTTTCATCTGTCATTCATTTAATCGTTGCCCCTGAGGAGTGCGACAGGCTTCGGCAGCCGGCACAGTTCATATCCTCACCGCTGAATGGGGGGGGGGGGGCTTCATTCATTCCATCCCTGACCCAGTTGGACGACTGACACAGGCTGTGGATTTTCACTTCAATTTTCATCATGAATTCGTTCCTCAAGACAGAATCCATACCATTTAAAAACTCATTCAAATCCTCTGGTATGTTGGCTAAGATGACCATGACTTAAATACTCTGTATATAATGGTTGACTAATAAACACCAGCATTCACGCATCATTCCATTTGAATAAGATACCACTTAGCCACGTGGAAAAATCCGTAAAGACCTTAGCTTAACACAAAATACTAAGCTGAACACGCACGTTAAGCTAGAAACTTAACTACCGAACTCCATCGTGTCTACATTGAACGGCAATAAAGATAGTATTTAGCAACCTAATGGCGCTTCACAGATCATTAAACACGGTGTAGCAAATTGCCTGTAACGTTCCTGAGTCTCACAGTTTACATTTTATTGATCAACATGTTATTTTCTCCTTATGGATATCATAAATCATCCTGAAAATTATTTTGCCGCACAAAAGGACATTAGAGTAAGGTGGAACTAAAATGGTAATGTTGGGGTTAGTAAAAAGTCACTTCTACAATAAAGAGCACAAAGAATGGATCTGTTGCAATACCTCGCGGCAGACCTCGTTCTGTAACAAGCACTAAATAGGTGACAATCACTCGTGGTCAGTGATGCCAACCCGTTGGATTTGTGGGACATTTAGACAAATATTTTTAGGAATAAAGTTTTTTTTTGTGTGCAAAAAGTGAGGTGAATTTTGGATATTTCGCCGATGTCATATATCATCAGCTGAGCTGCCATTAATACATAAAAGCTTCGTTAGGACAGCAAACGCGCACAATGGGTACGATTCATGCATGCCAATAGAATAAAAATAAACCTGTCACTGAAATATGGTATTTCATTACAATTGCTCACTGCCGCTGGTGTTTTGTGTGTTTTTGTGAAATCATCATTTAGAAAGAAAATTCAAAGACTTATACAGGGAAAGATAAACATCCCAATCCTTAAATGAATAAAAACGTGTGTTAAGTGTATGATAATGATAGTTTACAAGAGAGATTTGTGTTTCGTTAAAATCAAATAGAAACACATTATCGAGACTCTAGAGCACATGTTTTATTCATTATACATTAATTTTGTTTTAATTTTTACGTGAGATATTTTCTAGTGAAAGGGGACATTCTGAGTGGGAACTCGGAATTTTCAGGTTTGAGAGGTTGGCAACTCTGCACGAGGCTTTGTTGAAGTAGAAGGCGTTGAAGCCAGTGTTGTCTAATTACTAGCGCCCGGATTTTTAGGTTTTTAAAATTCTCATTTTAGGTCTCCAAAAACATAAAACAGGAATCGTTTAGGATTTTGCGTCGGTTTCTATGTATAAACTAGCAGAAGCACCCGCTCTTCGAATGGTCTTCGGTATTAATAATCAGACGCTATCAATGTAGCTACTGTTGCAATGGTTAGGGGCTTGTCACTCCTTCATAAGTTTATAAGAACGAAGTTCATTTTCTGGGTATATCACAGACACTGTTAATTTAAGGGCCTTAAAATGTGGTTTTCGGAGACCCATTATAGACTCCCTAGTTTTGTGTCACACATTGAGAAGCGCAACATATGCTTTGGTCGTCTTTCTAGAATAATTTTTATTTTTCACCTATTTTAGCATGAATTTTGCAAAAGTTCCCTATACCAACCCTTATATGGGAAGTACTGTACGGTGAAGAGTTTTATAAATGATTGGTGAATTAACTCATGGTTACAATACCTAATTTTACGATGCTCCAAATACCCGTACACGAGTTATAGGCGTACATAAACATAAAGATATATCAACCACACAGTGTCAAACAAAATCACCATTACGATGAAACCGTTTGTCGACAAAAATATGATTAGTTAAAATGTGCTCTCAAACTAAATTCATCTAACGTGTACTTCCTGACGTAAAAACCTTGTTGGCGAAACGCAATATTGAACCCGCTGAGCTAAGGTTCATGTGATATTTTTCATGACAACACATTTATGATGGGATGTATTACCTTTGAACACACCCAGAAAGCGACCAGAAGCAGAGAGCTTATACTATTATCTTTGGAGTAGCGGAGGATCGCTCCTTTGACTTTGATGAAGTCGGCTAATTATTTATCTGAGGTCTTATTAATCAACTTTACCTTTCTACGAGACTCAGAATATTCCATTTCGTCATTCAGTATTTTTGAAACATTTTGGAGAATGTTTTTTCACTGTAAGGTACGGTAATATCATTGCAGACACGCAAGAAGGGATGTAAATAGTCGCTCAACGACTTAGTTTGACGACTTGATTCCACGAGGAACGCAGTTCCGTGCACTACGTCTTGAGCATCCGCCCGGTGGAGGCGTGTTGAAATACCCGTCGTGTAAGACGTGGGAAAAGTCCGCTTTATAGCGAGGAATTTTTATCAAGTGTCATCGAGAACCATCGTACTGTGCATCACGATTTGTAAAGTGTAGTGATCAGCACAAATAGCATTGTGAACTTATTTGAAACATATTGTGAATTTTCTACGATTCCGTAGCACCACATTTTTGTACTAGTAACGAATGCTTCTACTTCTTACTTTTTATCAGCTGTCTCTCGCTTCACTGCTAGGCGTGGTGTTCCTTCAGAGATGTTCTCTGATAACGCTTCCACTTTTCAGGGCGCAGCTTCCCTGTGGAAGAAAGCTCTCACTTCCTCTCCTGCCATGGAACAAATTTCTAATTTTTCCTACTCAAAGGGTTTCAAATGGCGCTTTATACCTCCCTACGCTCCTCATCACGGTGGTAGGTGGGAATCTTGCGTAAAGCTCTCTAAACCTCATTTAAGAAAGGTCTTAGGTAATCGAATTCTGACTTATGAAGAATTCAATTCACTGTCCGTTCTGATTGAAGGTGTTGTTAATTCTCGCCCTTTAACTCCGCTTTCCAATGACCCCGATGACTTGCTTCCACTCACACCTGGTCACTTCCTTATCGGCACTTCTCTTTCTGCCCCTCCTCCTCTTCCCAATTCTTACAGGGATTCTAATCTACCTATCGTTTGGCGTAAACTTGAAGCCCTCCGTAATTCTTTTTGGAAGAGGTGGAACTTGGAATATTTAACTTCCTTGCAACGGAGACAGAAGTGGTTTCTTTCCAGTCCCGACATTAAAGTGGGCGACTTGGTCTTGGTTAGGGATGTCTCTCCCCCCCCTGGTTTGGACTTCTGGTAGAGTGACCGAGTGTTATCCTGGAAGGGATGGGAGAGTCAGGGTGGCCAAAATCTTGACCACGAATGGTCATATCACAAGACTACTGTCTCTAATTTCTCCATTACCTTTCAATGTTAAATTGTTTATTTTGTCCTCTGTTGGTGTTTGTCCCTCCCAGTATGGTGTATTCTTGGAATACACGGTAGATAGAGTATTCTTTTTAATGCTCTTTGCTTGTTCATTTCATCCTTTTTCTCAAACACCAACAGTGATCTCCTAGTTTCTCTTTGGTGGCCATGTCTCTTATGTCATTGTGAGTCTGTTCTAGATATATATCTTCCATGACCCACCTAGCGTCATCTAGCAGCGAATCTCTGAAGCTCCTCAATTCTTCCTGGTGCAAGAGGACTTTCTTTTCCATCTGGCCACCAGATCTCGTTGCCACCGCCAGCTATTATCTCCGTGATCAAGAGAACTTCGTCTACTCTTTCACCCACCAGGCTGTGCTAGTATCGCCTGCTATCAACTCTTTGAAGACCATTTCCTCAAGAGAATTTAAGTTTACAATATTGGTCATGCTTATATGTTTTACTTTTGTCTGCTACCCCCACTCTTTTCCCTTCCTTGGACCCTCCGCGCTTCGCTGAGTGGGTCTCACTTGTAAGTCGGCAGTTGACTCGGTCAGTCAAGGCTCAACTAGAGCCAGTCTCCTCAAACCAAGAGGCACTCTCTACGTTCTACGCCATGTTGGCACATTAAGTATTCGTCAAAGGGAACTTCACCTTCGACATGCAACCAAGATAAGTACAGACTTAAGGTTTTAACCTCATCTTCATCAGTGTTATTATCTACTTGCTTTTATTGATCATTTTATAGACAGCGTGAGATTACGTATTTGGGGCGGTAATCATTCTTCGCGGGATTTGCCATGTTGAGCTTTTGTCTGTCTAAGCCAACCTTAATAGAAAGTAGCTTTTCTTAAGCAATTTAAATGAGAAATCTTCTCACCACGTGGGATATTATCTAATACCCGCTGTCTATAAATTACCAAGCTAGTTCCTCCGCTGGATTAACTTTGGCCCCATTCTTCTATTAAGATCGTTCTGGAACCTTCCAGATCCTGTACTTTATCTACAAGTCCTGCCGTTATGTATTTTTCACTCACTTGTGAGAATACTATTTAAAATTGAAGAATCTTACTTCTGAATTAAAGCTCAATAGCGAATTTTCTTCCACCGTTGGAATGTTCTATGGCGCATTTAATTGTAATCCACAACTTTCTCAAGTAATAGACTTTCGCCTATCTAGTGCAACCAGTCCTTTTTCATCATTGCAATAACTTTCTTTGCCATAAACTTTCGTGTTACTACAGTGAATTTTTCATCTATTCAAAAGACTATAGTGATAAATAGTGCTTGTTCAACTTTTCTACCGCGTCGCGATCGTCCGTTTACATTAAATAAGACCATGAACATTGATCCTAAATCCCAATTGATCTTTCCCAAACCTTCTACTAACAAACCATATTAATAAAATTGTAACTCTAGATCATTTTCTATGAGGTGTCACTCTAACGAAGTGCCCTTCCATTTTGCTTGTTTATCATTAATTAATTTCTGCATAACTACGTGTTTTATACACGGTTCAAGCTTACATTGTTTCTACCCTATAATCAGGGAAAACAATTCTCTCAACTCATGAGTGAGTTATTTCTAGGTCTCACGAAAGGGAAACTGCCCCATTTGGCTCGTGATTCCTACTTAAACATAGGAGGTCGAGAACCTTCCTTTTGACTTTCTCATCAGGTTTCACAGTAAGTGACCTGCCCTTATTTGTATAATAACCAACAGTAATTCTGTATAAATATAAGAAGTTATAGGAACTTCTCCTTCATTCTACCCGCTTTTTTTTTGTTATTTTCGAAGTTGTAACTTTTTCTAAAATAGTTACCAGGAAATTTCTTAAAGTACACTCCTTGTACTCAATTTAATGTTTAAACTTTAATCACTTCATTTGTATTTTTTTAATCTTACAAAGATTTAGTACATATATAAGGTTTGAAACCTAAAGAATTGAAAATTGCCTGGAGCAAACTTTAAATGTTAGGAGGTCTGCGACCCCAAATTGTTACTAAAAATTGAAGCTATATACTTGTCAAATTTATTAGAATCTTTTGCCTTGTTAAATAAATTAAATATTTGTTTTTGGATTTATCATTTCTCTAATACAACGGTTAGGCAAGATCCTGTCTTCCTTGGCTCTCCCTACTCAATGCCATTAAATCTATTGATAGGGCTTTCACCACTCGTTGCATTTGAGCAAGAACTCTTAGTGGTAATCTCGTTAAAGTTTCTCGTAGCTTTAATATTTAATTCTAACTGGCCAGTAAGGCAAATATAGCTCGCTACGCCAGCTACCTGCTTGTGGAGATACTCTCCGAAAACTTATGGTTGGTTTTCCAAAAGATAAGTATTTCTCTTTGTCTAAACTTTTAGCCGGCTCCTTGCTGAGTAAAAGCTTAGCCATTTCCAAATGCAACCATTGGTTCACTTACCAAAATTACTCCCTAAGGTATAATTTTGTATCACTATCCTTCTTTGAAGCACTTGGTCGCTTTTTCAGGAACTCTATAACTTCGAAAACTGGAAATACCAAACCTGATTCAAATTATTTGCATTCTTCGAATTACTTTGCAAAAACGAATTTCTTTGAACAGACATACAATAAATCTGTTACTCTCAGTCTTGCCACACCATCACCCTTTCCCATAGTAAGTAGATGCATGCTTGAGAGGGAATCTACTAAAGCCACTCTCTTGCAAACCGCCCAAGTCCTATCTGCGTTTCCCGTCAGCTTGGACCAAGTCCTTACCCACTTTAGGTATCAGAGAACGAATTTCCAGTGGCAACAGCCTCTAAGTGCATTTAAAGTTAAATTCATAACTTTTGTGGCACTCTCCTCCTATTTTCTATCCTTTTTCTCCAGTCCGAAACCTACCTCCTTTTTTTAATCATCTTCCCTTGGTGGTTAGGTTATTCCTTAGCCAATAATCTACCCAAAATTTGGTGCCGAAACCCGGGAGAGTCCATTTGTCATTTTTTCTGTTTAAAAGATTATTTGACAATACCTTGCAAATTATTAATATCTGCTTTGAATCTTTCAGCTATAACTACACCATGCAAAGCCTGTGAAGGGGAAAGAGGCCGCTCCTGTCTCCCGTGGTGTGTCCCTTTCTTTCAACTTATTTGCTGCTGCCAGCTTGACAGCATTTCCAAGGTTCCACAGTTTCGTGAGTTACATTTCAATTTATTTTCTTTGACATGGCTCCTACTGAAAAGGATAAGGATGAAAAACTTACTTCTAAACGAGCATCCTATAAATGGCAAATTACCCGATTCAGAAAGTACATAAAAGGGTTAGATCCCTCAGAAGCTCAATTAGACTTGTTGAAACATCGTGTAAGGGATTTTGAACGTTCTTATGAAAATTATTGCAACATCCAAACTGAAATAGACACTTGTATGCTCAATCAAACCGAAGATCGAGTCGAAGTAGAAAACCAATATTACGAAGGCATAGGTTCTGCTTTCAAAATAATAAGCCAACTCGAAGAGGAGCAGAAAAAGGACGCTTCTGTTCTTGGTTCTCTTCACGAACCACAAACTTCTTTCCGTGATGGTACTTACAAGCCCAAACCAATTTTACCTAAAATTGATTTACCCCATTTCTCTGGAGATGAATCTACTTGGGATTCTTTCTATGAATTATTTTGCTCCCTTGTTCATGACAATGAAGACATTCAAGTCATTTACAAGTTTCATTACTTGAGATCTATCCTCCGAGGTCAAGCTCTGCAGTTAGTTGAAGCACTCCCTTTGAGCGCCGAAAATTACCCCATTGCTTTTAACTTATTAAAAGAAAGATATGGAAATTTACGGTTACGTATTCAACGCCATATGAAGGCTCTATTCAACCTACCTGCGTCACAGCACAATGACGTCACTAGTTTGCGTACTCTAGTTGACACTACACAACTTCACGTTAAGGCTCTGTCCCAATTAGATCAACCTACTGAACACAGGGATACTTTCCTAATACATTTAGTGGTTTCTAAAGTTGATGCTGCTTCCCTCAAAGCTTGGGAATTTGAACTTTCTAAAGAAGACGACTACTCTTACGAGCATTTAGTCACTTTCATAAACGCTAGATGCCAACTCTTAACCGCTCTAGCTAATCAAAGTGAACCCTCTTCCCCGAGTTCCAAATTTGAATTAATGTCTATCAAACCTTAAAGCGAACGCTTAGCGTCTAATACCCAAAAACCCGGGTCCAGCTCATCTACATTTAAATCAAACACTACTGGTTACCCAACTAGGTCTAGTGAACGTCGTGTTGCTAGCTCTATTGTTTTAAACACTCAAAGCGAACCTCGCAAGAGTTTAAACGAACCTTTAAAGTGCATACTTTGTAAAGATCCCCATGCCCTATACCTCTGTAAATCCTTTAAAGAAATGTCAGTCGACGACAGAAGAAAATTAGTTTCCCAGAACAAACATTGCTTCAATTGCCTAGCGCCTACTCATTCTGCTTCTAATTGCAAGTCCACAAGACTTTGCTACCATTGTGAAAAGGCTCATCACACTTTGCTACATCGTCATGATCAGGCAAGGTCATCGACAGCATCTACTTCTCCGAAAAATGATAGTGCTAACAGTTCTAATGCTTCATCGTATATTCAAAATGCCAAGTCCATTCGCAGTGCTCAAGTATTGTTGTCTACTGTCCAAATCGAAGTTCAGGATAACTTTGGCAACTGGGTCCGTGCACGCGGTCTTCTAGATTCAGTGGCAACTCATGATTTTGTGTCTAATTCCTTGATTAGAAAACTAGGCCTACCTGTAAACCCCACTTCTATCAACGTGTCGGGCATCAACAGCTCAAAATCGCAAGCTTTACAATTCTCAAAGCTAACCATAAGAGACATTTGTCATAGAAACAACTTTCTTAAACTTAATTGTCTAATTCTCAATAGCATTGGAGAAAACACTCCAAGTCAATCTGTGGATATTTCAGGGTTAAACATTCCCTCGAATTTAAGGCTAGCCGATCCTTTGTTCAACATGCAAAATCCTATTGACATACTCTTTAGTGCCATTGTTTTCTGGAATTGCCTTCGTAAACAGGTTCGCAAGTTATCCTCAAACGTGGTCGCCAGAGACACTAATTTTGGATGGATCGTCACAGGTCAACTTCCCCATTATTCTCCCCAACCCGCATCGCAATGTTACTTCTCCAATACTGACCTGGAACAGTTCTGGAGGCTTGAAAGCGTTGATCCTCCTAATGTAACCTCTTCAGAAAATGAATTCTGTGAGCAACTTTTTTTGAACACCACCACTCGTTCTTCTGATGGCCGGTTCGTTGTTCAAATGCCAAGATTACATAATCCTCCAAAACTTATTAACTCTCAGCCCAAAGCTCGAAAAGCTCTCTTTGCTATCGAGAGCAAATTCAAGAAAGAACCTCTTGTTAAACAGCAGTATACTGATTTCATGGATGAGTATGAAAGCTTAGATCATATGGAAGTTGTTAACAAATCTGATAATGAATTGCACCCCCCAATTGAAACGGTTTATTTAAATCATCATCCCGTGTGGAAAAACCCTCTTGTAAAAGATAAAATCCGAGTTGTTTTCAATGGTTCATCACCCGACGTTAATGGCAACAGCCTTAACGACACCCTTTACTCTGGTCCTGCTATTCAATCAGATCTATCTGCTATACTCTTAAACTTTCGGTTATTTCCCATAGCTGTCATAGCTGATATAAAACAGATGTACCGCCAAGTTTGAATTCAACCGGAACAACGAGATATCCAAAGGATCTTGTGGCGTGATGAAATCAGTAAGCCCATTAAGGTATTTCGCTTAAAACCGGTTACTTATGGCTTAAAACCCTCTGCTTTCCTGGCTATCCGAACCCTACACTTGCTAGCCTCACAAGATGGTCATTTATTTAATTCCAAAGCCTCTGAAGCACTAACTACGTCATTCTATGTTGACAATTATTTGCAGTCCTTCCCCACTTTGGAGGAAGCTTCTTTTGTGTCTTTAGAACTACAGGCATTGCTAAGGAATGGAGGTTTCCCACTTCATAAGTGGAATTCCAACTCCCCTGAGTTTCTCGCCCAGTTTCCCATCGAAGACATAGATCCTTCTTCTGTCGAAATTTGTGGAAACTCCGAATCCATAAAAACTCTAGGAGTTCATTGGTGCATTAGCACTGACACTCTCATCTATAAAGTTTCGCTCGCAGAAGAGCTTCCTAACACAAAAAGACAAATTCTCTCTGAAATTGCAAAAATTTTTGATCCACTTCAACTCCTTGCCCCAGTTATCGTTATAGCCAAACTCTTCATGCAAGAGCTGTGGTCGCTCAAATGTGAATGGGATGACACTGTTCCTCTTTCTTTTCTTAATCGTTGGCTCTCGTTTCGCAGCAATTTGCTGGATCTTTCCCTTATTGAAATTCCTAGGAATTTAATTAACGCTCATTCTAATGCATCCTTTTTCCTTCATGTGTTCGCGGACAGTTCCGAAAAAGCTTACGGTTGCTGCGCATATTTAGTTTATCACGGTTCATTATATGGATCTTCAGTTTCCAACCTTGTTTGTGCCAAATCGAAGGTCGCTCCTCTTAAAACTATCACTTTGCCTAGGCTTGAATTGTGCGCTGCACTCATGGCTGCAGAACTTGTTAAGAAATTACGGGAAGTATTAAAAGTCAAATTCTCGCAAATTTATCTCTGGAGCGATTCCATGATCACCCTTTCTTGGATCGCCAAGAACCCCTCTCACTGGCAAACTTTTGTTGCAAACAGGGTTTCCAAAATTCAAACTCTTTCTTCGGGATGTCAATGGAGGCATGTGCCCAGTGCTGATAACCCAGCCGATATTATCTCTTGTGGTTGTTTACCCTCTCAATTGGCAGCTTCCCAGTTGTACTGACATGGGCCCTCGTGGTTAATCAAAGACTCTTCTTCATGGCCTTCTAAACCTCCAGCTACAAACTCCAACTTGCCTGACGCTAAAGTACCTCTATCTATTGCTTCGTGTCTTGTTTCCAACGCTTCTCATCCCTTGTTGTCCCGCTATTCTTCTTTTCATAAATTAATAAGAATTGTCGCCTATCTCCTTAGATGGAAATATTTTGTGGTTGACCAACCTCTTCTCCCCAAACCACACCTTACCAATCATGAATTGAATCTTGCTACCATTAAGGTTTTACAACTGACACAGCAAGAAGCCTTTTCTTCTGAATTGTCTTTACTTTCTTCTAAAAGGGATCTTCCCAAATCCAGTCGTCTTCGTGCTTTAGCCCCGTTCCTTGATGACCATGGGTTACTCAGGGTAGGTGGTAGGCTCTCGCAATCTTTGCTCTCTGAGGACAAAAAGCATCCCGATATTTTGCCTTCTAAACATCGCGTAACTTCTTTAATTATACGTGACTTTCATTATCGTAATCTGCATGTTGGCACACGCACTCGGCTTTGCCTATTAAGGGAAAAGTACTGGATTATAAATGGAATTCATGAAGTTTCTTCTGTAATTCACAAGTGCATTCCTTGCTTCAAAGTGAAACCTAAAATCAATACTCAATTAATGAGCGATCTGCCCTCTTTTCGCTCCTCTCCTATACGCCCATTTGCTCTAACTGGTGTGGACTATATGGGTCCGTTCCAGTATCAACGAAATTCTCCAGAAGCTAAACGCAAATTGCTTGGTAAGCTTTATGTTTCTCTCTTTGTTTGCATGGTTACTGGCGCAATCCACTTGGAACTAGTAACGAATGCTTCTACTTCTTACTTTTTATCAGCTGTCTCTCGCTTCACTGCTAGGCGTGGTGTTCCTTCAGAGATGTTCTCTGATAACGCTTCCACTTTTCAGGGCGCAGCTTCCCTGTGGAAGAAAGCTCTCACTTCCTCTCCTGCCATGGAACAAATTTCTAATTTTTCCTACTCAAAGGGTTTCAAATGGTGCTTTATACCTCCCTACGCTCCTCATCACGGTGGTAGGTGGGAATATTGCGTAAAGCTCTCTAAACCTCATTTAAGAAAGGTCTTAGGTAATCGAATTCTGACTTATGAAGAATTCAATTCACTATCCGTTCTGATTGAAGGTGTTGTTAATTCTCGCCCTTTAACTCCGCTTTCCAATGACCCCGATGACTTGCTTCCACTCACACCTGGTCACTTCCTTATCGGCACTTCTCTTTCTGCCCCCCCTCCTCTTCCCAATTCTTACAGGGATTCTAATCTACCTATCGTTTGGCGTAAACTTGAAGCCCTCCGTAATTCTTTTTGGAAGAGGTGGAACTTGGAATATTTAACTTCCTTGCAATGGAGACAGAAGTGGTTTCTTTCCAGTCCAGACATTAAAGTGGGGGACTTGGTCTTGGTTAGGGATGTCTCTCCTCCCCTGGTTTGGACTTCTGGTAGAGTGACCGAGTGTTATCCTGGAAGGGATGGGAGAGTCAGGGTGGCCAAAATCTTGACCACGAATGGTCATATCACAAGACCACTGTCTCTAATTTCCCCATTACCTTTAAATGTTAAATTGTTTATTTTGTCCTCTGTTGGTGTTTGTCCCTCCCAGTATGGTGTATTCTTGGAATACACGGTAGATAGAGTATTCTTTTTAATGCTCTTTGCTTGTTCATTTCATCCTTTTTCTCAAACACCAACAGTGATCTCCTAGTTTCTCTTTGGTGGTCATGTCTCTTATGTCATTGTGAGTCTGTTCTAGATATATATCTTCCATGACCCACCTAGCGTCATCTAGCAGCGAATCTCTGAAGCTCCTCAATTCTTCCTGGTGCAAGAGGACTTTCTTTTCCATCTGGCCACCAGATCTCGTTGCCATCGCCAGCTATTATCTCCGTGATCAAGAGAACTTCGTCTACTCTTTCACCCACCAGGCTGTGCTAGTATCGCCTGCTATCAACTCTTTGAAGACCATTTCCTCAAGAGAATTTAAGTTTACAATATTGGTCATGCTTATATGTTTTCCTTTTGTCTGCTACCCCCACTATTTTCCCTTCCTTGGACCCTCCGCGCTTCGCTGAGTGGGTCTCACTTGTAAGTCGGCAGTTGACTCGGTCAGTCAAGGCTCAACTAGAGCCAGTCTCCTCAAACCAAGAGGCACTCTCTACGTTCTACGCCATGTTGGCACATTAAGTATTCGTCAAAGGGAACTTCACCTTCGACATGCAA
Organism: Meconema thalassinum; assembly: GCA_946902985.2. Lineage (NCBI taxonomy): Eukaryota > Metazoa > Arthropoda > Insecta > Orthoptera > Tettigoniidae > Meconema > Meconema thalassinum. Next base: position 242,706,354 of record OX336396.1, read on the forward strand.
CCAAGATAAGTACAGACTTAAGGTTTTAACCTCATCTTCATCAGTGTTATTATCTACTTGCTTTTATTGATCATTTTATAGACAGCGTGAGATTACGTATTTGGGGCGGTAATCATTCTTCGCGGGATTTGCCATGTTGAGCTTTTGTCTGTCTAAGCCAACCTTAATAGAAAGTAGCTTTTCTTAAGCAATTTAAATGAGAAATCTTCTCACCACGTGGGATATTATCTAATACCCGCTGTCTATAAATTACCAAGCTAGTTCCTCCGCTGGATTAACTTTGGCCCCATTCTTCTATTAAGATCGTTCTGGAACCTTCCAGATCCTGTACTTTATCTACAAGTCCTGCCGTTATGTATTTTTCACTCACTTGTGAGAATACTATTTAAAATTGAAGAATCTTACTTCTGAATTAAAGCTCAATAGCGAATTTTCTTCCACCGTTGGAATGTTCTATGGCGCATTTAATTGTAATCCACAACTTTCTCAAGTAATAGACTTTCGCCTATCTAGTGCAACCAGTCCTTTTTCATCATTGCAATAACTTTCTTTGCCATAAACTTTCGTGTTACTACAGTGAATTTTTCATCTATTCAAAAGACTATAGTGATAAATAGTGCTTGTTCAACTTTTCTACCGCGTCGCGATCGTCCGTTTACATTAAATAAGACCATGAACATTGATCCTAAATCCCAATTGATCTTTCCCAAACCTTCTACTAACAAACCATATTAATAAAATTGTAACTCTAGATCATTTTCTATGAGGTGTCACTCTAACGAAGTGCCCTTCCATTTTGCTTGTTTATCATTAATTAATTTCTGCATAACTACGTGTTTTATACACGGTTCAAGCTTACATTGTTTCTACCCTATAATCAGGGAAAACAATTCTCTCAACTCATGAGTGAGTTATTTCTAGGTCTCACGAAAGGGAAACTGCCCCATTTGGCTCGTGATTCCTACTTAAACATAGGAGGTCGAGAACCTTCCTTTTGACTTTCTCATCAGGTTTCACAGTAAGTGACCTGCCCTTATTTGTATAATAACCAGCAGTAATTCTGTATAAATATAAGAAGTTATAGGAACTTCTCCTTCATTCTACCTGCTTTCTTTTTTGTTATTTTCGAAGTTGTAACTTTTTCTAAAATAGTTACCTGGAAATTTCTTAATGTACACTCCTTGTACTCAATTTAATGTTTAAACTTTAATCACTTCATTTGTCTTTTTTTTAATCTTACAAAGATTTTAGTACATATATAAGGTTTGAAACCTAAAGTATTGTTAATTGCCTGGAGCAAACTTTAAATGTTAGGAGGTCTGTGACCCCAAATTGTTACTAAAAATTGAAACGATATACTTGTCAAATTTATTAGAATCTTTTGCCTTGTTAAATAAATTAAATATTTGTTTTTGGATTTATCATTTCTCTAATACAACGGTTAGGCAAGATCCTGTCTTCCTTGGCTCTCCCTACTCAATGCCATTAAATCTATTGATAGGGCTTTCACCACTCGTTGCATTTGAGCAAGAACTCTTAGTGGTAATCTCGTTAAAGTTTCTCTTAGCTTTAATAGCTAATTCTAACTGGCCAGTAAGGCAAATATAGCTCGCTACGCCAGCCACCTGCTTGTGGAGATCCTCTCCGAAAACTTATGGTTGGTTTTCCAAAAGATAAGTGTTTCTCTTTGTCTAAACTTTTAGCCGGCTCCTTGCTGAATAAAAGCTTAGCCATTTCCAAATGCAACCATTGGTTCACTTACCAAAATTACTCCCCGAGGTATAATTTTTTATCACTATCCTTCTTGGAAGCACTTGGTCGCTTTTTCAGGAACTCTATAACTTCTAAAACTGGAAATACCAAACCTGATTCAAATTATTTGCATTCTTCGAATTACTTTGCAAAAACGAATTTCTTTGAACAGACATACAATAAATCTGTTACTCTCAGTCTTGCTAGACCATCACCCTTCCCCATAGTAAGCAGATGCATGCTTGAGAGGGAATATACTAAAGCCACTCTCTTGCAAAGCGCCCAAGTCCTATCTGCGTTTCCCGTCAGCTTGGACCAAGTCCTTACCCACTTTAGGTATCAGAGAACGAATTTGCAGTGGCAACAGCCTCTAAGTGCATTTAAAGATGAATTCATAACTTTTGTGGGACTCTCCTCCTATTTGTCTATCCTTTTTCTCCAGTCCGAAACCTACCTCCTTTTTTTAATCATCTTCCCTTGGTGGTTAGGTTATTCCTTAGCCAATAATCTACCCAGAAAGTATGCAAGCCAACAGCTCTATACTTTGCACACGTATAGCACCTGACATTCTAGATTAATTTGGAGTAATTAATACAAGGCAGTGCTGCCAACATGATTCTATGCCTGCTGATATGTCCAATTTTAAAATACATGTAACTTCTATACTAACAAATGGATTTCATCCAAAATTGGCACAACAAGATATCATAATATTTCAGATTATTTCTGACCAGCACACGCATGGTATTTTTGGCAACATGCTTTTACGCGTGCTGATAGATCCAGTGTCTAACTGCATGTAACGTCATTGGACTTCAACCAAATTTTGTATTCTGTACCTTAAGAGGTGGAACTAAGAATATATTCAGTCACCAGGGCTGCCAACTGTAGTGCTCTATTAGGCTACATTATACCAGGTATATTTTGAACTAATTAGATATTTCGATATTACCAACTTAATTTCGTCATTATTCTAGATAGGTTCATATACTGTAGAATAATCATTGGCATGAAAAGTAGGCTGTATAGTTCTTCACGGAACTTCTTGTTTGATTATTTATTAGCTTGCGGATTAGCCAATGAAAACCCTCTGAACTAGGATAGGGGTTTGTTGATTGTAAATAAATATTTACGGTGTTTTACATAAGTCTGGATGTTTCTTTTCTCAGTCTAGCTTTTAATGTGAACCTTTCCTTAGACAGTCTATGACCTTTAGTCACCATGTACCTCGATCCCTGTGGACGATGGATTCTCGTGCTGCTTTGGCCTGTTTGGAAGTTCACCTGATCCTCTCGGCAGTTAGGTCCGGCGGATGAGATGTTAGGGAAGTCATTTCGGTTGTTGGCTGTCCTAGCAACTCCTCTGACGGGCTCATAACACATCTTAAATGGCGCCCAACTCATGTGCCGACGTTAACGTGGTGACCGTCAGTTCCATGTTATTTAAGAGGATCTGAATGTTGACTAATGGTAAATTGACCGGACTGGGACGAACTTAGAAAGTCGTACTGCAGATCAATTAACCACATTGCGTTCATGTTTGATACAAGTCCATGGGGGTGAGGCTTTTGGGTTAGATAAATTATGGGTAGGATTTTCTTTGATGATGCCTCATTCTGAGTAAATGTAATACTTTGCTTTGATCGCTGTTGTCTTTGTAAATGTAGAAGCACTTAGTTTGCATACTCCAGCTGTACTCGTGATGTTTATTTAAATGAAACAAGCTTTATACCACCAAGTAACTAATCATAGCTGTAAGTTCCATAAGAGATTGCTCCCTCTCTTTCTCAATAATTTCTTGTCATGGATGAGGAAACAATTCGTCGTGTATTTGGGGAGATGTTGGCAGGTGTCAATGCCAATCTCCAGCAGATTACTGCTGACTTAGGTGAAGTCAGGCAGGAAGTAGGTACTGTAAGGGGTGACTTGGGTGAGAATACCCAAGCTATTAACAATGTAAGTGGTCATGTGGACCAGGTTAGACAGGATCTTGAGGTTAACACACAGTCAATTAATAATGTAAGTGGTCATGTGGACCAGGTAAGGGATGAAATTAATAATGTTAGAGCTGATCTAACGCAGGTCAGGGCCGACATAGATGCTCATAGAATAGAGGCCAGAAATGATCTTACGGCAGGTTTAGCAGCTGTTAGGGTTGACGTAATACGACACCATCAGGAGGCTAACCAGCGTATTGATAATTTAACAGACCAAATGAATAGAGCTAGGGAGGACGTGCAAGCCCGTTTAGAGGAGCACACCGCTCAGATTCAAACTACGATTAATAGAGTTCAGGTTGATATGAGGGCTGAATTAGACCATACTCGAGAGGAATTTGGAACTCGATTAACTCACGTCGAGGGATTCATGGACAACGTCAAGAAGGACATGGCTACCATGAACATAGGACTCGTACTGATGAGAGGTGCAGCGAACGCCATCAACAATAATGTCAAGACGATCGTCGTTAGTTTGATCCAGGTCAAGGACGAGTTGCGTACGAACCGAAAGAACATTACGGAGTTAACCGATACCGTAACAGGGCTACGGGAGACAGTAGACATTCATCGATAAGAAAAGAAGATCGATGTAATGCTGTTGAGGGGTGAGCACAAAATTATTATGGAGGCGAAGGTTGCCGAGGTCAAGGATGACGTAGGTCGGATCAAGGACAACATGTCCAAAGTCGAGGGGGAAATCGACTCGTTGCAGAAAAGATTTGAGGAAGTCGCAATAACCGAGAGGTTAGACCTCAGTTACAACTTGAGGACAGCTATTCGTGAAGTCGACACCAACCTCAAAGGTAAAGTCGAGAGAATTGAGTTGCAGCTCAACGATTTGGGAAACAAGGTCGCAGCTAAAACTATCCCAGGGCTCGAAATTATCGAGAGACGTCTCGACCGACTTGAGACTCAACCAAGGGAGATACATTTACCTCCACAGATGGGAGACTCTCAGGCAACGCCAGGACCGCAATCCGCAGGGATAATGCCTACACTCTTTCAACCTAGCGCACCCATGGAACCACAACCGTTCCAAGTTACAGGTTCAGCGCAGAGTCAAGCGTTAAATTATAACGCGAATCCTTCCCAACCCGCAGATAATCAACAAAGTCAGGACACAAGTACGCCACCGCATAATTATACGCCGAGTTCATTCAGACCCGCGCACACGCTGGGGAACGTGACAATCATCCGTTCGCGAGAAGAGCAACCTGCTCGATTCTCTGGCACTGGAAGTGGCATCATTCCTGTAGAATTCTTAGCGAATGTGGAGAGCTACTTAAGGGACACAATGGTAACTCCGGAGAGAGAGCTCCGAGTCATTGAGCGTTTGCTTGAGGGACAAGCCAGCACTTGGTTCAGGGCCTTCCGCTATTCATTCGTAGGCTATCAAGACTTCAGAGAAACCTTACTGAGAACTTACTGGTCGAGCGACATCCAGCAGAGTATCAGAGCTGAGATTTACACTCGCCGATACAGCTCGAACACTCCGACGCGCTATGCGAACTACTTCGCAACCCAGCTTGCGAAACTTCGTTGTTTACAACCCCCACTGTCAGAGCAAGATCTTGTAAATACCATCGTCTGGCAATACCCTGCAGACGTGCAACGAGTATTGATCGCTGCAGGAGCATCTACATTTCAGCAGTGCGATCAGATCTTACGGCGATTGGACGCCAATACTGAACAGTTTCCAACACACCGTCAACAGAAGACTGATAGACGTGATGAGCGACACATTAATTGACGACTGTGGACAAAGTGTGCCAGACGCCACAGCAAACACAGACTCAAGAGAGCCTTGACCAGCGTGATGAATACGATCGTGGTCGGAGAAATTGGAATAACACTCCGTACGCTAGAGACCGGAGAGATGACCGTCGTAGTTATTGGAACCGACGCTTTGATCGAGGAATGAACGACAACCGTCGCTACGATGACGACCGCCGAGGAAATAACAACCGGAACCCACAGCAGGGAGGTGTCCGTAGAGATTACCGCTACAGCAGAGGATATATCCGAGATCGGGACCCCAGATACCAGGTCGATCGAGACTAGAGAGGAAGAGCACAGGAGAGTCGTGAATACCTTCAGCAACTCCAAGGACTCCAAGAAATCCAAGATGGGGGAGATCAGAACCCGACTTCGCGGGAAACACGAAATATCCCGGCGGAAGAAACAGAGCGAAGCCAGCCCGGTACTTCCCGCCAGGAGAAGAAAAAAACCGCCAAAAACCCAGTAGATTCTTACCCGATTGAGCGCAGAGTAACTGCCACTATCTTACTCTGGGAGCCGATTCAGAAAGATCTATTAGACGAACGACGAACGACGAACCACAACTACGAATTGACGTGTCTACCGAAGATTGTAGCTACCCTGAATGGTTGTGACGTAGTCATTCTCATCGATACAGGGGCAATGATAAGTGTCATTTCCGCCCATTGCCATGCCAGACTGAAAGCAAACTCTGAGGTGACAGAGCTGCCAGTTTCTGCAGTAAGAGTCAGAGGAGTTATACCTGACCGTGTCGTAACGTGCAAAGTTCAGATTTTATGCACTTTAAAAATTTCGAGTCACGTGTATTTGCACGAATTTCTAGTGATGAAAGGCTTGCATCATGATGCCATATTGGGTGCAGACTTCATTCGGAAGTACGATGGAATCATTGATATGGGACGTAATACGGTGGAGTTTAAGCCGAACGAACCAATCCAAATGAATTTAGTAGAGGAAGAACCGGAATTTGAATCCGAAGTCAACGTTGTTGAGAATTTAAATGGCAAGGAAATTGAGGAGACACGAGATGCCGACGGAGAGGCAGAACAATTATCAGCACCCGTACGAGAGAAACTAGATGCAATATTAAACGAATACGAGGATATATTCGACACCACACCTGGTGAGATATTGGACTACGAGTACGATCTTATACTACTGGATGATTCCCCGTTCCAGAAGAAGATTTATCCTATCGCAGAGAAACACCGAGAGGAAGCTGCTAAGAAGATCCATGAAATGGAAGCAGCGGGTACAATTAAGAAGTCACCGACTCCTTTCTTGAATCCTATAACACCTGTGGTTAAGGTGGATGGAAGCCTGAGACTTTGTCTCGATGCCAGGGCCATAAACGAACGCCTAGCTCTGAGCATGACCGACCGCCCAAGATTAGGGACATCCTCAGAAAATTTAAGGGGAAGAAGGTATTTTCGTCATTGGACTTAGTACAATCCTACTACCATATAAGATTGTCTGAGCATACTCAGAAGTATACAGGGTTTCTGTTCGATCAGACCACCTATGTCTTTCGAAAACTACCCTTTGGAGAGAAAAATGCCGGAGCTGCATTAATTAGAGCACTTGATGCGAAGCTGACTCCTGAAGTAAAACAGAAGGTGATATGTTACGTGGATGACATCATCATAGCCTCGGAAACGGAGGAAGAACATTTAGCAACTTAAAGCCTTGTTTTTGAGAATCTTCGACAGGCTAATTTCAAAGTGAAGTTCGACAAGTGTCGATTCTTCCAGAGAGAAGTCAAATTTGTGGGACACATAATTAATGGAGATGGATACAGGCCGAATCCGGCGAAGATCAGAACCGTTGCTGCATTTCCGACACCGACCCGTGAGAAACACGTGAGACAATTCTTGGGAATTATCCAATTCTTTGCTGCTCATTGTGAGAAGTATTCTGAGACTGTTGCACCACTTCAAGGTTTGCTGAAGAAGAATTGCCGATGGGCTTGGGACGACGAGTGCGAGACGGCTTTCAGAAAAGCTAAACAGATGCTGGTTGATTCAATTCAGTTAGAATATCCAGACTACTCCCGGAATTTTATTCTAGAGACTGATGCATCTGCGATTGGAATAGGTGCCATCCTATTGCAGGAGGATGATGAGAAGAAACGTCATTACATCGCTTTCTTAAGTCGACGTTTGAGAGCGCATGAATCTCATTATTTCACCACTGAGATTGAAGCACTCGCGATTGTTTACGCGCTTGAGTACTGGCAGAAACTGTTGTTAGGCCAGAGGATTATCGTGAGGACCGACCACCATGCGCTGACCTTCATTTTATGAACAAGACTGGCAAGCGACAGGATAACACGTTGGACGCTGTTTCTCCAACAGTTTGATTTGGAAATTGTTTACCGACCAGGCAGAGAGAATGTGTTGGCCGACATTCTCAGCCGGAATCCTGAAGCCACTATGAAAGCCATTGACATCGAGGGAGAATGCGAGGAACACCTTCGCCGACTTCGTCATCTACCAGAAGGACAACGACGTGAGGAGGAATTCAGGGACATTATCCGCTTCCTGGAACGACGAATGGATCCACAGGATGCTCACTATGCGAGGACAGCCGCTCTTGCAGATGACTATCTGATCTATCATCGTGTCCTGTATAAGTTTGTGGACGTGGACCACACTCAACTGCGTGCAGTCATTCCGAGGAGATATCAAGAATCTGTCATTCTTATGGTTCATCTATCCATTGGATATGGTGGGACTGACAAGACCATTGCGACCATCAAGGAGTCTTTTACCTGGAAAAGGCTAGGAACCATCGTTAGACAGTGTTTACGTGCTTGCGACGCATGCCAGCGGAACAAGTACACGTCACACTTGTTGAAGGAATCCCCTAGGCCCATACTCCCAACTCAACCCAGAGAGTTATACGCACAGGACCTCTATGGCCCAAAACCAAAGGCCCGCCGTGGGAATCGCTTCATTGTTGTAACCATTGATGTGTTCACGAAATATACGATGCTTCATAAAATTCAGAAAGCCACCGCCCACCAGATTATCCAGAGAATTAGACGACAAGTGATACCAGAGGCAGGAAAGCCACAATTCCTGTTGACTGATCATGGATCGCAGTTCACCTCCGCAGAATTCGCCAATGCTATGAACGAGTTGGAGATAGGTCATGTTTTATCTTCTATTCGCCATCCAGAGAGCAACCCAGCAGAATGCGTAATGGCTACTATTGCAAAATTCTGTCGATCGTATTGTCTGGAAGAACACTGGCGTTGGACCGAAGTCCTAGTTATCATGGCAAAATGTATTAACTCAACAGTCCATGAGAGCACTGCTCAGATGCCCATGGTTTTGCATTTGGACCAGATGCCGATGAGAATGTGGAATCGTGTGATTGTAAATCCACCTTGTTTACAACCATTACACACCAGCAGACTTTTAGCTGCAAGGGACACTTTGGACAGACAAGCTGCGAAACGATTGAGAAGAACCAGACGCCAGAGATTCAGAGAACCACTAGTCGCGGGAGACCTTGTTCTTATAAGGAGACCCGGAATTTCAAGTCCTATAGACCGCATATATGGGACATTTCTGTCTTTATATAATGGCCCCAGTCGTATCCGACAACCTCTGAACAATGGAAGTTACGTGATTGAAGACATTCAAACAGGAGAGTGCATTGGAACCTTCAACGCAGCTAATCTAAAAAAATATCACTCATGAATGAACTTTGAGTCAAATAAAAATGTCTTCCCTACATTTTATTTGAAACGACGGAGAGGCAGACGAACCCGCTGAGCTAAGGTTCATGTGATATTTTTCATGACAACACTTTTATGATGGGATGTATTACCTTTGAACACACCCAGAAAGCGACCAGAAGCTGAGAGCTTATACTATTCTCTTTGGAGTAGCGGAGGATCGCTCCTTTGACTTTGATGAAGTCGGCTAATTATTTATCTGAGGTCTTATTAATCAACTTTACCTTTCTACGAGACTCAGTATATTCCATTTCGTCATTCAGTATTTTTGAAACATTTTGGAGAATGTTTTTTCACTCTAAGGTACAGTAATATCATTGCAGACACGCAAGAAGGGATGTAAATAGTCGCTCAACGACTTAGTTTGACGACTTGATTCCACGAGGAACGCCGTTCCGTGCACTACGTATTGAGAATCCGCCCGGTGGAGGCGTGTTGAAATACCCGTCGTGTAAGACGTGGGAAAAGTCCGCTTTATAGCAAGGAATTTTTATCAAGTGTCATCGAGCACCATCTGTTCGCTTTCGCGAATGTTTTTTTTGTGGCTATGTTTCCCGCACGGTTTGAAACACTCGGTCAATTTTGCCCCATTTTTTTTTTCGTTATAATTGCAGTATGAACACGGTGTTCTGATTATTTACTTAACTTACGTTTCATTTGAATTGTTGTTCTTTATTATTCTTGTCAACTCACCTTTTTCTGAAGTGTCTTTCTAGACGCACCATACTGTCACACTTTTTCATGAGGTACTGTGCTCATCTCAGCGGCAACCGTCGCAATGTGCTTGGGCTGTGCGCTGATTGGCTGTTTGACGCCCCGCCTTCATTCTGGATTGTTCGACGCGCTGTCGTCATTTCCACTATAAATTCTCCGCTTCGCCGTTCTGCGGCCTTGTCTACATCTACCTGCTTGAACCAGTCTGACCACGGCTGCCTGCCGTTCCACAGCAAGGCCCTTCTTGGGAAGGCCCTGTTTGTAAACATTGAGTGGCTGGAACCTTGCCAGGCGGCATGCTTCATCGCTCGGACTCTGTCATGCTGGGCGAGGCATGAGTCAACGACCTTCACCGCAGCAACTAAGTCAGCCCGCTAACTCACTACAACTCGGCGATGAGAAACTGCAATTGATTGTAAACCGCTAGACAGATCATTACCAAGAGGTCTGTTCTGGCGGGGTGCAATTCGCCAATGGAGCCACCATCCCTCTTTCTCGCAAGGCATGCCGAGGCAGCTTAGAGGAACCCTTCGTTTGGATCACAACCCGCTTCCTGCGGGCCAAATACTAAGTACAAAAGTATCGAATTATTGGTAACGAGAACTACTTTCACTTGGTTTATACATTTTTCAAGGCTAAGCCTTTTTTCTTGCTTCTTGCTTGTTTTTAGACATTTTTCTTAAACATACTTTTTTAATCGCCTTTATATGGCCTTTTTATGCATTTTTATTATAATTCTTCTTTATTCTAAGTTTCCTGGAGAAACCTTGCATTTTTTTATTAGCTTCTTTTAATTATTCTTCTAAATGAAAATGTTTGTTATTACTTCACAAATCAAATAAATGTATCAAACCTTGGTTATCAATATTTGGTCTCTTCCTCATCGCTCTATTTAAATTTCACTGTGTGCCCGAATCCCAATCCCCCTTTTCCCAGTTGGGGTGCTAACTACTCACACCCTTTTCCATGGTACCTCAAACCCGGGATCAAACCCAGAACCTTTATTCTGAGACCACAAATTCTATTCCAAAAAAAAAAACAGAACTTGTGTAATCTAATATTTGCCTTATACATTTCAGTATATCGTGGCTAGCGCAGGAGATCTGCGGGAAAGCGGAGACAATCCCAGCTTACTCCATAACTGGTTTCTTTCTGGAAAGCAGGTCCGTCTGGTGCCGCAAGCAGCTTTGGTAGGTGAGTTATTCCAACTTCCCAGCCATGCCAGTAATAATAGACGATAAACTGTTAAACTCTCGGGCGGCCTACAAAGGTCAACTTACCCGTTTTCAAAAATATCTAGCCACTCTACCGAAAGAGGAACAAAATCTTGATATTATATCTCAGCGTTTAAAAGCTTTTGAACAGGCGTACGAGAAATATGATCTCGTGCAACTTGAAATTGAAATCAAAAGTCCAGAACATCAATCAGATAGGGAAGAAGTAGAGAGTAATTACTTTGATACACACGCTCAGGCTGTGGCATTAGTAAGAACTTTGACCCTGGCGTTGAAGGTAGAGGAAACTCAAGGAAGAATTAGCGACCATGGGAATGGTATCAAACCATTGCTACCTAAAATTGAAATTCCGCATTTTTCAGGAAAGGAAGAGATGTGGCAATCATTCTTTGAATTGTTCAGTTCATTAGTACATAATAATGCCACACTTCCGGAAATTCAGAAATTTCATTACTTAAAATCCATTTTGCAGGGGCCACCCCTTCAACTTATAAGAGAACTTCCCTTAACAGGAGAAAACTATAACATTGCTATCGAGCTTCTTAAAGGCCGTTATGGCAATGAAAAATTATGTTTACAGAGGCACATTCAAGCCTTATTTAACCTGCCCGCATTGCGAGCTGACAGCTTGTCAACACTGCGAGCCTTAAGTGACACGGTCCAACTACACGTCAGAGCATTGGCACGGTTGAATCAACCGGTCGAGCACTGGGATCTATTCTTAGTTCACTTGGTTACTTCTAAATTTGATTCATCAACTTTAAAGGCATGGGAAAGGGAATTAACAAATGACACTTCATATACTTATGGCTCATTGCTTACGTTTATGAATAATAGATGTCAGGTTTTGTCAGCCGTAGCCTGTCATATGTCAGGAAGTGCAGATAACAAATCTAATGTTGTGAAACCAGTCGGTGCCAAAATAAACAAATCTGCTGTCTTTATTGTTCAGCATAACTCAACGGATTGTATTCTCTGTAAAGCACCTCACAGGTTATATTCCTGCGTTGCCTTTAAAGCCCTTTCTACCGATGAAAGACGCAAATTAATAGCTCAAAAAAGATATTGCTATAACTGTTTGTCAACCAGGCATATGGTGCCTGATTGCTTATCTAAAAATACTTGCTCCCATTGCAAGGCTCAACATCATACCTTGCTTCATAGGTTTGAAAAGCCACGTCAGGCTCCTTCCCCTGGATGTTCTAAAGATGCATCCCCAGGAGCTAATGAGCAATCTTATACTCAGAGCTCTAGCTCAATTCGTAGTTCCCAGGTGCTACTATCAACCGTGTTAATAAAAGTTCAAGACTCTTCTGGTAGATGGCTTGAAGCACGTGCCCTATTGGATAATGCCGCCACCCATGACTTCATAAGTGAGCGTCTCATTAAGAAACTTGGTCTTCCCAAGCAACCTACATTAATTCAGGTTACCGGTATTAACAATAGCAATGTAAAATCTTTGCATTTTGTTCGTGTTCACATCAAAGATGCTGTTAATTCTAACACAACATTTCAGTTGAATTGCCTTGCCATTGATACTATTGGCAGTAATACCCCTAGTACTTCTTTTGAAATTAGAAAATGGCAATTTCCTCATAACATTCAGTTGGCGGACCCAACATTTAATACGAGCGCCCCGGTAGACATACTTCTCAGTGCCCAAGTATTTTGGCAATGTCTCCTTAGCTCTAAGGTTAAAATATCACCTGGAGTGTTTGTTCATCATACCAAGCTAGGTTGGTTAGTAACGGGTCAGGTCCCTCGTAAGTCGTTTCAAAATTTCTCTCAATGTCATTTTGTCAATACAAGTCTCGATTACAACTTAGAAAGATTTTGGAAAATCGAAACTATAGATTCAGTTTCACCTTCCTCGGTTGAAAATGAAATGTGTGAAAAACTGTTTCGCGAAACAACCAAACGCAATTCAGAGGGTAGATTTGTCGTAACAATGCCCCGAGTGGATAATCCACCTCTTTTATTTGAAACACACCCTAGGGCTCTTAGAGCACTCTATGCTGTGGAAAACAAATTTAAACGTGACCCTGTTGTTAAAGCTCAATACTCCACGTTTATGGAGGAATATGAGGCACTTGATCACATGGAGGTTGTTACCAAGAAAGATGATGCTTCTTATACTCCATCTGAAGTCATTTACCTCAATCATCACCCAGTTTGGAAGAATGAGATTTTAAAGGAAAACATAAGGGTGGTCTTTAATGGCTCTGCTTTGGATGCCAATGGAACTTCTCTGAATGACACATTATTATCAGGCCCTCCTATTCAATCTGACATTTCTTCTGTCTTGATGAATTTTCGCTTGTTCCCTATCGCAGTGATATCTGATATCAAGCAAATGTATAGGCAGATTTTGGTCGATCAACAACAGCGCGACCTTCAGAGAATTCTTTGGCGCGACGAGCCTACTAAACCTGTCAAGATTTTTCGGCTAAAAACCTTAACCTATGGACTAAAGCCCTCTGCTTTTCTAGCCATACGTACGTTGAAATTACTTGCTGAACAGGATGGCCCGTTGTATTCTCCTAAGGCTTCTGAAGTGTTAAAATCATCATTCTACGTTGACGATTTTCTTCATTCATTTGAGTCAGTGCCTGAAGCCCTGCAAGTCTCTAAGGATTTGACAGCTTTGCTTCTGGGAGGCGGATTTTCCTTGTGCACGTGGAACTCTAATTCGGAAGAATTTCTTTCTAAATTTCCATTAACTTCAGTCTACAACGACTCAGTAGAGCTTCTTCATGAAAATAATTCTATCAAAACTCTAGGCATCTATTGGAGTCCTCAAAAGGATTTTTTCTTTTTCAAAATTAATCTCAGTGATATCAAACCGCAAACTAAGCGGCAAATTTTGTCTGAGATTGCAAAAATATTTGATCCTCTCCAATTTTTGGCGCCAATTATCGTCACAGCAAAACTTTTCATGCAAGACCTTTGGTCCTTGAAAACTGGTTGGGATGAACCAGTTCCTTCCGAGTTGCAAAAAAATTGGATTTCTTATAGAAATAGCTTGGAAGATCTCTCTAATGTCATTATCCCGCGGGTGATTATTCCCTTTCCCTCCTGTGGAGGATATGAACTTCACATCTTTGCCGATAGCTCATTGAAAGCTTATGGTTGTTGTGCGTATATTGTTTGCCGCAATTTTGACCAGTCATATTTCTTTTCCAATTTAATTTGCGCTAAGTCAAAGGTGGCTCCTCTTAAATCCTTATCCTTGCCACGACTGGAACTTTGTGCTGCTCTTCTGGCGGTTGAATTATCGGTCAAAATCCGCCAATCTTTGAAAATCCGATTTAGCAAAACTTACTTTTGGAGTGACTCAGCCATCACGTTGGCATGGATTGCCAAACCCTCCTCGCATTGGCAGGTGTTTGTAGCTAATAGAGTGTCCAAAATACAACAATTGTCTAACTTTGAACAATGGCATCATGTATCTGGCAAGGAGAATCCTGCAGATGTCATCTCTCGGGGATGTTCCCCTCTTATGTTGGCTAATCTGACATTATACTGGCACGGTCCTTCTTGGCTTCTACAAGAACCTTCCGCTTGGCCAAATTTTCCTCTTCCGGAATTATCAGACTTGCCAGATGTTGGTAAGATTACTGGATCTTCTCTTTTCGCTTCTGACTCTCCCCTTTTTTTGCAGCGATATTCCTCTTTTCATAAATTGGTGAGGGTTATGGCTTATCTCCTTCGATGGAAATATTTTGTGGTAGAACAACCTCTTCTTCCTAAGCCATATTTAACCCTTTCTGAATTAGGTCTAGCCACTGCAAAAATATTATGGCTTACTCAACAAGAAATATTCTCTGAAGAATGTCAGGTGTTGTCTCAAGGTCAATCCCTCAAGAAATCGAGTAGGCTTTCCTCACTCGCCCCCTTTTTGGATGCTGATGGTTTATTAAGAGTGGGAGGACGTTTATCTTTGGCTGATCTTTCTGAGGATAAAAAACACCCAATTATTCTTCCTTCAAAGCATCATGTCACTTCTCTAATCATTCGTCAGTATCATTACCAGCATCTTCATGCTGGAACCCGTACATTACTTTCCATCATTCGGGAAAGGTATTGGCCCATAAACGGAGTCCATGAAGTTACCTCTGTTATCCGGAAGTGCATTCCATGTTTTAAATCCAACCCTAAAATTACCACTCAGCTCATGGGTGATCTTCCTAACTTTAGATCTGCGCCTGCTAGACCTTTTGCCTTTACGGGGGTGGATTATTCCGGGCCTTTTGTTTACAGAAAAAATTCTCCTGAGGCCAAAAGATGTATTTGTGGAAAACTCTATATTTCGCTGTTTGTATGTATGGTCACCGGAGCAGTACACTTAGAACTAGTTACCAACGCCTCTACTGCTTATTTTTTGGCAGCTTTTGCCAGATTTTCTGCTCGCCGAGGGCTTCCTTCAGAAGTATTTTCCGACAATGCTAAAAATTTTATCGGAGCTTCTGAGCAAATTAAGAGAGCTCTTACTCAAAATGCAGCGCTGGAAAGGATTACTGATTATGCTCACCAAAGAAATTTCAAGTGGCACTTCATCCCCCCTTATGCGCCCCATCAAGGTGGACGGTGGGAGTCTTGTGTGAAACTCACCAAGAAACACCTTAGACGTGTTTGTGGCCACACCCCCCTATCTCATGAAGAGTTTAACTCCTTAATTATTTTTATTGAGGGCATAATTAATTCTCGTCCTTTATCACCCTTATCTAATGACCCTTCAGATCTTCTACCATTAACGCCGGGCCATTTTCTTATCGGTGGTCCATTGACTGCCTCCCCATCTTTATTATATTCTAATTCTCTATCTTCTTTAGCCATTTCTTGGCGCAAAATTGAAAGTTTGCGCAACAATTTTTGGCGCCGCTGGAGGTTGGAATACCTCGGTTTGCTTCAGCAGCGTGGCAAATGGCGGGTTTCCTGCTCTAACCTTCAGATTGGGGACTTGGTCCTTTTGAAAGACCCTAGTCCCCCTCTTGTCTGGAATTTGGGTAGGATTGTTGAGTGCTTTCCTGGCAGAGATGGTAGGATTCGCGTGGTAAAACTGCAGACTTCTGCTGGCCAGTTTCTCAGGCCAATCACTATGATTGCTCCTTTGCCACGCGAGACCTAACTTCTGCGCCTTCTTACTGCAATTTTTTTTCTCGCCCCTCCCAGCATGTTCGCTTTCGCGAATGTTTTTTTTGTGGCTATGTTTCCCGCACGGTTTGAAACACTCGGTCAATTTTGCCCCATTTTTTTTCCGTTATAATTGCAGTATGAACACGGTGTTCTGATTATTTACTTAACTTACGTTTCATTTGAATTGTTGTTCTTTATTATTCTTGTCAACTCACCTTTTTCTGAAGTGTCTTTCTAGACGCACCATACTGTCACACTTTTTCATGAGGTACTGTGCTCATCTCAGCGGCAACCGTCGCAATGTGCTTGGGCTGTGCGCTGATTGGCTGTTTGACGCCCCGCCTTCATTCTGGATTGTTCGACGCGCTGTCGTCATTTCCACTATAAATTCTCCGCTTCGCCGTTCTGCGGCCTTGTCTACATCTACCTGCTTGAACCAGTCTGACCACGGCTGCCTGCCGTTCCACAGCAAGGCCCTTCTTGGGAAGGCCCTGTTTGTAAACATTGAGTGGCTGGAACCTTGCCAGGCGGCATGCTTCATCGCTCGGACTCTGTCATGCTGGGCGAGGCATGAGTCAACGACCTTCACCGCAGCAACTAAGTCAGCCCGCTAACTCACTACAACTCGGCGATGAGAAACTGCAATTGATTGTAAACCGCTAGACAGATCATTACCAAGAGGTCTGTTCTGGCGGGGTGCAATTCGCCAATGGAGCCACCATCCCTCTTTCTCGCAAGGCATGCCGAGGCAGCTTAGAGGAACCCTTCGTTTGGATCACAACCCGCTTCCTGCGGGCCAAATACTAAGTACAAAAGTATCGAATTATTGGTAACGAGAACTACTTTCACTTGGTTTATACATTTTTCAAGGCTAAGCCTTTTTTCTTGCTTCTTGCTTGTTTTTAGACATTTTTCTTAAACATACTTTTTTAATCGCCTTTATATGGCCTTTTTATGCATTTTTATTATAATTCTTCTTTATTCTAAGTTTCCTGGAGAAACCTTGCATTTTTTTATTAGCTTCTTTTAATTATTCTTCTAAATGAAAATGTTTGTTATTACTTCACAAATCAAATAAATGTATCAAACCTTGGTTATCAATATTTGGTCTCTTCCTCATCGCTCTATTTAAATTTCACTGTGTGCCCGAATCCCAATCCCCCTTTTCCCAGTTGGGGTGCTAACTACTCACACCCTTTTCCACCATCGTACTGTGCATCACGATATGTAAAGTGTAGTGATCAGCACAAATAGCATTGTGAACTTATTTGAAACATATTGTGAATTTTCTACGATTCCGTAGCACCACATTTTTGTACCCACGTGATTTGTGGAGGGCTGAAGCCTAGTGTTAAATATACATGTAATCGTGATAACGTTGCATTAAACGAGTGTTACACTGTATACGTATCGTATATAAATTACTGCAGTGGATTTATCCGCATGAATTCGACGCCAATTTCACGGATGCCACGTGATTGCAAAAGTAGAGTCTGTGCACGTGTGAACCAGCAGATCAGTGCATGGCCATTTATTAATGATATCTGCAAAGTGTAGAGGCTGTGTTGCTAGATATATGTGTAACGCCTGTGATAGCTACAAAGCACACCACAATTTTCAAGTACTTATGAAATACATGATGTCTAATATTACCGACCACGTGTTCGACATTTATAACACCATGTTCGAGTCGGGGACAATGGGCTAAGTACCGTTATGGTATGAGGGAGATGTCTCGGATGGAACAAGCATGATTTGGAACTTCAAGAACGTCGAACGAGAAGGAAGGAATCGAGGATGCCTTTCCTAGGCATGTCCAACCCATTCACGATGTCAACTACAGGGACAGATCAAACCCTGATCTTTAGGAGAGCCAAGATGGAAGTTCTGATACGGACGATGCCAATCCTGAAAGCCAGAGGTGGTTTTGTTCAACCCTTGTCGTTGGACAGAGAGCTATGTGTGGGCTCCTTCATATCGTGAGTTTGTACAACCCTTCTTTGTTCTAGTCATTAGTGGTATATTTAGATTAGTGTAGATTGTAAATCAGCCGAACTTAGTGACAGCCATTTCATAGGTAGGGAATGTAATTAGTATAATTAGATGTTATTTATCCACAGTGATAGTGAGCCACCCTTGGGTTTGATATTTTGTTCAGCCCTGGTGCAACCTGATGGACGTCATAGGACGCCAATTCCTGTCTATTGGTAAACGTGACCGTAGTCATTCCTGGGCTACTTTTTTTAACAATATCTGGGGGGATTTTCGAGACTTAGCAGACTCCTGTTACGGCAAACTGATGCCATGATTATAATTCATTAACTGCACTCATAGCAGACAGTCAATGTTACGCCCCTGACTTCATTAGAGAAGTCGTATCATTTAGGTAATCGACTGTAATTACCAGTTTTGTAACTGCATTTATATTTCATTCAGGATGTGTTCAGAAGCCATCCAGGTCAAGTGTAGACCTTGCAAGTAAAAGGGATGTTTCGTTGTAGCCTAGCATCGAACCCAGTTCCCAACGTATCATTAAGCAAATCCAGCAGAGTGGAGTTTGCGCCATAATATCATTTTGTTTGTGTCAAGTGTGATGACACGTGATTATTTGAATGTTTGATACAAGAAACTACTGAAGTATTTTATCTTTGAGAGCAAAGAGCTCCAGCAATGAGTGACATTGCTATCTTTTAAACGTCTTTGCTATGAAAGACTGAGTTATATGTTTGTATTCAGCTTTATAGCGTGCTCTTAATGCACACATTCTTTGATGTTTATAACCTATGGTAAAGGTATTATTATGAGGCCAGTTTCATAGTTATTTTCTTGCCTGAATTGCCGGCCCAGTCAACGTGTTGTGTCTAATAGTGCAGGGAGCCTGCAACTTGTTGTGACTCAGACAGGTTTGTGAATATTTCCCAGCGCACGTGTGAGAGCGCTTGCTTCCAAGTGAGACAGACTTATGTTAACACAGGACAGAATGCTTGTAGCATTCATTTATTTTTCATTGCATTGATAGCTCATGGAACCCAGAGTCCATTTCGGTATCTGCTCACATGTTCTTTAGATTGTCATTTGTTAGTTAAACGCCTTTTGCGTGTACCGTTGTTTCGACGAGTACAGTTATGTCAGGATTCTTATTTTATGTTGGAGGCTAGCCCGTGATGAGGGTTTTTGATGATTGAAGGTATTTTGTGTACCATGTCCGGGACTGTTCCCGTCGACCAGATATTTAGGGAGGGTAACTGATGTGTCCAGGCCCGTCCCAGAGTTATTGAACGCGAGCTGTGCGCCGCTGGTAACTTGTGTTATTGTGTGTCCGAGTTGTTATTGCTCGTTGATTGTATTCCGACTTTTGAGTCGAGGTTTTATGGCAGAGATGATCTCTCAGAGACGCTCCGTGCCAGGCTAGTCAGCTGTTATTCGCCATAAACCAACGATAATTTAAACCGACATCTTAATAATAAAACGCATAATTTTGATAAACAAAATATAACTAACGAATCCTTTCTATTTAACCTTGTTCATTTGCATTTGGAACCTGCTGACATAGCCGTGCCAATGAAAGTATTTCCTGGAGGAAATGACTTTAGGACAGCTGACACTTTTTGTAGCGACAGAGGCTTGCTCGAACCTTTAGTTCGTAGCTGGTGGAGCGCAGGCCATACGATGTTAGACGTAGTCTTCACTACGCAGTCGTCACCATAATTACACACGTTAAATGACTATGGCTTACAAACAGTAAACCAAGGTGTAGGTAGGCTTTGAATAAAACTGTGGTCTTGTATTCATTGATTTATAAATGTAAAAGTGCATAAATCCTCTATGTCACCTTTTGTGTGCTGATTAGCACCCAGTTTGTAAGAGTGTCTTAGATATATTTTTTATGGCTTGTCACATAGCTTTGATTGTAATTGTTTGATATTACGGACGTCACCGCCGTAAATTTTAGAATTAATTGGTAGGACTTAGCTAGATGAATTAATATTAAATGTAAATGTGGAAATGGTATCATCCTAACTTAGATTTGTTTTGCTGCCCTGTAAAATGTAAATTCCGATATTAGCTTGATCTTGTAACTTGACCTAGGGTTTCGCCGTACCATTTTCCCTAGCGTTGCTGTTGTTGCTTTAATTATTGTGAGATAGATCTTTCGCGAGGGTTTACTGTAACTTCTCAGGTAAGGACCAGCGCTTTATTTTTTGATTATTTATTAGCTTCCAGATTAGCCGATGGAAACCCTCCGAACTAGGATAGGGGCTTGTTGATTTTAAATAAATCTTTACGGTGTTTTACACAAGTCTGGATGTTTCTTTTCTCAGTCTAGCTTTTAAGGTGAACCTTTCCTTAGGCAGTCTATGACCTTTAGTCACCATGTACCACGATCCCCGTGGACGATGGATTCTCGTGCTGCTTTGGCCTGTTTGGAAGTTCACCTGATCCTCTCGGCAGTTAGGTCCGGCGGATGAGATGTTAGGGAAGTCATTTCGGTTGTTGGCTGTCCTAGCAACTCCTCTGACGGGCTCATAACATGTCAAATAAATACTGACCCTCACCGTTTTGGAAAGTCCCAATCCCTAGGAAGACTCCTTTAATAAATTATAAAGGCTAGTGGTGCATGGAAATTCAGGATTTTTTGCCTCCAATGGCCCAAATTCCCAAAAAATTGCAAAAGACACTATTTCAATTCAGGTATTTTTGAAAATAATGTTGCTGTTTGGAGATATAATAGACCTTCTGTACAACATACCGCACGTGTAAGTTGCATTTAAAAATTCTAGGGTACCCCACGACCCCCTTAAGCGCATTGATGAATTTTGCAGTCTATGTTTGTTTCCATGAGAACCTTATAGCCATTTTCAAACCTTTACAGAAATTTAATAAATTGAGTGGCATTGCCTCTTACAGAAATAGATGAAGAGTTGGAGGTCACCTCTTGAGGTTATATCATGGTTACCGGCTTGCATTCCTTCATTAGTTTCTTCTTGTTGTTGTTGTTCTTCTTCTTTCGGATGGGCCAGCTAAGGACCACGACGTTCAACTTTTCAGCTTGGCGAGGGACTTGATGCTTGCCCAATATTCGCGCATTCTCTCGCTATATTTCTCCTTTCTCTCTTTTGTCCAGGTGATGCCGGTTTTCTTACAGGGTGGTCTGTCCTGAAAACTCTTCTGTGTAAGTATCTTTCTGAGATGTGATCGGCTTCTAATATCACTTTCCATTATGTTCAGTTCATGCATGTCCTTGTTAACTTCTATTAACCACGGTGTCACGCTCTTTCTATTCTCCCAGTAGTTAAGAAGCCAGTTGGTTAGTCTTGTTGGGTTCATCCTTGAGACATGTCCGTAGAAAGCCAGGCGTTTATTCCTGGCCACATCCGTGATTTTCTCAGTATATATATATAGCTCCTGATTTGGTCTTCTACTGTACTCGTCATCTATTTTATTAGTCTATTAACTGAAATTAGTTTTCTGGGAATATCTCAGAAACGTGGTTTTAGAGCCTTAAAACGTAGAAGCCTTCGAGCCACCGGGGGTCTGAAAATGAGTTTGTCTCGTCCTTGTACGCCATAATATATTAATAATAATCATAATACTAATTTAATGATACAGGGTTAGGGATATAATAGTCCTTGACTACCACACCCGCACGTGTAAATCGCGTGAAGAAATTCAAGAGTAGGGGAGACCGGGGCACGTTTTCCATAGGGGCATGTTTTCCAATCGACCGTAGCGCCGCCAGGCGACGGCGGATTCCCGAGTCAATTATACAGCTAAGACTGCGATGACTCACGCACCTGTCACAACTCGCTCAGTTTGATTGCTGCAGTCGTCTGGGAGTGAGTGCAGTTTTTGTTGATTTTTACCTGGTGAGTACGATTTACATTAATTCAGTTACAGTATGTTGTAAAAACATATATTTGGTTGTGTTTACGGTATGTTTTGTGATATGTAGTGAAAGAGGAAGTTCTGAGAAAGCTAGTGATATGATCAACATTGTAAATTACATTCGTTTTGGTATTGATAGATCGAGTCAAAGCTTAAAAATGGCGACGGGGCACATTTTCCAACTTCATATGGGGCACGTTTTCCATAGAGGGGTATTCTCAATTATGTTTATTGATATTTACTGCTAAATTAATTTATATGTGATTGAATTTAAATTAAATAAATATAATATCCAAGAAAATTATATGAATTTAAAAATAAAAAATTGACGCATATTAACTCAGAACTCAAAAATTTTAATACTCAAGTCTAATCAAGTGTAGGCTAGGCCTAGTTTTTAAATTTATTGTTGTATTATTTTTTGCATATAAAAACTGCTTGCGATTCCTGGATTTTTCAGCACAAACGGCCCATGACTATCTATGATATTCCGTCTATTCTGGCAAAAGCCACCCCTTTAGCCGTAACGCCTGTTAATATCATGGCTGGTTTTAAAATCTCGGGGATTTATCCTTTAAACCAATAAGTGTTTACGGACACATATTTCATGCCATCATATTTTACAAATAGGCCCGCTCCTGAACCAAATTATGACAAATCTTCTGAACATGCTCAACATAATGCTCCTACTTCATCGCAAGCCGTAATAACTCATGTACAAGTACCCAACCATAATGAACCACTTGCCATCCCTTCAACTTACAAAAAGGTATTTTCCCATGAGTTTCCTTCAACTTCGAAGGTTGTAGTTCTATCCCCGGAGGGTGTCAGGCCTTTCGAAAAGGCAGGTCTCAGAAAGAAAACTAATCGTGGAAGGAAAAAAAGAAAGTCATCTATTTTGACAGATACCCCAATTAAGGAGGTCCTTAAATCTGAACAAGACAAGTCAAAACAGAGAAAACTAGACAAGGCAATTAAGAAATCTATTAAAAAAGAAGAGCTGGACAAAAAAGAGAAAAAAATAATGAAAAAGATAGTGTAAAAAACAACTTTTTAAACTTCAGGGAAAGCGTAAAGTTGAATCAAGTAGTGACGAGGATGATGACGAGGACTGCCTTTGTATTTATTGTACGGAGCCTTATAGCAACTCAAAGCCCAAGGAAAAATGGATTCACTGCATGAAGTGTCGAAGATGGGCACACGAAGAATGTACGGGAGGTTCTACTTTGTTTTTCTATTGTATTAACTGTAACAGTGATTATGATGACGATGATGATGACTAGATATGTGATTTTTGATATATTTTGTGAGTTTGTAATTCTAATATACTTATTAATGTGCCGTTAATGGATTTTTGTAATTCTATTAAACACATTGATTGCAATAAAATACAATTTGTGAACTTATTTTACACATATCACTAATTTTATGTGTTTGTAAAACTAGCCCCTATATAGCTTGAGAGACCTGGAAAACTTACCCCGTACATGGGGCACGTTTTGCACCGTGTACTAAGTGCATATAAAGTGCATTAAAAAACAAAAAGTGCAACACATTGTAATGTGAAGAGCTCTATGTTGTAGAGCAGGTTCCGACGAATATTGCGCCATAAGATACATGTTATGAAATATTACTAAAAAAAAAACAGAAAAATATAAGAAAACAAGATGTTCAGTAAAGAACATATAGCCTACTTTCTCCTAAATGCATGGGTATTGTTATAACTCTTTGTCCTTTTCAAGGAGTATGATTGAATGTTGGTTGTAGTAGCTTGTTGAAATACAACGTGCTATAGGGATATTAAACATGAATATGAGGTGCCCTTTGCTAGTGCTACCTCTGTACCAAATTTCGTTCAATTCGGTTTCACCGTATTTGAATTGATAGGGGGAATCGATTTGCACACATACTTGGCCACCATATGCAAACTATTGGGCTGATGTTCTTGCAGTTTGGTCAGAATATGTTTCCCACATAAAGATATGGTGTTGCAAAATTTGGTGAAGACTAGATTATTAGGTTGGTCGTAATTACATTTTAGCTTTTAACATTTGGGTGGCCGCGATTACGTTTCCGTCAAGATAGCGGTGATATAAAACATGACACTGAGGTGCCCTTTGCTAGTGCTACCTCTGTACCAAATTTCGTTCATTCGGTTCCACCGTGTTCGAATTAATAGGGGGAATCAATTTTGACATAAAGATGGCCGCCATCCGCAAACTATTAGGCTAATGACCTATTAGATTGGTCAAAGGATGCTCCCTCTATAAAGGTATGTTGTTGCCAAGTTTGGTAGAGATCGGATGGTTATGTTAGTCGTAATTTGATTTAAGCTTTAAACATTTGTGTGGCCGCCATTACGTTTTTGTCAATATGGCGGCGATATTAATCATGACACTGAGATGCCCTTTGCTAGTGCTATCTCTGTACCAAATTTCGTTCCATTCGGTTTCACCGTGTTTGAATTAATAGGGGGAATCGATTCTGACACAAAGATGGCCGCCATCCGCAAACTATTAGGCGAATGACCTATTAGATTGGTCAAAGGATGCTCCCTCCATAAAGGTATGTAGTAGCAAAAATTTGGTAGAGATCGGATGATTAGGTTAATCGTAATTTGATTTAAGCTTTGAACCTTCGTGTGGCCGCCATTGCGTTTCAGTCAAGATGGCGGCGATATAAACATGAAACTGAGGTGCCCTTTTCTAGTGCTACCTCTGTACCAAATTTCGTTCCATTCGGTTCCACCGTGTTCGAATTAATAGGGGGAATCAATTTTGTCATAAACATGGCCGCCATCCGCAAACTATTAGGCTAATAACTTATTAGATTGGTCAAAGGATGCTCCCTCCATAAAGGTATGTTGTTGCAAAGTTTGGTAGAGATCGGATGGTTATGTAAGTCGTAATTTAACTTAAGCTTTGAACGTTTGTGTGGCCGCCATTACGTTTCTGTCAATATGGCGGCGATATAAAACATGACACTGAGATGCCCTTTGCTAGTGCTACCTCTGTACCAAATTTCGTTCCATTCGGTTTCACCGTGTTTGAATTAATAGGGGGAATTGATTTTCACACAAAGATGGCCGCCATCCGCAAACTATTAGGCTAATGACCTATTCATTTGGTCAAAGGATGCTTCCTCTATGAGGGTATGTTGTTGCAAAATTTGGTAGAGATCGGATGATTAGGTTAATCGTAATTTGATTTAAGCATTGAACATTTGTGTGGCCGCCATTACGTTTCCGCCAAGATGGCGGCGATATAAAACATGACACTGAGATGCCTTTCGTTAGTACTACCTCTGTACCAAATTTCGTTCCATTCGGTTGCACCGTGTTCGAATTAATATGGGGAATCGATTTTCACACAAAGATGGCCGCCATCCGCAAACTATTACGCTGATGACCTATTGGTTTGGTCAAAGGATGCTCCTCCCATAAAGGTATGTTGTTGCAAAATTTGGTAGAGATCGGATGATTAGGTTAGTCGTAATTTGATTTTTGCTTTGAACATTTGTGTGGCCGCCATTACGTTTCCGTCAAGATGGCGGCGATATAAAACATGACACTGAGGTGTCCTTTGCTAGTGCTACCTTTGTACCAAATTTCGTTCAATTCGCATTCACCGTGTTCGAATTGATAGGGGGGACAGACATTCAGAGTACACACACTCACACACACACAGACACTCTCACACACACACACACACAGAGACTCACACACACACATACACACACACAGACTCACACACACACATACACACACACAGGCAGACACACTTTTTTCGCCCTGTGTTGATCTCATAAGTCTACTTTCATTTTTTGCAAAAATCGAAAGTAGGCTAAAAATCTGGAAAACGTGCCCTAGTCTCCCCTACCCCTTGACCTCCTTAATCGCATTATATACATATTGATGAATTTTACAGCTTAAGTTGTTTCCGTGATAACCTTATAGCCGTATACGAACGTTCACAGTATTGTAATAAATGGAATGGCATTGTGTCTTACAGAAATAGATGGACTTCTGAGATTGTGTTGCCATGGTTACCGGCTTGCATTCGTTCAATAGCTTAATAAATGTAATTCATTTTCTGGGAATATCTCAAAAACTGTTGGTTTTAGGACCTTAAAATGTGGTTTTCGGGGCCCGTAGGGCTCCCGAGTTTTGTTTCTCACATTGAGACGCTGAAAAAGGGCTTTATCTCGTCTTTCTACTATCGGTCTAGCTGTATGCCTTTCACCATGGCGGACCGAGTTCGATTCCCGGTCACTGCATGTGAGATTTTCGAAGTGAAATGCCATGTCCTGTGGTTCGGATTCCACGTAAAACGGAGGTCCCGTGGCTCATGATCGCGAGATTAACAGTCACGTTAAAATAGAAGCTTCCTTTTCGTCTTTCTACGCCCATTTCAGCATGCATTTTAACGGGTAGGCCCTCTTTTATGAGAGGTATGGAGAAGTGTTACATCAATGATTACTTTCGTGCCTCTGATGGACATCTGTGCCAAATTTTACGTTGGTCCACTCAGCCGTTCTCGAGTGATGCGCGTGCAAAGCTGTACACAGACAGACAGACAAAAATTTTGTTTATGCGCGCTACCGTCATAAACCAGTATGAAACGCGTTAATAACTCAAATTTCCGTGGAAATTCAGAAAAAAAGATAAACTATCATTTTTAGAGAGATTGCAGCAAAGGTTGACATAAACTGCTAAAAGCTTAAAAATAATGCCAAATTGTTAGTAGACAATCTGATTGCAACAAGAGTGTAAATAGTTTACATAGTGATACGTCTTTTATCAAATCACCAAGAACTTCTCACTTTTAGGCTCTCCTTAAACATGTTAATTATCCAAATTCGATAAAACCAAGGATGTCAGAGGTGAACTCTAGGCCGTTTAATTAACTTTGTTTATTGAGAATTTAGGGAAATTGGAAACAATAAGAGATTTATTCCCACTTTCTGGAAAGTAAATAACCAAACAATGAGATATAAGCTGAAAAGTGCTGAAAGTACTTGAATTTTCTGACAGAAAGGATTCCCCCAATCAACTAGAGCTAGAAATTAACACTGTCTGTGATTAAATTTTAAATTTTATGGACTAAAAATTCAAATATACTACAATAAATGGAACAAAACTGCAATTAGGTATTTAGGTACTCGCATATCATTTGGTTTTTTAGGTATTACAGAATGCATGAATATGAGTGTGATTCGGAAAAGTATTGAAGTATTTTTGAATTTAGAAGTAAGGACCAACTCCAAGCTTGCAGGTTCACTCCTGGCCATGGTAAGTGATTTTTGAAAGGCGACAAGAATTACGACACGCATGTCATACGTTGTTGGCATGTTAAAGAACCAATTGGAATTCACTAGGCCGTGTTCATAATGGCAAAATTAATCTCGGGATTCTCCGGCAACACAAAAAGTTCCTCCTTTCTCTACTAGAAAGCGCTATAGTGTCAAGGAGCTTAGATATCTAACCTCCTTGACTTTCATAGCGCTCCAAGGAACAACAAAATTCGACTTGAAAGCTGCCCTCTAGGCGTCAAATAACAAAGGCTTCACCCGGCTCCCGAAGCAATACGATCTCTGATAATTGCGATTGTAGAATATATAGCTGGCGTAGAGAGTCTCGTGCTTAATGTCAGTCATGTAGTGTAGAATATTTGTATTGAGCTCATGCATCTCCTGTTGCAGATGTTCGCCATTTTCCCGTATGATTTCCGCATTATTTTATTTTAGTTCCATTTGGGCCGGCTGTGGACTACGTGCATCGTATCTCTGGCACCTCCCATCTTAGCCCAGTATTCCTTCATCCTGACACTGTGAATGTCCTTCCGCTCCTGAGTCCATTTCACACCTACTCCTGGACGCACTGCTTTTGTTGTTAGTGACTGGACAGAGTCTGATGTTCTAATCAAAGTTCTGTATATATTCCTGTCGTTGATGTTACTGGGGTCAATATCCAATTGTTCAGGTCTAGTTTTGTCCACTTAGCGTTAGTTGCTTTCCCTCTAGAGACAGTGTTGAAAATTCTGTAAGTGAGCCTCTGATTATCCATTCTCACAATATGACCACAGAAGATCAGCCTCCTCTTCCTCATGGCTGTTGTAATGCTCTCCACTTGTTCATACAGTTCATTGTTGTGCCTGATTCTATACGTGCCTTCCTCTTTAATAGGGCCCGTGATTTTTCGCAGATTCTTCCGGTCCTTCAGCTCCAATTTCCTGAGTTGTCCTTTTCTGATCATATTTACGCATTCTGAGGCATAGGCCTATAGTACTGATGGTCTCACTAAAGTACTGCTTGCCGCGGTGGGTAAGTGGTTAACGTGTAGTTCTACTAACCCCAAACTTGCAGGTTCGCTCCTGGCCGTGGTAAGTGATCTTTGAAAGGCGGCAAAAATTTACGACACGCATGTCATACGATGTTGGCATGTCAAAGAACCCATTTTAATTCAGTAGGCCGTGTTCATAATGGCAAAATTAATCTCAGGAGTTTCCGCCAACACAAAGTGCCTCATTTCTCTACTAGAAAGCGCTATAGTGTTCAAGGAGTTTAGATATCTAACCTCCTTGACATGCATAGTGCTTCAAGGAACAACGAAATTTGACATGCAAGCTACGCTTTGGGTGTCAAATAACAAATCTTGCACCCGGCACCCGAGACCATACGATATTATTATTATTATTATTATTACTACAGTACTGTAATGTCCTGAGTTTGAGATTCATTGAGCGGGATTTGGATTTGTACATATTCTTGCATAGGTGGTAGGCTCTCTCCGGTTTAGTGCACCAGGTTTTCATTGATGTTTGGGGTTATCCATTCCCCTAGGTATTTGAAAGAGCTAGTCCTTCGTACTATTTTGTCCCCCAGTAGGATTATTATTATTATTATTTTGCGCATGCGCGTAG
Source organism: Meconema thalassinum (assembly GCA_946902985.2). Lineage (NCBI taxonomy): Eukaryota > Metazoa > Arthropoda > Insecta > Orthoptera > Tettigoniidae > Meconema > Meconema thalassinum. Next base: position 242,735,520 of record OX336396.1, read on the forward strand.
TCTACCAGTCTCAGCAAATTTGCTGGAAAGAAAACATTTACAATCCCAGATATACATCATAAGGAGCAAATTTTCAGTGACTGCATTACTTGGTAGATTTACTCTTCCCCCTCCCCCCCCCCCCACTCTTTCAGTCTTGATTAGCCAAGAACTACCTTATTATTATTATTATTATTATTATTATTATTATTATTATTATTATTATTATTATTATTATTTCTTCGATTCGGCCAACTAGGGACCACGTCAGTTCAACTGTCTCTTCTTCCGAGCTCTAACTACCGCCCAGTGTTCCCGCATTCCTATCCAGTGTTGTTCTTTTCGCTCTTGGGACCACACCTTCCCTGTCTTCAACTTCGGCTTTTCCTGGAAACCTTTGTGCGTACGTAGTTTTTCCTGAAGTGGAACACGCTCCTGGATATCTTTAGGGGAAATTTCCATTTCAAGAAGATCTTTCTCAACTTCCGTAAACCATGCTGCTTTGGTTTCCTTATCTTGAAAGTACGTCAATATCCGTTTTGATATCCTGCCTGGGTTAATTCGTGTCACGAGACTATTAGCCTACTTTCGATTTTTGCAAAAAATGAAAGTAGACTTATAAGATCAACACAGGGCGAAAAAAGTGTGTCTGTCTGTGTGTGTATGTGTGTGTGTCTGTGTGTGTATGTGTGTGTGTGAGTCTGTGTGTGTGTGTGTGTGTGTGTGTGTGTGTGTGTGTGTGTGTGTGTGAGAGTGTGTTTACTCTGAATGTCTGTCCCCCCCTATCAATTCGAACACGGTGAATGCGAATTGAACGAAATTTGGTACAATGGTAGCACTAGCAAAGGACACCTCAGTGTCATGTTTTATATCGCCGCCATCTTGACGGAAACGTAATGGCGGCCACACAAATGTTCAAAGCTTAAATCAAATTACGACTAACGTAATCATCCGATCTCTACCAAATTTTGCAACAACATACCTTTATGGGGGGAGCATCCTTTGACCAAGCTAATAGGTCATCAGCCTAATAGTTTGCGGATGGCGGGCATCTTTGTGTGAAAATCGATTCCCCCCTATTAATTCCAACACGGTGCAACCGAATAGAACGAAATTTGGTACAGAGGTAGTACTAACAAAAGGCACCTCAGTGTCATGTTTTATATCGCCGCCATCTTGACGGAAACGTAATGGCGGCTACACACATGTTCAAAGCTTAAATCAAATTAAGATTAACCTAATCATCCGATCTCTACCAAATTTTGCAACAACATACCATTATAGAGGAAGCATTCTTTGACCAAATGAATAGGTCATTAGCCTAATAGTTTGCGGATGGCGGCCATCTTTGTGTCAAAATCGATTCCCCCTATTAATTCAAACACGGTGAGACCGAATGGAACGAAATTTGGTACAGAGGTAGCACTAGCAATGGGCACCTCAGTGTCATGTTTTATATCGCCGCCATCTTGACTGAAACGTAATGGCGGCCACACAAATGTTCAAAGCTTAAGTCAAATTACGACTAACATAACCATTCGATCTCTACCAAACTTTGCAACAACATACCTTTATAGAGGGAGCATCCTTTGACCAATTTAATAGGTCATTAGCCTAATAGTTTGCGGATGGCGGCCATCTTTGTGTCAAAATCGATTTCCCATATTAATTCGAACACGGTGAAGCCGAATGGAACGAAATTTTGTACAGAGGTAGCACTATCAAAGGGCACCTCAGTGTCATGTTTTATATCGTCGCCATCTTGACGGAAACGTAATGGCGGCCACACAAATGTTCAAAGCTTAAGTCAAATTACGACTAACATAACCATTCGATCTCTACCAAACTTTGCAACAACATACCTTTATAGAGGGAGCATCCTTTGACCAATTTAATAGGTCATTAGCCTAATAGTTTGCGGATGGCGGCCATCTTTGTGTCAAAATCGATTCCCCATATTAATTCGAACACGGTGAAGCCGAATGGAACGAAATTTTGTACAGAGGTAGCACTATCAAAGGGCACCTCAGTGTCATGTTTTATATCGTCGCCATCTTGACGGAAACGTAATGGCGGCCACACAAATGTTCAAAGCTTAAATCAAATTACGATTAACCCAATCATCCGAGCTCTAGCAAATTTTGCAACAACATACCTTTATGGAGGGAGCATCCTTTGACCAAACTAATAGGTCATTAGCCTAATATTTTGCGGATGGCGGCCATCTTTGTGTGAAAATCGATTCCCCCTATCAATTCGAACACGGTGAAACCGAATGGAACGAAATTTGGTACAGAGATAGCACTAGCAAAGGGCACCTCAGTGTCATGTTTTATATCACCGCTATCTTGACGGAAACGTTATCGCGGCCACCCAAATGTTAAAAGCTAAAATGTAATTACGAGCAACCTAATAATCTAGTATCTACCAAATTTTGCAACACCATATCTTTATGTGGGAAACATATTCTGACCAAACTGCAAGAACATCAGCCCAATAGTTTGCAGATGGTGGCCAAGTATGTGTGCAAATCGATTCCCCCTATCAATTCAAACACGGTGAAACCGAATTGAACGAAATTTGGTACAGAGGTAGCACTAGCGAAGGGCACCTCATATTCATGTTTAATATCCCTATAGCACGTTGTATTTCAACAAGCTACTACAACCAACATTCAATCATACTCCTTGAAAAGGACAAAGAGTTATTACAATACCCATGCATTTAGGAGAAAGTAGGCTATATGCTCTTTACTGAACGTCTTGTTTTTATTATTATTATTATTATTATTATTATTATTATTTCTCTGCAAATTCAGTACACTTCATCACTGGACATAAATATAGCATTTACTGCTGTCTGTTAATGATAAAAAGGACACTGGTTCCGTTTTAACATAATTGGGAATATTTTGGCCATAAAGTTTCTGTAACTAATATTTTAGACACCCTATATGTAGGCCATGCCAGGCTCGGAATGCAGATGTGTGTTTGGAGTGGGCATGTTATCTCCGCGCGCCAGCTGACGACCCAGCACGGCGCCATGAAATACACACAGACACGCGCCACGTCTATTAGCCCTACCGCCTATTCCACACACCGCACATGAATGCATTATAATGCACTCCATTGAGCCTGTACAGTCCTCGACAGAAGTGATGACTGTTACTTTGAGGAGCGAAACATTGAGGTTTTCTCTCCCTAATAATAATATTAATAATATAATAATCATAATGTCTACAGTTCAGCTATAATTAATAACTACATCGAATGGCAAAGGGTGAAATTTCGGCATGGTCGACGGGTGTCTAGCTGCCTGCTGACCGGGACAAGACGACTCGTTATCCGAGACAAGTGTTGTGTACTGCCCCTACTGTCGACCAAAATATTATGTGCACTCGAGTTTGAAGGTTATTTGTGAAGTAACCAATAGGCCTACATAAAATCCAATAACATCAACATTTTCGTCGTTCTATTTTACGTTAGTTCATGTAGGTTTGGAATTTTTAATGTATATTTTTTTTTATCGCAGTTGGAACACAAAAAGTGCCCGTTTTTAAGCGTGTTCCAACGATGCGTCACATTTAAGAATTATTATCTCACAAACCCGTCATCAGATCGAATCAAATGTTAACACAATATACATTGGAATGTTGTATAGCTGGATTATTAATTTCAAAATTTTTTATGTCCAAGAAACAAAGTTGTTGTCATTATTGTAAGGTAACTATTTCTCGGCCCAGGGTGGTTGGAAAATGTAGTTCTTGGTTGCGTTGTAATCCGTATACATCAAAAAGTTATGCTGTATGACTGTGAAATGCGTAAATTAATTCAATTATTTTATATCGGTTTGTATTTGTACGGGGAAATAAGACATGGTTCACCAGATAGCCGCTCCGGGTAATGCTGTACAGCGTTGCCAAGATGGAGCCCATCACGCGTCATGGTGCACCCCGCTCGGAAGTGATGGGCTCCATCTCAGCAACGTTGTACAGCTTTCCCCGGATCGGCTAGCTGGTGAACCATGTCTTATTTCCCCGTACAAATAAATACAAACCGATATAAAATAAGTGAATAAATTTACGTATTTCACAGTCATATAGCATAACGTTTTGATCTATAGGGATTACAACGCGACCAAGAACTATTTTTTCCAACCACCCCGGGCTGAGAAAAAGTTACCTTACAAAAATGATAAAAACTTTGTTTCTTGGACACACAAAGTTTTGAAATGAATAAACCAGTTATACAACATTCCAATGTATATTGTGTTAAAATTTGGACTCGATATGATGACGGGGTTTTAAGATAATAATTCTTAAATGTGACGCATGGTTGAAACACGCTTAAAAACGAGCACGTTTTGTCTTCCAACTGCGATAAAAAATATTAAAATATAAATTATAAATTCCAAACCTACATGAACTAACGTAAAATAGAACGACAAAAATGTTGATGATATTGGATTTTATGTAGGTCTATTGGTTACTTCACAAACAACCTTCAAACTCGAGTGCACATAATATTTTGGTCGACAGTAGTCAGAGGCCACAAAATAATCAAATGTTTAAATTGAATATTCTAGTAAACTAAACAACCCGAGCACTTGGCAAAGATGATCTTTATTTGGAGTAAACAATATATTAGCGTGGACACCACGTACTCTTGGCCATACGAATTGTGCCCATTAGCTGGCATCATTATAGTATGCATTTTCCGGGTTTCTGGCAAAGGTACAGCTATGATTGTTGTGACATATAAAAACAGTATATTATGAGCTAATTATGGCCATGAAATGCTACTTTGCTTTTATAGAATGCGTGAAATGAGTTCGAATTTTGACAGAATTTTTCAGGAGGAAGTTACTTCAGGTGCACATTTCTCAGTTGTTTCACAAACCGGGAACGGATAATGACAGATAAGTAACCACTTTTTAAATTATTATTATTATTATTAATAATATTATTGGCATTTTCCTGGAGTAGAAGTGGGAAACCATGGAAAACCACTTCCAGGATGGCTGAGGTAGGAATCGAACCCACCTCTTCTCAGTTTTGCTTCAAGATCTGAGTGGGGCCCCGTTCCAGGCCTCATATCATATTTTTTTTGGCAGAGCCGGGAATCGAATCCTGGCCTCCACGCTGACAGCCAAGAAAGTTAACCAGTGCGCAACGAGGCAGACATTGAATAACCTGAAGAAGGTACGAAAGAAAGAAATTGATCGAGTCCCTTACGTCCAGCAGTTTAAAGGATGTGGGTGGAACTGGTGATATTGACGTTGCAGAGAAACCTTCACTCTCGTGTTCACCCCATGCCTCATCGTAAACATCCGTGTCTCAAGGTAACTGTGACGCAAGTGTGGGGTAATGCGACACTTTGGCCTGGTATCAGGTGTACTCTATGATCCATCATTAATGTTGTCACGTGGACGTCTCACAGGGAACAGATGTCTCTCGACGACAAGGACAATGCGATCAGACAAGCTGTTCTAATGCACTTACTGTAATACGAGTATGTACTCGTGAAAGGAAGGGCGGACTGTTGTGAGGGTTATATTAGGAAGACTTCATTAGAAAGCAATGGGACCAAGTTGCGACTTCCGAAAACTTTCGACACATCTTTGCGTTTCACATCCCCCAGACGCCAAAACCACCGTCAGTTTATAGAACATACAGTCTACTTTCTCCTAAATACTTAAGTATAGTTATAACTCTTAGTCCTTTTCGAGGAGTATGATTGCATTTTGATTGTAGTAGCTTGTTGAAATATAACGTGCTATATTATACGTTGATTGATTGAATACTCACCTAAATTATAAATACACACACTATTATAGACATCACAATAACACAGGTTATCACCCAAGTATGATATAAGGGGTTAAATGACCATGATGTCCAAGCCTCTCAAATGAAACAACAACAACAACACTTTCCTACCCAAATCCTTCCTCGTATAAAAGTACGGACTGCGCAATCACACAGTTTATCAGACTACTTCTACACCCTCCCAAGTTCACAGGGCTATATGGCCACGATGCCACAAAGCCCCCCAAAGAATCAACAACAACAACAACGGACTCGACAGCGGATGAAGGACAGCTTCCTACACAAATCCCGCCTCATTTACAAGTACACACACTAGCACAGACATCACAGTGACACAGGTTATCAGACACCTTCTACACACTCCCAAGCACATGGGGCTACGTTACCATGATGCCGCAAAGCCCGTAAAGAATCAACAACGACAACAGACTGTACTGAGGATCAAGAACAACGAATTTTAATCGCTGTGGTCGGGTGTTGAAATATGTAGTGTTGTAATATTATAAGCAACTTATTTTTAATATTTTCGATTGCAAATACACATTATATATGCTAACATTATATCGTGTGCGTAGTTATAAATCAATAAATACAAAATAAATCAGGTAAAGAAATTGCAACCTGCTCGGATTCGATCCTTAAACCTTCAAGTTTAGAGTTAAACACGCTAGCCCCCTGCTATCCACGACCAATGGTAGTAATGCGTTAACAACTGGTTTAGTATAACTGTACACCATATTTTGCCTCGGAAAGAACGATTTCGTTAGCTTTTTCTGCCGTTTTTATAAACCATATGATACTAAATTTGTATTATTTTGTTCATTGCATTCCTAAAAGGATATCAAACTACTGAAATATGGACAAAGCAAGCAATAGCCCCCATTTTGTCCCAACGGGGCGGCAAGGCCCAGCACAATACGGCACGGTCAGCCTGAACTTAAGTCACTACTACGGAATATTATTCTGTTATAAAATGTTAATACCCTACAGATCACCTCCTTGAGGATAGTTTAAACCACCCTCTGTACGATAAGCGGATTTAGTGAATCTTGTTGAATCGTAAGTTACGCTTAGGCAATAATAATTGCATGATTCATACATCCGCCATCTTGATGTTATTTGGCTGATGACCTTGTAGTTTTGGGCAAAATACGCTTCCCGCATTAAGGTATATTGTTGCAAACTTTGGTAGAAATCGGATGATTAGGTTAGTCGTAATTTGATTTAATCTTAGAACATTTGGGTGGGCGCCATTTCTTTTTCGTTACGATGGCGGTGATATACAACATGACACTGAGTTTTACTTGCTAGTGCTACCTCTTTACGAAAGTTGGTTCGATTTGGTTTCGTCGTGTTTGAATTGATAGGGGGATCGGTTTGCACACATATACGGCCACTATCTTCAAACTATTTGGATGATGACCTTGTAGTTTAGATAAAAGACGCTTCTTACATGAAGGCATATTGTTGCAAACTTTGGTAGGGATCAGATGATTAGGTTAGTCGTAATTTGATCTAAGCGTTGAACATTTGAGTGGCTGCCATTCCGTTTCCGTCAAGATGGCGGCGATATAAAACATGACACTGGGGTGTCCTTTACTAGTGCTACACTAACTAAACTTGGGTGAAGACAAATTTGTAGGTTAGATTTGATTAATGCTTTATGTTCTAACGTTTTTCACTGGGTGCTGGTTGCGATGGCATCTAGTAGTAGTCAAGTTCGCAGCTAGGTGTCGTGGACTGTAGCATTTGGTGGCAAAAGTAGGAACTACTTGAAATTATCGTCTTCAGTTCTTACTTGAATTAAAAACAGATGACACACACTAATACGGTCATCACAATTAACACTGGTTATCAGACAGACTCTACACACACCCAAAGTACACGGGGCCAGGGGGATGACAGATCATAGGGAGCGCGTGGGTTGCGGTAAAGCTCTGCTCTGGATGTTCTGCCAACCAATGAAGAATTAATTTTAGCACTAAGGTTCCGTAGTTGGCACTCATGAACGCTCACATCAAACCGACTGGCGGAAGCGGGAATAGTCCTTTTTGATTGATTTTCCTTGTGGTGTTGTTGGTTGTTTTGATTTGTTTGGTATTTTGATTATTTATTTAAATTGAATTGAGAGCCAATTATGCCACTGCAAGGTAGGAGAAATTGCCAAGCCCCGGGATGTAAGAATTATAGTGATAGAACAATACAGCAATTTTCATCTTCCTGGTGTTGACCATGTGTAAAACTAGTGGGCGATATGGACTACTCTCGAATAAAAATATATAGAGAATACTGTAAATGTGTGCATTTCATCTCTTGTTTGTTTTCTTACCCATTCTCCTTTGCAATGCAATAAAATTTGTGGTTTAGGGCTACGGGGAGGGGTGGGTGGTTGCGGGCATGCTAGGCAAAAAGTGAGGTTATGGCAATATAGTGTGTGCATTTGAACAGTTTTCTTTATATTCATCGAATATCCCAACAATTCTGTAGAGTAGGAGAACAATTTTTAATTAGCCTAACGGTGAATTAAGCTCTAGAACGGTATAACTGTGTCCTTCGTGACAAATCTATTGCCAACATATCTACATGTATTATGTTCCTATCTGGACGTATATTTCAGCGCCTAGCGAAAGGCGCAGTTATGTTTGTGTTATTTTCATCAATAATCAATAACTCATCGCAGAACATACTGTTCAATTACGTGTAATAAAGGCTACATTCATATGTCTTTTTACTTTTTATGTTGCCAGATTTGCCGGACCAGTACATAGCCTCAGGCGTTGCTCTCTCTCGGAAATTCTATAACCAAAAGTGACGAATCTCTTACAGATACATGATCCATGCACGGGGCTACATGACCGCGTTGTCGCAGCCCCTAACCTAAGGAACCAACCAACTTTTGGCCCGTGTAGATCTCATAAGTTTACTTTCATTTTTTGCAAAAAACGAAAGTTGAGTTAATTAATGGGAAAAATCGGTCCAAGGGGGTGGAAATGGGACGGGGTGGCATTTTTGAAAACGTGAAATATCGCTATAACTTTCTTAATATGTGAAAAATCGAATCCATTCAAAGATCATACAATAAGGGCCAAAATGTTATCTTCGTAAACTTGACCGAAGGAATGGGAAAAATTGAGTTTTTAGAGAAAAAATATGCATTCCACCCTCATAGGCACAGAATCAAAACCGTTTTAAATGGTTAATAGTCCTCTAAAAATTACCTACAAATGTTGCCTAAAATAATGTTTGGCATAACCTACTCTTAAGGTGCCTGTTCACTGGAGAGTGATTTTCATAGAGCAAGTCAAGCTAGACCGCTCTAGCTAAACTGAGCGTGTGTACACTGTAGAGTAATTTTCCCTAGGTAGAGCATTCGTAGAGTGGAGGTAGACAAATCAACCTAGAGCACTCTCTGAACCTGTGTACACTGTCAAACGTAAATGCACTAGGTAGAACAGCGGTAAAACATTCTGAGAGCAGTGTGAGTCTAGGTTTTTTGCGCTGTGTTGTGAAGTTAAAATGTCTTCAAGAGAGTTTTTAGCATATGTGGTGGTTGTGTGGGGCCTTGTCAAAAAAGAGAACTATGAAGAGGAAAAGAATGTTGTGGGTGAGGAATTGGATATCAAAAAGAGAATACGAGGGAATGCACGCTAAATTATTGCAAGAGTTATGTTCAGAAGATTCTGAAGCGTACAAGAACTTTTTAAGAATGAGCAAAAATGACTATGATTATATTTTAGCCAAAATTACCCCCAGGATCAGCAAAAGGGATCACCCGAAACGACTGTGCCTTCACATTTCTGTCTCTGTATTCTTTCCGAGTACAATTCCAAGTTTCTGGATGGGCTTCAATATTTTCAATTAATGTTATTGTTTTCTCGCGACTCCACACAAATTCAGCCATATTCAAACACTATAATTAACAACAAACAAACAACCCCAACAATCCACCACTGACTGTACATAGAGCACTTTCCAATATTCAACCGAACGAATAGAGCTAGACTGGTCTAGCTAGGGCATCAAATACTGTTTACACCGTAGAGTCAGCCGGCCCTAGCTAGAGCTTAGAGTGGTCTCCGCTAGGGCTCTCTACCATCTGTGTACACTGGAGAGGAGCTTAGAGTGCCCTAGCTAGAGCTACTCTACGCTCTAGCGAGGGCAAAATCTCTCCGATGTACAGACACCATTAGGCGTAGAGATGAGCAAAATGTTGTCGGAGTTTTAAGAAGATGGGCCTTCTCTTATGCTTAACATGTGGAACGTCTGCAGGTTGACAACCTTTGCCCGGCGAAATCTATCTCCGCCTCCCGGCGTGCCGACAGCGATTATTTTAAAATATCGCTTAGTTTATCCTCCAAGCTTGGCATCACCCATGGACTCTGTGAGGGATCACTCCTCTACCTCTGGGAGCTGAAAACACTTTGTCGGTAGATCCTTGAATTTAGATCTATTCAGTATCATATCACTTGAGATGTCTATTTCCTAAACGTCTTTTTCAAGCAGCCAGTGTTGCCAATTTGGTGTTCTTAGCACCAGAACTGGTGTTTCTGAAGTTCATCTGGAGCCGTTAATTTTCAAATAGCGCCATAGCGAAATACCGGTGTTATTTCAATAAAACCAGTGCCAAATCAGGTGCTTAACGGATTTTTCCATGAAATTGTCTCCTGTGACTGATAAGTAAATCCTGAAAGCCATGTAATAATTTTAATAACGTTAATCAATAAAGATAGGCAAAGTTCAGCCTTACACGGGTCAAGGTCAACACTCCAGCAGGGGAAGTCCCTGAAATTCTCATTCTCGTGCATAAATGCTAAGTAAGCCAAATATGCAGGGCTCAATGCTTGTACAAAGAATCCACCTATCCTCTATTTTCTTCCCAGCTGCCAGTGGATTTCCCACTTTCATGCGAAGGCTCTTAAGCAACCACAGTCAGTATTGTAAATCTATCTCAAACTCGCTGTTTGTTCGTTGCCTAGTAGGCTGTAGGATATAGTGGCTAAAATTGGAAGTATGCAGAGATACAGCAGTACTACACCTTCCTTCTCTAAAGATGTAATAGCGATAGCAGGCTCCGAAAGTGAAAAGGAAGATTTTTCATGAAAGAAATGTAAGTTAAAAGAAAATCCGTGTATATATATATATTGTTAATATTTTAATTAAGGCTTTCACGGCCCGGATTACTATATAAATAATTCACTTTTGGGCTAATGTCGTGTGTATTGAAGTTGGAACCATACGTTTCGTAGAATCCCTGCCTCTTTTTCAATGGAATCCAACAATAAGGCCAAAGAAAGTATATCAATGAGATTACAAAAAATATAGATAAATTCTTTTGTTCGTTACTGGAGATGGATTTCTTATTACACTCTGGTGACGAACAGATGAATTTATCAATATATTTTTTGAAATTTTTTGTAATCTCATTGATATACTTTCTTTGACCACATTGTTTGATTCCATTGCAAAAGGAGGCAGGGTTTCTCCGAAACGTGTGGTTCTAACTTAAATACACACGGCATTAGCCCAAAAGATCAATTATTTATATTTTTTTTTCTAGTGTTTTGAATCATTGAGTCCAGCTGGTGCTTTTCTGGTGTTTTAAAGCACAGGGTTTAGTTCTTTCCCATTTCAAGATTTGGCAACACTGCAAGCAGCCAGTTGTTCTTAGCTCTCTATGAGAGAGTAAGATTTAGAATGATTTTAGTCAGTCAAACGTCCTTTCCTGAATGTGTCCGAGATTTTCTTCGTATTGAACCCATGTACCATAGGCTTCAAGAGGGGTCGAATCCATGTATTTTGTGAAAGGAATGAAAGAATCATACAGTCTCTAAGGGAACGGAGAGAGATTTCAAGCCAGGATTCTAGCCTAACATTGTGCAAGCGCTGGGACCAGGTGTTCATAAGATGAGCTCATGCCTCTTGACATTTATAAGGAGCCAGTCATGGATATTAATAGAACTAGTGGAAAGTTTGGACTGTAAGACGAAGAAGCTCGACTCGGAAATTGCTCTTACGTTGCAGGAAAACGGCAACCTCGCTGCTGAGTCAGAACAAGAATAATTAAATTTAACCCGTTTACGAGTATAAAAATAAGTAAACAAATACAGTACGGTGAATCATTTCGGATTAAAGATTTTTGTGTAAAGAAAACCCCTTTAATAATTGCACACGAGGAAAGTGCAAATGCAGCAGACGTCATCGGGAATTCACCGGGACCCAAGGAGTGGGAGAATTAAAAATGAACAGCACCACCCACACAAGTTGAAGACTAAAAATTAATTAATATCTCGGAAATGCACGATCGATTTCCATGCACAGGAAGATCATTTTACGTTTGGAAGACGAGCTTTCTGGAGATATAATTTTTATAATTGTGCGACAATTAGTTCAAAAGTTGGTCACGAAAAGGACTAGGATTTTATCTTTTTTTGACTGAAAAGTATAAAACTCCTGGCCTCACCAAGCCAATCATGCAGTATTCAAGAGCCCGTAAGGGGAACGTTACGCTGTATCAGTACATGCAGTCTACAAGCACACCGTGAGCGGAGGTGCTGCATCACATCGTATACGCAGTATTAGTCCGTCTAGAGGGGCGTTACGCTGTATCAGACATCGAAGGCAGTTTACCAGTACTCCTTGAGGGGAGAAACGCTGTATTACACCGCAGAATTAATATCCGACAGCCACGGGCGTCGAAGTATCAGTAACTTGCGTGCCTCCGGAAGGAGTTGCAAAGAAGAAATATTAAAGTATCGCCGTGTTGAAAAATTAGGAAAATCCTAGTTACAGGATTTAGGTCCGACAGTGCAAAGTTTATCGTAAAAATTCATAAAATACAGTTAAAGCAGGCTGCGAACTTAGGATTCAGGCGATAGGTCTTTCAGTAAATAACCAAAAGTATCATAACGCACGGAAGTACCGGAACAGCGAGATAAACAGTTTATCAATTTTAAAGAACCCGAACAGGGAAAAACAGAGTAAGGTTCGCAACGTATTTCAGAAAATTAGAAGTGCGAGAACCGAATAAACAAAGAAGAACGGAAACTATATACATTGTCTCAAGAAAGCAGACGAACTATTCTAAAGCACTAAGACTCGAGAAGTATTAGTTGCTAAAAAATCCATAGGTCACCGATAGGTTATCGAGGGGACCTCGATCAGAACAGACTTTCGCTAGGATCGATAAACCAGATCTAAAAGGGGAGCCGTTCAAGCTAGAGAAATAGCCGATCATCAGGAACAGGATTCGAAGAATTGTTATTCCAGGGAAAAGTAGATGATTCGAGACTTTCGTATTCTGCAGGATAGGAAGCCGACATTGAATAAATTTCACCCTTGGAGACGGGTGATTAAGAGGTCACGTGTGATAGGTTAAAAGGACGGCCTAGTGATCAAAAGTTGTGAAGTGTAAATATATCAAGATTGTGTGTTAAAAGTAATATATTTTTTAGTGTTTTATTGTGTGTTCTAAACGGATACACCAGTGTATTAAAAATGTTGTCAGTGTTAAATGTATTGAATATGTGTCAAGAAATGTCGGTACATGAGATGAATTTGTACAATATGGAGTAAGTCAAGAAGGTGGGCCAAAAATGACACATCGAACGAGGATGAAGGTCAGAAAACGACCTTAGACATGTGAGTAAAGATTTTCATTATGTTTTGGTGTCGGGGAAGTTTTTGTGTACAATTCCACCGGAGTTTTGAGTAAAAGGGATGTTTTTAAATAAATAATAACTAAATAAGAACGCGATCTGAACAAAAATAAAGTTTTTGAGAAATAATAAATAATTATGTGAAAGAATAAATCCTGTAGAGGAAATGCATGGAATAAAATGTCAGTGTATTTGACGAATGTTATAAAGGCAAGCGTAATAATAATAATTAAAACAAAGATATTTACATAAAGGTAAATTTGAATTATATGAAAGAAATAGCTTTTGAGCTTTTGTAAGGAATGAAGACATGATGTGTATAATAATAATAATAACAAGGTAAAGAAATCTAAATAAAGATTAAATTGAATGATATAAAAAAATAGAGCGTTGGAGCCTTAACAAATGTATAAGACATGATGTGAATGCATGTTCTTAAAAATGGAGCGATTTATTGTCAACGGAAAAGATAAATATAAAAATTGAGATATGTATCAATTGTTACTATGAAATTTATCAGTTCTTTGGAAGACATTTGGCCGTAAAGTAATGTGTAGCGCAATGGAACGCAATTAAATAAAAGGTCACGCTAGGAATGCGTAGAATTTAAATGTACTTGGTAAATTACTTATGAGGGGTAGTTGATTGTATTGAATTGAGATATGTTGTAAGTCCTCTAATTGTGACGTAGATCACGAGGCCATGTGTGTGTTATTATATAAAAGGGAGCAAATGTATGGTATTATTGAGCGTAGGTCCTGTAAGCTACGGCTAGACCCTAAATCGCGTCTTGTATAAGTCCTCCAATGTGGAAATGGTTCCCGAGGCATGTTAAGAGATTCGAACTTAGAATCCTCTTGTTGTTGAAGCCCCTTATTATTCGTCGTAGAATGTGTATTACTCTTCCCAATCAACGAGGACCCTTCATAATCAATAAATGCCAAGGTTACGAGAGTGGTTTATGAGCCAAAGAATATTGTTGAAAGTGAGAAGAGAAGTTAAATGCCAGGTCTCTCCATAGAACTGAAAATAATATGAAGGTTTGTTTTAAAAGCATTGAAGAGAGCTCCAACCGTAGGCTAGACAGGGAGCCGCCTTCCCTGTCATAAATCACGCTCGAGTAATTGACTAGACCCTAGCCGCATGAGGGTTGGGGAAAAGGCTATTTGTAAGAAGTGCTGAATACACCGTGAGTGTTTAAAAGTTGTTAATGACCCGGGCGTTGAACCGAGGTCCTTGTAGATTGATATTATCGCTTGCCAGTTCAGATCGTAGTTTTCTTATGTGATAATGGTCTTATAAGACAAATGAATTAAATAGAAATCCCTATTGTAATATTGTATGGAAATAAGGAATCCACGAGTTTTGTGAAGATAACTAGATTTCGGGAGTAATCATAGTTTTTGACTTTGTCAAGTAATCTTTATGACTCTGGAGTACACAAGTAGTTTCCCGATCACCGTAGTGAATTTGCAAAACTTGAGAGAGGTGGTAAATACTGAGAACATGTGAAATGCCCAAATATTGAAGTAGATAATTAACATGTAATTTTAAATGTAATTATATATTTGTTTTGATGATAAGAAAAGATAAAAATAGTTCTTGAGGTGTACAAAAGTATGACACCATTATTATGGAAAGTATCGAGCCAAAGGAGCTCGTAGTTATATGGAACTTTAAGATAGGTACTTTATGGAAGTGAAAATAATCATGAATTGTTGGTTTTATAGAAAACCATGTGTTTAAATAGAATATTTGTTTTATTCTTATACTATTCCTTGTTCACTTTGAACTAGTAGAAAGATATTGGTCAGTAGTTTATTTGTTTTATTGTTTGTAGCGCCATAATTTTGATTAATTAAATGTGTTAAAATAGGAGTTGATTTTGTTGTTATTTTTGCAAGTGTATCCTCTATTTAATCCAAAATGTGTAAGTCACAGAGTGGGAGAACTTACCGCAGCCCCGAAAATCCCGAATTGAGCAATGCTGGCATACTGTGATTTGCATATTTCTTGCTGAAAGGGCACAGTATACTGATAAAGCTTCAGGAATTTCCTTTCCATCCAAATTCCCTCAGTAGGCTACAAACTGGGCAAAACATTTTCCTCAAGATTTTTCTTTCCTGTTTTTGTATATGTTTAATTAGCGATCTGCCCCCAATGATGAGTGTTTCAGAGGCGTATAATGCCTCGGGATTGATTACCGTGTTGTAATGTCGTGATTTTGCTTTACTGAAAATGGATTTCTTATTACAGTACACCTGATCTAAATGATTATGTAGGCTCTTAGCAATTTAGAGATTATTATTGCTATTATTATTATTATTATTACTTACTTTTATCGTTGTGGCCACTAGGGACCGCGAGATCTCAGCTGTTTTTGTTCTTGTAGGCCCTCCACGCCTTCATCCTTTCGGAATGGGATGTCTTCCTTTTATCCGAGTGGTTGGTTGGTTCCTCAGTTTAGGGGCTGCGACAACGCGGTCATGTAGCCTCGTGTAGGCTACTTTGGGTGTGTGTAGAATCTGTCTGATAACCTGTGTTAATTGTGATGGTTGTATTAGTGTGTGTATCTGATTTTAATTCAAGTAAGGACTGCAACTTTGAATCTTTCAAATAGTTCCTCCTTTTGCCGCCAAACGCCACCGTCAACGACTACTAGGCCTAGTTCAGAACTTAGCTACTATAGACGCCACCGCAATCAGCTCTTGGCAACGAACGTAGGAACCTAAGAGCGTTGTTTACTTTCTTAACCTATACAACTTAGCTTCACACAGGTGTAATTAGTGGAAGGTTCTTTAACATGCCATAAATCTTATGACATGGGACCGCCGGCTTTACTTCCCCTCCGAAGGAAGGCATACTGAAGGGATTTTAACGCTCTTAAAAAATCCGACGGCTTCGGCCGGGTTTGAACCCGCTATCTTGGGCATAGAAGCTCAGCATGCTACCGACTACGCCACCGAAGCCGCCTTCATGCGAGTGGGTTTTACTTCCACTCGATGAACCTGACGGAGTTTTTGTTTCAATGGGGTTCTGAGCAAGATATCCGATTCAGAAATTTCGAACTTAACAAGTCCTTATCCATTTCCACCAGCCAAAGAGGCATCACCTTTAAACCTCGGAAGTAGGAGAATCTACTGACTGGCATTCTGAGGAGGTGGGCATAGAATGGTATTCCCCGTTTCAGGATTACACTTGAGATCTTTTCAGTGTGGAAGTATATTTATGAATTACTCCAGAGCTTGTAACCCCCATCTTTGAACTTAGTACCAAGAATTTTCCTAATGATCTTTCTTTTCCTTAACTGCAAGTCTCTCGATCGGGTCAGCTGCGCGGTTTGTTAGGCATTCCGCTGCATATAGTGCGTCCGGTCTAACCACAGTTTGATAGTGTCTTAACTTTCCATTCCTAGAGATGGACTTTTTATCGTCCAGTTGGTGTGTGAGGCGGAAGACTGTTTCGAATTTATTGACTCATGTTGAGATGGCAAACTTTTCAGATTTATTATTATTATTATTATTATTATTATTAACAATAAATAATGATAATAATTACTAGGTAGACTATACAGTACATAACAGTCCTTTGAAGTCAAGTATAAATGGCATGTGGTGTGGCCTTACTTGAGACAATGAAGCTATGACTAAGAGGAATGGAAGCTAGTAACATTTCAAGACAGGAGTGGTTCTAAAAGTGATTAACCTTCTCATCAATTCCCTTTCATAAGCAGCGGTGAGTTCTCATAATTTCATAAACTTAAGGTCGTTAGAACGTGCCCATTGGAAACAGGAAGCCAAACCCAGACGATTACGTTAGAAGTTCCTCCCCTGGTTGCCTTGAAGTTAATTGTCTCCTCTCATATGACAAGCAATCATGTGCGATGCCCACTATCTTCTTGGAATGTGTCATGCCACTGGAATGTTAAAACCTTCTTAAGACATTCCTTCAAAATGTTGAAAGTTGTCACAACGAAACAAAGTAGGCTATGTACTCAATTGAATTAGAATACCCGAAGTGAATCCTGACCGATTCACCCGAGGATTTGAATGCTTTTCTAAATACTATGGACTCCGTCTTGAGGAAAGAATTCATGTTGAAAATCAATAAATGTAAAAGAAAAATAACGGAATTCAGCCGAAATAAATTAGAAACCCCTATTGGACGTCAAATTGGCAGGTGAAAAGCTGATGGAAGTAGCAGACTTCTGTTACTTAGGAAGCAAAATAACCAGTGATGGTCGCAACAAAGAGGAAATATAAAGTAGTTTGGCTCTGGCAAGGAAAGCATTTCTACAGAAAAGGAATCTGTTGACATCAAAATAGATTTAGGTATTATGATGTCATGTTTGAAAGCCTTCGTCTGAAGCGTGGTGCTCTATGGAAGTGAAACTTGGACTGTTGGTGCAGCAGAAAAGAGGAGAATAGAAACATTTGAAATGCGGTGTTACAGGAGAATGATGAAGATCAGATGGGTGGATATTATATAGATAGACTATAATATATTTTACGAGAGATTGTGGAAAATCTCCGCACTCCTCACGTGTGTGGAATTCCTACCCACTAAAAACCACGCACCCTTTTCATCCTGACAGTCCGTCCTGGAACCTCTCTCGCATTACTTCAGGACGGTATCGATTTAATAAGCCTTTTGAGCCTCTTTCATTTAATTCAATATAACTCTGACGTTCATGAGTACGCGGATTGTTTCTGTATACATTTTGTTTAAGATTCCCCCTCGAGTAAACATCGCAGGGCACTGAAACTTACGAACACATTTACCAGAAGACTTCTTCTTGAGATTATATGTTTTATCAAGGAAAATACGATTTTTTGTTCCATACCTAACCATGTTAACGGGATACGAGATACCCTACAATAATTCACCACAAGTCGAAATTATCTCAACTAAGGTATCATGCCAGCTCTGTACGTAATACATGTAATGCCAGCATTCTGGGCTTCCCGAAACGATGTTGTATAACGGTAGATGCTAGTCAACTGGCGCTGACTCCCAAGCTCCGTTCTATAGGGCTCGCACTATCGAATGGGTAGGCTAACATTAATGACGGCGATTATGTGTGTTCTATCTTGTTCAAATTGGAACATACAGTAGAGTCCATCCTTGACATAAGTAATTAGCGGCTTCGGTGGCGTATCTGGTAGTATGTTGAGCTTCTATGCCCAAGATCGCGGGTTCAAACCCGGCCGAAGTCGTCGGATTTCTTAAGAGCGTCTAAAAGTAAAGCCGGATGGCCCATGTCATAGATTTATAGCATGTAAAAGAACCTCCCACTAACTACAATTGTGCGAAGAAAAATTCGTAGATTAGATTTGATTTGATTAACGCTCTATAAGTTCCAACGTTCAGAAGCCTCCGTGGCTTAGGCGGCAGCACGCCGGCCTCTCACCGCTGAGTCCGTGGTTCAAATCCCGGTCACTCCATGTGAGATCTGTGCCTTTCAAAACGGAGGCAGACAGGTTTTTCTCCGGGTACTCCGGTTTTCCCTGTCAAAATTTCATTCCAGCAACACTCTCCACTATCTTTTCATTTCATCTGTCATTCATTTAATCATTGCCCCAGAGGAGTGCGTCAGGCCTCGGCAGCCGGCACAGTTCATATCCTCGCCGCTAGATGGGGGGCTTCATTCATTCCATTCCTGACCCGGTCGGAGACTGGAAGCAGGCTATGGATTTTCATTTCAAGTTCCAACGTTCGCAATCAGGTGCTCGTTGCTGTGGTAACTAGTAGCCAAGTTTACAGCTAGGTGTCCTTGGCGGTAGCATTTGGTACCAAATGTAGGAACTACTTTAAATTGATCGTCCGCAGTTCTTACCTGAATTACAGATAACACCAGTTATCAGACAGATTCTACACATACCCAAAGTAAACGGGGCTACATGACTGCGTTGTTGCAGCTCCTAAACTGAGGAACCAACCAACCATCAATGCAAAATATTTGAAGTGTAAGTATACTAGAACAAGGAATTTCGATAACAGTATATAACAATATCTAGATCCTAAATTTTAATTCCGGAGCAGTTCCTTTTGCTTGATAGCATACTAGCACAATGCACGAGAACACCAAACAATATAACAGCAAAAATATAGTATATTGACTTTCAGGGGCAATGAATTAAACTCAGCTATTTTTCTAGGTGTATTGCTGTGTCTTGTGTGGGATTTCGCCTAGGAACACCAAGATAGGCTCATAAGCGGGCTCTAGGTGTCCGTGCCCAGACCCCCACAGGAGTAGCGAACTGCGCTCTACCTCCCTGCTTATGACGCGCAAAGACGCTTCTTTACTGCTAGAGCTTAAAGTTCAAGCAGCCTTTCACCTCCTTATAAAGGCTTCCAAAAGATGGTAGGCCTATACAGTTAAATCTCGATAAAGCAATATTCATGGGGCCATGAAAATGATATTGTTATGGCAGGGTTATTGTTGTAATGAGGTTTTGTTAACAGTGACTACTACAGTACTGAACCTTAAAGGGCAGAATATACGATAGTGACTCTCTGATGAGAAATAATTTTAAAAGATAAATAATGAAACACATTTTGTTCACTCCATTTAGGGCCGATAACCGAGATGTTAGGCCCCTTAAAACAACAATTATCATCATCATCACTCCATTTATTAGTAGAGTATCTTACTCTTGTGCACAGAAGAATTCACTTATTTTCCTTAGTTTCTTTTTAGCCTATTTTCGATTTTGAAAAAATAGGCTTATGAGATCACCTTTTGTCCGTGTGTGTGTGCGCGCGCGTGTGTGTGTGTGTGTGAGAGAGAGAGAGAGGTGTGTGTGTGTCCCCCCTAATAAATTCTAAACGGCTGGAGCGATTTCGATGAAACTCGGTAAGTTCATAGCACTATTCTGGGCGACCCAGACCGTACCCTTCAAATTTTGTTACGTCTCATCAATCCAAAATGGCGGCTGTGCGAAATATTTCACCAGCATTCAATATCTCCGAAACTATTTCCGATATCTCCCTGGAATTTATTACGGTGATTAAGGGAACTACTAGAAGTTGACCTATGTGACTTTTGAAAAACTGGTAACTACGAAACCAACATGGCGACCACGCGAATTCGCGACTTTTAAATAGACGTTTCTCCCGATTTAACCAACCAAACGCAATACAACTTGGTACAGTATATGTTTATACACATTGTAATGCACCGATATCTAACTTCGTTCAATTGTTTACATAACCACAAGATGGCGGATGTGCGAAATATTTAACCGGCATTCTATATCTCTGAAACTATTAGCGGTATCACCATAAATTTTTTTACGGAGATAAAGGGCACTACTGGAAGTTCATCTATAAGACTTTAAAAATCCGGTTAACTACAAAATGAACATGGCGGCCAAGCGAATTTGAAAATGTTAAATAGACCTTTCTGGCGATTTAGTGGTCCAAACGCAATGAAATCTGGTACAGGAAATGTTTATACATATTGTAATACACTGGTATCAAATTTAGTTCAATTGTTTACATAACGTCAAAATGGCGGCTGTGCGAATTTTAAAATTAAGTTATTATTTCTTGTGTCGTAATCATGCGATCGAAGTGAACGTTTGAATAATGAACCTACGCAATAATTTCACTTTAATGGTACATGACTCTATGGCCTATACATTTAACAATCCAACATGGCGACCATCCGATATATTTAGGCGGCTCTGAATATCTGCGAATCTATTATAGCAATCAAACTGAATTTTTTATGATCATATGATCGATTGAAGTTTGAATGCTACACGTACACAATAATCTTCATGTAACAGAACATAAATCTAGGACCTACAAATATATAATCCAACATGGCGACATCCGAAATATTTAGTCGGTTCTCAATATCTACGAATCTATTACAGCAATCAAACTGATATTTTGTATGTTGATAGTGGCAATTAACATAAGTAGGATATATGAAAATAGGCTGTATAGTTCTTCTCGGAACTACTTGTTTTCTTAACGATTATCTAGTAAATATTTGTTCCGCTCAAACACTGCGAATTGAAGATGCTAGTTGCTAAATAATTTCCAACTGCATACCATCGTAATATTTCTCCGCGTCTGACCAAGAGAACGGGAATCATGTCAAATGGACCACGAACGGCGCCGATTGCGTAATATCGCAATACAGTAACTTCCCGCAATGGCACCCATAGCCTAGCTGGTACGGTGGCTGTCGGGCTGGCAAAGAAGTCGCATTCGTCGCATTGGCTGGGTCTGCAGGCGAAATAGAAGGCCGAGTGGCAGGACTCTATCGAGCCTTCGGAGGCTGAGAAGTCCGGCATTATGAGACTTTTCAAGATTTCCCGGATGTAATAAAGAAAACTCCCGTATATTTCCCGCATTTTTCTGGGGTCACTAAAATTCCCATACATTTCCCGCAAATCCCGTATCACTCGACACCCTGAATATGGTCACATTCTTAGAAGCAAAAAATAGCAAGATTACAGAAACGTTGTCTTCGTTATAACAGGGTGTTACTAATATTACTAATATTACATCATCGTTGTAATGAGGGGTAACTAACACAGTAAACATAGGAAATCAGCAAGGACCATATAAAATTATCGCTGTACGCGGCTTTATAATTGTATCGGTAATCGTTTTGACTGTATTGGCTACATGGGTGTATATAAGGGGGGTGCTGAGGGGGCTCCAGCACCCCCCCCCCCGAAAAAGCTAATAAAAATTAAGTGAAAGTGTTGCTTTGGTAAGAGCACAAAATAATTGTAAATTTGGTTGTACCCTAATCTTAACTTATTGGCTAAGTTATAAACAATATTAAGATTGAAGTTAGACTTATTCGTGGTGTAGTGGGTAGGATTCTTCACTACCACCCCGGAGGTCCGAATTCGATTCCCGGCTCTGCCAAGAAATTTTAATTTTAGTCTGAGGGCTGGAACGGGGTACACTCAGCCTTGTGAGGCAAAACTGTGAATTCCACAGTACGGTACTTTTGAGAAATAAATTACCAACTTGTAAAAGAAAAACTGTTTACCTTTTTGCTCAGTAAATTGACAAATATTTAGATATTTGCCATTCATTCTCCATAGATCATAATAGAAAATTCATTAAGTATAACATGTTATTAGCCTACTTTTCACATTTTGCAAAAATGAGGAAAAAGTAGACTTATGAGATCGGGCAAATGTGTGTCTGTCTGTCTGTCTGTCTGTCTGTCTGTCTGTCTGTCTGTCTGTCTGTCCTTCTGTCTGTCTGTCTGGCTGTGTGTGTGTCCCCCCTATCAACTCCTAAACGGCTGCAGCAATCGAAACAAAATTTGGTAGGAGTAAAGATCTATACCTGAATATCTCACGGCCATATTTGAAAATGATGTCAGTGCTACCAACTGGTAAATAATCGCAATTGAAATTTGAGCTCCATGTTGGATATCTTGGAAAGTATGAATGGGAGCTATTTCAAAATTGGCACACGTACAGATCATAATATTTCAGTTTAATTTCCAGGAGGCCAAACATGACAGTGGTGCCAAAATGATTATAAGCCTCCTGATAGGTCCAATTTTTAAATGCATATAACTTCTACACTATCAAGCGGAATTCAACCAAATTTCGTATGGTGTATGTGTACATAACCAGATATGACTGAGCGTATTCTTAAGACCTACCAGGGCTGCCAACTGTTAATAAATGCTCCTAATTTATTTTATCCAAATACCAATATATCAGAAAGTATGCAAGCCGACAGCTTTAAACGATGCACACGTATAGTACCTGACATTCTATATTAATTTGGAGTAACTTACATACGTCAGTGCTACCAACATGATTCTAAGCCTGCTGACAGGTCCAAATTTAAATACATGTAACTTCCATACTATCATTTGGATTTCAACCAAATTTCGTATGTGCTATGTGTACCATAACAGATATGACTATGCGTATTCTAAGGAGCAACCAGGGCTGCCAACTGTTAATATGTGCTGTCCCTATTTTTGTTACCCTAATATCAATATATCAGAAAGTATGCAAGCCAATAGCTCTAAACTTTGCACACGTATAGTACCTGGCATTCTAGACGAATTTGGAGTAACTAATATACGTCAGTGCTGCCAACATGATTCTAAGCCTGCTGATAGGTCCAATTTTAAAATGCATGTAACTTCTATACTAACTAATGGATTTCATTCAAAATTGGCACAACAATAGATCATATTATTTCAGATTATTTCTGACCAATGCATGCATAACATTGTTGCCAACATGATTTTACGCGCGCTGTTAGATCCAATGTTTAACTGCATGTAACGTCCATGCTATCCAGTGGACTTCAACCAAATTTTGTATTTAGTACCGTAAGAGACGGAACTAAGAATATATTCAGTCATCAGGGCTGCCAACTGTAGTGCTCTATTAGGATACATTATGCCAGGTATACAGTATTTCGGACGAATTGGAAATTTCGATATTAGCAACTTAATTTCGTCATTATTCTAGATAGGTTCATATTCTGTAGAATAATCATTGGCATGAAAAGTAGGCTGTATAGTTCTTAACGGAACTTCTTGTTTGTGTGTTGTGATGTATTTTACAACCTTTTTGTTTCGCCAGTAATTGTAGGCTATATAAACTTTGAATCTTATCTAAAATAATTACACAAAGTTATATTCTCTAAGATATTGGATGATATTTCTAGATATTTTGCGGTGACAATCTCGTGAGAATACTCACAATTTTCCGGGGTAACCCACCCCCACTCCAAAAAAATTGTATATACGCGCCTGATTAGCTATTACGGCCAAGGAATCAGGAGACGTCCCTGTTATTTTCCATTATAGATAGTTGGGCTATAGAACGCAATGCGGCTAAGAGCCAAAATGGTGGTTAAGCATGCCTAGTCCTTATAGATTCCGGTGTAAGGCACGTGTATCTCACACCAAGGATGAACTTAACACGGTCCATGAGCAGAGGTAAGCCACACGGAGGGAGAAGGTCAACAAGTCCATCATCCCGCGAGATGGATGCGCTGGTCCATTACCACCATAGTACGGTACCATTATCATGTCCCATTAAGTGTGTTCGACTCGTAAATGTCTTCATTAGATCTGTTACGACAGGCATTGCCTTGTCACCTTCACACAGACAAAACGAATTGGGCACGTGATTCTCCTGAACGCTAACGTGTTCGCCTGTTGTGCCCAAGCTTTCAGGATCGATGATGATGATGATGATGATGATGATAATTGTTGTTGTAAGGGGCCTAACATCTGGGTTTATTTTATTTATTCGTATCAGAAGTATACATTTTACATTTTAAAAATATGGTACTTAACAATGCGCATAGCCTATCAAATCGTTTCTGTCCAAAATTTTGCCAAGTCACGGGCATTAGGTGTCGCAGCCATCAAGTCCTCCGTTGTGCAACTTAAAGGACACTTAATGCAGTTCATGAAATCTACCAACACCAGTGCGAAGCCTGTTCAATGACTTCCACGTAGACCAGTGTTCCTCATGTCCTGGAGGGAGATGTTCAATTGGTAGCATCCAGCCATCAAGTTGAGTATTTCCAGATCTCCATAATCTTAACCTTGTGGACTTCATGTAAATTTTCTGTTGTACTCAGGAAACTCCTCCTAGACCTCAGTCGTCGATGGGCAGGTTCATATCCATACAATGGGTGTGCGCATGAGGTAATTGCTTTGGTTTTCTCAGTCATGGCTGCAACTTCTCTTCTAATATCTGGTCGGGCAATTCCAGCCAAACAGTAGATTCTATCTCGTGATGTTGGTCTCAAACAGCCAGTGATAAGTCGGCATGTTTCATTAACCCTTTGACCGCCAGCCATATACGCGGTGTCCGTACCCTATACTTCCAAGGCCTAATCTGCACTTTTTACTCTGCGGTAAATTATACGTAATAACTTCTGAACTATTTATGTATATTGGATGATCTTTTATTGTTTTGAAGGTAATGCTCCGGGCGTTTTATTAATGTGACTTAATGTACTCTTATTCTATAATTTATATTAAATGGAGTGATAATTGAAATAAATATTTACTTTAAAAATTTAAAAGGAAATTCATGATCAAAAATCGTTAAGAATAAAAAATATTTTTAGTATCGAAAACTGCTTTATTTTAGAGAGGTGATGTTTCCAATATCACATACTGTAGTCTATAAAAATTTGAGCTTTCTATAAAATATTACAGCTACAATAATTTATTATCATTTTTGATGTGTAACATCTTTCCGCTCGGTTGCTGGATAGTTTTGTGGGAGTGATTTTGAAAATTGGGGACGGAAGTGGATCGGAACGATCGAGCTGGCAGTGGTGGATCAAACGGAAGTATGCACTGCCCGCTCGATCGATCAAACGGAAGTGTACTAGCTGGCAGTGGTGGACAACGGAAGTATGCATTGCCCGGTCGATCGATCGAATGAAAGTGTGCCCTAGCTGGCAGTGGTGGATCGAACGGAAATATAAGACGCACTGCCAACTCGATCGATCGATCCAGCTGGCACTGGTAAGAGCGCGGTGTTGAAAATTGATACCATGACGCACTCTCGGCCATGTGGAATGTATATGACATACTGAACGGAAAACGCTCATGTGAACTCTGGTGTCAAGTGATTTAAACAAATGACATGGTACATGTTCGAAGTCTTCGTTTCAGTATTTAAATGGTAAAATGCCTTAATATCAAACATTGTAAGTAGTCGGCATTGCATTGGCATAAGGCATTTTAAGCTCAATGTCACTCAGGAACATTATCGAAACAAGCAAAATATAAATGAAACTTAATTCCGTAATGCAGTATTATTGGAACGTGGAAATAAGTCACCATCTTGTGCACAATAGTTGCGAAGTCGAAAAAGCCGTGGGGTTATTGCGTATGACTGTGAATCTAGAGATCTTGGGTTCGAATCCTGGGCTGTGTGGATATTTTTGCTAGCAGATTATCATTTTAAACGATATTTATCATATCAATATGACTCATTTTAACAGAATCCATATGAAATTACGTGTTGGTCTGTGAATCAAGAGGACCTGTTTATAAGGAATTTAAGGTTATGAGCTGTGTCTAGTCTATTAATCTAGTTGATCCATATCGTATTCTTTATTTAGGCTAGTGCTGGTGGAAGCTACAAATCATCTAATAAAATGAGTTCCGTATAACAAACTACAATATTTGTAAAACACTCCCTTTTACAATAGATTAATATTTGTGCCAATAATACTATAAAATACTGGTGTATCAACAATTTCACGAGAGGTTTCTTCTATGTCAGATGTTACACATCACATGCGACTACTGTAAGGCTCGTAATTTTTTATTACTGTCACATTAATTTTTTTAAATTCTTACATTATATGCAAATGGCTGCAGTTCCAGGCTAGTTTTAAGTAAAAATGTTTACTAATGTCTATCTCACTACTTCACACAAACTGAACACCCCAAAATTCACTTTTTGGATGAAAAGAAACTAACTTATTTACCTAATATTTACACATGTTTATTTCGCGCCCTAGCAATTGTGATTAGAAAGGCACAAAAGATGTACACTCTTATTACATTCTTTACAAATGTATCTGGTGTTTTTCCTTCTACCACCTCGAATTGTACTAATCTTGCTGTATATGGAACAATTGCGTTCTTTTTTTTTTTTTTTTCGGTAAAAGGTGAAAGGGTTCGTTGCCCGCCCGCGATAGCTGAATTTGCGCTTGGTTACTCAGCAGCAAGTCCCTCAGTGTGACAAACTTGAAAACTTGTTGTATATAGTCTTATTTAATCCACTACTAGACCAAAACATATATTGTGAACTACAGTATAACCCCTCAAATCCGAACTAATTGGGGCTGTAGCCTGTTCGGATTTCAATTTGTTCGGATTAGCCGAAATATATCCATAACATAATGACCATCCCTCGTTACGGTATAGGACTGTATCCTACACTGAGCGAGGCAAGCTGGTTTGGCGCAAACAGCGATCGTGAAATAGTGAGCCTGGTCCAAAGTCAACATGACGGCAATGTAGCTAATGACAGTGAGGAAGAAGAAACTTCAGCAGACAATGTGACTTACACTGAAGCTGCATCTGCTGTTGACATCGCATTGTGCTTCGTAGAACAACACGCAACAGCCACGCCAAACGATGTCATCTTACTGCGACGCTGGCGCGCAATTGCCTCCGCGGGAAGGTTTTGTCACTTCTACAATATTGAAGATAACTGATTTCAAGTGAAAGATTAAGTGATATTTTGTGTGTTTCTATTGCTATTTCATTGTTTTAGCAAAGTGATTACCTACGGAATAATAATAACCAACGTTTTCGTTTCTCAATCCTGGATGGGATAAGTAGTCTATGTAGGCACTTTTACACTATGTTAACTGTACTTCTGTTAATTTTTCAACTAATTATGTAAAATGCAGTCATAATGCAGAGTATATGATTGTTTTATGACTAAATAAATAAGTTTCCCTTTTTTGCGTGTATCTTTTCAAACTTCAAACTGTCGAAAGATCCTCGTTCGGATTACCCGGGATTTCGGATTTTCGGGGTTCGGATATGAAGGGTTTCACTGTATTAAATCGAATAAGTAACTTGGAAAATACATTGGCATTTTTCAGCTGAACTCCGATTGTCCGATCAATCGGACGTTGGCGGTCAAAGGCTGAAGAGAAGTGTCAACTTGTTTAGCATGACTGGAACTGGACCAAAAAGGACAAGCATACTCTGCAGCGGAGTAACACAGAGCCTGAGCTGTAGTTCTCATAGTCTTTGGCTGTGTACCCCAGTTGGGTTATCGACCCCTAATGGTTTGGGTGATACTGAAAATGTCAATGAAATTAAACTAAAACTAAAACTAACAACATACAGTAGAACTTCCATAATTCGAAATCTTCTTTAATTCGAATTTTTCTCTTGGACCCTAGCATTTTATATACAATCAATGCTAAAAAAAAATCGTGGATAATTCGAAGCTTTTAGTGTAAAAAGCCGATCGGAAGCCAAACAGTTGGGACAATTCCAGAAAAAACAGTTCCGAGTGCAGTCCCAAGCAACAAACCAGATCACAGAACTTACGCGTTTTTTTTTTTGACAGTAGTTCTGTTTTCCGTTCCTTAAATTTGTTAGATTCTTTTGTGATGGCTGAGAAACTAAATTGTAGGAAAGAGGTAAAAATCTCAAACTATTTTGAAAAACAATAGATTTCTCTAAGACTTAACTAAATTGCTGGATTACTACTGTCGTTAAATAGGTGAATAGTACATATTGGTTTTATTTTTCATTTGAAACTTTTGAAGTTATTCACGATACAGTCATTATAAGGTACCGTTGTCTGTTAATCTGCTTTGTTAAACGTAAATCATTATCTAAATGTAATACAATATATTTTCTCTACCCTTTCAAAGAACTTTCTTAATTCGAATGTTTGGATAATTCGAATTTTTATACTGGTCCCTTGTGGTTCGAATTATCCAAGTTCCACTGTACTTACAAACTAGAAGAAGAAATAGAAAACTAAAATAAGATTAAGGTAATCAAAAGTCAGGAGGAAAGGAATTGCCCTTAACACGCGAAGAATGAGAATTAAGGGACTTGGAAGAGAGGAGAGCCACGAAAAGTAAAGAGGAGAGGGACCACCCCAAAGGCACTGGAAGAAGGAGGAAAACCGGACCCAGCTCAGAAAGCCCTTGCAGTCGCCAAGGCACGTACTCACCAGACGTGAGCCCTTGAGGGTGTAGCATAATCCAGGGTGCACCATAAGTGGTGGGGCTACACACACCCTGCCTCCTTGAGGATCTTGAGCAGAAGGCAGGAGATAAAATGAAACGAAAACAAGAGTTCTGACCCCTCGAAGAATGAGGAATCAGGATAGATGAGACAAGGGCCAATTTTATTTATTTATCGTGTGGCTTTTAGTGCCGGGAGTGTCCGAGGACATGTTCGGCTCGCCTGAGTCTGTAGCTGCTTCCAGCGGACGCCCTTAGGGTGAGCTACAAGTTCCGTTCAATTTCAAGTAGTTCCAACTTTCGCCACTGGTTATCAATGATACCTAGTGGTGAGCGTTAGAACTTTGATAGAGCGTTCCGACGAAATCTAACCTAACAATTTAGCTACACACATGTTTAGTCTGTGGAAGGATATTTTACATGCCATAAATTTATGACATGGGACCGCCGGCTTTACTTCCCCTCCGAAGAAAGGCATACTGAAGGATTTTTAACGCTCTTAATAAATCTGACGACTTCGGCCGGGTTTGAACCCGCTATCTTGGGCACAACAGTTCAGCATGCCACCAACTACGCCACTGAAGCCCCTACAAGGGCCAATTAAAGCGGGAAAGTGAAAGACTCCCTAGGCCTCAGATACCCTAATACCACCTGGGTCGGAAGAGAACAAGAGTTGACCAAGGGAGGACGAATGAAAAGGCGATAGTGAGGCTGAGCTGGAGACCCGAGGTAGCCAAACCACGTCCCACTAGTCGTGAGCCCCTGGGGGGGGTTGCAGGATCGAATCCTGGCACTGTCAGTTGGCATTCAACAGTGGGCAAATGTGAGGGAGCCGTGTCAGTTTATTTACTGGTACGTTAAAGATCCCCTTCGTGGCAAAATCCAGTCACCTTTGCATCTCTAAAAGGTTCAGGAGTTAAAAGGGAAATAAAACCCATATTATTACTAGGCCTATTATAATTATTATTATTATTATTATTATGGAGTTTGAAGCCATTTTTCAGTGTTGCCTTAGTAAACAAAAGTTTGGTGCTTTTCAGTCGGTCAACACGAATGTACCCAAATGTGATGAGTTATTCCCTGATCCTGAAAATAAAAATACATGAGAATAATAAATACACTAGGATGACCAGTTTCGATCGTCAAGCGATCATCATCAGATCCATTACATTTAGACTCGGCGGCTTCGGTGGCGTAGTTGGTAGCATGCTGAGCGTCTATGCCCAAGATCGCGGGTTCAAATCCGGCCGAAGCCGTCGGATTTTTTAAGAGCGTTAAAAATCCCTCAGTATGCCTTCCTTCGGAGGGGAAGTAAAGCCGGCGGTCCCATGTCATAGATTTATGGCATGTTAAAGAACCTTCCACTAATTACACCTGATCACTTTCGTGATACTTTCAATGTTTAGCTTGGCCCATTTGTCGGTCAAATTTTGTTTTTTGTTACCGAGATCCCCGAATGGTAATTATTTCTTTGTAAATGTATTAATTGCTTAAACCAAATGCATAATCTTGTTATCAATCACCTATTCATAGATATCATAGTTCTCACCTTGAGTGTTCCAGTCGCTCGCTACCTCAAGCTTCCTCACTCCCGGCATACACGGCATCTACTGGTTCATCTGCTGTCTGCTGATCAGGGTCGACTGACGTCACCCTGACTTTCGTTCGACCAATGGCAGGTCTTTGTCTGGTCGGGCAATCTCCAGCTTCGAGATTGTTCCATGATCACTATTTAAGACGCCACTTGCTGGTGTTCTTCACCACTTCTGATCAATCATAACTTCTGATCACTTCAACCTGCTGGTCACCGCTACTGCATCTCATGACACCATCGCTAGTCTCTACGCTACCTTGCAGTTACGTCACTAGATCTGCACCCTGACGTATTGCACAAGATGACAAGAATAATT
This sequence comes from Meconema thalassinum, assembly GCA_946902985.2. Taxonomy (NCBI): domain Eukaryota; kingdom Metazoa; phylum Arthropoda; class Insecta; order Orthoptera; family Tettigoniidae; genus Meconema; species Meconema thalassinum. The sequence goes on from OX336396.1 coordinate 242,766,611, forward strand.
CCCAGCTGTCGTACTCTTCAAGCCGTACCTTAGATGGGGTACTTTGATTCGTCTTTCGAAGTAACTGCAGTCCTTTCGGCCGCCAACGAATTTTCAAAATGCTACTGGATCACCACTTGGACGCTATAAGTGTCATTCCTTCGCAAGAGAAGAAGAGAGAGTTGACCTTTTTATCAATTGTGTACTTATCTCTAGGCCATGTACGCCTCCTTCAGAAGAAACTGTGAGGACTTCTTGATTAACGCTTATGCTAGCTGGAACTTTTAAGGAGCTGGCTCTTCAACCCTTTGAGAAGATAAGTTCAATTTTATGAAGAATTTAAATTAAACTAGTTATCTTACACTCTTAATCAGTTTTATGGTTCTTTTTTTATAAGGTGCATTTTTTTTTATGTTAAGCTCAACTTCTCTCGAATTAAGCAAGCTTGTTTCATTGGCATTTCCTTAGTCTGGGTTTCTGTCATCAGGCCCTCACACTTTGTTCCATTTATAATTATTCATTTCTGTGATAAGCACTTAAGTGCAATTTGTTTATTGGTTATAAATTTATTATTAGAAATAAACATTGTTAATGTGTGATTACCTACATTGGTTTTCTAGTGATGTATTTCATGCCCACTACGCCGCACCGCTTCAGTCTAATTTTCTTGACCAATTGTAGTTATTTTGTCCAGGCTCTCGCCTGATGCGTTCTCCCGTATGGGGAAGTTTTAAGGCAGAACTTTTCTCCATATTTTTGGTGCCTCACCCCCGGGAAACATATCTGTTGCACCCTGGGAAGGTTACAAGTTTCATATCTTGAATTTCACATTAACAATTTTTGTTCATTGTGTTTCAACACTAATTCACATTGTAAGTTTCAGCCTGAGGCGCATGTTCAGCAGAGGAGGAGAGAAACGTAAGCTAAGCCGGTTTCTTCCGCATCAGACTAAACCTTACTACCTAGCAAGCTGTTATCCTCTGGCTTCCAGTACTCGAAGTCACAATATTGACGTGAGTAACAAACAACTTTTAACATGCCTAACCTTGATGAAAAACTCAGCAACGCCAGAGCCTCTTGTAAGGGCAAGCTCACACGGTTTCGTACTTTCTTAACGGAGCTTGAACCCCAAGAGCGTAATCTTGACATAATTTCGCAGAGGCTTAATAATTATGAACAAGCCTTTGAGAAATATGATGAGATACTATGCAGTATAGAAACTCAGCATCCGGACCAGCAAAGTGATAGGTTGGAAGTTGAAAAGTTATACTATCAGGGATTTGCTGAAGCTAAACAGCTTATTAGGGCTTTAACTTTAAAAGAAAAACAAGAAGATCAAACTTCTGCAGCATCTTCTACATCTTCTTCACGCATTATACTACCCAAATTAGAAATACCCAAATTCACTGGTAAGGACATAGAATGGGAGCCATTTTTTGAATTATTCAATTCTTAAGTACGTGAGAATACTTCTATACCAGTAATTCAAAAATTTCACTACTTGCGTCTGGCAGTTCAAGGCAACGCACTTAACCTGATTCAAGCACTTTCTTTGACCAGTGATAATTATGAAGTTGCTCTGAATCTTCTTAAGGATAGATATGGGAACATTCGTTTATCTATTCAACGCCATATACAAAGCTTATTCGAGTTACCTAACGTGCAAGCAGATAACAGTTTATCACTTCGTAAGTTGATTGACACTGCAGAGCTACACGTCAGAGCATTGTCCAATTTAAACCAACCTGTAAATCACTGGGATTTATTTCTAGTTCACCTCATTTCTGCAAGATTGGATGCAAATACATTAAAAGCCTGGGAAACAGAACTTTCCCAGAATTTGCAATGCACTTATGAGGCGATTATCAACTTTTTGAAGGCTAGAAGCCAAGTCTTTTCCGCCATAGCTAATCAAAAAACTAGTAGTTCAGATTCAAAAGCCTTCTCAAAAGATAAGGTTAGCAGCTCTAATCAAAGAATTTTAAGATCACAGGCTCTTCCTGTTGATGCTCGGTCACCTAACCAAATGCAAACGTGCGGTCTGTGTCAGCAATCGCATAATTTATACAATTGTGATGAATTTAAATCTTTATCAGTAGATGAAAGACGAAAGTTCATTACGAACAAAAAACATTGTTTCAACTGTTTGTCAGGAACGCATATGTTAAACAATTGCCGTTCACAACGTTTATGCTTTCATTGTAAGGCTAGACACCATTCCCTTTTGCACAGACATGAAAGATCACGGTTATCAGGACCAAGCAGTTCCAATACCAAGTCTAATTCTGAGACTTCTCAAAATAGTGCGCAGTCGTATGCTCAAAGTTCTACCTCGCTTGGCAAAGTCCAGGTTTTATTATCTACCGTGCAGGTTCTATTGAAAAATTCTCACGGGAAATGGGTATCTGTCAGGGGATTATTAGACAATGCCGCTACCAACAATTTTATTAATGAATCTTTGGTACAAAAGTTAGGCCTCCCAAAACATCCTACCTCAATAGAGGTTACAGGAATAAACTGCTCTAAATCGCAATCCTTAAGCTTTGCTAAAGTGGATCTGAAGGACTCTAATAATCTTGGTACGCAGTTGCAATTAGATTGTTTGATTATCAAGTCTATAGGCAACAATATTCCTGGCACTTCTTATCCTATTCAAAGTTGGAATATCCCGAATTTTGTCCAGCTAGCTGACCCTTATTTCAACAGAGCTTCGCCCGTAGAGCTTCTTTTCAGCTCAAGCGTATTTTGGCAATGTCTTCATTCCAATAAAGTAAAAATTGCTCCTAACGTTTTCTTCCGCGAAACTGATTTTGGTTGGATCGCTACTGGCCAAATATACCGTAATCCTATTCAAACTGTATCGAATTGTTATTTTGTTGGTACCGATTTGAGTCAAGAGCTAACCAAGTTCTGGGATCTTGAGAATGTTCAGGCTACTTCTTCTTCACCTAACGAAATTTGTGAAAAGTTATACAAGGAAACCACTGTCCGTACTGCTGAGGGCAGATTTATAGTAACTCTTCCACGTATTCCTAATCCTCCCGTCATTACGGGCTCGCATCCCAGAGCACTTAGGGCACTATTTGCTATTGAAAATCGGTTCAAACAAGATGCTTCTGTTAAAACTCAGTATGCTTCCTTTATGGAGGAATACGAATCATCCAATCATATGGAGGTAATTTCTAAATCAGAAGAAATTGATCATCCTTTAAATGAAATAGTTTATCTAAATCATCACCCGGTATGGAAAAATTCCTTAACACAAGACAATATAAGAGTAGTTTTCAATGGCTCATCACCAGATTCCAATGGAGTCTCTTTAAATGATACCTTGCAATGTGGTCCCGCGATTCAAACAGATCTCACCTCTGTTTTGCTTAATTTTCGACGGTTTCCTATTGCTGTAATCTCAGATATTAAGCAGATGTACCGGCAGATTCTCGTAAATTCTGAGCAGCAAGATCTGCAAAGAATATTGTGGCGCGATGAGAGTTCCAAACCCATAAAGATATTTAGATTGAAGACTGTGACATATGGCCTGAAGCCTTCAGCCTTTCTTGCGATTCGGTCTCTCCACATTTTAGCCGAGCAAGATGGTCATCTGTATCATCCTTTGGCCTCTGAGTCATTAAAACCGGCATTTTATGTTGACGATTTCTTGTGCTCTTTCCCTAATATTTCTGAAGCACTCCTTGTGTGCGAAGATTTGAAATCCCTGCTCCTAGGAGGTGGTTTTCCGCTCCATAAATGGACTTCAAATTCTACTGAATTTATATCAAAATTTTCATCAGAGGTCCCAGTTGATGAATTTTTTGCTATTCCTACTGATGAAGCAGCCGTAAAAGCATTGGGTGTTTTTTGGTGTCCTTCTTCTGATACCTTCTCTTATCAGGTACATTTCTCAGAATCTCCCCCTGTAACTAAGAGACAAGTTCTGTCAGAAATCGCAAAGATCTTTGATCCTTTGCAATATATTGCTCCTATAGTTATTGTTGCAAAAATGTTCTTGCAAAAGCTTTGGTCATTAAAATCAGACTGGGATGAAAATCTCCCCCTTCCTCTTGTAGAAGAATGGTTAGAGTATCGCAGCAGTTTGCTGGATCTCTCCAAGGTTTCTATACCCCGCCTTTTAATTTCTAATCCCTTATACCAGCAGTATGACCTTCATGTATTTTCTGATAGTTCAGAACGGGCTTATGACTGTTGTGCATACATAGTAGGACGTTCCTCAGCCACTTTCCCTGGATTTTCTAATTTAGTGTGCGCTAAATCAAAAGTTGCTCCACTTAAAACGGTATCATTGCCGAGATTAGAATTATGCTCTGCTTTAATGGCAACAGAATTAGCTACTAAACTAAATGTCAGTTTAAAGTTAAAATTTTCCCGCACATTTTTTGGGAGCGATTCTTCTATTGTATTAGCTTGTATTTCCAAGCCTTCTTCTCATTGGAATACCTTTGTGGCAAATCGCGTTTCTAAGATTCATGAAGTCTCTCATTCTGAACAATGGAGACATGTTCCTAGCCGTGAAAACCCCGCGGATATAATATCACGTGGTTGCACGCCTAAAAAATTGATTTCCTCAGACCTGTACTGGAATGGTCCTCCTTGGCTAAGTCAGGAATCATCTTGCTGGCCTCGCTTAGCTAATCAATTTGCAGAAGAAATACCTGATGCCCGTAATGACCCTGTCACGTCGCATCTTACTTCTACTTCTACTAGTCTTTTTCATAGATACTCTTCATTTGATAAATTGATTCGTGTAGTGTCGTATATCTTCCGATGGAAATATTTAGTAATTGATCAACCATTGAAGCCTCAACCCTTTCTCACCAGAGTAGAGTTAGAATTTGCTACTTGCAAGATTTTGTTACTGGTTCAGCAGGAAGTATTTGCTCCTGAAAAGCAAGCTCTTATAAGTGGTAAAGATTTGCCCAAGTCTAGCAGGCTTTCACCACTCACTCCTTTTCTAGACCAGGACGGTATAATACGTGTGGGTGGAAGATTACCTATGTCTAGTTGTGAGGATGGGAAAAAGCATCCCATCATCCTTCCTTCAAAGCATCCTATCACTACCCTTATAATAAAAAAGTTTCATTACAAACACCTTCATGCTGGCACTCGCACCTTGCTCTGTCTAATTCGTGAACTCTACTGGATCATCAATGGCGTCCATGAGGTTTCTTCTGTTGTCAAAAAGTGTATACCTTGCTTTAAGGATAAACCACGGCCCGCCACGCAGATTATGGGCAATTTACCTCCATTTCGTTCAGAACCTAGTAAGCCCTTCGCTCTTACTGGGATCGATTACGCTGGTCCTTACGTATATCAGACCAATCCCTCTTCATCTAAGCGCAAAATCTTAGGTAAACTTTACATCTCGTTATTTGTATGTATGGTGACGGGAGCTATCCACCTTGAGTTGGTTACGAACGCTTCTGTATCTTACTTTTTGGCCGCCTTTTCTAGATTTGCTGCTAGAAGGGGTGTCCCATCTGAAGTCTTTTCAGATAATGCAAAAATTTTTGTAAGCGCTTCTGATCTCTGGAAAAAAGTGTTAAGTTCCCCTTCTGCTAAAGAAAAAATTTCCAACTTTTCCTATTCTAAAGGTTTCAAATGGCATTTCACCCCGCCTTATGCTCCCCATCATGGGGGCCGATGGGAGTCCTGCATCAAACTTACTAAAAGACAGCTTAAGAAAACTCTTGGTCCTACCATACTTTCTTATGAGGAATTCAACTCTTTAATTATTCAAGTCGAAGGTATTGTAAATTCCAGACCTCTGACTCCTCTTTCAAACGATCCTAAGGATCTTTTACCTTTAACACCCAGTCACTTCCTGATTGGCTGTTCGCTTGCTGCTACTCCGCCTTTGCTGGTTCGACGCTGTGATCCTAACCTACCTATCTTTTGGAGAAAAGTAGAATCTTTGCGCTGTTCTTGTTGGCGCCGATGGAAGTTAGAATATCTCAGCTTGCTAAATAGGCGTGAGAAATGGCGGCTTCCTCAACCAGATGTACGAGTGGGGGACATGGTTCTTCTTCGAGACCATCTCCGCCTCTCGTGTGGAACCTAGGCAGAGTTATTCACTGCCACTTTGGCCGTGATAAACGCGTCAGAGTTGTTGATGTTTTAACTGGTAAAGGTCTTTATACTAGACCCATCTCTGCTACCTCTGTTTTGCCTTTCGAGTCTTAGATTCTCCTCGTCTGTTATCCATGTTTTGCTTTGACTGATTCTTTTGTTTGTTTTCATTCGGAGTTCTCGGAGCATGATCACTTTCGTGATACTTTCAATGTTTAGCTTGGCCCATTTGTCGGTCAAATTTTGTTTTTTGTTACCGAGATCCCTGAATGGTAATTATTTCTTTGTAAATGTATTAATTGCTTAAACCAAATGCATAATCTTGTTATCAATCACCTATTCATAGATATCATAGTTCTCACCTTGAGTGTTCCAGTCGCTCGCTACCTCAAGCTTCCTCACTCCCGGCATACACGGCATCTACTGGTTCATCTGCTGTCTGCTGAGCAGGGTCGACTGACGTCACCCTGACTTTCGTTCGACCAATGGCAGGTCTTTGTCTGGTCGGGCAATCTCCAGCTTCGAGATTGTTCCATGATCACTATTTAAGACGCCACTTGCTGGTGTTCTTCACCACTTCTGATCAATCATCACTTCTGATCACTTCAACCTGCTGGTCACCGCTACTGCATCTCATGACACCATCGCTAGTCTCTACGCTACCTAGCAGTTACGTCACTAGATCTGCACCCTGACGTATTGCTCAAGATGACAAGAATAATTCCCAGCTGTCGTACTCTTCAAGCCGTACCTTAGATGGGGTACTTTGATTCGTCTTTCGAAGTAGCTGCAGTCCTTTCGGCCGCCAACGAATTTTCAAAATGCTACTGGATCACCACTTGGACGCTATAAGTGTCATTCCTTCGCAAGAGAAGAAGAGAGAGTTGACCTTTTTATCAATTGTGTACTTATCTCTAGGCCATGTACGCCTCCTTCAGAAGAAACTGTGAGGACTTCTTGATCAACGCTTATGCTAGCTGGAACTTTTAAGGAGCTGGCTCTTCAACCCTTTGAGAAGATAAGTTCAATTTTATGAAGAATTTAAATTATACTAGTTATCTTACACTCTTAATCAGTTTTATGGTTCTTTTTTTATAAGGTGCATTTTTTTATGTTAAGCTCAACTTCTCTCGAATTAAGCAAGCTTGTTTCATTGGCATTTCCTTAGTCTGGGTTTCTGTCATCAGGCCCTCACACTTTGTTCCATTTATAATTATTCATTTCTGTGATAAGCACTTAAGTGCAATTTGTTTATTGGTTATAAATGTATTATTAGAAATAAACATTGTTAATGTGTGATTACCTACATTGGTTTTCTAGTGATGTATTTCATGCCCACTACCCCGCACCGCTTCAGTCTAATTGTCTTGACCAATTGTAGTTATTTTGTCCAGGCTCTCGCCTGATGCGTTCTCCCGTATGGGGAAGTTTTAGGGCAGAACTTTTCTCCAACACCTGTGTGAAGCTAAATTTTATAGGTTAAGAATGTAAACAACGCTCTTCGGTTCCCTACATTCGTTGCCAACAGCCGACTGCGGTGGCGTCTGGTAGCTAAGTTCTGAACTATTAGTCGTTGAGGGTGGCGCTTGGCGGCAAAAGTAGGAACTAATTGAAATGAAATGTCTGCAGTCTTCACTAGAATTGAAAACAGATAACACACACTAATACAGTCATCACAATTAACACCGGTTATCAGACAGATTCTACACACACCCAAAGTACACGGGGCTACATGACCGCGTTGTCGCAGCCTCTAAACTAAGGAACCAGACAACCAACCACTCTTAAGCTATAAAATCTATGTCTAACAAGTAGTTCCGTGAAGAACTATACAGCCTATTTTCATATATCCTACTTATGTTAATTGCCACTATCACCATACACAATTTCTGTTTGATTGCTGTAATAGATTCGTAGATATTAAGAACCGACTAAATATTTCGGATGGTCGCCATATTGGATTTTATATATGTAGGTCCTAGAGTTATGTACTGTTACATGCAGATTATTGTGAACGTGTAGTATTCAAACTTCAATCGCATAATTAGGACACAAGAACAAACAAGGAGATTTTAAAATTTTTCACAGCTGCCATCTTGAGGTTATGGAAACAACTGAAATAAATTAGATTCCAGTGGATTAACATTCGTATAAGGATTTACTGTACCAAGTTTCACTGCACTCGGATGGTTAAATTGCGAGAAACGTCCATGTGAATATTTATAATTCGCGTCACCGCCATGTTGGATTTGTGATCACCAGGTTATTTAAAGTTCTATGGGTGAACTTAAGTTCATAGCCCCTATGAACATTAAAAAATGCAGTTTGATTGCTAAAATAGATTCGTAGATATTCAGTATCGTCTAAATATATCGGATGGTCGCCATGTTGGATTGTTAAATGTATAGGCCATAGAGTCATGTAGCATTAAAGGAAAATTATTGCGTAGGTTCATTATTCAAACTTTCACTTCGATCGCATGACTACATCACAAGAAATAAAAACTTAATTTTAAAATTCGCACTGCCGCCATCTTGAGGTTATGTAAACAATTGAACTAAATTAGATACCAGTGGATTACAATGTGTATAAATATTTCCTGTACCAGGTTTCAGTGCGCTTGGAACATTAAATCGCGAGAAAGGTCTATGTAAAATTTTCAAATTCGCTTGGCCGCCATGTTCGTTTTGTAGTTAACCGGTTTTTGAAAGTCTTATAGATGGACTTCCAGTAGTGCCTTTTATCTCCGTACAAAATTTTAGGGAGATACCGCTAATAGTTTCAGAGATATAGAATACCGGTGAAATATTTCGCACATCCGCCATCTTGTGATTATGTAAACAATTGAACGAAGTTAGATGTCGGTACATTACAATGTATATAAACATATACTGTACCAAGTTTCATTGCGTTTGGTTGGTCAAATCACGAGAAACGTCTATTTAAAAGTCGCAAATTCGCTTGGCCTCCATGTTGGTTTTGTAGTTACCAGGTTTTCAAAAGTCACATAAGTGAACTTATAGTAGTTCCCTCTATCATCATAGAAAATGTCAGGGTAATATCGGTAAAGTTTCGGAGATATTGAATGCTGGTGAAATATTTCGCACAGCCGCCATGTTGGATTGGTGAGACGTAACAAAATTTGAAGGGCACGGTCGAGGTCGCCGGGAATAGTGCTATGAACTTTCCGAGTTTCATTGAAATCGCTCCTGTCGTTTAGATTTTATTAGGGGGGGACACACACAGGAATCACACACACACACGCACACACACACGGACAAAATGTGATCTCATAAGCCTATTTTTTCAAAATTGAAAATAGGCTAAAAATATGGGTGAATTATTTACAATGCACTGCATACACTTAGGCTATTTAGTTGCAGTATTATTTGAGATAATACAACTCATAAATATTTGTTACTTGTATCTCAACAAATCCTCACATAGACCATCACATATCCTGCGATGGTGAACCGGGTGTGACCTTCATATCTATACTAATATAATAAAGCTGAAGAGTTTGTTTGTTTGTGTGTTTAAACGCACTAATCTCTGGAACTATCAGTCGGATTCGAAAAATTAGTTTTGTATATGAAAGCCAGATTCAAGAGGAATAGTTTAGGCTATGTAGCATTAAGCTACACCTCTCAGGTAACCTTAAATATTGATTTTTGTTCAGTAATTCGGAAGATCAAGCGCTCCATAACAGCTTAAATAATGCCTAAGTCTATTGTTGCCTCGCAATGCGGGCTGCATCACGTCACCCCTACCAGTGTTCTGGTGCAGAATTGCGAACTACTTATAATTGCAGTCACGGGGAGTTATTAGTGTCAAAATATTTCTTATGCCCCTTAAAACAGTTATTATCATGACAATAGTATGCCTCTGTATAAGGGCGATGGTGTTGGTGCAGTGTATTGAGGTTATCAGCTGCAATAAGCGTTGGTGCTTTCCGATCCTTATCCTTGAGCGCTCCAGTTATGTAGTAGTATTCATTATCATCCATAAAACAAATAAATCCACCGGGTGAAGCCGGGCACTACTGTTAGTGTCGAATATAGGCTCTTTTCTGAGTGGAACAAAGGTTGGAATTTGTAGGTTATTGTATGTATCTTCCTACTGCAATGGCAATTTTGACGTGAATTAGTTAGTGAATTAGAGAGTTAGTTATTGTTGTTTTAAATGGCGGAACAGCGAGGTCGTCTGTTTCTACGCCTGATTGCCTTTGAAGGACTACCTACTGCATAGTTTTTTAGGCATATTTATGCTGGTTGTTAATACAGGGTCCTTTATAATTATATAGGTCTATTTTAGCCTACTTTCGATTTATGCAAAAAATGAAAGTAGACTTATGAGACCTACACAGGGCGAAAAATTGTGTGTCTGTCTGTGTGTATGTGTGTGTGTGTGTGTGTGTGTGTACTCTGAATGTCTGCCCCCCCCCTATCAATTCGAACACGGGTAAACCGAATCGAACGAAATTTGGTACAGGGGTAGAACTAGCAAAGTGCACCTCAGTGTCGTGTTTTATATCGCCGCCATCTTGACGGAAATGGAATGGCGGCCACCCAAATGTTAAAAGCTTAAATCAAATTACGACCAACCTAATCATTCGATCTCCACCAAATTTTGCAACAACATACCTTTTTGTGGGAAGCATCTTTTGACTGAACTACAAGGTCATCAGCCTAATAGTTTGCAGATAGCGGCCATGTATGTGTGCAAATCGATTCCCCGTATGAATTCAAACACGGTGAAACCGATATGAATGAAATTGTTTAATGTCTAATGTCTTCTCATAAAAAGAAGTCCGGTAACTCAATATAAATGAAGAAAGACACGCATCCCAAATAAATATCCAATTCCATTTCCGAGAGAACGTGCTTTATAACACGGAGTCTATCTCATAAAATCAGGGTATATTGAATTACCTGACGTATCTTACATGAGCCACTTCATATTAAAACACTAATACATCAAAATAAATTCGCAGGCAATATCTCACAGAAGGAATCCTAAAGAAGCTCTTCCTTCGTTCTCGATATTGAGTATTATTGAACGCAGTTTAAAATATAGCTCTATTACCGGCATATTGGAACGTGGCGATGGGGCGGGGTGTGGTTTTAGTAGATAAGATATAGCAGGGGAGGCAAGACTGATCCGTGGGGAACCCCCCCCCCCACCAGTAATGGTGATGGCGCAAGATAGGAGTTATTGATGTAAATGGCTGCTTGCTTGCTTGCCTCCCCGTGGTGAAAGGGGATGGGGGTGGTAGGGGGTGGCAAGGGACCTCCATAAAACTTCTTATGGAGCAAGAGCCTGCAAGGCACTGGATGATTCACCGATAAGCACATGCTTGATCAACTCGCATTCCAATTAAGGATGCCTACTTGCATATATAAAAAGGATGGCAGTTTTTTACTGTACTTCCTTCAAATATTGTGTGAGTGGGATTGATTGCCCAATCTCCCAAGTTTGGCTGCACTGCACTACACTGTGTTGTCGGTGAACAGCTCTCAGTGATATTTAAAGTTGAAAATGTCCGAGCCGGATTCACTAACGCTGCGTTAGCAGGCCATCAGTAAATGCCTCGTTAAGTCCAATGATGATGATAATTGTTGTTTTAAGGAGTCTAACATCTAGGTTATCGACCCCTAATGGTTTGGGTGCTAGTGAAAAAGTAAACAAAATGAAACTAAAACTAACAACAAACTTACAAACTAGAAGAGGAGATGGAAAACAAAAATGAGAATAAGGGAAACAAAAGACAGGAGGAATGGGAATGCCCTCAACCCTCGAAGAATGAGAATTAAGGGACTTGGAAGAAAGGGAAGCCAGGAAAGGCAGACAGGAAAGGTAAAGCGGAGAGGGACCGCTCCAAAGGCAATGGAAGTAGAAGAAAAACCGGACTCAGCTCAGGAAGCCCTCGGGGTCACCAAATCCCGAACTCACCAGCCGTGAACCCCTGAGGGTGTAGCAAAATCCAGGATGCACCATAAGTGGTGGGGCCACGCGTATCCTGCCACCTTGAGGGCCTTGAGAAGCAGGCAGGAGATATGAAAAGAAAAAGAAGGCTGAAGAAGAATGAGGGATCAGGAAAGATGAGAAAAGGGCCAATTAAGGTGGGAAAGGAAGGGACTCCTTAGGCCTCGGATACCCAAATACCGTCGGGGTCGGAAGAGAACAAGAGTTGACCAAGAAAGGTCGACAGGAAAGAAGACGGAGAGGAGCCCGTCATAAGTAAGTGGAACCAATGCCGGACTCAGCTGGGGTCCCGTGGTCGCCAACCCACGTCCCACTAGATGTGAGCCCCTGGGGGGCGTTAATTTCAACATCGGAATTAAACACGTTGGCGTTTCACCAGCACATTCACCGATTGGCATTAGCAAACGAATCGTTTTGTTTAGGGGCTGTACAAAACGCATTGAAAGATAATGATTGTGGCGGTACGTATGTATTGTTTGATTTAATCAAGTAGGCCGTGAACTGCAAAAAGCTTTAAAGTTGCTTATTCCTTGGCTAAAAACCAACATGGATGATGAGGATAAGAGATAGAAGAGTAGAAGACTGAATTTTTCATTAGATGGTGGATAAGCATCGTGAAATCGTTGAAAATAAGAGGACATAGTGTGACGTCTAGGTAGGCTTTTAATTAAATTAACTACATGTGCTATACCGTAACGCATCACATTAAATACGCTATGGTACACATCTTATTCGTTAGATAGGAATTCTAGGTTAGGTTCTATCATCTGTAGAACACTCATGTTTTGACAACCGATTCCTCCGTTCTTTATATATTGGAAGTCGACGAATACCTAGCATGTCTTCAAGAACATTGTCATCGTTGAGAATGGCGGCTTCAGTGGAATAGTTGGTAGCATGCTGAGCTTCTATGTCCAAGATCGCCGGTTCAAACACGCCGAAGTCGTCTCATTTTTTATGAGCGTTAAAAATCTCTCAGTATGCCATCCTTCGCAGGGAAAGTAAAGCCGGCGGTCCAATGTCATAGATTTATGGCCTGGAAAAGAACATTCCACTAACTACACTTGTGGAAGCTAAAATTTGTAGGTTAGTTTGATAACGCTATATTAGTTCCAACGTTCGTCGCCAGGTGTTGGCTGCGATGGCAAAAAGTAGTCAAGTCCGTAGCTAGGTGTCGTGGACGGTAACATTTGGTAGCAAAAGTAAGAACTACTTAAAAAATTATCGTCTGCAGTCCTTCTACTTGAATCAGAGATAACACACTACAACAACAACAGCGTACTGCATACTGTATAATGACAGGCACCATATCCGCTTGTCCGTCAAGATTTGCCAGCCCTGGACTCTCCTTACGTCCTCACTGCTTCTTGACCAATAAAGAAAATAATTTTAATATTGTGACGTGATTCATTGGGTCGTAAAAGGCCGCTAGAATGATTAGTCAAACACCGTGAGTGAAGAAATCGTGGGAGTGGAGTGTTTAAGTGATAATGGACGGATGTTCGTCAACGTTTAGTAGAGCCATTCATATGTTACGTACTAATGAATAATTTGCTGCCAGGCTTGCGGCTGTGACAGCACAATAGCGCAGTGCATCCTTGACATATAAACCACACAAGTCTTTACTTTAGTGTGTCAACAGTCGTGTGTGTTGAAATGAGTGGTTAGTACATACAGACAAACATGATTAGACACTTCGCGACAATGTGTCCTTCGGGATTTCAATTAATGAATAGAACCTACTCTAGTCCTTCTATACCGGTACTACTGACCGGGCGCGGATTTGGATGACCTAAAAATGTTTAATATATGCCCTATGAAATGACTGCAAAAATTCAATAAAATGACCCGGAAACTATACAGGCCTCTATGAATTCAATGTGATGAGCCTGATGAGTTTTAGGCTGAGAAATGCACCCTCTACTTTCCAGCGTTTTTTTTTTCATGTGGCCTCCTTAGAGGCCGAGTGCAGGTCTTTCTATTCGACGCCCGTGGGCGACCTGCGCGTCGGGATGAGAGATGGAATGGATGAAGGTGAATGAAATGGGCAAGGATGTGGAAGGAATCTGCCGTGGCCTATCAGAAGGTACCGTCCCAGCATTTGCCTGGTGTTGAAAATGGGAAACCACGGAAAACCATTTGAAGGACGGTCGACGGTGGGGCTCGAACCCACGCGTCTACCGAGTCAGCAGAGAGCTTGGTCCCATGACGTAACGCTGCGCTTTAGCCAGCTGAGCCACTGCTGTCGGTATAGCGGTTTATTAATGAAGTATGCTATGGACTAGCTAGATTTTGTATTTCCGTATTTGAACGATATCTTGAACGCATCGTCGTCACATGAAAGACACTAAATCCACATGTTTGACAAATCCTTTTTACCGCGATTTTACGTCCTAGGAATCGATTGCCCCTATTAATTCGAACACGGTGAAACCGAAAGGAACCATGCCCCGGCAGCCCTTGTGCTATTACCACAGCCGTCAAGTTTTTGCAAAAAATGAAAGTAGACTTATGAGATCAACACAGGGCGAAAAAAGTGTGTCTGTCTGTGTGTGTGTATGTGTGTGTGAGTCTGTGTGTGTGTGTGTGTGTGTATGTGTGTGTGTGAGTCTGTGTGTGTGTGTGTCTGTGTGTGTGTGAGTGTGTGTACTCTGAATGTCTGTCCCCCCCTCCTATCAATTCGAACACGGTGAATGCGAATTGAACGAAATTTGGTACAAAGGTAGCACTAGCAAAGGACACCTCAGTGTCATGTTTTATATTGCCGCCATCCTGACGGAAACGTAATGGCGGCCACACAAATGTTCAAAGCTTAAATCAAATTACGACTAACCTAATCATCCGATCTCTACCAAATTTTGCAACAACATACCTTTATGGGGGGAGCAACCTTTGACCAAACCAACAGGTCATAAGCGTAATAGTTTGCGGATGGCGGCCATCTTTGTGTGAAAATCGATTCCCCCTATTAATTCGAACACGGTGCAACCGAATGGAACGAAATTTGGTACAGAGGTAGTACTAACAAAAGGCACCTCAGTGTCATGTTTTATATCGCCGCCATCTTGACGGAAACGTAATGGCGGCCACACAAATGTTCAAAGCTTAAATCAAATTACGATTAACCTAATCATCCGATCTCTACCAAACATTGCAACAACATACCCTTATAGAGGAAGCATCCTTTGACCAAATGAATAGGTCATTAGCCCAATAGTTTGCGGATGGCGGCCATCTTTGTGTGAAAATCAAGTCCCCCTATTAATTCAAACACGGTGAAACCGAATGGAAAGAAATTTAGTACAGAGGTAGCACAAGCTAAGGGCATCTCAGTGTCATGTTTTATATCGCCGCCATATTGACAGAAACGTAATGGCGGCCACACAAATGTTCAAAGCTTAAGTTAAATTACGACTAACATAACCATCCGATCTCTACCAAACTTTGCAACAACATACCTTTATGGAGGAAGCATCCTTTGACCAATCTAATAGGTTATTAGCCTAATAGTTTGCGGATGGCGGCCATCTTTATGTCAAAATTGATTCCCCCTATTAATTCGAACACGGTGGAACCGAATGGAACGAAATTTGGTACAGAGGTAGCACTAGCAAAGGGCACCTCAGTGTCATGTTTTATATCGCCGCCATCTTGACTGAAACGTAATGGCGGCCACACGAATGTTCAAAGCTTAAATCAAATTACGATTAACCTAATCATCCGATCTCTACCAAATTTTGCAACTACATACCTTTATGGAGGGAGCATCCTTTGACCGATCTAATAGGTCATTCGCCTAATAGTTTGTGGATGGCGGCCATCTTTATGTCAAAATTGATTCCACCTATTAATTCGAACACGGTGGAACCGAATGGAACGAAATTTGGTACAGAGGTAGCACTAGCAAAGTGCACCTCAGTGTCATGTTTTATATCGCCGCCATCTTGACTGAAACGTAATGGCGGCCACACGAATGTTCAAAGCTTAAATCAAATTACGATTAACCTAATCATCCGATCTCTACCAAATTTTGCAACTACATACCTTTATGGAGGGAGCATCCTTTGACCAATCTAATAGGTCATTCGCCTGATAGTTTGCGGATGGCGGCCATCTTTGTGTCAGAATCGATTCCCCCTTTTAATTCAAACACGGTGAAACCGAATGGAACGAAATTTGGTACAGAGATAGCACTATCAAAGGGCATCTCAGTGTCATGATTAATATCGCCGCCATATTGACAAAAACGTAATGGCGGCCACACAAATGTTTAAAGCTTAAATCAAATTACGACTAACATAACCATCCGATCTCTACCAAACTTTGCAACAACATACCTTTATGGAGGAAGCATCCTTTGACAAATCTAATAGGTCATTAGCCTAATAGTTTGCGGATGGCGGCCATCTTTGTGTCAAAATCGATTACCCCTATTAATTCGAACACGGTGAAACCGAATGGAATGAAATTTGGTACAGAGGTAGCACTAGCAAAGGGCACCTCAGTGTCATGTTTTATATCACCGCCATCTTGACGGAAACGTAATGGCGGCCACACAAATGTTCAAAGCTTAAATCAAATTACGACTAACCTAATCATCCGATCTCTACCAAATTTTGCAACAACATACCTCCATGGAGGAAGCATCCTTTGGCAAATCTAATAGGTCATTAGCCTAATAGTTTGCGGATGGCGGCCATCATTGTGCCAAAATCGATTACCCCTATTAATTCGAACACGGGGAAACCGAATGGAATGAAATTTGGTACAGAGCAAAGGGCACCTCAGTGTCACGTTTTATATCGCCACCATCTTGACGGAAACGTAATGGCGGCCACACAAATATTCAAAGCTTTAATCAAATTACGATTAACCAAATCATCCGATCTCTACCAAATTTTGCATCAACATACGATTATGGAGGGAACATCCTTTGACCAAACTAATAGGTCATTAGCCTAATATTTTGCGAATGGCGGCCATCTTTGTGTGAAAATCGATTCCCCCTATTAATTCGAACACGGTGAAACCGAATGGAACGAAATTTGGTACAGAGGTAGCACTAGCATAGGGCATCTCAGTGTCATGTTTTATATCACCGCCATCTTGACGGAAAAGTAATCGCGGCCACCCAAATGTTAAAGGCTAAAATGTAATTACGACCAACCTAATAATCTAGTCTCTACCAAATTTTGCAACAACAAATCTTTATGTGGGAAGCATATTCTGACCAAACTGCTAGATCATCAGCCCAATAGTTTGCAGATGGTGGTCAAGTATGTGTGCAAATCGATTCCCCCTATCAATTCAAACACGGTGAAACCGAATTGAACGAAATTTCGTACAGAGGTAGCACTAGCAAAAGGCACCTCAGTGTTATGTTTTATATCGCCGCCATCTTGACGGAAACGGAATGACGGCCACCCAAATGTTAAAAGCTTAAATCAAATTTCGACCATCCTAATAATTTGATCTCTACCGGATTTTGCAACAACATGCCTTTTTGTGGAAAGCATCTTATGACTGACTACAAGGTCATCAGCCCAATAGTTTGCAAATAGCGGCCATGTATGTGTGCAAATCCATTCCCCGGATCAATTCAAACACGGTGAAACCGAATTGAATGATTTTTTTTACAGAGGTAGCACTAGCAAAGGGCACCTCATATTCATGTTTAATATCCCTATAGCACGTTGTATTTGAACAAGCTACTACAACAAACATTCAATTATACTCCTTGAAAAGGACAAAGATTTATAACAATACCCATGCATTTAGGAGAAAGTAGGCTATATGTTCTTTACTGAACATCTTGTTTTTTTTTTGTTTTTTTTTTTTGTCGTTTACCCTCCAGGTTGGTGGAACCCACGGACTCAGCGAGGGAACTCACCACTACCGCCTCTACGGGTAGTGTCCTAGAGCTGGGAACATCGAATCGGAAGGGATACAACTGGTGAAGTGGGATTTGCACCTCGCCCAGGCGGCCTCACCTGCAAAGCGAACAGGGGCCTCATGAGGGAAGGTAAGGGATGGTTAGGATGGATAGGCAAGGAAGAGGGATGGAGGCGGCCGTGGCCTGGAAGAAGGTACCATCCCGGCGTTTGCCCGAAGACGAAGTGGGAAACCACGGAAAACCACTTCGAGGATGGCTGAGGGGGAATCGAACCCTCTCTACTCATTTGGGCCACCCGAGGCTGAGTAGACCCGTTCCAGTCCTCATACCACTTTTCAAATTTCGTGGCAGAGCCGGGAATCGAACCCAGGACCTCCGGGGAGGCAGCTAACCATGCTGACCGCTACGCTACGGAGGCGACGTATGTTCATTTATAAATGAAGTAAATGTGAATGATATTCCTCGCTCAAAGGTTCTGCACTTTCCATGTTGAAATGGACTACGTCCAGTTACGTATTTTGTCAATAAAATTGTTTGTAACATATAGAACAATGTTTTTTTAAATTATTTTATATCGGTGTTTGTGTGCACTTTTCACATAAAAAATACGCTTCATATTTCAGTACAAGAGCGGAAAAAAGTTCTTTGTGTTTATCTCAAAACTTTCAACAACGAGCGATTCAATTGTAATATTTTTGTATACTTATACTTTCGGTTACGGTAGCAGGAAACACCACTTGCATGCACCAAAAACTAACAGCTGACAGCCTATAAATCTTATTTTGTCAATGCAATCAACGAAAAACCAAGGAGTTTCATAACAGGAAGTGGGTTGAAGAAGTGCCCGCCTCCGAATCTGCCCTTGCGCTTGGTGACAGAGGCGATCTCAGCGACGATGTGTTAGAGGCGAAGGCCGTCTGGTCTGGAGTTTGCCTGTGTCCACCACAGGCCTATAGCCTACTTTATCATTTTAAATGATCTTGTCGACTTCGTCGTTACGCTGGGGTCTGGCGTTACGTTACGGTGACGGGACGAAATGTACCCAGATGCACTGAGGTGTGTGACGTCCTAGAACTGCTTGGCGCATGTGTTCCCCGACAATCTCTACTTCGTGAGTATAAGAGAAAAATCCCCGATTCTTGGATGTCACTGGTAATCTCGAGTACCACAGAACGGATTTAGATGCGGTTATCACCATTCTGTAAAGGATATCTCGAGGAAAGTTTCTGTAGAAAATTATTTATGTATGATCAAAGGAAGCCAAGCAGTAACGATTTCAGTGAAAAAGTCGAAAACAAACTTGGCGTCCGTGTGCTTCTGAAGCTTACGCTGGGCAAACCGTTAAAAATATCAATATACTATGAGCGGAAGAATTGGTCAGCATGAAAAGTTCTACAAAAAAGACCCCGAGAGCATATCTCTATCTTCAATACATCGCCCACTATAAGTGATTTTAGACTGGATGGAATGGGCACGTCCTCGCGCGCTCTGGTGAGCGTGACGGCATCCCGCGCGCTTGACCTTGCTTTGCCCTTGGTTTGCACTTGCCGTTCGCGAGTAATTTGAAACAAGATAAACAAGATAAGTATTATGCAGATAATTTCCTAACATGTCAAGAGTCTTTGGCTTCGAGCGAAGCGAGAATCCTCCAGCCTTTCTATCATTTTTCAGCATGTGTAGCATTTAAAATGATACAAAGTCTAGTCTTTGAGACTGACTGTCACGTTTTCATATATTCCACTCTCTTTTCCATTAAAACTCTTCTGCCTATTAAAAGGATTTCCCATATGTTATACTAAATATAGTGAGGACCATCCCTCTAGAACAGAGTGTCGTATGCGCCACGTGACACTGTGTGTAGCCGCCTGCCAAGCAAGACACTGGCGCTAGCAGCAGCGTAGCGCCCAACTAGTTTAACACATTTACACTTTTTAACTTATTTAATAATCATCATTACTTACATGAATTTCAGAGTAGTTGCTGGAAATGCTGTCCTTCATTTTCTAAACACACATTCCACCAACGTAGGAAGTTTTGGTACACTCGCTGTAATTCATCCTCACTGATATTTCGTATCAGTGTAGTTATTTGGCTCTCGAGAGCTTCCAGAGTACGTGGATTGTTTATGTATAGCTCTTGTTTGAGGTTCCCCCATAAGTAAAAATCACACGGTGCTGAAACTTACAAACACATTAATTAGCTACCAGACGCCACCGCTCTTGGCAACGAACGTAGGAACCTAAGAGCGTTGTTTACATTCTTAACCTATACAATTCAGCTTCACCTAGGTGTAATTAGTGGAAGGTTCTTTAACATGCCATAAATCTATGACATGGGACCGCCGGCTTTACTTCCCCTCCGAAGGAAGGCATACTGAGGGATTTTTAACGCTCTTTAAAATCTGACGACTTGGCCGGATTTGAACCCGCGATATTGGGCATAGAAGCTCAGCATGCTACCGACTACGCCACCGAAGCCGCCGAGGTAGATGCTAGTGAACTGGCACTGACCCTACGCTCACCGGCCAGGCTCCGTTCTATAGGGAAGGCTCTCACTATAGCTTCACCCACATAGATTTAATAGCCTAAGTGTATGCGATCTGATGATGATCGAAACTTGTCATCGAAGTAAATTATTATTAATCCCATGTCATTTTTTTTCAGGTTTAGGGTAAATTGGTGTTGACCGACTGAAAAGTATGTATTTTGATTATAGCAACGCTGAAAAAAGCCTTCCAAAATTATTCAAAAGTTTAAATTTTACGCCAATCAATAATTCATCTATCAATACGGATATGTACAAACATTTTGGCTCTTTTCCTTTTTAATCTACTTACAACCACACTAGTTTATCAAATTACATTAATTAGCCTAGACACAGGTATTCATGTTGTTTAATTAATTATTTATAAACATTCATGTAGTTTTAAATTTATTTTTCTCTTTAATTCATTTCATTGATTGGTATTCCTTTTTAGACTTATTATTTGAAAATGTTTAATGTAAACAATTATACCTAAATAAACATGATGTATCCTAGGGTACCTATTAAGAGAAAAAATGTCCGTAAAAATCCTCATTTCTCAACTTAGGTATTTGAATGTATGTGTTAGTAATTTTAAGATTTGTGCGTTTTTTGAAATGAGGTGGACGAAAAAAAAAATATAAATCTCGAAAGTGGGCGATGGTCAGAAAAAGTTTGGGAAACCTTGTTCTAGACCCTAAACAGGGATCAACAAGAACGTAAGCTATGTGATTGTGCTGCACCAAAATAGTTGGATTATCCCCCTTATTTTTTACAGATTGTCCCGACTAACGTAAGCCAAAATATGTCACGCGAGGACTGGCGCCATGGGTAGCTCTGACCCGATATATAGAAATAACTTGAGTGTTCAAAAAGCTATGGACATGTTTCTTTTGCAGTTTTTTTGTTGTTGTCGTGTAGCCTCCTGAGAGGCCGAGTGCAGGTCTTTCTAGTCGACGCCCGTGGGCGACCTGCGCGTCGGGATGAGAGATGGAATGGATGAAGATGAATGAAATTGGGCAAGGATGAGGAAGGAAGCGGCCGTGGCCTGTCAAAAGTGACAGCCGACGGTGGGGCTCGAACCCACGCGTCTACCGAGTCAGCAGAGAGCTTGGCCCCTTGGCCTAACGCAGCGCTTTAGCCCGCGTAGCCACTACTGCAGTGTGAAGTACGAGGCTAGAAAGGAAGGTACAGTAAGTGACAGGAAATAAGGGCTGACCAAAATGAAAATATAAAACCTTATTTAAGCCTCGGGTCAAAATACCCATGCGCCAGTCCTCACGGATTAACTTGCCACGATGTCAAAGCCCCTCAACAACAACAACAACAATCTATCCTATAGGTTTTAATTTAAAAAAGAACGTGCTTCTTCTCTGTCTATTGAAGCATATTCGATGCAAGCAAAACCCCATATCCATTACATTCGTTAGAAATGTAAAATGCAATGCCGGGTTTGGTGCTAGAGGACTTATTTGGCAACTTTCACTCTGTATTACGGTACATCGTCCTCTTCACTGAATGGAGCGACCGCTGGAAGAGCAGTGCCCCTTTAAAGCAGTTGTGTGTGAGTGCCAGGCATTCCAGAGGTTAAAATGCAATAATGAAATAAACTGTAAACCTGAAATACGTACCGGAGAAACACTCTCATATTGTATGTGGCTGTTGAAAACAATTTAATTATAACATGCTTCGTGGAATGAAAACATTCAACTCAGTTTGAATCTCATTCCCGGGGGAGTTCTTTTTTAAAACCCCTTCTAGGCATAAAAATAACACGTAAGCTCTTAGGGAGAACAAACTAGTCTAAGTACTTACAAGAGAATCAGTAAACTTAATCCCAGAGATATATTTGCATTGTTGTTGCTGTTGTTGTTTGAGTCTTCAGTCTTTTGACTGGTTTGATGCAGCCCTCCATGTCTCCTGGTCCTGAGCTAGTCATTTCATCTCTACAAAGCAACCACACCTTACAGCCGAGGCAATCTGTTTAACATATTCTAACCATGGTCTACCCTTACAGTTCTTGTCCTCAACCCTTCCTTCCATAACTAAGTTTGCTATTCCTGGGTGTGTCCTATCAACCTACCTCTTCTCTTAGCGGCTTCGGTGGCGTAGTCGGTAGCATGCTGAACTGCTATGACCAAGATAGCGGGTTCAAACCCGGCCGAAGACGTCGGATTTTTTAAGAGCGTTAAATATCCTTCAGTATGCCTTCCTTCGGAGGGGAAGTAAAGCAGGTGGTCCCATGGCATAGATTTATAGCATGTAAAAGATCCTTCCACAGACTAAACATGTGTGTAGCTAAATTGTTAGGTTAGATTTCGTCGAGAAGGCTCTATCAAAGTTCCAACGTTCACCACTAGGCATCATTGATATCTGGTAGCGAAAGTTGGAACTACTTGAAAGTGAACGGAAGTTGTAGCTCACCCTAAGGGTGTCCACTGGAAGCAGCTACAGACTCGGGCGAGACGAGCATGCCCTCGGACACCCGGCACTAAAAGCCCTTCGATAAATAAATAATAATATCTTCTCTTCATTACCAGTCGCCAGAAACATCTTTACTCTCCCACTCGTCTTAATACCTCTTCATTCGTAACCCTATCTACCCATCTGATCTTCATCGTTCTCCTGTAACACCACATTTCAAGCGCTTCAATTCTCCTCTTTTCTGCTACTCTATAACCAACAAATATTGACTAGTTGCATTATTTTCAGTACTTCTGCAACTAAATAAGTGCACATATTGTAAATACTTTCACCCATTAGCATACTTTTAGACACAGTTTTAATAGCCAAAGTGTAATGGATCCGATGATGATCGCTTGACGATCGAAACTGGTCATTCACGTTTATTTATTAATCTCATGTATTTTTTCTGCATGGTTAGGGAATAACCCATTGCAATTGGGGTGTTGATAGACTGAATAACATCACATTTTCTATTATTATTATTATTGAAATGAAAATCCACAGCCTGCTTCCAGTCTCCGACCGGGTCAGGAATGGAATGAATGAAGCCCCCCATCTAGCGGCGAGGATATGAGCTGTGCCGGCTGCCGAGGCCTGACGCACTCCTCTGGGGGCAATGATTTAATGAATGACAGATGAAATGAAATGATAGTGGAGAGTGTTGCTGGAATGAAATGTTGACAGGGAAAACCGGAGTACCCGGAGAAAAACCTGTCCGCCTCCGTTTTGTCCAGCACATATCTCACATGGAGTGACCGGGATTTGAACCACGGATCCAGCGGTGAGAGGCCGGCGTGCTGCCGCCTAAGCCACGGAGGCTTTATTATTATTATTATTATTATTATTATTATTATTATTATTATTATTATTATTATTATTATTTATTTGCGCATGCGCTTACACATTCTCAGCATTTGCTGGAAAGAAAACATTTACAATCCCAGATACCGTACATATCACAAGGAGCAAATTCTTGGTGACTGCATTGAGTAGTAGTTTCATATTTCCCTCACTGCTTCAGGCCTGATTGCCCAAGAACAGCCTTACTACGCGACACGTAGAAAGTATGACTGTTTTCTGCATCAGTTTGAAAAGGCCTGGGTCTAATTTCAACGCCGTGAGCGATTCCTTTAAGTTGTTGGGAATCACGCCAGTGCTGGAGATAATAATAGGAACTGTCCTGACTTGTGCCATGTGCCATTGCTTCCTTATCAGTTCTGAAAGCTCTGTGTATTTTGACAGCTTTTCAACATACTTTGTTAGTATGTTGCCACTGTTTGGGATCGCCACATCTATGAAGGTGGTGTACTTCATGCATTTGTCAACAAGAACTAAATCAGGTCTGTTGTGCACAGCTGATTGGTCTGTCAATACAGTACGATCCCAGTACAACGTAAAGCTGTCATTTTCCAGTACACTTTCAGGAGCATATTTGTTGTACGGCACATTCTCTTGGCTCAGCAGTTGAAGTTGTATAGCCAATTCTTGATGTACTATCTTGGCAACAAAATCATGTCTCTTCCTATATTCTGTCCCTGCAAAATGGCGACAACCTGATATAATATGCTGAACAGTCTCAGATGTTGAGCAACCGTATCTGCAATGGTCATCTCGCGCAGATGCATCCTTGATTATGAACTTAAGTAGTTCCTCGTGGGGACAACCTGGTCCTGAATAGCCATCATAAAGCCTTCTGATTCAGGAAACATCTGCCCAGAAATCAACCAAAAGTTCGACGCTAGCTTGTCAACGTGAGTTTGGATGACTTCATTGGGATGTCTTCCGTGTAGTGGCTTGGACAACCAGGCATTGAATCTATCCAAATCACTGCGCACCTGAATTTGAGTCTCTTGCTGACTTAAGAGTAGTGGAGTTGTGTAACGTAATCTTGATTACGGTACAAATTATTATTATTATTATTATTATTATTTTTAAAGTCATTGTGTAATTATTATTATTATTATTATTATTATTATTATTATTATTATTATTATTATTGAAATATCAAAGTTATATCGTTTTATTCACCCATTAATATCAAGGGAGGGGCCATACCATATTCACGTCATTACCATAATCATATATAATATTGTCAAGTGCTTAGATTAAGAAACAGGGTTTTTATAGAGGTCTAGGGCTGTTTTATTAGTTAAATTGTAAAGACAGGACGGGCATGGTTGGAAGAAGTTACGGACGGTGAAGCAACATATTGCAAGAAAATGTATTTCTGGATCGAAGCCACGCTGACTGGAGACAAGGGCTTGGAGAAAGATTTGGGCGGAATATATATATGCGCAACGAGAGGAATAGCGGGTTCTGAGTGGAATATTTGAAGTACGCGGGCCTGTATTCCCGCTCGGAGAAGTTTCAGCGTCGCTTGAGGACTAAGAAATGCTTTGCTATAATTGGTCTGATGGGTCGCGGGCAAATTTATGCCGCGAAACATCGGGACCATTCCGAGTGTATAAAAGCCCAGCGCGACTTCAGCACTGGCTATTCTATAGATTCTATTCTGTCATTCACTTATTCGATCACGCACTCACTCACTGACTTTGTGAGTCGTAGACTCTGTCAGTCCCTCAGAAAGATGGGACTTAGTGAATTCAATTGGCCTGGTTTGTTCAAATTTGCTTATCATGGTGATCAAACTCAGAAACAAGCAGCAGCAACAACAACAACAACAACAACAACAACAACAACAACAACAACCACAACAACTAGACGAAGTACAGTTAGCAAAGTGAAAACATATGTTTTCAAAGGTCAATAAACGCGTGTTGGCGTAAGATCTCAAATTAGACTGCAAGCAGACCAACGAGATGGACTTTGAACCACAAGGCACCAGGTATGTGGACCGAGTTATTATCAACACAGAAGATCAGCGCTAGCGAGAAGACAGTCAATATTGCCTAGCAATTAGGGAATATTAATGCACATATTGTACACAGCTCGAAACCTCAGATCAAATGTTATTAATAATTTTGTTGTAAATAAACCAGTATTAGTTAAAATGTCTTGTTCATTGGGAGTTGAATATATAGGATAGTTGGAATGCAAAGAGTATCTCATAGAGCAAGTTTATTGCCCTACGCTCCGATGATAGATCTTGGCTCAAGGAAGGGAGCGGCCGTGGCTAAATAAAATTTTAATGTGTTATCTCTACGATAACTGGCGCCCAGTAAATCTAAATTAATAAAGTGTATGTCGTCTGTCTAGACAGGCCAATGCTAAATAAGAACGATGAGGTGGTTTTAAGGAGTCTTGAGTGTAATATCTGTAGAAACGTTATAAATGATCGCCCAACTTGTAGAGCGATATCCAACGACAAAGGTAGCCGTTACAAATGGCACAACCAATGTGGGGCTACGAAATATCGTACTGTAGTGAATGGATATTATGTATAAATCCAGTTTATTTCAAGTATGTTAAAGTTTAAAGTTGTTTTCATGTACGATATAAACGAGTACTCTTTGCATTCATTCCGAGTTTTTCAATAGAGAGGCATATATCAAGTTAGGGAACTACGGTTATAAATTAGGAGTGTTCTTTTGATGAGTTGTTTTTTGGGTAATGAGTAACAGGGATAATTTGGGGAATATACATTTGAGAAACCGTAGTATTATAAGATCAGTTAAAATGTCAAAATTAGATGTGCAGGGTACCAATGATGAGATGTCAAATGTAAGCGAAAATCAGGAAACTGAGGAAAATAAACAAGACGGGGCTACAACCATCCAGAGTAATGAGGGGGAGAATCCTTCCTGGCTTCGAAACCTGACGATGCTCATAACTGAACAGAGTAAGAAGTTAGAGGAACAGAGTAAGAAATTTGACGTGCGTAGCGATCAACTAGAAAAAGCAATAGATCTTAAGTTAGCTGAACAGAGTAAAAAGCAAGAGGAACAAAGTAAGAAATTTGACGTGCGTAGTGATCAGTTAGAAAAAGCAATAGATCTTAAGTTCTCTGAGCAGAGTAAGAAGCTAGATGAACAAGGTAAGAGGTTTGATGAAGCCACAGAGAACTTCAATAGACAAATTAAAGAAGTAGGCCGAGAATTTCACAATAAGTTAGAAAACAGGATTAGTGAGGTAGAGGAATCATGGTCACTTAAGGTTGACGCCAGAATGCAACAAGTGTCGGAGCGAGTTGACAAAATTGACGAGGAAGTGAAAATTAAATGTAGTAAGGTTAGGGTTGACTTAGAAGGAGAAGTCAACAGTATGAAGGTCAAGTGTGATAATAATATTGCTAAAATAGGTAATTTAGAAAATAAACTAGAGAGCGATAATCAAGAAATTAGGGAAGAGGTTAACAGTAAATTTAACAGTATCAGTGAAGAAGTAGCGAGTAAAACAGATAAAATGGAGGAGAATTTGCAGAGATGTCAGAAGCAAATAGCAACAAATAGCGGTAATGTACAAATAGGAAATTTAAGTAGATTTCTAACTAAAGAGGCAGATTTGCCAGTATTCACAGGCAAGGCATATAACCCAATGGAATTCTTAAAAACAGTAGAAAAGAAGTTCGCTAAAGATTTAGAAGAGGGGATCGTTCAATGGGAACAAGTACTTGAGATGCTAGATAAATCTTTTGTTAGGGATTCAAGGTCATGGTTCAGTGTGCATAAATACCAGATGACTAGTTTTAGAAAATTTAAAGAGAAGTTCATAGCCAAGTACTGGAATGAAAATGTGCAAGAAAGAGAAAGATGTAACATTATTTTTGGAAAGTACCAAAGGAGAGATGGTGTTTCGTACACAGAGTATTTCTTAGCGCATGTACTTATATGCCAGAATTTAGAAGGTTTAGAGACTGAATCACAGGTAATTAAAACATTATTAAGGCATTTTCCTGATATAATTAAAGAAGCATTCTTCATGCAGAATATTACTACTATTGACGGGTTCGAGAAGCTATTGGAAAACTTTGACTCTCTTGAAAATAGTAGGACCGAACGCAAGCCAATAAGTAGAGGAGATAATTTCGGGCAGGGTGAGAGAGAGAGGGGAAGAGAACAAGGCAGGAATGCGAATTACGAAAGACGACTTGACAATGTGGGACGCACAGCAAATACGAGGAACGAGAATTTGAACAGAATAGGGGAAGGTACTAGGCCAGACAGACGTACAGGTCAACAACAACAACAACAATCTACATCAGGGGCAGGTAGGCCTAATTTAAACGAATAACGGGTTGCAGTGAGGTCAACAGACAGCCCGAAGTGATTGCAGTTCAATGTCCTAGGAATATTGAGTATTTAGGAGATTTTAATATAGATGTTAGAGAAGAACTGCTTTATGACCTAAATGGTGGAAATTTAGACAATATTGAGAATGAGATTATGTCACCAGTAATTAAACTTAATGTGTGGGGTAAAGAAGTTGATGTTTTATTGGACAGTGGAAGCGAAAACTCTTGTATAAATTTAAGATTTTTGGAAGATGTAATGAGAGAAGGTATTCATGTTGATATAATTCCAGTTAAGTCCACTTTCATTGTCACAGCTGTAGGTAGTAGGTCTCAGAAAATATGTAAGCAAGTCGCAGTTCCAATTAACATTAGTGAGTTAGTTAAATTTCAGCCCTGTTTGGCAGTTCCAAATTTATTATATCCGGTGATTCTTGGTGCGGAATGGTTATCATTATATCAAGTTAAATTAGATTTTCATTTTGGCAGGATATGTTTATTTTGGCAGGATAAAGAAGTTCAGGTTACGTATAAGGTGTCTAAGACTGACAAACAGATGAAAGTGTGTATGTTTGAGGAAGAAAGCAACGTGGTTGTGAGTGATGAGTTTCCTGAAGTAAATGAGGTAGACCGCGGAGATGCTAGTGAGAGCAAAGTTTTTAAGGTGTGTCAGGTTGCAATGGAGTCTGAACTTAAGAGTAAGATCCATGATGCATTGTCACAGTGTAAGCTGAATGAGGTGCAAGGTCATCAGTTACATGAGGTATTAATAAAATATAAGGAAATTTTCAGCACAAAACCCGGAGCAACACACTTATATGAGCATAGTTTTGTCGTTAAAGACACAAGTAGTTTCGTAGGGCCTAGGTATCCTGTCGCAACTAAATATATGAAAGCCGTCGAAGAACAGATAGAATTAATGTTGGAAAACGACATAATTGAGCCTTCAGCTAGCCATTGTTTAAATCCATTAGTTGTAGTAGCCAAGAAAGACAATTCAGTGAGACTGTGCATAGACGGCAGAATGTTAAATACTAGAGTCGAAAGCGACCAGCTGAGAACTGAAGCAGTGGAGGATTTAGTTCAACGTTTTCAGGGGCGGAAGTGGTTCTCAACAGTAGATTTTAGTAGTAGTTGCTCAACGTTAGTGAGGAAATTAGGTAGGACACTAGGTAGTTATTTCAGGTATGTATTGTTGACTCATGTGACGTTATTCAGGCTAGCCAGTGTTTTGTTGAGAGGTAGGAAGTACATGGAAGTTTGTAGCAACGATTGTTACGTAAGCCGTTGCCATCTTGTGCATTGGAAGGGAAAATGTCAAAGCTGTTTTTATTGTTTACTGGACCTTATGTCGTTTCCAAGAGGATAGGAAAGAATGCCTACTTATTGAAAGATCAGGAAAATTGTGTCATAGGTACATATAACATTTACAATCTGAGGAAATATCATAGAAAAGAGCAAGTGCAGCAAGAAGGGCAGACTGCCGTGTGGTAACGTATAATTAGAGTCGTGTCGTGGCTCTAAGGAATTGGTGGAAATGAGATAAATCACGTGTGTTGCGTGAAACAAGAAGCAATATATTGCGTTCTGTTATTGTAAGGGACTACAAGAACAAATGTAGCATGTAAATCCTGTATGACTGCACAGGACAATCAGAATGTTTATGTAACATTGCAAGAAGAGTGCAGATCAATCAAGGAAAATGAAAAGGGTATAATCATTATGTTTGTAATTTGAAGGGTCATATATGTATATTCAGTGTATTTCCTGTTAAGTTTTAAAGGGAAGATTTGTGATTTCATCATTCATTACATTCTTTATGAAACCATGGGGACGTTTTGTAACGTAATCTTGATTACGGTACAAATTATTATTATTATTATTATTAATATTTTTAAAGTCATTGTGTAATTATTATTATTATTATTGAAATATCAAAGTTATATCGTTTTATTCACCCATTAATATCAAGGGAGGGGCCATACCATATTCACGTCATTACCATAATCATATATAATATTGTCAAGTGCTTAGATTAAGAAACAGGGTTTTTATAGAGGTCTAGGGCTGTTTTATTAGTTAAATTGTAAAGACAGGACGGGCATGGTTGGAAGAAGTTACGGACGGTGAAGCAACATATTGCAAGAAAATGTATTTCTGGATCGAAGCCACGCTGACTGGAGACAAGGGCTTGGAGAAAGATTTGGGCGGAATATATATATATGCGCAACGAGAGGAATAGCGGGTTCTGAGTGGAATATTTGAAGTACGCGGGCCTGTATTCCCGCTCGGAGAAGTTTCAGCGTCGCTTGAGGACTAAGAAATGCTTTGCTATAATTGGTCTGAAGGGTCGCGGGCAAATTTATGCCGCGAAACATCGGGACCATTCCGAGTGTATAAAAGCCCAGCGCGACTTCAGCACTGGCTATTCTATAGATTCTATTCTGTCATTCACTTATTCGATCACGCACTCACTCACTGACTTTGTGAGTCGTAGACTCTGTCAGTCCCTCAGTAAGATGGGACTTAGTGAATTCAATTGGCCTGGTTTGTTCAAATTTGCTTACCATGGTGATCAAACTCAGAAACAAGCAGCAGCAACAACAACAACAACAACAACAACAACAACAACAACAACAACAACCACAACAACTAGACGAAGTACAGTTAGCAAAGTGAAAACATATGTTTTCAAAGGTCAATAAACGCGTGTTGGCGTAAGATCTCAAATTAGACTGCAAGCAGACCAACGAGATGGACTTTGAACCACAAGGCACCAGGTATGTGGACCGAGTTATTATCAACACAGAAGATCAGCGCTAGCGAGAAGACAGTCAATATTGCCTAGCAATTAGGGAATATTAATGCACATATTGTACACAGCTCGAAACCTCAGATCAAATGTTATTAATAATTTTGTTGTAAATAAACCAGTATTAGTTAAAATGTCTTGTTCATTGGGAGTTGAATATATAGGATAGTTGGAATGCAAAGAGTATCTCATAGAGCAAGTTTATTGCCCTACGCTCCGATGATAGATCTTGGCTCAAGGAAGGGAGCGGCCGTGGCTAAATAAAATTTTAATGTGTTATCTCTACGATAACTGGCGCCCAGTAAATCTAAATTAATAAAGTGTATGTCGTCTGTCTAGACAGGCCAATGCTAAATAAGAACGATGAGGTGGTTTTAAGGAGTCTTGAGTGTAATATCTGTAGAAACGTTATAAATGATCGCCCAACTTGTAGAGCGATATCCAACGACAAAGGTAGCCGTTACAGTTGAATCACCTGCTTCTGTGACAGCCTTGTGCAGCATCGAATGGTTCGATACAGAACAGAAGTATTTTCTTAGCTCATAGATCTGTCGAGCTACTTGGTTGTTTATATCAATAATTACCCTCCCACCCATATGTCTCGGTAACATGACTCGTTCCACAGATGTTCTGGGATTGTGTTTTCGTGATTTGGTCAGTGATGTTCTAATTTTCTGTTCTAAACTTGCAATGTCAGTTTCACTCCACTTGATGACCCCAAACGAGTAACTAATGATAGGGACAGCATAGGCTAAGCGTTGATTGCCTTAACCAAGTTTTTACTGTTGAGGCTGGTGTTAGAAACAAGCTTAATTCTTCTGACAAATTCCTTCGTCAGATCTTGTTCCACTACTGAGTGTTCTATGTGTCTGGCTTGCTTCATTCCCAGATACTTGTAGGTCTCGCTAGTGAGCATTGTTGCTATCTGCTGGCCCTGAGCTGTTTCATATACACCTTCCTGCAACTTGCCTTTCATAACGTTCAGCGTCTTACATTTCTCCAGCCCGAATTCCATTTTCACATCCTGTGAAAAGGTTTCCACTATCTTCAACAGAAACTCTAGTTGTGCTCTGGTGGCAGCATATAGCTTTAGATCATCCATATACAGGAGATGGTTGAGCTTTGCAAGCTATCTGGAGTTCTTGATACTGAAGCCATATTTTGTTGAATTAAGTTGGTTTGATAGTGGGTTCATAGCAAGACAGAACCATAATGGGCTCAAGGAGTCTCCTTGGAATATTCCCTTGTGGATTGGGATCATACTTGTTGCAATACTGCCATTTGTAGTACCAAGACACATTACTGTACGCCACGTTGCCATGGCGTGTTCCAAAATATATATAATCTGAGGATTAATCTTATACACTGACAAAATATGGATCAACCAATCATGGGGCACGGAATCATAGGCCTTCTTGTAGTCAATATATCTCGTGAATAAATTTCTGTTATTGGTAAAGGGCTGGTTAGAAACCACTGAGTCAATGATAAGTATTTATTTACACCCTTTGGACCCTTATTATTATTATTATTATTATTATTATTATTATTATTATTATTATATGAATGTGTTAGAAGCCATTTTAGCCTACTTTTCACATTTTGCAAAAATGAGGAAAAAGTAGATTTATGAGATCGATCCGGGCAAATGTCTGTCTGTCTGTCTGTCCGTCTGTCTGTCTATCTGGCTGGCTGGCTGGCTGGCTGGCTGGCTGGCTGTGTGTATGTCACCCCTATCAACTCCTAAACGGCTGCAGGAATCGAATCCAAATTTGGTATGAGTTAAGATCTATACCTGAATATCTCAAACCCATATTTGAAAATGATGTCACTGCTAGTAACTGCTGAAAACCCGCAATTGAAATTTGAGCTCCATGTTGGATATCTTGGAAGGTATGCTTGGGAACTATTCCAAATTAGGCACACATATAGACAATAATATTTCAGTTTAATTTCCATGAGGCCATACATGGCAGTGTTGCCAAAATGATTCTAAGCATGTTGATAGGTCCAATTTTTAATGCATATAACTTCTACACTATCAATTGGATTTCAACTAAATTTCGTATGAACTATGTGTACATAAACAGATATGACTGAGCGTATTCTTAAAAGCCTCAAGGGGTGCCAACTGTAAATAAATGCTCTCTCTCTATTTTCTTATCCAAATACCAATATATCAGAAATTATGCAAGCCGACAGCTTTAAACTATGCACACGTATAGTACCTGGCATTCTAGATTAATTTGGAGTAACTTATGTACGTCAGTGCTACCAACATGATTCTAAGCCTGCTGATAAGACCAATTGTAAATACATGTAACTTCTAAACTATCAATTGGATTTCAACCACATTTCGTATGTGCTATGTGTACCATAACAGATATGACTATGCGTATTATTGAGAGCAACCAAGGCTGCCAACTGTTTATAAATGCTGTCTCTATTTTTTACCCTAATATTAATATATCAGAAAGTATGTAAGCCAACAGCTTTAAAATTTGCACACGTATAGTACCTAACATTCTAGATTAATTTGGAGAAACTAATATACGTCAGTGCTGCCAACATGACTCTAAGCCTGCTGATAGGTCCAATTTTAAAATGCATGTAACTTCTATAATAACAAATTGATTTCGCCCAGAATTGGCTCAACAAGAGATCATAATATTTCAGATTATTTCTGACCAACACATGCATGACATTGTTGCCAACATGATTTTACGCTCGCTGATAGATCCAATGTGTAACTGCATGTAAGGTCCATGCTATCCATTGGACTTCAACCAAATTTTGTATTCTGTACCTTAAGAGTTGGAACTAACAATAAATTCAGTCACCAGGGCTGCCAACTGCAGTGGTCTATTATGGTTCCATTTTTGCCAAGTATATTTCGAAGTAATTAGAAATTTCGATATTACCAACTTCATTTCGTAATTATTCTAGATAGGTCTATATAGATTGGCATGAATCTTAAATTTTAAGAAAAGTAGGCTCTGTAGTTCGTCACGGAACTTCTTGTTCAATGTTGCCTTAGTAATCGAAATGTATGCTTTTCAGTCGGTCAACATAAGTGTACTCAATTGTAATGGGTGTTATTCTCTAAACATGTAAAATACATGGGATTAATGACCAGTTTCAGTTGTCAAGCGATCATCAGGGATCCTTTACACTTAGGATTTTAAAATCATGTCCACAAAACCGAGGCACGAGATGTGCTCTAGCACTCTCGGCCACTGCGGTCGGTGCTTTTCCATGTTCAGGAGAAAATATGTAGGCTATTTTTTTTCTTTTTAGGGGTGTGGAATGTACCCTGTGTATTGGCAACACTGGAATGGAGGTTCATTAGTGGCAGGTTATGGCAAGTCATAGCTCATCCCCAATAGCCCAGTGGCTGCACTATCAAGTGGAAATGGTGATAAGACTCACCCCTCCCTCGGTCATCTGTCTGAGGGGTGAAGATGTCAGCAGCCATCCATTGTTACGGGCTGCTATGCTGCGATCGATAAAGAAGCTTCTCCCACCCTCTAGGAGTCGGCTCAAGAAATTGATTTCCTCATGTCACAGTCACACACACCCCCACGTCTCGTCAAATAGGAATTTGTAACTCTACCGAGGTGATCTTAGAGTGCACAAGATGGAAGGTGATGTTGAGATAAGTAGGCCTACAGGCTGTTTCAAAGGTACGTCCAAAAAGAAATAGTGGTGATAGATTCCAACTAATAATAATAATGACAATAATAATAATATTAATAGTCTAATAATAATCAAGCGGGTTGTGAAATTTAAGTATCTTGGTGAATGGTTAGACCCTACAATGTCTAAAAACGAGATTTTTGGGCCACGATTGAATAAAATTGAAATGGCTTACCATCTAACTAGGAATGTGTACAACAAACGATCATCCCTGAATGACCGGGTGAGTTTGCCGTGGTCGTTACGGCATGACTGCTGGCAGTCGCTCACATCCGGGAGGCGAGGAGGTTCCAATCCCCCCGCCGACAACCTTGAAGATGGTCTTCTGTGGTTTCCCATCTTCCTTCCTGGCAAATGCTGGGGTTGGTCCCTAACTGTAGGCCACAGCCGCAACCTTTCAACTCCTCGTCCTTACATTCCAACTTTCCTCCCCAACGGTACTTGTAGCTCATCCATTGGGTATCCATATCGAAGCAGCTACAAAACTGGCGAGCCGAACATGTCCTCGGACACTCCTGGCACTAAAAGCCATACGCTAAAAAGAATCCCTGAATGCAAAACTTAAGCACTACTGCACGGTGATCCGGCCAGAAACTTTGTATGCAACGGAATGTCTCGACATGAATAGAAAAGGCACAATGGAAAAACTGGAGACCAAGGAAAGGAAGATTTCGAGGAAAATCCTGGGTCCAGTCAAAGAACGCGGCGAGTTCCGAAGACGCCACAACCAAGAGTTGTACACACACGTAGAGAAAATAACTGACGTGATGAGGAAAAGGAGGATTTATATCTATGGACATAAAACCCGAATGAAATCAACACGGCTATCCAACCGAATGTTTGCTTTTCTGCTTGAGAAAAAGACAGGTTGGTTGGTTGGTTCAGTGAAGTAGAGAATGATCTGTTGGAGATTGGGGTAACATGTGAAGATATCCAGGAGCGTGGCCCTCTCATGGAAAAACTTCAAAAACATCGGAGTTTTCAACCTAAGCCGAAACTAAAAACTGGGAAAGCGTGGACGACGGAGAGAAAGGTGCAACATCGATTGTGAAAGTAAGATTATTGTGCCAACATTAAAGTGCAGAAGAAACAGTTGACTTGACGTGGTCTTTAGTTGGCCATAACGAAGCAAGAATAATATTAATAATAATAATTATTATATATTGCATTGTTACCCCCATCTATGGAGCACGATATAACTTAATTTTCGAAATTGAATGTTTTTCATTCGGTCAATACTGGGGAGTACAGTGCAGGCAGTGACGAGAGTAGCTGCTTGTATCCTGACTGCACACCACTCAAGCAGCTAAGTAGACAATCCACTCAAACCTCAACATTTGAGGGGTCTAGATGCAAAACTCACATTTTCCACTTTTGTTCGAAATTGAGTTAGCAAGGCATTCTTGTTGTTCGTTCCAAACTACACACGACTAACTTAGTGCTGAAAAGCCAAACTGAAAATATCCAGTGGTTTCCAAATGCCAAAAACTCAATTTAGATGCAAGACTAACATTCTCCACACTGTTGCATTGCAAAGAACACATTCTCCCTGTTGGCCAATCACAAGACAGCTTCTGGTCATGTGACTTTCCACAGCTGCAAGCCAATATTATTATTGTCTATTCAACTCGTAACCTCTACATAATAAATAATAATATATGTGTTTTCCAACAATACAATTGGTTTCATTTGTCTATATTTTTCACAAACTTGGTCAACTTGTCTATTGTTTTGTCTGAAGTAATTAATTTTGTTCAGTGTCAAAAGTATCACTCCCCAACTTGTTCAGACACAAAACTCACAGTCTCCAATGTTTGGATATATAGGTCACATTCTCCAAAATTAAAACCTATTTCTCAGATAAATTAATATAAATAATGAAACATAGTTTATACAGGATGTTGTAATTAAGTATAGCCTGCAACAAAAGCAAAGTCTCTTTGAGATTCCATTAGTTACATACATTTAAGAAGCTTTCTTAGTTCCTGTAAAATTAGAAACAGTGGAGAACGTGAGTTTTGCATCAAGACCCCTCATTTAACAACAATCACAGAATCACACTAAGCAACAAATTTGAAGGTCAATCACCAATTTCATGCATAACAATATAACTTACAAATATTGACTAGTTATATTAATTTATCTACTCATCATCATCATCATCATGAACCGGCTCCAGTTTCCCGGGTGCGGTGAATGAGCGCTCTCCATTTAGTTCTCCCCAAGAATGTTTCCTCCTCCATGATTTGCTGTACATCCACACCTCTCCCTGCAAGATCATTTCTAACCTGGTCGATCCATCACTTCCTCAGACGACCTCTTGGTCTCTTGCCTTTCAGTTCTTTCTCAAACCACACTCTAGCTGTTCTTTGTGAGTCCATTCTTTTGAGATGACCTAACCATTTCAGCCTGGCTTCAACATAGATCTAATTAAGAGATTGTTCTACTTGAACAAGATGGCGAATCTCATCATTTTTTATTTTTTCCCTCCTTGTCTTCTGAATCATAGTTCTTTAAACCTTCATCTCCACTGCTAGTAGTTTGCTGGCATTTCTCTTGGATTGGGTACAGTTTCTACAGGCGCGGATTCAAGGGGGGGGGGGGCATGGGGGTCATGTCCCCCCCCCCCCTCCAAACGGAGACCAAACATTTTTGCAAACTCAAAAAACGAAAACACAATAACCTGACAAATAAACCTTAACGAATTTTAACTGAAAAACAGTTTTTTTTTTCATTTTATTCAATACTGAACCCTTCAGAATAGCAGTGTTTTATGCAAGAATCTTAGATCAAGGGTCGCGTTCAGTTCATAGTGTGGTGTTTACGTCCGCCAAACTACGTGCTTTTCTGAGGCAAGGGTTATAGGATGAAAACTATAACTAAGAAAGAAAGGAGACAAAACGTAAGATAATAACAAGATTTAATAACTAATTTGTGCATAAAAGAATAAAACAAACAATAATAAACAAAATCCTCCCTGAATTTTCCCTGACATGAATATTTATCACTTTGAGGAGTCAGACAGATCTCCCCTTTTCTAATAAAATATGGATCCAAGTTCCACTATCTTGCATGTGAATTTATGTTCGCGTGGTGACTATCTACGGGAAATGAGTACTTAGATGATCATTCGTTCACAACGGGTTAACAGCCACAGTGCTCACGAACAATCATCTCGTAAAATCAACTTTTATGGCTATGGGCATAACATTAATAAAAATCCTTAAATCTAACTCTGACACACATATTACAACTCTACTATTTACAGGCATCTCTCTGAGACCCTTATTAGTGTGGTGACACACTTATCCAAATGAGCTGCCACAATGGCCGGATACTCAACAACAAGGAAAAACAGCGCCGCACGTGACTCACGGGCCACTGACATGTACAATAAACAAAGAATAAACCAACAACAACAAACAACCTGAGTGGTTAAGATTACTTTATATTAACAAAACTGCATGTTAATGAAACGCTTCGAAGGTTATCGTGTTTCGTAGGCAACTCACATTTATTTAAACAATTTTACCATTGATCAGTTTCTCACATTTATATTTATTTTCAAGTAATTGGGAGCCAGCCTTGCACTCCACATTAATGAGCTCTGCTTGCGAAACTCAGTCAGCCCTTGTGACAACAACTCACCTCTTTCCACAATACCAGTCATGTCCCCCATCCAGTGTATATAAATAGCCGACCAGCGGAACTGTTATCTCAAGGAATCAACAGCCGCTAACATCTCCTCCCACTCAACATATGGTCAGACAATAATCACATATCCATAATTGTCCTCGCAAGGATATAATATGAATCTGGTACCAAGCTGACAGAAATCAGTCTCTGCTGAAGTTCCCGCTTGTAATACCACAACAATATACTCACAGTACACACATCTGGGACTGACATAACACCTTTCACATGGGTCTGCTGAATTAAAGCTCGCAAACATTTAACACAATATTTAAAACCTACGATAGAGCTGAGTACTCTTCGTCACAAATTACATTGCTCCAAAGGCAATAATCACACTGAATCTGATCAATAATAATTTTCAATAACATTTAATTACCCTCCAATCTACTATATAATTATATTAATTCAGTCCTACTTCTGAAACACGACATATCTCCGAGAGACGTTTTTTAACCGCACTTCGTAACCTAGGCGAACACGGCCGTTCACATAGATACGTTAGTTAACACAACACAAAGAAAAGAACCTTCCAATAACTACCATTGTGCGAGCTGCTTCCAAACAAAAGTGTGTCAGATCAAACTAAATATACTACATTAAATCACACAAGCAAAGTATTTACAAAAATATGTCCCATAAACCATAAGTTAATTTAATAAATAATAAAATATTATTTGTACTCATCTCGTGTTGTAGTCACCCGTCAAAGAACATCAGATGCCATTCCCCAACTTGATGGTTCTCTATCTCATAGCAGCCATCTGGACGGACTGTTGAGAATTCCACACTTCCTCTGCATTCATTGATGTCATCCTTGCGCTGATACAAAAATTAAGTTAATATACACTTTATGTCTGACTACTAAATTCGCTTGTTCAGGTACTAAATTCCCTGTCACTGTTCGTTGGCGAATTATCGACGCTACTGTCCCTATAACTATAGTACTAAGACTATCTATCACTGATTTTACCACTTTTCAATGAATCTCCTGTGTCCTCGACACAAAAATACAAGTCTACGTTCGTAGACGCACAGAATAATAATAGTGTGTCCTCAACACACGGAATAAAAGTCAATGTCTTGGCTCTTCGACACACTTATAAATGAACTGGCCCTTGGGTCTAGATGGAGGGGGATTTTATGTAAAAATTTCTCGAAGTAATTGTGATACAGGAATGAAATACATATCACTGAACTCGTAATATTGCACAGGTCAAGAATATGCCCATTAATCCTAGAATCGATCGTAGAGATTTTGTCTAGGCGATTTCCCGCGTGAATACTAGCCACCGCGTACCCCAGCCAGAGTTGGCGCGCAAGTAGGCATTCTCTT
Organism: Meconema thalassinum; assembly: GCA_946902985.2. Lineage (NCBI taxonomy): Eukaryota > Metazoa > Arthropoda > Insecta > Orthoptera > Tettigoniidae > Meconema > Meconema thalassinum. Next base: position 242,806,266 of record OX336396.1, read on the forward strand.
CTCATTGGTTCTCCATTTCTCTGTAATTTGGCGGTTTCTAGTAGATCTTGGCGTCTTGGGAGTGTCTATTTTCTTCATCAGCCATTCACGTTACTGCATCATATTTCTTCTAGGCGCGAATATCACAATGAACATACCAGAACCATGTCTCACCGCGCGTCGCTTCTAAAATTGAGGTAGCCACACCTGTCCCTATGATACATCGCTCTGCTATTTCTTTTCATAGCTCAAGTACTTAGCCTTTTGTTAAACTGATGCAGGTATGTCCCTACTGTCTCCAACAAATGCTTGAACTTTCCTCATCACTGTCTGGCTACTTTCATGATGCTGGTTGAAATATTTATTAATTGAAGAAATAAAAAGTAGAATCATTTAACCAACATAGGGTAAAGGGTTCACAACTCTCCCACTCACAAAATTTCGAACTTAGGAATAAAGTCGACAATTTTACAATACTTCCGTCGGCCAATTTGTTTTATTTCCAGAATCACCCCTTTTTCTTACTTGGTCTAGGCGCTCCTGTCTTCAATGGCATTTACTCGTTTTCATATCCTGCTTGTCTCTTCCCCTTCCAATCTTGCGTGACGCTCTGCTGCCTGCGGCAATACCTTACTCGCCTCGTTAATGTTTGTCAACAACAAGTCTACTTCCTCCTTCATCACGTGCCGTAGTCAACTGCTCCCCGTTGACTTTGTTGATAGTAGGACGTCCGTATATTCAAACAGCGTCATTATTTCGGCGCTACCATGGTTCACTTCGACGATATTTCTTTAGGTTGGCGGCGTTGTAAACTGACATTGTTCCTGTGCTCAATTCTTTCACTCTGTAAGCATTATTTCCAAGGTTTCTTACGATAGAATAGGGTCCTATGAATTTTTCGCAGAACTTACTAAAGATTTTCTTTTCTGGGTCCGATATAGCAGGTCGTTTTACCAAAACGAGCTGGTTGACTTCAAGATCACCGTGGAACCTCTTATTTCTTACTCGCCGTAATCTGCGGTCTGCTTGTTTCCTCATGTATTCTCTCGTTCTTTCAATTCTCAAGTCTGGTGCTATCATGGGATCTTGTGGACAGTTAATGATGCTTTTCCACGTTCTTACTGGATACTCGTTCTTGTGTAGGACCATAGGGATTTGTCCTGTTGACTCGTGCCTGGTAGAATTCATGCATGTCTATACGTCCTTAATATTCCTCTTGTCTCAGTAGACTTCCAGCTTCCTCAGTATGTGTATCTGGGTTCTTTCTGTTCCCAATGGCCTTTTCCCATCTTCCTAGCTCTCCACCTTGATTAGCGTGTAACTCCTCTAAGTAATTTTGTGATTGAGCGTGCCTATCATCCCAGTCATCTCGATAGTTACGTTGATCTCCTTGATTTTGATCTCTCCTTCCTTTCCATCGTTGATTGGCATTGTAATCACCGTATCTTCCATAAGGCCTGTCATTCCTTCGATTATCACGCCATTGTTGATATCCTCTCTGTTGGTATCTATTGTTGCCCTGGTATCTATTGTTGTAGTAATTTTCGTTACGCTGATATGGTCTGTTTTCCCCTTCTTCCTGGTTTCGCCTAGGTGTGGAGGTGCTCCTATTAGTACCCTGCGTTTTAGTATTTCCCTGTTTTGTCTTTACGACCTCTGTAGTGTTGACTAATTCCAGCTGTCTTCCTCCTCTAAAATGACTATGAGATGTGGTCTCATCTATTTGCCGTAATATCTGCTCTGCATGTAGGGCCGTACTGACGTTTGCTGCTACTAGCACTTGCTGTACATTAACTGGCATTTGCCTTGCTATTGTCATCACCAAATCTGATTCGTTTAATGGGTAATCCAGATCGCGAAATTTTAGCATTTGCATGTTAAAGAAATCTGAGTATTTTGTCTGCTGGGTAGTTTGGTATTTTCTAGAGTAAAGCTCCATTCTTAAACTCTGTTGTATGGCGGGAGACCAGTATTTGCGCAGAAACGCTAAGTTAAAGTCTGACATGGTTCCAAATGTGTATTTGAAACTTAAAAACCAGGTGAGAACATTCCCTGATAAAAATCTCTCCATCATTCTCAATCTGCGTGCTTCAGGTACCCCAGTGTCATTAAAATGGTCTTAAATCTCTTTGATAAAGGCCTTAGGTGTTACCCCTGAATTTTCGGTGTATTTCTGCGGTTTGTAGTCATTTGAGCGAATTACTTGAATAAGTTGTGTGGGCTGATGACCGTCCTGTGGTGTCGAGCTTCTATCTACGTTCTTACGAAATCCTTCCGTGTTTGTTGTTAATGGGCTCTCTGCTTGATTCTGACTTCCTGCTATGCTGGGTTGGGAACTATGTGAGTCATCCTGCTTGTCTTTCAATGCTCCCGTTTTAAATATAGACGATTGTTCTAATGAGCGAAGTTCGGCTTTAATGATCCTGTCTGTCTGTTCTTTAAGTCTATTTTTTACCTCTTGCTCCAAAGCTTGAATACGCGTGTGGTTTTCGCCTACTGTTTTGATAATGGTGGATCTTTCCTCCTTAGAATCAATATTCATTTTCTTCCAATCTTTCTTGATCTGTTCTTTAATCGTGCTTATTAGCCTACTTTCGATTTTTGCAAAAAATGAAAGTAGACTTATGAGATCAACACAGGGCGAAAAAAGTGTGTCTGTCTGTGTGTGTGTATGTGTGTGTGTGAGTCTGTGTGTGTGTGTGTGTATGTGTGTGTGTGAGTCTGTGTGTGTGTGTGTGTGTCTGTGTGTGTGTGAGTGTGTGTACTCTGAATGTCTGTCCCCCCCTATCAATTCGAACACGGTGAAACCGAATTGAACGAAATTTGGTACAGAGGTAGCACTAGTAAAGGACACCTCAGTGTCATACTTTATATCGCCGCCATCTTTACCAAAACAGAATGGCGGAGACTCAAATGTTCAAAACGTAAAATCAAATTACGGCTACACTAATCATCCGATCTCTACCAAATTCGGTGACAACATACCTTTATATAGGACGCGTCTTTCACCCAAAATTCAAGGTCATCGGCCATGCCATTTCAGGATGGCGGCCGTGTGAATTATGCAACCATTTTAATAAATAGCTTAAGACCCACCAATTCCGATTATCGAGCCTAGGGGGGGTTTAAGCTATCCTGAAGGTCGTGATCCGTTATTTATTATAATTTAATATTATAATATTATACAGTATGAGTGGCTTAAAAGAGCTGAGCCGTTTGTGTCACACGACAAGATGGCAGCTGTCCTCATGTGCCTGTCTTATATTTCAGTAGTTTTAGTATGTTGTATGTGATATACCGTACTGATACAATAATATAAACTTTGTATGAAATGATCTTTAATGAAGATGTACTGCAGTGAAGAAATCGTTTATTTAAAGTCATTATTTGCCAACAGTTTGTATCTAATATGTCAGTTAAGAACACCTGACGTCATGGATACGGTTAGCTCTGGGCTAGCTTGTTAGTCTGACACGCAGTTGACTGGGGATCGAGTACTGCTACAGTTAGTTTTTTTTTCTTGAATTCTTTTACAAATGATGTGCACGAGCTTTTTCCACAGATACTGAATAAAATGTCATTTAGCTCAAAGGAGAGGATAAAGTATACACGCGTATATTAATAAAATCACAGTCCCAGCATCGCACATAAACAGAAGCCATTAGGAATAGGAGAATAGAAGAACTAGATACACGTTGTCATTAACCACAGCCTTCTTAATGCCTCTGTACGGTGCTGTCCTCTTGTGGGTTATGTGGGTAATATTGTTCCAAACATAACGCTGTGTAAATGCCTGAGCTGGCCTCCTGAAGTATGGCAATTTTGTAATACTGGTAGTTCAACTATTAGCCACGATCGCGCTCCGAATACCTTTAAACACTGCCAGCTGGATCGCCTCCCTCTTGGCTACTTTAAACCAAGACCAACTACAATACTCAGACCTTAATGTAGAAAAAACATGGCGGCGACGGTTGCCCTACCAATAGCTAAGATCATGTCATCGGGCTTGTCACAGTTCGTGTAAATTATTATTTTTACTCACCTAATATCATAAAAGATATCACAAGACGAGACTAGGTTCCGAAGAAATATGCATCAATAATTTAAACTTACCTGAATTAATTTATCTATATAGTGCTGGCCTCGAATTATAGGTTTCTTCGTCTTCACCCAAGGGGCAGCTACAATAGTCTCACTGTTTCTGTGGTTGAATAAGACGCTTTTTGGCGAGTTATCACGATTTGTATTTAAGTTCAGTAATTATAGATTAATATTATTAGCAAAAAATCAAATAGATTCTGAAGTAGGAGAGAAGAAAGTACCCGGTTACTGAAGTGCTGTCCCAGCACATGCAGAGTATTTGTGTACACAATCGGAATGAGAATAGTTGCCTGAAATAATCGAACCAACACCATAGAGATACAATTCAATTAAGACCTCTCGTGGAATTGTCTAAAATCTCGGGTAAAACATCACACCGAATTAGTTGATTGAAATATGCAAAGAAGTCGTCGTGTGGATATCAGTACATAATTATGGAGAATACTACACACAAGGGACACGATAATATGTTACCATCTAACCTATTAAACATTCGCAGTTACCGTTTGGAATAGTTGTACGTTGGAGATACTTGACTTAGTACAGTACTATAGGTTGGAAAGCACCATCTCCCTCTTATGGAATTATCGCGGCACACCATCTCGCAATATAAGAAAATAATTGGCAAGGTACTCACAACACTTTATTACACACATCATAATAAAAATAACTTGCAAGCTGTAAGAATCGCAAAAGTATGAATAATGACGGAACACAATGAGTTCACTGTTTGGCACAGGGGGAACATCTTCCTTAACCAATAAAAAAGTTCACTGTATTATTTGGCGTGCATACAAGGCAGTGTAGAACATCTGTCAGACTGGTAAGGATTTACGGAGGCACATATTGCTGAGCGTTCATGATAACGTCAATGGTTTGGTCTAGCCGTAGATGCTCATTGCATTTTCCCTTTACGTACATAAATTCGGCACTAATGAAGTGTACTAAGTTATTATTATATTGTCACTAACTAGCAAATCATTGCGGTGTATATTCTTGAGTCACTTCTATTATGCTTTAGTCTCAGGTACTTCAACATCAGAAGTAAATGACACAATGCCATCGGTTGACTAGACAATCATCACACAAACGAACCAGTCCTTATTAAGCGTATTATCACATATTTACCTACGATTGCAGTACATTAACGCGAACTGGACTTTACAGACATACAGAAGACACTAAAAATTTCAGACGAGTGACAGTTTATCGCAACTTTCATCAAACGAAGCTAATCAAAGCTAAATAGTGTATCCCAGCAACGAATGTAAACAAACAATATGCCGGGGCTTCAGCATACGCCATTTTCACACTTTCGAGACCTGCATTAAGGTCTGAGTATTTAGTTGGTCTTGTTTAAACTGCCTACTCATTCAACACCCATAGAACACTGCCATCGTAGTACATTACGATGGCAGTGCATAGGCGTACAAGATAAAGATTAATTCACTGATAGGTCGCAGCACCACCTACTGTGATTGGGGCGGAAGATTCTTAATTTTGCAGGCTGGCTTAATATAGAGATTAACAGACGTGAATGCATTACAATAAGTTAGTAGTTTTGTTATTCAATCATCATAAAGTATATAATATTGATTTTGACACTTACTGGCTTATTATCAATATAAAAGAAAACAAACAATACATTGTGGTAGGGGTGATTGTGTTAGGGATGAGGACAAAGAGTCATAAAGATACCCATACATTTAGGAGAAAGTAGGCTATATGTTCTTTGCTGAACATCTTGTTTCTTCTTCAATTTGGCTCTTATTTTCATCCTGATTAATTTCTATCTGGCTCAGCCTTTCGTCTAATGTACTCTTAAATTGTTCTTGTTCCGTTTCTAGGCTTTTCCACTGTTCCGCTGATTTTATCTCTATACGGTCCATATCTTTAATTATGCCTGATATGTTCTCATCTACTGCTGATATTTGTTGTTGAATGACCCTGCCACTCTTCTCCATCTCCTTAAATCGACCTTCCAACTTATCCTGGGCTATTTTGACCTCGCTTGTATTCATTGTGCATGCTATTTCAATCTGCTCTAATTTAGCTAACACCGTTTCATCGAGAATGCTAAGTTTTTTATCGAAAATACTCTCCATTTGTTTAATCTGCTCTAATTGTTTCTCATTATTTTTGCTTACATCAAGGGCCAGTAATATCATCTGTTGGTTTGTGTGCTATTTCATCTCTGCGGTTAACGAAGCTAATTGGTTCGTGTTTTTATTATTTTGCGCCTCTAACTGTGAATTTATAGTGTCATTAATTTCACTCTTTAATAACCTAGCTTGTTCCGCCTGATATTCATTTTGCTCAATTCTACTGTTATTTAACTGTGTCCGCAATGATTCACTTTGTTCTAACAGTTTAGCATTTAGCGATTCACTTTGTTCTGACATTTTCGTATTTAGCGATTCACTTTGCTCTAACAGTTTAGTATTGAGCGATTCACTTTGTTCTGACATCTTCGTATTTAGCGATTCACTTTGCTCTAACAGTTTAGTATTTATTTGTTCAGATAATTTTGTATTCAACGCTTCACTTTGCTCCAACATACTAGTGTTTATAGATTGACTCTGTTCTGATAATTTAGTATTCATCGCTTCGCTTTGCTCCAACATACTAGTGTTTATAGATTGACTCTGTTCTGCTAGTTTAGTATCCAACACTTCCTGCGTTCTCCTCGCTGCACTTTCAATGATCTCCTGGATCTGCGCCACCGTTGCCATGTTTTATAATATATATGAGACATATGGGAAATGGCATACGCCAATGCCCTTTGACACGCACATAAATCCAATGCACATTTAATTTCTTTATCCTACTCAGTTCATTTATTTTTACCTTTAATCCCATTAGTTGATTGCATCTCTGAGTAGTTCTAGTTTTACTCAATTTAATTTTAACCCCAAGCACATATTTAGTCATTAAACAGTTATCCTGATCTGATATTAACACTGACTAATTAACAAAGTATTAATTGTCATTTTAGGCTACAGCCTCCTAATATTTCCATGAGTTTGACTTTCTACACAAATCTAGTTTTAACTTTATCATTGGGCGCCCGGTATCACATCTTAATTTTACTTTAATTTAAAATACAACAACGTGAACCGTATTTTACTTTGCAAACTTCTGATTTTAATTTATCTTTCACACATTTGGCGGTATCCACTTCGCCTTAACTACTTTTAATAAAATATCACTTCCCGGTGATTGAATACTGTCATATCTGCCTGCACTTGCGGCATGCCAGTTTTACTCAAATGCGCCACTATTGACATGTGTAATCTCCCCGTTACACCACAGTGAATAGCCCCACCGTTGGCCGCCAGTTTTCACCTATGAACCCTTCAGAATAGCAGTGTTTTATGCAAGAATCTTAGATCAAGGGGTCGCGTTCAGTTCATAGTGTGGTGTTTACGTCCGCCAAACTACGTGCTTTTCTGAGGCAAGGGTTATAGGATGAAAACTATAACTAAGAAAGAAAGGAGACAAAACGTAAGATAATAACAAGATTTAATAACTAATTTGTGCATAAAAGAATAAAACAAACAATAATAAACAAAATCCTCCCTGAATTTTCCCTGACATGAATATTTATCACTTTGAGGAGTCAGACAGATCTCCCCTTTTCTAATAAAATATGGATCCAAGTTCCACTATCTTGCATGTGAATTTATGTTCGCGTGGTGACTATCTACGGGAAATGAGTACTTAGATGATCATTCGTTCACAACGGGTTAACAGCCACAGTGCTCACGAACAATCATCTCGTAAAATCAACTTTTATGGCTATGGGCATAACATTAATAAAAATCCTTAAATCTAACTCTGACACACATATTACAACTCTACTATTTACAGGCATCTCTCTGAGACCCTTATTAGTGTGGTGACACACTTATCCAAATGAGCTGCCACAATGGCCGGATACTCAACAACAAGGAAAAACAGCGCCGCACGTGACTCACGGGCCACTGACATGTACAATAAACAAAGAATAAACCAACAACAACAAACAACCTGAGTGGTTAAGATTACTTTATATTAACAAAACTGCATGTTAATGAAACGCTTCGAAGGTTATCGTGTTTCGTAGGCAACTCACATTTATTTAAACAATTTTACCATTGATCAGTTTCTCACATTTATATTTATTTTCAAGTAATTGGGAGCCAGCCTTGCACTCCACTTTAATGAGCTCTGCTTGCGAAACTCAGTCAGCCCTTGTGACAACAACTCACCTCTTTCCACAATACCAGTCATGTCCCCCATCCAGTGTATATAAATAGCCGACCAGCGGAACTGTTATCTCAAGGAATCAACAGCCGCTAACATCTCCTCCCACTCAACATATGGTCAGACAATAATCACATATCCATAATTGTCCTCGCAAGGATATAATATGAATCTGGTACCAAGCTGACAGAAATCAGTCTCTGCTGAAGTTCCCGCTTGTAATACCACAACAATATACTCACAGTACACACATCTGGGACTGACATAACACCTTTCACATGGGTCTGCTGAATTAAAGCTCGCAAACATTTAACACAATATTTAAAACCTACGATAGAGCTGAGTACTCTTCGTCACAAATTACATTGCTCCAAAGGCAATAATCACACTGAATCTGATCAATAATAATTTTCAATAACATTTAATTACCCTCCAATCTACTATATAATTATATTAATTCAGTCCTACTTCTGAAACACGACATATCTCCGAGAGACGTTTTTTAACCGCACTTCGTAACCTAGGCGAACTCGGCCGTTCACATAGATACGTTAGTTAACACAACACAAAGAAAAGAACCTTCCAATAACTACCATTGTGCGAGCTGCTTCCAAACAAAAGTGTGTCAGATCAAACTAAATATACTACATTAAATCACACAAGCAAAGTATTTACAAAAATATGTCCCATAAACCATAAGTTAATTTAATAAATAATAAAATATTATTTGTACTCATCTCGTGTTGTAGTCACCCGTCAAAGAACATCAGATGCCATTCCCCAACTTGATGGTTCTCTATCTCATAGCAGCCATCTGGACGGACTGTTGAGAATTCCACACTTCCTCTGCATTCATTGATGTCATCCTTGCGCTGATACAAAAATTAAGTTAATATACACTTTATGTCTGACTACTAAATTCGCTTGTTCAGGTACTAAATTCCCTGTCACTGTTCGTTGGCGAATTATCGACGCTACTGTCCCTATAACTATAGTACTAAGACTATCTATCACTGATTTTACCACTTTTCAATGAATCTCCTGTGTCCTCGACACAAAAATACAAGTCTACGTTCGTAGACGCACAGAATAATAATAGTGTGTCCTCAACACACGGAATAAAAGTCAATGTCTTGGCTCTTCGACACACTTATAAATGAACTGGCCCTTGGGTCTAGATGGAGGGGGATTTTATGTAAAAATTTCTCGAAGTAATTGTGATACAGGAATGAAATACATATCACTGAACTCGTAATATTGCACAGGTCAAGAATATGCCCATTAATCCTAGAATCGATCGTAGAGATTTTGTCTAGGCGATTTCCCGCGTGAATACTAGCCACCGCGTACCCCAGCCAGAGTTGGCGCGCAAGTAGGCATTCTCTTCTCATTGGTTCTCCATTTCTCTGTAATTTGGCGGTTTCTAGTAGATCTTGGCGTCTTGGGAGTGTCTATTTTCTTCAACAGCCATTCACGTTACTGCATCATATTTCTTCTAGGCGCGAATATCACAATGAACACACCAGAACCATGTCTCACCGCGCGTCGCTTCTAAAATTGAGGTAGCCACACCTGTCCCTATGATACATCGCTCTGCTATTTCTTTTCATAGCTCAAGTACTTAGCCTTTTGTTAAACTGATGCAGGTATGTCCCTACTGTCTCCAACAAATGCTTGAACTTTCCTCATCACTGTCTGGCTACTTTCATGATGCTGGTTGAAATATTTATTAATTGAAGAAATAAAAAGTAGAATCATTTAACCAACATAGGGTAAAGGGTTCAATACTGAAAATATGTTTATGGCAATTATTATGTTCTGTTACAACTGTACATATTTACAACTTCATACCTGTTATATAAAAACGATTATTTATATAACAAAATCAACTCGTCTATTTTGTTTAGCAAACCTTGTGATTACCGAATCGATGTCTATAGTGATGTCAGGATGAATGTGCAGCAATGCACGGATAGGAATTTGGGGCTTTTTTCGCACCAAAAAATTTTGCCGACGTCCAAACTGTAAGTTTGGTTGGCAATTTAAGCTGTGACTTTCTCCCTTTGTCGGTACCTACTCGACTTGCCGAAACTGTAACGTACGTTGATAGTTTTCTCGAAGCTCGATGTAAAATTCACAAAACACGCCGTTGCAATTTGTACGAATATTTTTGGTGCGCCAAATCATGGCTTCCTTTATAGGAAGCCATGGCTAAACGCATCAAATTTCTATCCATGTAGGTTGCAAAAAAAATTGGTCTGGTTTTGCACGTTTGGTTATTTTGTGATTGCGTTGTTAGTGATACAATTTCTCTTAACAATTTCGATTCTGTGATCCCCCCAAGCCAAACTCTAGATCAGCGCCTGAGTTCCTAAGCTATAAGTAGTAACAGGTACAAAGAAGTAGTAGTTTAACTTCAACTGCAATTAATTAAGTGTACTTATTGTAAATACCGTACTTGTAGACATAGATTTAATAGCCCCTAAGTGTACTGGATCTGATGATGGTTGGTTGGTTCTTAAGTTTAGGGGCTGCGACAACGCGGTCATGTAGCCCCGTGTACTTTAGGTTTGTGTAGAATCTGTCTGATAAACGGTGTTAATTGTGATGACTGTATTAGTGTGTGTTATCTGTTTTTTTTTTAAATTTAAGTACTGCAACTTAGAATTTTTCAAATAGCTCCTACTTTTACCTCCAAGCGCCACCGTCAACGACTACTAGGCCAAGTTCAGAACTTAGCTACTAGACGCCACCACAGTCGGCTCTTGGCAACGAACGTAGCAACCTAAGAGCGTTGTTTACATTTTTAACCTATCCAATTTAGCTTCACACAGGTGCAATTAGTGGAAGGTTCTTTAACATGCCATAAATCTATGACATGGGACCGCCGGCTTTACTTCCCCTCCGAAGGAAGGCATACTGAGGGATTTTAACGCTCTTAAAAAAATCCGACGGTTTGAACCCGCTCTCTTGGGCATAGAAGCTCAACATGCTACCGACTACGCCACCGAAGCCGCCGATCTGATGATGATCGCTTGACAATTGAAACTGTACATCCAAGTGTATTTATTAAACTCGTGTAATAATTGTTCTTTTCAGGATTAGGGAATCCCCCATTACAATTGGGTAAAATCCTGTTGACCGACTGAAAAACCAGTCCAACTTTGCTGTTCCCTTGGTGGTTTGTTGTTCATTGGAAACTCATCCTGGATTTAAGTCTTTGTGTAATAATAAAAGTGCTTGCCACGGTGGGTGAGTGGTTATCGTGTCGGTCTACCACCCCCAAGCTTGCAGGCCAAGGTAAGGGATTTTTGAAAGGCAACAAAAATCACGACACGCATGTCATACGTTGTTGGCATGTCAAAGAACCCACTTGAATTCAGTAGGCGGTGTTCATAATGGCAAAATTAATCTCAGGATTTTCCGCCAACACAAAATAGTTCCTCCTTTCTCTACTAGAAAGCGCTATAGTGTCAAGGAGCTTAGATATCTAACCTCCATGGCTTTCATAGCTCTCCAAGGAACAACAAAATCCGGCATGCAAGCTGCCCTATGGGTGTTAAATAACAAAGCTTACACCCGACACCCGAGGCCATATGATATTATTATTTATAACAATAAAAGTGATAATAATAATAATAGGCCCTTAAGAATTCTCAACTTGGCCCTCTCACTAAAAACCAAGAACAGCTGGCTACGTGAAATTGAAACAGATCTCCAGGAAATCAAACATTTCAGACAATATTATACAGGACAGATGCAAATTCAGAACCCTAATCGACAATCACCAATTTGAAGACAAACCCAACACCAGGGCCACCATAACTTGGACAGAAGACCGAAGAAAGGCGCTCAGCGAGAGGATGAAGAGATTTTGGAAGGAAAAGAAGGCCAACACATCAGCTAAACAGGTTCAACCGTGCTCCTGAGTCGGGCATAACGATGCAAGAAGAAGAATAATAGGCCCTTAGTTGGCCGAAACAAAACAAGAAAGAACAGTAATAATAATAACAATAATAATAATGAATTTAGGACAGGGGAATATCAAGCAAACGAAAGCGTTCAAATATTTGGATGAGTGGATGGACCCCAATCTCTCCGAGAAAGCAGCTTTCGAGTCAAGATTCAGGAAAATGAAATGATATATAATCTAACAATAGCCATTTATAACAAGAAATCCATATCTATAAATGTCAAGTTAAGACACAACCAAACAGTCATCCGTCCAAAGGCCTTGTATGCTATGGAGTGCCTTGCAATGCATCGCAAGGGACTAATAGAGAAACTGGAAGTGAAAGAAAGGAAAATTCTAGGAAAAATCTTGAGCCTAGTAAAAGCAAATCGGGAATATAGGAGACGGCACAACCGCGAACTTTACACCCTTGTGGAAAAAATAACTCACACCATGAGGAAACAGATAACGGTCATATAACAAGAATGAACCCAGCGCGATTGACAAATAGAATTTTCACCTACTTCCTCAAAAAGAAAACCAAGGGAGCTTGGTTCATTGAGATGGACTAAGATTTGCAAAAAGTGGGAATTACATGCAAAGATATCTGGGAACGTGCCCCCCTTAAGCACACCGATGTTTCCAAGAAAAGCCTAAGCTTCCAACAGGCAAGAAATGGACTGAGGAAAGGAAGCAACAGCATCCAGAACTAATGCGAAAGTACTGGTTGGATGTTAAAGCTCGAAGCAGCAAGAAGCAGTTGAGAAGCCGTGGTTCTTCGATGACCGAATCGGAAGAAGAAGAAGAAGAATGGCCTTCACGGCTTGGAAATTAGACTACAGCAGATCTTTGCATGTCTTTGCCCTGTGTGTTACGGGGTTTCAGTCTAGGTGTCCCAACTTTGACTTAACAGAAGGATTTTGGTACATCCTGCTTGTGCCCCACTGGGATAGTGAACTTTCCACAGATATCCAGCCTAGTAGCTAAATGGATAGCATGCTAGACTTAAGCCCGAAGACACATGTGTTAGATTCCCGTCAGCGTCAAGGGAGTTTGGCTACATTGTGTTAATTTGCTGAACTACAGGACTGGGTGTTAGCGACGTCTTCATCATTCATTTCTTCCTCGTCACTAGGGGCGGATCACCCACAGATGGCCACACCCCATAATATTACGTATTATCAACCTATTTTAATGTTATAATATTACGTACGGCCGCCATCTTGAATTTGTGCAGTCTATGCCATTGTGCCCTCAGCAGAGTAAATACGGTTCTATCTTTCCAAAAATATTATTTGATTATGAATAACTGATTTTATATTTTTATATGTGGCATTTAAGATTACGAATGCGCATAATATTCAATATGACAACGTATGTCCGTAATTGAAAGAGCTTCCCAAATGCCAATTTAGGTGATCATTGATGAATTGCAACGTTAATATTATCGATTATAGTACTTAAACTTACGCACGCCAGCCATATTGAAATATATAGGCTAAGAATTGGTTTACTTCGGCGTCCGACTTCCTTAATTGGACGGTACGTGAAATTAAAATTTAGAAGAGATCAGCCGGTAGATTAAGTTCCAACGTTCGTCGCCAGGTGCCGGTTGCGGTGGCATCTAGTAACCAAGTTCGCGTCTAAATGTCCTTGACGGTAGCATTTGGCAGCAAAAGTAGGAACTACTTGAAATTGTTCATCTGCAGTCCTTACCTAAATCACAGATAACACACACTAATACAGCCATCACATTTAACACCGGTTATCAGACAGATTCTACATACACCCAAAGAACGTGGGGCTACATGACTGCGTTGTCGCAGCCCCTAAATTGAGTAACCAACCACCAACCTTCTGAATACAGTGCATACGTGCCAAATTACAGTAAACGAACAATAGCACAAAATCGGTTTTGAAACTGCTTTGTCAGCTATATGATGACAGATCTTCTGTTTTGTTTACAAGCTTGTCTGAGGAAACATTACACGAAGAGCTTAGAGTAAGCTTAGTAAGCTGTTTGTTTCTCCAGCTGTGTCGCAAACAGGAGGGGAACCCACTTATGATAGCAAGTCCGTGAATTAAGATAACGATGTTTGTTCTGAAATCTGGAGTTTTCCATCACCTCCATGCAACTTTACCATTGTGGAAAAATTCACAGACGATTTACTTCACTGATTTAGACCACAGTAGGTATGCGTGTTAAAGCTTAAGGCCACGGGTAAAGCCTGCGCGGATGTGGATATCCTGCAGAAATTTTCGCCATGCGGATATGGATTGCAAGGCTTTGCGGATAGTGGATAATATTTAGAGTAAGTTTGTGGATAGTTTTTAGAATGCAATGTTGAACTGGATTTTTCGTTTATATTGAGTTAATGGTATGTTCTGTTCATCTCACTTTTTCATGTTTTTTATTTATTAGCCTACTTTTCACATTTTGCAAAAATGAGGAAAAAGTAGACTTATGAGATCGATCCGGGAAAATGTGTGTCTGTCTGTCTGTCTGTCTGTCTGTCTGTCTGTGCCAGACACGTCTGTCTGTCTGGCTGTGTGTGTGTCCCCCCCTATCAACTCCTAAACGGCTGCAGCAATCAAAACCAAATTTAGTATGAGTAAAGATGTGCACCGGAATATCTCACGTCCATATTTGAAAATGATGTCAGTGCTACCAACTGCTGAAAAAACGCACTAGAAATTTGAGCTCCATGTTGGATATCTTGCAAGGTATGCATGGGAGCTATTCCAAAATTGGCACACAAGTAGATAATACCATTTCAGTTTAATTTCCAGGAGTCCCACCATGACAGTGTTGCCAAAATAATTTTAAGCCTTCTGATAGGTCCAATGTTTAAATGCATATAACTTCTACACTATCAACTGGATTTCAACCAAATTTTGTACGTAATATCTGTACATAAACAGATATGACTGAGCGTATTCTTAAGAGCCACCAGGGCTGTCAACTGTTAATAATTGTTCTCTCTATTTTTTTAATCCAAATACCAATATATCAGAAAGTATGCAAGCCAACAGCTTTAAACTATGCACACGTATATTCCGACATTTTAGATTAATTTGGAGTAACGTATATACGTCAGTTCTACCAACATGATTATAAGCCTGCTGATAGTACCAATTTATAAATACATGTAACTTCTATACTATCAGTTGGATTTCAACCAAATTTCGTATGTGCAATGTGTACCATAACATATATGACTATAAGTATTGTTAAGAGCAATCAGGGCTGCCAACTGCTAATAAATGCTGTCTATATTTTTTTTACCCTAATATCAATATATCAGAAAGTATGCAAGCCAACAGCTCTATACTTTGCACACGTATAGCACCTGACATTCTAGATTAATTTGGAGTAATTAATACAAGGCAGTGCTGCCAACATGATTCTATGTCTGCTGATATGTCTAATTTTAAAATACATGTAACTTCTATACTAACAAATGGATTTCATCCAAAATTGGCACAACAAGATTTCATAATATTTCGGATTATTTCTGACCAGCACACGCATGGTATTGTTGGCAACATGCTTTTACGCGTGCTGATAGATCCAGTGTCTAACTGCATGTAACGTCCATTGGACTTCAACCAAATGTTGTATTCTGTACCTTAAGAGATGAACTAAGAATATATTCAGTCACCAGGGCTGCCAACTGTAGTGCTCTATTAGGCTACATTATACCACGTATATTTTGAACTAATTAGATATTTCGATATTACCAACTTAATTTCGTCATTATTCTAGATAGGTTAATATACTGTAGAATAATCATTGGCATGAAAAGTAGGCTGTATAGTTCTTCACGGAACTTCTTGTTTTTATTTATTGTTCATACTCTCTGCATGCTCCACTACATGCACTTACATTACATTTTATAAATGAAAAAAATAAATTACATTATAATAATTCAATTTCTAGATGACTTAATCTTATCAATATCAAACAATATTATTCATCGTTTTTCCTTAGAGCTTGAAAATCCAGAGCATTTACAAATTTAGAAAATTCCTTCAAATACTTTTTTAATAGCACAGATTTCTGAATCGGCCAGTTATCGTCTCTATTAACACTAGTGATCAAGAATTGCCTAATATTTTTCACTTCACTACACACGAAAATTACATGATCTATAGTCTGAGGGCTGCTTTTACAGGAACACTCGGGATTACGTATAATTTTAAGTCTGTGTAAGTACGAAGCAATATTTCCATGTCCAGTCAGTATTGTAGTCATATTAGGTGTTAAGGTGATTTTGGATTTTAATCTACCTGCAACTGTAGGAAAGAATTCTTTTGTAAGTGTGCCTTTTGAAGTTTGTTCCCATTTTCATGTTGTAACATATTCAGAAATCGTGTATGGAACTGTTTAACCCGAGAACGGTCGCTGTGGGTCATCATGACCCGCACGCAAACATTTCCGTTCATCCCGCCTCCACCAACGGTGACACAGCAAACCCCTTCCCAGTACCTTCTTAAGTCCATCCCCTCTACACAGTACAGCAGGCAGCATTTGGTTCGAGCATAGCAGTACTCGAGGAAAGTAGTGTTCACATAAAAATTATTAGCAAAATTTTACATTTGAGTACGTTTTCCTTGTTTCGGTGAAATAGTTGAGAGAGAAGCAGACCGTATTCGTTCTATACTGAATGAATCATCGTCGGCAGAAACAGACCTGAACTGGGTGGTAATGAAAGTGATGTAGGTACTGATGTCGATCCACAAGAAGAGATACAGGACGACCAAGTCTGGAACACAGATACGGAACAAAGTGATGGCAGTAATGACGAAGTAGCAACTGAGGGTGAACTTTCGGAAGACAACTCCACTTCAGATGATGATATCCCAGTGCTTTTATCACTTGGTTTTGACAATTATTAGTTTCTGTTGATTCTTTCTATATTTACTCGTACCAAAAGTATATCTGTGAAAATCTTTGTAAATTTCAATATGGTGCCTGTTCAAAAATGAACTTTTAGACTTTCTTCATGTTCTTAGATGCCATTAGTGTAAAATTATTTCTGACTTTAACCATTATTCCAGAAAAGAATACCAACTTTGTATCGCATGCAATTAAGTGGAAGTTTTGTATTAACTATTTAAAAACAAATCTGTAGTTGTATAATAAGAACTTAAATAAAGGTACGGTTTTTGTTATGTCTAAGATAATAGTAGGCTACTAACTGATGTACAAACAGAGTTTAAAAAAAGTGCAAGTCCTGACAAACATAATTAAATAATAATATGTGGGTCATGGTGACCCACCGCGACCTCTTTAAGATGCACTATGAGTGCGACCACAGCCGGGTTAAATATGAACTTGTGCAATTGCGATGTGCTGTTGGGAAAAGACGTAAGGGTAGCATTCCTAAGAAGATCCATAGGCATACTTGTATTATTATTATCTTGTTATCTGCACCCTGATTTGCTAGCATGGAGTAAAGGAACTATAGAGAAGATATCATAATGGATGCGCAACAGACTTTATATAGATAACTTGCAAGATGGCTGCTAAAGCCAATATCGTGGTGAAACGCAGAACTAATGAAGCTATTACTATGACAAAATGCAAGATGGCTTCTGCGGCTTTGGAATTTATAGTAGTTGTGATATTATGGAATAAAACGAGATGGTCACAAAAAGCAGAGACCTACTCTAATTGTTTATTCCAGGAGGGAGTTGACAATGAAATATAAGATGTCGTGATTGAATTCATATTTTGACAGTTGCGAGAGTCAAAGAAAACTGATGTGTATGAAGAGATTGGAATCGAGTTGTCAGAAAGTACAGTATATAAGAAGAGAATAGAAACAAGAAAATAATGTGCTTTATGATGTATCAATCATTAAGGGAGTTCGCCCAATCCACAGCCATTGTCCCAGGGAGTGATTGTTTGCTGCTATCTTGAACGCGTCGTGTTATTTATGTCAGATCTACAGT
Organism: Meconema thalassinum; assembly: GCA_946902985.2. Lineage (NCBI taxonomy): Eukaryota > Metazoa > Arthropoda > Insecta > Orthoptera > Tettigoniidae > Meconema > Meconema thalassinum. Next base: position 242,824,501 of record OX336396.1, read on the forward strand.
CAATTCTTTCATTACGGATTCACCACAAGAGTAAGTTTTTCTTAATAAATTATTTATGTTCGACGAGGTCGAAATGTAAACATTATGTGTCAGAAAACTGCATCATAATGAGGCTCATTATGACACCCACCAATCAGAGCTCAAGAAACAGTTGTGTGACCAATTAGATAAGGATACCTTCGCGCATGCGCTCAAAATCCAACATGTCTATATACATTACCGACATGGAAAGTGGTCCATATGTTCGCGTAAATAAACTGGCGAATATGAGACAAGAAATAGCACTGTACCTTAATATCTCAAAATCCAATTTCTACACAGCGCATTGCTTTCAAAACTCCTCGGTGACAATATTAGTGAATGCTAGAGCTGGACGGTAGGCTGTAAACAATAGGTGTTATGTGTTGGCAAGCAAAGTGAATGGTATCTGCTTTCGGAGTGCCTTGACCCTCGCACGCGCTCTGTTCAGTCAGCAAAGACAGCGCGCCCTGTTCACTAACTTAATTAACTGAATCCCACAGATATTTATGAATATTTATGTTAAAACATATAATAAAGTTATAATTATCGTCGAACATAAACAGTCGTAAGCAACGGGCCTATAATGGTAATTAAGACACTCGTATGGAAATTATAAAACTCTCTTACGCTCGTTTTATAAACATACTCGTGTCTTAATTATTGCCATTATAGGCCCGTTGCATCATGTACTATTATATTACAGTATAGGCCTAATAGTATCTTGCCTCTTATCTAATGATTCTGGTTGGTGATTGTATCATCCTACGACCTGAGAAAGGAGAGTTGTGCTGTGCTTTACCAATTACTTGTTTAATCGTTCACAAGCGTTCTGGTTATGAACTGGCACCCTCCAGGATATACAATGAGATTCTTCTGCTGGAGTGGAGCCGGCGGCCGACTGCCGGGTGCGTGCGTCTTCCGCCAGCCAACTGAGCATGAACCGAAGGGTTGCGCGAGGCACAGGTGAGCTAACCTTGCTCATTAAAGTCATTAAGTCACTAACCTTTCATCGACGAGGGTGTGTAGTGTCAGCGCACAGATAAGAAGGTAACATAAACAACAGCTGCAATATTTAATTTAAAAAGCCCAGACGTTTTTGATGTGTAACATCTTTCCGCTCGGTTGCTGGATAGTTTTGTGGGAGTGATTTTGAAAATTGGGGACGGAAGTGGATCGAACGGAAGTGGAACGGACGGAAGTGAAGACGCACTGCCAGAAAAATGGGACGGAAGTGAATCGGGCGGAAGTGGATCGAATGGAAGTGGATCGGACGGAAGTGAAGACGCACTGCCAGCTGGATGTACAATTGAAAATGTGTGTATTGGAAACAAGGCAGTGTGTGCTCTGTAGCGCCAGAATGTAGGCAGTGCATTTAGCAGGCACTAGTTTGACGAGCACAGTGGCAAATGTTTCACCGACTTTCATTTGTCATTGAGCAGTTTATGCAGCTTCACGTTCAAGGTTGAATATCACATGGGGTAGGACAGAGACGACAAATTACATTTAAGTAAGCGGCATTATAGTCAAGCTGTGGGTGAGTAGTCAAATATTAAATGCATAACAGAATGTTGTTATATGAGTGGAATAAAAGCTGTATTTTCATCATAATTATGTGAGACTAGGTAATTTCATGATTGTAGGAAGCCATGTTTTGATTGTTTACGACGAACTGTATGAGAGCCTTGAGAATAATGAATGTTATAGTTACTGAGGAATGTGCTCACAGTATTTGAGAGTACTGTCGACGTTGTGTGTCACTTTGTTATTATGAATTATTAATGTAAAAGGAAGGAAGCTTGTAGTTTAGCGTGTCCGTTGATCTCACGATCATGATCCACGGCACCTCTCTTTTACGTGCAATGCGAACCACAAGACATGGCATTTCAATTCGAAAATCTCACATGTATTGACCGGGAATCAAACCCGGTCTACCTTAGTGAGAGACTAACAGCTTGACCGCTGCGCCACAAATGTGACAGTAGCATATCTCCAATTCAATCTATACATTCATCATTGTACCAGTATGAAAATTGAGTGTAAATTTACATTTTAGGAATGTCCAAGCTGTGTAGTATATGACTAGGATAACATGTCAGATGTTATACACCATATGCGACTACTGTAAGACTCGTATCTTTTTTTAAATTATTTCTTGTGAATCTGGATGACCTCACGTCACCAGTTAAAGATTAGAACTTATCTTTTCACAGAAGATGCTAAAAATGTTCTCCTTCAGCTGACAGACAGTAACTTTGGAAGTTACATCGTTACATTATGTAGCTACTCCTACACCCTCCCCTGCGTGTTTACTCTAATTAATCGAAGCACGGACCTAAGACCGTTTGATGTTCAATTGTGGGTTAATTTAAAATACAAAGTGTACAGATCAATTACCCTTCCCCTAGTGGAGCTGGAGAACAATATACGGCAGCAGATATCCCTCACAACTTAAGGGAATCACAACCTCTAAACGTTAATTTAATAACACGGTACAACGCCTGTCTGTCAGCCGAAGGAGAACACTCTCAGCATCTCCTGTGGATAGGTAAGTTCTTTAATCATGATTTGCTGGTAAATTTTCCATTAATTAATGTACTTTGATACGGTTTCCACCTGCGCGCAATCCGTGGTGAGAGCTCGGTTGGCTGGCGGAAGGCGCATGCGCCCGGCTGCCGGTCGCCGTCCCCGCTCCAGCAAAAGAATCACCCTGTATTTTATTACAACAAAGAGGTTAAGAGTATTCGACCTTATTTAAATAATTACAATGCTATTTCCCTATTTGCTTCGTTTGGATTTTATGAGAATAACAGAGAAGTGAGAGAAGCTAGTCATGGAAATACCCTCAATTAGTGTTGACTTATTCATGAAAATAGTCCTTTTCATACGCGCTTACATCCGACGACTAAGTAAGTGCCATAATCAGCCCAATAATAAGCTACGGTCTGAAAATTATATGGGAGAATCTCACGAAAAACAACACGAAGTGTATAGAAAGAGTCAAGGCAACTTTTATGAAAAAAAGTCCTTTGTATCTCAAAGCCAACCGAGCTCTCACCAAGGATTGCGCGCAGGTGGAAACCGTATCAAAGTACATTAATTAATGGACAATTTACCAGCAAATCATGATTAATCATCGCGACTGTGCTATGAAATGTCACGAGAGACCTTCTACATCGAAGATTTAAGGTGTCAACTATTGCTCCCATCTACCGCCCAGTACGAGGACCTTCTAAAAGAGCTCAAAACGAAGAGGAAGCAAATATGGAGTGACTTTTATTTAACAGCCGCAATGACGTCCGATGAGTGGAAGGGTCCATGTTACGACCTGAGACATACAATCACTCGTTTCGCAATACATGGATTCCATTTCAATTTATGCAAAATGGAAGGGTATCATGAGCCTAGTATGGAATGCATTTGCAAATTGTGTGGAAGTGTCTGTGAAAGGTATCATGCCATGACATGCGGACGGAGGGTTGAATCACTTAATAGCTTTTGTTGTCAATGAGAGTTGAATGTGATCTTGAATATTTTGGGTTTTTATTATTTTTATATTGCCTCATGGCCATTGGCTGCAATAAATACCTTATTATTATAATTAGCTACTGGCTGTTTCACCTGCCGTTACTCGGAGGGTTCAAACCCGGCCGAAGTCGTCGGATATTTTAAGAGCGTTAAAAATCCTTCAGTATGCCTTCCTTCGAAGGGGAAGTAAAGCCGGCGGTCCCATGTCATAGATTTATGGCATGTTAAAGATCCTTTCACAGACTACACTTGTGTAAAGCAAAATTGTTAGGTTAGATTTCGTCAGAACGCTCTATCAAAGTTCCAACGTTCACCACTAGGTATCATTGATATCTGGTGGCGAAAGTTGGAACTACTTGAAATTGAACGGAACTTGTAGCTCACCCTTTAGGGTGTCCGCTGGAAGCAGCTACAGACTCAGGCGAGCCGAACATGTCCTCGGACACTCCCGGCACTAAAAGCCATACGATAAATAAATAAATAAATAAATAAATAAATAAATAAATAAATAAATAAATAAATAACTCGGAGGGACAAAACTCAGTCAACATTCACACAGCCTAAGGGAACAAATTTCTCTTCAAATGTCTAAATGTTTTGCTTTGACACTTAATGCTTTATCTAATAAATTAAAAGTATTATTGTAATATCAGCGGATGCGGATAACAGTCGTGCGGATGCGGATAAGAGTTTGTTTATCCGCTCAGATCTCTAGCCATGGGGCTTGCAATGTTTGGACTCGATGGATGAATGGTTTGGAACGCCCAACATGTGGTGTCCTTGCAATGATTTTCCGTCGTTTCCCATTTTCAACTCCAGGCGAATGCCGGGATGGTACTTTCCAATAGGTTGTTTTTATTGTTGTTTCATTTGATGAGCTTGGGCATCGTTGTCATTTAGCCACGTATATTTGGGTGTGAGTAGAATTTGTCTGACAATTTGTGTTATTGTCATGTTTGTACGAGTAATAATAATAACATCGTATGACCCAGGGTGCCGGGTGCAAGGATTGTTATTTGGCACACAGAGGGCAGCTTGCATGTCGAATTTTGTTGTTCCTTGAAGCACTTTGAAAGCCAAGGAGGTTAGATATCTAAGCTCCTTGACTTTATAGCGATTTCTAGCAGAGAAATGAACTTTGTGTTGGTTATTCAGATGAGGATTGGGAAGGGAGTGGCCGTGACCTTGAGTTTGCAACCATCCCGGCATTAGCCTGGAGAGTGGGAAACCGCGGAAAGCCAATTCCATGATGGATGAGGTGGGAATCAGACCCACTTCTTCTCAGTTTTGGCTTACGAGGCTGAGAATATCCCGTTCCAGCACTGAGATAAGAATTTAATTTCTTGGCAGAGCCTGGAATCGAGGCTGGACCTCCGGGGTGACAGCCAAAAATTCTACATCAGGAGGTAGAGTATTATGATCTAGGATCAGGGATTATACCCCGGGACATGAACTAGATATCAAGAGGCATGTTTTGGTCCTTGAGTGGTTCTGTGTCATCAGGTCATCACGAACAAACCGTAAAAGTCTGCAGTAATGACGCAGTCACGGTGTGTTATGACAAGGGATCGTATTTAAAGGTAAGAACCTCCTGCAAGTTCTCCGACGTTCTGATTTGCTGCTTCTTGCTGCAAGATTCTCAGACTACATTGCAGTTTCGTGCAATAAACCTTCCCTGAAATCTAGGAGTAGGCCTACTGTAGAAACCCTTTGGATAGTGTAGCTTCTGCGTTTCCACCCTATCAGCAACACTTTCCACTTCAAACAAGAAGTTCCGTTAAGAACTATACAGCCTACTTTTCATGCCAATGATTATTCTACAGAATATGAACCTATCTAGAATAATGACGAAATTAAGTTGGTAATATCGAAATATCTAATTAGTTCAAAATATACCTGGTATAATGTAGCCTAATAGAGCACTACAGTTGGCAGCCCTGGTGACTGAATATATTCTTAGTTCCATCTCTTAAGGTACAGAATACAAAATTTGGTTGAAGTCCAATGGACGTTACTTGCAGATAGACACTGGATCTATCAGCACGCGTAAAAGCATGTTGCCAACAATACCATGCGTGTGCTGGTCAGAAATAATCTGAAATATTATGATATCTTGTTGTGCCAATTTTGGATGAAATCCATTTGTTAGTATAGAAGTTACATGTATTTTAAAATTGGACATATCAGCAGGCATAGAATCATGTTGTCAGCACTGCCTTGTATTAATTACTCCAAATTAATCTAGAATGTCAGGTGCTATACGTGTGCAAAGTATAGAGCTGTTGGCTTGCATACTTTCTGATATATTGATATTAGGGTAAAAAATATAGACAGCATTTATTAACAGTTGGCAGCCCTGATTGCACTGAAGAATACTTATAGTCATATCTGATATGTTACACATAGCACATGCGAAATTTGGATGAAATCCTACTGATAGTATAGAAGTTACATGTATTTAAAAATTGGCCCTATCAGCAGGCTTAGAATCATGTTGGTAGAACTGACGTATATAAGTTACTCCAAAATTAATCAAACATGTCAGGTACTATACGTGTGCATAGTTTAAAGCTGTCGGCTTGCACACATTCTGATATATTGGTATTTGGATAAAAAATAGAGAGAGCAATTATTAACAGTTGGCAGCCCTGGTGGCTCTTAAGAATACGCTCAGTCATATCTGTTTATGTACAGATATTGCATACACAATTTGGTTGAAATCCAGTTGATAGTGTAGAAGTTATATGCATTTAAACATTGGACCTATCAGAAGGCTTAAAATTATTTTGGCCACACTGTCATGGTTGGCCTCCTGGAAATTAAACTGAAATAGTATTATCTACATGTGTGCCAATTTTGGAATAGCTCCTATGCATACCTTGCAGGATATCCAACATGGAGCTCAAATTTCTAGTGCGTTTTTTCAGCAGTTGGTAGCACTGACATCATTTTCAAATATGGACGTGAGCTATTCCGGTGCACATCTTTACTCATACTAAATTTGGTTTTGATTGCTGCAGCCGTTTAGGAGTTGATAGGGGGGGACACACACACAGCCAGACAGACAGACGTGTCTGGCACAGACAGACAGACAGACAGACAGACAGACACACATTTGCCCGATCTCATAAGACTACTTTTTCCTCATTTTTGCAAAATGTGAAAAGTAGGCTAAAAATTGTGGTTTACTTAGCTTAGTCCAGGGCCGGTGCGTCATTAGGGCCCCGCCCTCCCAGGGCCGTTAGGCCGTATTCGACAACATTTATTTATTTAATCGTATCAGAAGCAACATCAGTCTCAAGAAAAAGTACATCATACATGGTATTTAGCTGGTGCTACATACAATCTCATCAAAACAGTCAGTGAAACTATATACTACTATATGTTACTATGTGACCAGTATTTTGCCACATCACGTGCTTCAGGTGTTGCCTCCATCAAGTCCTTCATCGTGCACTTAGCAGGAGATAATCTGCATACAAGAAGGTGATCCATGGTTTGTTCCTCCCCGCACTCGCACATGGTGGTGTCGGAAGTGTATCCCCATTTCTTCAAATTCGCCTTGGACCTACCACTTCGCTACCTGTTCAATGTTCTCCACGAAACCCATCCATTGTCATGTCCCGGAGGTAAACTTTCATCAGGGATAATCCAGTCTTCAAGGTCTTTAACTCTCCCTTTCCATGATGTTAATCTAATTTTTCCGGGCGGTTCCATGAGGCTTTTTGCTGAATGGAGGAAGCTTTTCCTTGACAAAATGTATTTTATTAATGTCTTTAAAAAATTCTTTGAATTACTTGCAATACGTGTTCTTCCCTTCTAGAATTTCTAAAAATAATTCAGTATACCTAAGTCCCCTATGATGTATTATAATGGCGAGGGCCGCTCTACAGAACCTTCCATGTAAAGTACTGCTCGGATCCAAGCTCTGCGAACTTGAAGGATGAGGTAACGGGGGAGACAGGAAGAGAGGAGCCTGTCAACAGCCCAACGTGCTATCTGGAATTCCTGTCTATTCCAATACTGCTAACATAGGGCTGTTGCCTAAAACAGGACTACCCAACCTACGGCCGGCGAGTCTATTTTGTCCAGCCCGCACCGTTTCGCCAACACTTTGAAACAAGTTCCAGTCGTCGCACTGAACTAAATTATCATGAACTTTATTTCATAATTTGATTAATAATTGTGTCAAATGAACATAAATACTCACTCTTTGTCATTCATGCTGTATGAGTGTCTTGAATATCATCGTACGTCTATTTTAAAAAGATTAATTAAAAATATTTAAATTTATTTTTAGTGTTTGATTTTTTGTCCGCTGCAAATAAATATAGAAAATAGCAACAATACTAAGAAAACTAGGCTCAGACAGCCACAAAACTCACCATGTTGTACCTATATTTAAAAAAAATGCCATACCCCTCAAAACCCCAGGAGTGTCTTGGCACGCAAGGTCCCCCAACTATTTACAATGTGGTCCTTAGTTTAAAAGTGACAGACTGAAAGACTAGACTTTGTGCTACATTTTCTTTCTTCGGCTTTTCCCAATTAATTGGGGTCGCCGGAGCCAACCAGGCTCATTTTGGTTTTGGCCGGGGATTTAATACCGGATGCCCTTCCTGACGCCACGTGATTTTTCAGGTGAAAATTCCACCCCGCTGTCACCGGGATTCGAACCCAAGTCGTCCGGGTGAAAGACGAGCAGCGAAGCCACTGCGCCATCACGCTCCCTTCATTTTAAATGCTACGAATGCTGAAAAATGCTAGAAAGGCTGGAGGCTTCTCGCTTCGCTCGAAGCCAAGGACTCTTGACATGTTAGAAAATTATCTGCATAATATGGGGAAAAAGTTTGTCTCCTCAGTGTGATTGTGGTGCTCCTAATCAAACCATCCTACACATTACAACTGACTGTCCTCTGAGGGCATATGGAGGGGACTGGATCGACTTCCTGTTGGCGACACCTGACGTGGTCCAATGGATAGACTCATTAGACCTGAGACTGTAAATAGTGTAAATAGTAAAAATAATGTACAGTAGATTTTAAAGTGATTTTCTTTGTACTCTGAAATCTTGTATTGATTATATTGCCAAACGATAAATAATTATCTGCATAATACTTACCTTGCTTTATAATACTTTACCTTGTTTCAAATTACTCGCGAACGGCAAGTGCAAACCAAGGGCAAAGCAAGGTCAAGCGCGCGGGAAGCCGTCACGCTCACCAGAGCGCGCGGGGACGTGCCCCTTCCATCCAGTCTAAAAACACTTATAGTGGGCGATGTATTGAAGATAGAGATATGCTCTCGCGGACTTTTTTGTAGAACTTTTCATGCTGACAAATTCTTATACTCATAGTATATTGATATGTTTAATGGTTTGCTCAGCGTAAGCTTAAGAAGCGCACGGACGCCAAGTTTGTTTTCGACTTTTTCACTGAAATAGTTACTGCTTGGCTTCCTTTGATCATACATAAATTATTTTCTACAGAATCTTTCCTCGAGATATCCTTTACAGAATGGTGAAAACCGCATCAAAATCCATCCAGTGGTTCTCGAGATTCCCCGTGATATCCAAGAATAGGGGATTTTAGTCTTATACTGACGAAGTAGAGATTGTCGGGGAACACATGCTACTGACGTCACACACCTCAGTGCATCTGGGTACATTTCGTCCCATCACCGTAACGTAACGCCAGACCCCAGCGTAACGACGAAGTCGACAAGATCATTTAAAATTATAAAAAGTTTGAGCACCCCTGCCCTAAACCACTGTGGTGTTGCGAATGAGTGAGTGAGTCACCGACCAATATACTTGGTTCTGTTACTAAGCAGGGACCGGGAACCCCACACATCACTCCTCATCGTCCAAGATCCACATTCCTCTCAGGTTCACGGAGCTTGGGCTCGAGCAGTACTTGGAGTGAAAGGCCGGGTGAGAAAACAGTGGACAGAGCACGGTCCCTGGCTAACTAGGGTCGAATTAAGGATGGTTCAGGCAAGGGATTTTGGAAGGAAATCGGCCGTGAACCATCCCAACATTTGCCTGTCGGTGAAAATTGGAAATCACGACAACCATTTCCAGGACGGCTGAGGTGGGATTGGAACCCACGCTCTCCCGATGCCTGCTAGGCACAACGTAGCATGTCAGCGCTCTCAGCCACCGTGGCCGGAATAAAACATAGCAATAAAGTTTAATTTGTCAGTAGCAAGTAACATAATTTATAGGTAGTCTAATAACAACTACCTGTATCAAGAAGATAATTTTATGTTCGACGATGTCGAAATGTAAAATATATATGTCAGAAAACTGTAGGCCTACTATAATGAAAGTCATTAAAGTACTAGTTTGCAGTATGATACAGTATCTCTCCACCAATCAAAGCTCAAGATTTTCATTATGAAACAGTTGTATGACCAATTAGGTAAGGATAGCTTGGCACATGCACTGACAATCCAATTTGTAAGACATGAATTACACGACTTGAATGTTGACATTTTAAAGGTTATCCGATCCCAAATGTTTACATAAATAAACTGGGGAATATGGAAAAATAAATAGCACTGTACCAACTCCAATTTCTATACAGGGCATTGCATTCGTACGATTCCGGCGACAATTTTAGTGAATGATGGTGTTGATATAACCACGTCATGGTGGCAGCAAAAATATGATATTAGATCCAGGGAAATCAATAACCCAGCTCTCTGTTCAGTAAAGGGATTTCTTATGCGAAACTTTTCCGCCAGATGTCATGACTGTTCAATGTGGGACTCCATTGATTTGCCTTCCATTGACATTCCATCCGCATCGAATTTGAAGAATAACTAGTTGATAATACGATACATTTTAATTGTAAAGCGTTTGTTACAGCCTATTGTGAGTTATTTGACGAAAATAACAAAATGATCCATCATCGTATCTGTGTGCCATAGTACCATGCTAGTTCAGAATAAATAATTTTTCAAAGCTTTGGATTTTGCTACTGGGTAGAGAGCAAATGCTGAGCCCACACAATTCCCAGCGCATGCAGTTACGACAACTGACAGAATCTCGACTGATATTTATGAATATTTTTGTTAGAACATATAATAAAATTAAAATTATCGTCGAACATAAACAGTCGTATGCAACTTGCCTATGATGGTAATTAAGACACTCGTATGGAAACTATGAAACTCCCTTCGCTCGTTTTATAAACATACTTGTGTCTTAATAATTGCCTCCTAGGCTTGTTGAATAATGTACTATTATTGTCAAGATAATGTTATTGTCAACGTTATGAGCAGGTTAAGTTTCTTTCTTCTTCTTCTTTAATTCACTGCCGGCCAGAAATAAGCGTAACACATGTATATTTCCAAAGAATGAACACAAAATTCATTTTGTTTATATTATTTTGAAATTTATATGCAAAGAACATAAACAGCAATTTCATTAGGGAAAGATCATTATTCAATTAAATGTTGCTTGCCACGGTGGGTGAGTGGTTAACGTGTCGGACTACCAACCCCAAGCTTGCAGATTCGCTCCCGGCCGTGGTAAGTGATTTTTGAAAGGCAACAAAAATAACGACACGCATGTCATACGTTGTTGGCATGTTAAAGAACCCATTTGAATTCAGTAGGTCTTGTTCATAACGGCAAAATTAATCTCGGGATTTTCCGCCAACATAAAGTTCCTCCATTCTCTACTACAGGGTCATTATCTTTGTGCGCTCCGGTAATCGCGGCAAACTATGGCATCATTTGGCTGGTCAGGTGCGCAGCGAGTGGAACTCGCAATACCCCACTCCACAGACTCTTATCGAACAAGAGTTCAGGATTAGGGCATAACCCAGCTCTTTTGGGTGCATCCGTGTTGACCGACTGAAAAGCACTAAACTCTTGTTTACTAAGGGAACACTGAAAAAATGGCGTCAGACTCCACAATGACTAATATCGTTAGTTCACGCGTGTTTTGTCATTCATATGAACGTGTATCTGCAAAGCTTAGACGTTAGTGTTGCACGTTTAGTGAGTATTGTGATTGTTGGTCATGCCTAGACACCAATTCACATTGCGCGAACGTGTGTATATCCATAATTCGCATATGGAAAGCAGAAAGTCTTGTTCTGAAACAAGACGAAAATTTCGGATCAAGTTTCCAGAAAGACCTGTGCCTAATGCCAGTACAATTAGTAGGCTCGCTAAACGATTCAAGAAAACAGGCTCCGTAAATAATATGAAAAAAAGGTAACACACAACGTTGTCTTCTTACAGAACATAAATTAGATGAGATTGTTGTCCATTCTTTCATCAGAAGATGCCACGGTGGGTGAGTGGATATCGTGTCGGTCTACTAACCCCAAGATTGCAGGTTCGCTCCTGACCGTGGTAAGTGATTTTTGAAAGGCGGCAAAAATACGATACGCATGTCATACGATGTTGGCATGTCAAAGAACCCATTTGAATTCCGTAGGCCGAGTTCATAATGGCAAAATTAATCTCGGGAGTTTCCGCCAACACAAAGTTCCTCATTTCTCTACTAGAAAGCGCTATATTGTTCAAGGAGCTTAGATATCTAACATCTAACCTCCTTGACTTTCTTAGTCAAGGAACAACGAAATTCGACATGCAAGCTACCCTCTGGGTATCAAATAGCAAAGCTTGCACCAGGCACCCGAGGCCATACGATATTATTATTATTATCAGAAGATGCCAGGTGTGTGTTACAAGAGAGGGAGGACATATTCAGCATTGACCCTGCGCTCTTTAAGTACACATTATTGACCATGTTTAGTAAAAGTGTGAAAGTGGGCACCACCACCGACAGAACCGTGTACGCGCGCCCGTGATCAGCGCCAGTCAACGCCGGCTTAGCTTGCCGTGTTTACTGGGGCGCACAAAGATAATGACCCTGTAGAAAACGCTATAGTGACAAGGAGCTTAGATATCTAACCTTCTTGACTTTCATAGCGTTCCAAGGAACGACAAAATTCGACATGCAAGCTGCCCTCTGGGCGCAAAAGACAAAGCTTGCACCCGGCTCCCGAGGCCATAAGAGATTATATTATTATTACTTAAGAGTTTACTTTCAGATGGGTATAAATGAAGTACTGTACTGTGTACTTTGGGTGTGTGTAGAATTTTCAGAAATACACGTCGCCACTTTATTTCCAACATTTTGTGCAACACTGCAGTAGTCGCGCGAAATTTAGTAACATTAGTGGTCGCGCAGATTACTATTGTAATTCATTTTAAAATAGATATTTTTTATACTATTTTTTTATTTTTTAAATTTATTATTATTTATTAGGGCTAAGGGTTTATATGAGACACAATTTTGGGATAAACAATAATGCTATTCAAGATTATAATTTTATATATAACAAAAATACAAAGTTAAGCTTATATTTACATATGTTTCCTATGTGGTTGAATATTTTGAAGGAAAAAAATACTGATACATATCAAGTGTTTTCATAGAATAATATTTAGGATAAGAGTAACAAACACAATATGATTGAATATATACAGGTTTCTCCTTGTCGCCTTGTTCGTGAAGTTCTAGGTTCCAACGGCTCTAGGTACCATCTTGAAGTTCTGTCTTTTCCAAGGTAAAATTCTCGGTCAAGCTTATCCAGCTCAATTTCTTGTCTTCTGTCTTCCTGGTCACTCTCTTCTGAACTGCTTCCGCCACTTTCAGTGTCAGGCCTTTCTTCAATGAAGTCATCTTCTTTATCTCCATGAGATACTCCAAGAACACTTTCAATATCACTCTCAGTTTCTGCAAGCCAGCGGCGTATTTGTTCACTATTTAACTCAGACATTACTCATCGATCAATGTATTGATGATGACGATGATGATAATTGTTGTTTTAAGGGGCCCAACATCTAGGTTATTGGCCCCTAATGGTTTGGGTGATCCTGAAGATGATAATGAAATGGAAACTATAACTAAAACTAACTACTAACTTATATACTAGAAGAAGAAATGGAAAACAAAAGGAGAATAAGGCAAATAAAGGACTGGAGGAAAAGAAATGCCCTCAACCCTAGAAGAATGCTGATTGAGGGACTTGGAAGGAAGGAGAGCCATGAAAGTCAGATAGGAAAGGGAGAGAGGAGAGGGTCCGCCCCCACAGGTAATGGACTAAAGGGGGAAGACCGGACCCAGCTCAGGAATACCTCGGGGTCGCCAACTCCCGAACTCACCAGCCGTGAGCCCCCCTTGAGGGCCTTGAGCAGAAGGCAGGAGATAACATGAAAAGAAAAAGAAGGCCCCTCGCAGAAGGAGGCTATCAGAAAAGATGAGACAAGGGCCAATTAAGGTGGAAAGGAAGAGACTCCCTAGGCCTCGGACACCCTAATACCGTCGGAGTCGGAAGAGAACAAGAGTTGACCAAATGAGGTCGACAGCTAAGAAGACGGAGAGGAGCCCGGCACAAGTAAGTGGAAGCATTGGCGGATTCAGCTGGGGCCCCGTGGTCGCCAACCCACGTCCCACTAGATGTGAGCCCCTGGGGGGCGATCAATGTATTAATTGCCACTTAGTCTTAATGAAAAATATAAATAAAGAGCACTAAAAACACAAAAACAAGAAACTACTTCAGAAACAAAAAAGTCACGTAAATAGTCGCGCGGATTAGTGTTGTAATCCAAACAATTTTAAAATTCCACAAAAAATAGATGCGTTTGCTTTGAGCGCTGGCACTTGACTGACAGCAGTGCGGGTATGCGACCGGGCGTTTGCTTTGAGCGCTAGCACTTGACTGACAGCAGTGCGGGTATGCGACCGGGCGTTTGATTTGAGCGCTAGCACTTGACTGACAGCAGTGCGGGTATGTGACCGGGCGTTTGCTTTGAGCGCTGGCACTTGACTGACAGCAGTGCGGGTATGCGACCGGGCGTTTGCTTTGAGTGCTGGCACTTGACTGACAGCAATGCGGGTAGGCGACCGGGCGTTTGCTTTGAGCGCTAGCACTTGACTGACAGCAGTGCGGGTATGTGACCGGACGTTTGCTTTGAGCGCTGGCACTTGACTGACAGCAGTGCGGGTATGTGACAGGGCGTTTGCTTTGAGCGCTGGCACTTGACTGACAGCAGTGCGGGTATGCGACCGGGCGTTTGCTTTGAGCTCTGGCACATGACTGACAGCAGTGCGGGTATGTGACCGGGCGTTTGCTTTGAGCGCTGGCACTTGACTGACAGCAGTGCGGGTATGTGACCGGGCGTTTGCTTTGAGCGCTGGCACTTGACTGACAGCAGTGCGGGTATGTGACCGGGCGTTTGCTTTGAGCGCTGGCACTTGACTGACAGCAGTGCGGGTATGCGACCGGGCGTTTGCTTTGAGCGCTAGCACTTGACTGACAGCAGTGCGGGTATGTGACCGGGCGTTTGCTTTGAGCGCTGGCACTTGACTGACAGCAGTGCGGGTATGCGACCGGGCGTTTGCTTTGAGCGCTGGCACTTGACTGACAGCAGTGCGGGTATGCGACCGGGCGTTTGCTTCGAGCGCTGGCACTTGACTGACAGCAGTGCGGGTATGCGACCGGGCGTTTGCTTTGAGCGCTGGCACTTGACTGACAGCAGTGCGGGTATGTGACCGGGCGTTTGCTTTGAGCGCTGGCACTTGACTGACAGCAGTGCGGGTATGCGACCGGGCGTTTGCTTTGAGCGCTGGCACTTGACTGACAGCAGTGCGGGTATGCGACCGGGCGTTTGCTTTGAGCGCTGGCACTTGACTGACAGCAGTGCGGGTATGTGACCGGGCGTTTGCTTTGAGCGCTGGCACTTGACTGACAGCAGTGCGGGTATGTGACCGGGCGTTTGCTTTGAGCGCTGGCACTTGACTGACAGCAGTGCGGGTATGTGACCGGGCGTTTGCTTTGAGCGCTGGCACTTGACTGACAGCAGTGCGGGTATGTGACCGGGCGTTTGCTTTGAGCGCTGGCACTTGACTGACAGCAGTGCGGGTATGCGACCGGGCGTTTGCTTTGAGCGCTGGCACTTGACTGACAGCAGTGCGGGTATGCGACCGGGCGTTTGCTTTAAGCGCTGGCACTTGACTGACAGCAGTGCGGGTATGCGACCGGGCGTTTGCTTTGAGCGCTAGCACTTGACTGACAGCAGTGCGGGTATGCGACCGGAAGGTAGATGATCGCTCAAGGTCATAAGTGTTGCCAATCCTTAGTTGCACCATAAAATGTACCCCTGGATTACAATAGTAATCCGCGCGACTATTCCAGTGTTAAACCAAAATCACTGCCACTAAAACGTCACATCATATCCTTGCAGATTCAGTCTTTACTCATCTTTACTGCAACAAGCTTCTTGATGCTCTAAGAATTACTGAATAACAAGTCGTTTGATGAGAGCCCAACAATGCCACAACAATAATAGCGGAAGCGTGAAGCTGTCAAGTTAATGCAGATACCGCAATACAATTCCAATCCAACCCTAGGCGACAGAATCCCTTTATAAACCGTACATTTTCAAATTCCTGTTCCCAAATACTCCTTTACCACGAGACTTAAAAGAAAACCAATCTAATGAACGTACGGGATGGAAGACGATGGTGCAAACCAAATTGCGAACTCCACAAACACCAGGAAACCCTCACAGGTGCCATCAAAAAGAGACGCCTGGCTTTCTACTGCAACCTGTACAGAATGGACCACCACTGTCTGTCTTATAAGATGTTCAAGGTAGCCAAGAAGGGTAAAGCCACTGGGTCCTTGTGGATCAAACAAATTGAGAAGGATCTTCCTGAACTTGATATTCAGCAAGACACAATAAATGACAGGAGTCGCTACTGTCTGACAGTTGAAACGAGACCTTTCCTCACATCCATTACAGAAGTTCACCACAACGCGTCCAGGAAATGGTCCGAGGAACGTAAGAAAGAGTTCATCAAGAAAATGAAAGATTACTGGTCCAATAGAAAGGCTCAAAATGTCAGCACAAAAGCAGCCGCCAAACAATCCACCAAAATCACCAGAAGTGACAGACAACAGCTAAAACACAAGCACCATGGCCCATAGGCGGCCCAAACGACCGAAAAGGAAGAGCGTACTTAGGAAACACTTACAACTAACATTTTCCTAAGTGATACTTCTTGGACTGCAGTGTATTATTTATCCATCCTCTTAATAAAGAGAGCTGCATAAACATGCTTTATGAACTCAGTGGTCAATTCAGTTCAATTATTCTTGACAACTATCGTGAGAATCCACGTTTCAGCAGCATACTTGACTGTCGGGATTATCGTGATAAAAGATGATGATACTTGTTCTTTTAAGGGGCCTAACATCTAGGTTATCGGCCCCTATTGGTTTGGGTGATGGTGAAAGTTGAGATGAGAATGAAAACTATAACTAATACTAACTACACACTTACATTCTAGAAGAAGAAATGGTAAACAAATAAAGGATACGGCAATTAAGGGACAGGAAGAAAATAAATGCCCTCAACCCTCTGAGAATGAGGATTGAGGCACTTGGAAGGAAGGAGAGCTATGAAAGGCAGATAGGAAAGGGAAAGAGGAGAGGGCCCGACCCAAAGTCAGAGGAACAACGGGACAAAACGGACCGAGCTCATGAATCCCTCGGGGTCGCCAACTCCCAAACTCACTATCCATGAGCCTTTGAGAGTAAAGCACTATCCAAGGTGCTCCAGAAGTGGTGGGGCTACGTACACCAAGCCTCCTTAAGGACCTTGTGCAGAAGGCAGGAGGTAACATGAAAAGAGAAAGAAGGCTGACCCCTCGAAGAATAAGGATATCAGGAAAGATGAGATAAGGGATAATTAAGGGGGGAAAGTAAAATACTCCCTAGGCCTCGGATACGCTAATACCATCAGGATCGGAAGAGAACAAGAGTTGACCAAGAGAGGTCGACAGGAAAGAATACGGAGAGGAGCCCAGTACAAGTATGTGGAAGCAATGCCACTCATCTGGGGTCCCGTGGTCGCCAACGCACGTCCCACTAGTTGTGAGGCCCCACCTTAAGTTGAGTGTTTTTCGATAAACTACACAAATCTCTAAATGGGTTAATAGATTTATGTAGTAGAATATTTGGGATAAATGTTTGTTTGTGAAGGTTATTATGTGGGTTGCTCTATGACAGTTCAGGGGGACACTGTAAGATACAGGAGAGCAGTGGTGTAATGAGCTGCAGCTCGGCTGTTTACCCAACTAGATAGGCTACACTGCCTTTGATGTCGACCGTGTGAGGTGACATTCCCACCTGCCCCAGGCACTGCGAAGGGAGATAGATATTTGCCAGAATACATGCATACATTAAACTGAATTGGTGGGGATGATGGAACCGCTAGGGAGAAGAAACAGATTATCACAGACTGATTCCGTGGCGGTCTAGAGCAGAGGTCTGAAAGTGGGGGGCGCGCCCCCTAAGGGGAGCGCAGAGAGTGATAAAGGGGGCCCTGACACTGATTGAAATATTTATACTCAGGGCATTTGTTTTGAGGGGGAACGGGGGGTACGCGAACCCCTTAAACATTTGAAAACTGTTAAAGAAAAAATATTGGTACATTTGTATCTAGTCCGGAAAATATAACTTCCGACTTAAAAGTTCACCGATCAGCTGGCGTCAATGCGCTGTTCACAACAGCTGGAGGAGATTTCGAGTAATCCTCGTTTAAAATCGATCTATTGAATCAGATTGTTTTGGTTGGCAACTCGGCACTCAGCAGCATAATCGAAACAATAGGCCATATTATTTTCTGCTCGACAAAAGCTTTGTGTAATTGCTGCCTAATTCGAAGAAATTTACTTGTTTAGGCATAAATAAGTAACATACTCTAACAATCGTGAAAAGGAAGTTCTGCCCTTAGAAGCACGCAGCCTAGTGTTTGGAGGTGGGGCAGGTAGTTTTGAAGGAGGAAGCAAATAACGAACTATTTTAACATCCACGCAGGCATCGAAAAAGCTGAAAGTTAATGAATTAATGAGTTAGTAAATTAATCCCATTCAACCTTTCACTTAACATGTCAGCCCATAAAGTAATAACCGGACTCTACAAATTGCCGACAATTGTAATTTTGTCGACTACAACTGAGAGTACCCCTTAAATTTGTTTTTTTAAGCACTGTTTTATACTTCATATCCAGCCTGGCCTCCCCCAAAGGGGAGCCCCCCCCCACTTTCAGACCTCTGCTCTAGACCGCCACGGAATCAGTCTGTGATAATCTGTTTCTTCTCTCTTCTCTCTAAGCCTCCGTGGCTTAGGCGGCAGCACGCCGGCCTCTCACCACTGGGTCCGTGGTTCAAATCCCGGTCACTCCATGTGAGATCTGTGCTGGACAAAACGGGGGCTGACAGGTTTTTCTCTGGGTACTCCGGTTTTCCCTGTCAACATTTCATTCCAGCAACACTCTCCACTATCATTTCATTTCATCTGTCATTCATTTAATCATTGTTCCAGAGGAGTGCGTCAGGCCTCGGCAGCCGGCACAGTTCATATCCTCGCCGCTAGATGGGGGCTTCATTCACTCCATTCCTGACCCGGTCGGAGACTGGAAGCAGGCTGTGGATTTTAAATTTTTCATCCTGTATTAAATATCGCTATCCATGAACCTATCATATGTAGGAAACGCTCACGACCATTCAAGACTAATATACTCGTACATTCGCTTATTTCGCAAGAACTGACCAGTAGATCTTGTCAGCAGGTTGGTTGGTTGGTTGGTTCCTTAGTTACGGGCTGCGACAACGTGATCATGTTGCCCCGTGTACTTTGTGTGTGTGTAGAATCTGTCTGATAACCGGTGTTAATTTTGATGGCTGTATTAGTGTGTGTGTTATCTGTTTTAATTCAAGTAAGGACTGGAGACAGTAATTTCAAGCAGTTCCTACGTTTTCTATCAAATGCTACCGTTCACAACACCTAGCTTGTGGCCTTGGTTACTAGATGGCATCGCAGTCAGCACCTGGTGGCGAACGTTGGAACTAATAGAGCGTTATCAATTCTAACCTACAAATTTTGGCTTCACACAAGTGTAGTTAGTGGAAGATTCTTTTTCATGCCACAAATCTATGACATGGGATCGCCGGCTTTACTTCCCTCCCGAAGGAAGGCATACTGAGGGATTTTAACGCTCTCAAAAAATCCGACGACTTCGGCCGGGTTTGAACCCGTGACCTTGGGCATAGATGCTCAGCATGTTACCAACTACGCCACCGGAGCCGCCCTGCCAGCAGGAATTCTGAGAAAAGTTGTAGAGTAACATTTCCCACACAGCGCCCTTTCACCCGACACCCAGAGCGATATCTCCTTACCAAACCCTTAACAACCACTAATGACAATGTGACCGCTTGACAATGTGACCACCACTTCCTTACAAGGATAGATTATTATATTTCTGCCATTGTCGACTCGAAATCAGCCAGGCCTTTGCAATTAGTTCAAAGACTGTGAGGCGAATTCTAGTGTATGTTCAGTGGAAATGTTTAGCCCGATTTACAATAAACTGATTCAAGTAACGCCATTACCCGTGGATAAGTGGCTCATTAGCAGAGGTAAATACAGACCGAAATTGTTGAACTTTGATGTGTTCTTAGAATAGTATATTGTGTGTTATTATTAATATTATTATTATTGTAACTGTTAGTGATCCATTTTTCGTGCACGAGGTAGCCTATGAGAAGTGCTAAGAAATAAAAAATTAGGGGGGGGGGCGGGGGTAGATATTTCATGTTTCAGAAGGGGGACCGCGACGGAAAATGTTTGCGAACTCCTGCGAGTACGCTTACATCTTTATTAAAATACATTTGTTTAACTTACGCGAAGAGTGTGTTGTTGATTTATTTCGGGGCATTCCAACATTGAGGTCATGTAGCCCCGTGTGACTGAGTGAACGAGGGGAATCTGTCTGATAACCTGTGTCATTGCGATGGCTGAAATAGAGAGTGCATTCGATTCGGTACGTTCCGTATTGTTGGTTCTTATTCCGTCTTGTCTCTTTTAGTTTGGTTTAGTTTAGTTTAGATTAGTTAAGTTTTGTTTTGTAAGCTAGTTTACTTAATTTAAGTTTATTTTAGTTAAGTTGATTTTAGTTTAGTTGGTTTAGCTTAGTGTAGTTAGTTATTTTGGTTTAGTTAGTAGGGTTAGCTTAGTTTAACCAAGCTTAGTTTAGGAAGTTATTTTAGTTCAGTTAGGTTTAGCTTAGTTTAGTTAGTCATCTTAGTTAGCTAGTAAGTTAAGCTTAGTTTAGTTAGTCATCTTAGTTAGCTAGCTAGTAAGTTTAGCTTAGTTTAGTTAGTCATCTTAATTAGCTAGTAGGTTAAGCTTAGTTTAGTTAGTCATCTTAGTAAGCTAGTAAGTTTAGCCTAGTTAGTTAGTCATCTTAGTTAGCTAGTAAGTTAAGCTTAGTTTAGTTAGTCATCTTAGTTAGCTAGAAGGTTTGGCTTAGTTTAGTTAATAGGTTTAGTTTCGTTATTTTAGTTATTTTCGTTTAGTTAGGAGAATTAGCTTAGTTTAGTTTAGTTCGTTATTTTAATATACAGGACGTTCAGTTTAGTTTAGTTGGTCGTTTTATTTAAATTTAGTTGAGTTAGTTTTGTTAGTTTACTTTAGCTTAGTTTAGTTAAGTTTTAATAGATAAGCTAGTTCTGTTAGTTTAGTTTAGATAGTTTAGTCAGTCAAGTTTAGTTTAGTAAGTTTTGTTTAGTTACTTTAGTCAGTCTAGTTCAGTTAGTTGAGTTAGCTTAGTTCAGCTAGTTTTGTTAATTTATTTAGTTTAGTAAGCTTAGTTAGTTTGGTTTAGTGTAGTTAGTTTAGTTGGTTTATTTCGTTTAGTTAGAATAGTTACTTTAGTTGGTTTAGTTATTTTAGTTAGTATAGTTAGGTTAGTTAAGTTAGCTTAGTATAGTTTAGTTAGTTAATTTAGTTTTGTTTAGTTTAGTTAGCATAGTGAGTTCAGTTACCGTAGTTTAGTTAGCATAGTTAGTTTAGTTAGTTCAGTTTTTTGAGTTATCATAGTTAGTAATTAAAGTGAGTTTAATTTAAGTTAGTTAGTATAGTTAATTTAGTTAGTAAAGTTGGGTTAGTTTTGTTAGCTTAGGTAGATTAGTTAGCTGTTAGTATACTGTAGTTAGTTTAGTTAGTATAGTTAGTTTAGATGGTTTAATTTGTTTAGTTTCGCTTCGTTCCGTTTCGTTTTGCTTCGCTTCTTTTCGCGTCACTTCGTTTCGTTCCGCTTCGTGTCACTTATTTCGCTTCGCTTCGCTTCGTTCCGTTTAGATTAGTTTTTGTAATTAGAGCCAGGATTTGTGTAGGAGGCAACCATGCCCTTACGTTCCTGGCATTTACTGAAGTGAAAAATCACGGAAAATCTATTTTGGGGCATCAACTAGAACGAACCCACCACTTTCCTATTCTGCCTTCCGAGTCCAAGCATACCCTATTCCAGTCCTAAGATCAAAGCTGAGAATCGAACCCGGACCTCAAGGGTGTCAGCAAAGAATACTAGTCACTACACCACGAGGTGGTCCGATTGATTTGAGTGTTCAACACAAATGCATGTATAAAATGACATAACATTTTATATTTTCTCTGTGAATTTTCGCGATTGGAAACGTTTTGTACGTGTGTGTAACCCAGTGGAAAAAAGGATCACGCTCGGTCACATTATGAACATTGAATTATTCATTGTGGTCGACATATTACGCAACGAATCCAATGAACATCCTTCACAGAGCTCCACTCGCATGCTAATAGACGTTGGCAAAAATACCAGGAAGGCATAGCAGTGGGATTCCAATCGAGTCCCACCATTTGCCATTCCAGCGTGCGGTGACATTTCCTCCCAACTGCATTAAACACGTTCATACAGGGGACCGTTATGTATCCTAAACCACGCTGTCTGCCTCATTCCATATTTGTGTTGAATATACGGAGTGGCCCAGGGGCTTGTTTCAGAATGTTGACAGGTTTACTAACTACAGTACATATTCAATAATAGCCTATAGTGTTATTTATCATACAAATTCTGTGTTAGTATCCTCTTCAGTTCACCGTAATGCATGTGCACCGTAATAGTACATTATGCAACGAGCCTATAATGGCAATAATTAGACACGAGTATGTCGCATACGCTCGTTTTATAATTTCCATACGAGTGTCTTAATTACCATTATAGGCGAGTTGCATTCGACTGTTTATGTTCGACGATAATTATTATAACTATTTTACGTTCGAACATAACTATTCATAAATATCTGTCGAGATTTCGCCAGTTTTATGTACTGAACAGAGCGCATGAGACACAGAGAATGCCTTGTATTTGATCATGGCCTCCTCGATTACCCTACTATGATACTAGGCCACGCAGTGAAATTTAAACTAGAAGGCCGTGGAACTCAGCGCATTTAATTATCTAATTGGTCAAACAACTGTTTCTTGAGCTCTGATTGGTGGGAGAAACGGTTTCATAATGAAAAATAGTGTTATAATGAGCCTCATTATAGTACAGTTTTCTGACATGTAATAGTCAGGGTCGAACATGAAAGATAGATATTGCACACAGGCTACAATGCACATTATATAAAATATAGATGCCGAGTACAAGGCCTGTGGCTTCGGTGGTGTAGCCTAGTTGGTAGCATGCTGAGATTCTATGCCCAAAGTCGCGGGTTCAAACCCTGCCGAAGTCGCCGGATTTTTTAAGAGCGTTAAAATCCTTCAGTATGCCTTCCTTCGGAGAGGAAGTAAAGCCGGCGGTCCCATGTCATAGATTTATGGCATGTAAAAGATCCTTTAACAGACTAAACTTGTGTAAAGCAAAATTGTTAGGTTAGATTTCGTCAGAACGCTCTATCAAAGTTCCAATGTTCACCACTAGGTATCATTGATATCTGGTGGCGAAAGTTGGAACTACTAGAAATTGAACGGAACTTGTAGCTCACCCTTTAGGGTGTCCACTGGAAGCAGCTACAGACTCAGGCGAGCCGAACATGTCCTCGGACACTCCCGGCCTAAAAGCCATACGATAGATAAATAATAAATAAAATAAATAAGAGCGTTACAAAACTCTCAGTATGCCTTCCTTCGAAGGGGAGGTACAGTAAAGCCGGCGGTCCCATGTCATAGATTTATGGCATGATAAAGAACCTCCCACTAATTACACTTGTGTGAAGCGAAATTATAGCTTATATTTGACTATCGCTCTTCGGTTCCAACGTTCGTCACCAGAAGCCGACTGCGGTGGCATCTAGTAACAAAGTTCAGAACTAGTTGGTCGTTGATGGTGGCGTTAGGTAGCAAAAGTTGTAACTACTTGAAATCGAATATCTGCAGTCCTCACAATTAAGATTAACACCGGTTATCAGACAGATGCTACACACACCCAAAGTACACGGGGCTCATGACCGCGTTGTCGCAGCCCCTAAACTGAGGAACCAACTAACCAAGTACAAGGCCAAGCACATGATGCGACAAAACTTATGCAGGCATGATTTTAGTGAAAAACCTCAAATTTCTCTATACAGGGTGGGCGGGAAGTCCCCATACCCCTGTAACTTTTTAGTATCAAATGCTATCTATATATTTAAAACGCTAAGGCGATTTTTGTTACCGCGAGATTGAGATAATGTCTTAACCGATTGACTCCGTAATGCATTCTAACGAGAGCTCTGGCATGTAGATTTGCAGAGTGTCTTTAAATAGAAAATATACTGTATGTTAGGGTATATTTTTAAATTATTAAAGAAAAATGTAATAGGCTATTTGTCGCTCCCGCGCTTGCGTACAATGGTTCTATTCCACCAAAGAAAAGGCGGATCCCGCCGCGGCTTACTGAGATCTTTGTTTATAAGAATTAAACAGGAGGGAAATATTATTGTGAATCTATGGCTCAAACTTTGAGTAAATATATGTGGAGGCAAATCACTTAATGGCCAGAGAGCTATAATCCTTCGACTTGATTTAACAACTTCCGATTCCAATTTCCAATTCAATAAAGCTCAAGGGGAAACTCTTGAACGTGTAGGTCTCTATTTGCCTCATCAAGGTTTCAGTCATGGTCATTTATATGTTGCGAAGTCGATCTTTCGACGCCCTTAAAGTTGCAACAGCGTCAAAAAGTAATCGTTAAAAAAATGCATATTGTATGAGAGAATCCTTCAGTAAATATTTTCCCAATGGCCGTCATGTTTTGATGGGTATCAACTAGTTTTAAATTAAATTAGAGTACCATATCCCCTCCAGGGACGTAGGCGACCTGATTTAGAGCATGCGTGTGGTAGGGTGGCCAGTTTCTTTCCACTCCACTCCTCCTGCCATAGCATCACGCAGGTTCCCATTTTGCATCACGAGGCTATCACCCGATTATACCAAGATTTTTAAATTCTTGCCAGAGCCGGGGGTTTAACCTGGTACTGTACCCATGTGAGTAATCTCGATGGATAATATGCATCTGCCTCCAGCTAGCATCAGCTCTCAGGTGTGTACGGTAACCCCAATTTAGCAGTGCATGCTTTGGATTTGAGGCTAAAAGGTATCAACTCTACAATGATAAAGCACAACTCTATTCTAAAACTTTAATCCAGTAAAATAAATCATGGCTTCAAACACAAAACAATACCCAAAAAGCATAAAATAAAAGCAAACAACATTTTTACTTCCACAATCCACAAGTAAACAAATATAAAATCACAACAAAGTCATACCTAGCCATAAGGCTTTACCCTTCTGTGAACTTCACAAGGATATACTAGTGCGCTGATGCACCTACGACTTCAAAACAAACTGTACATTAACATAACAGTCATACAATGTGACTTCTTTAATATTACAACAAGGATTATTCCTTAAACCTCTTTATGTTAAACAATTATGTGTGCCGTGCGTGTTTTAATATTTTTCTTCTCACCAATGAAATGCTTTGCATGCATTTACCTATTTGGACGTTGCACCAAAATCGACGTGCAACTCCATAATTATGTAAGCTACCCCCTACACATCCTCCAATTATATGGTTTCACCGCATGCTGTCTGTGATTCCTAGATAAAACGTTACGTTATAGCTTATGTCGGATTGTACGATAGACTACCTCGCGCTCATGGCGATTGGCATCTAGTAACCAACTACATGATTTGGCTCCAGTGACAGTACAAATATATCATGTAACTATTCGTCAGATAGCTAAAATAATGAACCATCAGGATGAACTATAATTATCCATGTGTTCACAAACCACATGGCTATAATACTCAACATAACAATCTTGCATTATATGTCCTTTTAACAAGGTCTAGAATCTCTTCCCTTTATAACTTGCCTGAGCGGCCCGGGTGGCTAGCACCGACCCTCGGCTAAGGAAGTCGCTACACAATAGAAAGTGGAATGGGTCGTTTCACCAATTATCTCGACCTTTCTAAAAGTTTGAAAGCCTCCCTCTCTAAGCAGTGAAGATTTACAAGACAAATACTGTGTCCTGACCGACACACATGTTCCCAAAGGATCTTAATTGACTATTATGCCAACAGGTATTGAATGAGCTTTTGTAATTATTCCTACGTCGAGGATAACGATTAATTAATGGCCTCACATGGGTCCATTCAACATGAAGGTTCGGGGTTCGCAATGCATGAGCCTGGCGGTTTGACCGATGTCTCAAGTATAATATAGGCGCAGAAAACCACTGTCGCCATGAGTTTCGCTGCCAACGAGCGTAAATAACTCATCAATAAGTTCTCGGGAAATCATAGAGCTGCGAGGTGTCCTTGTTTCCTCGACTCTATCAAGATTCCAGTCCGGAACACATTTATCCTTTCTTCAGAGTTAGGGTCCTTCACTAAAACTCTGGAATAAATAATGTCTCCAACAATGTCCACGACATAGGAGAATTCATACGTAGAATAGACTATCTGGCCCCTAATGCTCCATGCTACGACACTCCGACCTATAATATTAAGAGAAATCTAACATTTACTCTATAAGCTTCTCAATTAAGCTGCAAATTCAATCCACTAAAAGCTCTTTCATTACTGGTATCATTACTGAATATCTGCAATATTCTGATATAAAACTTCTTTCCATAGTTACTGTAATGTAATCTCACTGTAACATCTTCCTGCTTAGATTGATAAGTCTTGCACTTAGCGTTAATAATTCTCGCTTACAACATTTATTTGTTTCCTGATGTGTTCATTCATACTCTTAATAACCATTATTATTATTATCATCATTTCTCACTGACATAAATGACCAAAATCATCCTTTATTATTATTATCATAAATCTCATTGACATAAATGACCAAAATCATCCTTTATTATTATTATTGTAAATCTCATTGACATAAATGACCAAAATCATCATTTATTATTATTCTCACATAAATTACCAAAATTTTCCGACATAGCTAGACGTTTTAAACTCGAACAATCGCGTTCGTTGCATTTACATAACTGATTGCCATTCTTAATTCATAGTGGGAATAATTACTCCACTTAATGATGCAAATCATCATTTCAACTCTATAAAAATCAACTCAATACTGATTAAACATGGAGGATCAGCCTCCTAACTGATTTTTACTGGCATCTATAAGGAATTCACAATACCTTTACGGAATCACAGACATGCAGCGGTCCATACTTCTACATAATCATAACCATAATTTGTGGGGTACTTACATCTCTATAGGCATCTAAGGTGGCTCCGACCAATCATATTCTTCCATGTCGCCCGCCATAATGGGTTTAACGCGACATATTTCTCTTGTTTACACACATTTGATTACACATAATTTCTATCACCAACACGACACGTTGCATACCTTTCAGGAAGTTATCACTCCCCAAACAAGTGAAACACTTCATCAAACACTACTTTAAATGATATTTTTACATATACATTACACTGAACACTCGTCACTTTATACACACTTCAATGCTGAAATTCCCTAGCAGAGATCGAAATTGCAGGTGTCGACGGCATCTTACGTTACCAACTCCTGATTGAAAGTCTGGTTATCTGCTCTCGGAACTCTCCAACAGTTTTTATGAATATCATTCCTACAGTAAGCGTCCTGCGTTACATCAATACGCTGGCTCCCAAACATGAGCGTTAACATCTGGTACTCTCATGGCAATACCAAACACTTAGTAGAGTTTCTTTCGCGCATTCTATCGTAGTTACACATACACGATTAGTTAATACTATACACACTGCGCTTAATAAAGTTCAACACTTTCACAAATAATTATATACAATATTTCTACCGTTAGTCTATACGGTGCTTCGTAACTGACCACGTCATAGTTCGTGCTGCTGATTATGCCTGTATCACGACTATTATTCATACAAGCATATTTACTGTTTCTTTTACACATACCAGTCTTTGTTCGGCGTCTTGATGAATAGAATCGTCATGCGTTTTGCCTTGACGAACTTGCTTCAACCTGGCTGTAGCTGACTGAAGTTTCACTCGAAGACTGCACGTAGCTTATTTGAAGACTTCTGTATGCGACTTACACGCTGTCTCGTACTGCTGCATATTTGCTGCATACTGATTGCAACTTATTGCCATTGTGCTACAATTGACAATTGAGTAAGACTGTAACTGGCTGTAACTGCGCTTGGCGGCATGTAGCCTGAACTTGGCTGCGTTACCACTGTGTTTCAACTGGGCTTCAACTGTCTTAGACTGAGTTAGACTGAGCGACTGAGATTCAACTGAGAGCTCCTCCTGGGTCTACTCCCTTATATCGGATTTCCACAGAAAGTAGAGCAACATCTTCCCGCGTAATCTTGGCTCCTCTCACAGCATGATTCAGGTCTTCAAACCATGATCATTGTGTTCCTCTCTCTTCACAGGTCCCAAAACTATCTGTGTGCAAAGGAATCGCTCGTCCAATTAATTAATATTAATTCCTTTCTCCATGGCGTGGGACGCTACCTAACGGGAAACCCCCGGCAACATCTTCACATCCATCCGCGAACAATGGTCGTTTTACAGTCCTTACGCACATCATTAAATATGCACCAATTTCGCAGGTAAAATACTCTAAAATTATCTTCTTGCCAAGATATTCACCTGTGTGCAACTCTCATCTCGATTCGTTACTCCAATCACGAGTAATCAATGATTTTTCTGGGCATTTCTCCGCCCCTACTCCAAATCCATTCTCCGTCGGGGAATAACTATGTCATTATTCAGGCCTCGCCCCTGCTCTAGACGACATATTGGGGTCACTGAGATGGACGTGGCGCCGCTGGTTCCAACCCACAATTCTGGGCCAATTAGTAAATGTCAGCTCTGCCCTCCTCTGTGCTTCAAGCCTCCAATAGCTTACACCAAATCGTCTTATAATGATATAATCTGCTCATTATTTCCTATATTATTTTAATAAATAATGCCATTTCATCAAAAATCACACCAGTGATTAAATATACATTTCTTTCGAGGGGTTTTTACCAAGAAACTCCCTGTACAGATCTCTGGTTCGCTTCCTGGTGGAACCTTTATACTGAGATCACAGTCTCTGAGAACCATGTTCGATTCCAGTCAGCATAACCCCATCGGGTTCATGTTCCCCTTGCAAAACTTATAAAAGTCCAATGCAAGTGGCTTATATAAGTAACCAGCTGACTGTCGACCACCGTCTGTGTTTACGTCTGGGGTCCTTCACCTTGTCTGGCTGCGAGTGGGTTAGTAGTGTTCCCCCTTCCACACTCGGCCTTGTTTCTGAGCTGTCTATTCTCCCTGCGAAGGGTCGCGTTTACAGCCTCAACCTCTCTGGCCACTCTGACCATTTCTTCATAGAATTCTCGCAAACACTGGCATTCTTTCTGCTCTCCGCTTACACTGGGTAAACTGTCTGCTTCTCGTCCCGTCTCGCCGTTCCAACATTCAGGTCTGCCTGCTTGGCTGCCTCCGCTCTCCACGTTGAGTTGGGTGTGCGTTACTAATTCTTCTTCTGGTTCATCGAATTCTTCTGGCGAGTAATAAACTTTTAAGTTGGCTATGTTCATAACGACCTCGTTTCCATTCTCTAAATGCCTTAACCTGTATGCATTGTTCTGGAGGTCTCTTATCACCTCGAACGGGCCGTGGTAAGCAAAAATGAACTTTTTATACTTCCGTGCCTCTGGATCTGAACTGGCGGGTTTCTTAATTAAAACTTTCTGTCCCACGAGAAGCGGTTTATGATACCTCTTCGCACGATTCCTTCTCTGACGTCTCTCCGCCTGTGCTTTGAGATATTCAAAGGTTCGTTGGATCCTCAATTCTCTACCGGGCTGTGCGTCTACTGGTAATGGAATAACACCATTCCACGGTCTCTCTGGTCTCTGATCCAGATGTAGAGTAACGGGAACCTGACCTGTCGCCTCATGTACAGTATTATTTATACAGTATTCAATTACTTCTAGAAATTCAATCCAACGCCAATTCGCTTCAGAACAGTAGATCTTCATGTATTTCTGGACCTCTCTCATTACTCTTTCAACGGGACTTGCCTCAGGATGGCGAATGGTAGATAAAATCTGCCTAATTCCTAGAGTTTCCAGTTCTCGACGAAATTCTGCACTAGTAAAGCAACTTCCGTGGTCCGAGAGAATGTTATCCGGCTTCCCAAGAATCGGAATAACTCTCTCTTTCAGGCGCTTCAAGACCTGTTTTGAACTTGTCTTTTGAATGGGGCACAACACCACCATTTTCGAAAATACATCCATGGCTACAAAAATGTGTCTATTGCCTCTACGTGCTCTAGGCAATGGTCCAAAGTTGTCGATACTCAATAGCTGCCTTGGCTTCTCTGGTAACAACGGGATAGGTCGTTGCCTCATTAAAAAGGGATTCGGCTTTACCCTTTGGCAAAGATCACATGTTCTAATAGCATTTCTCACAGTTTCTCTCAATTTTGGCCAAGTAAATGCTTCCTTCAACAGAGCACAAATTTTATCTATCCCAGGATGTCCAAATGCTCTGTGGGCTAGCCATACTAATCTCCTCTGCAAAGATGCAGGAATTACAATCCTTTGACGTGTGTGATCCACATCGTCCCACTTGTGTAATATCTGATTATACCATACATAATCTGTTGCCAATGCCTCCGCCTCTCTATATATCGCAGTTCCCCTTGCTAAGCGTCCCTCGAAGTAATCGATTATCATCTTCAACCATGGGTCTTCGCGTTGTAGGTTGGTAATGTTCCTTAAGTCATCCAACGTCTTCTGATCTCGATTCTCAATCTGGACCGCTAGTACTTCTTCTTCTCTAGGGTAACGACTTAATATGTCCGGTATTACATTCTCTTTCCCTGGACAGTATTCTATTTCCACATTAAATTGCTGGATATACAGGGACCATCTTGTCAATCTCTGACTAGACAAATCTGTCTTTAACAAAAATGTTAAAGCTTTATGGTCTGTTCTCAGAACTATTCGGAAGCCGTACACGAGTTTGTGCCACGATTGCAACGCGTACAAAATTGCGAGCAATTCTATCTCTGTGATCGTGTAGTTTTTCTCATGGGCTCTCAGTCTTCTGCTGATAAAGGCGATAAAAACTTTCTCCTCAGGCTGGTCAACATTTTCCTGGAATAGCATCGCTCCAATCCCAATAAGTGATGCATCCGTCTGTATGATAAACTTCTGGGTATAATCTGGGTATCCCAGTTTCACATATTCCAAAAGCATTTGTTTTGACCTCACGAATGCTTCCTGACATTGCTCCGTCCAATTCCATCTGCCGCCTTTCTTCAATAGGTCCTGCAGTGGTGCTACTGTCGCAGTATAGTTTGGGCAGTGGTTCGAAAAGAATCCAATTACTCCCAAATACTGTCGGACGTGCTTAACTTTCGTGGGTCGAGGGAAATTCCGAATTACCTCCAATTTATCTGGATTAGGCTTCACTCCATTTGCATCAATAACATGCCCTAGGAATTTAACTTCCCTCTGACAGAAGTGCGATTTCTTGATATTAACCTTAAAGTTAGCCTCTCGAAGGTCATCTAGCAACTTCTTCAGGTCTCTCATGTGCTCCTCCAGAGATTCTGATGTGAGTAGAATGTCGTCTACATATCTGATGGTACTTTCTTTAACCTCATCTGATAGATTGCGATCTAACGCTCTTATCAGGGCTGAACCAGCTGTTTTCAACCCAAAAGGTAGCCTTAAAAAATGTGAATGTATGTTGATCAAACATAAATCCTGTCAACAGACTAGTTTTCTTCTCTAATTCAAGATGATGGAAACTGGATGTGATATCCAAATTTGAGAATATAGTTTTCCCTCTAAACTTCCTGAGGATCTCTTTAATAGGTGGCACTTGGTCAAATTCCGGAATAACTCTCAAATTTAAGCGTCTCAGGTCCAAGCAGACTCTGACAGATCCGTCTGACTTTGGTACAATTACCAATGGACTTACATAAGGCGTAGGTGTTTTCTCAATAACGCCGGCCTCCAACATCTCCTGAATTGCCTCTTTCACTTTCGCATAATGCTTTTCAGCTATAGGGTAGGGTTTCTGCCTAAATGGTGTCCAATCACTGACTTGAAAAGCATAAGTGAAGTTCTTTATCCGACCAGGTCTCGAATCAAAGACTTCCTTCTGTTCCAGCAATAACTGCTTTAAATTTTCCTTCTCTTTTAGCCCAATTTTCGCTTCTTCTAGCTTCTCCGAAATGTATTCTTCCAATTTGGGTTCCAGATCTTTTTCCAAGTCTGTGGCTAGTGTTTTGAGCTCCGCTTCTAACTGCTCCATAGCTAACACTTCTTCATCAGCCACATCTCTGTATGTATGCCATACTTGTTCACTGGATCCTGGTTCAATTTCATTGAGTGCGACCTCTAAGCCTTCAGCTTCTTCATTCACATGGAACATAACCCTGTCCTGTGCTAGGTCAATTATCACTCTGTATTCCCTTATAAACTCTGCCGCAATAAGTAGGTTATAAGGTAGTTTGTTTACTAACAGGAAACTCTGTGAGAAAATAGAGCCTCCTATCTGTAAATCTAGGAATACCTGGTATTTACATATCATTGTTCTGTCTGGAATTACCCCTTTAATTTTGACACTGGAGATCGGTATCTTCAAAATGTTCTCTCTCCGGGCTATTTCATTATATAGAGCTTGTGTCATCAGGCTAACTGTTGATCCCGTATCTAACAGACTTCTGACTTTTAATCCTGCCACTCTCACAATTATAATAGGCAATTCTCTCTTGACCATGACCTGTGGTCCTCCTGTATCCTCAATCAATTCTTCTGGTTTGGCTATCCAATTGATGATGTTAATAGACTTCCATCCATCAGTCTCGAGCTCTTC
This sequence comes from Meconema thalassinum, assembly GCA_946902985.2. NCBI lineage: Eukaryota > Metazoa > Arthropoda > Insecta > Orthoptera > Tettigoniidae > Meconema > Meconema thalassinum. The sequence goes on from OX336396.1 coordinate 242,857,318, forward strand.
TAATTTTGGCGTTTTTTTTTTCTTCAGCGCCCGCCCCTTTGGAGTTCCTTCTCTCCTGTTCGCTGCGCTGTAGTTCCAAACTCTTAGCTCCATCTCCATATCTGTCTGGCGATGTCCTGTTCTGCATGACTTCTTGCCAGCGGACTTGTGATTTCTGGGGCTCATCTCCCCTTTCTTCGAGGTATCGCAAAGAAGCATGATATCGCTCTTCTGCCTCGTCATCGAAGTTACTTCTTCTCTCTTGGGGTCTCCAATTTCTATTATTGCCTTCCTGGCCATTATTACCTCCATTGTTATGGTACGGTTTGCCCCTGTTATTGTGTTTATTCCACGAACTTCGACCTCTTCCTGCTTTATTAGCATTTCCTTTGTACCTTGACTGCCATTTTCTGGGTTCCTGTTCCCATTGCCGTCCATAGGAATCTAAAGTTTCTGTGCTCGTGGCCTTGTTGTTCCTCGGAGCTTGCTGTTGGTCAGTCTGTGTGTTGGTCACGTGGACTTGTTCCACGGTTCGACTCTGACGCATAGTATTTGCTGTGGTGAGGTCCAGTTGCCTTAGAACTGTCTCCATTTCCATAGCCGTTTTCGCATTAGCCGAGATTAGTAGCCTTTGGATCTCGTATGGAAGCTGTTTGGCGATAGCAATGCATAGCTCCAGTTCACTAGGTTTTTGATCCAGCTCTTTAAAACGACACATCTGCGATATGAAGAATTCTGCGTACTTCGTCGGGTTGTTCGTGCTGTACTTTTTTGCATACAAATCCAGCCGTAAATTCTGCTGAGTCGCGGCGTCCCAATATCTCTTCAAGAATGCCTCGCGGAATTCCTCAACAGTATCAAAAGTGTAACGGAAGCTGCGAAACCATAATGCGCACTCCCCCTCTGTTAACTTCTCTATAGCACGTAGCCTACGCTCCTGCGGTATTCGTGCATCATTGAGATATTCAGTCACTTCCTTTAACCAATATTTCGGTGTCATACTACAGTGACTACCTGAAAACTTCCTAGGTTTTTCTTCGCTTGCCCTAATGACGTTTATCACCTGGGTGTGCATCGCATTTTCATGTGGCGTCGATGCCGCAATTGGTACACCTGGCGTCATGTAAGGACTTTCTCCTGCGCCTGTAGCATTTCTGCTTATAGGTTGGGTTTCTAAGTCTGCCCACCTTGTTTTTCTTATATCCTCTATGCTGCCTTCACTTGACTTAGGATATTTCAGAAGTGTCTCCTCCTGTGCTATTATCCTAGTCTCCATTTGGTTATGGCGCATTTCTGCTCTTTCTAGGCGAGTAATGACTTCTTTTTCTATTCTCGTAAGCCTATCTCGGTTTTCCTCGGCTACTTGAAAAATTTTCACCTTGTCTTCTTTCAGACTTTGTTTGATATGGGATATTTCATCCTCTACGTCCTCTTTAATTTGAGCAAGGGTCTTGTCGCTTGCCTCTGTTTTCTGGCCTTCTCTTATTTCGAGTTCTTCTCTCAGACCTTTAATTTCATCTTGAATGTGTCCATTGACTTTAGACAATTCATTCCGGACCTTGGTGATCTCGCCTCTATTTTCCTCTTGCCTTTTATTGACTATGACAATATCACTCTGAACTTGGTCCAGTTCTTTATGAACTTTACCCATCTGACTTTTCACGTTGCCTACCAGCTCCTTACTTTCATGAGCGATAGCCTTAATTTCGCCTATTTCCTGGCATTGACCTAATATATTCTGGTCCTGTTTCTTGAGGTCACCGTTAATTGCTCTAGCGTAGCTTTTCAATTTCTGGTCCCATTTGGAGTCGTTCTCCTCTAATCTCTGGTCTACTGTTTTCGTAAACTCTGCGAACTGTTTCGCTTGGCGTTCGAGATTCGCCTCATTTTGGATCTGAATATCCTTAATATCGTTAGACAACGCCTCTAATTTACTGTTGGTTTGCTCCTGAGCATGCCTACACGCTTGCAAATTACCCTCAAGTTTGGCTTCTATAGCCTCGAAACGTTTATCAGTATTTACCTGCATTTCCGATACAATGCTTACAACAGTATCTGTTACTTCCGTCTTAATGACTTCTTGCATTTGACCTAACTTATTATCTAGTGCAACCTGATTTGCATTAATTGCCTCCTGATGGGCATCTAAACGATTGTTTATACTATCCTGGAACGCCTTGGTTTCCAGTTTACTCTGCTCGTGAGCAGCATCAAAATGCTGTTTCAGTCCTGCAATAACTTGCAAGATTTCCTCCGTACCTGACATTTTACAATAACACACTTAAATATGCAGGCAGGCTTCCTGGAAAAATATGTGGATACGTTTCGAAGAGAAACATCAAACACTGCACACATATTGTGAAGTCGTACAAAACCTGATAATATTATGGTAGATTGTGGATTGGGTAAGTAACGCTCGTACCCTTAGGCCATTCTCTTCTCAATAGAGAGATTCTGCGTTACCTCAAAAGCCTACTGAATTCAAAAATCACTCAAACACAGTTTGAGGCAAAACAATTACTATGGTTTTCCCCATGAAATACCATAAAAAATCTATGGGTTTTCCCTAAATCCCATAAGTTCCACGTATTCTGGGCGCCATGATAAATAAAATTGTATAGAGAATAAGTACTATCTATCGTTGCCCGGTTCGTGCAATGCCAAAATCGCTCATATTGCACTGACGCAGGCGGTTCCATAACGAGTTAATACCGCCCCACGTTGGGCGCCATGATAAATAAAATTGTATAGAGAATAAGTACTATCTATCGTTGCCCGGTTCGTGCAATGCCAAAATCGCTCATATTGCACTGACGCAGGCGGTTCCATAACGAGTTAATACCGTCCCACGTTGCTTGGGCCATGATAAATTATATGTATTTTTACTACCATAGACCCCACAGACGGGCGTCATGATAAATTAATAGGAGTGATGTCTATAGGTATCTATCAAAATTTATATATACGTATCGGAACTTAGCTATGGATTAGGAGCGGTCACACCCTACTTCGTTAATTCTTACTTTAATAGAGTTGTGTGCATTAAATCTGACCGACTTTAGTCGTACCTTTAGCTCAAATCACAGTATAGGACATCAATTTCCATGTACCCATGTGAGTAATCTCGATGGATAATATGCATCTGCCTCCAGCTAGCATCAGCTCTCAGGTGTGTACGGTAACCCCAATTTAGCAGTGCATGCTTTGGATTTGAGGCTAAAAGGTATCAACTCTACAATGATAAAGCACAACTCTATTCTAAAACTTTAATCCAGTAAAATAAATCATGGCTTCAAACACAAAACAATACCCAAAAAGCATAAAATAAAAGCAAACAAAATTTTTACTTCCACAATCCACAAGTAAACAAATATAAAATCACAACAAAGTCATACCTAGCCATAAGGCTTTACCCTTCTGTGAACTTCACAAGGATATACTAGTGCGCTGATGCACCTACGACTACAAAACAAACTGTACATTAACATAACAGTCATACAATGTGACTTCTTTAATATTACAACAAGGATTATTCCTTAAACCTCTTTATGTTAAACAATTATGTGTGCCGTGCGTGTTTTAATATTTTTCTTCTCACCAATGAAATGCTTTGCATGCATTTACCTATTTGGACGTTGCACCAAAATCGACGTGCAACTCCATAATTATGTAAGCTACCCCCTACACATCCTCCAATTATATGGTTTCACCGCATGCTGTCTGTGATTCCTAGATAAAACGTTACGTTATAGCTTATGTCGGATTGTACGATAGACTACCTCGCGCTCATGGCGATTGGCATCTAGTAACCAACTACATGATTTGGCTCCAGTGACAGTACAAATATATCATGTAACTATTCGTCAGATAGCTAAAATAATGAACCATCAGGATGAACTATAATTATCCATGTGTTCACAAACCACATGGCTATAATACTCAACATAACAATCTTGCATTATATGTCCTTTTAACAAGGTCTAGAATCTCTTCCCTTTATAACTTGCCTGAGCGGCCCGGGTGGCTAGCACCGACCCTCGGCTAAGGAAGTCGCTACACAATAGAAAGTGGAATGGGTCGTTTCACCAATTATCTCGACCTTTCTAAAAGTTTGAAAGCCTCCCTCTCTAAGCAGTGAAGATTTACAAGACAAATACTGTGTCCTGACCGACACACATGTTCCCAAAGGATCTTAATTGACTATTATGCCAACAGGTATTGAATGAGCTTTTGTAATTATTCCTACGTCGAGGATAACGATTAATTAATGGCCTCACATGGGTCCATTCAACATGAAGGTTCGGGGTTCGCAATGCATGAGCCTGGCGGTTTGACCGATGTCTCAAGTATAATATAGGCGCAGAAAACCACTGTCGCCATGAGTTTCGCTGCCAACGAGCGTAAATAACTCATCAATAAGTTCTCGGGAAATCATAGAGCTGCGAGGTGTCCTTGTTTCCTCGACTCTATCAAGATTCCAGTCCGGAACACATTTCAATCCTTTCTTCAGAGTTAGGGTCCTTCACTAAAACTCTGGAATAAATAATGTCTCCAACAATGTCCACGACATAGGAGAATTCATACGTAGAATAGACTATCTGGCCCCTAATGCTCCATGCTACGACACTCCGACCTATAATATTAAGAGAAATCTAACATTTACTCTATAAGCTTCTCAATTAAGCTGCAAATTCAATCCACTAAAAGCTCTTTCATTACTGGTATCATTACTGAATATCTGCAATATTCTGATATAAAACTTCTTTCCATAGTTACTGTAATGTAATCTCACTGTAACATCTTCCTGCTTAGATTGATAAGTCTTGCACTTAGCGTTAATAATTCTCGCTTACAACATTTATTTGTTTCCTGATGTGTTCATTCATACTCTTAATAACCATTATTATTATTATCATCATTTCTCACTGACATAAATGACCAAAATCATCCTTTATTATTATTATCATAAATCTCATTGACATAAATGACCAAAATCATCCTTTATTATTATTATTGTAAATCTCATTGACATAAATGACCAAAATCATCATTTATTATTATTCTCACATAAATTACCAAAATTTTCCGACATAGCTAGACGTTTTAAACTCGAACAATCGCGTTCGTTGCATTTACATAACTGATTGCCATTCTTAATTCATAGTGGGAATAATTACTCCACTTAATGATGCAAATCATCATTTCAACTCTATAAAAATCAACTCAATACTGATTAAACATGGAGGATCAGCCTCCTAACTGATTTTTACTGGCATCTATAAGGAATTCACAATACCTTTACGGAATCACAGACATGCAGCGGTCCATACTTCTACATAATCATAACCATAATTTGTGGGGTACTTACATCTCTATAGGCATCTAAGGTGGCTCCGACCAATCATATTCTTCCATGTCGCCCGCCATAATGGGTTTAACGCGACATATTTCTCTTGTTTACACACATTTGATTACACATAATTTCTATCACCAACACGACACGTTGCATACCTTTCAGGAAGTTATCACTCCCCAAACAAGTGAAACACTTCATCAAACACTACTTTAAATGATATTTTTACATATACATTACACTGAACACTCGTCACTTTATACACACTTCAATGCTGAAATTCCCTAGCAGAGATCGAAATTGCAGGTGTCGACGGCATCTTACGTTACCAACTCCTGATTGAAAGTCTGGTTATCTGCTCTCGGAACTCTCCAACAGTTTTTATGAATATCATTCCTACAGTAAGCGTCCTGCGTTACATCAATACGCTGGCTCCCAAACATGAGCGTTAACATCTGGTACTCTCATGGCAATACCAAACACTTAGTAGAGTTTCTTTCGCGCATTCTATCGTAGTTACACATACACGATTAGTTAATACTATACACACTGCGCTTAATAAAGTTCAACACTTTCACAAATAATTATATACAATATTTCTACCGTTAGTCTATACGGTGCTTCGTAACTGACCACGTCATAGTTCGTGCTGCTGATTATGCCTGTATCACGACTATTATTCATACAAGCATATTTACTGTTTCTTTTACACATACCAGTCTTTGTTCGGCGTCTTGATGAATAGAATCGTCATGCGTTTTGCCTTGACGAACTTGCTTCAACCTGGCTGTAGCTGACTGAAGTTTCACTCGAAGACTGCACGTAGCTTATTTGAAGACTTCTGTATGCGACTTACACGCTGTCTCGTACTGCTGCATATTTGCTGCATACTGATTGCAACTTATTGCCATTGTGCTACAATTGACAATTGAGTAAGACTGTAACTGGCTGTAACTGCGCTTGGCGGCATGTAGCCTGAACTTGGCTGCGTTACCACTGTGTTTCAACTGGGCTTCAACTGTCTTAGACTGAGTTAGACTGAGCGACTGAGATTCAACTGAGAGCTCCTCCTGGGTCTACTCCCTTATATCGGATTTCCACAGAAAGTAGAGCAACATCTTCCCGCGTAATCTTGGCTCCTCTCACAGCATGATTCAGGTCTTCAAACCATGATCATTGTGTTCCTCTCTCTTCACAGGTCCCAAAACTATCTGTGTGCAAAGGAATCGCTCGTCCAATTAATTAATATTAATTCCTTTCTCCATGGCGTGGGACGCTACCTAACGGGAAACCCCCGGCAACATCTTCACATCCATCCGCGAACAATGGTCGTTTTACAGTCCTTACGCACATCATTAAATATGCACCAATTTCGCAGGTAAAAGACTCTAAAATTATCTTCTTGCCAAGATATTCACCTGTGTGCAACTCTCATCTCGATTCGTTACTCCAATCACGAGTAATCAATGATTTTTCTGGGCATTTCTCCGCCCCTACTCCAAATCCATTCTCCGTCGGGGAATAACTATGTCATTATTCAGGCCTCGCCCCTGCTCTAGACGACATATTGGGGTCACTGAGATGGACGTGGCGCCGCTGGTTCCAACCCACAATTCTGGGCCAATTAGTAAATGTCAGCTCTGCCCTCCTCTGTGCTTCAAGCCTCCAATAGCTTACACCAAATCGTCTTATAATGATATAATCTGCTCATTATTTCCTACATTATTTTAATAAATAATGCCATTTCATCAAAAATCACACCAGTGATTAAATATACATTTCTTTCGAGGGGTTTTTACCAAGAAACTCCCTGTGCAGATCTCTGGTTCGCTTCCTGGTGGAACCTTTATACTGAGATCACAGTCTCTGAGAACCATGTTCGATTCCAGTCAGCATAACCCCATCGGGTTCAGTACCTCGAGAGTGACAGCCAACAATGCTAGCCACTGCGCCACGAGGTGGTAAAATGCTATTTATGATATTTTATTTATGCAGATTGATAGCTTCTAGTTGGAATCAAGAATCACATGAACAGTTCTCATCCGGCAGGTGGAATCTCTTGTATCGACAGAACTTGTGGTGAAAACCAAGTGCTGCGTGTCGTGTTATTCATGTCGAAGGTCATCATTTGTCTGTTTCCATTCTTCCGTCACCATGGTGTCAGTTAGGTTGGAGTCGTTCCAGATAGCGTTGGTTTTTTTTTCCTTTGAGCATTTGGCGTGCACTGTCGTAGGCCATGGTGTTTGGCAGTAGCATCTGCATTCTAATGTCTTCTATGAAGAAAGTTTCTCTCGTCAACCCTTGAAAACCGGCGTGAATAAATATAACACGAGGACTGGCGCCGGGTCATTTTGACCCTTAGTGTGTCACTCCGTTTTTGTCGTAGTCGTAGGTATTTTAATGAAGTAATTTTACACCTGGTGTCTTCCTATGAACTATTCCCAATAAAAAATTAGGTTTGTTTTGATGGTTCAGATATATAAGGTGCGTTCAAAAAGTAACGAGCCGTAGGCATAATTACAGAGACCAGTACCTGTATGTTAGAAGTATTGGCCCTGGCTATTGAGGCACTTGTCCCACTGTGACACGAGGCGGTGATTTGCTGTCTCATAAAATTCCCTGGGCTGCGATGTGAACCAGTTCAGCACGTACAGCTGGACGTCGGCATCCGAGGTGAATCGTTGGCCCCGCAGAGCCCTTTTCAGGGGACCAAACATGGCGTAATCACAGGGAGAGAGGTCTGGACTGTATGGAGGATGGCTGAGAACCTCCCATTTGAATTTCTGCGACTGTGTTGGCCGTAAGAGATCGTGCATTGTCGTGGAGTGACCACGGCGGCTATGGCGTTCACTGTCACTCGGCGGTCCTGGGTAATGAGTGCATCAACCAGTTGGACGTTATCATCGGTAATGCAGGGGGGTGCCCCAGACCGGGCATCATCGGCTAATGACACCCGTCCTTCCCTGATACACTTGTGCCACGCTTTGACCCTTGCAAGGGACATGCAGTGTTCGCCGTGCACTTGTGACATTCGGCGATGAATGTCCGTTCCCCCTACTCCTTCCGCTGTCCGATACCGAACAACACCTCATTGCCCTTCGGTTGACGCCTCCATGTCACTGTTTGCAATGCATCTGGCAGCGTTTGACGATTGATGCATGCTGCTGCTCGCTTTGTATCGTCACGTGACGTGAACGCGTGCCCTCTAGTGACGGGCTGTGACCTTCCACGCTCTGGTCGGAACCACACCAAGTTACACACGCCAAGATTAGCCGACGTCGTCACCGGTTAGCTCATTCCAGCCTCCGGCTCGTTACTTTTTGAACGCACCTTATACTTTTAGTTTGTCCCAGATTGTGTGAACTCCATAGTTTGCGATTGGTGCTATGGCCGTTTTAAATAATGTCATAGCGTTTGTACGGAGAGTATTTGGGGAATATGTAAATTATTTGTCGAAATCGTTATGCGACTTTGTATCGTTCCCTCGTTAAATGAAGTGGGCACCGAGGGGCGACTTCCTGTCAGTATTACTAATTTATTGACTTTGTCACAAGATCTAGAGACTTTTCCGAAAATGTTTGCAACAAAAATATTTAAATTCAGTTCCGTATTGTTTAGATAGGAGACGCCTCAGTGGCTTAGGTGGCAGCACGCCGGCCTCTCACCGCTGGGTGAGTGGTTCAAATCCCGGTCACTCCAAGTGAGATCTGTGCTGGACAAAACGGAGGCAGACAGGATTTTTCTCCGGGTCCTCCAGTTTTCCCTGTCAAAATTTTATTCCAGCAACACTCTCCACTATCATTTCATTTCATCTGTCATCCATTTAATCAATGCCTCATAGGAGTGCGACAGACTTCGGCAGCTGGCACAGTTCCTATCCTCGCCGCTAGATGGGGATTTCATTCATGCCATCCCTGACCCGGTCAGTCGACTGGAAGCAGTCTGTGGATGCTTGCCACGGTGGGTGAGTGGTTAACGTGTCGAACTATCAACCCCAAGCTTGCAGGTTCGCTCCTGGCCGTGGTAAGTGATTTTTGAGAGGCGAAAAAATCACGACATGCATGTCATACGTTGTTGACATGTTAAAGAACCCATTTGAATTCAGTAGGCCGTGTTCATAATGGAAAAATTAATCTCGGAATTTTCCACATGCACAAAGTTCTTCCATTCTCTAATAGAAAGCGCTATAGTGTTAAGGAGCTTAGATATCTAACCTCCTTGACTTTCATAGCCTTACAAGGAACGACGAAATTCGACATGCAAGCTGCCCTCTGGGTGTCGATTATCAAAGCTTGCACCCGGCACCGAGGCCATACGATATTATTATTATTATTATTATAGTCTGTGGATTTTCATTTTTTTCATTGTTTAGATAGGGCCGGCCGCGGTGGCAAACACGCTACCTCGTGCCGCACTGGTATCGGGAGAGCGTGGGTTCAAATTCCGCCTCAGCCGTCCTGAATATGGTTTTCTGTGGTTTCCTATTTCTATCCCCCCAGGCAAATGCTAGGAAGGTTCCTTTTAACAGGTCCACGGCCGAATTCCTTCCAAAATCCCTTCCTTGACCCTTCCTTAATAAATTAGACCCATCGCCTTGGTGATCGGCCTGTCACCATCCCCAGTTGTATCTGCTGTCCAAGTGTGTCCAGCTCCAAGACACCGTCCTTCCGACGCTAGAGGAATAAGCCTTCGCAGAGTTTGTGGGTGAAGCCTAGCTTGGAAGATAAGCGATTTTTTAAATTGTAAAGATAGGGATTTCGCAGGAATTTTAAAAAACCTTGCGATTTTGACTAGGCTACTACGTGGTGATTTTTTGTAAACCTAAGTTGGCAACACTGCTTCCAGCATATCATAGAGGTGGCCGTGACCTCTGCGGACACAAGAAGATGTAATTTAAAGTTCGACAACAATAAGATGTGGAGAACCCGCGAATTTGGTAGAGAAAGTGACGTGATCGCTACTCCAACCAAGCCAGGCGAATTAAAATGCATGCTTTCTTTGTTTAATTGGTATGAAATCTTAGCTGCATATAAATAATTACGGATGAGCCGTAAGAAACTGGCTGGCTATTATTCTCGACATACACACAATATTGTTTGGCAAGTGCTGCCATCTAGGAGCTATTATTTGAAGTGTTTAAGCACGTCGCGAGCCGCAATGAAGTAAAATCAATTGTAATTGGTCGGTTCGCGGTTAAACAATTGCCTACCCTCCATTTAGAAGTAGAGGGGACTTCCTACCCTTTATTTACATTCGCAGTGGAAGTAAATTAACGCTACCTGCCAGGCATGTGTTTTATGGGGGACAACACGAGCGAATAAAACACTGACTCTCGATAAGAAAACAAGAACCTCTCCATGGTCATACAAGGAACCTGAGAGACTACCCTCACTGATTCTTATTATTGATGTAACGCTCCAAATATCACAAAACAAAAGAAATGACATTTGTGATGACTTTTTCATTACGAATGCGATGATGAAAGAGGAATGGAAAGAAGACATATATCAACCGCGACACCCCATCACCCGCTTTGCAGTAGGCTACACGGCTTTCATCATAAGACGTGTACCACCAAGAGATTTCATCATCCAAGCGAGGACTGTGTCTGTCAATTCTGCAATGATCAATGTAGTCGATATCATGCAAGTGAATGCAGGGTTTAACAAATATCACTCACTGCTTGCCACGGTGGGTGAGTGGATAGCGTGTCGGTCTACTAACCCCAAGATTGCAGGTTCGCTCCTGGCTGTGGTAAGTGATTTTTGAAAGGCGGCAAAAATACGACACGCATGCCATACGATGTTGACATGGCAAAGAACCCATTTGAATTCAGTAGGCCGTGTTCATAATGGCAAAATTAATCTCGGGAGGTTCCGCCAACACAAAGTTCCTCATTTCTCTACTAGAAAGCGCTGTAGTTTTCAAGGAGCTTAGATATCTAACCTCCTTGAATTTCATAGTGATTCAAGGAACAACGAAATTCGACATGCAAGCTACCCTCTGGGGGTCAAATTACAAAGCTTGCACCCGGCACCCGAGGTCATACGATATTATTATTATAATATCGCAGCACCGGCACTAAACTGTGTACTGAATGACTTAGGATTTTGTACTACCATGATTAATTTTATGGCTATTTGCTGCAATAAATATTCATCATCATTAAGGGGTGGATATTCTCCCAGGGACTCACAACCAGTAGAACGTTAGTTGGTGACCATGGGTCCCCAACTATGTCCGGCCACTTACTTGCAGGGTTACCGAGAGGATTCAAGGGTCCCTATGCAATGTTTCGCTCCCCCCCCCCTTGAAATACGTTTCATTACTACTATCCAATGCTAGCTATTCCGGAAACACAACGCCATTTTCAGAAAAGCATTCGATGCACAGTCATAATTTAAAAGAACATACACATCTTATTTCATAGAAAACACTTTGGTATTTATTTTAAGAAACACATTTTGCAAAATGCACAAAAAATGGGATTTTAGAGTAATATTAATACAATTAACATGCATAGGGAAGTTTTTTGCAATTCTGTAAGTCTTCAGTTTAATTATCAGCATGCAATGAAAAATAAGTAGCTTTTTAAAACCCGCATTAGTTTGATAGCAGATTCAGCACTATATTTTAGTATATTACAGCTTATACAAGTGGAATAATGCTTCCTTACCTCAGTGCGATTGTGGAATTGAAAGACAGACCATCCAACATATTGTGGAGGACTGCAGCCTTCGAGCCTATAATGGGAACCTGAAAGACTTGCATGATGCAACGCAGCCTGCTCTTGATTGGATTTCAAATTTAAATATTACCTTGTAAACCTGAACATTTTATCTGTTGAATATGTGTGTCCTCATCAAAATTGATTTTAATATTTATTGTTCTTTTACATGCAAATGCATGTGTTTAATGTGTTCCTTAGCTTGTAATTATGTAGATGTGCCATGCCATACGCTAAATAAATATAGTACATTATATCTAAATAGTTATAACTCCTAACTCAGAGTCATATATACAGTTTCTTTGGGGGGGGGGGGGGGGGGGGGGGGTAGCAGAAGTGACTACCCTGCTCTTCTGGGGGTAGAATGTGGCACATTACAATGCATTTTTTGTAATTTGCAGAATCGAGGAACTTCAACCAAATGATTGGTTTCCGGAAATACTTTTGCACTGTCATATATGCTTCTGAAGTGTTTCCTGCCACATTTCTTTTGGCAGTTTAAAGTTCGGTAACATGACATATCTTCTGCAGAGCTGTAGATAAATCGACGTCCTTAAAAGTAGGCAAAATATACATTATGTTCGACCCTGACTATTATGTGTCTGAAAACTGTATCATAATGATGGTCATTATAAAACTATTATTCATTATGAGACAGTTTCTCCCACCAATCACAGCTCAAGAAACAGTTGTTTGACCAATTAGATAAGGATACCTTCGCGCATGCTCTCAAAATCCAACATGTCTATATAAATTACCGAAAGTGCACCGTCCATATGTTCGCGTGAATAAACTGATGAATATGAGACAAGAAATAGCACTGTACCTTAATATACCTAAATCCAATTTCTACTCAGCGCGTTGATTTCAATCGACTACGGTGACAGTTCTGCTGAATACTGGTTCACGATCTGCACATCTGTCATTGAAGCACACAGAGCGCATGCGTCGGTCGGCCAGAGAGCTTGGAACACGGAGATATGCTACCCAGCGCACCACCCGATCACAAAATTCTAGTTACTGAACAGATATTTATGAATATTTATGTTAAAACATGTAATAAAGTTATAATTATCGTCGAACATAAACAGTCGTATGCAACTCGCCTATAATGGTAATTAAGACACGAGTATGTTTATAAAACGAGCGTATGCGAGTTTTATAATTTCCATTATAGGCTCGTTGCATAATGTACTATTATTAAATTAAAATTGCTATTCCGCTAACACAAATATATAACCTGAATAGTTGCTTCACAACCTAGATGACTGATACAGTGTGTTTGTTAAGTTCTGTTCTGTCAATGATATTTTATCTGTCTCCTGAAAAGTGGTGAAATCTGACGTAATACTTTTCAGCTCCGGCCGATTCAATTAATCAACTCTTAAAACAAATTATTAAGAAAAATGTACATTTATGACTTTAGTATTAAAGTTAAAGATTTGAAACTAAATACATTTGAAGAAGATTTCATGGCTTCCAATCCAGCGTTTAAACATTTAATGCAGCCAAGTGGCCATAGGTTTACAAGAATACTATTTATAAAAAAACTTAATTTCTATTGATTCGCATAATCACTGATGGCATGTAAAAATCCTTTCACAGACTAAACTTGTGTAAAGCAAAATTTGTTAGGTTAGATTTCGTCAGAACGCTCTATCAAAGTTCCAACGTTCACCACTAGGTATCATTGATATCTGGTGGCGAAAGTTGGAACTACTTGAAATTGAACGGAACTTGTAGCTCACCCTTTAGGGTATCCGCTGGAAGCAGCTACAGACTCAGGCGAGCCGAACATGTCCTCGGACACTCCCGGCACTAAAAGCCATACGATAAATAAATAATCACTGATTGTCCTTGTACTTTTTGTACAGAATTCCAAGGGGTCATAATGATCGCATGCCTGTCTACACAGTTGACACTTGCATGTAATTGAAGGCTCATGATACGTCTTGTTGTGACAAATGATGTGATGGAAGCCGTGTACTGGCATCTTGTATAGACGTGACGCATTTCAAAGTTTGCTTTCGTCCATGATCGATCAATCATGGCAAAAAAAAAAAAAACTCCGGGTATACCTCTTCTCGTTTTTGGATGAGTGTTGCCAATAGGTTCTCTAATGCATTTCTGTTGGATGGATGTATTTGTGTCCTAAGATCTTCTATGAGGAAGGATTATCTTGCCAGGAGATAAACTAATCTGGATCTTGCTGTCTTCTGTCTTTGGAACATTTATTTCAAACTCATGCATGTAGCGCCATTCTTTTACATCACTTATTGTTTTTGTAATATTTTCACGTCTTTTGACGCTATTACTATGTCATCGCCATAGGCGCAAGAAATTATGCCTTCTCTTTGGATTATTGTTAATACTCCTTCCGCAGCAAGAATGAAAAGCAAAGGGCTTAGTGGGTCGCCCTGTAGAACTCCGTTTGTTTGAAGTATTGGCTCTGATATTGAGAGACTGTCTGATACTCGAATTGTATTCCATTGCAGTATTGATCCTACGTTGAATCATGTTTCTAGTTATTCAAACGTATTGCTTGTAAATTATTCTTCGATAAGCTAAAAAAGAGAGCTTTGTTTTTGAAGCAATGCATAAATACTGCAGCCATTATTCTGGGTCAGATTATTGCACATATACATATAAAGATACTGTGAACATTCCAAGTAGATTGATGCTGTCATTTGAGAGATAATGTACCTTATTCGCAAAAAAAAACAAAAGTTATAAATAATGGCTGCCAAAAAAGATTGCAAATAAATTAATAAAGAGTTTGCTCCTACGGTGATATACGACGAATGATCGACTCCCGATGGACGAAACGTACCTTCAGTATCTTTGACTCAAAACCAAAAACGACGATGCCATGGTACGTTAATGTCCAGAAAGATCTTAAAGAAATGGGGATACGAGCAGTAGATGCACAAGACCGAAAACTTTATAGAGCAGCCATCAAGACGTCTGAGACTTTCCGGGACGATAAACGGACAACTGGTGCAAATTGGACAGAAGAACGTCGTGCTAAACACAGCGAGCTCATGAAGATAATGTGGATCAAGCGAAAAATGAAAAAATGCCAGAATGTGAAATGAGGCTTATCGTGGTCCCTAGTTGGCCGATTAGGGAAATTGAATGAATTAATAAAGAAATGATAGAAGTTTACTATAGCTGTGCAAGTTCAACTGAAGCCCTGAGTAAGGGCGCTGCAGGCGTGAGCGATTGAGGGAGGAAGATCACGTGGTGGTTGGGGGGAGTGACACCATTGGTAGCCTAAATCATCGTCAAGTGCGCACTACCCGGCGCCAGTTGGTTTCTGTGCAAGTCACGCATTTCACATGCAGCCAATAGCAGTAGATCCAGCAACATGAAGACAGGAGAGGCAAGGAGAAGCCTAGTGGTTCGCGTGTTTTCTGGGACTTCAGATGAACTTGACTCGCAGTAAAGTTGACAATTTTCAAAAACTCATATCTCGGAAATAGATTAATATTTTTGCTCCAAACAAACCGCCTATGATATTTCAATATTCTGACAACCCAAAACATCAAAACAAATTGTTTTCTTTATCAAAACCTAAGTTAGCGCCATCTTAAGTAAGATGTGGGATGCATGACCTACGGAGAAATGAAGAGGAAAGCGGAAAGACGCGAAAAGTGGAGATTTGCTGCAAACCAATCCTCAAAGAAGAAGGACATGTACATTGGGTGTGTGTAGAATCTGTCTGATAACCGGTGTTAATTGTGATGACTGTATTAGTGTGTGTTATCTGTTTTTCAATTCAAGTAAGGACTCCAGACTTTTGAATTTTTCAAATAGTTTCTAATTTTGCCGCCAAACGCCACCGTCAACGACTTCTAGTTCAGAACTTAGCTACCAGACGCCACTGCAGTCGGCTCTTGGCAACGAACGTAGGAACCTAAGAGCGTTGTTTACATTCTTAACCTGTACAATTTAGCTTCTCACAGGTGTAATTAGTGGAAGGTTCTTTAACATGCCATAAATCTATGACATGGGACCGCCGGCTTTACTTGCCCTACGAACCACGACAAAATTAAACAAATCATTTTCAGATGTGGTAAATTCTCCCCTTAAGACTCACTGACCTTGAAAAATAAACCCCTGGTATTAGTATCAGACTTAAAATATCTTGGGGTTACTCTACAAACAACACTGACTTCCTTCAACATGCATATCAAAGATAGAGTAACAGCAGCAATAAAAGCAATTTGTAACATTCAACAGCCCCCAAAACGGCCATATCACCAATCGGAAACTACGGAGTTCACATAATCTGGGACAAACTAAAAGGAAATGACCTCATAATACTAGAAAAAGTAAAAACCCGCTACATGAAACGAATCTTGGGTAATGGGTAGACTGCGCTGTCAAGACTGACTTGTACCTTAACGAGAGAAACTTTCTTCATAGAAGACATTAGAATGCTGATGCTACTGCCAAACACCATGGCCTACGACAGTGCACTCAATGGAAAAAACAACGCTAACGACTTCTACCTAACTGACGCCATGGTGACGGAAGAATGGAAACAGGCGAAATATGACCTCCGAGATGTAATAACACGATACGCAACACAGGGTTTTCACCACCATGTCTGTCAAAACAAGAGATTCCACCAGCCGGATGAGAACTGTTTGTGTGAGCTTTGCAGACAATACAGTACTCTAACAGATATCATGCAAAGCATTGCAGAGAAAGATATATGTCACTAATAATAATAATAATAATAATAATGATAATATCGTATGGCCACGGGTGCCGGGTGCAAGTTTTGTTATTTGACACCCAGAGGGTAGCTTGCATGTCGAATTTCGTTGTTCATAGACTATGAAAGTCAAGGAGGTTAGATGTTAGATATCTAAGCTCCTTGAACACTATAGCGCCTTCTAGTAGAGAAATGAGGAACTTTGTGTTGGCGGAAACTTCCGAGATTAATTTTGCCATTATGAACTCGGCCTACTGAACTCAAATGCGTTCTTTGATATGCCAACATCGTATGACATGCGTATCGTATTTTTGCCGCCTTTCAAAATCACTTTCCACGGCCAGGAGCGAACCTGCAATCTTGGGGTTAGTAGACCGACACGATATCCACTCACCCACCGTGGCAAGTTAATGTCACTAACGCAACTATATAGCATTTAAGTAATGCACTCAGCTTTCTGTATTTGCACATTGTGCGCATTTTCAGTAATAATAATAAAGAAGAAAGGGTGGAACAGCGAAGTCATTTGTCCCAAAATTGGAGTTGTATCCACGTACTCACAAACTATTAAAATATGCTTAAGTTTGTTTTTCAATTTCACCTGAACCGGCCGGTTGAAAGCCAAATTAGTGCGAGAATTGGCAAGTAGCTTGCTGGCGAGTTCTCCCTGATCAAGGTGATTAGGGAACGTTGGACTCAATGACTGGAATAAAACACTGACTGAGTTAGGAGGGGCAGGGGGGAGGGGGAGGGGAGGGGACAGGGAGGGATGCCACTCACAGCCCCCTCGATCCTCCCTGCTTTAGAAAGAGGGGGAGGGATACTCTGATGAGGAATTCAATTACCCGTGAGGATAGGGGAACATACAATATGTAGCGGAGCATATGCAGATTTCTAATCTGGTTGCATCATCAGAACATTCCAAAGGCAAATTGCCTACTTTTAAAATATTCATTCATCAAAATATAATATAAAGGTTGAGAAGTCAGCACTAGACTTTAAAAAAGATGCAGGATGATAATAATAATCATAATAATCAGGACTAGGATTTATATGTATTTACATATTTATTTATTCATCATCATTTATTGCATTAACAGGCCATTAGGACCCAAGACAGACAATAAGAACATAGAACCAAAAAAACTCATATACAAAATAACACATGCATTACAACAGGAGGGACTGAGACTCTTCACAAGTAGGCCTATCGGTCGCAGATGATCTTCCACCTTTCTCTGTCCCTTGCATCCTCCACAGTTGCTTGCTTGGTGCAACCTTTACCAGTCAGGCGCGGATCTAGAGTTTGGCTTTGGGGGGGGGGGGGGGGGGGGGGGGGGTCAGAGATTCGAAATTGTTAATAAAAATAAACAAACGTACAAGACCAGACCAATTTTTTGCAAGCTACATGGATAGAAATTTGATGCGTTTAGCGCACCAAAAATATTCGTACAAATTTGCAACGGCGTGTTTTGCGACTTTTACATCGATCTTCGAGAAAAGTATCAAGGTATGTTACAGTTTCGGTAAGTCGAGTTGGTACCGACAAAAGGAGAAAGTCACAGCTTAAATTGCCAACCAAGCTTGCAGTTTGGACATCGGCAAAATGTTTTGGTGTGAAAAAAGCCCCAAATTCCTATCCGTGCATTGCTGCACATTTATCGTGACATCACTATAAACATCGATTCGGTAATCACAAGGTTTGCTAAACAATATAGACGAGTTGATTTTGTTATATAAATAATAGTCTTAATATAACAGGTATGAAGTTGTAAATTTATATGTCGTAGTCAGATAGTGAAATCCGTCATTTCATGAAAATCCTAGGCACTTCATGAAGAGCCGGCATATGATGTAAAAAGGTACAGTTGCACCATCTGACGCGTGGTTTCATGAAATGACTGAATTTCGCCGTCACATAATGTAATTCATTTTGTACATCATCTGACGGGAAATCCAGCCCGTCACTTCATGAAGTACCGTGGCGGCAGAGGTGATCACGTGTGAGGGAAGTGAGATTTCCAAGAATTAATCGGATAAAAATGTGGACACTAAAGGGCTGTTATTTCCTCAGAAAGTGAACACTGTGACATATGGTACAAATGTCTAATGGCCTGGACCTCATTTAACCCCTAATTCCCTCCCCAGCATCTTGCTTGGCCTAGAAGGAATATTATGCTGCCCTACTGAGAACGGAAGAAGTACGTCGTTCAGATCCATTTTGTTTTTAAAACATGAGAGATAGATAACCGTTAGAATAATATGACTTGGTTTCGCTGTTCCACCCTTTAAAACAAGGCGTCTCTAAAAGCCAGGGTTGTTAAAAGGGACGTAAAACCAATAACATTATTATTTTTACCTTTAAAACAAGAACTCAGTTACGGACGCGCAATAAAGAGATCTTGTACAGCTTTTAGCAGCCAATTCTACTAGTGAAGCTGTGGACTCGGGGTATGGTGTTAGCATCCGTAACACTACGTGGTGAGTTCGAACCCCACTGAAGGATAATTGTTTTGCCAAGTAACATTTTAATCTAGTTCAGTTGTTGCCTTGTTTTATAGTTGTTTTCTTGTATATTTTTTTAAAGGGCTAGGGACATCTTGGTCATCAGCCCGGTGTATTTGGGTGGTTGTTTTCTGATAACCTGTGTTTGCGTGATGACTTAAGTAGTGTGTGGGTAAAGAATTTGGGAAGGTGTCTCGAGACTTGAAATGAAGTACCATCCCGGCATTTGCCGAGAGGGTGCGTGGAAAGACCTGGGGGAAAACGCCACAGTCAGCGACGGGATTCGAACCAGCATATAGGCCTACTCGTTAAGTAGACTTATGAAATCAACTATGGTTACCACGGATAGGAACATAAATTGAAATCAACTATGGTTACCACGGATAGGAACATAATTATGGTCTGAGGGTTGAATTGGGGTACACTCAACCTCGGGAGGCAAAACCTTAGCCATCCTGGAATTGGTTTTCCGTGGTTTCCCCCTTTTCCTCTAGGCAAATGCCGGGTTGGTTCCTAACTTAACCACGGACGCCTCCTTCTCAATCTTAACCTGAACTACAAATACACACACTACTACAAATACCATAATAATACTGATTATCAGACAGATTCTACACACTCCCAAGTACACAGGGCTGAATGACCACGATGTCGAAGTACCTCAAATGAAACAACAGCGTCATATTTCGTCTATTGTCTCTCAGCGCGACACTTTCGCGAGAAGTAGTGCCTAGGATCTTCATGAAATGACGGATTTCACTATCTGACTACGACATATACACTTGTAACAGAACATAATAATTGCAATAAAGATATTTTCAGTATTGAATAAAATGAAAAAATAATTACTGTTTTTCTGTTAAAATTCGTTAAGTTTTAATTGTCTGGTTATTGTGTTTTACGTTTTTTGAGTTTGCAAAAAAATTGGCCTCCGTTTGGGGGGGGGGGGTGCTCATGACCCCCGTGCCCCCCCCCCCCCCCCCCATTGAATCCGCGCCTGTTACCAGTGACATTATCGCTCGATCCTTCCATCTTGTTCTAGGGCGGCCTCTCGGGCATCTTCCAGTTGGTGTCGAGCTGAAAACACGATTGAATATGGAATCCTCAGCTCGAATAACATGTCCCAACCATTGCAACCTCCTCCTCTCCAGAATCTGGTTGATGCTCGTCTTCCCAAAGCGTTGACAAAGGTCTTTGTGAGATCTTCTTTCTCACCTTTCTGTTTCTGCATTATATAGTAGACCACATATTTTCCGCAAGTCCTTCCTTTCAAAAACGCAGAGACGTTCTTCAAGCGATTGAGGCGTGGCCCAGGTCTCACAGTCATATAGTACTACAGGTCTCACCAAGGTCATGTAGAGATGTACTTTATTTTCCTGTGATATATATTTTTAACTTACAGTATATCCATCGATTACGTTGTCCTCTTCTTAAGATACCAGTGCTTATATAAATAGACCTTCAGATGCGCAAGTTTTGGGGAAATGTGTAATGTAAAACTAGAATCAGATATTTCTCCTACTGATACAGTGAATTTTAAATATGCCATAATCACCTCTTCTGCGGTAGAGTGCTGCTTCAGTCAATACAAATCACTTTTGTGAGACATCAGGAGAAGCTTCAAGTTTGAAAATATAAAAACATCATTTTGCGGCATACTGTATTGGTAGCAGAAATAACTAATGAATTAATGAATAACAAATAAAAAGTAAGTGAATTGAGAAAAAATTGAATATTTTTGTTTCTGAATCCAGTACTTTTAATGTATTTTGTAGGCTCTAAAAGTAATAAAATGTAATGTTCGGTAGTTAAATTATTTTTTGTCCATATTTTATTACATTATTTAAATGACTCATGGTAGTTTCGTATAGATATGCTAGAATAGTTATTAATAAGAATTGTTCACCCGCCTGAATCAATACTATAAAGAAAATTAATTATTTAACTTGTTTTTAGTACAAGTTATTTCATTTTTTACTACCATCTACTTCAGTTTTTGGACTTTGCTACGCCCTTAAAATTTTAAACATCAGACACATCATTTTCTAAATGTAGCATTGTCCTAACCTCATGTAAGTTATCGTATTTATTAGATTTATATTCATTCAATGTCATTTAAATTAGAATTGCATAATGATTTTAATATATTTTTCATCTTAGTCACTGGTATAATTTTATCTGTTTTTCCATTGCTTTGTTTTTAGACACCATATGCTTTGAACTAACCTCTCTTTACCAAGAGATCACTTTCCATTACGTCGTGTTACTTGAAGCCACTTGGATTTGAAAAGGCTTAAAAATGGATCTTTAAGCATACAGGCTCTTCATTAATTATAGACCTACACGGATTGATGAAGTATTGGTATTCCAAATCTACCATTTCAAGCTTCAATATGGAACTACTATTTGTCATAAGCACCTGCAAGCTGATCACCGTCTCCATCTATTTCATTTCATTTTATTCTGATCTTATAACCTAAATTATATGGTGCACCATATTAGGTTTAATAACGTATCTTATTACTATGCTACGTTTTGTTCTGTTGTTTCAATATGTTTTTTAGCTGATGAAGGGGATAAAATGTAATTAATCCTCGAAACATGTACTAAAAACAAGTTAAATATTTAATTTTCTTTATAGTATTGATCCAGGCGGGTGTACAATTCTTATTAAGAACTATTGTCCATATTTTCCAAATATATTCAAATATATATGAACATATTTCGATACCTTTTAGTTTTACTGTCCATATTAGCCTACTTTCGACTTTTGCAAAAAATGATAGTAGACTTATGATACCTACACGGGCCAAAAGTTGTCAGTCTGTCTGTGTGATTGTGTGTGTGTGTATATCTGTCCACTCTATCAATTCAAACATGGCGAAACCGAATTGAATGAAATTTAGTACAGAGGTAGCACTAACAAAGGGCACCACAGTGTCATGTTTTAAATCACCGCCATCTTGACGAAAACGTAATGGCGGCCAACCAAATGTTCAATGCTTAATTCAAATTACGACTAAGCTAATCATCTGATCTCTACCAAATTTCACAACACCATGCCTTCATGTGGGAAGCGTCTTTTGCCCAAACTGCAAGGTCATTAGCCAAATAGTTCCAATATGGTGGATGTATGAATGGCTGTGGTATGATGTATGAATCATGCAAATATTATAACTTAACCGTAGCTTATGATTCAACAAGACCTGACCTTACCAAATACGATCATCGAACATTGGGAGGTTTAAACTGTCCTCAAGGAGGTGACCGGTAGGATATTAACATTTTAAAATAGAATATGTAACCGTAGTAGTGACAAACAGTTCAGGATGACCATGCCATTTCATGATTGTCCGTGCCACATGTGCAGATGCCACGCGCAAAGCACCTCGCCTCTGCACTTGCGCTAGTGACTTCCTATACATTTCCTTATTCAGGGCATCTGCCCATATTTCCGCTCTATACAGCAGAACTGAATGGATGGCTGTCGTCAGTAGTCTCCTCTTGCTAGATTTTGGCCCACCAACATTGGCCATGAGCTGACTGAGGGACGATACTCCTCTAGCCGCCTTACCTGCAGTCCGTCTGACAATAGTAATAATAATAATTCAACGAAAACCTAATTCATTACTGCAGTGTCATCCGTCCAGAGGTCTCGTACTCTTCCGAATGCCTCACGATGGAAAAAAAAAGAAGGTTAGTCGAAACACTGGAGGCCAAAGAAAGAAAAGTTTTGAGAGCAATCTTGGGTCTTCCAAAGAAAATGGGGAATATAGAAGACGGCATAACCATACTCTGTGAATTTATTTATTTACCGTATGGCTTTTAGTGCCGGGAGTGTCAGAGGACATGTTCGGCTCGCCAGAGGCTGTAGCTGCTTCAAGCGGACACCCATGGGGTGAGCTACAAGTTCCGTTCAATTGCATGTAGCTCCAACTTTCGCTACCAGATGCCACTGACACTTAGTGGGGAACGTTGGAACTTTGATAGAGCGTTTCAACGAAAACTAACCTATAAATTTAGCTTCACACAAGTTTAGTTAGTGGAATGATCTTTTGCATGCCATAAATCTATGACATGGGACTGCCGGCTTTAGTTCCCCTCCGAGGGAAGGCATACTGAAGGATTTTAACGCTCTTAAAAAATCCGATGACTTCGGCTGGGTTTGAACCCGCGATCTCGGGCACAGCAGTTCAGCATGCTACCAACTAAACCACCGAAGAGAAGATAACCGACACCATCAGGAAAAGAAGGATATACTTTTATGGACATGTGAAGCGAATGAGCCTAGCGAGGCAGACCAACCGCATCATTCCTTACTTTGAGGGGAGGAAAACCAAATGGGCCTTGTTCATTGAACTGGATAGAGAAGTGGAGATTACATCAAGTGACATTCTGGATACGGCGCAACACTTATGTGATGAAATGAATATGATGAAAATGAAAATCCACAGCCTGCTTCCAGTCTCCGACCGGGTCAGGAATGGAATGAATGAAGCCCCCATCTAGCGGCGAGGATATGAACTGTACCGGCTGCCGAGGCCTGACGCACTCCTCTGGGGCAATGATCAAATGAATGACAGATGAAATGAAATGATAGTGGAGAGTGTTGCTGGAATGAAATGTTGACAGGGAAAACCGGAGTACCCGGAGAAAAACCTGTCAGCCCCCGTTTTGTCCTGCACAGATCTCACATGGAGTGACCGGGATTTGAACCACGGACCCAGTGGTGCCGCCTAAGCCACGGAAGCTTAGAGAGAAGAGAGAAGAAACAGATTATCACAGACTGATTCCGTGGCGGTCTAGAGCAGAGGTCTGAAAGTGGGGGGGGGGGGGGGGGGCTTCCCTTAGGGGGAGGCCAGGCACGCCGGCCTTTAACCATTGGGTCCGTGGTTCAAATCCCGGTCACTCCATGTGAGATTTGTGCTGGACAAAGCGGAGGCAGACAGGTTTTTCTCCGGGTACTCCGGTTTTCCCTGTCAAAATTTCATTCCAGCAACATCTCCACTATCATTTCATTTCATCTGTCATTCATTTAATCATTGTCCCAGAGGAGTGCGTCAGGCCCTGGCAGCCGGCACAGTTCGCCGCTAGATGGGGGCTTCATTCATTCCATTCCTGACCCGGTCGGAGACTGGAAGCAGGCTGTGGATTTTCAAATGAATATGATAATTATAATAATTATAATAATAATAATAATAACAATAATAATAATAAAAATAATAAACAACTTCCTTTTGTCATATAACACTGAAAATTAGATTGGTTGGTTGGTTCTTAAGTTTAGGGGCTGCGACAACGTGGTCATGTAGCCCCGTGTACTTTGGGTGTGTGTAGAATCTGTCTGATAACCGGTGTTAGTCATGGACTGTGAGCAGAGCGTGTGGAGTGGCTGGCACGAGTTACTTAAGGCAGGTGAATATTAATGACCGTAATTACATATAATTGGTAGAGTTCACTGGACCGTTGTGTTCATTCACTCGGTCTTCCAGGAACATCCATCTTCTGCCGTCATGCTTTTCTTTCCCTTCAGTCTATTTTATGATAAAACCCATAACCGATTCATTCGAATATATCTTTTCCGCAACGTGTTGGGCCGTATCTAGAACGCTTAATCATATAATACATTCTTCGCTTAATCTCTATGTATGAAACTAAGTCCCCGATTCTTAGATGTAACGGGTAATCTGGAGAAACAGATGCGGATGAGGATTTTTCTAGGAAGGTTTCTGTAGAAAATCATTCATTTATGACCAAAGGAAGTCGAGCAGTAACGATTTCAGCAAATCGAGTCGAAGAAAAACCTGCCGTCCGTGCGCCTTTTAAGCTTACGCTGAGTAAACCGTTAAAAATATCTGTATTGGCCTACTATGAGTGTAAGAATTTTTCAGCGTGAAACGTTCTACGGAAAAGTCTGTGACAGCATATCTCTATCTTTAACATCGCCCACTATAGGTATTTTTAGCCTACTTTTCACATTTTGCAAAAATGAGGAAAAAGTAGACTTATGAGATCAGGCAAATGTGTGTCTGTCTGTCTATCTGTCCTTCTGTCTGTCTGTCTGTCTGGCTGTGTGTGTGTCCCCCCCCCCTATCAACTCCTAAACGGCTGCAGCAATCGAAACAAAATTTGGTAGGAGTAAAGATCTATATCCCTGAATATCTCACGTCCATATTTGAAAATTATGTCAGTGCTACCAACTGCTGTAAAATCGTAATTGAAATTTGAGCTCCATGTTGGATATCTTGGAAGGTATGAATGGGAGCTATTTCAAAATTGGCTCACGTATAGATAATAATATTGCAGTTTAATTTCCAGGAGGCCATACATGGCAGTGTTGCCAAACTGATTATAATCCTGCTGATAGGTCCAAATTTTAAATGCATATAACTTCTACACTATCAATTGGATTTCAACCAAATTTCGTATTCATTCATTCATTCATTCATTCATTAATTTGCAATGGGGGTGTGTCCCCCGGTGGCAAATTGGATATACATAACAAATAAATAATTTGTTATGTATATGCATAACAATTCAATAACAATTATACAACAATTAAACTTGAGTATTTACACAAATAGTCAGTCTTTTCTTAAACACACCTATATGTTTGGGAAAAGGCTCTAAGACTGCGGCAGGTAGAGAGATCCAGTTATCAATGGCACGGTTTACAAAAGAATATTTACCATAATTTGTTCGCTGTGGTCGGCCCTTAACTTTGAAAGGATGATCGCTCCTACCCATGTAAGTGGGTTTTCCCAATCGTTTGCTAAGCTCACTCCATGCTGGTTGATTTGTATACGTGTTGTACATAGCGCAGAGTCTAGATTTCATCCTCCTAGCCTCCAGTGATTCCCACCCAAGTTTCTTTAACATACTGTGCCCAACTCTAGGAATGGGTATTCCAAGTTTCAGACACCTAGATATCAAGGGAAAGGCTGTAGCCGCTTTTGAAAGTTCAGATATTTGAATATCGCGCTACATTGCTTCGAGAAGCATTTAGAAGAATATTACCGATAGTTGGATGTCAAGTGACGTAGCGAGTAACAGCAGAGGTGGAGGCTATTTATTGATTAAATAGTTAACTATGGAGTAGAGACTTGAGACTGGGATCAGATTACTGGCACGGCCAAATGATAGAGAACGCAATTAGTATCAAGTAAATCGGACCAGGGATTCAAGAGATATGAGGATTTCTAGATATCAGGCGATGACGCGTGACCCTGACGGTTTTGAATAAAAGCCAGCTGGAGGAGGCATGGTTAGCTCACTCTAACACAAGCACTTGGCAAGCAAGTTGCGTCTACGCTGAGCCAAGGCACATGGTTGCCGAATCTACGCAGAAGTTCTTTTCAAATCGTGATAGTCACGAGAAGTGCTGCGCTTCGAGTTGAAACTTAGTAAGTTTCTGGTGAGGAGAATCACTGAGGTGATTGTTTTTCTACAGACATTGGTGGAAATATTTATATTTCTGCAAGGACATATGCTAGACTTTGTCTAGAAAATAGTATTTTGTCACAGTCCATTAGTAACTTAATACTTGGATGTTTAAATCCATTTCAAGTCAGTTTTCATTTTTGTAACTAGTTAACCACTTCGATCTGTCAGTACACTGAAGAATAGTCTATAACGGTGGCGTTCATTAGTCTACGCAAGGGAAACTGCAAGTTGTCTAGCGCATGGCAGATGGTGATATACAAACCATGCCCAGGGAACGATCTTCAGAACAGCCGTTAATTGCTTAGACTGTCAATGTTTTTCTTGTACTGATGAGATTACAGTGAGTTATGTTACAACTGACATATCTAAGAAGAGATCACTTAGATCTGACCCTATTTCAACAAACTGTTATGGCTTTGATAGAAGCCCATATTAAAATGGAACCACAGTTTATTCAAACGTCGAAAGATACTACCACTATGTCTGACTAGACGAATTGTGGGTCTACAATGGCGGCCGATACAAGGATTATACGTGCTTGTCCGCTAGGGCATGTCTATGGATAAATCTGGTACAGACCAGGTTTACTACGCTTCAAGACCATCAAGAAATGTAAGCCACATTTGAATTATATTATGCCTAGCTAATTGGAACAAACTATTTTTCTGCAGATGACCAACACATTTTTTTTGTCGTATTTAAAGCTTGCAATGATTTACGCAAGACTTGTTAGAGTTATTCTGAGCATTTTCAGCACTCAGAACAGTTTAGGATCGATGACCGAGCATTTCGAGCATTTATTTGAATTTTTCATGTTTTTGGGAAATCACGGTAATCAGCCGATGTAACTGTAAAAGTTAAATTTATTTTTGTTGAGGAATGGATATTTTTTTCCATATTCGAAGATTCGAACATGTGGATTCTCACATAATGAGATGATAATCAAACATATTTGAAATAATACAAATAATAATAATAATAATCCACTAATAATAATAATAATAATTTTCATAATTTTTCTAAATAATTCTTGGATATTATATTTTCTAATAATCATATGTATTGAGAAAGAGCCTATGAAGTAGTTTAAACATTTCTAGTTTGGAACAGGATATTTTCCGAAGGAGAGTGGTTAGCGCAAGCCCGCATTCAACCGACATTTCAGTTCTGGTTGAACAGTTGATATTTGCATTGAGCAAAGTATATTTTTCAGATAACACGGAGAGGCATGAAACTGGAAGCAAATGATATTTGTATCAAATAGGATATTTTTGTATTTATATAAAATCATGACGTAAGTACACTCGAAAGTGAAATAAAGATTTTCATAAGTATGGTAAATTCACGGGTTGAACTGAATGGTAAAATAAAATAAACTTGTCAGTTTATTAATCTTCCAGTGTTGATAACAAGCAGAGGCTTGATTTATTGTATAAATTTTGGGAAGAAAATTTATGTGTGTGTGGAGTAGTTGAAATGCCATTCCCAGGTGCGCATGTTAAGTCGCAGGAATGAGGAGGTTTTTTCGAGCATCAATCAAATAGCAGGTTCGATGGCTCAGGTTTATAGTAGGAGTATTGGAGCCACACATTTCGTCGTATGAATGACCCGAAGGTTATTTCTTTGAAACCATCAGTTCTTATTTCAACCTTGTTTACGAATTCCATTTAGACTTTGATTTTGCTAGAACCCGGATTTGTCATGATAGTAGTTTATTCTTCTTCAGAGGAAGACCTTTGCCGTTGTTGTTATTGTAATATTGTGTTCTTACACAAATAGTAGAATGGGCCACTGCCAATTAAAAATAATTCTTTAACCACGAATAATTTTGAAGGATATTTTCAATCCTAGTGCCATGAACTAAATGAATTCATTATAAAACTACAATTCTAATTTCCGCATTCTGTCGAAGAATTGCAAGTTGTAAAAATTGCTAAAAATGGCCATGAATTTAAATATTTTTATAATAATGATTCCAAGTGGAAAATTGAATAGTTGAATGGTTCAACCATTTATTGATCAAGTTGATGATTCAGAAATCATATATTTTGTTTGGAACTTGAAGTTCATAATCGAGTCACTTCTCGAATGTTTAATGTCAGAAGAACAATTAATTGTTGTTGTGCTTCGCACAGTTCTTCGATGCTATGCTCAATGGTCAAATACTTTTCAGATGTTATTAATATGTATAAATAATTTGTGTTGCTTCGATGATGATAATATTTTCGACGATATATTTTTGAAAACTGGAAAACAAGTGAAAATCTAAAAATTCTATAAACATTTATTCTACGAGTGTTAATATCATGTAAATAGTCAAACAGTGATCTACGTTATTTCCAGTATGGACAATTAATTTTGAACTGGAATTAAATATTAATAATTTTGGAACACAGTCCACAGGACTATTAATCGGACTTGTGTTTCCAAAAAGATTGTCAAATGTGTTTGGAAAATTTCTGTATATTGTGTGTAAATAAGAGTGTGGATCGCCACACGTGGATGCTGCTGCTTTGAGCATCTTTGCAGTCAGATTTTAACTTTAAAATAAACTGAGATAATTTTACCAGATGTGTTTCTCCCAATTAAATCTCCTTCTATCCTTATTGTTGCATTGAGCCAAAAATCAGTAAAGCATTTTTTAAATTTGATGTCGTTTTTGCGATTTGCTTTAACCCATCTGGCGCTCCGGGATATTTTGACTCTCGTGCTGACTGATTATTGGTAAAATGCATATGTGGTCGTGCGGACTCCGGTCTAAACGGGCACAATACGGCTCACACTGCTCCTGGGATTAATGTCACTGAGCACAAATCTAGCGGCCTTTCTTTGTACCATTTCCAACTCATTGATGAGCCCTACTTGATATGGATCCCAAACCGCCGAGGCATATTCCAGAATAGGTCTTACAAGTGACAAACAGCCTAATTCTTTAGCAGAGGTACTACTTCCTTTTAATACCCTCATTACAAAGTGCAGGTATTTGTAAGCTTTGGAAACTACACATCCTACATGACTACTCCATTTCATATCATTCCTTACGTGAACGCCCAAATATTTGCAAGAATCTTCTTCTACAAGTATTTCCAAGCCAATGTTATATTGAAAATCCTGCCTTCGCACTTTCCCAATCTTTAAGAGACTACATTTTCTTGTGTTTATTTTCATTTTATTTACAATCGCCCACTTATAGACCAGGTTCAGGTCCTCTTGAAGCACTGCATTGTCTTGTGAGTCATGTATCTTTCGATATATTACACAATCATCCTCAAACAATCGACAGTCACTGCGAATCCCATTTGGTAAGTCATTTATAAACGTCAAAAATAACAAAGTTCCGATTACGCTGCCCTGAGTGATACCCGACGTTACGGTAATTTCATCCGAGAATATGCCTTCGACTCTCACTTTCTGGGAACGACCCGTCAAAAATTCTTGGATCCATAAAATTACACTTCTATCAATCTTCGTCGAAGCTAATTTATGGAGTAGCATGTCATGCGGCACGACATCAAATGCCTTCGCAAAATCTATAACCACGGCGTCGACTGAAACTCCATGGTCTAACGATTCGCTAATGTCTTGAAAAAGTGATAGCATCTGACTCTCGCATGAGTAACCTTTCCGAAATCCATGTTGCCTATCATTAAACCATGATAATGTTTCCCACTGTTCCCTCAAGTAGTCGCAAATGAGATGCTCCATCTGTTTACAAACGATGGACGTAAGGCTAACCGGCCTGTAGTTGCCCAATTCAAGTCTGCTCCCTCCCTTAAATATTGGGACTACCGTAGCTCATTTCCAGTCATCTGGGATTTGCGCATTGTTTATGGACACATTAAACATCACCTCCAAGTATCGTGCCACGGCCCTACCTCCTAGTTTAAGTACTTCACTAACAATATTATCAGGACCCTTTGATACATTGAATCGTAGTTAGCCTACTTTCGATTTTTGCAAAAAATGAAAGTAGACTTATGAGATCACTACAGGGCCAAAAAATGTGTGTCTGTCTGTGTGTGTGTATGTGCGTGGGTGAGTCTCTGTGTGTGTGTGTGTGTGTGTGTGAGTGTGTGTACTCTGAATGTCTGTCCCCACCCTATCAATTCGAACACGGTGAAACCGAATTGAACGAAATTTGGTACAGAGGTAGCACTAGTAAAGGACACCTCAGTGTCATACTTTATATCGCCGCCATCTTTACCAAAACAGAATGGCGGCCACTCAAATGTTCAAAACGTAAAATCAAATTACGGCTAAACTAATCATTCGATCTCTACCAAATTTGGTGACAACATACCGTTATATAGGACGCGTCTTTCACCCAAAATTCAAGGTCATCGGCCATGCCATTTCAGGATAGCGGACGTGTGAATTATGCAACCATTTTAATCAATAGCTTAAGAACCACCAATTCCGATTATCGAGCCTAGGGGTGTTTAAGCTATCCTGAAGGTCGTGATCCGTTATTTATTATAATTTAATATTATAATATTATACAGTATGAGTGGCTTAAAAGAGCTGAGCCGTTTGTGTCACACGACAAGATGGCAGCTGTCCTCATGTGCCTGTCTTATATTTCAGTAGTTTTAGTATGTTGTATGTGATATACCGTACTGATACAATAATATAAACTTTGTATGAAATGATCTTTAATGAAGATGTACTGCAGTGAAGAAATCGTTTATTTAAAGTCATTATTTGCCAACAGTTTGTATCTAATATGTCAGTTAAGAACACCTGACGTCATGGATACGGTTAGCTCTGGGCTAGCATGTTAGTCTGACACGCAGTTGACTGGGGATCGGGTACTGCTACAGTTAGGTTTTTTTTTCTTGAATTCTTTTACAAATGATGTGCACGAGCTTTTTCCACAGATACTGAATAAAATGTCATTTAGCTCAAAGGAGAGGATAAAGTATACACTCGTTTATAAATAAAATCACAGTCCCAGCATCGCACATAAACAGAAGACATTAGGAAAAGGAGAATAGAAGAACTAGATACACGTTGTCATTAACCACAGCCTTCTTAATGCCTCTGTACGGTGCTGTCCTCTTGTGGGTTATGTGGGTAATATTGTTCCAAACATAACGCTGTGTAAATGCCTGAGCTGGCCTCCTGAAGTATGGCAATTTTGTAATACTGGTAGTTCAACTATTAGCCACGATCGCGCTCCGAATACCTTTAAACACTGCCAGCTGGATCGCCTCCCTCTTGGCTACTTTAAACTGCCTACTCATTCAACACCCATAGAACACTGCCATCGTAGTACATTACGATGGCAGTGCATAGGCGTACAAGATAAAGATTAATTCACTGATAGGTCGCAGCACCAACCTACTGTGATTGGGGAGGAAGATTCTTAATTTTGCAGGCTGGCTTAATATAGAGATTAACGGACGTGAATGCATTACAATAAGTTAGTAGTTTTGTTATTCAATCATCATAAAGTATATAATATTGATTTTGACACTTACTGGCTTATTATCAATATAAAAGAAAACAAACAATACATTGTGGTAGAGGTGATTGTGTTAGGGATGAGGACAAAGAGTCATAAAGATACCCATACATTTAGGAGAAAGTAGGCTATATGTTCTTTGTTGAACATCTTGTTTTTGTATTAGCTTTACAATTGCCGACTGGTTTATTTGGAACAGGGGAGCCCCTGAATCGTCGTTAAGGTCCAACACACAGCTATTGGATTTATTGAACACACTACCGTAAATGACATTTAATTCATTAGCAATGGCCTGTTTCTCAGTAATTAATATACCGTCACCGGGCATTATCATCGACAAATTATTTGAATTTCCCTTTCTTCTCCTAACATAACTGTATTTTTTTCCCACCCATCACCTCCCGAACCAAGTAAACCTTGCATATAACTGTCATGAGCAGCCCTCTTTTTTAAGACTAGCTCTCTTGATAAGGACTTAAATTTCAACATACTGTATACTTGTCACTATCATGTCTTTTATTGTATAATTTCCTAATTTTCCGTTTTAGACTCATAATTTCTCGTGTGTAATACGCAGGATCTGGGTTTTGTTTCAGCAATTTAAATGGGACAAATTTATCAACAGCGCTATTTAAAATTTTCAGAAAGTTTGTCCACAGGATATTAATGTGATTTCCTTCCGATGCCCATCCTACAAATAGCTCATTCAAATACCTCTGAAACTTGCCCTGATCCGCCCTGCGATACTGGAATATGATCTTTTTTGCTATGCGTTCATAAACAGATATGACAGAACGCATTCTTAAGAGCCACCAGGGCTGCCAACTGTTAATAAATACTCTCAATTTTTTTAAATCCAAATACCCATATATCAGAAAGTGTGAAAGCCGTCAGCTTTAAACTATGCACACATATAGTACCTGACATTCTATATTAATTTGGAGTAACTTATATACGTCAGTGCTACCAACATGATTCTAAGCCTGCTGATAGGTCCAATTTTAAAATGCATGTAACTTCTATACTAACTAATGGATTTCATTCAAAATTGACACAACAATAGATCATATTATTTCAGATTATTTCTGACCAAAACATGCATGACATTGTTGCCAACACGATTTTACGCGCGCTGTTAGTTCCAATGTTTAACTGCATGTAACGTCCATGCTATCCATTGGACTTCAACCAAATTTTGTATTCTGTACCTTAAGAGATGGAACTAAGAATATATTCAGTCACCAGGGCTGCCAACTGTAGTTCTCTATTAGGTTACATTATGCCAGGTATACAGTATTTCGAAGTAATTAGAAATTTCGATATTACCAACTTAATTTCGTCATTATTCTAGATAGATCCATATAGATTAATCATTGGCATGAATCTTACATTTTAAGAAAAGTAGGCTCTTTAGTTCGTCACGGAACTTCTTGTTACGTTTTCATTTCTTCCTAGAATGCAAACACATTTGCCATTGAAAACAAATGTTTTTAAATATCCGCATTGATGTTAGAATTAAACGTTTAAATTATACGCCAAATCAATACATAAACTAATATATATTTTATATATTGGTACATGTTTGGGCCTACAATGGGGTCATGCTCAGCCTAAAAAGAAGATCAATTAAGAATTGAAAACTAAAATAGCATATGTGACTTAAATCTAAATTAAAATGAAAAATTAATGATAATAATTGTAATAAATAAAATATAGTGATAAAATGGATATCCTTACAAATGTAGTATTAATTAAATAAATATAAGATTGGTCTTTTTACAATAATTTTAAAAAAAGTAGTTGGATAATAAGAACTATTAACGTGAGTGTAAAAGTGCTAATCTTTAAAAAAATTATCAAAATATACACAAAATAATTTAGGAAATCAAATAAAATAACTCAAATCGGCGCTTGAGTAAAATAAGTTGAATCCTCTTCAATACGGAGTTTATTAACAATTTTGAATAGGTGGCAACCAGTATTACGATGACATGATTTAACCTGACAGATAGGAAAATAAAACATGTCATAAAATGTATATAAATAAACGAAACATAATTAGCCAGCATATGAAACTGATAAAAATCTCCCATCTTCCTTCCGGGCAAATGATGGGGTTGGTCCCTAACTATAGGCCACAGCCGCTACCTTCCAACTCCTTGTCCTTACATTGAAACTTTCCTCCCCAGACAACACTCCACACACGACGGTACGTGTAGCTACAAAACCCGGCACTAAAAGCCATACGCTAAAAAAAACAATAGTAAGAAAGGTTCAAGTAGCATATAATTATGTAAACCCGCGGATATCCGATTTATTTTTTTTGGCCATGCGGTAATAGTTTGCATGGTTGTGCGGATAGCGGATAAGCTGCGGATAATACAATCCGAACTTGTTAAATATCACGATTAGGACCCGGATATTTATGACATCATACTTTTCCGTATGTTTTTTTCATGACAAATGTAAGATGATGATTTAAGCTTTTCTCATTCAAATTATATCATTAAGCATAATTAACACTCCGAACAGGAAACGGTTGAAGCCCTGGCTGTATAACATTCATTTTAAGCATAGCACATGAGGTATAAAGCCTAAAGGGAACGACTTTTTCCTCAAACGTCCATAATGTTGCTTTAGTAATTTATGCTTTATCTAATTAAAACTATTATTGTGACGCCAGTAGATTCGGATAACAAACGTGTGAATGTGGAAGAAAGTTGTACGTATGCGGGGCGGATGCGGATAACAGTTGTGCGGATGCGGGGTGGATGCGGATAACAGTCGTGTGGATGCGGGGCGGATGCGATAACGGTTTGTTTATCCGCGCAAGGATCCTGGCGAGGATCTAGAGCTTGGCTTTGGGGTGGGGGGTCAGAAAATCGAAATTGTTAAGAAAAATGGTATCACTAAAAACGCAATCACAAAATAACCAAACGTACAAAACCAGACCATTTTTTTTTTTTTTTTTGCAAGCTACAGTATATGGATAGAAATTTGATGCGTTTAGCGCACCAATAATATTCGTACAAATTGCAACGGCGTGTTTTGCGACTTTTACATCGAGCTTCGAGAAAAGTATCAAGGTACGTTACAGTTTCGGCAAGTCGAGTTTGTACCGACAAAGGGAGAAAGTCACAACTTAAATTGCCAACCAAGCTTGCAGTTTGGACGTCGGCAAAAAATTTTAGTGCGAAAAAAGCCCCAAATTCCTATCCGTGCATTGCTTCACATTCATCGTGACATCACTATAACACAGATTCGGTAATCACAAGGTTTGCTAGACAAATTAGATGAGTTGATTTTGTTATATAAATAATCGTTTTTATATAACAGGTATGAAGTTGTAAATATGTACACTTGTAACAGAACATAATAATTGCAATAAAGATATTTTCGGTATTAAATAAAATGAAAAAAAAACTGTTTTTCAGTTAAAATTCATTAAGTTTTATTTTTCTGCTTATTGTGTTTTCGTTTTTTGAGTTTGCAAAAAAATTTGGTCACCGTTAGGGGGGGACATGACCCCCGTGACCCCCCTCTCCTTGAATCCGCGCCTGCAAGGATCGACCTATAGAACATCGAAATGTGCGAGGAAACTACTCGTGAGTTCGCTCACTCATTCTTGTAGAAACATCGATCTTCCACCATCATGCTTCTCTATTTCCTTGCTTGTGTTTTGCGAATAACTTAACTAAGGCGCTTCAGATTCCTCTCCAACATTCTTCACAAAGATACACAATGGAAGCTCTCTCTCTCTCCCTCTCAAGTGTTTCCTTATGAAGTTGAAAGAACCTTTCCCCCTGCTGTGCTACCACAGCCATACATCTAATGCTTTCCTATGGAATTTCATTTTTTGAGACCAATGTTACCAACTTATATTGCCTGAAAATAAAAATGATAACCAATGTGTCATCTGTACGCATTGTTCCTGGGACAACAACATTGTCACAGACAGTTTGAACCTCTTGCTATAATAATAATATCGTATGGCCTCGAGTGCAAGCTTAATTATTTGCGCCTTGAGGGCAGCTTGCATGTCGAATTTTGTTGTTCCTTGGAGCGCTATGAAAGTCAAGGTTAGATATCTAAGCTCCTTGACACTATAGCGCTTTCTAGTATAGAAACGAGGAACTTTGTGTTGGCGGAAAATCCCTTTATTAATTTTGCCATTATGAACACGGCATACTGAATTCAAATGGATTCTTTAACATGCCAACAACGTATGATATGCATGTCGTGATTTTTGTCGCCTTTCAAAATTCACTTACCACGGCCAGGAGAGAACCTGCAAGTTTGGGTTTGGTAGGCCGACACGATAACCACTCACATACCGTGGCAAGCTAACCTCTTGCTCATGACCTGGGATCTCGCCTACATAGCGAAATCTTGAGCAACTCACGTGAACATTATCGTGTTGGAAGCCAATTATCAATGTTGCCTTAGAAAATGTATTCTTTTCAACACAACACTCAGGAATGGTGCTGACAGGGGCGGGATTATAACCATCTATCTTCGATCTAGACACATCCCCCATTCTCATCACATAAATTTAAATCATGAAAGGCGAGAGCTGAATCCTTTTAAATGTAATAATGAAATTGCCGTCCAACGCCTAACCTACTATAGGTCTATATTCTTATCTTCCTAACTACTACTTAATCAACCCTCTAGAGGTCTTTTTGATGTGTGACATCTTTCCTCTCGGTTGCTGGATAGTTTTGTGGGAGTGATTTTGAAAATTGGGGACGGAAGTGAATCGGGCGGAAGTGGATCGAACGGAAGTGGATCGGACGGAAGTGAAGACACACTGCCAGAAAAATAGGACGGAAGTGAATCGGGCGGAAGTGGATCGGACGGAAGTGAAGACGCACTGCCAGCTGGATGTACAATTGAAAATGTGTGTATTGGAAACAAGGCAGTGTTTGCTCTGTAGCGCGAGAATGTTATGGCAATACAGTAGGCAGTGCATTTAGCAGGCACTGGTTTGACGAGCACATTGCCAAATGTTTCACCGACTTTCATTTCTCATTGAGCAGTTTATGAAGCTTCACGTTCAAGGTTGAATATCACATGGGGTAGGACAAAGACGACAAATGACATTTAAGTAAGCGGCATTATTGTCAAGCTGTGGGTGAGTAGTCAAATATTAAATGCATAACAGAATGTTGTTATATGAGTGGAATAAAGGCTGTATTTTGATCATATGTGAGACTAGGTCATTTCATGATTGTAGGAAGCCATGTTTTGATTGTTTACGACGAACTGTATGAGAGCCTTGAGAATAATGAATGTTATAGTTACTGAGGAATGTGCTCACAGTATTTGAACGTACTGTCGACGTTGTGTGTCACTTTGTTATTATGAAATATTAATGCAAAAAGAAGGAAGGAAGCTTGTCGTTTTGCGTGACCGTTAATCTCACGATCATGATCCACGGTACCTCCCTTTTACGTGGAATGCGAACCACTGGACATGGCATTTCAATTCGAAAATCTCACATGTATTGACCGGGAATCAAACCCGGCCTACCTTGGTGAGAGACTAACAGGTTGACCGCTGCGCCACGAATGTGACAGTAGCATATCTCCAATTCAATCTATACATTCATCATAGTACCAGTATGAAAATGGAGTGTAAATTAACATTTTAAGAATGCCCAAGCTGTGTAGTATACGAGTAGGATAACATGTCAGATGTTACACATCATATGCGACTACTCCAAGGATCGTATCTTTTTATTTCAAATATAAAATGAAGCTGCTGCAAAACCTAAAACAAAAACACACACAGCAAATATCTCCCACCCAAAATATACCATGGGGTGGTAGCTAAGATAGCAACATCTCATGACATCGATGGTGATTTATTTATTTATTTATTTATTAAGCGTATGGCTTTTAGTGCCGGGAGTGTCCGAGGACATGGTCGGCTCACCAGAGGCTGTAGCTGCTTCAAGCGGACACCCATAGGGTGAGCTACAAGATCCGTTCAATTTCAAGTAGTTCCAACTTTCGCTACCAGATGTCAATGATACCTAGTGGTGAACTTTGGAAATTTTATAGAGCGTTTCAACGAAATGTAACCTAGAAATTTAGCTTCACACAAGTTTAGTTAGTGGAAGGATCTTGTACATGCCATAAATCAATGACATGGGACCACCAGCTTTACTTCCCCTCCGAAGGAAGGCACACTGAAGGATTTATTGGTCTTAAAAATCCGACGACTTCGGCCGGGTTTGAACCCGCGATCTTGGGCACAGCAATTCAGCATGCTACCAACTACGCTACCGCAGCAGCATCGATAGTGATAATGATGGTCATCAGCCCACGACTACGGCACATAACAATCTCCACCGAACTATTTGCCGCGGCGACTGCTACTCAGAAATAACCCTTACCGCAAGCCCCTTATCAAAATTCATTAAATCAAAGCACAATTTAAGTCACATCACAACAAATACTCTCACTTAAAGTGCCTTAATACTTTAGTCAGAGTTATATTATTATTTTGCCGGCCCCGTGGTGTTGGCGTAGCGTGCCTGGCTCCCACCCGGATGCCCCGGGTTCGATTCCCGGCTCCATCAGGGATTTTAGAAACTGACGTGAGGGCTGGATTTGGGTGCACTCAGCCTCGTGAGGACAATTAAGTAGCTGTCTGACAGTGAGGCAGCGCCCCGATCACGAAAACCAAGATTAACGGCCGAGGGGAACCAATGCGCTGATCTCACATCACCTCAATATCTGCAGACCAAATGGCTGGGCAGCGTTCGCTTGGTAGCCTTAGGTTTCTCATGGGCTGTAGTGCCAGGGGTTATTTATTACTAGCAGTAGTGCCCGGCTTCGCCCGGTGGATTTATTTGTTTTATGGATGATAATGAATACTACTACAGAACTGGAGCGCTCAAGGATAAGGATCGGAATAAATGAAAGTAAATTTGAAAGCACCAACGCCTATTTCAGCAGATAACCTCAGTATACTGCACCAACACCATCGCCCTTATACAGAGGCATACTATTGTCATGATGATAACTGTTTTAAGGGGCCTAAGAAATGTTTTGCAGTAATTACTCCCCGTGACTGCAATTTAGCCTATAAGCAGCTCGCAATTCTGCACCAGAACACTGGTATGGGCGACGTGATGCAGCCCGCATTGCCAGGCAACAATAGACTTCGGTATTATTGAAGCTGTTCTGGAGCGCTTGTTCTTCCGACTTAATGAACAAAAATCATTCTTTAAGGTTATCTGTGAAGTTTAGCCTAATGCTACATAGCCTAAACTATTCCTCTTGAATCAGGCTATCATATACAAAAATAATTTTTCGAATCCGACTGGTAGTTCCAGAGATTAGCACGTTTAAACACACAAACACACTCTTCAGCTTTATTATATTAGTATAGATTATTATTTTTATGATGATGATGATGATGATGATGATGATGATGATGATGATGATGATTATAATAATTATTATTATTATTAGTAGTAGTAGTAGTATATTATTATTTTAGTTATTATTTATTTTATTTATTAAAATTCAATTTTGTCACATTAGAGTAAAAGGAACCCAGTTTAAGGGCAATAGACTCCATTCCCGCGCTTACACACCTAATTTAGGTGCGACGCCGCACTGCTTGAGAGTAGTAGTAATGCAGATCCCCAATGCAGTTTCAAGGCACCACTCAATGCTCTTGACTTAGCTACTGGGTTTGAGGATCGAGTGTTGCAGTTAGTTGTGAAAGCATAGTCAGTATACATTTCAACAGACTTATCTCTTATGTCACGTGTAACAACATACTCGTATATATGTTTCACGGTCTGGTTTCCCCGTGTTTCTGTGATATACACGAGCGAGATCATGGGAATGGATCACTATCAAGATCCCGAGTGAAGCGTGTGAACATTGCCACAAAGTAAACGGGGATTTATTAGTTCATGCCTCAGCAGTCAAAACAAGAACACTCACACTTTCTCTCTCGTTCTCCCACTTCCAAGATTCCTCTTCAGCTCAACTCGTGGCGCAAAGGTACGGGTTCAATTCTTGGCTCTGACAAGAAATGTATGGTTGTTGTTTTCGTTCAGGGGCTCGGTCTTCACGGTGACTTCAGTCCCGTGTACTTGGGTGTGTGTAGAATTAGTCTAATAAAATGTGTTATTACGGTGTCCGTATTTGGGTATTTGTTAGTTAGTTATTGTTGTTTTAAAGGGCGGAACTACGAGGTCATCTGCCTCTAGGGTATCTGTAATTGAGGTTAGTATTGAGGAGAAAGCGGCCGTGGCCTTAAGTTAGGCACTATCCCGGCATTTGGGAAAGATGATCTCGCTGTTCTGCTCCTTAAAACAACAATAATTAACATCTCGGCATTTGCCTGGAGTAGAGTTAATAATAATATCGTATGTCCTCGGATGCCGGGTGCAAGCTTTGTTATTAGACACCCAGAGAGCAGCTTGCATGTCAAATTTTGTTGTTCCTTGATGATGATGATGATGATGATGATGATGATAATTGTTGTTTTAAGGGGCCTAACATCTAGGTTATCGGCCCCTGATGGTTTGGGTGATCGTGAAGATGAAAACGAAATGCAAACTTAAAACTAAACCTAACTACTAACCTACATACTGGAAGAAGAAATGGAAAACAAAAGGAGAATAACGCAAAGAAAGGACAGGAGGAAAAGAAATGCCCTCAACCCTCGAAGAATGCGGATTGAGGGACGTGGAAGGAACGAGGCCATGAACGGCAGATAGGAAAGTGAAAGAGGAGAGGGTCCGCCCCACAGGTAAAGGACAAAAGGGGAAACCGGACCCAGCTCAGGAATCCCTCGGGGTCGCCAACTCCCGAACTCACCAGCCGTGAGCCCCTGAGGGTGTAGCATTATCCAGGGTGCACCAAAAGTGGTGGGGCTACATACACCCGGCCTCGTTGAGGGTGAGCAGAAGGCAGGAGATAACATGAAGAGAAAAAGAAGGCTGACCCCTCGCAGAAGGAGGGAATCAGAAAAGATGAGACAAGGGCCAATTAAGGCAGGAAAGGAAGAGACTCCCTAGGCCTGAGATACCCTAATACCGTCGGGGTCGGAAGAGAACAAAAGTTGATCAAGTGTGGTTGACAGGAAAGAAGACGGAGAGGAGCCGGCACAAGTAAGTGGAAGCAATGGCGAGTTGTTCCTTGAAGCACTATGAATGTCAAGGAGGTTAGATATCAAAGGTTCTTGACACTAAAGCGCTTTCTAGTAGAGAAATGAGGAACTTTGTGTTGGTGGAAAATCCCGAGATTCATTTTGCCAATATGAACACGGCCTACTGAATTTAAATGGGTTCTTTAACATGCCAACAAGGAGTGAACCTGCAAGCTTGGGGTTGGTAGTCCGACACGATAACAAATCATCCACAGTAGCAAGCAGGAGTAGAGTTGATAACCCACCATAAACCACTTCGAGGGAATCGAATCCCCCTCTTCTCAGTTCTGGCTCAAGTGGCAGAGTGTACCCCCTTTCAGCCCTAAGAATAGTTTTTTTTTAGCAGAATCGGGTATCGAACCAAGACCTCCATGGTGACAGCTAAGTATCCTAGCCACAGTACCGCAAAAGGTCAAGAATGTGTTTCTTCTCTGAAGGCTGGAATGAGTCTCATAAGGCAGAACAACGAAGAGGTTACTTTGATTCCCGTTTCAGTTATCCTAGATGTGGTTTTCCATGGTTTATCACTTCTACTTCGGGCAAATGCCGGGATGGTACCTTAAATTAAGGCCACCGCCGCTTCATAGCCAATCCTAGCCTTAATTACAAATACACGCACTAATATAGTCATCATATTGGCACAGATTATCAGACAGATTCCACACACACACACACACACACACACACACACACGCACGCAAGTACAGTACTACTCGGGTCTAAGCTGCGTGGACCTGAGAGGAATGTGCATCGCAGACTATTAGTAGTGGTGTTGACGAGTGATGAGGTTTCTCGGTCCTTGCGTAGTGACAGAAGCAAATACATTAGTCGGTGACTCAGTCACTCATTCCCAACGCCACACTGGTTTCAGAAGGGACCCATGTTAGCAGTATTGGAAAAGACGAGAATGTCAGGTAACACGGCGGGCTGTCGACAGGCTTCTCAATTCACACCTGCTTCTACCCTGCCTCTGCCCTTCATCCCGCAAGTTCACAGAGCTTGGAACCGAGCAGTACAAGGGCCTACATGATCTGATCACAATGTCACAAAACTCCTAAATAAAGCTACATCAATAAGATTCCTACTAATCGCATCACTAAAGTTAACAAATTATTTATACGTACAACATTGGTTGGTTGGTTCCTCAGTTTAGGGGCTGCGACGACGCGGTCATGTAGCCCCGCGTACTTTGGGTGTGTGTAGAATCTGTCTGATAACCGGGTGTTAATTGTGATGGCTGTATTAGTGTGCGTTATCTTTAATTCAGGTAAGGACTGAAGACGATCAATTTCAAGTAGTTCCTACTTATGTTACCAAATGCTACCGTCAACGACACCTAGCTGTGAACTTGGCTAATAGATGCAACCGCAACTGGCACCTGGTGGCGAACATTAGAACTTAGTAGAGCGTAAATCAATTCTAACCGACATATTTAGCTTTACAGAATTGTAGGTAGTGGAAGGTTCTTTTACATGTCATAAATCTGTGACAAGGGCCCGCCGGCTTTACTTCCCTTCAGTAGGAAGGCATATTGGGGGATTTTTAACGCTCTTAAGAAAATCCAGCAACTTCGGCCGTGTTTGATCCCGCGATTTTGAGCATAGAAGCTCAGCATGCTACCAACTACGCCAATGAAGCGCCTACGAAGAGCGTCATGAATCCTTCAATACTTTAGACCTGTATCGTAACCTGAAAATTGGTCAAGGGGCGTGTGTAGGAATCCTTAGCCAATGAACTAGCCTGTTTGTTATGAATAGGGCTCGGATTTTTAAGTAAATAAATATTTATTTATGTAAATAGCCTACATATTTTAAGCATTTTTTCTATAAATACATAAGTTCCTGCTTTTCACTTATTAGCACATAAAAGACATAATATTTACATTTTTTAAAATCAGTATGCTAAATCTTTCAGTTTATTGCATTTTTGTTCTGTGTTACTTCAACGGGGAAGAACCTCTGAGCTATCTATTCTACATACAAGAGCGTATGTCAGCTTGCAACTGTCTTATTCTTAACTTGTCACCCCGTGCCA
Organism: Meconema thalassinum; assembly: GCA_946902985.2. NCBI lineage: Eukaryota > Metazoa > Arthropoda > Insecta > Orthoptera > Tettigoniidae > Meconema > Meconema thalassinum. Next base: position 242,900,726 of record OX336396.1, read on the forward strand.
CTCACTGGGGAAGCCGGGGATTTCCTTGTCTATAGCCATATTGCACCGCGTGCAAGACATCCCCCCCGGAACCAGTGTCACTCACATGCAGTTCATTTCTGGCACTGTAAACCAGTGTCACTCACATGCAGTTCATTTCTGGCACTGTGAAGTGTAAGGCAGTTCTACGTTGCCTAAATTAAAAACAACTACAAGTTATCGTGTGTTGCAGAATTTAAAGATAAATTTACCTCTGATGGGGGCTTTCTGTTCTGCCAACCATGTGGGAAAACAATCGATCTCAAGTTACACTACTCTTCAAGGGCAAGAAACATATTGCCGCAGTTTCGCGCCTTAAGAAGTGTTTCGCGAAAATCGTCGGACATTTGTGATGGACAACCTGAAGATGTATCTCGTTGTGTATTGTAATGCTTCAGCAGTCAGTGAGACATAGAATAAGTTGCATTCTTGAGTACTGCATATTGTTTATATTCCCATTAATTAACTAAATTATAATTAAATATTTTTACTTTTTGTCACATATTTCAGGTATATTAAACACATAAAATATAAATATTTTCCCGATTTTTAGCACCTAAAAATCCGAGCCCTAGTTATGAAGGCTTGCAACAAAACTTTCTGTGTAATTCGTATTTACTTCCTATCGGAATATACGCACTGTGTAATTATATGGGCAATTATAAAACAACAAACATAAAAGACACATATTTTCGCAGTCGCTAATGGGTTTAGGAAATAAGGTAACTCTTTAACATAGTATAAGGTGCGTTCAAAAAGTAACGAGCCGGAGGCTGTAATGCGCAAACCGGTGACGACATCGGCTAATCGTTGCGTGTGTAACGAGGTGTGGTTCCGACCAGAGCGTGGAAGGACACAGCCCGTCGCTAGAGGGCACGCGTGCACGTCACGTGACGATAAAAAGCGAGCAGCAGCATGCATCAATCGTCCAACGCTGCCAGTGGCATTGGAAACAGTGACAAGGAGGCGTCAACCGAAGAGCAAAGAGGTGTTGTTCGGTTTCTGACAGCGGATGGAGTAGGGGGAACGGACATTCATCGCCGAATGTCACAAGTGTGCGGCGAACACTGCATGTCCCTTGCAAGGTTCAAGGCGTGGCACAAGCGCTTCAAGGAAGGACGGGTGTCGTTGCCCGGTCTGGGGCACCCCCCTGCATTACCGATGACAAAGTCCAGCTGGTTGATGCACTCATTACCCAGAACCACCGAGTGACAGTGAACGCCATAGCCGCCGTGGTCGGATTGAGAGTCGGAAGAGTGCACACCATCATGAAGGAACGACTGCACTTGCGGAAAGTGTGTGCCCGATGGGTGCCCCACAGTCTTCACCACACCAGGAAGCATGTCGATTGGCCTACTGTCTTGGTTGCACGATTGATGCATGCTGCTGCTCGATTTGTATCGTCACGTGACGTGCACGCGTGCCCTCTAGCGACGGGCTGTGACCTTCCACGCTCTGGTCGGAACCACACCTCGTTACACACGCCACGATTAGCTGATGTCGTCACCGGTTTGCGTATTACAGCCTCCGGCTCGTTACTTTTTGAACGCACATATAACGTATAATACACCACGTTGTATTTCAACAAGCTACTACAACCAACATTCAATTATATTTCTTGATAAGCACAAAGAGTTATCTATACCCATTCATTTAGGGGGAGTAGGCAATATTTTCCTTACTGAGCATTTATTTTAAAGGACTATTAAATGGTTATTTTATGTACAAAATTAAGCCTCCGTGGCTTAGGCGGCAGCACGCCGGTCTCTCACCGCTGGGTCCGTGGTTCAAATCCTGGTCACTCCATGTGAGATCTGTGCTGGACAAAACGGAGGCAGACAGGTTTTTCTCCGGGTACTCCGGTTTTCCCAGTCAAAATTTCATTCCAGCAACACTCTCCACTATCATTTCATTCCATCTTTCATTCATTTAATCATTGCCCCAGGGGAGTGCGTCAGGCCTCGGCAGCCGGCACAGTTCATATCCTCGCCGCTAGATGGTGGCTTCATTCATTCCATTCCTGACCCGGTCGGAGACTGGAAGCAGGCTGTGGATTTTCATTTTCATGTACAAAATTAAAGAACGTACAAAAATAAGTTATAAACAAATAAACAGGATTTTCAGTTTTCCTCTTAACAAGAAAACCAAGACGGCGTGGTTCACCGAAGTAGAAAAAGACCTGCGTGAAGAGGGAATAACCCAGGAGGATATCCAGAAACGTTTTCCACTAAAGTCGAAACTCCAAGAACATCATGGATTCCAAGAAAAACCAAAACTAAAAGCTGGCAAGACATGGACTGAAGCGAGGAAGGAACAGCATAGGAAACGAATGCGGGAATACTGGGCGAACGTTAAGGCCCAAGCGCAAAGATATGGAAAAGGGCAGTTGAAATAGCGTGGTCCGTAGATGGCCGAAACGACAGAAAGAAGAAACAATTAAATACATTTGGAGAAATCTCGTATATTGACTTCACAGTGTGGATCTCAACAAATCCCAAACGTGAAAATTTGCTATCGGTAGTGTGGATTAGTCAAACGGCCCGATGAATGGATTCTTGTTTATATAATCATGGTTATTATTTATAAATATTATTATTATGTTAATAATAATAATAATAATAATAATAATTATGATAGTAATAATAACACCCAAACATCAGGAGTTTAAACAACTTTTTGTGTCAAATTCATTAAGTGATGAAATTATAATAACTTAGGCCTATACCCGTGTGAGAAATCTCGCGTGTTCATAAACCACATTTTCCCCAAAATGTGAACTGAACAGCAATGATTTCGCGTATTTTCCTACAGCGACAGTATTTGCAATTCGCACACTTCTTACAGAAATTGATATTTTTGAAATTAAAATGCAATTTGCCACTGCTAATGTCATTTGAATGCTGAGTCCATTGATTGACAGCTTAGATGCAACACTCACCGGTTATTCGATATTTATGAAACTATATGATTTGAGTACTCATTCCTTTGATTTACTGTTTCTGAAATCCATGCAAAATGATAAAAAGAAAAAGACCTCAGTATGTTAAAACGACATGAAACAGACGTCACAGCGGCTAAAATGAAAAGTGGACAGCAATTATGGAGCGTATTTTCCTACAGCAACAGTATCTGCAAATCGCATACTTCGTCCTTTTTTAAGTCATTTTTTGAAGTAATTATGGATACTTATGAAATTAGAGTGCATTTCGTCACTGCTAATATCTATTCTCTTTCATTTAAATGTTCATTTGTCACGATTGGTTGCTTGTGAGCGCCACGGGAGGGATATATAGGCTACTACTGAAATAATATACAGGGTGTATCTTAATTATACCGACAAAAAAAATCTGGGACGCTCTGCGTGTTATGTAAAAGACGATGCCGCAATCGGATTGGCGGAGAAAAATTTTCCCTCCGAGAAAATGAGGTTACTTTGTTACTTCCGGGCGCGCGATTCAAATCTACGAACTCGCCGTATTTGCTGAGCTAGAGAGCAAGCCGCTGGCCACCGCTGTGCTTCAGGCAAGGGAAGGGAGTGTGATGGAAGGTGACAGAGATATGCTGGCGGGCATGCGCAAGTTTCCTCGATCGCCTCGGCTTGCCGCATGCCCGCCGGCATATCTCTGTCTCCTTCTATCACACTCCCTTCTCTTGTCTGAAGCACAGCAGTGGCCAGCGGCTTGCTGCCTGGCTCAGCAAATACGGCGAGTTCGTAAATTTGAATCGCGTGCCCGGAAGTAACAAAGTAACCTCATTTTCTCGGAGGGAAATATTTTCTCCGCCAATCCGATTGTGGCATCGTCTTTTACATAACACGCAGAGCGTCCCTGATTTTTTTGTCGGTAAAATTAAGATACACCCTGTATACAGGTCCTACCAAAAGTTTAAGGACACATGCCTATTTCATAAATTCCACTCCTGTCCATAAACGTTTTGTCTCAGGCATGTGAGACTTTACAGGTTACTACCGTAGTACGTGTTCAGGGGAACATTTAATGAAATATTCATTAAACTATCACACTCATTCATGACTGCGAACTGAACAGCAATGATTTCGCGTATTTTCCTACAGTAACATTATTTTAACTTATTAATTTTTTCTATTGCGTAAAATATTGAGAAACAAGAAGTTCCGATACGAACTAAAGAGCCTACTTTTCTTAAATTTAAAATTAATGTCATTGATCTAGTATAATGACATTGGATCTATCAGCGCGTAAAATCAAGTTGGCAACAATGTCATGTATGTGTTGGTCAGAAATAATCTGAAATATTATGATGTATTGTTGTGCCAATTTTGGATGAAATCCAATTGTTAGTATAGAAGTTACATGTATTTTAAAATTGGACCTACCAACAGGCTTAGAATTATTTTGGCAACACTGCCATGCATGGCCTCCTGGAAATTAAACTAAAATATTATTATCTATACGTATGCCAATTTTGGAATAGCTCCCATGCATACCTTCCAAGATATCCAACATGGAGCTCAAATATCAAGTGTAGTTTTTCAGCAGTTGGTAGCACTGACATCATTTTCAAATATCAGCTTGAGATATTCAGGTATATATCTTTACTCTTACCAAATTTGGTTTCGATTGCTGCTGTCGTTTAGGAGTTGATAGGGGGGTGGTGGGACACACAGACAGACAGAAGGACAGACAGACACACATTTGTCCGGATCGATCTCATAAGACTACTTTTTCCTCATTTTTGCAAAATGTGAAAAGTAGGCTAAACATTCCTATCTTTTATATTTGACGATATATGTGCCGTCTAATATGGGGATTACAGTCATGAATTTTATTATGGAGAAACAGGAGACACCTGTGAAATATTTTAAATTGCATTATTGCAACATAATAAGCGTCTATTAGAACATTTCCCCAGTTTTATATCTCTAAAGAGAACCGCAGAAAAAGGTCATAAAACATACATTGGTTGACCTTGGTTGGGCGGGAAACCCTTCAACTTAGCGAGATCACTTATATGTCAAGTTGTAGTGTCAATACCGCACTACAGGTTCCAGCACTGTTTGGATCAGGAAAAACTTTCTTCTCGCTGCATTTCTTGCTCAGTTTATGGGTTTGCTAGTGGTTTTTCTGCGGTTTCCTTTAGAGATATAAAGCTAAGAACATTTTTAATGGAAACATACTATGTTGCAATATTACAATTTAAAATATTCCACAGGTATCTGTGTTTCTCCATAACAAAATTCATGATTGAAATTCTCATATTAGACCGCACAGATCTCTTCCCATATCCAAAATTAATTGTCTTAATCCTGAGAATGGGGCATGCTAGTTTAATGAATAATTCAGCAAATATGTTCCTCTGAACCCTTACTTGTTACCTGAAAAGTATCGCATACCTGAAACCAAAGGTCTACGGACTGGAGTGTAATTCATGAAATAAGATGTGTCCTTAAATTTTTGATAGGACTCGTATGATGATTAATTTGCATATTGAGCTACTAAGTTATTAGCCCAGTCGACAGGTAGTTTCAGATAGAAAAAGGTCGGAATTTAATAAAACTTTGGGATGATGTTGAGGGATGGTTTATTAACATTTTCTAAAGTTTTGGACCTCGAGGACCCTGTGCGACGAGAGGAAGGGGGGAGGAAAACTGCAAAAGTTTCGACCTTCCTTCGGTTGTTACTCAATAACCTTTTTCCCTTACGTCCTATTTCTAAAGCATTCTTACGCTTTTTTGTAGAGCGTAAAATTTCCTACAATTTTGACTATTCAAATATGTTTGTTTATTAATTCGTTACAGAGATATGGCGCTTCGAAAAAAAAATCATTTTTCAAAATTTGCAAAAGAAAAAAATGCCCAAAATGCAGAATTCCACCTTATTTCTTCTGTTATACCCAAATTATTATGAAATATTGTTGAAATTATGGTTCCTGGTTACAATCGCCAACTTTGGAAACCCCCACCCCCACCTCACCCCCACTCAACCCAATTCACAAAAGCTAATTTTCTTCTCTGATGAAAGCCAACCATATTCACATCATGGTGTTATTGATATTAGTTATTTTTCGGATCTACACATCTTCCCCCCCCCCCCCCCCCCACGACATAATTATCTCAGGGCAGGTAAAAAAAAGACGTAATCCTTTCGTGGAAAGAAGGCACGTGATGTAGTGGCAAACGACACTCAGCCAGAGCTGAAGAATGTGGTTGTCAGGTTAGGTGGATTTCACATATTAATGTCTTATGGGGGCGATGGGCACAATCATGGATGGGAGTGGGTTGTTGAAGGAGCTATTCAGCACAATTTACGCTGCCAACAGTGCTGAAAGAATCCTAACGGGACATACATACGCCAGGGCTGTTCGCGCCCACATCCTGACACATGCTGCTTTGGCAGGCAACATTTTAGAACACGTTGATTTCATTGAACAAGTCTTGACAGCGCTAGACCAACTGCTCAATTTACCGGATAGGTCCATCATCTTGAGGGTAGCAGATGATCCCGTCTTTCTTGCTGTGACAGAGTGATTTTCAGAGATGCTGACCCCTATTGAAACAAGAAGTTCCGTGACGAACTAAAGAGCCTACTTTACTTAAAATTTAAGATGCATGCTAATGATCTATCTATATGGATCTATCTAGAATAATGGAAATTAGGTTGGTAATATCGAAATTTCTAATTAGTTCGAAATACTGTGTAGGCTACCTGGAATAATGTAGCCCAAATAGAGAACTACAGTTGTCAGCCCTGGTGACTGAATATCTTCTTAGTTCCATCTCTTAAGGTACAGAATACAAAATTTGGTTGAGGTCCAATGGATAGCATGGACGTTACATGCAGTTAAATATTGGATCTAACAGCGAGCGTAAAATCATGTTGAAAACAACAATGCCATACAGTATAGGTCAGAAATAATCTGAAATAATATGATCTATTGTTGTGTCAATTTTGAATGAAATCCATTAGTTAGTATTGAACCCATGTACCATTGGCTCAAAAGGGGTCGAATCCATGTATTTGTGAAAGGAATGAAAGAAACACACAGTTTATAAGGGAACGGAGAGAGATTTCAAGCAAGGGTTCTAGCCTAACATTGCGCAAGCCGCTGGACCAGGTGTTCAGAAGATGAGATCATGCCTCTTGACTCATTGAGTGGGAGCTGGTCATGGATATTATTAGACCGAGTGGAAAGTTTTGGCTGTAAGAGATAGAAACGTGACTCGGAAATCCAGCTTAGCTTGCAGGAAAACGGCAACACCGCCGATGTGCCAGAAGAAGAATAATTAAATTTAACCCATTTGCAGGAATGAAAATAAGTAAATAAATACTGTACTGTGAATCATTTCGGATTAGAGATTTTTGTGTAAATAAAAACCTTGTAATAATTGCACAGAAAAAAACTGCAAACGCAGTATACGTCATCGGGGATTCACTGATACCAGAGGAGTGGGGATATTAAAAATGAACAGCAACACCCACGCAGCTGAAGACTACAAATTAATTAATATCTCCGAAATGCACGATCGATTCTTATGCGCAGCGAGATCATTTGACGTTTGGAAGACGAGCTTTCTGGAGATATAATTTTTATAATTGTACGACAATTAGTTCAAAAGTTGGTCACGAAAAGGACTAGGATTTTATCTTTTTGTGACTAAAGAGTATAAAACTCCTGGCCTCACCAAGCCAATCATGCAGTTTCCGATAGCCCAGGGGGGCGTCACGCTGGATCAGTACATGCAGTTATCAAACGGCCTGAGGGCGCGTCACTGTGTTTCATCAGACACCGATTTCCGATAGTCCGTGAGGGGGCGTCACGCTGAAACACACCGAAGACAGTATACCAGCTTTCCTTGAGGGGAAAAACGCTGTATCACATCACATAGAAAATATCCGACAGCCACGGGCGTCGCGGTATCAATAACTTGCGTGCCTCCGTAAGGAGTTGTAAAGAAGTAAAATTACAGTATCGCCGTGTTGAAAAATTAGGAAAATCCTAGTTACAGGATTTAGGTCCGACAGTAGAAAAGTTACAGTGAAAAGTTCATAAAATACAGTCAAAGCAGGCTGCGAACTTAGGACTCAGGGCGATAGGTCTTTAAGTGAACGACCAAAAGTACCATAACGTACGGAAGTACTGGAACAGCGAGATAAACAGTTTATCTAATTTAAAAGAACCCGAGCAGGGACAGAGAAAATAAGGTTCGTAAGTATTCTAGAAGATTAGAAGTGCGAGAACCGAATAAGCAAAGAAGAAGACAGGAGACTATAGACATCGTTTCAAGAAAGCAGACGAACTATTCAAAAGCACTAAGACTCGAGAAGTATTAGTTGCTAAAAATCCATAGGTCACCGATAAATTATCGAGGGGACCGTGAACAGAACAGACTTTCGCTAAGATCAATAAATAGAATCTAAAAGGGGAGCCGTTCGTGTCAGAGAAATAGCAGATCGTCAAGAACGGGATTCGAAGGAGTGCTATTGCAGGGAGGAAGCAGATGATTCGAGACTTTCATATTCCGAGAGGATAGGAAGCCGACATTACTAAATTTCACCCTTGGAGACGGGAGATCAAGAAGTCACGTGTGATAGGCCTAATAGCGGTCTAGTGATCAAAATTCGTGAAGTGTAAATATATCATGATTTTGTGTTAAAAGTAATATATTTTCAGTGTTTTTATTGTGTGTTCTAAACGGATACACCAGTGTGTTTAAAATGTTATTAGTGTTAAATGTATACGTGTTAAATATGTGTCAAGATATGTCTGTACATGCAATGAATTTGTACACGATGGAGTAATTTAAAGAAAAGTGGGCCAAAAATGACGCATCGCACGAGGAGAAGGGTCAAGAAACGACCTTAAACATGTGAGTAAAGATTTTCATTATGTTTTGGTGTCGGGGAAATGATTGTGTACAAATCCACCGGAGTTTTTGAGTAAAAGGGATGTTTCTAAATAACTAAATAGAGAATAAGAACGCGGTCTGAACAAAAATAGAATTTTTAGAAATTATAAATAATTATGTGAAAGAATAAATCCTGTAGAGGAAATGTATGAATAAAATGTCAGTGTATTTGACGAATGTTATAAAAGCAAGCGTATTAATAATAATAATAATAATATAAAGGAAATATAAATAAAGATTAAACTGAATGATATGAAAATAAGAGCGTTGGAGCCTTAATAGAAGTGTAAGACATGATATTAATGCATGTTATTTAAAATAGAGCAATTATTGTCAAAGGAAAAGATTAATATAAAAATTGAGATATGTATCAATTGTTAATATGGAATTTATCAGTTCTTTGGAAGACGCTAGGCTTAAAAATAATGTATAGCGCAATGGAGCGCAATTAAAATAAAATGTAACGCTAGGAATGCGTAAAAGTTAAAAGTACTTGGTAAATTACTTATGAGGGGTAGTTGATTGCAGTGAATTGTGATATGTTGTAAGTCCTCCAATAGTGACATAGATCACGAGGCCATGTGTGTGTTATTTATGTTGTAAAAGGGAGCAAATGTATGGTATTATTGAGCGTAGGTCATGTAGGCCACAGGCCGACCCTAAATCGCATTTTGTATAAGTCCTCCAATGTGGGAATGGTTCCCGAGGCATGTTAAGAGATTCGAACCTAGAATCCTCTTGTTGTTGAAGCCCCTAATTATTCGTCGTAAAATGTGTATTACTCTTCCCAATCAATGAGGACCCTTTATAATTAATAAATGCCAAGGTTACGAAAGTGGTTTATGAGCCAAATAATATTGTTGAAAGGAAATAAGTGAAGTTAAATGCCAGGTCTCTCCATAGAACTGAAAGAAAGGAAGATTTGTTTTAAAAGCATTGAGGAGAGCTCCAACCGTAGACTAGACAGGGAGTCACCCTACCAGTCATAAATCTCGCTCAAGTATAACGGTCTGACCCTCATAGCAGAAGGGTTGGGTGAAGGCCGTCTGTAAGAAGGAATAATACACCGGGAGTGTTTAAAGTTGTTAATGACCCGGGAAGTGAACCTAGGACCTTGTAGATGAAATTATCGCTTGCAAGTTCAGATCGTAGTTTTCTTATGTAATAATGGTCTTATAAGACAAATAAATAAATAAATAACAATCCCTATTGTAATGTTGTATGAAAGTAGGATTCCACGAGTTAAATGAAGGTAACTAGATTCCGGGAGTAATCATAGTTTTTGACTTTGTCAAGTAATCTTTATAACTCTGGAGTACACAAGTATTTTCCCGATCACTATGGTGAATTTGTAAAAACTTGAGAGGGATGATAAATGCTGAAAACATGTGAAGTGTCCAAATATTTAAGTAAAGAATTAACATGTACTTTAAATGTAATTATATATTTGTTTTGATGATAAGAAAATATAAAAATAGTATTTGAGGTGTACAAGAAGAATGACACCATTATTATTGGAAAATATCGAGCCAAAGGAGCTCGTAGTTATATGGAACTTTAAGATAGGTACTTTATGGAAGTAAAATTAATTATGAATTGTTGGTTTTAAAGGAAACCATGTGTTTTAATATAATATTTGTTTTATTCTTATATTATTCCTTGTTCACTTGGAACAAGTAGAAGATTTTTTTCAGTTGTTTAATTGTTTTATTGTTTGTAGCGCCATAATTTTGGTTAATTAAATGTTTTAAAATAGGAGCTGATTTTGTTGTTATTTTTGCAAGTGTATCCTCTATTTAATCCAAAATGTGTAAGTCACAGAGTGGGAGAACATACTACAACCCCGAAAATCCCGAATTGAGCAATGCTGGCATACTGTGATTTGCATATTTCTTGCTGAAAGGGCACATGGGGGTATATAAAGTAATGTGCTTGGGTTAATTCCTAGAGGAACACTTAAGACGGTCATTTCATGTAAAGTAAAGTAAGGAAAGGAATCGCTACAACGTATAATGTTAACTGACCGCATGGGTCCCTAGAAACTCACACCGAGCAGCCCTGGATTAAACAACCCCCCAGAAAAACATTTCTTTTTGGCGCCCAGTACGCAGGGATGAGTTTTCCTAGGGAAAACCCGAGTTTTCTCGAAAAATCAAAATTTTCATTTTTTAATGGTTTTTCGAAATTTTGAATTTTAAACACTTCCATAAAGGTTTCTGAGATTGAATAAAGATATCAAAAGGGTACGTTGTAGTAAATACCCGTACCAAAGTAATTTTTTTTTGAAGAAATTGGGACACAAAAGTTCAGATTACCATCTCTCAAGCATGCACCAGCGATGTGGCATGAGTAGCCCACTGTATTCTAATAAGATGGTATTGAGTGAGGAATTGCAGGGGCTTTGGGAGGCGATAAAAGCCCATAGTAATGAGAAGTTGGAGGCTATAAAAGCCGATAGTAATGAAAAGTGGAAGGCCATGAACAATAAATTGGGAACCATAGACAATACGTTGGGCCTCCAAAAGGATGAAAATAAAAAAGAGTTCGAATCTATAAAAGATAATTTAACAGCTCTTAAAACTGACAGTGTTAAGATAGAGAATAAGTTGGACAGCCAACAGACTGAAAATAAAGAAGAGTTTAAATCCATAAATGAAAGTTTGAATAAGTTGGACAGCCACCAGAGTGAAAATAAAAGGGATTTAGGATCCATAAAGCAAAGCTTAGACTCACTAAAAACTAATAGTTATAACGTGGCGACTAAACTAGAAGCTATCGAAATTAATAGTGATAGCATGGGAATTAAATTAAAAGCTATCGAGGCCGACTGTATAAAAATGAACAATGAACTGAAGGCTAAGATAGAAGAGATTAAAACAAAAAGTGGAGAAAATATTGCGGAACAGTTGAAAGTTGTAAAAGAGGAGACGTTAGAGTCTATAAGAGCCGACAGTAAAACAAATAATGAGGTACTGAAGGCGGAAATAGAAAAGACAATGGATACTAAATTTCAAAATTTTGACGCGGGGTTGGAGACAAAGTTAAATGAGTCAAAAAGGGAATGCCAGGAAAATTTTAAAATTATAGAGGATAAAATTGGTTCCATGGAAAATAAATTTGGTTCTGTGGAAACTAAATTCAGTGACATGGAAGGAACGTGCAAAAAGAATGTAGACGATTGTAAAAATGAACTTGTAACCCAGATCCAAGGTGTGCAGAAAAAATTAGAAGCTCAGATAAAATCTAACAGCGATATCTGTGAAACCTCCCGGGATGAGATAAAAGAAAGTTTTAAGAAATTAGGAGACGAATTTAAAGGGGTAAAGGACCAAGTAGAAATACTCGAGGGAAAGGTCGATGGAGTTCAGAATGAAGTAACTGAGATAAAAAATCAAAATCAAAAAGATGTACAGGATATGAAAGGGCAAATTGATCTTTTTACCAGGCAGGTAGATGAGAACTTAAAGAGGCACGGGAGGAAATAAATCAAAAATTCGGTATATACGAAGAACATCTCCAGAAAGAAAGAGAACAAAGAAGTGACGAAAATAAGGAAAGTACTCATAAGATAGATGAAATAAATCAGGGTATTAATGAGGTTCAGGAAACCATCGGAACATTAAAGGTCCAAGTAGGAAAAACTAATACTGAAGTGAATCAGGTCCAAGACCACTTGAGGAGATTGTATAAGAGTCAAGGGAAAACTGAGGAAAAGCTTGAAGGAATTAAAGTAGATATGGTCAAAGGACAAAGAGAAATGGAGAAGAAAATAAAGGAAATACGAGAAGACCTAGATACCACAGGTGATGTTAAACCAGAAATTATAACAGAACAGGTCATGGTCATCAAGAAAGAGGTAGAAGATCAATTACCTGAAATCAGGGATAGTTTCAGGGAAGAGAAATTCCAACTCAAAAAGGTAGAGGAAGATAGTAAAAGGAATCAAAGAATTCAAAATGAATTAAGATCACGGTTGGAAAGGACTGAACACAAGAACAGTCAAATGGAAATTCAACTCATGGCGAATGAAAAAAGTGCCCGAAGAGAAAGGAAATTAGAATTTGAGAGTCAGGATGAGTTTCCAAAGACAGGATGGGTAGATCCCCGGGAACAAGGCACAGATACAGATAGGGACTTAGGAGGGGAGAGCCCTTATAAGAACCCAGGATATCCGATGGCGATGTCAACCCCGTACATGAACCAGACAAATGGTCAGATAATAAACATCATTAAGTCGAATGAGGACAGACCGGTAAAGTTTACGGGTAATAACATGTCAATTACTCCGAAATACTGGTCAAAGGAAGTTGCAGAGTACTTAAACGAAATGAAAGTTCCTCAGGATCGGAGACTGAGAGCTATTGAGAAGCTGTTGGCAGGTGATTGTCTTACTTGGTTCAGAAGTTTCAGGTACACCTTTGATACGGTGGAAGGCTTTAGAGAAGCCTTTTTAAAACGATATTGGCCAGCAGACGTCCAAGAGAATTTGAGGCTTGATCTGTACTCTAGGAAGTACAGCACAAATGCACCAACTAAGTACTCAGAATTTTTCACCGCTCAGCTGTGTAAATTCCGGGAACTTGACATTGCTCCAGCTGAGAACGATCTGTGTGCCGCCATTGCAAGACAACTTCCATATGAGATCCAGAGGCTGTTAATCTCATCCAAAGCCAGAAGTGCTGTGGAAGTGGAGAGTGTATTACGTCAATTAGATATGATGACTTCGCACGTTACTCCTAGGCATCAAAGACAGACTGAACAGGTACATATGGCCAGCAGTCAGGAAACCAGAGAGAAACCATCGACCAGAAATCAGTCCACTAGTACTGATACTCAGGGACTGGGTCGAGAGTATGGGCACCAAGAGCCTAGGGGAATACAGCCATATTACAGAGGAGGATATCGAGGAAGAAATCCTAGGAATACGGGTTATAGGCAACAAGAGAGCCGACCCTATAACAATAACCATCAGAGGCAAGAAAACCGAAAGAAATGGGAGAACTATCCCAGAAGAAACGTAAGGCCAGAGGATAGGGATGATGAATATCGGGCCGAAATAGAAGAGAGATATCAGGAAAGTCTTCGTTATATGAATGAACGACCAGACGAATCTGAAAGGCAAAAAGTCCGTTGGAGTGAGGCAATAAAGAACCGGAAATCACCCGACTGACTAGACGGAGCTCAAAGCTTGGAACTACAAGCTCAGTTAAAGAATGAGGGGAAAGGAAGCCCTCAGGATAAAAAAAAAACTTCAAATTTAAATTGTCAAAAGTGGAAACATACCAGGAGCTGGGAGGAGATAGAAATTGTGAATTGGATAGCGAGACCAGATGAGCTAATTAACGAGGATGTGGAAGGAATCCCACCTATCAAAAGAGAATTACCCATAATTATGTTAAGGATAGAAGGATTACTGGTCAGGGCATTAATTGATACCGGATCCACAATAAGTTTAATTACGCAAACCCTTCTAAATGAATTGGAAACAAGAGGCCGCGTATTAAAAATTCCCACATCAAGTGTAAAGATTAAGGGGATTATCCCTGAAAAGTCTTTAACATGTAAATTTCAGGTATACATTGATCTGATCATGGGTAACGCTGAAATTTCGCAATGCTTTTTGCTGGTAAATCAATTACCGTATAATGTCATATTAGGTATTGATTTTATCCGTGAGAACAAGGTCATCATAGACCTAGCGCAAAACTGCATTAGAATCCAAAGAGAGGATGTGGATGAACAAAACATTAATCTACAGGAACAGGATGCGAAAATAGGAGAACAGGTATGGCATGTGGAAGAAGTAACTGAGGAAAGTTATAAGGACATAGAAAAGATATTTGAAGTCCTCAACATAGAACTCGAAGATAATTTGGAAACTGAGTTCGAGACCAACCTGTCAGGAAAAGTAGAGGAAGCTAAAGTTAACCTCGAAAATAAGGAACAATTAAAGAAATTATTATTGAATTTCAGGGACGTATTTGATTCCAAGCCAGGGAAGATTGAAAATTTTAAATACGCGTTCCAAGTCAATGATTGGGCACCATTCAGACAAAAACCATACCCGGTTGCGGAAAAACATTACCCACAAACGAAGAAAACACTGCAGGAGATGATGAATGCAGGTGTTATAGAAAAGATGGCGACACCATATGTTAGTCCATTAGTGATTGTGAGTAAACCGGATGGCTCAGTAAGGGTGTGTCTAGATGCTAGAAATTTAAATGCAAAAATCATACCAGAAAATGATTCGGCACCACCCATAAAAGAAATACTGAGGAAGTTCAAAAGCAAGAAGATTTTTACAAATATTGACATGACTTCTTCGTATCATCATCTCGAACTGGAAGAGAAAACCAGCTTGTTGACTGGATTTCAGTTCGACCAACAAACATATTGTTTTAGGAGATGTCCGTTTGGATTGAAGACCGCAGGATCTGCCTTAATAAGAGCGCTTGATCGAAACCTGTCAGAGGAAGTGAAAGATTGCACGATCCGTTATGTGGATGATATTTTGCTTACCTCGGAGAACATTGAGGAACATTTAGAAAAATTGAAGAAATTATTGGAAGACTTAAGAAGGGCTAATTTTAAAATAAATTTAAATAAGTCAAATTTTTGTCAAAGACAAGTAACATTTTTAGGGCATGTGATTGACAAGGATGGTGTTAAACCAAATCCTTGCAAATTAGAATCGATAAGAGATTTTCCAAGGCCTTTAAAAGTGAAGAACGTTCGCCAGTTTTTGGGATTGATTGGATTTTTCTCAGGACATTGTCCATCATACACAAAAACTGTTGCACCACTACAGGACCTTCTGAAGAAGGGGGGCAAGTGGAAATGGACGGAGGAAACAGAAAAACCATTTGTGGAGGCCAAGGAAATGCTCTTAAACTATGTGAAGCTAGGATATCCTGATTTTAATCAGAGATTTATCATTCAAACAGATGCATCCCAGATTGGAATAGGGGCAATGCTATATCAGGAAAACCCAGATAACCCTGATAAGAAAAATTATCTAGCTTTCACAAGTCGGAGACTGAATCCACACGAGAAAAATTGTACGATCAGCGAAATCGAGCTGCTAGCGATATTGCACGCGCTGCAATATTGGCGAAAGATCGTATATGGGTTTCAAGTCACTTTAAGGACGGATCATAAAGCCTTAACCTTTTTGATGAAGACTGATCTCTCCAGTCAAAGGTTGATGCGTTGGGCTTTATATATTCAACAGTTTGATGTAAAGATAGAATACTGCCCAGGAAAAGAAAATATAGTTCCAGACTATATAAGTAGACAGCCAGAGTCCACAGAAGAGGAAGTAATGGCTATTGATTTGGAAGACAGGGATCAGCGTACTCTAAATGAGTTAAGAAGCATTAGTCAACGGCAACGTGAGGATCCATGGATGAACCTGCTCATATCTTTCCTTGATGGAAGTTTGATAAGGGGTACACCAGCGTACACGGAAGCTAATAAGATAGCTCAAGATTACACATTTAACATTTTATAATGGATTATTATATAAGTTTGTGGACTCTGACCATACACGATTAAGGATTGTTGTACCTGCAATTTTGCAGAGGAAAATAGTATGGTTAGCCCATAGATCGTTCGGACATATGGGAGTCGACAAAACAGTCTCGATGCTGAAAGAAGCATTTGTATGGCCGAGACTGAGAGAAACTGTAAGGGACACGCTAAAGACATGTGATCTATGTCAAAGGATCAAACCAAATGCATTTCTGATGAGACAAAAGCCTATACCATTGATACCCGAGAGGCCAGGTCAAATCATTTCTATTGATAATTTTGGACCTTGTCCAAGGCAAGAAGAGGAAATCGACACATAATGGTGGCTATGGATGTCTTCACTAAAATGGTTGTCCTTGCTCCCATACAGAAGACTAGTACCAAACAGGTGTTAAAACGACTCAAAGAAAAAGTGATACCGATTCTGGGAAAACCTGAGAATTTGTTGTCGGATCACGGTAGTTGTTTCACCAGTGTAGAGTTCAGACAAGAATTAGAAAGACTTGGAATACGTCAGATTTTATCAAGTATTCGCCATCCTGAGGCAAATCCTGTAGAAAGGGTGATGAGGGAGACGGCCAAGTATTGTAGAATATACTGTGCCGAAGAAAATTGGAAGTGGATAGATATCTTGGATATTATCGAATTTTGTATAAACAATACAATCCATGAATCTACGGGAGAGATACCAATAACGTTGCATCGGAATGAGCAACCAGAAAGACCTTGGAGTCTGGTAATTCCTAGGCCAGCAGACGCTCAGCCTGGAAGAGATGTACGTATTAGAAGAGCCTTTGAGCATCTAAAAGCTCAAGCCGACAGGAGGCAAAGAAGAAATAGGCACAAGAGGTATCATCGGCCACTACTAGCAGGGGAAATGGTGTTAGTAAAAAGACCAGCCATTTCGGATCCAGGGAACCGCGTGTACAAAAAGTTCCAGAAAATGTACCACGGACCGTATCAAATAATAAGAGATTTGAGAAATAATGCCTATAGAATTCGGCACTGTGAAACGAATCACGAAGTGACCATGAATTCAGCGAATTTGAAAGTATATTACCCTCCCGAAGACTTCGATGAAGCCAATGAACAAGCCCTGGTTATGGAACAATTTAAAGATGAGGAATCCACTTTTGATAGAAATGAGAATAACGTAGAAAAAGGAAACAGAGCTCAACCATTCGAGTGCGAATGCGAGTTGGAAAAATTGTATTGGGAAATAAAAGAAATAATTGATTTTGTTGAAGAAGAAAATTTCAATTTAAGAAAGGAGAATGATGAAATAAGGAAACGGGTAGGGATAGACCACACCCGTAAAGAAGAATGAGGTTCTGGAAACCTAAAGTCCAGACAAAAAAAAAGGGAAGAAAGGGTAGGGACAGAGCGTACCCAACCTACACAATTACCGGAAATGACTTAAAAAGATGAAAGAACAGAAGGTACTGCCCCCGTAAATTGAATTATATTGAGACCACGATGGCTGTATTAGCATAAATGAATAAAGTTATGGATGTCATAGTTGTGACGTGTATATTCATGACGTAGGCACGGATGACGTAGACTTCATGCAAGTAGGCTGGTTGAGCTGAGATTCTTGGTGACGTCAGGATTTTGTTCGAGAAAGATCTGAGAATTACGACGCAGTCGCAGGAAACAAGGTATTGTGCTAAGGAAGAAGTTACGCTATTGGAGGAAAGACTCGAACCAATGAACGATAATTTGGAAGGAAGACGGAGATTGCTGAAACTACGATATTTGATTACTTTTGGCATGCAGATTTGTGGAAATCTATTTCCAGTTATGGCATTGACTTGGAATTTTGAAGAAATTAATTTTGAGTTTTTGAAATTTGAAAATCCGTCAAGTATAGCCAAAGTTAAAACTTCTAGCAATGACGGAGCAACAGGCTATGGAAGGGATGGATACGCCCCTTAAGAAGTTGATAAAAGGTCGTGCACAGGAGAGAGGAGCTCTCATATCTCTCATATCGTCATATCTGATATCAGATACCGCATATATATTTCAGATATCATATAGTCATTGTCGAGTGAATAAGTGAAGCAAGTTGTCTTTAGCGTGTGGTTAAAGCCCGGCGCATCGAACGAACACGGAGCAGTTCCATTTTACGCTGTTTGAAACTAGGTGAAGTTGTAACGCTCACATTAACGTTTCTACGAGATAAGATATAAAGAGTTAACTTCTGCCTTTATTATAATTCAATTGGGCAGTACAACATTGAGGTGTGTAGAAGATTTGAACAATTTCACAGTTATACTTTGAAAGATATTGACATTTTAAGACTGCAGACAAAAGTGATTTTCTCGCCACCTGAGAAGCACTTTTAAAATTCCACATTATACACTACGGCTGACACGTATATCGCAACCGTGATATTGGAGCATACGTTTGGTAATACAACGATACATTCTACTATGGAACATTATAATCTTGCAGTGCTTTCAATGATTATAACAGAAGTGAAGATGGAAGGCTAAGGCTTTAATGCAATTGGGACATATATCGATGGAGTGAAATAGCAGCATGGAACTTCGTTAATCGTCATTCTACAAAAGCGAGCATGTAGTGAACATCCAACTACACTCATGCATCGTGAATCCATCGCTGAATTATATCAGATGGCAGTGGAAATATTTTCATACTCCACGATTATGAATATTTCTGCGGAAATAACTGCAATAAACTTCATGGCGAATTGCGACCAGAACTTCAGGGAATTTTCAAGAGAGGCCAGGATGGACCCGGCTCACAAAGAAGAATTTTGCCAGAAGGATGTCTTTCGGATACATGGAGCAGTGCAATTTCCGGAGGAGGAAGCAGTTCGATTCTCCGAGGGCGCTGATTCCAGGTTCGAGGTCGGAGCACATCTTTACGCTGGTGAAATGGAACCAACAGCAGTTTTATTTGAAAACTTTCCTCTAGAACTTCAATCAACAGATAAGGTAGTCGTGAACGTTTCTTGTATTATTTGAGTCATGTAGCGATATCTGAGCAACAATTTTTCCCATATTTTCTGTCCTTTATTTTTGCCCCATTTTCTTGATTGACATTTCTGTACTCAGTACACTTCGATGATTTATGCCTTTTTCTTCGATTTGTTGAGACATTGTTATGTCATTGGCATACTTAAATAATTTTGGATCAGTTGAGACTGATAATTAGATTCTTTCAATAATTTGCATATTTTTGTAGTCACGATTTGACTGTAAAGTTGACGATTTGCTATGGCAGATTTGAATTCAGACAGCGTGTCATTTTATTAAAGTAATTCTATTCAGTAAATTACTTTGACCAATTTTCTGTCATTCTCAAGAAAGAAGAATGATTAAATGATTTTAGAGCGTTAAAATCTAATACGTTATCGACTATCTTTGAAATACTAGTCGTCTTATGAACATGATTGCAACATAGACATTTATCATTGCATTATAGACAATTTTATGAAATATGAACTTTGATTACGATTTATTGAATACACTATAGTAATGAACATTTGATAGGAGTTTTCTCAATTATAGATTGGAACAATAATGTTTGCATTCCACAGTCTAATTGTATTCTATTCGACTATTTATGCAGTTTAGATGAACTTTGATTGAAGATAGTATTTTTATACTGCGTTACTTTGATGAAATTAATCTCAATTTTGATAGACCAGGGAGGAGTGTCTAATCGTATTTGCTATTAAATTTATTTGTGATTGGCAAATTTTTACTTCATATCGATTCATGAATGAAACCCACGAAGGTTAAATAATAACAGTCATTAATACAATTGATGAATATAAGAATTTTTGAAGAGGAACAATGGATGTATAATCGTTAGTTCAGTGGATGTGTAAAAGTCGCTGATAATGAAGGAGGTTCCCACAGTAATTAATGAAGTTGATGAATTTATAAGTGGAGGTTTTTGTATGTAATTTGGGAGATTTTGATGCCGTATATATTGAGATATATGATGAATTTTGGGCCAATTTTTGTGCAATTTTGTGCGTTTTGAGCGAAGTATTTTTCCGCTGAATGTATTGTCCTGGTTCTTTGAAAGTTATTCATGTGAAAATACTGTTAAAGTTAACAAGAGTGTTAAATAATTTGAGATAAAGATTTTGAATGGAGGTTACCGTCACAAATAATTATAATTATTATTAAACCTTATTAAACCTGAATTTGACAGTTAAATATAACTAACCTTCATTGGTCGATTATATCACCACGATTTGAGTAATTATCAACCGGATAAACGTGTGGTTTAATGTATTTCTTGTATAAATAATATAAACAATATAATATTGTAAATAATTTTGTAAATATCTTTGTTAAATAATATGAAATGAAAGGGATTAATAGAGGCGAGTATAAAATTTTCAATTGTCGTTTGACATTGTTATAAACAATTTATTATTGTTATAAATAATTAATGAACTTTTGTTATTAACATTAAGAGTTTTGTTATTATACTCTAAACAACGCTAATTAAACATGTGGATTGAACAATTAATCATGATTTGGGATTATTGGAGTATTCCACTGGTGTTTGAATGGAGCATTTAAAAGATTTGCGTGATAATATTTGAGTTGAGAAGTGGACATTTAACGTGTTTTGAAAGGAGAGCTAAGCTCTGATGTAACTCGCATATGCTAGGGTTGAACGGACGGGTGAGTCCACTTTGACGATGCAGGTGCATTGCAGCTGGCCCGGACAACTGTATGATAGAGGCCAAGGACGTTTACATAATAGCCTTGTGGCTATAAATAAAATGTGAAGTATATAAACAGGCAAAACAATTGATATGTGTCTCGTCCCAAATCCCGTTTCCATTCCAAGTGCATTATTAATTACGTTATTTTGAGCTTGAGAAAGCTGAAACATTGTATGTAGAGTATACAAGTTCTACAGGAGGACATAGTTATGTGGACAATGACTTCTGATTGCCACGTGGATTTTGTTGTTTTATTTTTGTTAAATTCATTCCTTATGTGAAATAAATTATTGTGCAGTTTAAAGTTTCTCGTCTTCGTTATGGTTCATTTTAAATATCAAGGTGGAGGTTATTGTGTGGGCATACTTTAAGTGATCCAGTTGACAACCCAGTCCCCGAGGTAAATTTATAAGGTAAGTAAAAGGTAAGTATGAACCCCCGTATATTTTGGTGTGTTCCACAATAATTTCTTGTTAACTATTGTGCTCTAATCTCAATAGTATCTGTCAGTGCCATTTTCATTGATGTAGCTGCGCCGGTGCGTTTGATTATTGGCAATCCGATTGAGTGGGCGGATATCTGACAGCCTACTATCCGGATAACGGGGACAGTAGGATTGGCGACCCTAAAACGTGGGGCACGATCAGCAAAACATTGGATTACCAAGTTATTGCAGTAGAATTGACACCGCAATCTGTGGAGTGTTCGAATAACATTGGATTACCAAGTTATTGATGTCAAAGGGATTGTGAAGACTCAAATAAAGAGGTTGATTCTTTGTTAGATGTCTTAGCCAATTGTAGAATTTGAGAGTGTGATTATATAGGAATAAAATGTTGTGTTGTATTAGGAAAATTACACTCAGAAAAGATCAGATCTTATACAACTTGAGAGAGGTTAAATAGGCTGGAAACTTAGAAAAATCGCCTATGATCTGGAATCTTATTTTATTTGACCGGCTTATGACATGTTTAGTCATATTAAAGATAAAATTAAATTATTTGGATTGTAAATGTAAATTATTTGTGTTAGGATATTTTAAAATGAACCAAAGAAACATGAACATGTGCTTGAGTTTGTTTCAACATGAGGTGTCTACGAAGGTTAATTATAAGGTAATTATAAGTTAGATTTAAGACAGAAAATTGCTCAAAACTTATATATGGTGAAAAATGTTGCTCAGATGTTGTTATTTTGCTCTGTTTGATGTATGTCCCTAAAGCAGTTTATTATTGAAATATTATTGAAATGGCAGATGAGAGTATGAGGATGATGTTAGAGGAGTTGAAAGCTAGCATGAATGAAAGTGCGAGGGAGATGGAAGCTAGGAATGCTAGTCGAATGAAGCAGATGATGGAGGAGAATTCTAGTAGCTTGTCTGCTAATTTGTCTATTAGGCTGGATGAAAGCATGAAGGAGATGGAAGCTAGGAATACTAGTCGAATGGAGGAGAATGCTAGTAACATGTCTGCTAATTTGAAAGATAGCATGTATGAAAGTTTGAAAGTTCTTCAGACCAGTTCTGCCAACCTAGAAAATAATGTGTCGCGTTTACAGATAAATACCCAGGGAATCGAGAATGCTGTAACTGACATGCGCACAGACGTGTCCAATGTGCATAAAGATGTTTCTGAGGTTAAAATTGATGTTTCTAAGGTACAGAAAGATCTTACTATGTTGAATCTTGATGTTGCCAATGTCCGGGGTGATATTTCATGTGCTAGAGCTGAAGTAATTGTTGTTAGGAATGATGTTGCTACTGTACAAGACAAAGTAGAGGAAGTTCAAAGAGAGGTTAGAAATGCTCGAACTGATGTGTCAAATGTTCAAGTTGACATCAATAATATTCATTCAGATGTTAATGATATGCAAAGCGATATCAATAAGATACAAGTAGAAGTCAATACTGTTTTTGTAGACATTGCTAAAGTTCAGACTGATGTTAACAAAGTTAGAGAGGAAATTGAAACTTCAAAAACGCTTTGTACTCGTAACATTAGTGCATTAACAACTCGATTAGTTGACGAGTCTGTTAGGACAACAGCTTCTTTAGCTGGTTTAAAATTGTTTTTAAACTCTGTGTTATAAATATCTCAATTCACTTGAACACGAAATTGAATTATATTCTACTCTTGTATGATATTTCTTCTATGTTCCTTAATCATAAGTCTCTTCTTCTCTGGGTTGTGTGTGGCTAATGCATTCTCTCCTCTCTACTTTCTCTTCTGTCCTGTATTTCTGTTTTCTAAGTTGTGCTGACTTGTAGAAGGACCAGGATCGATCACTACATCCTGTCTTTTATTTTGGTTTTCAGCTTCCTTTTCTCGTAATTCCATCAGATACTGCTGACTTTCTTTCTCTCTCTCTTGATACTTGTCGGGTGTCATAACCTGACCTTGAGAATTCTTCTTCTTTCTTGAGGATGACAGAAAATTGGTCAAAGTAATTTACTGAATAGAATTACTTTAATAAAATGACACGCTGTCTGAATTCAAATCTGCCATAGCAAATCGTCAACTTTACAGTCAAATCGTGACTACAAAAATATGCAAATTATTGAAAGAATCTAATTATCAGTCTCAACTGATCCAAAATTATTTAAGTATGCCAATGACATAACAATGTCTCAACAAATCGAAGAAAAAGGCATAAATCATCGAAGTGCACTGATTACAGAAATGTCAATCAAGAAAATGGGGCAAAAATAAAGGACACAAAATATGGGAAAAATTGTTGCTCAGATATCGCTACATGACTCAAATAATACAAGAAACGTTCACGACTACCTTATCTGTTGATTGAAGTTCTAGAGGAAAGTTTTCAAAGAAAACTGCTGTTGGTTCCATTTCACCAGCGTAAAGATGTGCTCCGACCTCGAACCTGGAATCAGCGCCCTCGGAGAATCGAACTGCTTCCTCCTCCGGAAATTGCACTGCTCCATGTATCCGAAAGACATCCTTCTGGCAAAATTCTTCTTTGTGAGCCGGGTCCATCCTGGCCTCTCTTGAAAATTCCCTGAAGTTCTGGTCGCAATTCGCCATGAAGTTTATTGCAGTTATTTCCGCAGAAATATTCATAATCGTGGAGTATGAAAATATTTCCACTGCCATCTGATATAATTCAGCGATGGATTCACGATGCATGAGTGTAGTTGGATGTTCACTACATGCTCGCTTTTGTAGAATGACGATTAACGAAGTTCCATGCTGCTATTTCACTCCATCGATATATGTCCCAATTGCATTAAAGCCTTAGCCTTCCATCTTCACTTCTGTTATAATCATTGAAAGCACTGCAAGATTATAATGTTCCATAGTAGAATGTATCGTTGTATTACCAAACGTATGCTCCAATATCACGGTTGCGATATACGTGTCAGCCGTAGTGTATAATGTGGAATTTTAAAAGTGCTTCTCAGGTGGCGAGAAAATCACTTTTGTCTGCAGTCTTAAAATGTCAATATCTTTCAAAGTATAACTGTGAAATTGTTCAAATCTTCTACACACCTCAATGTTGTACTGCCCAATTGAATTATAATAAAGGCAGAAGTTAACTCTTTATATCTTATCTCGTAGAAACGTTAATGTGAGCGTTACAACTTCACCTAGTTTCAAACAGCGTAAAATGGAACTGCTCCGTGTTCGTTCGATGCGCTGGGCTTTAACCACACGCTAAAGACAACTTGCTTCACTTATTCACTCGACAATGACTATATGATATCTGAAATATATATGCGGTATCTGATATCAGATATGACGATATGAGAGATATGAGAGCTCCTCTCTCCTGTGCACGACCTTTTATCAACTTCTTAAGGGGCGTATCCATCCCTTCCATAGCCTGTTGCTCCGTCATTGCTAGAAGTTTTAACTTTGGCTATACTTGACGGATTTTCAAATTTCAAAAACTCAAAATTAATTTCTTCAAAATTCCAAATCAATGCCATAACTGGAAATAGATTTCCACAAATCTGCATGCCAAAAGTAATCAAATATCGTAGTTTCAGCAATCTCCGTCTTCCTTCCAAATTATCGTTCATTGGTTCGAGTCTTTCCTCCAATAGCGTAACTTCTTCCTTAGCACAATACCTTGTTTCCTGCGACTGCGTCGTAAATCTCAGATCTTTCTCGAACAAAATCTTGACGTCACCAAGAATCTCAGCTCAACCAGCCTACTTGCATGAAGTCTACGTCATCCGTGCCTACGTCATGAATATACACGTCACAACTATAACATCCATAACTTTATTCATTTATGCTAATACAGCCATCGTGGTCTCAATATAATTCAATTTACGGGGGCATTCTCCCTTCACCACGTTTTAAAAACAGTTGCAAATTGTTTTTAAACTCTGTGTTATAAATATCTCAGTTCACTTGAACACGAAATTGAATTATATTCTACTCTTGTATGATATTTCTTCTATGTTCCTTAATCATAAGTCTCTTCTTCTCTGGGTTGTGTGTGGCTAATGCATTCTCTCCTCTCTACATTCTCTTCTGTCCTGTATTTCTGTTTTCTAAGTTCTGCTGACTTGTAGAAGGACCAGGATCGATCACTACATCCTGTCTTTTCTTTTGGTTTTCAGCTTCCTTTTCTCGTAATTCCTTCAGATACTGCTGACTTTCTTTCTCTCTCTCTTGATGCTTGTCGGGTGTCATAACCTGACCTTGAGAATTCTGATTCTGATTCTGGTACTGGTTATTTCTATTGTAGTTTCTATTATAACCATTGTTATAGTATCTACCTCTTCCGTTGTTATAATTCCCTCTATTATTATTCCAGCCTCGTCTTTGCTGATATGGACGGTAACCTTGGGATCTGTTGTTGCGGAAATAATTATTCCTTTGAGGACCTATATTTTCAGTTTTTTCTTCATCTGGCTTATCAGTTTGCTGCACTTGATCCATGTAGACCGTATTAACGTCTTTGAATTCGTGCCTCTGACCTTTTTGTACCAAATTTGGCATTGGACTCGTGTAGTCAAGCCTTCTCAATAATTCGTCCATACTTGTCAAATCTCTGATATTTGACGATATGATCAGTCTTCTTACCTCCACAGGCAGCATACGTGAAATCGCATCTATCAACTGCTCTGTTGACAATGGGGGTTGCAAAAATCTCAAGCGTGATAGCTGGCTCGTGAAGAAATCAGCGTACCGTGTTGGAAGAGTACCTGAATACTTTCTCGAGTATATCTCAGCTCTTAATTAATTCTGAGCTTCTATTGACCAGAATCGTTTTATCAGTGCCTCTGCAAACTCGTCAAAATTTCTGAAAGTGTACCGAAATGCTCAAAACCATTCAAGGGGTCCTCCAGCTAGAAATCTTTCTACGATTCTCATCTCTCTCTCTCTAGGAATGTGGGCTTCAATGAAATAGTCTTTGAGGTTCCTGATATATTCAATCGGTGTGAGACTATCGGTGTTGCTAAATTTTTGAGGTTTGTCTTCAAAATTTCGGATGACTGTCACATTTCTCGGATATGAATCCATATAATGTTTCCCACTATCACGATACTTCCATTCAGGTTCAATATTCCTATCCTCTTCTTCATCCCTGAATCTGGATATACGTTCCTCAGGACTAATATCTCTCTCTTCTGTAGCAAGGTTACATCTTCTCACGTAATTTCTATCCTCTTCACCAGTCAATCCTTCTGTATCCTTGTCTGTGATTTCCGTGATGACTTTCCTAATCAACTCTTCCTTATAGGTTTCCATCATGCTAGCTTCTCCTAGTTTCAAATTCTGAAGTTTGCTCGCAATTTCATTAACATCAGAGACAACCTTATGAATCTGTTCCTCTAACGCAGTTTTTAATGCTTGCACGTCCTGACCTATTTGAGTTCTATCCTCTACCTGCTTTTCGGATAGCGAATGAACATACATTCAAGTCTTTCCTGATCTGAACTACTTCATTATTAATGTCTACTTGTGTACTGGCAAGTTTTCTTTCAATTCGTTCCTGAATCTGATCGACATGTTCCCCACTTGACCTGTTGCATTCATCTTTCCAAACCGTTACATTTGCAGTTAACATTTCCGCGATATCTACTTCAATGTCTTCCTTAAGTAAACGATTGTGATCTAATACTTGGGTTCTCATGACCTCTACATCGTATTTCAAACCAGCTAAAGAAGCTGTTGTCCTAACAGACTCGTCAACTAATCGAGTTGTTAATGCACTAATGTTACGAGTACAAAGCGTTTTTGAAGTTTCAATTTCCTCTCTAACTTTGTTAACATCAGTCTGAACTTTAGCAATGTCTACAAAAACAGTATTGACTTCTACTTGTATCTTATTGATATCGCTTTGCATATCATTAACATCTGAATGAATATTATTGATGTCAACTTGAACATTTGACACATCAGTTCGAGCATTTCTAACCTCCCTTTGAACTTCCTCTACTTTGTCTTGTACAGTAGCAACATCATTCCTAACAACAATTACTTCAGCTCTAGCACATGAAATATCACCCCGGACATTGGCAACATCAAGATTCAACATAGTAAGATCTTTCTGTACCTTAGAAACATCAATTTTAACCTCAGAAACATCTTTATGCACATTGGACACGTCTGTGCGCATGTCAGTTACAGCATTCTCGATTCCCTGGGTATAGATCTGTAAACGCGACACATTATTTTCTAGGTTTGCAGAACTGGTCTGAAGAACTTTCAAACTTTCATTCATGCTATCTTTCAAATTAGCAGACATGTTACTTGCATTCTCCTCCATTCGACTAATATTCCTAGCTTCCATCTCCTTCATGCTTTCATCCAGCCTAATAGACAAATTAGCAGACAAACTACTAGAATTCTCCTCCATCATCTGCTTCATTCGACTAGCATTCCTAGCTTCCATCTCCCTCGCACTTTCATTCATGCTAGCTTTCAACTCCTCTAACATCATCCTCATACTCTCATCTGCCATTTCAATAATATTTCAATAATAAACTGCTTTAGGGACATACATCAAACAGAGCAAAATAACAACATCTGAGCAACATTTTTCACCATATATAAGTTTTGAGCAATTTTCTGTCTTAAATCTAACTTATAATTACCTTATAATTAACCTTCGTAGACACCTCATGTTGAAACAAACTCAAGCACAGTTTCTCGTCTTCGTTGTGGTTCATTTTAAATATCATGGTGGAGGTTATTGTGTGGGCATACTTTAAGTGATCCAGTTGACAAGCCAGTCCCCGAGATAAATTTAAGAGGTAAGTAAAGGTAAGTATGAACCCCCGTATATTTTGGTGTGTTCCACAATAATTTCTTGTTAACTATTGTGCTCTAATCTCGATAGTATCTGTCAGTGCCATTTTCATTGATGTAGCTGTGCCGGTGCGTTTGATTATTGGCAATCCGATTGAGGGGGCGGATATCTGACAGCCTACTATCCGGATAACTACTAGAATTCTCCTCCATCATCTGCTTCACTCGACTAGCATTCCTAGCTTCCATCTCCCTCGCACTTTCATTCATGCTAGCTTTCAACTCCTCAAACATCATCCTCATACTCTCATCTGCCATTTCAATAATATTTCAATAATAAACTGCTTTAGGGACATACATCAAACAGAGCAAAATAACAACATCTGAGCAACATTTTTCACCATATATAAGTTTTGAGCAATTTTCTGTCTTAAATCTAACTTATAATTACCTTATAATTAACCTTCGTAGACACCTCATGTTGAAACAAACTCAAGCACAGTTTCTCGTCTTCGTTGTGGTTCATTTTAAATATCATGGTGGAGGTTATTGTGTGGGCATACTTTAAGTGATCCAGTTGACAACCCAGTCCCCGAGATAAATTTAAAAGGTAAGTAAAAGGTAAGTATGAACCCCCGTATATTTTGGTGTGTTCCACAATAATATCTAGTTAACTATTGTGCTCTAATCTCGATAGTATCTGTCAGTGCCATTTTCATTGATGTAGCTGTGCCGGTGCGTTTGATTATTGGCAATCCGATTGAGGGGGCGGATATCTGACAGCCTACTATCCGGATAATGGGGACAGTACGGAGAACGTTATGATGACTTCGACAATTAAAGAAAAAAATAAGATTTTTATGAATAATTAAAATAAATTTCCTCAAGATTTTTCGAAAATTTATTTACCTAAGGAGGGGAGAGATGAACCCATGTACCATTGGCTCAAAAGGGGTCGAATCCATGTATTTGTGAAAGGAATGAAAGAAACACACAGTTTATAAGGGAACGGAGAGAGATTTCAAGCAAGGGTTCTAGCCTAACATTGCGCAAGCCGCTGGACCAGGTGTTCAGAAGATGAGATCATGCCTCTTGACTCATTGAGTGGGAGCTGGTCATGGATATTATTAGACCGAGTGGAAAGTTTTGGCTGTAAGAGAGAGAAACGTGACTCGGAAATCCAGCTTAGCTTGCACGAAAACGGCAACACCACCGATGTGCCAGAAGAAGAATAATTAAATTTAACCCATTTGCAGGAATGAAAATAAGTAAATAAATACTGTACTGTGAATCATTTCGGATTAGAGATTTTTGTGTAAATAAAAACCTTGTAATAATTGCACAGAAAAAAACTGCAAAGCAGTATACGTCATCGGGGATTCACTGATACCAGAGGAGTGGGGATATTAAAAATGAACAGCAACACCCACGCAGCTGAAGACTACAAATTAATTAATATCTCCGAAATGCACGATCGATTCTTATGCACAGTGAGATCATTTGACGTTTGGAAGACGAGCTTTCTGGAGATATAATTTTTATAATTGTACGACAATTAGTTCAAAAGATGGTCACGAAAAGGACTAGGATTTTATCTTTTTGTGACTAAAGAGTATAAAACTCCTGGCCTCACCAAGCCAATCATGCAGTTTCCGATATCCCAGGGGGGCGTCACGCTGGATCAGTACATGCAGTTATCAAACGGCCTGAGGGCGCGTCACTGTGTTTCATCAGACACCGATTTCCGATAGTCCGTGAGGGGGCGTCACGCTGAAACACACCGAAGACAGTATACCAGCTTTCCTTGAGGGGGAAAACGCTGTATCACATCACATAGAAAATATCCGACAGCCACGGGCGTCGCGGTATCAATAACTTGCGTGCCTCCGTAAGGAGTTGTAAAGAAGTAAAATTACAGTATCGCCGTGTTGAAAAATTAGGAAAATCCTAGTTACAGGATTTAGGTCCGACAGTAGAAAAGTTACAGTGAAAAGTTCATAAAATACAGTCAAAGCAGGCTGCGAACTTAGGACTCAGGGCGATAGGTCTTTAAGTGAACGACCAAAAGTATCATAACGTACGGAAGTACTGGAACAGCGAGATAAACAGTTTATCTAATTTAAAGAACCCGAGCAGGGACAGAGAAAATAAGGTTCGTAAGTATTCATCAGACACCGATTTCCGATAGGAGACTTCTGTTACTTAGGAAGCAGAATAACCAGTGATGGACGAAGCAAAGAGGATATAAAAAGTAGGTTGGCTCAGGCAAGGAAAGCCTTCCTACAAAAAAGGAATCTGTTGACATCGAATATAGATTTAGGTATTAGGAAGTCATTTTTGAAAGCCTTTGTCTGGAGCGTGGCGCTCTATGGAAGTGAAACTTGGACTATTGGTGCAGCAGAAAAGAGGAGAATTGAAGCATTTGAAATGTGGTGTTACAGGAGAATGATGAAGATCAGATGGGTATATAGGGTTACAAACGAAGAGGTATTAAGGCGAGTGGGAGAGGAGAGATGATTCTGGCGATTGCTAATGAAGAGAAGAGATAGGTTGGTAGGACACATACTAAGACACCCAGGAATAGCAAGCTTAGTTATGGAAGGAAGGGTCGAGGACAAGAACTGTAGGGGTAGACCAAGGTTGGAATATGTTAAACAGATTGCCTCTGATGTAGGGTGTGGGAGCTATGTAGAGATGAAACGATTAGCTCAGGACAGAGAGGCTTGGAGAGCTGCATCAAACCAGTCAAAAGACTGAAGACTCAAACAACAACAAGTATTCTAGAAGATTAGAAGTGCGAGAACCGAATAAGCAAAGAAGAAGACAGGAGACTATAGACATCGTTTCAAGAAAGCAGACGAACTATTCAAAAGCACTAAGACTCGAGAAGTATTAGTTGCTAAAAATCCATAGGTCACCGATAAATTATCGAGGGGACCGTGAACAGAACAGACTTTCGCTAAGATCAATAAATAGAATCTAAAAGGGGAGCCGTTCGTGTCAGAGAAATAGCAGATCGTCAAGAACGGGATTCGAAGGAGTGC
Organism: Meconema thalassinum; assembly: GCA_946902985.2. NCBI lineage: Eukaryota > Metazoa > Arthropoda > Insecta > Orthoptera > Tettigoniidae > Meconema > Meconema thalassinum. The sequence continues at coordinate 242,932,148 of OX336396.1, forward strand.
TATTGCAGGGAGGAAGCAGATGATTCGAGACTTTCATATTCAGAGAGGATAGGAAGCCGACATTACTAAATTTCACCCTTGGAGACGGGAGATCAAGAGGTCACGTGTGATAGGCCTAATAGCGGTCTAGTGATCAAAATTCGTGAAGTGTAAATATATCAAGATTTTGTGTTAAAAGTAATATATTTTCAGTGTTTTATTGTGTGTTCTAAACGGATACACCAGTGTGTTTAAAATGTTATTAGTGTTAAATGTATACGTGTTAAATATGTGTCAAGATATGTCTGTACATGCAATGAATTTGTACACGATGGAGTAATTTAAAGAAAAGTGGGCCAAAAATGACGCATCGCACGAGGAGAAGGGTCAAGAAACGACCTTTAACATGTGAGTAAAGATTTTCATTATGTTTTGGTGTCGGGGAAATGATTGTGTACAAATCCACCGGAGTTTTTGAGTAAAAGGGATGTTTCTAAATAACTAAATAGAGAATAAGAACGCGGTCTGAACAAAAATAGAATTTTTAGAAATTATAAATAATTATGTGAAAGAATAAATCCTGTAGAGGAAATGTATGAATAAAATGTCAGTGTATTTGACGAATGTTATAAAAGCAAGCGTATTAATAATAATAATAATAATATAAAGGAAATATAAATAAAGATTAAACTGAATGATATGAAAATAAGAGCGTTGGAGCCTTAATAGAAGTGTAAGACATGATATTAATGCATGTTATTTAAAATAGAGCAATTATTGTCAAAGGAAAAGATTAATATAAAAATTGAGATATGTATCAATTGTTAATATGGAATTTATCAGTCCTTTGGAAGACGCTAGGCTTAAAAATAATGTATAGCGCAATGGAGCGCAATTAAAATAAAATGCCACGCTAGGAATGCGTAAAAGTTAAAAGTACTTGGTAAATTACTTATGAGGGGTAGTTGATTGCAGTGAATTGAGATATGTTGTAAGTCCTCCAATAGTGACATAGATCACGAGGCCATGTGTGTGTTATTTATGTTGTAAAAGGGAGCAAATGTATGGTATTATTGAGCGTAGGTCATGTAGGCCACAGGCCGACCCTAAATCGCATTTTGTATAAGTCCTCCAATGTGGGAATGGTTCCCGAGGCATGTTAAGAGATTCGAACCTAGAATCCTCTTGTTGTTGAAGCCCCTAATTATTCGTCGTAAAATGTGTATTACTCTTCCCAATCAATGAGGACCCTTTATAATTAATAAATGTCAAGGTTACGAAAGTGGTTTGTGAGCCAAATAATATTGTTGAAAGGAAATAAGTGAAGTTAAATGCCAGGTCTCTCCATAGAACTGAAAGAAAGGAAGATTTGTTTTAAAAGCATTGAGGAGAGCTCCAACCGTAGACTAGACAGGGAGTCACCCTACCAGTCATAAATCTCGCTCAAGTATAACGGTCTGACCCTCATAGCAGGAGGGTTGGGTGAAGGCCGTCTGTAAGAAGGAATAATACACCGGGAGTGTTTAAAGTTGTTAATTATACGAAGCATCATGGCGTGCCTCGCTCGGAAGTGATGGGCTCCATCACGGCAACGCTGTACAGCTTTCCCGGAGCGGGTGGATGGTGAACGATGTGTTATTTCCGCCTGCAAATACAAACCGATATAAAATAAGTGAGTTGATTTGCGTATTTCACAGTCATGCAGCATAACTTTTTGATGTATAAGGATTGCATCGCAACTAAGTCAAATTGTTGCCATGTAATGCGGGCCGCATCACGTCACCCCTACCAATGTTCTGGTGCAGAATCGCTAGCTGCTTATAAATTGCAGTCACGGGGAGTAATTAGTGCACAAAGATTTCTTAGGCCCCTTAAAACAGTTATCATCAGGATAACCATTGGCATTATCTTTGCTCTCTTCCTGTAAGTATTTTCTATCTAAATTGCATTTTGTAAATATTGTCAATTCAAATAACAGTACAGTAAGTATGTAGTTAGTTGTAAGTAGGAAGTTAGTTTGTCTATTAGATATATGTCATTGTTCTATTAGACTGTGGTGTGTGAGTGTGTCTGGTAACAGTTGCATTGTTTATTAGTTATAGTTCATTGTTTCAGTAGACTGTGATGTGTGATTGCATGTGAGTGTGTCTGGTGACGGACTGTTTTAGTGGTAGTATTTGTTGTTGGTGGAACTTTAGTATTTTTTCGTTAGTACAATTTTGGTATTTAATTGTTAGTACAGTAGAAGGTTGGTATTTTTGTTAGTAGAATTACTCTTTACTTATTCTGAAAGGGAGTAGCAGCCTTTCAGAATAAATCAATTCTTTACTAGTCTTATAGACGGTTAAGATATTGATAATACAAGCCAAATAATGGCTACACTGCGTCCTGCTGCACGGCTGAAAGCAAGGGGAAACTACAGCCGTTTGCTATTCCCGAGGATATGCACCTCTCTATGCATAAATACATGTGATGATGGCCTCCTCCCTTGTAAAATTTCAATCCGGAGGTAAACTAGTCCCCCGTTCGGATCTCCGGGTGGGGACTACTCGAGAGGGGGTTAACATCACAGAAGTGACAAAGAGGAACTCTGATATTCTACGGATCGGAGCGTGGAATGTTAGAAGTCTGCTAGGAAATGGAAGGTTAGAAAACTTAGAAATGGAAATGGATAGGTTGAGGTTGGATTTGGTTGGGATTAGTGAAATGCGCTGGCAGGAAGAACAGGACTTTTGGTCAGGAGACTATAGGGTCATTAGCACTAAATCAAACAATGGCCAAGCAGGGGTTGGCCTCATATTGAGTAGGAAACTTGGACAGCGGGTGGAATATTATGAGCAATATGGTGAACGGATTATTGTAGCAAAAATAAATACTAAACCTACCTGCACCACAGTGGTACAAGTCTATATGCCTACCAGTCAAGCTGATGATGAGGATGTTGAAAAGGTCTACGAAGAAATAGACGAAATTCTGAGGTATATCAAGGGTGATGAAAATGTTATAGTAATGGGAGATTGGAATGCTGTGGTAGGAAAAGGGAGAGAAGGGAAGATAGTAGGAGATTTCGGATTAGGTGAAAGGAATGATCGAGGAAGCAGGCTGGTAGAATTCTGCACTGAGCATGAGTTGGTCATAGCTAACACCTTATTCAATAACCACAATAGAAGAATATACACATGGATGAGACCAGGAGATACAGGGCGTTACCAAATCGACTTCATTATGGTCAAGCAGAGGTTTCGAAACCAGATTTTGGATTGTAAAACATATCCTGGTGCTGACATAAACTCTGACCACAATCTGGTTGTAATGAAATGCAGATTAAAGTTGAAGAAACTGAAGAAAAGTCAAAAGCCAAAAAGGTGGGCAATAGACAGACTGAAAGAGAAGGATGTAAACGAAAGATTCAAGAAGAGTATAAAGGAAGGACTAATGAAAAACCCTAAACAAACTTCAATTGCAGACGAATGGGCACTTTTAAGGAATGAAATAACAAAATCCGCAGAAGAAAACATTGGTAGGAAGGAGAGAATAGGTAGAAAACCGTGGATCACTCAGGATATACTCGAATTGATGGATGAAAGGCGGAAGCACAAGAATGTAAGAGATGAAAAGGGGAAAGCAGAATACAGACGTCTGAGAAATGAGGTTAACAAGAAGTGCAAGGAAGCGAAAGAAGAATGGTTGAAAGAGAAATGTGCTGGTATAGAAAATTGTCTGAAATTAGGAAAAGTAGACACAGCTTATCGAAGGATTAAGAATACTTTTGGGGAAAAGAAGACTAAGTGCTGTAATATTAAGGACACAAATGGAAAGCCTCTAACAGATAGGGAAGAAAAGGTTGAGAGATGGAAAGCTTACATAGAGAGTTTGTATAAGGGAAAGGAGATTGAGAATCATGTAATGGAAAGGGAGGAGGAAATTGATGAGGATGCGAAAGGAGATTTAATATTGAGATCAGAATTTGATAGAGCTTTGGAAGACTTAAGCAGGAACAAAGCACCAGGCATAGATGATATACCGATTGAGTTGCTACGCTGCATAGGAGAGGAAGGTCTGATCAGGTTATTTCACTTGTTGTGTAGGATTTATGAGACAGGTGAGGTACCCCCTGATTTCAAGAAGAATGTAATCATCCCTATACCAAAGAAAGTGGGAGCTGACAGATGTGAAGATTACCGTACAATCAGCTTGATTACTCATGCTTCAAAGATCCTGTCTAGAATAATTTACAAGAGGATTGAGAGCCAGATAGAAACGGAGTTGGGTGAAGACCAGTTTGGTTTCAGGAGAAATGTAGGAACAAGGGAAGCTGTACTAAGTCTTAGGCTGATTTTGGAAGGTAGAATAAGGAAAGATAAGAGAACGTTCATGGCTTTTGTAGACTTAGAAAAGGCTTTTGATAACGTTGATTGGACTAAATTGTTTGACATTTTGAAATCGATTGGAATAAAGTACAGGGATAGGAGGGTGATATACAATCTATACAGAAACCAGACAGCAGTCATTCGAGTTGAAGGACATGAGAGAGAAGCTGGTATTCAGAAAGGTGTAAGGCAAGGCTGCAACTTATCACCCATACTTTTCAATCTTTACATTGAACAAGCCATGAAGGAAATTAGAGAAAAATTTAAAGTGGGAGTGAAGATTCAAGGAGAAATAATTTCAACTCTGAGATTTGCTGATGACATCGTCATCTTGGCCAACAAGCCTGAGGATTTGAATGAGTTTTTGAATGGTATGGACTCCGTCTTACGGAAAGAATTCATGATGAAAATTAATAAATGTAAAACAAAAATACTGGAATGCAGCCGAAATAAATCAGAAACCTCTATGGAGATCAAATTGGCAGGTGAAAAGCTGAAGGAAGTAGGAGATTTCTGTTACTTAGGAAGCAGAATAACCAGTGATGGACGAAGCAAAGAGGATATAAAAAGTAGGTTGGCTCAGGCAAGAAAAGCATTTCTACAAAAAAGGAATCTGCTGACATCGAATATAGATTTAGGTATTAGGAAGTCATTTTTGAAAGCCTTTGTCTGGAGCGTGGCGCTCTATGGAAGTGAAACTTGGACTATTGGTGCAGCAGAAAAGAGGAGAATTGAAGCATTTGAAATGTGGTGTTACAGGAGAATGATGAAGATCAGATGGGTAGATAGGGTTACAAACAAAGGGGTATTAAGACGAGTGGGAGAGGAGAGATGTTTCTGGCGACTGCTAATGAAGAGAAGAGATAGGTTGGTAGGACACATACTAAGACACCCAGGAATAGCAAGCTTAGTTATGGAAGGAAGGGTCGAGGACAAGAACTGTAGGGGTAGACCAAGGTTAGAATATGTTAAACAGATTGCCTCGGATGTAGGGTGTGGTAGCTATGTAGAGATGAAACGATTAGCTCAGGACAGGGAGGCATGGAGAGCTGCATCAAACCAGTCAAAAGACTGAAGACTCAAACAACAACAATGACCCGGGAAGTGAACCGAGGTCCCTGTAGATGAAATTATCGCTTGCAAGTTCAGATCGTAGTTTTCTTATGTGATAATGGTCTTATAAGACAAATAAATAAATAACAATCCCTATTGTAATGTTGTATGAAAGTAGGATTCCACGAGTTAAATGAAGGTAACTAGATTCCGGGAGTAATCATAGTTTTTGACTTTGTCAAGTAATCTTTATAACTCTGGAGTACACAAGTATTTTCCCGATCACTATGGTGAATTTGTAAAAACTTGAGAGGGATGATAAATGCTGAAAACATGTGAAGTCCCCAAATATTTAAGTAAAGAATTAACATGTACTTTAAATGTAATTATATATTTGTTTTGATGATAAGAAAATATAAAAATAGTATTTGAGGTGTACAAGAAGAATGACACCATTATTATTGGAAAATATCGAGCCAAAGGAGCTCGTAGTTATATGGAACTTTAAGATAGGTACTTTATGGAAGTAAAAATAATTATGAATTGTTGGTTTTAAAGGAAACCATGTGTTTTAATATAATATTTGTTTTATTCTTATATTATTCCTTGTTCACTTGGAACAAGTAGAAGATTTTGGTCAGTAGTTTAATTGTTTTATTGTTTGTAGCGCCATAATTTTGGTTAATTAAATGTTTTAAAATAGGAGTTGATTTTGTTGTTATTTTTGCAAGTGTATCCTCTATTTAATCCAAAATGTGTAAGTCACAGAGTGGGAGAACATACTACAACCCCGAAAATCCCGAATTGAGCAATGCTGGCATACTGTGATTTGCATATTTCTTGCCGAAAGGGCACAGTATAGAAGTTACATGCATTTTAAAATTGGACCTATCAGCAGGCTTAGAATCATGTTGGCAGCACTGACGTGTATAAGTTACTCCAAATTAATATAGAATGTCAGGTACTATATGTGTGCTTAGACTAAAGCTGTCGGCTTGCATACTTTCTGATATATGGGTATTTGTATTTAAAAAAATGAGAGCATTTATTAACAGTTGGCAGCCCTGGTGGCTCTTAAGAATACGCTCAGTCATATCTGTTTATGTACACATAGGACATACGAAATGTGGTTGAATTCCAATTGATAGTGTAGAAGTTATATGGATATAAAGTTTGGACCTATCAGCAGGCTTCTAATCATTTTGGCAACACTGCCATGTATGGCCTCCTGGAAATTAAACTGCTTTATTATTATCTATACGTATGCCAATTTTGAAATAGCTCCCATTCATACCTCCCAAGATATCCAACATGGAGCTCAAATTTCAATTGCGATTTTTCAGCAGTTGGTAGCACTGACATCATTTTCAAATACGGCCGTGAGATATTCAGGTATAGATCTTTACTCCTACCAAATTTTGCTTCGATTGCTGCAGCCGTTTAGGAGTTGATATGGGGGGGGGCACACACACAGACGGACACACAGACAGACAGACAGACAGACAGAAGGACAGACAGACACACGTTTGCCTGATCTCATAAGTCTACTTTTTCCTCATTTTTGCGAAATGTTAAAAGTAGGCTAAAAACGGGGCCAACGTCTGCTCTATGGATCTAGTATTTTCGAATGTGTACGCTACTGAAAAACTTCATAAAATCTGAAAGAATGGGTAATTGGAAACTCCATTTAGATTGCGTCAAGGAAATGATACCCTACTTTCACGCTGCTGGACACCCAAATTATGCAAAAAGTGCTCATCTCTATTACCAAGGTATGGTCACTCTACCGGACAGGATGGTCCTCACGAATATAAAAGGTTCACCACAGATGGCTTCTTCACCATTCGGCGATCTGAAAAATTTTGGTCGGGCATCTGGTCCGACATGAGTATTTAGCAGTTCCTCATGCGTGCTATGAAGACCTATGGAGGACTCACTCCTTGTCGCGGTGTAAGCGATTCTGTGCATGCTAGATGGACATTGGGCATGCTGTGTCTTCAAAGCATTTGTGAACAAATAGAATTGTTCGCTGTTGATCCTTCAGAGACATCTGAACAGCCTGTGAACATGAGACCAACCCGAGTAGTGAGAGACAACATGGACATTGGGAAACTGAGCGCTTGGTTAATTGAACACCCCCACCCCATCCCACCACCGCCCCCGCCAACCATTCCTTCACATCCAAGAGATAGTTTCTCTGAGCACATGAATCATTGAACATGGCGAAGTGAACTGTCACTTAGCACGAGAGATAGGCATATCATGCTTGAAGAAAGAGGGGTGGGGATTTTGAAGAATTGAAACTGAAACGGAAGGATATGGTCGTTACTCTAGCTTCTGTTTCCTGCTCGTTGAAAATTGCTGGTAAAAAATTAACTGTCAATCCCCTCACTCTCTTCCAGCATTGTCAAACAAGATGCTCAGTAACGAACATATAGCCTACTTTCTCCTAAATGCATGGGTATTGTTATAACTCTTTGTCCTTTTCAAGGAGTATAATTGAATGTTGGTTGTAGTAGCTTGTTGACATACAACGCGCTATAGGGATATTAAACATGAATATGAGGTGCCCTTTGCTAGTGCTACCTCTGTAAAAAAATTCATTCAATTCGGTTTCACCGTGTTTGAATTGATATGGGGAATGGATTTGCACACATACATGGCCGCTATTTGCAAACTATTGGGCTGATGACCTTGTAGTCAGTCATAAGATGCTTTCCACAAAAAGGCACGTTGTTGCAAAATCTGGTAGAGATCAAATGATTAGGATGGTCGAAATTTGATTTAAGCTTTTATCAGTTGGGTGGCCATCATTCCGTTTCCGTCAAGATGGCGGCGATATAAAACATGACACTGAGGTGCCCTTTGCTAGTGATACCTCTGTACCAATTTTCGTTCCATTCGGTTTCACCGTGTTCGAATTAATAGGGGGAATCGATTTTGACACAAAGATGGCCACCATCCGCAAACAACTAGGCTAATGGCCAATTAGTTTGGTCAAAGGATGCTCCCTCCGTAAAGGTATGTTGTTGCAAAATCTGGTAGAGATCAAATGATTAGGATGGTCGTAATTTGATTTAAGCTTTTATCAGTTGGGTGGCCATCATTCCGTTTCCGTCAAGATGGCGGCGATATAAAACATGACACTGAGGTGCCCTTTGCTAGTGCTACCTCTGTACCAATTTTCGTTCCATTCGGTTTCACCGTGTTCGAATTAATAGGGGGAATTGATTTTCACACAAAGATGGCCGCCATCCGCAAACTATTAGGCTGATGACCTATTAGTTTGGTCAAAGGATGCTCCCCCCATGAAGGTATGTTGTTGCAAAATTTGGTAGAGATGGGATGATTAGGTTAGTCGTAATTTGATTTAAGCTTTGAATATTTGTGTGGCCGCCATTACGTTTACGTCAAGATGGCGGCGATATAAAACAAGACACTGAGGTGTCCTTTGCTAGTGCTACCTTTGTAACAAATTTCGTTCAATTCGCGTTCACCGCGTTCGAATTGATAGGGGGGACAGACATTCAGAGCACACACACATACACACACACACACACATACATACACACACCCACACAGACAGACACACTTTTTTTCGCCCTGTGTTGATCTCATAAGTCTACTTTCATTTTTTGCAAAAATCGAAAGTAGGCTAAAAATGTAACGTTACCTGTTAAATAAAGTGGTATGGAATAAAACTGCCACAACCACATTCGAGATGCTGTGCTCTACGTACATCAACTACGTGCAGAGACACTTTGCTAGCAATGTTATTGTTGTGCTTGATGGATACCCCACTAATGCCGGCTATCAAAGCACCAAAGCCGCAGAACGAGCTCGCCGGTCTGCATTAAAATCAGCCACCAAAGTCATGTTCACCTCATCTACCAAGGTGACCATAGCACAAGAAAAGTTCTTGGCAAACGATCACAATAAGAGCGCATTCATTTCGATGTTGATCACACGAATGGCGGATGCTAGCATCGAAGTGAAGCAGACATATGAGGACGCCGACGTGATGATCGTCAACATCGCCATATCCAAGGCCAGCGAATTCGACTGCATCATCATTACTTCTGAAGTTGTGGACATACTTATTCTGTTGACAGCATTAGGTATGTCCACAAAGAACATCTATCTTCAGCAAAGTGGAAGAGGCAGTGGTCCCAGTGTCCTCTACTCGCCACGTTCCTGCTCCTTGACCCCCAAGGACATACTTTTCCTCCACCCATTGAGTGGCTGGGATACCACGCCAGCACCGCATGGATTGGGGAAGAACAACATTTGCAGCACCTACATGAAGAATACCTCCCTCTCTGCAGCAGTGGTTCCGTTTCTCACACCAAACGCTAGTCCTCAGCAGATCAGCGACACTGGAGAAAAGTTCCTGGTAGCCGTTTATGGAGGCGACATTGACAATGACAACCTCGAAGACCTGCGGTACACATTATTCACACGATCAGTGACGAAGGCTAAATTGCAATTAGCCCGCCTACTACCAACAAGGGACGCAGCCAAGTACCACTCCCTCCGCACTTACCTGCAAGTACAGGCGTGGTTAGGCAATGAACTTCTCCCGTCAGTTTGGGGCTGGAGCCCACAACCAGAAATGCTGCGCCGGATAACATCCTCCAGATTGTGTCCTGCAAGTGCAGCAAAGGCTGCAGGAAGAAAGCTCAGCAATGTGCAAGCACTGCACAGGCCACTCTTGCGAAAATGCCCCCGCAACCGATTTGAACGAGGAGGACTCACCAGACATAGTCGACGAATACGACGACGGCGAGGACGTCATTAATAGCCTGATCACTCAGGAGGTCGACGAGCACTTAGATGCGGAACCAATGGCTAAGAAATCCCGACAGGAACTGTAATGAGTACAAATGAGTACCTACTATGATAACATGTATGTATGAGTACCTTTCAATAATAATATCTCTAATCCATTTAATGTATGCCTTGTGATTACCTTAATATTATTAATTACATTAATTTTTTCCACGAAAGGACTACGTCTTTTTTTTACCTGCCCTGGGATAATTATGTAGTGGGATGGGGAAGGAGGGAGGGAGGTCGATCCGAAAAGTAACTAATATCAATAACAACATGATGTGAATATGGTTGGCTTTCAACAGAGAAGAAAATTAGATTTTGTGAATTAGGGTTGAGTGGGTGAAGGGGGGAGGGGGGGGGGGAGCGGAGGGGTCCAAAGTTGGTGTTGTAACCAGGAAACATAATAACAACAATATGTCATCATAATTGGGGTATAACAGAAGAAATAAGGTGGAATTCTGCATTTTTGGGCATTTTTTAGCGAATTTTGAAAAATGACATTTTGTTCGAAGTGCCATATCTCGGTAAGGAATTAACATACAAGCATGTTGGAAAAGTCAACATTGTAGGAAATTTAACGCTCTACAAAAAGTGTAAGAATGCTTTTGAAATAGGACGTAAGGGAAAAAGGTTATTGAGGAACAACCGGAGGAAGGTCGAAATTTTTGCAGTTTCCTCCCCCTCCTCTTTACGCACAGGGTCCTCGAGGTCCAAAACTTGAGAAAATATTAATTTACCATCCATGAACAATATCTCAGAGTTTCAATAAATTCCGACCATTTTCCACCTAACACCACTTTTTCAAACCTGTCGACTGGACTATATACCTAACTGTGGTTTAAAGGGCATTTAGTTGCGTAACGGTTGTTGAAATATGAACAACTAGCTGAAGTACCCGTGCTTCGCTACTGGTCATAGATAAATTGAAATGTGAAGTTGACAGTTAAATTAGGGGACAGGCGAGGTGCTGCGCGGAGGGAGAGTTAGGATGGAACATTTTGTCCAGCTACACCGCTTGGCATTGACCTTGTTTTATAGCACACAATTAGGTTTTACTCGCTAACAGTTGGAGATACACGAAAAGTGATAAGGACCATTCTGATAGAAACGTAAATTTTAAATCTAGTATCTGCCATGAAAAGTTTGCTATTTCTTAGCGTTCTCTTCTTATTTGAAATTGAAATATGTACGTTTGAAACCAAAGGGTGTAGTGACGTCACTTAAATGGTCGCCATCTTTAAATAGTGCAAAGTATTGAAATCAAAAGTAGCCTATACATTAACCAGGTGAAACAGCTACTTCCATGAAAAATTTCATGTAAATCGGACCAGTGGTTCTTTGGTGATCGAGTAATACACAGACACACTGACACATACCATCTCACTTTTATATACACTGAAGAAAATGGAAATTGCAACACCATGAAGGGATTGGTCGTGTGTGTTGATTTTCAAGGTATGGAACGATGCCATGTAGGTATGTAAACGATCAACGTTTCAGACCCATTGGATTGTTGCTACAGGTTTCCCCACGTGATTGGTCGCGGAGGAATCAACTCCAGTATACGGACTCGGGTGTAGCGTAATTGACTTTCAGTCGGTGCAAGGAAGTGTTCCCCGTCAAACATGCTCGACGACAGAGAAGAGCACACTATCAAAAACTGACGCCGTTTGAGAGGGCTCGGAAAATTGGGCTGTGATGCTGGATTATCGCTAAGGACTGTCGCTGCACGTGTTGGCCGACAGGCATCTACGGTACAACATGTATGACAGCAGTGGTCAAATGAAGGTACCCACACTCGTAGACCTGGCACAGGCCCAGCGCGACAGATAACTGTGAGAAAGGATCGCCGCATAATTCGGATAGCCCGGATGGAACCCCATGCAACAGCAGCGCAAATTCAAGCAGCTGTAGCACCCCACGTTACGCAACAAACAGTTGGTAATTGCCTGCGTGCAGCTAGCTTACGATCCCGTGTCCCTGTAGAAAGTGTTCCATTGACCCCACAACAGCGACGTGTAAGGCTGGCCTGGTGTCGAGAACGATCGACGTGGCTCAACGAATGGCATAGGGTCGCCTTTAGTCATGAATCGCGCTTCTGTCTTGCCCGCAGTGATCGCCGGAATCGTGTGCGCTGACGTACCGGGGAGAGGGGCCGCCCAGACCTTATTGTCGAGAGGCACACAGAGCCAACACCAAGCATTATGATCTGGGGAGCTATTGGCTTTAATGTGAAATCACAATTAGAGCTTGTTGAGGGCACTATGACTGCTCGACAGTACGTTGATAGGGTACTTAATCCAGTGGTTGTCCCTATGATGGCGAACATTGCTAATGGGATGTTTCAGCAGGACAATGCCCGGGTTCACACTGCACGCATCTCCAGAGAAGCTCTCCACGACATCACAACCTTAGAATGGTCCGCCAGATCCCCGGACCTCAGTCCTATTGAGCATGTGTGGGACATGATGGGTGGACAACTGGCCAACCGTCCTCAGCCACCCACAACTCTGGAACAACTGACCCATGCAGTGCAGCAAGCATGGGACACAATTCCTCAGGAAGCGATCCAGGGCCTTATTGACTCCATGCCTCGCCGAATTCATCAATGTATTGTAGCTCGTTGTGGGCACATCCTGTATTCATTGTTGTCCAAACTTGCGGTCAGAGGGACCTGAAAGTGTAATCATCGAATCACAACCAAACACTCGTCCTGCATGTTCAAATGCAGCAATGTAGCACCACTCCTTCTGGGTGTTGCAATTTCCTATTTCTTCAGTGTATTAGTAGCCTATGGATGTAGTTTTTTGAAGTACGAAAAACGTACGATATTATTTATTTAGTATTATTAAAATACCCATGTTTAAGTACAAAAGGAGCCTGGTCATGGCTTCTAATGATTACTAAGAGAATTATTGGTGACGTCAGTTACCTGTAGATTTGCTACGGTACTGTATCTGTTGAGGGCAGTGAAGGAGGTAATGTTCTGTACAAATTATTTATTCTTATAGTCATGTCTTAAGTAGAAAAGAGGGAGTGTTCGCAGAGTGGTTAATCATTTTAGGTTACTGTTTCATTATGGTTGCTACAAATTATTCTGGTTCTGTTAGTCTTAGTCAAGTCTTATCACAGTTACTGTATTCCTGATTTGTAATACTAAAGTTAGCCGGTACAGGTTAACAATGTCAACAATGAAAACAAAGCAGCATAAAAACATTAGGATTAATAAAACATATACGTAAACATAGTAGTAGAACACACCTTAACGGAGAGTATAACACAACAATACAATAATTGCGCATGATACCTTCCGTCATAAGGTAAATATTCAAAATCTCCAGTAACATCAGCGGCATCAAGAGTCACATTTAGACGACCATGTGGATTAGCGGCTAACATTCTCGGCTATCGCCTTGGAGGTCCGAGTTTGAATCCGGCTCTGCCAAGAAATGTTAATTCTGGTCTGAGAGCTGGAAAGGGGTACTCTGCGCCTCCCGTGGCAAAACTTGGAAGATGTTTACCGTGGTTTCCCACTTCTACTCGAAGCAAATACCGGGATAGTTTCTAACTGAAGGCAACAGCAACCTCATTTTTAATCCACACCTGAAATACAAATACAACACACTACTACAGCCATCACAGTAACACTGGTTATCAGAAAAAAATCAAACACACTTAAGTTCATGGGGCTACATGGCCATGATGTCGCCAAGCCTCTAAATCAATCAACAATAACAGAATCATTTAAGCTCATTTAATCTTAATACCAGTGGCGGTCCATGAAGGGAAGCTGCACCCCCCCCCCCCCCCCCCCCCAGGGTATTTGACAATATCAATTTACACTTTGAACGTAACGGGGCAACGGTATAATTATACGGATCTCTTCTGGGCCATAATTTTTTTTCGCAAGTATAGGCTGGCTTGTGAATCCGCTTCCCCCCCACGGCTGCTGCATCCTCTGCAGCAGCTTAAGAAGTTAAATCGCACTTCCTGAATCCACTCCATGCAGCAACGATACGAAGTGCCAACACATGTTTGGAAACAATCGGGTGTACAGTTTACAAACAGCTCAAATATTGTACTGGCAGCAGTTAACTGCTCCTAATTCGTATTCAGAAAATTAGCAACTAATATTCTAATGCAATAAATTATAGATAGAATCATAATACTATCGCAAGGATATGTTTAAATCGTAGCGGCTTTTGCTGTAACATGGTTAGGTTTGTAGCACTGAGTAGCAATAGAATCATCAGTAAAAGCAGGAAGTAGGCGCTCACGGCATCTGTTAGATTCTAGCAGAACTAAGTCCTTCTCCATCCCTTAGCCAGTGAAAGCACGTGCTGTTGGAGTTTGTGTACGGTTGTGTGATAAGCTTGTGATTGTGTTTCAAGTAAATAATGAGTTACACTGTGCAATTTTTACAGTAGCTTCAATTTAGTAGTTTGACGCTTCACGAGAAATGTGATGTAAAGTGTAAGGGGAGACCAACACCTGTGTTAGACATCAAACAGTGTTCTACTATAGAGCATCCAGCGTTTAGAAAAGACTGTGGAGCCTTATGGCGACAGTGTTGCTAACTCTAGGCAGAGGTAGCGCTGCCGTCATACGTTGTGTTCACCCGCTTCGAGTACTGCGCTTTCATAAGTTAGCGAGACAACACAACACCAGCAGCTACCTGAAATAGAACACGCGCAGGAAGGAGCTTTTTGCAGGTGTTAATGGATTGGACCAGTATTAAGGATGCCGTAAGCGAAGAGAACCAATAACGACATTCATTTCGTTGTGATATGACGCATTACTGATTTACAGATGTCGAGAGCACAACCCTTCCTACCTTCTCGGATGTATGCTGACGGTGTTAACAATGTTTACGTCAGCAATACTATTGATCATCACCTTTTTTGTTATTAGTTAGGCTATAATTTAGTTTCTTTCAATTTTATTCTTGTTGTTTTGTTTAGATTAATATTTGTATTATTGTAGTGAGTTAGCCGTGCGGTGAGGGGCGCGCAGCTATGAGCTTGCATTCGGGAGATAGTGGGTTGGAACCCAACTGTCGGCAGTCCTGATTCGATTGAACAGAAAACAAAACACACACACAACAATAACACCAATGACGGATAGTGCTCCAGAACGTATGTTGCCGGCGGATCTGAACACGTGCTCCACTCCGGGCAAGCATGCAGCACGGGACGAGGCTCTTCATTCCTGCGTGCCAAACTCGAAAATTTCTAAATAACTAAGACGTAATATAAACGATACTTGTATGCAATTACTGAACCCATGTACCATTGGTTCAAGGGGTCGAATCCATGTATTTTGGTAAAAGGAAGGAAGGAAATATACAGTCTTCAGAGGAACATAGAAAGATTTTATACAAGAGGGCAAGCATAACGTTGTGTAATAAACCTAAGCCCAGGTGGCCAGGAAATGAGATCATGCATGACGCACAGATAAGGAGCCGGTCACAAATATAAATAGAACGAGTGGAACTTTCCAAGCGAGTGACGAAGAGCGTGTTTCGGAAATCGCCCTTACATTGCAGGAAAATGGCAACCGCGCAGCTGTGCCAGAAGAATAATAATTCGATTTAACCCATTTGCAAGAATAAAATTAACATAAGAAATACAGCATTGTGAATCATTTCGGAATAGAGATTTTTGTGTGGAGAAAGATGTTATAAAAAATGCCCAGGAAAGAAGTGCCGACGTGGTCATACGTCATTGGGAGTTTCCCGAGACCCGAGGAGGGGGGAATTAAAAATCAACTGTAACACCCACACAGCTGAAGACCAAATTTTATTTGATATCTCAGAACTGCACGATCGATTTTCATGTGCAAAGAAGTCAGTTTACGTTTGGAAAACAAGCTTTCCAGATATATAATTTTTAATAATGTGCGACCATTACTTCAAAAGTTGGTTCTGTAAAAGACGTGGATTTTATCTTTTTTTAGCCAAAGAGTATAAAAGTCCTGGCAGAGCCAAGCCAATTATTCAGTCTTGAACGACCGCTGAGGCGGGTCGTACTGTTTCACCAATCATCCAGTTCCGTGAGCGCCGAGGCGCTGCACGATGGAGCATCAGAGTACGATAAGTATCATCATAGTATCGCCGTGTGGAGACTTAGGAAAATCCTAATACAGGATTTAGTTCCGCCAATATCAGTCTTATAGTGAAAAGTTCAGGATTACAGTCAAAGTAGGCTGCGAACTTAAAGAACAGGCGATAGGTCTTCAAAATACAGTTCATTTAAACGACCGAAAGTATCGTAACGTTTTGAAGTACCATAACAGCGAAATAAACATTCTATCAACGTTAAAGAACCCGATCAGGGTCGGACAAAATAAGGTCCGCATAGTATTTTGAAAAGATAGGAATTAGAGAACAGGAGAATTGAATTCAAGACGTTGTTTCAAGGAAACAAACGAACTATAAAAAGCACTAAGTTACGAGGAGTATTAGATTCTAGAAAATAATAGGTCACCGGTAGAGTATCTGGGAGACCATGAACAAGACAGACTTTCGCTAGACAAACTAATAGGGTCTAGAAAGAAGCAATTCGAGCTAATAATAATAATAGCCGATCGTCAGGAAACCGGATTTGAAGAAGTACCATTCCAGGGAGGGGTAGAGTGTTCGAGACTTTCATATTCTGGTCAGATAGGAAGCCGACATCTACTAGTTTCACCCTTGGAGACGGGGAATCAAGAAATCACGTGTGCAAGGCCTAATCAAAGCCTCAGTGATTAGAATCAGTGTAGTGTAAATATATAAAATTTGTGTTAGATAGTAATTTTTCAGTGATTTTATTGTGGTTAATAGAATAATACACAATTGTATTTTAAAATGCTACCAGTGTTTAAGGTATATAAATTATATGTGTGTCAAGATATGTCAGTGTATGAAATGAATTTGAGCAAGATTGTTTAATCACAAATAGTGGGCAAAATGAAACATCGTTGGAAAGCACGGTAGTGGACCGTCTGAACATGTAAGTAACCATTTTCATTATGTTATGTGGTGGGAGATATTTGTGTGCAATCCACCTGAGTTTGAGAAATAGGGATGTTTTTGAATAACAAATAACAGAATAAGAGCGCGATCTGAACAAATAAAAATTGAGAAATTATAAAATGATTATGTGAAATGAATAAATCCTTTAGAGGAAATGTAAGAAATAAAATATCAGTGTATTTGATAAATGTTATGAAAGCAAGCGTAATAATAATAATAATAAAAACTATATAAATGAAGATTAAGTTGAATTATGTGAAAGTAGTAGCTTTTTGAGCTCTTGTAAAAGTATAAAGACATGGTGTGAATACATGTTCTTAAAGTATAGCGATTAATATAAAAATTTGAGATGTAGATCAAAGGTTGATTTTGAATTTATCAGTTCTTTGGAAGACGCTAGGCCTTAAAGTAATGTATAGCGCAATGTAGCGCATTAAAGTAAATTGTCACGCTAGGAAGGCGTTGAATCAAAATAGACTTGGTAAATTAATTATGAGGGACAATTGATTGCGGTAATTGAGCTATGATAAGTCCTCCATATAGTGATGTAGATCACGAGGCGTTGTATAATGGGTGCGAATTTATTGTATTGATGAGCGCAGGTTAGACCGAGGTCGCCCTAAGCCGCTAATTGTTGTAAAGTCCTCCAGTATGGGATTGGTTCCCGAGGCAGTTGAGAGAGTCGAACCCAGACTCGTCTAGTTGTTGAAGCCCCTAAATATTGTTGTTGTATTGAATTATTCTTACCCATCAATGATGACACTTCATAATTAATAAATGCCAAGGTTACGAAAGTGGTTTATGAACCTAAATAATATTGTTAAAATGAATGAAAGAAACGCCAGGTCTGTTCAGAGAACTGTGTTTAAGAAAGAGCTGTTTTAAAGCATGAATGTAGCCGTCCCGTGTGGGCGATACTGAGGGTCTCCCTCCTGGACAATAAATCAAGCCGAGTGGTACGGTCCGACCCCTCGCTATTGAAAGTGTGGTAGGTCAGGGGAACCGTCTGTTGGAAGTAATAATACACCATGAGTGTTTAGAGTTTGTTAATGACCCGGGATTCGAACCGAGGTTCTTGTAGATAAAAGTCACCGCTTGCAAGTTCAGATCGTTTGCTTTCTTATGAGATGATGGTCTTTTAAGACAAAATATAATAAATATAAATCCCTAATGTAATGGTATATGAATGTAGGATTTCACGAGTTTAGTGAAGACAATTAGATTTCGGGAGTGATCTTAATTTTTGACTTTGTTCAAGTAGTCTTCTATAACTCGGGAGTGCACAAGTATTTTTCCCAGTCACTGTAGTGAATTTGTTAACTTGAGAGAGGTGGTAACATGAGAACATTGTGAAATGCCCAAAGATTTAAGTAAAGGAGTAACATTTACTTTAAATAAGATTATATATTGTTTTGATTATAAGAAACTCATAAAATAGATATTGAGATGTGTAAAGAATAACACAGTTTATTGGAAAGTATCGAGCCATTGGAGCTCGTTATTGTATTGAACTTTAAAAGGGATACTTTATGGAAGTGAAAGGAATTATAAGTTTGTTGGTTTGTAGGAAACCATGTATTTTAATATAAAAAGTCCTCTCGGCACGCCGGAAGGCGGAGGTAGATTTCACCGGACAAACTTGGAGATAGGCGAAAATAGGCAGAATATGCAGGTTTTCGTTGAAGGATCAGACCTCATTTATCGCGTGAAAGTATTTTATAATTGGAGATTAATTAACTTTGTTTGTCTTCATTTTAAACATATTTTAAACATTTTATTGTCTTACGGGGACGGTAACCTTCTTGTCATTTGGAGTCCATTTTTAGCCTATTTTCAATTTTGAAAAAATAGGCTTATGAGATCACATTTTGTCCGTGTGTGCGTGTGTGTGTGTGTGTGTGTGTGTGAGGTGTGGGTGTGTGTCCCCCCCCTAATAAAATCTAAACGGCTGGAGCGATTTCAGTGAAACTCGGTAAGTTCATAGCACTATTCCCGGCGACGTCGACCGTGCCCATCGAATTTTGTTACGTCTCACCAATCCAACATGGCGGCTGTGCGAAATATTTCACTAACATTCAGTATCTCCGAAACTATAACGGATATCGCCCTGAAATTGTGTACGGTGATAAAGGGTACTACTAGAAGTTCACCTATGAAACTTTCAAAAACCTGGTTACTACATAACCAACATGGCGGCCAAGCGAAGTGGAGACTTTTAAATAGACTTTTCTCGCGATTTAACTATCCAAACGTAATGAAACTTGGTACAGCAAATATTTATACACATTGCAATGCACTGGAATCTAATTTAGTTCAATTGTTTACATAACCTCAAAATGGCGCCTGTGCGAAATATTTCACTGACATTCTATATCCCCGAAATTATTACAGATATCACCCTGCAATTTTGTACGGTGATAAAGGGTACTGATACAAGTTTACCTATGTATAATTCATACACCAGTAAAGTACAAAACGAACATGGCGACCAAGCGAATTTAAAATATTTTAATAGACTTTTCTCGTGAGTTAACTCTCTGAGCGCAGTGAAATGTGGTACAGTAAATGATTTTGCAGATTGTAATGTACTGCCATCTAATTTAATTCAATTGTTTACATAACCTCAAGATGGCGGCTGTGCGAAATTTTAAAATTAAGTTTTTATTTCTTGTGTCGTAATCATGCGATCGAAGTGAAAGTTTGAATAATGAACCTAGGCAATAAGTGACCTTGAATGGTACATAACTCTATGGCCTATACATATAACAATCCTAAATGGCAAGCTTCCGTAATATTTAGACGGTTCTGAATATATATGAATCTTTTACAGCAACCAAACTGAAATTTTTATGTTCATAGAGACTATGAACATATGTTCACCTATAGGACTTTCAGTAACCTCGTGAGCACGAATCCAACATGGCGGCGACGCGAAGTATAAATATTTAAATGGACGTTTCTCGCGAATTAACTATCCGAGTGCCGTGAAACGTTGCACGTTTTAAATGCTTACACAAATGTTGATCCACTGGCATCTAATTTATTTCAATTGTTTGCATAATCACAAGATGGCTGCTGTGCGTAATTTTAAAATCTCGTTTTTACTTCTTGTGTTCTTATCATGCGATTGAAGTTTGAATACCACACTTACACCATGACGAATAGAAGGAACTAGTGTGAGGACTCCGCCATTATAGCACGGTAGTTTGTGGTCCCGCCGCTACAAGCACTGCAAGCGATAATCTCCATCAACCTGTACCAGGGTTGTAGGCACTACAAGCACGCCATCAAAAAACAGCAGTTGAAAAACAAGCAACAACTCCATAAACCCATCCCCTCACTCCTCTCCCTCTCACCAACACTTCCCCCATGCAATCCTAGCACTCTACATCAAATCCTACAGCTTTTAATCACGCCAGCAGCACAATAAACTTAATAAATCCAGGCTACAGAACAGACCAAAAAACTACATTTTAAGCTAAACCAAATTCACTTCTCAGCTCGACATAACCCATAATACAAGTTAAAACCTATACAAAACATACTCTCCCTACTGTTTTACTACTATTAAACTAACTATTCACACTCAAAACCTAAAATCCCTGAAACGGGAGCTAATTTAAAAACGCAAGAGCCTAGCCCGATTACGTCTCCGGCAGTGCTACCGCATATGCATTTCAGGGTGTATGTAGCCCCACCACTTCTGGTGCACCCTAGATAATGCTACACCCTCAGGGGCTCCCGGCTGGTGAGTTCGGGAGTTGGCGACCCCGAGGGATTCCTGAGCTGGGTCCGTTTTCCCTTTTTGTCCCTTCCCTTTGGGGCGGACCCTCTCCCCTCCCCACTCCTCATAATCCCCTCCTCTTTTCCTTATATTTCCTTTTCTCTTTCAGATCCCCGCACTGTTTTTGTTACTTGGTTCCCCGTGTATCTAAATTCCCTTTTAGGATTTTTTTTGGTAGGTATTTTTAATCTACGTTGCATTTTGTAAGTCTTTTCGATCTAGATTGCATTTGGTGTGTGTTTTTCAATCTCAATTGCATTTTGCAAGGATTGACAATCTAAATTGCTTTTTAGTATGTCTTTCAATATCCGGGCCGGGGCTTTTGTTAGTTTTTTGAATTTCAATTGCATTTTGTATTTTCAACCTACCACGCTTTGTTCAAGTAGTTATGTCTCAATTGCAATTTTGTGGGTATTTTGAATCTAAATTACATTTTGTAATTAATTTCAATCTAAATTGCATTTTGTAAGTATTGTCCATCCTAATGAGAAGTTTGAATCTACCATACATTTTGTAAGCAATTTCAATTGCATTTTGTATTTTCAACCTACCCCGCTTTGTTCAAGTAGTTAAGTCTCAATTGCAATTTTGTGGGTATTTTGAATCTCCATTACATTTTGTGCGTATTTTCAATCTCATTTGCATTTTGTAAGTATTTTGATTTCACTTGCATTTTGTAGGTATTTCGACTGTACGTTGCATTTTGTACGTGTTTTGGACTTAACCTACATTTTGTGCGTATTTTTCAATCTATTCCTTTTCGAGTATTTTCGTTCAAAATTCCCTTATGTACGTATTGCCGCTCTCCATTTGGTGAGTAGTTTCAATCTGAGTTCCTTTTTGTAAGTATTTTCTCTGCTACATAAGGCATAGTTGTTGGGGCTCACTGTCTTTTTTATCTAAACCATTTTCGTTTCATCCATAGCAGTGAGCTGTTTTTTATCTTCATCCTTTCATTTCACGCCATTTCATGTCATCAGGGGCCGATAACCTCGATGTTAGGCCCCTTAAAACAACAATTATCATCATCATCATCATCATCATCGCATATGCATTCATAACTTCACAATAACTTCCAAATTACGACTAAGTGAGCTATCTGCCTGAGTAGTTACAGGTGTTAACGGCTTGCCTGGGACGATGGGTCACCAAACCGGTATTTAAACTCAATTATTAAGCTTTAATTAACCAAATTGAGAGGAAACACTTTAAGCTATACCAAATTCACTTCTCAGCTCGACATAAACTTTAATTCAACTCAAAACCTACACAAAACATACTCTCCTTACTGTTTTGCAACTATTAAATGAACTATTCGCACTTAAAACCTAAAAACCCTGAAACGGGAGCTAATTTAAAAACGCAATAGCCTAACCCGATTACGTCTCCGGCAGTGCTACCGCAAATGCATTCATAACTTTTGTATAATTTGGTGCAAAATGATGGGTTTGAATGCTATCTGGATTCAGTTTTTCAACCAATTTATTGTGATGTTTTATGTACGGTATGGTTAATGTCAAACGCAACTAATACCATTTTATCCATAATGTAGAATCTTGGGCTTATGCCATGTTTTATTTATTCAAACTCGACGCGTTTCGAAAGAAACCATGTCTTTCTTCATCAGGAATAAACGGAAATACGACTAAATTGTTGCTAAGAGAAAGCAACAAAGAAACTAAAAAAGGTGCCCTAAGATGAACAATGAAGTGTATATAACACGTCCTTCGAGAAGTGTATGTGGCATTCTTTTCCAGGCCGAGAAAGTAATTACCAGGAAATTAAACTCAAAATCGATGTGGAGCGAAATATTTATGATTGTATCAATTCCAAAGGAACAATTTCAGTTGATCATTCAGGAGCTGGCTGCTGTCTTCAGCGTGTCATGGATATTATCCCTAGACTTGTTTATTTTGGGTGCCGATTCATCTTCAGAACTAAGGAAATCCGCCGAGATTTGCAATCTCGAACATCCGCCAAGTCTTCACGCAAGCTTTCGAAAGTTCAGTACCGTAGCCGACAAAATGAATTGGTAAGTAGAGAGTTACTTTAAATAGTTTATGTGTGCTTGTTTTAATAAGCTGGGGATTAGCCATGGTTTTTATCTGTTTCTGTATACTCCAGGAATCTGTGCGTTCCGTAACATGCAATGAAGACCGTAGTTCTTATTTCCATGAATTATATTTTCCATTGTGCCCTGCCGTGCTATTTTAATTGTAACCCCTAATTACTTTTTAAAAGAGTACTAGTTACAAAGTAATTCGTTTCCCTTAGCACCATCCCTAAGACCAGCTGACCTCGCCAGCGTGGAACTTACCCACTCTAGCGCTGCCTGGAGGGGCGCGCTTGAACTTCAGGAGTCTTCTCACTTTCTCCTTCTATTCGTCATGCTTACACAATAATCTTAATATAATAGTACAAAAATAAAAATCCAACCTGGCGACCGTCTGAAATATTTAGACGGTTCTCAATATCTACGAATCTGTTACAGCAATTAAACTGAAATTTTGTATGTTGATAGAGGCAATTAACATGAGCAGGATATATGAAAATAGGCTATACAGTTCTTCACGGAACTACTTGTTATACTTGTGGTCACACTGTCCTTATGCAAGGTTTCGACACTGATGTGTAACTATGTAACGGTCTGTTACTTCTTCACGCAAAATTATATCTCCCGCAGAGATGTTGGTTGGTTCCTCAGTTTAGGGGCTGCGACAACGCGGTCATATAACCCCGTGTACTTTGGGTGAGTGTAGAATCTGTCTGATAAACGGTGTGAATTGTGATGGCTGTATTAGTCTGTAATTCAGGTAAGGAATGCAGACGCTAAATTTCAAGCAGTAGTTCCTAATGTTGCTACCAGATACTAACGTCAACGCCACCCAGCTGTGAACTTGGCTACTGGATGCCACCTCAATCAGCAACTCGCAACGAACGTTGGAACTTCCCCTCCAAAGGAAAGCTTACTGAGGGATTTTTAGCGCTCTTAAAAAATCCGACGACTTTGGCCGGCTTTGAACCCGCGACCTTGGGCATAGAAGTTCAGCATGCTACCAGTTACGTCACCGAAGCCGCTTCACACTTAGTCAGATGGAAATCTGAATCTGATCTCGCACAAGTGCGTTGTCATGACAACGTCTGATGGCTCATCCCTCATCAATTTAGTAGTGTTGCCATGTCAACCACTGATAGCTCTTGGCATTTTCTTATAATTCCGAAATCATTTTTC
The DNA here is from genome assembly GCA_946902985.2 of Meconema thalassinum. NCBI lineage: Eukaryota > Metazoa > Arthropoda > Insecta > Orthoptera > Tettigoniidae > Meconema > Meconema thalassinum. Next base: position 242,956,414 of record OX336396.1, read on the forward strand.
TCATCCCTTGGCGCAATGGTGGCTCATATCAAAAATTCTTTCAGACAAACGTTTTAGGTAATTATTAGGGGAATATTGTCCATTTTGTACGGTTTTGATATTGTGCCTATTAACAGAGATATGATTAATGTTTCCCGAAAAAACCACTTTTTCCCACCCCTTTGGTCAATCGTTGGTGCTATCAAAAAACGTTTCAAACATAAATTTCTGAGCTTTATCCGACACATAGTATGAACTTTGGACGGATTCGATATTTCACATATTAAGAGAGTTATAGCAATATTTCAATTTTTCGAAAAAAAAAAGTCCCCCATTTTCATCCCCTTCGACCGATTTAGCCCAGTAACGAACTCGTCCGAGATTTTATGGGTATACATATTCGGTAAAAAATTCAAAGTGATTGGTGCAAAATTACGGCAGTTATCGTGTCCACAAGAAACTGATATACATATATACATATATTACATAAATTATATATAAACTTTTGAACTGACGGTGGTTTTGGGGTCTGGGGGATGTGAAACGCGAAGATATGTCGAAATTTTCCGGAAATCGAAACATGGTACCCATTGCAATAGTTAGCTTTCTAATGAAATCTACCTAAAATACTGCCGTCAACGACGCCTAGCTGTGAACTTGGCTACTAGATGCCACCTCAATCAGCAACTCGCAACGAACGTTGGAACTTCCCCTCCGAAGGAAAGCAAACTCAGATTTTTTAGCGCTCTTAGTAAATCCGACGACTTCAGCCGGGTTTGAACCCGCGACCTTGGGCATAGAAGTTCAGCATGCTACCAGTTCCGATACCGAAGTCGCTTCCCACTGACATAATGAAAACTGAATGTGATCTCGTGCAGTGGCGTTGTCATAGCAACTGCTGATGGTCATCCCTTATCAATTAAAAGTAAAGTTGTCATGGCAACCTCTCTTGGCACTTGGCATTTTCTTATAATTTAAATCATTTTGTTCACCCCGTGGCGTAATGGTGGGTCATATCAAAAATACTTTCAGACAAAAGTTTTAGGTAATTATTGGAGGAATATTGCCCATTTTGTGCGGTTTTGATATTGTGCCTATTAACAGAGATATGATTAATGTTTCCCGAAAATCCCACTTTTTCCCACCCCTTTGATCAATGGTTGGTGCTATCAAAAAACTTATTTGACATAAATTTTTGGCACTTATCCGACACATATTATGAACTTTGAAGGGATTCGATAATTCATGTATTAAGAGAGTTATAGCGATATTTCACTTTTTCGAAAAAAGCCCCCCATTTTTACCCCCTTTGACCGATTTTTCCCATTAACGAACTCGACCGAGATTTTATAGGGATACATATTATGTAAAAAATTCAAAGTGATTGGTGCAAAATTACGGCAGTTATCGTGTCCACAAGAAACTGATATATATATATATATATATAGATAGATAGATAGATACATATATACATAAATTATATATAAACTTTTGAACTGACGGTGGTTTTGGGGTCTGGGGGATGTGAAACGCGAAGATATGTCGAAATTTTCCGGAAGTCGAAACATGGGACCCATCGCAATAGTTAGCTTTCTAAAGAAATCTACCTAACATAGGTTGATTCTATGGACTCCGTGTTTCACTTTGAACCGGAGTAGTTTATTTGTTTAATCTGTTTTCCAACGTGGGGCCTGTATGATTATAACATACACCCTAAACAAACATTTAAATGGCGCCCAGTACGCAGGGATGAGTTTTCCTAGGGAAAACCCGAGTTTTCTTGAAAAATCAATTTTTTAATGGTTTTTCGAAATTTTGAATTTTTAAATACTTTCATAAAGGTTTTGACATTAAATGAGTATATCAAAACGGGTACGTTTTAGTAAACACCCGTACCAAAGTAAAATTTTGGAAATTGGGACACAATAGTTCAAAGTACTGTAACCTTTTACCTACCAATACCTGTTGAATCCCTGGAAAGCAGCTGGATCGTAGAACCTGAAAATTCCCCGGCTATAAAGACCCCCAAGTTCTACCAACAGACACAGGGATAATAGGGCCACTCGAATACCTAACAGGATGTATTAAGGCTGACCAAGGCTCAGAGAAAGAAAAGACTAGCCCATAACACAAGAATTCTTCAAGAGGAAGAAAGAATCTCAAAGGTGTGGTAAAACCTAAAATACCTAGCGATGGCCCCCTTAATACACCTTTCCATCACCTCTATAAAGCATCACGCAATAATTAAAACCCAATAATAAATTAGTTTATTGCAAGAATAAACATGACAAGAAATATAAATTTTGTCGATACCACGACCAATCAAAATTATCCTTAATTATACTGGATTGTCTTTCAGCTATGAAATATGGGAAAGGCTTCCAAAAAATGAATTGCCCATTATCTCAACTAACTTTTAGTTCTTTCAAAAATAAAGTATAATAATAATCGATTCCATAGGATAAGCACACATAACAAAAAATATTATATGAATTGAATAAATTAAATTCATTTCGGTTCATTAACTGACTGAACATCTTATACAAAAATATCCTGATTATAACCAATAATCTTACACGACATTTTCAGTAGCATTATATGGTCTTGTTATTTAACGATGAAATTAACATGGCATATTTACAGAATATAATTTACACAAAATTCTAGAATAATTTCGATTATTCTCCTCCCACTGACTTAATGTCACGACATTCACTTCTGCTTAAAATTTGTTTCATTGTTTCATTTCTAATTTCAGGGTATTTCTGCCGAACAGTTAAGTTAAGCAAAAATTAATCATAGATTCAGCATTAAATAGATATCGGTGATCCTTGTTAAACATACATGCTATGGCAAATTCGTTATATTAATTTTACTGGAAATTATGAACTGGATATCCACTCAAGATTCTCAAAAATACTGCTCAGAAAAATATTAATCTTCACACAGGCATTACTTTACGATAACAACAGCGATAAAGTCACCTATGACAGAATATTAACCATACTAGGTTAAAAACAACGCCACTCTGGGTTAAAACCCCATTCAATCTATTCCTGATTGGCACACGTGGCTCAATCCTCAACAAGAAATTTTGCTTCGCAAAGCACTGTATCAAAATACTTAAACACAAGAGCATTATTCCTAATACATGCCTCTCTAAAATCGAACATGCACCTATAATTGGAGCCTTACTGTTATAAATCCACAATTATGAAAATCAGCTGTTTATAATAAAAGCCTGAACTCGTGTTCAAAAAAAATAATATGATTCTGTAACAGATTATTAATAAAGCCTAGTGGATTCCAGAAATACTCCACCTATTTTTAGAAAACTTGCCTTACATTGATGTATTACATTATTCATAATTCTTAAACGTATGACTTATAGTAAGTCATTCCTGGGATTATCCTCGCAAATTTGGATGTCGTTCAAATACCCTCTTAATAGAGAAAAACTATTGCACCAAAGGCAATGATATCAATTTAATCCAGTGTTAACTTCATAAGAGAAGAACAGTATAACACTCCCAACCACTCAAACTGAGGTTGTAAAAGCGATTTATAAAAATAAATCCAATCTCAAAATAAGATCTTCCCAGAACTTTCCGAACGCGAAAATGTCGATGGATTAGTCCTACAGCATGGATTTAGGTTAGCAACAAAGGCTAAGCGACTAATGACCCATTAGTCAATCCACTTCGAAAATCACGCTCAGAAAATACAAGTTAAATCTGTTAATAAACTGAAGAAAAATAGTCAAAGGACTCGAAGCAACACTCAGAATAACAGGATCCGAAAACTTCCTAAGATCGTAATAATAATACGGAAAGGAAAATTCTTCTCAAAGAATACGATAATCCTCGCGAAAGTGCTTAAAGAACAATACACTAGAATATGTAAAACTCAGTCAGAGTTCTCAAAAAAAATGTGTTACTAAAATGTTCTTACACAAAAAACTGTATATCTTCCTCCTACATTGACTTCTCGACAAATAAGGATGAGCATATCAGTTTAAATACTGTAAAATACTATTGAAATGTTAAACTTATCAATCAAAATACAAAAAAGGATGCACTCATTTTTATGAGTCAAAATCCTGGCATCATAGAAGGTCAGCTTCGAAATAAGCATCGAACCTGCACTTTCTACTCAACCACTTAATCTACAAAATCAAATATGGCAATGAGTGATTGTCCTCATGTCCAGGCTACACTACTGTAACAAGCTGAAGTGATCTATGCCTTTGGCGAGTCTGGATGAGGAAAAAAAAAAAGGATATCGTTGGCCATACTAGGCTCCAAACCAACAGAAAACATACAGGACTCCAACTGGGTCTCCAGAGAACGAATCATAGTCCTCCTAGGCTCGAACAACTCCCGGCTGGTCGAAATGGTCCCAATATCTCCTGGCGATATCTTTCCACACGCATTAAAATGCCGATGGCAGAACCGCAAACAGTTTATCAACTCGTCACGAAGCGAGAGTGAATTCGAACAGCTGCTAAATAGTTCCAATATAAAGCTGCGAATGTGACCCATTTCGCACGCGCCCACGCGGTCCCTTGCATTACGAGACTCACTTGCACACTTCATAATAAATGAAAGTTGCTGCCAACGTGTCCCCGCTACACCCTGCTAATGCAGTATTCCTATTTTAATCTAGCCTACCATCGTAATGGATATAGGCTTCATTGTATTCCTTCCCTCTGACACCTTGCTTAAGAATGTGCTTTTTTTAAGAAGTATAGCCACTGTGAAAAGTTTGAATCAAGTCTAAGCTGCATTTACAAGAAGGTTTATATGCAGAGTGTTACGACACAATACAGCCGAGCTGGCGGTCGGGATTATGAAAGTATTCTCCCGCATGGTCCGGTAGTAGCTGTGGACACACGGTCGTAAAGATAAACTTATAATACATGTTTAAAACCGTGTCTGATCCCCATTAAGCAAGTTTCTACTCCACTTAGAATGCCGAACGAACTCGCTTACATACATAGGCACACTCACACGTTTTGAAAATCCCGTTAACTTGCGATTTCAATTTCACTATTGCCAGGCTTATACCTGCACGATGTCGGTTTCTCAAGTACCCGCTCTCCGCACGAGGTCGCTTGAGCACGACATCCCATCTCCCCACTCCTCTATACGTCACGACTCGATATAAAATATATCGCAGTCGAAGTGTAATCACCAGTGACTTAACAGATCATCTTCTGTTTTTCATACTTGCTTAGTAACAGCTTTCTGCCATGGAAATATACATACAGACATATGTAACTGCTTACATATAGCGCTAAATATACTTTAATTTGTATTAATCATTCTCAGGTGAATCGATCGATATAATGTTAGACAAAGTCAACATGATTATTATCGATGACCTTCGGGCTTCTCGTCGGAAACACGAGCTCTGCCGATCTCTTTCTTGATAGCATGACTTTTGCTTGCTGTAGACCAGCTGTTATGATAGACTTCAGTGGCTAGCTAGAAAGTTACAGGGCGTTCCCAAAATACTGTATCCATATCTGTACTTAAGACCTTTAGGAATAATGGTGCAGTACCATCTCTCAAGCATGTACCAGCGATGTGGAATAGTAGCCCATTGTATTCTTATATTGTGAATAAGATGTTGACAATAAGGGATTTTATGGAGTGCCTGGAGGAGCACTTCAATAAGCAGATGGAGGAGATGAGAAGAATAAATAGAGTGGAATCTATAAATGGTAAAGAGTACCCAAGTAAGAAAAATGTAAATGTTTCTTTAGAAAGCATGCGTGCACCTGGAGACATAGTTACACAAAGAGAAGGTAACATGTCTGCAGACAACAGGGTAAAAGTTGAGCCTTTAGAGCTCCAAATGGAAAGAGAAATATGTGAACCGATTCCAAGGGAATGTGTAACTAGTACAGAAAATAATAGTGATAAAGATGATTTAAAGTCTCATGCATCAAGGCAGGTTCGAGTAGGCTCGGAAAACGAAGGGGAAAAGAAAGATAGTACTAGCATTCAGGATCAGGAAAAAGTTGAAATGGCGACTTGGGACGAAATAAAAGAATTCTTGGATATAATTAGAGAAATGCGAAAAGAGCATACTAAGATGAGTGAGGAACTTGGGAAAATGGAGTATGAGAATCACAACAAGGCAGAGGAAATTGAAGAACAAAGAAGGGATATTTTTAGGGAAATTTATAAGATATTCGATCTTCGTGATAGGGCAAGTAGAAGTTTGTATATGATGCTTAAACAGGAATTAGAGGAATCGTACAAGGAAATCCCTAAGGTTAAAGAGTCATTAAGAGAAACAAAGAAGAAATTTGCGAGACGCATGGTTGAAGAAGGGAAGATAGAATTAGCTTCGTGGGAACAGATAAAAAGGTTTACTGAGGACGTACGTGAAATAAAGAACTCATTATGGGAAACGAGAGATAAATGGAATGAGATATGGTGGAAGACCTTTTATAAAGGGCAAGACGAAGGAAAATACGTTCAGGAACAGAAAGATTGGATAGAGAAAGAAAGGAGTAAGATGCATCAGTTCATAATGAGCATATATGAGGACAAAGATATAATAAGCATTCAGGAGTTGGCTGAAGTAAGAGAAGTCAAGATTCCGGAATACAAAGAAATATTAGATGTCGTTCAGAAGAGATATGAGGAATACATGGTGGCGCAGAACCATCAATTAAATGAAGCCGTTGCCCAAGCTGAAAATCAGATAGAAATTGTAGAAGAAAAAGAAGTCATGGTGCCGGAAGAGCCCAAAATTGAGATTAGAGAAGAAGAACAGGAAGTAGAAATCGTAATGACTCCAGTGGAAACTGAGAAAAACTTTGAGATCCTTCCTGAGAAACAAATGGAGACTCAAGAGGAAATGAGAATTCCAGACCAGGAGGACAGCCGAAATGAAAAGGAGCTGCAAAGTGAAGAAGAACATTTTTATGAAAAGGTTGAGCTTGAAGAGCAAGAGAAAAACCCAGAACCAGAGATAACAAAAGAATTGATGGAGAGATGGAAATAATAATCCCTGAAGAAATGGAGAAAGTAAATGAAACTATAATAGAAAGTATTGTCGAGGCAAGAAAAGAAGTAGAGGTTCAAGATTTCCGAGGAATAGAAAAGGAAAACCCAGAGGAAATTCATGAGGATAAGGAAGATTAGATACAATTAAAAGAAGATAAAGAACAGTTGAAAGCACAGATTCTTGAGTTAATGAGGAAATATCAAGAATATCAACGAAAGGAAAGAAAAATGGAAACAGATCCAACTGAGAGCCCTGGAAACCTCAAAGGAAAAGATGAGATTGTTGGAAATAATGAAGGAAAGAGAGGAGATGTCTTTGAAAGTAATGCTGAACGAGGAAGAAGACCGCAATTGGTAGTCGGTTTACAAAAGAATAGATACCCTATTGAAAGTAGGAGAGGAGGAGAGATGACGTACAATGCCTTGGAGAAAGAAGACGCACAAGCGTATTTCAGTTGGAAACTTCGTAAGAAGAAAGCGAATACCAAAAAGAAAAGAGAAAAAGAAGATCTAAAGGAACTCTGGAATTGGAAGAGTAGGAAAAAGAAATTTTCTTTGGAAATGCCATCTCGATGCGAGATGAAGGAAAAGGATTACTCCAGTATAGCTAACGGGTTAAGCCGTATGCACCCGTTAAAGTGTAAGAGAAAATAAAGGGATTTTGCTTGAAAATGCCATCTCGAGAAGAGATGAGGAAAACGGAAGAAAACCAAGAAGAGTCGGGTAAGGATAGACCGAGCTCTTAAAGACAAAATGAAATTCTGCAGACTTGGAGCCTGAAAACAATAATGAAGGAGTAACGGGTTAAGCCGTATGCACCCGTAAAGTATTAAAAGAAGGCCAATACGTTGACAGTACAGAACATGAGCAAAGAGAGATAGACCGGCAGAATGCCCGTCTTATGAAACAAGAAAGGAAACAAAACTGTCTGACTCAAGTTTGGAGGGAGCGCGCCAGACTAGGGGAAGATTCATAAACACCCGAACGAGACGAGTAATTTATAGCCCTGAGTGTGGACGTCCACGAAGGGAAATGAATGAATGGGAACTATGTAAGACCCAAAATAAGCTAGAGCGAGAAAGGGCTTTGAAAAGAAAGAAACAGAAGGTACTGAGAAATGTTATGATGGCTTCGACATTAAAGACAAATAAGATTTTATGAATAATTGAAATAGATTTCCTCAAAATTTTCGAAAATTTATTTACCTAAGGAGGGGAGAAATGAACCCATGTACCATTGGTTCAAGGGGTCGAATCCATGTATTTTGGTAAAAGGAAGGAAGGAAATATACAGTCTTCAGAGGAACATAGAAAGATTTTATACAAGAGGGCAAGCATAACGTTGTGTAATAAACTGAAGCCCAGGTGGCCAGGAAATGAGATCATGCATGACGCACAGATAAGGAGCCGGTCACAAATATAAATAGAACGAGTGGAACATTCCAAGCGAGTGACGAAGAGCGTGTTTCGGAAATCGCCCTTACATTGCAGGAAAATGGCAACCGCGCAGCTGTGCCAGAAGAATAATAATTCGATTTAACCCATTTGCAAGAATAAAATTAACATAAGAAATACAGCATTGTGAATCATTTCGGAATAGAGATTTTTGTGTGGAGAAAGATGTTATAAAAATGCCCAGGAAAGAAGTGCCGACGTGGTCATACGTCATTGGGAGTTTCCCGAGACCCGAGGAGGGGGGAATTAAAAATCAACTGTAACACCCACACAGCTGAAGACCAAATTTTATTTAATGTCTCAGAACTGCACGATCGATTTTCATGTGCAAAGAAGTCAGTTTACGTTTGGAAAACAAGCTTTCCAGAGATATAATTTTTAATAATGTGCGACCATTACTTCAAAAGTTGGTTCTGGAAAAGACGTGGATTTTATCTTTTTTTTTAGCCAAAGAGTATAAAAGTCCTGGCAGAGCCAAGCCAATTATTCAGTCTTGAACGACCGCTGAGGCGGGTCGTACTGTTTCACCAATCATCCAGTTCCGTGAGCGCCGAGGCGCTGCACGATGAAGCATCAGAGTACGATAAGTATCATCATAGTATCGCCGTGTGGAGACTTAGGAAAATCCTAATACAGGATTTAGTTCCGCCAATATCAGTCTTATAGTGAAAAGTTCAGGATTACAGTCAAAGTAGGCTGCGAACTTAAAGAACAGGCGATAGGTCTTCAAAATACAGTTCATTTAAACGACCGAAAGTATCGTAACGTTTTGAAGTACCATAACAGCGAAATAAACATTCTATCAACGTTAAAGAACCCGATCAGGGTCGGACAAAATAAGGTCCGCATAGTATTTTGAAAAGATAGGAATTAGAGAACAGGAGAATTGAATTCAAGACGTTGTTTCAAGGAAACAAACGAACTATAAAAGCACTAATTTACGAGGAGTATTAGATGCTAGAAAATAATAGGTCACCGATAGAGTATCTGGGAGACCGTGAACAAGACAGACTTTCGCTAGACAAACTAATAGGGTCTAGAAAGAAGCAGTTCGAGCTAATAATAATAATAGCCGATCGTCAGGAAACCGGATTTGAAGAAGTACCATTCCAGGGAGGGGTAGAGTGTTCGAGACTTTCATATTCTGGTCAGATAGGAAGCCGACATCTACTAGTTTCACCCTTGGAAACGGGGAATCAAGAAATCACGTGTGCAAGGCCTAATCAAAGCCTCAGTGATTAGAATCAGTGTAGTGTAAATATATAAAATTTGTGTTAGATAGTAATTTTTCAGTGATTTTATTGTGTTTAATAGAATAATACACAATTGTATTTTTAAATGCTACCAGTGTTTAAGGTATATAAATTATATGTGTGTCAAGATATGTCAGTGTATGAAATGAATTTGAGCAAGATGGTTTAATCACAAATAGTGGGCAAAGTGAAACATCGTTGTAAAGCACGGTAGTGGACCGTCTGAACATGTAAGTAACCATTTTCATTATGTTATGTGGTGGGAGATATTTGTGTGCAATCCACCTGAGTTTGAGAAATAGGGATGTTTTTGAATAACAAATAACAGAATAAGAGCGCGATCTGAACAAATAAAAATTGAGAAATTATAAAATGATTATGTGAAATGAATAAATCCTTTAGAGGAAATGTAAGAAATAAAATATCAGTGTATTTGATAAATGTTATGAAAGCAAGCGTAATAATGATAATAATAAAAACTATATAAATGAAGATTAAGTTGAATTATGTGAAAGTAGTAGCTTTTTGAGCTCTTGTAAAAGTATAAAGACATGGTGTGAATACATGTTCTTAAAGTATAGCGATTATTGTCACGGGAGAGGATTAATATAAAAATTTGAGATGTAGATCAAAGGTTGAATTTGAATTTATCAGTTCTTTGGAAGACGCTAGGCCTTAAAGTAATGTATAGCGCAATGTAGCGCATTAAAGTAAATTGTCAGGCTAGGAAGGCGTTGAATCTAAATAGACTTGGTAAAGTAATTATGAGGGACAATTGATTGCGGTAATTGAGTTATGATAAGTCCTCCATATAGTGATGTAGATCACGAGGCGTTGTATAATGGGTGCGAATTTATTGTATTGATGAGCGCAGGTTAGACCGAGGTCGCCCTAAGCCGCTAATTGTTGTAAAGTCCTCCAGTATGGGATTGGTTCCCGAGGCAGTTGAGAGAGTCGAACCCAGACTCGTCTAGTTGTTGAAGCCCCTAAATATTGTTGTTGTATTGAATTATTCTTACCCATCAATGATGACACTTCATAATTAATAAATGCCAAGGTTACGAAAGTGGTCTATGAACCTAAATAATGTTGTTAAAATTAATGAAAGAAACGCCAGGTCTGTTCAGAGAACTGTGTTTAAGAAAGAGCTGTTTTAAAGCTTGAATGTAGCCGTCCCGTGTGGGCGATACTGAGGGTCTCCCTCCTGGACAATAAATCAAGCCGAGTGTTACGGTCCGACCCCTCGCTATTGAAAGTGTGGTAGGTCAGGGGAACCGTCTGTTGGAAGTAATAATACACCATGAGTGTTTAGAGTTTGTTAATGACCCGGGATTCGAACCGAGGTTCTTGTAGATAAAAGTTACCGCTTGCAAGTTCAGATCGTTTGCTTTCTTATGAGATAATGGTCTTTTAAGACAAAATATAATAAATATAAATCCCTAATGTAATGGTATATGAATGTAGGATTTCACGAGTTTAGTGAAGACAATTAGATTTCGGGAGTGATCTTAATTTTTGACTTTGTTCAAGTAGTCTTCTATAACTCGGGAGTGCACAAGTATTTTTCCCAGTCACTGTAGAGAATTTATTAACTTGAGAGAGGTGGTAACATGAGAACATTGTGAAATGCTCAAAGATTTAAGTAAAGGAGTAACATTTACTTTAAATAAGATTATATATTGTTTTGATTATAAGGAACTCATAAAATAGATATTGAGATGTGTAAAGAATAACACAGTTTATTGGAAAGTATCGAGCCATTGGAGCTCGTGTTGTATTGAACTTTAAAAGGGATACTTTATGGAAGTGAAAGGAATTATAAGTTTGTTGGTTTGTAGGAACCATGTATTTTAATATAACATTTGTTTGATTTTGTGTATTCCTTGTTCACTTTGAACAAGTTAGAAGGATTGGTCAGTAGTTTATTTGTTTAATTGGCTTGTAGCGCCATATTTTTGGTTAATTAAATGTTTTATAATAGGAGTTGATTTTGTTTTTATTATGAAGTGTATCCTCTATTTAATCCAAAATGTGTAAGTCACAGAGTGGGAGAACATACCGTAACCCCGAAAATCCCGATTTGAGCATTGCTGGCATACTGTGATTTGCATATTTCTTGCTAAAAGGGCACATTACAAAGGTAATCAATTGGCAGATAATTGTAGGAAGCTATTATGACGAAAAATATATATGATCAGAGTTCCTTCATGATAAAAGGTGATGTAGCAAAACCAGTGTAGGGGGGTTTCCGTTAAAAGTAAAAGCCCATAAGACCCACAGTCTTTTCTAAACACTGGATGCTCTATTGACGTCAGAAAAGTTGGATGGCGCAGCCACGCGGCAGAATGTTGAAGCTGTAACATTGTGACTGGTGAGCTTTATTTAGAAGGTGAAGCATTGACGTCGTGATGGAAACAGAAAGAAATTTGTCAAATTCTAGGAGGTACTGCTCTGTATACGGTTGCAAATCATATAAAACGGCTACGAAATATCTTCACTACTTTCCTGTACAAAAAGTTCAGAGAGAAAGATGGGCATCGGCGCTGTCAATTGGAAAACGTGTTACATGTTACTTGACAGTGTGCAGTCTGCATTTTTGTGAAGACGACTTCTTTTCACCGGTACTGTTGATTATTGTTAGTTATTGTCTCTAATTTGTATTCACATGGATTTACCTACATCAAAAATACTGATAAACTTATAGCCTATTACTTCTGTGCCGTACAATGAATGTAATCCGCTCTTAGTAAACTTATTTTAGGGGTTCTTCCGATTGACAATAGCCGAATGGTTAGAAAACTTAAGAAAAATGCTGTTCCTAGCCTTAATTTGCCAGAGAATTTATATTCTTGCCTTTGAACAGCAAGTATGTAGGTCATTGAAGTATGATTTGGCTTAAATTGTGTTTTTGGCTATTATCTCCCTACTGTTGAATTTAGTTAATTAAAATGTAAAATCTTAGTTTTAAGTACCGGTTTGGTGACCCATCATCCCAGGCAGGCCGGTAACACCTATACTACTCAGGCAGATAGGTCACTTAGCCGTAATTTTGAAGTTATAGTGATGTTAAGTATACATATGCGGTAATGTAGCAGGAGACCGGATCGGCCTAGGCTATTCTAACTTTAATTAGTTCCCATTTCAAGGTTTTACAGTTTTGAGTGCGAATAGTTGGTTTGAAAGTTGTACAACAGTAAGGAGAGTATGTTTTGTATAGGTTTTAATTGGTATTATGGTTTATGTCGAGCTGAGGAGTGAATTTGTTTTGGCTTTAATTGTAGTTTTTGATCTGTTCCGTTTGCTTATGACAAGTTCAAATGGAGACTCCAGCTATGTTAAATGTCTGTATTTTAAATATTTAATTAAATATAATGATAAAGAGGATGTCCCCATTGCCTGTGGCAAGAGATTAATAAATTAACATTCTTGCCTTTGAACAGCAATATTGAAGTATGATTTGAGCATCCCAAGAAACGCTTCTTTGAACCCAAAACATTCATGCAAATTCAGGGTTGCTTGATTCAATTTATTATCAGGGAGTCGTCCTTTGTGTTATGTGAGATATATATATTGTGAAATTAATAAAAACATCGATACCGCTAGGCTCCCAAGTACAGGCTTCATATAGGCCTATGTAACAGCAGACAGTAAATTAACTATCTACATGTGGGTAATATTTTTAACTGGTAGTAATTAGGCACTGCATTTAAATTGATTATAAAAATATTTCTATCAATGAAAGGAAATATGTAGTATTTTGCCATCATAAATTTGAAGCCATAACAAACGCACACCCAATTACTTCACGTCACTATATCGCCGCCATATTGCAAACAGCTGACCGTAAGCTCCTCCCCCGTTTCGGACGTCAATAGAAGGCAGAAGCAATACACTAGGAGCTTCAATCCTGACGTGTATAAGAAATTTGATTGGCTGTGTGGTTGCGAGGTAAAGAATGCTTTATTTTGTTTTCCATGCATTTTGTTCGGTGGAGAATTTAGCTGGACTCAAAAGGGAATGACAGATCTTAGAAAACTGAGCGAAAAAAAATTCAGAAACACGCATCTTCCGGAACTCATTTAAATAACATGGTAAATTTTGCAGTGTTAGGGAAAGTGTATGTACAGAAAAGCTTAAGTTCGGCATATCATCAATAGGTTGAGCGTCATAACAATGAAGTAACTAGACACAGGGAAATACATTCAAAGTTAATAAACTGTATTAATTTCTGCGGCTTTAGTGAGTTAGCGCTACGCGGACATGATGAGGCCGATTCAGACAAGAAGGGCGTGTTTCTAAATTTAGTGCAATACACGAGTGAATTAGATTCATGTTTTCAGAGTCATTTAGAAAGCTCGACAACATTCAATGGAACATCGAAAAGCATACAAAATGACTTGCTTAGTTGCATGCTGGAAGTATGTCGGGAAATAATCTTAGCTGAAATTGAGGATGTAGATTTCATTTCTCTTCTTGCTGATGAAACTACCGATATTACTGAGAATTTGCAGTTAGTGACTGTATTGCGATATTGCACTAATGAAGTCAAAGCAGTTGAAAGATTCTGGGGATTTTTTGAGCCAGCTGGTCAGGATGCAAGTTCAATATATGAATGCATTGTTTCTCAGCTACACATAATATTGAATGACAACAAGGGAAAGTTAATTGCCCAGAGCTACGATGGAGCATCTGTGATGAGTGGCACAATAAATGGCGTGCAGAAGCGAATCAGGGACGAATACAAGAATGCCTTTTTTATCCACTGTTACGCCAATCAGCTGAAACTGCTTATGGAAAGAGCCGCTATGCAGAATACAAAAGCTCGAGTATTTTTTGCCAATTTGTCTGCTATCCCAGCATTCTTTTCGAGATCGTCGCACAGGACATCAGTTTTAGATTCGTGTGTGTCCAGGAGAATACCGTCTGCGGGAGCAACCAGGTGGAATTTTCGAGCTAGAACGGTGAACACTGTGTTTGAGAAAAAAGAAGCCCTAGAAGAATGTTTCACTGTGCTAGTCGAGTCAGATTGTTCGAGTGATGTTACAGTTAACGAAGCTAGTTCTCTTCTTCGGACACTGGATGATCCAGAATTCAATTTCTGGCTCCGTTTCTTACATTGCATCATGCCTCATGTGGACATTCTGTACCAACAATTACAGAGTCGTCAGATCGATGTAGGGAAAGTGCGTAGCTGCGTTTCGAGTTTTGTTGATACTGTCCAGAAAGTCCGAGACTCATTCCATTTGGATAATAACGCTGACGAGAGTGAACATCCTAGAAAGAGACGGAAGATCGGAGGAAGTCAAACGTGTATTGCTGCTGCAAGAGAAGTTTGTGACGTCATCAACAATCAAGTCACATCGCGGTTTCAATTTGTTGACCATTTAGTACTTTCTTCTCTTCTGCAAAACGAAAAATTTGAGATACATAAGAATTCATTTCCGGAAGGAGACTTACGAGCTACCGTACGTGTCTTTCCGATGCTCGAGCCGGACAAACTCAGGACGGAACTGACTATATTGTATCAAAGAGAAGAATTTCGAAACATTGGTGGTGCTGCAAAACTTTTGAGTTTCCTTCTCACTGAAAACTTAGGTCCGTCATTTACAGAGGTCGTTAAACTGTTACGTAACGCTATCACCCTGCCTATGGCTACCGCTGAACCAGAACGCTGCTGCTCGTGCCTCAAGAGGTTCAAGACGTACCTCAGGAATGCCATGGGACAAGAAAGACTAACTGCACTTGAAATGCTGTCTATTGAGAAGGGTCTGATAAACAGCATACCGAATTTCAATAACCTTGTCATCGAAAAATTCGTCACGTTCAAGACTCAGCGCCTGGAACTGATCTACAAATAAGGTAAGTTAATGCATGTGCATGCAGCCCCACCAACTACGATATAAGCGAACCGCCACTGCTTAATACTAAGTTTCGTGATGATTTCTATAGCCGTTGTTACGTTAGGTCGCGTGCAGGGTTAGCCGATGTATTTGTTTTTATTATTATTTTAATTCCCTACATCGATCCCTGTTAATAAAATTTAAAAAGCTTCGTATTCAGATTTTTAAGGCGTTCAGATTCATAATGTTCTTATCGTGGTTTGGATAGAAAATGGAGGCCCATGACTTGGTGTTCACGTCTTGATTGTAGTCATGGAGAAAATGGAGTAGGATGGCCCCTTACAGAGACAGGTGGAAACCTGGTGATCACTTCTTGAGGTAGTGTTGCCGTTCAGAAAATTGAGTGGCATGGTCTCTTACCGAGATAGAATGAAACTTGGTGGACCCGTCTTGTGCTACTGCTGCCATAGAGAATGGCCGGCCTTGCCGTTCCTTCATAAGTTAATTTTCTGAATTTATTAGCATTTGCTCGAGCGAAAATAGGCCGATATCAGACGAATGATAAAGACTATCGAAAATCCATGTAGCCAGCCGTTCCTTCTGGGTCCTAAACTATGTGTATGCACAATTTGGTTGAGATTGGTGGAACTGTGTAGATTTGAATACGGAACAAATATACATACCCACATACCCACATACGTACATACAAAGGAATCAGTGAAATCATGAACTTTAAAACTCAATGATCATAAGTAGGGCTCGGATTTTCAGGTGCTAAAAGTCGGGAAAATATTTATATGTTATGTATTAAAAATACCTGAAATATGTAACAAAAAATTAAAAATATTTAATTATAATCTAGTTTATTAATGTGAATATAAACGATATGCAGTACTCACGAATGCAATTTATTCTATGTCTTACTGACTGCTGAAGCATTACAATAGCCTACACGACGAGCTACATTTCAGGTTGTCCATCACAAAAAACCGACGATTATGGCGAAACGCTTATTCTAAAGGCGCGAAACTGCGGCAATATATTTCTTGCCCTTGAGATGTAGTGTAACTTGAAATCGCACTTCAGACATGATTGCTTTCCCACATGGCTGGCAGAACAGAACACCCCCCATCAGAAGTAAAATTATCCTTAAATTCTGCAACAGACGATAACTTATAATTGCTTTTACTTTAGGCATCGTAGAACTGCTTTAAACTTCACAGTGCCAGAAAGGGGAGGGGGACGGACAAGGAAATTCTCGGTTTCCACAGTGAGTGGCACGGGGCGACAAGTTAAGAATAACACAGCTGCAATCGGACATACGCTCTGCATAAAGATTAAATAGCTCACAGGTTCTTCCCCGTTGAAGTAACACAGAACAAAAAAATGTAATAAACTGAAAGATCTAGCATACTGATTTTAAAAAATGTAAATATTATGTCTTTTTATGTGCTAATAAGTCAAAAGCAGGAAATTATGTATTTATAGAAAATATGCTTAAAATATGTAGCCTATTTACATAAAAAAATATTTATTTACCTAAAAATCCGAGCCCTAATCATAAGAATGACAAAATTGATATGATATCGAACAGTTCATTTTTCTTTCTTGCCCGTGTATAATATACTAGCAATAGTGCCCGGCTTGACCCGGTGGATTTATTTGTTTTATGGATGATAATAAATACCACTACAGAACTGGCACATGATACTTAAACTACCAGAAAGAAAAAATAACAAGATATTCAGTAAAGAACATATAGCCTACTTTCTCCAAAATGCATGGGTATTATTATAACGCTTTGTCCTTTTCAAGGAGTATAACTGAATGTTGGTTGTAGAAGCTTGTTGAAATACAACGTGCTATAGGGATATTAAACATGAATATGAGGTGCCCTTTGCTAGTGCTACCTCTGTAAAAAAAAAACATTCAATTCGGTTTCACCGTGTTTGAATTGATATGGGGAATGGATTTGAGGTGCCCTTTGCTAATGTCACCTCTGTACCAAATTTCGTTCCATTCGGTTTCACCGTGTTCGAATTAATAGGGGGAATCGATTTTGACACAGAGATGGCCGCCATCCGCAAACTATTGGGCTAATGACCTATTAGATTGGTCAAAGGATGCTCCCTCCATAAAGGTATGTTGTTGCAAAATTTGGTAGAGATCGGATGATTATGTTAGTCGTAATTTGATTTAAGCCTTGAACATTTGTGTGGCCGCCATCACGTTTCTATCAAGATGGCGGCGATATAAAACATGACATTGAAGTGCCCTTTGCTGGTACTACCTCTGTACCAAATTTCGTTCCATTCGGTTTCACCGTGTTCGAATTAATAGGGGGAATCGATTTTCACACAAAGATGGCCGCCATCCACAAACTTTTAGGCTGATGACCTATTAGTTTGGTCAAAGGATGCTCCCCCCTAAAGGTATGTTGTTGAAAAATTTTGTAGAGATCGGATGATTAGGTTAGTCGTAATTTGATTTAAGCTTTGAACATTTGTGTGGCCGCCATTACGTTTCCGTCAATATGGCGGCGATATAAAACATGACACTGAGGTGTCCTTTGCTAGTGCTACCTTTGTGCCAAATTTCGTTCAATTCGCGTTCACCGTGTTCGAATTGATAGGGGGGGGGCATACATTCAGAGTACACACACTCACACACACACAGACTCACACACATACACACACACACACACACACACACACACACACACAGAGACACACTTTTATTTCGCCCTGTGTTGATCTCATAAGTCTACTTTCATTTTTTGCAAAAATCGAAAGTAGGCTATTTAAATATTACATTTTGTGGTGGTGGTGGTGGTTGTAGTGAGGGTGATAAGCAGTACAGTATAATGGACGTAGCATTTAGGTGATTTTCCCCTAATGATAATATTAAATAGGGACACGGCTATTTCCTAACTACAGTACTGATACATGTAATTTACAAACACATTTCTAACAAGAAGTTCCGTGACGAACTAAAGAGCCTACTTTTCATGCCAATGATTATTCTACAGTATATGAACCTATCTAGAATAATGACGAAATTAAGTTGCTAATATCGAAATTTCTAATTAGTTCGAAATACTGTATACCTGGTATAATGTAGCCTAATAGGGCACCACAGTTGGCAGCCCTGATGACTGAATATATTCTTAGTTCCATCTCTTAAGGTACAGAATACAAAATTTGGTTGAAGTCCAATGAATAGCATGGACGTTGCATGCAGTTAAACATTGGATATAACAGCGCGCGTAAAATCATGTTGGCAACAATGTCATGCATGTATTGGTCAGAAATAATCTGAAATAATATGATCTATTGTTGTGCCAATTTTGAATGAAATCCATTAGTTAGTATAGAAGTTACATGCATTTTAAAATTGGACCTATCAGCAGGCTTATAATCATTTTGGCAACACTGCCATGTATGGACTCCTGGAAATTAAACTGCAATATTATTATCTATACGTGTGCCAATTTTGAAATAGCTCCCATTCATACCTTCCAAGATATACATCATGGAGCTCAAATTTCAATTGCGATTTTTTAGCAGTTGGTAGCACTGACATCATTTTCAAATATGGCCGTGAGATATTCAGGTATAGATCTTTAATCCTACCAAATTTTGTTTCGATTGCTCCAGCCGTTTAGGAGTTGATAGGGGGAGACACACACACAGCCAGACAGACAGACAGACAGACAGACAGACAGACAGAAGGACAGACAGACAGACACACATTTGCCCGATCTCATGTCTACTTTTTCCTCATTTTTGCAAAATGTGAAATGTAGGCTAAAAATGATTAGAAAGAGGATTAAGTGAAATAAAAGACACTGTCTAGGGCCTATATCTCATTATCTCTTAGAAATGTCGTCGTTTGTCGCAAAGTGCCGTAGGAAAATAATCAGAACCGTTTGGAAAACTTCGGATGTCCCGAGCTCTTGAGGTAGCAATAGTATCATTTATGGCCACATAGCGCTCAACGATAAGTTTCGGAATAAATCAAGAAAAATTTGAAAGCACCAACGCTTATATCAGCTGATAACCTCAATGTATTGCACCAACACCATTGCACTTATACTGATGCATAATATTTTTGTGATGAGAACTGTTTTAAGGGGCAAAAGAAATCTTTTTGCACTAATTACTCCCCGTGACTGCAATTTATAAGCAGAGCAAGATTTAACTATTTTTGCAATTCTGCACCAGAACACTGGTAGGGGCGACGTGATGCAACCCGAATTGCCAGTCAACAAAAGACATATTAAAATACTCTAACAGTTACACTACAATGGACTTGAATGATTCTAGGGCCTTAATACATGGTTTTCAAGTTCAGTTTGTATGTTATTCTAAATGTCCAAAATATCAAGTGAACAGTGTTACCATCAGGGTTTCAAAGTGTATGTATAATTTGGTGCAATTAAGTGGAACGGTGTAGATATGTGATAAAGGGCCTAAATGCAGGAAATGGAGTGGTCTATCCGAAATTTAAAGTGGACAGTGTCACCCGCAGGGTTCCAAAGGGTACGTGTACAAAATGTGGTTCAGATCGGTGAAACGGTGTAGATTTGTGCCAATGGACCTAAATGCAGGGAATGGAGTGGTTTGTCCGAAATTTGAAGCAGACAGTGTTACTCGTCGGATTCTAAAGTGTATGTATGTGAAATTTGGTTCAGATCGGTGAAGCGGTCTAGATTTGTGCCAAAGGGCCTAAATGCAGGGAATGGAGTTGTATGTCCGAAATTTAACATAGCCTAAACTATTCCTCTTGAATTTGGCTATCATATATAGAAAGAATTTTTCGAATTCGACTTATAGTTCCGGAGGTTTGCGCGTTTAAACACAAAAACACACAAACAAACATACAAACTCTTCAGCATTATAATATTAGTATAGAAGTATATATTATTCTATAATAATAATTTTCTTTAATATGGAACAAGGAAGACGTGACCAAAATCCGGTATTTGTCACAAGAAACGGGGTTATTAAAGTACAATATAGTGAAGAGAATGGTAGGGATATACAGTAGTGAAAACGTGCTCCTATTAAAAGTCACTATCAAATGGCAAGAGATTTTTTGGGATTTTTTAAATTTATTTACCAGAACGTTTGTATACATTCTGCAATACGTATAAAAATAATTAATAAGGAAACCCATTTGGTTTAGTTTCCACAAATTAATTTGTGTTTGAAAATTTGCGTTATTTTTCGATACTCCACTTGAATTTTAAAAAATGAAACTCAAAAACAGGAAGCCATATTACAATGTTCTTGGTACAGGACTATTAGATCAAAGTATTATCATGAAATATTTGGCAAAATTTGAATCAAAAATATAAGACCAGGATTTTGTTGTTGTTGAAAATAAGCTAGTGGTCTTAAACATTTGGTAGGCACTGTATGTCGAAGAACCCACGACGACGCCAGTAAATCTAATCGTACGTCTGGCATCCCTTTAATAGCAAGACTTGTAATATTTGACACGTACTTTACTTTAATTGAGTTGTATCTCTGAGCAGCGCTCGTCTTCTCTGTAATGACCAATTAGCTTGTAATGAACTAGGGATCAATTACATAAGCTGGTGAAACTCATCTTACATCTCACCCTTATCTTTCTTACTTTAAGAAGTGGAGATTTTAGCTGAATAAGGACACTGGCTGGAAGTTAGTTTGGAACTGTATCAGTAAAATAGTACAGAGAGAAAATATTGCCATCCTAAGTTCAACACGACAATTTCCTCAAGAAATTTCAAACAGACTCAAAACATTAAATGTCATAAAAATGCAGTAGTTGATTGTGTTTTACTGTGCATAAATAAATAAAAACAGAAAAAACAAAATATGTAAATAAATAGAAAATATTTAATTAAATGAAAATATTTAAAGACATAACTATCCAGGCCTTAATAATTGAATTGAATTTGAATTTGAATGTATTCATAGATAACTGCCATTGAGGCTAAAGAGCCCCTTTATGTAGCGTACACAATGTTCTGGCTTGAAGTTATGTAATAAAAAATAAAAATAAAAAATAAACCTAGAAACTAAGAAAAGCTAAATATAAAATATACTTATAACTAAACGAGCCAGTTAGCAGTCACTTCGTACAAAATGAATTATACAAAATAGAATATAATAATTAAGTAAAGAACCTACGTTACCATCAGGAACAGGACTGCAAATTGGGTACAAGAAAGACAATCACAATGTACCTTGCCTGGCCTTTGCCGACGACCTTACCTTGTTAGCGAACAACATAGAAGAAGCTACTCACCAACCACAGAGCCTCTATAACATAGCAGCTAAAACTGGCTTGAAGGTCAATAAACAAAAAACAGTGTTCATGACAAATATAAAGGGAGCCCCATCTACTATTCTTGTGAAAGACACCGCAATTCAAAAAGTTCCTGCAGTGAAGTACCTAGGAGAGTGGATTCCAGCAAACGAGAGTGAGACCTTAGCAATAGACACTAGATGCACGAAACTGGAAAGGGTCTACCACTCCTGTAAGAGCATCTACACATCCAAATGTCTCTCTAAGAACCTTAAACTTCTACATTACAACTCAGTAGTAAGACCTTCCGTTCTATATGCCTCTGAGTGTCTCCTGATGAACCGGAAAGGCCCACTGAGGAAACTAGAACTCAAGGAACGGAAAATACTTAGTAGGATTTTAGGACCAATAAGGGAAGAGGGTGGTACTTACAGGATCAGGCACAACAATGAGCTCTATGATCATCAAGAAGATATCGTCACATCCATGAGGAAGAGACGATTAGCTTTCTACGGACATCTGACACGCATGGGTCCAGATAGACTTACCAGCCAGATCTTCACCACGACAGGAAGAGGGAAAGCGTCCAAAAACAAATGGATCACCACAGTGAAGTCAGACCAACAGCAACTTGGAATTTCATCAAAAAACATATAGGATCGATCACAATTCCGACAGATGATTCAACATGGTGTCTTTCTAGTGTCTCTCACCAGCAGGAAGAGTACAGGGACTACCAGACCGAAGTGGACACAGGAAAGAGAGCAGACACACAGCAAGAAGATGAAAGCTGCCTGGGCTAAGAAGAAACATAAATTCCTTACAAGAAGTCAAAACGAGCCCCGTGGTCCTCAGTAGGCCCAAACGAAAAGAAGAAGAAGAAAGAACCTACCTAATGTATTATATCCATTAAAAGAAAACAAAATTATAGTAGGGTAACAAAGGGTACAATTTTTATGTAAGTATAAAATGATCGATTATTAAAACAATTACATGAGTGACATGATTACTAGAACTACTATCAATTCCACGAAATTTGTATCTTAGATACTAAAAATATTATAGAAAGCTGTATGGACGGATATATTTCAAAAAATTTGTATGGAATATTTATATTTTAATTCGTATTCCTTTAGGAATCTTGATATTGTATTTCTTGAGTTGTGTAGTGTTAACAGAGTTTGTAAATTAATGAGGTTGGAATGTATTAAAGAGCCGTGAAGTTGTGCAAAGGAATGATTTATTGTATTTAGTTGTACGGTGGACAGGAATCTGTAGAGTGGAATCAGTAAATCTATTTTCTCTGTGGTGGAGTTCATTGGTTTAAACACATTATAGAGATAACCAGGGGTTTTTGTACACTATATTTTCTGGGTTAGGATCGCAATTGACAGCTGCCTACGTTCACGAAGTATCAACCACTGCATTTGCACATAATAAGGTGTAATGTGTACATCACGCCTGACGTCTAAAATGTAACGAACGCATGCATTTTGAACTCTCTGTAATTTTATGTTAAGTGTTTCTGATAAGTCGTTATACACTACTGATCCATATTCTATGATAGGAAGTATCAAAGTTTGGATTAAAAGCTTGCACATTTTTGACGGCGTGTAAGGGATATTCCGCTTCAAGATATGCATTGATGATATAGCTTTCTTTATTACAGCTGCGGTATGCTCTCCCCAAGATAAGGTTCTATCAAAAATTACTCCTAGGTTGTTCACAGAGTTGCTGTGTCTAGTAATTTTATTGGTGGTAGTTAGTTAAGATAAACAGAGTTAAGAAGTTTAGTATAGCCAATGCATATAAGTTGAGTCTTAGAAATGTTTAACTGGAGGTCATGGTTTAGGGTCCATTGATGGACCACTTTTCGTTGAAAAGTTCTATATGGTGAGGCGCATCAGAGGGACTGAAATGGAAGTAGGCCTGTTCGTCATCAGCGTACATATGACAGAGATTGTTTTTGAATACACTGGACATATCATTTATATAAAGCGAGCAGCACAGTGGCCCAAGAACTGACCCTTGGGGTACACCACTTTTTACTGATTGCCAATTCTATGAGGAGCCATCAAAGAAGACCACTCTCTGTTGCCGACCTGCTAGGTACGATTCAAACCAAGACAATGCATTCCGCGATAAGCCAGTGGAGTGCAGCCTCGCAAGGAGCAACTCATGGCTTACGCAATCGAAGGCCTTACTGAGATCAAAGAGGCATAGAATTGTAAATATTAGAAAGAAAATAAAGGGATTCTGCCTTTTCAATACTTGTATTGAACCTCCTCACAGGTATATGTTTCGAAGGTAAAACTCCTTCTTCCTCAGTCTGTACATAAAAATAACACAGATAAATTACCTTTATAAGCACATACGTTACATGAATAAAGATTTGTGAGTAGGTTCAATGTAAGTATTGAAAAGGCAGAATCCCTTTATTTTCTTTCGAATATTTAGTTAGTCAATACGGACCTCAATTACTGACATTATGAATAGAATTGTAAGCTGTCTTTGGTTAATTGCTGAGCGTATGTCGTCCGTGATTTTTAAGAGCGTGGTAGTTGTGCTAGAGAGACTTAAGGAGAAAGGTTATTATGTTCTTATTTCAACCAAATGATTATAGAACACTATTCACATTTCAGTAAGAATTCCAAGTTCTACGTTCCCTATCTTAAGAAGGCAATCACTGAATATTGGATCATCATATCACTCACCGGTTATTCGATATTTATGAAACTAGACGATATGAGTAGGCCTACTCATTCCTTTGATTTACTGTTTCTGAAATCCATGCAAAATGATAAAGGAAAGACCTCAGAATGTTAAAATGACATGAAACAGGCGTCACAGTGGTCAAAATGTGAAGTGGACAACAATTATGGAGCGTATTTTCCTACAGCAACAGTATCAGCAAATCGCACACTTCGTACATTTTTAAGGTAATTTTTTAAAGAAATTATAGATATTTATGAATTTGAGTGCAATTTGTCGCTGCTAATGTCTATTCTCTTTCATTTGAATGCTCATTTGTCAAGATCGGTCGTTTGTGAGCGCCGCTGGAGGGATCTATACTACTGAAATAATATATAGCCTACTAGCGGACCCGTGCGAGAAATCTCGCATGTACATAAACCACACTTTCCCCAATAGGTTTATAGTGAAAAACTTAAGGAGAAAGGTTGTTTTTGATTTACTGTTTCTGAAATCCATGCAAAATGATAAAGAAAAGACCTCAGAATGTTAAAATGACATGAAACAGGCGTAACAGTGGCCAAAATGTGAAGAGGACAGCAATTATGGAGCGTATTTTCCTACAGCACCAGTGTCAGCAAATCGCACACCTCGTACATTTTTTAACGTAATTTTTTATAGAAATTATAGATATTTATGAAATTTGAGTGCAATTCGTCACTGCTAATGTCTTTTCTCTTTCATTTGAATGCTAATTTTTCACGATCGGTCGCTTGTGAGTACCGCAGGAGGGATCTATACTGCTGAAATAATATAACTAGCGGACGCATGTTCATAAACCACACTTTCCCCAATAAGTTTATAATGAGAAACTTAAGGAGAAAGGTTGTTTTTGATTTACTGTTTCTGAAATCCATGCAAAATGATAAAGGAAATACCTCAGAATGTAAAAATGACATGAAACAGGCGTCACAGCGGCCAAAATATGAAGTGGACAGCAATTATAGAGCGTATTTTCCTACGGCAACAGTATCTGAAAATCGCACACTTCGTACATTTTTTTAAAGTAATTTTTTAAAGAAATAATAGATATTTATGAAATTTGAGTGCAATTCGTCACTGCTAATGTCTTTTCTCTTTCATTTGAATGCGCATTTGTCACGATCGATCGCTCTTGAGCGCCGCAGGAGGGATCTATGGACTACTGAAATAATATATAATAATAATAATAATAATAATCGCAAAATTAAGACATTACACCACATTAATGAAACCTGAAGCACTATACGCCTCGGAAACCTTGACCATTGGAGGCGGATCTCTCATTAGAGACGTCGAGAAACAAAAAAGGAAAATATTGTGGAAAATCCTTGGTCCAGTCTGCTCAGAATGAATCTGGAGGAAACGGAAGTCTCTGGAGCTTTATCAGCATGCTGAAAAGATCACTGACACCTTCAGGAAAAGGCGATTGAAGTTCTACGCCCACAACGACAGGCTCACCAAAGAGATTCCCAACCTTGCTCTCTCAATCAAAGGCAAGAACAACTGGCTTAGTGAAATAGAAAAAGACCTTCAAGAAATTGGCATTACGGAGGAAATTTTACAAAATTGACTCCAGTTCAGAACTTTAATCATTAAAAATCATTTCTCTGAAAAAAAAATCCTACCAGGATCAAGAATTCATGGACTGAAGAACGGCACTACTTTTTATTCTTTTAAAAGCCTATTTATTTGTTTTTAGAGCCAATTTTTGAGCGTAGAACTAATTTTTCAGAGCTTAAAATCCCAGGTCTAGTCATCACATCAATACAAGTTCAACACACACCCAACTACACGAGACTGATGAACAAGATGTCCCAAACCCTTAAACTGAATTAATAACGACAACTAATCGGCCAGCATGGGGAGAACTATGCAAACGTCTGGGAAATCCCACCTACCTGAGCAGGGCAGATCATCCATATAAAGGCAATGTCCGACCACAGCGTACAAATGTTGGGAAATATTCTTTCATTAACCGTGGTATTGATAACTGGAACTCATTACCTGCCTCAGTCTTAGAGCCTTCCCCCAAACATATTAATGTGTTTAAGAGAAGATTGAAATTTAGTGTAAATACTACGATGCAATTAATATAGTTCCTAAATTGAGAATTGTGTATAATTTGTATGATGTTATTGTGTGTAATTTTCTGTATTTGTACAATTTGCCACCGGGGAACTACCCCCAATCGCAAATATTATAAATAATAATAATAATAACTATCGTATCTTGCAACCAGAGGTCAGTGTATTCAGTCTTGATATAACTCGGATCGGATGGTTCCTTCAAGCAGACATTTACTGAAGTGGATTTTCTATAAATGAGTTTCAACAGATGATGACTTAACTCTCTTTTAATTTTATGGAAATTACAAAGCATGTAATTATTATAATGGTTGCTATTGATCCATTAGCAGTCCTAGGAACACGCACAACGTGGCAGGTGGAACATGTTTACATCAATGGGGAATGACGACATTAGTAATGTATAAGGGAATAAACATCAATGAGTTTGCATAGCTGTTTCTAAGAAACGTATCGGTTACTGAGTGTGTGTGACTCAAAAGAGAAAGACAGGAAATACTTCAGTTATTGAGGAACAAAGGAAGCGGTTTGCATTTCAAAGAGAATTTGTTAATTCATCTCTCCCATCACGGATATATGAAATACATATTTTAGTGAATCACCTCGTGGTATGTTGTTGTTTGATTCCTTCGGCATTGGGCTAGTTTGATGCAGATCTCCATGCCTCCCTGTCCTGAGCTAATCGTTTCATCTCTACATAGCTACCACACCTTACAACCGAGGCGTCCTGTTTAATCTAACCTCAGTCTACCTCTACAGTTCGTGTCCTCGACACTTCCGTCCTTAACTAAGTTTGCTTTTCATGGGTGTCTTAATATGTGTCCTACCAACCTGTGTCTTCTCTCCATTAGTAGTCGCGAGAAACATCTCTCCTCTCCCACTCGTCTTAATACCTCTTCGTCCGCTTCGTTGCGTATTGGCTAGCACTACTGACTGTCACCGTGGAGGCCCGAGTTCGATTCCTGGCTCTGCCAAGAAATTTAATCCTGGTCTGAGGGCTGGAAAGGGGTCCACTCAGCCTCGAGTGGCTAAAACCAGAAGGGGAGGGATCGATTCCAATCTCAGCCATCTTGGAAATGGTTTTCCGTGGTTTTCCACTTCTACTCTAGGAAAATACGGGGATGGTTCCTAACTTAAGGCCACGGCCGTCTCCTTGCCAATCCTCATCTGAATTGCAAATGCGCACACCAATACAGCCATCACAATAACACAGGTTATCAAACAAATCAGATGTCGCAAAGCCCCTAAATCAATCAACAACAAAAATTATATCTCTTCATTTATTACTGTATCTGCCCATCTTCATACTTCTCCTGTAACACCACATTTTAAACGTTTCTATTTCTTCTTTTCTGCTGCGTCAATAGTCCAAGGTTCACCTCCATAGAGCGCCATCCTCCAGGCATTTAAAAATGATTTTCAAATGCCTATATCGATATCTGAAGTCAACAGATTTATCTTCTGTAGCAATGCTTTCTTTGCATGAGCCAACCCACTTTTTATAGCATCGTGGTATAGTGGCTAGCATTATTAGCTCTCTTCCTTGAATTCTGGGTTCGATTTCCCACTCTACCAAGAAATTTAATAATGGTCTGAGGGCTGGAATGGTGTACACTCAATCTCAAGAGGTGGAACTGAGCAGTTCTGTACCTCCGTAGTTTACCACTTCTTCTCCAGTCAAATGTCAGAATGGCAACTAATTTATGGCCACGGCCGTCTCCTCCCCACGCAATAGCATAAATGCTATCAAACAAAATCTACACCTGGGGCTGAATACAACGATGTCCAGGCCCCTAAATGAAACAAGTAGTTCCGTGAAGAACTATACAGCCTATTTTCATATATCCTACTTATGTTAATTACCTCTATCAACATACAAAATAAGCCTTGCTGTAATAGATTCGTAGATATTGAGAAGCGTCTAAATATTTCGGTTGATCGCCATGTTGGATTTTTATATATGTAGGCCATAGAGTTGTGTACTATTATATGGCGATTTTTTAGTAGGTTCAGTATTTAAACGTTCACTTCGATCGCATACACAAGAAATAAAAACTTAATTTTAAAATTGCACACAGCTGCCATCTTGAGGTTATGAGGACAATGGTATAATTGAACTAAATTAGATGCCAGTACATTGCAAGGTGCAAAATCATGTGCTTTACCAAGTTTCATTGCATTTGGATGGTTAAATCGCGAGAAAAGTCTATTTAAAAGTTTTAACTTCGCTTGGCCGCCATGTTCGTTTTGTAGTTAACAGGTTTTTGAAAGTCTCATATGTGATCTTCCAGTAGCGCCTTTTATCACCGTACAAAATTTCAGGATGATATCAGCAATAGTTTCGGAGATATAGAATGCCGTTGAAGTATTTCGCACGGCCACCATGTTGGAATCGAGAGACGTAATGCAATTTGAAGGGTACGGTCGAGCCATAATAATACTACGACCTTACCGAGTTTCAATGAAATCGCTCCAGCCGTTTAGAAGTTATTAGGGGGACACACATAGGCCTACGCATACAGACACGGACAAAAGGTGATCTCATAAGCCTTTTTAGCCTACTTTCGATTTTTGCAAAAAATGAAAGTAGACTTATGAGATCAACACAGGGCGAAAAAAGTGTGTCTGTCTGTGTGTGTGTGTGTGCTCTACCAAATTTTGCAACAACATACCTTTATGGGGGGAGCATCCTTTGACCAAACTAATAGGTCATCAGCGTAATAATTTGCGGATGGCGGCCATCTTTGTGTGAAAATCGATTCCCCCTATTAATTCGAACACGGTGCAACCGAATGGAACGAAATTTGGTACAGAGGTAGTACTAACAAAAGGCACCTCAGTGTCATGTTTTATATCGCCGCCATCTTGACGGAAACGTAATGGTGGCCACACAAATGTTCAAAGCTTAAATCAAATTACGATTAACCTAATCATCCGATCTCTACCAAATTTTGCAACAACATACCTTTATAGAGGAAGCATCCTTTGACCAAATGAATAGGTCATTAGCCTAATAGTTTGCGGATGGCGACCATCTTTGTGTGAAAATCAATTCCCCCTATTAATTCAAACACGGTGAAACCGAATGGAACGAAATTTGGTACAGAGGTAGCACTAGCAAAGGGCATCTCAGTGTCATGTTTTATATCAACGCCATATTGACAGAAACGTAATGGCGGCCACACAAATGTTCAAAGCTTAAGTTAAATTACGACTAACATAACCATCCGATCTCTTCCAAACTTTGCAACAACATACCTTTATGGAGGGAGCATCCTTTGACCAATCTAATAGGTTATTAGCCTAATAGTTTGCGGATGGCGGCCATATTTATGTCAAAATTGATTCCCCCTATTAATTCGAACACGGTGGAACCGAATGGAACGAAATTTGGTACAGAGGTAGCACTAGCAAAGGGCATTTCAGTGTCATGTTTTATATCGCCGCCATATTGACAGAAACGTAATGGCGGCCACACAAATATTTAAAGCTTAAATCAAATTACGACTAACATAACCATCCGATCTCTACCAAACTTTGCAACAACATACCTTTATGGAGGGAGCATCCTTTGACCAACCTAATAGGTCTTTAGGCTAATAGTTTGCAGATAGCGGCCATCTTTATGTCAAAATTGATTCCCCCTATTAATTCGAACACGGTGGAACTGAATGAACGAAATTTGGTACAGAGGTAGCACTAGCAAAGGGCACCTCAGTGTCATGTTTTATATCGCCGCCATCTTGACGGAAACGTAATGGCGGCCACACAAATGTTCAAAGCTTAAATCAAATTACGATTAGCCTAATCATCCGATCTCTAGCAAATTTAGCAACAACATACCTTTATGGTGGGAGCATCCTTTGACCAAACTAATAGGTCATTAGCCTAATATTTTGTGGATGGCGGCCATCTTTATGTGAAAATCGATTCCCCTTATCAATTCGAACACGGTGAAACCGAATGGTACGAAATTTGGTACAGAGGTAGCACTAGCAAAGGGCACCTCAGTGTCATGTTTTATATCACCGCTATCTTGACGGAAACGTAATCGCGGCCACCCAAATGTTAAAAGCTAAAATGTAATTACGACCAACCTAATAATCTATTCTCTACCAAATTTTGCAACACCATATCTTTATGTGGGAAACATATTCTGACCAAACTGTAAGAACATCAGCCCAATAGTTTGCAGATGGTGGCCAAGTATGTGTGCAAATCGATTCCCCCTATCAATTCAAACACGGTGAAACCGAATTGAACGATATTTGGTACAGAGGTAGCACTAGCAAAGGGCACCTCATATTCATGTTTAATATCCCTATAGCACGTTGTATTTCAACAAGCTACTACAACCAACATTGAATCATACTCCTTGAAAAGGACAAAGAGTTATAACAATACCCATGCATTTAGGAGAAAGTAGGCTATATGTTCTTTCCTGAACATCTTGTTTTTTTTTTCATAAAATGAAACAGGATTAAAAAAAACAGAGTTCTTGCCCATCTTTTATGTTCGACTATGGCGAATTGTAAACATTATGTGCCCAAAAACTGTATCATAATGATGGTCATTATAGCACTGTTTTTCAATATGATACAGTTTCTCCAGCTCATCAGAGCTCATTCTTTGACCAATTAGGTAAGGATACCTTCGCGCTTGCGCTCAAAATCCAACATGTCTTTATAAATTACCGACATGGAAAGTGCACCGTCCATATGTTCGCGTAAATAAACTGGCGAATATGAGACAAGAAATAGCACTGTACCTTAATATCTCCAAACCCAATTTCTACACAGCGCATTGCTTTCAAACGATTTCGGTGACTGTTTGACTGAATGCTGGTGCACATCGGCCAGGCTGTAAACATATGGCATCAAAGAATATGTATGGTATTGCCAAGCACACAGAGCGCATGCGTCGGTCGGTCAGAGAACTTGGAAAACAGAGAGCGCTTGCACTCCGATCACAAAATTCAAGTGACTGAATCTCAACAGATATTTATGAATATTTATGTTAAAACATTTAATAAAGTTATAATTGTCGTCGAACATAAACAATGTACTATTAATGTCATAGTCTTGACCTACCATGGACACTATTCCTTTTATGGTGCATTTGTAATTAATTTTTATTGTTTTCTCCGTGTTTTCAAACGTAAAGGACCCACTACAGATTTCTTACGAGGTGCCGGCATGATGACACGCGGTAGACTGATGATTGTTCACCAGAGACCCAACCACATCCTGTTGATTGGATTAGCAGTTTGCCTTTTCTACCACTGCGAGTGCTAGTGTGAGTCAATGCAGAATTTCACTTAAGACCTTATAACTACTTCCGGTGTGAAGATTTAAAAAAAATCGAAAAATACCTGAGGGTATTGAACCAAAAAGCACATTAGAGGAAGAATTATGTAAATAAATTAATTTGGCTAGGATTTGAATCGAAAACAAAACAGGTCAAGTAACATTAGTACATTATGCAACGAGCCTATAATGGCAATAATTAAGACACGAGTATGTTTGTAAAACGAGCGTATGCGAGTTTTATAATTTCCATACGACTGTCTTAATTACCATTATAGGCGAGTTGCATACGACTGTTTATGTTCGACGATAATTATTATAACTATTTTATGTTCGAACATAAATATTCATAAATATTTGTCGAGATTTCGCCAGTTTTATGTACTGAACAGAGCGTATGAGACGCAGAGAATGCCTTGCGTTTGACCATGGCCTCCTCGAACACTCTTCTATGACACTAGGCCAGGCAGTGAAATTTAAATTAGAAGGCCGTGGAACTCAGCGCATCTAATTATCTAATTGGTCAAACAACTATACCTTGAGCTCTGATTGGTGGGAGAAACTGTTTCATAATGAAAAATAGTGTTATAATGAGCCTCATTATAGTACAGTTTTCTAACATATAATAGTCATAAACGACTTTATGCTGTTTATTCGGAACTCCATTTAGGCTGGGAGTGATTTTCAAAATTTGCTTTTTTAGTTTGATAGAAACCTTTATGGTCATCAAATTGGTAGGTGAAAACCTAAAGGAAGTAGGAGACTTCTGTTACTTAGGAAGCAAAATAACCAGTGATGGACTAAGCAAAGAAAATATGAAAAGTAGTTTAGCTCAGGCAAGGAAAGCATTTCTACCGAAAAGGAATCTGGTGACATCGAATATAGATTTAGGTATTAGGAAGTATTTTTGAAGGCCTTTGTCTGGAGCGTGGCGCTCTATGGAAGTGAAATTTGGATTATTGGTGCAGCAGAAGAGGCGAATTGAAGGGTTTGAAATGTGGTGTTACAGGAGAATGATGAAGATCAGATGGGTAGATAGGGTTACAAACGAAGAGGTATTAAGGCTAGTGGGAGAGGAGAGATGTTTCTGGCGACTGCTGATGAAGAGAAGAGATAGGTTGGTAGGACACAACTGAGACACCCAGGAATAACAAGTTTAGTTATGGAAGGAAGGGTTGAGGACAAGAACTGTAGGGATAGACCAAGGTTAGAATATGTTAAACAGATTGCCTCGGATGTAGGGTGTGGTAGCTATGTAGAGATGAAACGATTAGCTCAGGACAGGGAGTCATTGAGAGCTGCATCAAACCGGTCAACATACTGAAGACTCGAACAACAGAGCTCTCCAAGACTCACGATTTTGAAACCTTTTCGGGCCCTTTAGCCCTTCGGCACAATTAAGGAAATGGTTTAAACAAAATCCCGTATGCGTTCATATCCCATTCATGCAATTGCGAGGAAACTTTGGTGAATTGTTGTGCACGCTCCCGCGAATGTTTCCAAATTAGTTAATCCAGTTTACGATAGTTTAGAGGCAGTTAATGGAAATTGAAAAAAGATTGCTTCCAAAAGCACTTCAAGAAACAAACTCTCTGTATATTTTATTTTCTTATCCAGATACTGTACCCGATATCCGGATAGTAGGCTGTCAGATATCCGCCCCCTCAATCGGATTGCCAATAATCAAACGCGCCGGCATAGCTACATCAATGAAAATGGCACTGACAGGTACTATCGAGATTAGAGCACAATAGTTAACAAGAAAATTATTGTGGAACACACCAAAATATACGGGGGTTCATACTTACCTTGACTTACCTCTTAAATATATCTCGGGGACTGGGTTGTCAACTGGATCACTTAAAAGTATGTCCTCACAATAACCTCCACCATGATATTTAAAATGAACCAAAACGAAGACGAGAAACTTTAAACTGCACAATAATTTATTTCACATAAAGAATGATTTTTAACAAAAATGAAACAACAAAATATACGTGGCAATCAGAAGCCATTAACCACATAACCATGTCCTCCTGTAGGACCTGTATTCTCTACATATAATGTTTTAGCTTTCTCAAGCTTATAGCAACGAAAATATAACAATGCAATGGGAATGGAAACGGGATTTGGGATGAGACACAAATATCAATTGCTTTGCGTGTTTATATCCTGCACATTTTATTTATAGCCACAAGGCTATTATGAAACGCCCTTGGTCTCAGTAACACAGTTGTCCGGACCAGCTGCAAAGCACCTGTGTCGTCAAAACGGACACCTGTTCGTTCAACCCTACCATAAGCGTGCTACCTCAGAGCTCGGCTCTCTCTT
Source organism: Meconema thalassinum (assembly GCA_946902985.2). Classification (NCBI taxonomy): domain Eukaryota; kingdom Metazoa; phylum Arthropoda; class Insecta; order Orthoptera; family Tettigoniidae; genus Meconema; species Meconema thalassinum. The sequence continues at coordinate 242,990,710 of OX336396.1, forward strand.
TTCAAATACGTAAATGTTCACATCTCAACTGAAATATTATCACGCAAATGTCTTACATGCTTCATTCAAACACCATTGGATTCCTCCAACAATCCCAAATCATGATTATTTATTCAAACCACTTGCTTAACTTGCATTGCTTAGAGTATAAAAAACTCTAAATGTTAATAACAAAAGTTCATTAATTATTTATAACAATAACAAATTGTTTATAACAATGTCAAATGACCATTGAAAATTTAATACACGCTTCTATTAATCACTATCATTTTAAATTATTTAACAAAGATATTTACAAAATTATTTTACAATATTAAATTGTTTATATTATTTATACAAGGAATACATTGAACCACACGTCTATCCGGTTGATAATTACTCAAATCGTGTTGATATAATCGACCAATGAAGGTTAGTTATATTAAACTGTCAAATTCAGGTTTAATAATGTTTAATAATAATTATTAATATTTGTGACTGTAACCTCCATTCAAAATCTTTATCTCAAATTATTTAACACTCTTGTTAATTTTAACAGTATCTTCATATGAATAATCTTTCAAAGAACAAGAACAACATTCAGTGGGAAACTACTTCGCTCAAGACGCACAAAAATGGCTCAACAATTGGCCCAAAATTCATCATATATCTTCATATATAGGGCATAAAAATCTTCCAACTACACACAAAAACCTCCACTATTAATTCTTCAACTTCATTAATTATGTGGGAACCTCCTTCATTATTCAAGGGCATTATTCAACAGCGACTTTTACACGTCCACTGAACTAAAGATTATACATCCATTGTTCCTCTTTAAAAATTCTTATATTCATCAATTGTAATAATGACTGTTATCATTTAACCTTCGTGGGTTTCATTCATGAATCGATATGAAGTAAAAATTTGCCAATCACAAATAAATTTAATAGCAAATACGATTAGACACTCCTGTCTGGTCTATCAAAATTGAGATTAACATCTTCAAAGTAACGCAGTATAAAAATACTATCTTCAAACAAAGTTCAACTAAACTGCAAAATAGTCGAATAGAATACAATCAGATTGTGGAATGCAAACATTATTGTTCCAATCTAGAATTGAGAAAAACTCCTATCAAATGTTCATTACTATAGTGTATTCCATAAATTGTAATTAACGTTCATATTTCATAAAATTGTCTATAATGCAATGATAAATGTCTATGTTGCAATCATGTTCATAAGACGACTAGTATTTCAAAGATCGTCGATATCGTAAAAGATTTTAACGCTCTAAAATCTTTTAAATTATTCTTCTTTCTTGAGGATGACAGAAAATTGGTCAAAGTAATTAACTGAATAGAATTACTTTAATAAAATGACACGCTGTCTGAATTCAAATCTGCCATAGCAAATCGTTAACTTTACAGTTAAATAGTGACTACAAAAATATGCAAATTACTGAAAGAATCTAATATCATCAGTCTCAACTGATCCAAAATTATTTAAGTATGCCAATGACATAGCAATGTCTCAAAAATCGAAGAAAAAGGCATAAATCATCGAAGTGTACTGAGTACAAAAATATCAATCAATAAAATGGGGCAAAAGGTAGGACAGAAAATATGGGGAAAATGTTTGCTCAAATATCGCTACAATACTCAAATAATACAAGAAACGTTCACGACTACCTTATCTGCCGATTGAAGTTCCAGAGGAAAATTCCCCAAAGAAGACTGCTGGTGGATCCATTTCACAGATTTAAAGATGAGCTCCATCCTCGAAATAGGAATCAGCGTCCTCGGAGAATCGAACTGCTTCCCCCTCCGAAATGGCACTGCTCCGTGGATACGAGAAACATCCTTCCGGCAAAATTCTTCATTGTGCGCCGGGATAACCCTGGCCTCTCTTAAAAGTTCTATGAAGTTCTTGCAGGAATTCGTCATGAAGTTTAATGTAGTTATTTCCGCAGAAATATTCATAGTTGTGGAGTATGAAAATATTTCCACTGTTATCTGGTATAATTCAGCGATGGATTAACGATGCATGAGTGTAGTTGGATGTTCACTACATGCTCGCTTTTGTAGAAAGACGATTAACGAAGTTCCATGCTGTTACTTTACTCCAATAATATATGTCCCAATTGCATCAAAGCCTTAGCCTTGCATCTCAACTACTATTATAATCTTCAAAAGCACTGCAATATTATAATGTTCCATAGTCGAATGTATCGTTGTAATATCAAACTGTTGCACTCCACGTGTCAGCCGTAGTGTAATAATGTGGAATATAAAAGTGTTTCTCCTGTGGCGAGAAAATCACTTTTGTTGGCAGCCTAAAAGTTCCAATATCTTTCGAAGTATCACTGTGAAATCGTTCAAATCTTGTATACACCTCAATGTTATACTGCCTAACAGAATTATCATAAAGGCTGAAGTTAGCGCTTGATATCTTGACTGGTGGAAACGTTAATGTGCGCGTTTCAACTTCACCTAGTTTCGAGCAGCGTGAAATGGAACTGCTCCGAGTTCGTTTGATGCGCCAGGCTTTCACCTCACGCTAAAGACAACTTACTTCACTGAATCACTTGGAAATAACTCTATATCACCAGAAATATATATGCGATCACAAGTATGAGATCTGAGCGTATGAGATCTGAGTATGAGAGCTCCTCTCTCCTGTGCACGACCTTTTATCAACTTCTTAAGGGGCGTATCCATCCCTACCATAGCCTGTTGCTGCGTCATTGCTGGAAGTTTTAACTTTGGCTATACTTGACGGATTTTCAAAATTCAAAAACTCAAAATTAATTTCTTCAAAATTCCAAATCAATGCCATAACTGAAAATAGATTTCCACAAATCTGCATGCCAAAAGTAATCGAATATCGTAGTTTCAGCAATCTCCGTCTTCCTTCCAAACTATCGTTCATTGGTTCGCGTCTCTTCTCCAATAGCGTAGCTTCTTCCTTAGCACAATACCTTGTTTCCTGCGACTGCGTCGTAAATCTCTGAGCTTTCTCGAACAAAATCATGACGTCACCAAGAATCTCAGTTCAATCAGCCTACTGGCATGAATCCTACGTCATCCGTGCCTACGTCATGAATATCCACGTCATAACTATGACATTCATAACTTTACTGATATTTTCTAATACAGCCATCGTGGTCTCAATATAATTCAATTTCCGGGGGCATTCTCCCTTCACCACGTTTTAAAAACAGTTGCAAATTGTTTTTAAACTCTGTGTTATAAATATCTCAATTCACTTGAACACGAAATTGAATTATTATTGGCTTACTCTTGGATAATATTTCTACTATGTTCCTTAATCATAAGTCTCTTCTTCTCTGGTTTGTGTGTGGCTAATGTATTCTCTCCTCTCTACTGTCTCTTCTGTCCTGAATTTCTGTTTTCCGAATTATGCTGGCTCGTAGAAGGCCCAGGATCGATCACAACATCCTGCCTTTTCTTTTGATTTTCGGCTTCTTTTTCCCGTAACTCCTTCAGGTATTGCTGGCTTTCCCTCTCTCTTTCCTGATACTGATCGGGTGTCATAACCTGACCTTGAGAATCCTGATTTCTAATTTGGTTCTGGTTATTTCTATTATAATTTCTGTTATAACCATTATTGTTGTAATATCTGCCTCTTCCATTGTTGTAATTGCCTCGATTATAGTTCCAGCCTCTTCTCTGTTGATACGGACGGTAACCTTGCGATCTTTTATTCCGAAACTGATTATTCCTGTGAGGACCTACATTGTCAGTTTTCTCTTCATCTGGCTTGTCAGTTTGCTGAACTTGGTCCATGTATACAGTATTTATTTCTTTGAAGTCATGCCTTTGACCTTTCTGTACCACGTTAGGCATTGGACTTGTGTAGTCTAACCTCCTCAGTAATTCGTCCATGCTGGTCAAATCCCTGATGTTTGACGAAATGATTAGTCTCCTCACCTCCACAGGCAGCATACGAGAAATCGCATCAATTAATTGCTCCGTTGACAATGGGGGTTGCAAAAATCTCAAGCGGGACAATTGACTCGTAAAGAAATCAGCGTACCGTGTTGGAAGAGTACCTGAGTATTTTCTTGAATAAACCTCCGCTCTTAACGAATTCTGCGCTTCTATGGACCAAAATCGTTTGATTAATGCCTCTGCAAACTCGTCAAAGTTACTGAAAGTGTATCTAAAAGCTCTAAACCATTCAAGGGGTCCTCCAATCAAAAATCTTTCCACTATCTTCATCTCTCTCTCTCTGGGAATGTGAGCTTCGATGAAATAATCTTTGAGGTTCCTGATATATTCTATAGGCGTCAAACTATCAGTGTTGCTGAAATTGCGGTTTGTCTTCAAAATTCCTGATGACCGTTACATTCCTCGGATATGAATCCGGGTAGTTTTTCCCACTATCTCGATAGTTCCACTCAGGTTCCCTATTTCTCTCGTCATCTTCCTCCCTGAATCTGGTTATACGTTCTTCAGGAGTTACGTCTCTCTCTTCTGGATCGAGGTTATATCTTCTGGCATAATTCCTATTGGTTTCGCAAGCCAAGCCTTCCGTATCCTTGTCAGTGATTTCCGTTAAGACTTTCCTGATTAACTCTTCTTTGTAGGTCTCCATCAAACTAGCTTCTCCTAGCTTCAAATTCTGCAGTTTGCTCGTCGTTTCATTTACATCAGAGACAACTTTATGAATCTGATCCTCTAACGCAGATTTTAATGCTTGCACATCCTGACCTATTTGTGTTCTATCTTCTACTTGTCTCTCGGATAGCGAATCCATCCTTACGCTTAAATCTTTCCTAATCTGTACTACTTCATTGTTAATATCTATTGGAGTACTGGCAAGTTTTCTTTCAATACGTTCCTGAATTTGGGTTACATGTTCCCCACTTGACCTATTCCACTCGTCCTTCCATACTGCTACATTTGCCGTTAACATTTCTGCTATGTCTACTTCGATATCGTCTTTAAGTAATCTATTATGGTCTAATACCTGGGTTCTCATGACCTCTACATCATACTTTAAACCTGCTAAAGACGCTGTCGTTCTAACTGACTCATCAACTAGCCTAGTCGTTAATGCACTCATATTACGCGTACAAAGTGTTTTCGAATTTTCTATTTCTTCCCTGACTTTATTTACATCAGTTTGGACTTTAGCAATATCTACGAAAACTGTGTTGACTTCTACTTGAATCTTATTTATGTCACTTTGCATCTCATTTACATCCGAATGAATGTTATTAATATCAACCTGAACATTGGACACATCAGTTCTAACATTTTGTACTTCTCTTTGGACTTCCTCAACCTTGTCTTGGACAGTCGCAAAATCATTTTTAACAACAACTACTTCAGCCCTAGCACAAGAAATATCACTCCGGACATTAGCAACATCAAGATTCAACATAGTAAGATCTTTTTGTACCTTAGACACATCAATTTTAACAACAGACACATCTTTATGCACATTGGACACGTCTGTGCGCATGTCAGTTACAGCATTCTCGATTCCTTGGGTATTAATCTGTAAACGCGACATATTATCCTCTAGGTTTGCAGAACTGGTCTGGAGAACTTTCATATTCTCATCCAGCATCTGCTTTACACTTTCATTCATGCTAGCTTTCAAGTTGGCAGACATATTACAAGAATTCTCCTCCATTCGACTAATATTCCTAGCTTCCATCTCCCTCATATTGTTGGACATCTCCTCCAACATTTTCTTAATACTTTCATCTGCCATTTCAATACTATTTCAATAATAAACTGCTTTAGGGACATACATCAAACAGAGTAAAATAACAACATCTGAGCAACATTCTTCACCATATATAAATTTTGAGCAATTTTCTGTCTTAAATCTAACTTATAATTACCTTATAATTAACCTTCGTAGACACTTCATGTTGAAACAAACTCAAGCACATGTTCAAGTTTCTTTGGTTCATTTTAAAATATCCTAACACAAATAATTTACATTTATAATCCAAATAGTTTAATTTTATCTTTAATATGACTATACATGTCATAAGCCGGTCAAATAAAATAAGATTCCAGATCATAGGCGATTTTTCTAAGTTTCCAACCTATTTAACCTCTCTCAAGTCGTATAAGATCTGATCTTTTCTGAGTGTAATTTTCCTAATACAACACAACATTTATTCCTATATAATCACACTCTCAAATTCTACAATTGGCTAAGACATCTAACAAAGAATCAACCTCTTTATTTGAGTCTTCACAATCCCTTTGACATCGATAACTTGGTAATCCAATGTTATTCGAACACTTCACAAAAATTGCGGTGTCAATTCTACTGCAATGACTTGGTAATCCAATGTTTTGTAGAACATGCCCCACGTTTCAGGGTTGCCAATCCTACTGTACCCGATATCCGGATAGTAGGCTGTCAGATATCCGCCCCCTCAATCGGATTGCCAATAATCAAACGCGCCGGCATAGCTACATCAATGAAAATGGCACTGACAGGTACTATCGAGATTAGAGCACAATAGTTAACAAGAAAATTATTGTGGAACACACCAAAATATACGGGGGTTCATACTTACCTTGACTTACCTCTTAAATATATCTCGGGGACTGGGTTGTCAACTGGATCACTTAAAAGTATGTCCTCACAATAACCTCCACCATGATATTTAAAATGAACCAAAACGAAGACGAGAAACTTTAAACTGCACAATAATTTATTTCACATAAAGAATGATTTTTAACAAAAATGAAACAACAAAATATACGTGGCAATCAGAAGCCATTAACCACATAACCATGTCCTCCTGTAGGACCTGTATTCTCTACATATAATGTTTTAGCTTTCTCAAGCTTATAGCAACGAAAATATAACAATGCAATGGGAATGGAAACGGGATTTGGGATGAGACACAAATATCAATTGCTTTGCGTGTTTATATCCTGCACATTTTATTTATAGCCACAAGGCTATTATGAAACGCCCTTGGTCTCAGTAACACAGTTGTCCGGACCAGCTGCAAAGCACCTGTGTCGTCAAAACGGACACCTGTTCGTTCAACCCTACCATAAGCGTGCTACCTCAGAGCTCGGCTCTCTCTTTTCAAATACGTAAATGTTCACATCTCAACTGAAATATTATCACGCAAATGTCTTACATGCTTCATTCAAACACCATTGGATTCCTCCAACAATCCCAAATCATGAATATTTATTCAAACCACTTGCTTAACTTGCATTGTTTAGAGTATAAAAAAACTCTAAATGTTAATAACTTAAGTTCATTAATTATTTATAACAATAACAAATTGTTTATAACAATGTCAAATGACCATTGAAAATTTAATACACGCTTCTATTAATCACTATCATTTTAAATTATTTAACAAAGATATTTACAAAATTATTTTACAATATTAAATTGTTTATATTATTTATACAAGGAATACATTGAACCACACGTCTATCCGGTTGATAATTACTCAAATCGTGTTGATATAATCGACCAATGAAGGTTAGTTATATTAAACTGTCAAATTCAGGTTTAATAATGTTTAATAATAATTATTAATATTTGTGACTGTAACCTCCATTCAAAATCTTTATCTCAAATTATTTAACACTCTTGTTAATTTTAACAGTATCTTCATATGAATAATCTTTCAAAGAACAACATTTAGTGGGAAACTACTTCGCTCAAGACGCACAAAAAAGGCTCAACAATTGGCCCAAAATTCATCATTTATCTTCATATATATGGCATAAAAATCTTCCAACTACACACAAAAACCTCCACTATTAATTCTTCAACTTCATTAATTATGTGGGAACCTCCTTCATTATTCAAGGGCATTATTCAACAGCGACTTTTACACGTCCACTGAACTAAAGATTATACATCCATTGTTCCTCTTTAAAAATTCTTATATTCATCAATTGTAATAATGACTGTTATCATTTAACCTTCGTGGGTTTCATTCATGAATCGATATGAAGTAAAAATTTGCCAATCACAAATAAATTTAATAGCAAATACGATTAGACACTCCTGTCTGGTCTATCAAAATTGAGATTAACATCTTCAAAGTAACGCAGTATAAAAATACTATCTTCAAACAAAGTTCAACTAAACTGCAAAATAGTCGAATAGAATACAATCAGATTGTGGAATGCAAACATTATTGTTCCAATCTAGAATTGAGAAAAACTCCTATCAAATGTTCATTACTATAGTGTATTCCATAAATTGTAATTAACGTTCATATTTCATAAAATTGTCTATAATGCAATGATAAATGTCTATGTTGCAATCATGTTCATAAGACGACTAGTATTTCAAAGATCGTCGATATCGTAAAAGATTTTAACGCTCTAAAATCTTTTAAATTATTCTTCTTTCTTGAGGATGACAGAAAATTGGTCAAAGTAATTAACTGAATAGAATTACTTTAATAAAATGACACGCTGTCTGAATTCAAATCTGCCATAGCAAATCGTTAACTTTACAGTTAAATAGTGACTACAAAAATATGCAAATTACTGAAAGAATCTAATATCATCAGTCTCAACTGATCCAAAATTATTTAAGTATGCCAATGACATAGCAATGTCTCAAAAATCGAAGAAAAAGGCATAAATCATCGAAGTGTACTGAGTACAAAAATATCAATCAATAAAATGGGGCAAAAGGTAGGACAGAAAATATGGGAAAAATGTTTGCTCAAATATCGCTACAATACTCAAATAATACAAGAAACGTTCACGACTACCTTATCTGCCGATTGAAGTTCCAGAGGAAAATTCCCCAAAGAAGACTGCTGGTGGATCCATTTCACAGATTTAAAGATGAGCTCCATCCTCGAAATAGGAATCAGCGTCCTCGGAGAATCGAACTGCTTCCTCCTCCGAAATGGCACTGCTCCGTGGATACGAGAAACATCCTTCCGGCAAAATTCTTCATTGTGCGCCGGGATAACCCTGGCCTCTCTTGAAAGTTCTCTGAAGTTCTTGCAGGAATTCGTCATGAAGTTTAATGTAGTTATTTCCGCAGAAATATTCATAGTTGTGGAGTATGAAAATATTTCCACTGTTATCTGGTATAATTCAGCGATGGATTAACGATGCATGAGTGTAGTTGGATGTTCACTACATGCTCGCTTTTGTAGAAAGACGATTAACGAAGTTCCATGCTGTTACTTTACTCCAATAATATATGTCCCAATTGCATCAAAGCCTTAGCCTTGCATCTCAACTACTATTATAATCATCAAAAGCACTGCAATATTATAATGTTCCATAGTCGAATGTATCGTTGTAATACCAAACTGTTGCACTCCACGTGTCAGCCGTAGTGTAATAATGTGGAATATAAAAGTGTTTCTCCTGTGGCGAGAAAACCACTTTTGTTGGCAGCCTAAAAGTTCCAATATCTTTCGAAGTATCACTGTGAAATCGTTCAAATCTTGTATACACCTCAATGTTATACTGCCTAACAGAATTATCATAAAGGCTGAAGTTAGCGCTTGATATCTTGACTGGTGGAAACGTTAATGTGCGCGTTTCAACTTCACCTAGTTTCGAGCAGCGTGAAATGGAACTGCTCCGAGTTCGTTTGATGCGCCAGGCTTTCACCTCACGCTAAAGACAACTTACTTCACTGAATCACTTGGAAATAACTCTATATCACCAGAAATATATATGCGATCACAAGTATGAGATCTGAGCGTATGAGATCTGAGTATGAGAGCTCCTCTCTCCTGTGCACGACCTTTTATCAACTTCTTAAGGGGCGTATCCATCCCTACCATAGCCTGTTGCTGCGTCATTGCTGGAAGTTTTAACTTTGGCTATACTTGACGGATTTTCAAAATTCAAAAACTCAAAATTAATTTCTTCAAAATTCCAAATCAATGCCATAACTGAAAATAGATTTCCACAAATCTGCATGCCAAAAGTAATCGAATATCGTAGTTTCAGCAATCTCCGTCTTCCTTCCAAACTATCGTTCATTGGTTCGCGTCTCTCCTCCAATAGCGTAGCTTCTTCCTTAGCACAATACCTTGTTTCCTGCGACTGCGTCGTAAATCTCTGAGCTTTCTCGAACAAAATCATGACGTCACCAAGAATCTCAGTTCAATCAGCCTACTGGCATGAATCCTACGTCATCCGTGCCTACGTCATGAATATCCACGTCATAACTATGACATTCATAACTTTACTGATATTTTCTAATACAGCCATCGTGGTCTCAATATAATTCAATTTCCGGGGGCAATACATTGTTAGTAATGTTCATCCAATGATCAGCTACAAGAACAGCTTTATCAGTAGCCTGCAAAATATCTTCTTTAGTGCACGGTGATGGTAAATTCTGGCAAACCAGAAGGCGCTCTTCATCCTGTAGTAGTCCACAATCACAGACCATTTCTCCTTCTGCGTAGGCAAGGTTGGATTTGCATTTCGAAACACTTGTGCGAAGTCGGTTGAGGGTTTTCCAGATGGGATAGCGAAGGTGAAAACCTGCAGAAAGTTCTTCCTTTAGACTCAAGGATGGATTAGGCACTTGTTGTTCCTACAGTTCACGCCTTCGCTTTCCTTGCCGTAACAACAAGGGGTGCAGTTGTTCTTAAAATACTCTTCCTTTACCTGAGTCGAACGGACTGTAATTGATGACCATAAAGGGGGTAACGTGGATCGGTTGTTTGCTTCCAACGTTCAACTTCTGCACCTAATTGTCTTCTTACGTGAGGAGGAGCGATTCCTGCGATAGGATAGAGTACCTCAAGATAAACATGATGGTCTCATTCAGAGCATGCCTCCTCCATATGCGGGGAGGACTACTAATGAGTGATACTGATCAATATCATCATGAGATACATATTTTCAATGTTTTATTTTCAAAAGGGACACTTAGAAGCGAGTTCGCTTTGTTTCTGTACCGTTTCATTGTTATCTAACCACGATTGTTATTGTTTTCAGAAGGACTAATGTTCAGTTTGTTACTAAGTTCGCATATTGGCTTTCACGGACAGTGAATTAAAACTCAGCAATCTTTCTAGGTGTGTGCCGTGTCTTGTGTAGGGCTTCGCTTAGGACACGATGCTGGCTCATCAGTGGGTTCTTGGTGTCCCCGCCCGGAACCCCACAGGAATAGCGAACTGCACGCTACCTCCCATTTTATGAAGCGCTCCTGCGCCTCTTCACTGCCAGAGCTAAAAGCTCAAGCAGTCCTCACCTCCCTATGAAGTCTTCCAAAAGATGGTGCGCAGGTGAGCGTAATAAAAAGGGAGGTAGCGCGCAGTTCGCTACTCCTGTGGGGGCCCGGGCGCGGACACCAAGAGCCCGCTGATGAGCCAGCTAGGTGTCCTAGGTGAAACCCCACACAAGACACGGCACAAACCTAGAAAGATGGCTGAGTGTTAAGATATTGTATAAACCTCCGTGTGTTTACTATAAGAAGTCCTTGTAGTAAAATCTATGCTACTCCAAACTTTTCTTGAACAATGTTTAGGATTCGGTGAATAAGACTTGAATATTGGTCCACTGTCGGAATTCGAACCCGAATGCTACTGTCCGGGTAGGCGCGTTATTCCCACAATCGCAATCCATTGTTAGATGGAAAGACAGACCTGGCGACAGGTACGGGCAAGCGGAGCTGTAGCCCGAGAGTAAAGCCCTGCGGATAAACTCGCAGATATCCGGAACATTTTTCGCCATGCGGATATAGTTTGCATGACTGTGCGGATAGCGGATAAGCTGCGGATAATGTTCAGAGTAAATTTGCGGATAGTTTTTAGAATACAATGCTGATCTGGACTTTTTTTATGATTATTGATTTTACCAAGATCTACGTCTTTCACGTTTCTTGTTATTTCCCTATTTGCATTCGCTTGGATTGTATAAGAATAATAGAGAAGTGAGAAAAAGCCAATACCCTCAAATAGTGTTTACTTTTGCCCCCCCCCCCCCCCCCCCAAAATGTCATTTATACCTGCGCTTGCCTGCGTGGGTAACTTATATCCAACGTTTAAGTAAGTGTCGCCTCCGTAGCGTAGCGGTCAGCATCGTTAGCTGCCGCCCCGGATGTCCTGGGTTCGATTCCCGGCTCTGCCACGAAATTTGAAAAGTGGTATGGGGACTGGAACGGGGTCTACTCAGCCTTGGGTGGTCCAACTGAGTAGAGGGGGTTCGATTCCCACCTCAGCCATCCTCGAAGTGGTTTTCCGTGGTTTCCCACTTCGTCTTCGGGCAAATACCGGGATGGTACCTACTGCAAGGCCATGGCCGCCTCCTTCCCTCTTCCTTGCCTATCCATCCTAACCTTCCAATCCCTCACCTCATGAAGCCCCTGTTCGCTTTGCAGGTGCGGCCACCTGGGCGACGTGCTGATCACACCTCCCCAGTTGTATCCCTCCCGACCAGATGTTCCAAGCTCCAGGACACTTCCCGTAGAGGCGGTAGTGGTGAGTTCCCTCGCTGAGTCCGTGGGAACCACCAACCTGGAGATAAATCGACTAAATAAAAAAATAAAAAAAATAATTGCTGTAATTAGCCACCCGCTGTTTCACTTGTCGTTACTCAGAGGGACAAAACTCAGTCTACATTGTCTTGCGATTGTAATGTCAGCGGATTTGGATAACTAAACGTGCGGATATGGATAAAAGTCGTGCGGTTGCGGAGCAGATGCGCCATGAACCTGAGAGGAATTTGGATCGCGGACGACGAGGATTGATGTGGGGGTTCCCGGTCCGTGTGTAGAGGGCGTGGTGGCACAGCGGTTAAGCTGTATGCCTCTCACCAAGGTGGACCGGGTTCGATTCCCGGTCAATGCATGTGAGATTTTCGAAGTGAAATGCCATGTCCGGTGGTTCGGATTCCACGTAAAACAGGAGGTCCCGTGGCTCATGATCTCGCGATTAACGGTCACGTTACACTACAAGCTTGCTTGGTCCGTGTGTTGTAACATAACCAACTACATTGGTAAGTGACTCACTCACTCATTCGCAACACCTCACTGGTTTAGGCAATTGTTGTTTTAAGGGGCCTAACATCTAGGTTATAGACCTCTAGATTTTTATATGATCGTAATATATGGAAGGGAGTGTTACAAATGGTCTAAAGGTGAAAAGATATCTGAATGCCACAGCACTATTATAGGAAGCGTTACGCCTTCGTCCGGAAGAGATTCTAATGATTCCAAATAAGAGAATGGCGATAGCTAACGGTGCAGCAAAGACGTTGAGCAAGTCCACTGAATTGATTCCCTATTTCGCTCGCGTCGGCAAGTCGTGACGCGATATTCTTGTCCGAACCTAACCTAATGTGAGCGCTGACCTACGCGGAATGCGGCAGCTCTATATTAAGCCGACAGCTGAGTCATAGAGCGCAAGCCAAGATTACATTCCATCGCATAAGATGAGGCGTGAATGTCAACAGGATTATTACGACAGAAATTACTCTATGCAGATGCATAATATTAATCATATCCTGAGTTCTACATAATTATTTTGTTTTCCGAACAGACGTCCAGCGAGAGGCACGTTCCGTTTAAACTATTTGTTATAGAGAATCCTTTCCAAGAAAGAACCAACGGTTTAACCAGGAGGAAGACACCACGGAGCGTGCAGACCACGTCGTGGTGTAGTGGCTAGCGTTCTTGGCTGTCATCCCGGAGTCCAGGCTCAATACCCGGGTCTGCCAGAAAGTTCATTCTGGTCTGAGGGCTGCAACTCAACGCTCGTGAAACAAAACTGAGTAGAGGTAGGCTTCGATTCAGACACATCAGGTATGGTAGAAGTTGGTTTCTGTGGTTTCTCAATTCTACTCCAGGCAAATGACGGGATGGTTACTGAATTCAGGCCACGGCTGCCTCCTTTCCATTCCTCGCCTCAATTACAAATATAGCCTACACTAATACCGAGGCGGCTTCTGTGGCGTAGTTGGTAGCATGCTGAGCTTCTATGCCCAAGATCGTGGGTTCAAACTTGGCCGAAGTCGTCGGAATTTTAAGAGAGTTAAAATCCCCCAGTGTGCCTTCCTTCGGAGGGGAAGTAAAGCTGGTCAGCTCATGTCATAGATTTATGGCATGTAAAAGAACCTTCCACTAACTAAACTTTTGTGAAGCAAAATGTTTAGGTTAGGTTTGATTAATGCTCTTACGTTCCAATGTTCGTCACCAGGCGCTGGTTGCGATGGAATCTAGTAGTAGCCAAGTTAAAAGCTAGGTTTCAAGGACGGTAGCATTTGGTAGAGCAAGTAGGAACTACTTGAAATTATCGTCTGCAGTCCTTACATAAATTTAAAAAAAAACAGATAACACACACTAATACAGTCTTCACAATTAACACCAGTTATCAGACAGATTCTGCATACACCCAACGTACACGAGGCTACATGACCGCGTTGTCGCAGCCCCTAAACTAATGAGCCAACCAACCATCACTAATACAGACACCACGTAAACAAAGGTTAACAGACAAATTATGCACACACCCAAGTACACGTGGTTGAAGTGACCACTATGCCCAAGCCCCTAAATGAAACAACAACAACAACAACAACAACAACAACAACAAAAACAACAGAGCGCTGTAAAGGAACCAGTCTGCTTTGATATCAACAAACGAAAGATTGATTTTTCTGCACAGAGTTATTTTTCCGATGTTGATCGGCACAAAGCTACTGCTCGGGTGAAGGTGAAGGTGAAGTGGCAGGATGGAAGAGGAGGGCCTGTCGAATGTCGACAGTTCGCCGTGTTATCTAGAATTCTTGTCTAGTCCAATACTGCTAAACTAGGGCCGTTGCTTAACCCATTGTGTTGTTGCAAATGAGTGAGTATCAAACGGTTTTTTACTAACCATCGCCTTCTGCTACCATTGCCGTGTGTAGTGGACAACAACCGCTTTAAGGGATTTTTTGTACGAATTTTCCCCAGGGGCTCACATCTAGTTGGGCGTGGGTTGGCGACCACGGGATCCCAGCTGAGTCCCGCATTGCTTCCACTTACTTGTGCCGGGGTCCTCTCAGTCTTCTTTCCTATCGACCACCCTTCTTCAACTCTTGCTCTCTTCCGACCCCGATGGTATTAGGGTATCCCAGGCCTAGGGAGTCTCTTCCTTTCCCGCCCTAATTGGCTGTTGTTTCATCATTCCTGATACCCTCCTTCTGCGAGGGGTCAGCCATCTTTTTCTTTTCATGTTATCTCCTGCCTTCTGCACAAGGCCCTCAAGGAGGCAGGGTGTATGTAGCCCCACCACTTCTGGTGCACCCTGGATAGTGCTACACCCTCAGGGGCTCACGGCAGATGAGTTCAGGTGTTGGGATCCTGGGCTGGGTCCGTATTTTTCCCCCTTTTCCACTGACTTTTTGGGGGTGGGGAGCCCCTCCTCTTTCCCTTTTCTATCTGCCTTTCATGGCTCTCCTTCATTCCAAGTCCCTCAATCCTCATTCTTCGAGGGTTGAGGGCATTTCTTTTCTTCTTATCCGTTATTTGCCATATCCTTTATTTGTTTACCATTTTGTCTTCTAGTAGACTCTGTAAGTCTGTAGTTAGTATTAGTTATAGTTTTTAATCTCATCTCATCTTTCACTATCACTCAAACATCTAGGGGCCGATAACATAGATGTTAGGCCCCTTAAAACAACAATTATCATCATCATCATCTTCATCTTTGTACGAATTGTATGGAACTGCACCTCAAGCCTGCAATACACACTCTATACAGGCAGCCAACGTTTAGAATGAAACATTGGTCTTATAGCGCGTTAGGACAGGGTTGCCACTCCATGAGAGGAGGGAGTATACCGCGTTTTGCGTACTCTTTCCACACATCCAGCGATCGTACAGTGACGAAAACATGAATTAAGTAGCCTAGTGTATAATAATACTAATAGTAACATAAAATGTAAAGCGAAATAAGATTAAATGAACTACAGTATAACTAACTTGTGCTGAATCTCTACTCTACTTCGTATAAAACAAAGTCTCTGATTCTTGGATGTCACGGGTAATCAAGAGAACCACTGGATATCTCGAGGAAGGTTTCTGTTGAAAATAATTTATTTAAGATCGAAGGAGACAAGCAGTAAAGATTTCAGTGAAAAAAATCGGAAATAAACCTGGCGTCCGTGCGCTTTTTATGCTTACGCTGGGCAAACCGTCAAAATAACAATATACTCTGAGTGTCAGAATTGTTCTGCATGACAAGTTCTAAAGAACAGTCCACGAGAGTATATCTCTATCTTCAATACATCGCCCACTATAAGTGTTTTAACGTTTTCATTTCTTCCAACAATCTCGTTTCAATAACTGAGGCGACAGTTTACGAGCTAGCTAGGGGCGAGCCTATTACCCCCAGATACAGCCAGCAGTAAACTGTCGAGTCGTGTTGAGTTATGACTTCACAAATGATTGGTTGTATTTGGAGTTTCCCTGGAAGTGCAACTCGGCTTTTCTTCATTTCGCCTGCGAACTTTTCGTTCCACAAAATACACAATCAAGTTAAGATTGGACGGAAGGGGGATTTGTGTTTCATGCCCCTCGCCATTCTTAAATTACGTCTGACAAGAATTCGTTGCACATTCATCGCCATGATAATATAATTAATAGCCCAGTCTGTGATTTTAACCCATTATACCGAGACATAAAACGGATATAGGTCGTAGTTCATTGACATCGAAAAATAAAGCGATTATTGCGTAATGCATTCGTAACTGTTCCCGGGCGAAGCCGGGGCGGGATGCTAGTGTAACATAAACGAGAGCAATCAAAATAAATTATATAAAGTACAAACAATCTATATATATAAAAATGAATTATTGTTCGTTAGTCTCGCTAAAACTCGAGAACGGCTGGACCGATTTGGCTAATTTTGGTCTTGAATTATTTGTGGAAGTCCAGGGAAGGTTTAAAAGGTGAATAGATATGAAAGTTGTAGCGCACGAGTAGATTCAACAAATGAGTGACGGCACGCGAATCGCTTAAACAAAGTCCCGTATGCGTTCATATACCATTCATCCGATTGCTATGAAACTTTGGTTGTATTATTGTGCACACCCAAGGAAAGGTTTCTGACTTAGTAAATCCTTTTTACAATAGGTAGCGCACGAGTAGATTCAACAAATGAGCGACGACGGCCGAAGCGTTTCAACAAAGTCCTTAATGCGTTCACATACCATTCGTCAGATAGCGATGAATCTTGGGTGAGAGGTTGTGTACACTACAGGCAAGGTGTCTGGCTTGGTAAATCCATGTTATAATAGGTAGCGCACGAGTAAATTCATTAAATGAGCGACGACGAGCGAAGCGTTTCAACTAAGTCCCGTATGCGTTCATATACTATTCGTCTGATAGTGATGAAACTTGGGTGAGATGTTGTGTACACTTCATGGAAGGTTTCTGGCTTAGTAAATCCACTTAACAATAAGTAGCGCACGATTAGATTCAACAAATCAGTGACGACGGGCGAAGCGTATCAACAAAGTCCTGTATGCGTTCACATACCATTCGTCCGAAAGCGATGAAACTAGGGTGAGAGGTTGTGTACACTACCGGCAAGGTGTCTGGCTTAGTAAATCCATGTTATAATAGGTAGCGCACGAGTAAATTCAACAAATGAGCGACGACGAGCGAAGCGTTTCAACTAAGTCCCGTATACGTTCATATTCTATTCGTCTGATAGTGATGAAACTTGGATGAGATGATGTGTGCACTTCATGGATGATTTCTGGCTTAGTAAATCCACTTAACAATAGGTAGCGCACGATTAGATTCTACAAATCAGCGACGACGGGCGTAGCGATTCAACCAAGTCCTGTATGCGTTCACATACCATTCGTCCGATAGCGATGAAACTAGGTTGAGAGGTTCTGTACACTACTAGCAAGGTGTCTGGCTAAGTAAATCCATGTTATAATAGGTAGCGCACGAGTAGATTCAACAAATTAGCGACGATGCGCGAAGCGTTTCAACAAAGTCCCGTTTGCATTCATATACTATTCGTCTGATAGCGATGAAACTTGGGTGAGATGTTATGTACACTTCGGGGAAGGTTTCTGGGTTAGTAAATTCACTTTATAATAGGTACCGCATAAGTAGATTAAACAAACGAGCGACGACGTGTGAAGTGTTTCAACATAGTCCCGTATACGTTCATATACCATTCGTCTGATAGCGACTAAACTTGGGTGAGTTGTTGTGTACACTCCAGGGAAAGTTTCAGGCTTAGTTAATCCATTTTACAATAGGTAGCACTCAAGTTGATTCAACATATGAGTGAAGGCACGCGAAGCGTTTCAACAAAGTCCCGTATGCGTTCATATACCATTTGTCCGAAAGCAATGAAACTTGGGTGAGAAGTTGTGTACATTTCGGGGAAGGTTTCTGGCATAGTATATCCATTTTACAATAGGTATCGCACGAGTAGATTCAGCAAATGAATAACGGCGTGCGTATCGTTTTAAAAAAATCCGTATGCGTTCATATACCATTCATGCGTTTGCAATGAAATTGGAGAAATGTTGTTTCCACTCCCGCAAAGATTTCTGATTTAGTAAATCCATTTTACAATTGGTAGCGCACGATGAGATGCAATTAATGGGCGACAGCGCGTGAATCGTTTCAACCAAGTCCCGTATGCGTTGATATAACATTCATCCGATTATTCTAAAATTTTGGGGAGTTGAGCACAGTCCTGCGAAGGTGTATGAATTAGTAAATCCGTTTTTCAATGGGTGGTGCACAAGTAGATTCAACAAATGAGTGTCGTCGCGCGAATCATTTAAGCAAAAACCCGTATGCGTTCATATGCCATTCATCCGATTGCGATGAAACTTTCATGAGTTGATGTGTACACGCCAAGGAAGGTTTTCACTTAGTAAATCCATTTTACAATAGGTAGCATACGAGTATATTCAACAAATGGGTGACGGCGCTCGAATCGTTTCAACAAAGTCCCGTATGCGTTCATATACCATTCATTTCATTGCGATGAAAATTTGGTGAGTTGTTGAGCACGCTCCCATGATTTTTTTGAGATAGTAAATCAATTTTACAATAGTTTAGAGGTGGTTAACGGAAAAAGAAAAACAATATTGGGAATCCAAAAGCACTTCAACATACAAAGTTACAATGCCAACACTTTCTTTGATGTGTGTAAAATATTTCAAGAATCCGTCATCAAGACGACTCCACTTGTGTGGAAAATAAGCACCACAAGTCAATGCAACATGATATAAGAACGATTTTACTAAAAAAGAGGACACAGTTTATCGTTTCTATTAAAATTATGGATATCTGATTTGTGTAGCTTTTCCATCATAAAAATTGTATGTACGCATTATGTACGTATTTCGAATAGAGGACAAAAGAGACATGCAGTATTTCTACCCGAATATGCTGTTTTTGGACCAATATAATTTTTCGACTGACATGACAACAGTGAATTGGTAGAAAATGATAGCATCATACATATTTCACTTACAGCAGAAAGGCGACAAAAATCACGTTGTTGTCATGTTAAAGAGCCCATTTGAATTCAGTAGACCGTGTTCATAATGGCAAAATTAATCTTGGGATTTTCCGCCAACACAAAGTTCTTCATTTCTCTACTAGAAAGCGCTATAGTGTCAAGGAACATAGATATCTAACCTCCTTGACTTTCATAGCACTCCAAAGAACGACAAATTTCGATATGAAAGCTGCCCTCTGGGTGTCAAATAACAAAGCTTGCACCCGGCACCAGAGGCCATTCGATATTATTATTATTATTATTATTATTATTATTATTATTATTATTATTATTATTATTATTATTATACTTGCAGCAGAAAGATAGAGCAATATCCCCATTTAAACCAGTGCTTCATTCTAAACGTTGGATGCCCTATAGTATACTACACGGGACTAATGACCATGATATCCCTAGCCCTTATAAGAAGTAACTAATATTAGCAAAGATTTCCACTACCACCCTGTGGAGTAGCGCATTCGCGTTAAATCGCTCACCACAACCGTGATGAGGCACTGCAGCAAGTCCGAAGATCGGAGGTTCGAAACCCGGCACTGACAGTGGGTATCCTTAGTGTGGTTTCCCCACACACCCTCCCGGCAAATGCCTGGATAGTACCTTATTTCAAGTCCCGGGGCACCTACGTCATCCTTTACCCTGATAATTACAGTCATGTAATGGAAAAGGAGGAGGAAATTGATGAGGATGCAAAAGAAGATTTAATATTGAGATCAGAATTTGACAGAGCATTGGAAGACTTACGCAGGAACAAAGCACCAGGCATAGATGATATACCGATTGAGTTGCTACGCTGCATAGGAGATGAAGGTCTGATCAGGTTATATCACTTGGTGTGTAGGATTTATGAGACAGGTGAGGTACCTTCTGATTTTAAGAAGAATGTTATCATCCTTATACCGAAGAAAGTGGGAACTGACAGATGTGAGGATTACCGTACAATCAGCGTAATTACTCTTGCTTCAAAGATCCTGTCGAGAATAATTTACAAGAGTATTGAAAGCCAGATAGAGACGGAGTTGGGTGAAGACCAGTTTGGTTTTATGAGAAATGTAGGAACATGGGAAGCTGTACTAAGTCTCAGGCTGATTTTGGAAGGTAGAATAAGGAAAGATAAGAGAACGTTCATGGCATTTGTAGACTTAGAAAAGGCTTTTGATAACGTTGATTGGACTAAATTGTTTGGCATTTTGTAAACGATTGGAATAAAGTACAGGGATAGGAGGGTGATCTACAATCTATACAGAAACCAGACAGTAGTCATTCGAGCTGAAAGACATGAGAGAGAAGCTGGTATTCAGACAGGTGTAAGACAAGGCTGCAACTTATCACCCATACTTTTCAATCTTTACATTGAGCAAGCAATGAAGGAAATTGGAGTAATGTTTAAAGTGGGAGTGAAGATTCAAGGAGAAATAATTTCAACTCTGAGATTTGCCGATGACATAGTAATCTTAACCGACACGCCTGAGGATTGGAACGAGTTTTTGAATGGTATGGACTCCGTCATGAGGAAAGAATTCATGATGAAAATTAATAAATGTAAAACAAAAATACTGGAATGCAGCCGAAATAAATCAGAAACCTCTATGGACATCAAATTGGCAGGTTACAAACTAAATGAAGTAGGAGACTTCTGTTACTTAGGAAGCAAAATAACCAGTGATGGACGAAGCAAAGAGAATATAAAAAGTCCTCTCGGCACGCCGGAAGGAGGAGGTAGATTTCACCGGGCAAACTTGGGGATAGGCGAAAATAGGCAGAAGGATCATAGAAGGATCAGACCTCATTGATTGCGAGAAAGTTTTTTATAATTGGAGCATAATTAACTTTGTTTTTCGTCATTTTATGCATATTTTAAACATTTTATTGTCTTATGGGGACGATAACCTTCTTGTCATTTGGGGTCCATTTTTAGCCTACTTTCGATTTTTGCAAAAAATGAAAGTAGACTTATGAGATCAACACAGGGCGAAAAAAGTGTGTCTGTCTGTGTGTGTGTATGTGTGTGTGTGTGTGTGTGTGTGTGAGTCTGTGTGTGTGTGTGTGTGTGTGTGTGTGTGAGTCTGTGTGTGTGTCTGTGTGTGAGTGTGTGTACTCTGAATGTCTGTCCCCCCTATCAATTCGAACACGGTGAATGCGAATTGAACGAAATTTGGTACAAAGGTAGCACTAGCAAAGGACACCTCAGTGTCATGTTTTATATCGCCGCCATCTTGACGGAAACGCAATGGCGGCCCCACAAATGTTCAAAGCTTAAATCAAATTACGACTAACCTAATCTTCCGATCTCTACCAAATTTTGCAACAACATACCTTTATGGGGGGAGCATCCTTTGACCAAACCAATAGGTCATCAGCGTAATAGTTTGCAGATGGCGGCCATCTTTGTGTGAAAATCGATTCCCCCTATTAATTCGAACACGGTGCAACCGAATGGAACGCAATTTGGTACAGAGGTAGTACTAACAAAAGGCACCTCAGTGTCATGTTTTATATCGCCGCCATCTTGACGGAAACGTAATGGCGGCCACACAAATGTTCAAAGCTTAAATCAAATTACGACTAACCTAATCATTTGATCTCTACCAAATTTTGCAACAACATACCTTTACGGGGGGAGGATCCTTTGACCAAACTATAGATCATCAGCCTAATAGTTTGCGGATGGCGGCCATCTTTGTGTGAAAATCGATTCCCCCTATTAATTCGAACACGGTGCAACCGAATGGAACGAAATTTGGTACAGAGGTAGTACTAACAAAAGGCACCTCAGTGTCATGTTTTATATCGCCGCCATCTTGACGAAAACGTAATGGCGGCCACACAAATGTTCAAAGCTTAGATCAAATTACGATTAACCTAATCATCCGATCTCTACCAAATTTTGCAACAACATACCTTTATGGAGGAAGCATCCTTTGACCAATCTAATAGGTTATTAGCCTAATAGTTTGCGGATGGCGGCCATCTTTATGTCAAAATTGATTCCCCCTATTAATTCGAACACGGTGGAACCGAATGGAACGAAATTTGGTTCAGAGGTAGCACTAGCAAAGGGCACCTCAGTGTCATGTTTTGTATCGCCGCCATCTTGACTGAAACGTAATGGCGGCCACACGAATGTTCAAAGCTTAAATCAAATTATGACTAACCTAATCATTTGATCTCTACCAAATTTTTCAACAACATACCTTTACGGGGGGAGGATCCTTTGACCAAACTAATAGATCATCAGCCTAATAGTTTGCGGATGGCGGCCATCTTTGTGTGAAAATCGATTCCCCCTATTAATTCGAACACGGTGCAACCGAATGGAACGAAATTTGGTACAGAGGTAGTACTAACAAAAGGCACCTCAGTGTCATGTTTTATATCGCCGCCATCTTGACGGAAACGTAATGGCGGCCACACAAATGTTCAAAGCTTAAATCAAATCACGATTAACCTAATCATCCGATCTCTACCAAACGTTGCAACAACATACCCTTATAAAGGAAGCATCCTTTGACCAAACGAATAGATCATCAGCCTAATAGTTTGCGGATGGTGGCCACCTTTATGTCAAAATTTATTCCCCCTATTAATTCGAACACGGTGGAACCGAATGGAACGAAATTTGGTTCAGAGGTAGCACTAGCAAAGGGCACCTCAGTGTCATGTTTTGTATCACCGCCGTATTGACAGAAACGTAAAGGCGGCCACACAAATGTTCAAGGCTTAAGTTAAATTACGACTAACATAACCATCCGATCTCTACCAAACTTTGCAACAACATACTTTTATGGAGGGAGCATCCTTTGACAAATCTAATAGGTCATTAGCCTAATAGTTTGCGGTATCGGCCATCTTTGTGTCAAAATCGATTACCCCTATTAATTCGAACACGGTGAAACCGAATGGAATGAAATTTGGTACAGAGGTAGCACTAGCAAAGGGCACCTCAGTGACATGTTTTATATCTCCGCCATCTTGACGGAAACGTAATGGCGGCCACACAAATGTTCAAAGCTTAAATAAAATACGACTAAGCTAATCATCCGATCTCTACCAAATTTTGCAACAACATACCTTTATGGAGGAAGCATCCTTTGACCAATCTAATAGGTTATTAGCCTAATAGTTTGCGGATGGCGGCCATCTTTATGTCAAAATTGATTCCCCCTATTAATTCGAACACGGTGGAACCGAATGGAACGAAATTTGGTTCAGAGGTAGCACTAGCAAAGGGCACCTCAGTGTCATGTTTTGTATCGCCGCCATCTTGACTGAAACGTAATGGCGGCCACACAAATGTTCAAAGCTTAAATCAAATTATGACTAACCTAATCATTTGATCTCTACCAAATTTTTCAACAACATACCTTTACGGGGGGAGGATCCTTTGACCAAACTAATAGATCATCAGCCTAATAGTTTGCGGATGGCGGCCATCTTTGTGTGAAAATCGATTCCCCCTATTAATTCGAACACGGTGCAACCGAATGGAACGAAATTTGGTACAGAGGTAGTACTAACAAAAGGCACCTCAGTGTCATGTTTTATATCGCCGCCATCTTGACGGAAACGTAATGGCGGCCACACAAATGTTCAAAGCTTAAATCAAATCACGATTAACCTAATCATCCGATCTCTACCAAACGTTGCAACAACATATCCTTATAAAGGAAGCATCCTTTGACCAAACGAATAGATCATCAGCCTAATAGTTTGCGGATGGTGGCCACCTTTATGTCAAAATTGATTCCCCCTATTAATTCGAACACGGTGGAACCGAATGGAACGAAATTTGGTTCAGAGGTAGCACTAGCAAAGGGCACCTCAGTGTCATGTTTTGTATCACCGCCGTATTGACAGAAACGTAAAGGCGGCCACACAAATGTTCAAGGCTTAAGTTAAATTACGACTAACATAACCATCCGTTCTCTACCAAACTTTGCAACAACATACTTTTATGGAGGGAGCATCCTTTGACCAATCTATTAGGTTATTAGCTTAATAGTTTGCGGATGGCGGCCATCTTTATGTCAAAATTGATTCCCCCTATTAATTCGAACACGGTGGAACCGAATGGAACGACATTTGGTACAGAGGTAGCACTAGCAAAGGGCACCTCAGTGTCATGTCTTATATCGCCGCCATCTTGGCTGAAACGTAATGGCAGCCACACGAATGTTCAATGCTTAAATCAAATTACGATTAACCTAATCATTTGATCTCTACCAAATTCTGCAACTACATACCTTTATGGAGGGAGCATCTTTTGACCAATCTAATAGGTCATTCGCCTAACAGTTTGAGGATGGCGGCCATCTTTATGCCAAAATTGATTCCGCCTATTAATTCGAACACGGTGGAACCGAATGGAACGAAATTTGGTACAGAGGTAGCACCAGCATAGGGCACCTCAGTGTCATGTTTTATATCGCCGCCATCTTGACTGAAAAGTAATGGCGGCCACACGAATGTTCAAAGCTTAAATCAAATTACGATTAACCCAATCATCCGATCTCTACCAAATTTTGCAACTACATACTTTTATGGAGGGAGCATCCTTTGACCAATCTAATAGGTCATTCGCCTAATAGTTTGCGGATGGCGGCCATCTTTGTGTCAGAATCAATTCCCCCTATTAATTCGAACACGGTGAAACCTAATGGAACGAAATTTGGTACAGAGATAGCACTAGCAAAGGGCATCTCAGTGTCATGATTAATATCACCGCCATATTGACAAAAACGTAATGACGGCCACACAAATGTTTAAAGCTTAAATCAAATTAGGACTAACATAACCATCCGATCTCTACCAAACTTTGCAACAACATACCTTTATGGAGGGAGCATCCTTTGACCAATCTAATAGGTCATTAGCCTAATAGTTTGGGGATGGCGGCCATCTTTTTGTCAAAATTGATTCCCCCTATTAATTCGAACACGGTAGAACCGAATGAACGAAATTTGGTACAGAGGTTGCACTAGCAAAGGGCACCTCATATTCATGTTTAATATCCCTATAGCACGTTGTATTTCAAAAAGCTACTACAACCAACATTCAATCATACTCCTTGAAAAGGACAAAGAGTTATAACAATACCCATGCATTTAGGAGAAAGTAGGCTATATGTTCTTTACTGAACATCTTGTTATACTTGTGGTCACACTGTCCTTATGCAAGGTTTCGACACTGATGTGTAACTATGTAACTGTCTGTTACTTCTTCACCCAAAATTATATCTCCCGCAGAGAGTTTGGTTGGTTCCTCGGTTTAGGGGCTGCGACAACGCGGTCATGTAACCCCGTGTACTTTGGGTGAGTGTAGAATCTGTCTGATAAACGGTGTGAATTGTGATGGCTGTATTAGTCTGTAATTCAGGTAAGGATTGCAGATGGTCAATTTCAAGCAGTAGTTCCTAATGTTGCTACCAGATACTACCGTCAACGACACCTAGCTGTGAACTTGGCTACTAGATGCCACCGCAACCAGTAACTCGCAACGAACGTTGGAACTTCCCCTCCAAAGGAAAGCATACTGAGGGATGTTTAGCGCTCTTAGAAAATCCGACGACTTCGGCCGGCTTTGAAACCACGACTTTGGGCATAGAAGTTCAGCATGCTACCAGTTACGTCACCGAAGCCGCTTCACACTTAGTCAGATGGAAATCTGAGTCTGATCTCGTGCAAGTGCGTTGTCATGGCAACGTCTGATGGCTCATCCCTCATCAATTTAGTAGTGTTGCCATGGCAACCTCTGATAGCTCTTGGCAGTTCCTTATAATTCCGAAATCATTTTTCTCATCCCTTGGCGTAATGGTGGGTCATATCAAAAATTCTTTCAGACAAAAGTTTTAGGTAACTATTAGGGGAATATTGTCCATTTTGTACGGTTTTGATATTGTGCCTATTCAGAGAGATATGATTAATGTTTCCCGAAAAACCCACTTTTTCCCACCCTTTTGGTCAATGGTTGGTGCTATAATAAAACTCTTCAAACATAAATGTTTGGGCTTTATCCGACACATAGTATGAACTTTGAACGGATTTGATATTTCACATATTAAGAGAGTTATAGCAATATTTCACTTCTTCGAAAAAAGCCCCCCATTTTCACCCTTCGACCGATTTAGCCCAGTAACGAACTCGACCGAGATTTTATAGGTATACATGTCTGTTAGGTAGTCAGCCCGAAGGCTGGTTGGATCCTCAAAAAGCACCGCCGTTACGTTATGTGAGTAGATACCCACAAAAACCCAAGGCAGCGCTATATTGAGGCGTTCTAGGCAAGAAGAGGAGTGAGGTAGTTTGCCATTGCTTTCCTCACTGAGTCAGAACAGTAGTCCTAACCCTATGAGTAGAACCTTTCACAGCATTCACAGGCACTGACTGTGCCCTGAATGCCATTACTAAGCACCACCCATACCTCAGTAGCTTCCATATAATCACAGCCATGAATAAGACTGAGTCATCGGTGAAAAGCCACCTTTTACTCTAGCCTGTGCCAACTGACAAATGCAAATGTACTGTATTCATCAAGAGATGGCAAACAGGCCATAGGTATACATATTCGGTAGAAAATTCAAAGTGATTGGTGCAAAATTACGGCAGTTATCGTGTCCACAAGAAACTGATATACATATATACATATATATACAGGGTGTATCTTAATTATACCGACAAAACAAGATGTTCAGTAAAGAACATATAGCCTACTTTCTCCTAAATGTATGAGTATAGTTATAACTCGTTGTTATTATCGAAGAGTATAATAGAACTATTCTTTGTTGAAGACCTTAGAAACGATTTACCTCTACCAAACGCCACGACCTAGATAAAAACTGCTACCATCATTGAAGAAAGAAAGAAAGATAAGAAGTATATCAAGAATGTTATGGATCTGGAGACATAATCGACCGGACTGGCGGCGTGGCTCAGCGGTAACGTTCTCGCTTGCTGGGCCCTAGGTTGCAGGTTCGTATCCTGGCGCAGTCAGCTGGCATTTGAGGGTGCACAAATGCGAGGGAGCCGTGTCAGTACATTTACTGGCACGTTAAAGATCCCCTTCGGGCCAAAATTCCGGCACCCCGGTGTCTCTAAAAGCAGCAGTAGTTAAAAGGGATGTAAAACCAATAACATTATTATTATTATTATTACGACCTGCCGTGGGCAACATCCAACTTTGAGTTGAGGCATGTCTTTACACGTCTGGTTGTGCATGGCTTTCACAACCCTAATTGAATTAACAAATCTTTCCATGACCCTACAGAGACGTGTGTATACAAACTATGTGGATATTTTCGATAATATAATCCTAACAGAGCGAGTGCATTCTAGCGGCCAGAATAAGAAACTTTTCAATAAAATCTGGAAGTTACCTTTTTGGCAGCTAGATGTCTCGAGTAAATCTGCTGGCGAATTATGTTTTAATTAAATATATATTTTACACCATAATGTGGACAATATAACGCTTAATAACATTTTCAAGTAACGCAAAATAGGCTGTTACAAACCCTTTAAAATAAAAAGTTAAAATGTATCGTAGTATCAACTTGTCATTCTTCAAATTCGATGCGCATAGAATGATAATGGTATAGTAATCAATGGATCCCCACGTAGACTAGTCGGGACATCTAGTGGTGAAATATCGAACAATATAATCCTAACAGAGCGAGTGCATTCTAGCGGCCAGAAGAAGAAACTTTTCAATAAAATCTGGAAGTTACCTTTTTGGCAGCTAGATGTCTCGAGTAAATCTGCTGGCGAATTATGTTTTAATTAAATATATATTTTACACCATAATTTGCACAATATAACGCTTAATTTTAAAACATCTGAGTCATTACAAAACAATAAACATATAACATTTCAAGCAAAAAACCTAGCTCTGATCGGGTTTGAACCATAGGAATCTGAGCGACAGGCTATCACTCTACCACTGAGCTAATTGTGTCAACGAATATCGTCCTATTTAAAATGACTTACATAGAACTTGTTAGCAAATAATGATTTATACTAAACGATTTCATCACTGGAGTATATTATTTATATATAAAGCATTTCATACAAAGTTTATTTATTTTTTATCAGTACGCTATATTGCATTCAATACTCAAATTAGTGAAATATAAGTCAGGCACAAGATATCCGCTGCCATCTTGTCTTATTAATGAATCAGCTGAGCTTTTTAAAATCACGTCTGCACTATAGTATTACAAAATAAACTTTTAATTTCGTACGTGCCTCTTCCTTTAGAACAGTTAAAACGATTCTCGGCTCGATAATCGGAACTGGTGGGTCCCATGATATGGATTATAAAGTTTGCATAATTCGCACGGCCGCCATCCTGAAATGGTATGGCGGACGACCTTGTAGTTTGGTCACAAGACGCATCCTATACGAAGGTATGTTGTTACCAAATTTGGTAGAGATTGGATGATTTGGTTAGTCGTTATTTGATTTTACGTTTTGAACGTTTGAGTGGCCGCCATTCAGTTTTAGTAAAGATGGCGGCGATATAAAACATGACACTGAGGTGTCCTTTGCTAGTGCTACCTTTGTACCAAATTTCGTTCAATTCGCATTCACCGTGTTCGAATTGATAGGGGGGGACAGACATTCAGAGTACACACACTCACACACACACACACACAGACTCACACACACACATACACACACACAGACTCACACACACACATACACACACACAGACAGACACACTTTTTTCGCCCTGTGTTGATCTCATAAGTCTACTTTCATTTTTTGCAAAAATCGAAAGTAGGCTAAAAATCAGGGACGCTCTGCGTGTTATGTAAATGATGATGCCGCAATCGGATTGGCGGATAAAAATTTTCCCTCCGAGGAAATGAGGTTACTTTGTAACTTCCGTGCGCGCGATTCAAATCTACGAACCCGCCGTATTTGATGAGCCAGGCAGCAAGCCACTGGCCACTGCTTTCAGGCAAGGGAAGGGAGTGTGATAGAAGGAGACAGAGATATGCTGGCAGGCATGCGGCAAGCCGAGGCGATCGAGGAAACTTTGCGCATGCCCGCCAGCATATCTCTGTCTCCTTCTATCACACTCCCTTCCCTTGCCTGAAGCACAGCAGTGGCCAGCGGCTTGCTGCCTGGCTCAGCAAATACGGCAAGTTCGTAGATTTGAATCGCGCGCCCGAAGTAACAAAGTAACCTCATTTTCTCGGAGGGAAAAATTTTCTCCGCCAATCCGATTGCGGCATCGTCTTTTACATAACACGCAGGGCGTCCCTGATTTTAATGTCGGTATAATTAAGATACACCCTGTATATACATACATAAATTATATATAAACTTTTGAACTGACGGTGGTTTTGGGGTCTGGGGGATGTGAAACGCGAAGATATGTCGAAATTTTCCGGAAGTCGAAACATGGTACCCATTGCAATAGTTAGCTTTCTAATGAAATCTACCTAAAAGTAGGTTATTGTCATTATAGGCTTGTTGCTTAATGTACTATTGTTTCTACACTCGTATAGAACACGCCTTTATTGGTAATTATTATTGTCATTATAGGCTTGTTGCTTAATGTACTATTGTTTCTACAGTCGTATAGGACTCGCCTTTATTGGTAATTATTATTGCCATTATAGGCTTGTTGCTTTTAATGTACTATTGTTCCTACAGTCGTATAGAACTCGCCTTTATTGGTATTTAAGACACTAGTATGGAAATTACGCTCGTTTTATAAATATACTCGTGTCTGAATTATTATTGCCATTATAGGGTTGTTGCATAATGTACTATTGTTTCTACAGTATAACAAGTAACTTACTTGCTTGTGACTCGAATATACAGTATATACTGTACTGAGATCATAATATGTCTGCAGATCATCTTTAAAGCAGTAAGCCTTACGTTGCGAACGATCAATATAAGGCTGTTACTACCAATCAAATGCTTCCTCCCCTATTTCCCCTACTCCTGAACCTCTCAGCCTTCTCCGTTCCATTTCCTCTTCAGAGCTTAACCTGTAAAACTCGATTGAATTGCCTCAATGACGGGCGTTTCTATATTGGGAACGATATGAACACGCTTATCAAAGGGAATAAAGAGGTCTCTATTCCAGATGGAATGAAATTTCGCTGTTAAAGGAATAATAATAGAAATGCTATTGTTTCAATCTCAATTATTATTAAATGCTAGATTCTGATTATTTTACCGTGAATGTAATCCATTAATAAGTAGAGCACGGAACCTGCGATTACGTTATTTGCAATAACATCCACTCCAGAGTCTTCTACAATTTCAATGAACCCTTATTACGAGGAACGTTCCGAATATAAGTCTCGTCATTTTATTTCATAGTGAAGTTGTACAATGAGGGCGCTCCCTACTGAACGGAGCTTTCCAAGGGCCGTGCCACGGACAGGTCGCGTCACCGTCACTTTTATAGCATGTGCCGATTACAACAGCGGTCTGTGAAGCCCTGGATGTTGTCATAGCATTAATTACATAATTTATGCAGCTGTCAAGACCTTAGTTGTGATCATTAAGACTTGCCACGTATCCCGTGATCATGGTTAGGTATAGTAAAACAAAACAAAAATATTTTCCTTGTGGAAACGTATCTACTCAAGAGGAAGCAAAGCAAAGTCAACTCCGTACAGGCCATGTAGGCCCTGGGAGTAGTGGAAGGTAGTGGTTGGTTGGTTCCTCAGTTTAGGGGCTCCGACAACGCGGTCTTGTAGCCCCGTGTACTTTGGGTGTGTGTAGAATGTATCTGATAGCCGGTGTTAATTGTGTTGGCTGTATTAGTGTGTGCTTCTGTTTTTTAATTCAAGTAAGCACTGCAAATTTGAATTTTTCAAATATTTCCTCCTTTTGCCGCCAAACGCCACCGTCAACGACTACTAGGCCTAATTCAGAACTTAGCTACTAGACACCACCACAGTCGGCTCTTGGCAACGAACGTAGGATCCTAAGAGCGTTGTTTACATTCTTAACCTATAAAATTTAGCTTCACACAGGTGTAATTAGTGGAAGGTTCTTTAACATGCCATAAATCTATGACATGGGACCGCCGGCTTTACTTCGCCTCTGAAGAAAGGCATACTGAGGGATTTTAACGCTCTTAAAAAATGTGACGGCTTCGGCCGGGTTTGAACCCGCTATCTTGGGCATAGAAGCTCAGCATGCTACCGACTACGCCACCGAAGCTGCTTGAAGGTAGAGGCTTCCACTTTTTGTAACATCAGCACTAGATGGGATGGAGTTGTCAGCTCCACGCCTGGCCGTCTTTGCTCCCAGGAATTGCCCTGGTACTCATTTCTGGTGTAGGCTGAGTGAACCCCAACCTATTTGCGTTTCCGAAAGTGGTAGTTTTGTTTTTAAAATCAACTACCTGGGTGGGGATCGAACCGACTCCCTTTCTGTTAGAAGCTCAACGTCTCTACCGACTGCACCACGCAGTCCCCTTCTCAAGAAGAAGTTTGCGTAAATTTGTTCGTAAGTTTCAGTGCCATGCGATTTTATCATTTCAAATGATCTTGTCAACTTCGTCGTTATGCTTGGGTCTAACGTTATGCGTTACGGTTACGGCGTGTATGACGTCATGCAGCAGAGTACACCTCCCGCTCACCGTTCCCCACGCGGGAAGCGAGTGCGTGACGTCATGCAGCAGAGTGCACCTCCCGCTCCCCGTTCTCCGCGCGGGAAGCCAACGTGCTAGCTGCGTGTTACTGAATGACTTGCAACTTGTTGATCATGAAGCGTTCACTTGATTCTTGCTATCTCTGTACTTGCAGGTTCGTTCGTTAAACTTGCTTACTTGCAGTTTACAATTTGTGCAGGGTAGTAAAGTGTGTCAATAATGGAGTCTGTGGATGATTCGTTAAACTTGCTTACTTGCAGTTTACAATTTGTGCAGGGTAGTAAAGTGTGTTAATAATGGAGTCTGTGGATCGTTAGTTAAACTTGCATACGTACAGTTTACGTAAAGTGTGTTAATAATTAAGTCTATAGTGCTATTATATCTACTAAAGCTAAATCTCGTACTGTAATGGAGTCTGTTGAAAGAGTCCTGGAGAGAAGCCCTCCTAAGCCCTCCTGAGCCTTTCTAACATAGCATTTGTAACATACGTCATTTGAAATGATATAAAGTCTAGTCTCTCAGACTGACTGTATATTTTTACTTGTGGGGAAACCTCAAACAAAAGGTATACAGAAACAATCCGCGTACTCTGGAGGCTCTCGAGAACGAAATAACTGTGAGGATGAATTACTGCGAGTGTAAAGTGTGTCTAGAAATTGAAGGACAACATTTCAGCTAATACTCTGACATTCATGTAAGTAATGATGATTATTAGATACGTTAGAAAGTGTAAATGTGTTAAACTAGTTGGGCGCTACGCTGCTGCTAGCGCCAATGCCTTGCTCGTCACGCTACTACACACAGTGCCCCGGCCGCCAAACGACCTACGTGAGGCGCCGTTCTATAGGTAAAGCCCTGCGTGGATGCTGATATCCGCGGATAAAACCCGCGGATACCCGCAAAAATTTTAGCCATGTGGATAGAGTTTGCATCGCTATGCGGATAGCGGATAATCTGCGGATAATGTGTAGATTAAATTTGCGGATAATTTTTAGAATACTGTACAATGTTCAACTGGATTTTTTGCCTAATTTCGATTTTTGCAAAAAATGAAAGTAGACTTATGAGATCAATACAGGGCGAAAAAAAAGTGTGTCTGTCTGTGTGTGTGTATGTGTGTGTGTGAGTCTGTGTGTGTGTGTGTGTGTGTGTGTGTGTGTGTGTGTGTGTGTGTGTGTGTGTGTGTGTGTGTGTGAGTGTGAGTACTCTGAATGTCTGTCCCCCCTATCAATTCGAACACGATGAGCGCAAATTGAACGAAATTTGGTACAAAGGTAGCACTAGCAAAGGACACCACAGTGTCATGTTTTATATCGCCGCCATCTTGACGGAAACGTAATGGCGGCCACACAAATGTTCAAAGCTTAAATCAAATTACGACTAACCTAATCATCCGATCTCTACCAAATTTTGCAACAACATACCTTTATGGGGGCAGCATCCTTTGACCAAACTAATAGGTCATCAGCCTAATAGTTTGCGGATGGCGGCCATCTTTGTGTGAAAATCGATTGCCCCTATTAATTCGAACACGGTGAAACCGAATGGAACGAAATTTGGTACAGAGGTAGTACTAGAAAAGGAGGACCCCAGTGTCATGTTTTATATCGCCGCCATCTTGACGGAACCGTAATGGCGGCCACACAAATGTTCAAAGCTTAAATCAAATTACGACTAACCTAATCATCCGATCTCTACCAAATTTTGCAACAACGTACCTTTATGGAGGGAGCATCCTTTGACAAATCTAATAGGTCATTAGCCTAATAGTTTGCGGATGGCGGCCATCTTTGTGTCAAAATTGATTACCCCTATTAATTCGAACACGGTGAAACCGAATGGAATGAAATTTGGTACAGAGGTAGCACTAGCAAAGGGCACCCCAGTGCCATGTTTTATACCGCCGCCATCTTGACGGAAACGTAATGGCGGCCACCCAAATGTTCAAAGCTTAAATCAAATTACGACGAACCTAATCATCCGATCTCTACCAAATTTTGCAACAACATACCTTTATGGGGGCAGCATCCTTTGACCAAACTAATAGGTCATCAGCCTAATAGTTTGCGGATGGCGGCCATCTTTGTGTGAAAATCGATTGCCCCTATTAATTCGAACACGGTGAAACCGAATGGAACGAAATTTGGTACAGAGGTACTACTAGCAAAGGGCACCCCAGTGTCATGTTTTATATCGCCGCCATCTCCACGGAAACGTAATGGCGGCCACACAAATGTTCAAAGCTTAAATCAAATTACGACTAACCTAATCATCCGATCTCTACCAAATTTTGCAACAACATACCTTTATGGAGGGAGCATCCTTTGACAAATCTAATAGGTCATTAGCCTAATAGTTTGCGGTATCGGCCATCTTTGTGTCAAAATGGATTACCCCTATTAATTCGGACACGGTGAAACCGAATGGAATGAAATTTGGTACAGAGGTAGCACTAGCAAAGGGCACCTCAGTGACATGTTTTATATCTCCGCCATCTTTACGGAAACGTAATGGCGGCCACACAAATGTTCAAAGCTTAAATAAAATACGACTAAGCTAATCATCCGATCTCTACCAAATTTTGCAACAACATACCTTTATGGAGGAAGCATCCTTTGACAAATCTAATGGGTCATTAACCTAATAGTTTGCGTATGGCGGCCATCTTTGTGTCAAAATCGATTACCCCTATTAATTCGAACACGGTGAAACCAAATGGAATAAAATTTGGTACAGAGGTAGCAATAGCAAAGGGCACCTCAGTGTCATGTTTTATATCGCCGCCATCTTGACGGGAACGTAATGGCGGCCACACAAATGTTCAAAGCTTAAATCAAATTACGACTAACCTAATCATCCGATCTCTACCAAATTTTGCAACAACATACCTTTATGGAGGGAACATCCTTTGACAAATCTAATAGGTCATTAGCCTAATAGTTTGCGGATGGCGGCCATCTTTGTGTCAAAATCGATTACCCCTATTAATTCGAACACGGTGAAACCGAATGGAATGAAATTTGGTACAGAGGTAGCACTAGCAAACGGCACCCCAGTGCCATGTTTTATACCGCCGCCGTCTTGACGGAAACGTAATGGCGGCCACCCAAATGTTCAAAGCTTAAATCAAATTACGACGAACCTAATCATCCGATCTCTACCAAATTTTGCAACAACATACCTTTATGGGGGCAGCATCCTTTGACCAAACTAATAGGTCATCAGCCTAATAGTTTGCGGATGGCGGCCATCTTTGTGTGAAAATCGATTGCCCTTATTAATTCGAACACGGTGAAACCGAATGGAACGAAATTTGGTACAGAGGTAGTACTAGCAAAGGGCACCCCATTGTCATATTTTATATCGCCGCCATCTCCACGGAAACGTAATGGCGGCCACACAAATGTTCAAAGCTTAAATCAAATTACGACTAACCTAATCATCCGATCTCTACCAAATTTTGCAACAACATACCTTTATGGAGGAAGCATCCTTTGACAAATCTAATAGGTCATTAACCTAATAGTTTGCGGATGGCGGCCATCTTTGTGTTAAAATCGATTACCCCTATTAATTCGAACACGGTGAAACCAAATGGAATGAAATTTGGTACAGAGGTAGCAATAGCAAAGGGCACCTCAGTGTCATGTTTTATATCGCCGCCATCTTGACGGGAACGTAATGGCGGCCACACAAATATTCAAAGCTTAAATCAAATTACGATTAACCTAATCATTCGATCTCTACCAAATTTTGCAACAACATACCTTTATGGAGGGAACATCCTTTGACAAATCTAATAGGTCATTAGCCTAATAGTTTGCGGATGTCGGCCATCTTTGTGTCAAAATCGATTACCCCTATTAATTCGAACACGGTGAAACCGAATGGAATGAAATTTGGTACAGAGGTAGCACTAGCAAAGGGCACCTCAGTGACATGTTTTATATCTCCGCCATCTTGACGGAAACGTAATGGCGGCCACACAAATGTTCAAAGCTTAAATAAAATACGACTAAGCTAATCATCCGATCTCTACCAAATTTTGCATCAACATACCATTATGGAGGGAGCATCCTTTGACCAAACTAATAGGTCATTAGCCTAATATTTTGCGGATGGCGGCCATCTTTGTGTGAAAATCGATTCCCCCTATTAATTCGAACACGGTGACACCGAATGGAACAAAATTTGGTACAGAGGTAGCACTAGAAAAGGCCACCTCAGTGTCATGTTTTATATCACCGCCATCTTGACGGAAACGTAATCGCGGCCACCCAAATGTTAAAGGCTAAAATGTAATTACGACCAACCTAATAATCTAGTCTCTACCAAATTTTTCAACAACAAATCTTTGTGTGGGAGGCATATTCTGACCAAACTGCTAGATCATCAGCCAAATAGTTTGCAGATGGTGGCCAAGTATTTGTGCAAATCGATTCCCCCTATCAATTCAAATACGGTGAAACCAAATTGAACGAAATTTTGTACAGAGGTAGCACTAGCAAAAGGCATCTCAGTGTCATGTTTTATATCGCCGCCATCTTGACGGAAACGGAATGATGGCCACCCAAATGTTAAAAGCTTAAATCAAATTTCGACCATCCTAATAATTTGATCTCTACCGGATTTTGCAACAACATGCCTTTTTGTGGAAAGCATCTTATGACTGACTACAAGGTCATCAGCCCAATAGTTTGCAAATAGCGGCCATGTATGTGTGCAAATCCATTCCCCAGATCAATTCAAACACGGTGAAACCGAATTGAATGAATTTTTTTACAGAGGTAGCACTAGCAAAGAGCGCCTCATATTCATGTTTAATATCCCTATAGCACGTTATATTTCAACAAGCTACTACAACCAACATTCAATTATACTCCTTGAAAAGGACAAAGAGTTATAACAATACCCATGTATTTAGGAGAAATTAGGCTATATGTTCTTTACTTAACATCTTGATTGAAAATAATTTGTGATTTTGCAAAGATCTGCGACATTCAACTTTCTTGTTATTTCCCTATTTGCTTTCGCTTGGATTATGGAAATACCCTCAATTAGTTTTGACTTATCCCCTCCCCCCCAAAAAAGTCCTTTATAACTACGCTTGCCTTAGTGGGTATATCCGACGACTAAGTAAGTGCTGTTATTAGCCACCCGCTGTTAGGTAGATTTCATTAGAAAGCTAACTATTGCAATGGGTCCCCTGTTTCGACTTCCGGAAAATTTTCGACATACCTTCGCGTTTCACATCCCCCAGACCCGAAAACCGGCGTCAGTTTAAAAGTTTATATATAATTTATATATATATATGTATATATATGTATAGATATCAGTTTCTTGTGGACACGATAACTGCCGTAATTTTGCACCAATCACTTTGAATTTTTTACATAATGTGTATCCCCTTAAAATCTCGGTCTGGTTCGTTAATGGGAAAAATCGGTCAAAGGGGGTGAAAATGGGAGGCTTTTTTCGAAAAAGTGAATTATCGCTATAACTCTCTTAATATCTGAAATATTCAGTCCATTCATAGTTCATACCATGTGTCGGATAAGGCCCTAAAATTTATGTTTGAAAAGTTTTTTGATAGCACCGACCATTGACGAAAGGGGTGTGAGAAAGTGGGTTTTTCGGGAAACATTAATCATATCTCTGTTAATAGGCACAATATCAAAACCGTACAAAATGGACAATATTCCCCTAATAATTACCTAAAACTTTTGTCTGAAATAATTTTTGATATGACCCACCATTACGCCAAGGGATGAGAAAAATTATCGTCTGCAGTCCTTACTTGAATTAAAACAGATACACACACTAATACAGCCATCACAATTAACACCGGTTATAAGACAGGTTCTACACACACCCAAAGTACACGGGGCTACATGAGCACGTTGTCGCAGCCCCTAAACTGAGGAACCAATCAACCATACTACTCAAATCGTACAATTTCAGAAATATTGAGTAACCGGTGAGTGTTATGATGATGATCCAATTTTCAGTGATTGCCTTCTTAAGTTAGGGAACGTAGAGCTTGGAATTCTAACTGAAATGTAAATAGTGTTCTATAATCATTTGGTTGAAATAAAAACATAACAACCTTTCTCTTTAAATGTCTCTCATTATAAACCTACTGGGGAAAGTGTGGTTTATGAACATGCGAGAATTCTCGCACGGGTCCGCCAGTATTTCTTCTTCGTACATATTTGCGATGCTTCTTCATGACAAAGGCGTACAAGAAGAGGCGAGACATGAGGATACAGAGCCGGAAATTATGGTACGGCAGACTGGGAAATGAGAGGAAATAGCGCGGTTTAAACATGGAGAGTCTAATCACTGTCTATGGCTAATGGTTCAACTAATGGATGTATTATGCGAGGGGTGTGATGGAGCCCACTTCATCGACCAGGCGCGTACGAGGAAATGAACAAATTATACAACACCATGCAAACTTCAACTCAAGAATATTCTAAAATATTCAGCGAATTTAAATTATATATTTTCTGCGTAACAACAATGTGCGTTCTTCAGAATCAGGAGCTTAATGGACTGAGGAACGTTGAAAATGTCAAAAATCGTCAAAATTTAATGATTTACAGGTCTTTGGATTTCAAACGGTACATTTATGTTTGACTTACTGACTTATTCCCTTTACCTCCTAAGTGGAGCATAGGGCATCAGTAGTGTGTTTTGGCCGGTTCAGATGCCACCGCCACCGCTCCACCGCTGGAATACTAAATTGGCAATATCTCGCGAACCAATTAGGCTAGAGACTTGTACGAGGTGTCATTGAACTCGGGCTGATACCCCCTTTCCAGAGGACAACATATTTCCACCCCAAAATAAAACCTACCCCTACTAGGGGGTGAAATTGTATTTTTTAGAGAATCTCTCTTTCCAAT
Organism: Meconema thalassinum; assembly: GCA_946902985.2. NCBI lineage: Eukaryota > Metazoa > Arthropoda > Insecta > Orthoptera > Tettigoniidae > Meconema > Meconema thalassinum. Next base: position 243,029,739 of record OX336396.1, read on the forward strand.
TGCAACATGTGAGAGTTTGAATGCTAATATGAATGAAACGTTGTTCTACACAAGAGACATGTGTGCGGTGGGTAGCCACTATGAATTAACATGCTTGTTTTTTGTTTTTACGCATGCCCACTCATAGCTTTTGTAAGAGGGCGGGCTTTTTAAAAGACGGCGGCTGTAGTGTAACCTAACCTAACCCAACCTAATGGGTTATTGTTAACGGGTCATTGTTGATGGATTATTGTTGGCAGGTCCATGTTGACGAGTCCCTGTGGACGGGTCATTGTTGACGGGTCCTTGTTGACGAGTCCCTGTGGACGGGTGATTGTTGACGAGTCATGGCTGACGGGTCCTGTTTGACGAGTCCCTGTGGACGGGTCATTGTTGATGAGTCATTGTTGACGGGTCCTTGTTGACGAGTCCCTGTGGACGGGTCATTGTTGACGAGTCCTTGTGGGCAGGTCCTTGTGGACGAGTCCTTGTGGATGAGTCCCTTTGGACTGGTCCCTATGGACTAGCCCATGAATTTATTTAAATTATGTCAAAGGGCCTAACTACATTTGCGCGTAAAGCAATGTGTTGAACTGACGTTGTTCACCAACCCCCACTAGTATAATGTGATAACGATATGAAAGTAAAGTGACGAAATACATGTGAACATACAAGGGATCTAACTTGGTGGATGGATGTGTTCTAACGAGTCATTTGTAGTTGAAAGAGCATAATACATGTTCTTAAGATGTTAAAACTGAGGAGATGGCATGTACAGTAAGACGTCTTGTTACTTCCTGTGTCATATTACAGACATGACAGAGAGCGCACAGATCTGTTGCTATGACTAACACTGCAGTAATTTGAAACCGCAAGTGTTCATTAAGACAATGGATGATGATCATGCAAAGTTAGCAGTTATTGGATATTACACAGGTGTTCCTTCCGGTGTCATGTTTCTGACATGACAGAGAGCGCACACTGTTGTTGCTATGACTGACGCTGCAGTAATTTGAAACCCCATATGTTGATTAAGACAATGGGTGATGATCATGCAAAGTCAGCAGTCATTGGATACCACACAGGTGTTCCTAGTGTACTTTGGGCTCTCAGCTGTATTGGAAAAGGAATTGCAATGATCTGCAAATAACTGCTGACACGAGCGATGAGAGTTTATATAAGAGAGGTGTCATATATCGCCCTACTGTCAGTCTTTATTACTCGCTTTGAGTGAACAGTGCTCTATTACTGCTCAAGAGTTGTAAAAAAGAGCCGTTTTGGTAGAAAATCATTAAATTATTTGCAAGGTAAGTACTTATTATTAATGGATTGTAGTCTTTTATTACTTATTGATGTTGAAGTTATTGATTGGAATGTATTTATTGATTGATTGATTGATTAATTTGTTTACAGATAATTGGGTACCTGAAGGTTACCAGATTCCTACAATCTGTTCATTCAGTGGCAGCAGTTGATCAATTATAAAAAGGTAAGTGCCCCTCTAATAACTTTTTAACAGCTAGAGTATTATTTTCCAATGTTCACCACTACATGTCAGTGAAAATGGTATATTTAGCAGTCAAAAGTTTGAACTACTTGACCATGATGTGTAAAGCTAAATTTGTAGGTTAGATTTTGATTACCACTGTATTAAGTTCGAATGTTCATTGCTAGGTGTCAGTGACAGAGGGAATATTTAAAGTCTTAACCTCAGTTCACTTAACTTTACCTAACTTAACCTTGTCATGTGACATGTTTTACAAGTTTAAACTTGTTTTAAGACTGACTATGACGTCATACTTAGATCACTTAACTGGCGATCGCTGGTTTCCAATATGTGACATGTTCTACAAGTTTAGACTTGTTTTAAGACTGTCTATGACGTCACACTTAGCTCACTTAACTGACGATCACTAGTTTCTATCACGTGACATGTTCTACAAGTTTAGACTTGCTTTAAGACTAGCTATAACGTCACACGTAGCTCACTTAACTGGTGACCGCTGGTTTCTACCACTCTATCAAGTTCCAATGATCACCGCTAGGTGTCAGTGACAGTTAGAACTACATGAAGTTAGACTTGCTAGGAGTTCACAGATGATCGATTTAAATACCCTGCTATAACCATTGACTGGAATGTAATTAAACTATTTATATTGTACTTTTGTTTATCATTTATTAACATTTATGATTTCTTTCTTTTATAGGTAATTTCGAAAGTGATCATCATGTTCAAGTGTGATGACTGTAAGAAACAGTTCTCAAGACCTGACAGCCTTCAACGGCACGCAAATGTTAAACATGACAATAAAATGTTTATGTGCAGTCATTGTGCTACCACATTTAACAGACAGGATAGTTTTGGACGGCATGTAAATCTAAAACATGTCAGTTCAGCACCATTTTCGTGTTCAGTTTGTGATCTTGGATTCTCTGCTGTAAAGCGATATAAATCCCACATGGTTGAAGTGCATGGAGAACAACAAGAATTAAAAACTGTAAAACCATCAACTAGCACGGAACCTTTAAACGAATGTAATGCTCAAAAGCGTAAACGTTCTCAAGATTGTGAAAAAAGTTGTGCAACAAAAAGAAAGAAGAATGGTGAACCTTCGATAACACATTGTAATGTATGTAATATTGATATACCTTCTTCAATCATTCATGGACATTTACGCAGTATTCAACATAAAAATAACACTTGCCATGAAAGAAATTCTGGAAATGTTCAACAAATTGGTAGTGCATTTAAAAGTCGAATTGCTAGTTATAGACTTTATAGTGAAGAAAAAACTCAAAGTATTGAATCATTTTTAAAAAATGTTCAACCTACTGTGTTTGGCTTGGTAGGTAATGTTTTATTAGAGCATAAAACATTTAAAAAGAATTTTGAACTTTTTGGCCTCTATGTAAAAACTGGGAGCGAAGGTGAAATTACGGATATCAAATCTTTTAATACAAAAAACGTAATTGTTAGCGAATCAACTAATATTAGTGATATATACCAAAATATTTCAAGTGCTATCATTGTGAAGAGTGAAGAGTTCCAGGAAAGGGAGTCAGGCTGGGCGTTAGTTGAAGTACTTTATTTAGAAACCAACATGAATCATACGTTGATTTGCCAGGATGGATCAAACGTAAGCACGCTTGTGTAAACGTTATGAATAATGATGACGCATGCTTTGCATGGGCTGTAAACTCAGCTCTCCATCCAGCAGTGAGGGACACGATGAGAACATCATCATATCCTCACTATTCTTCAGTGTTAGATTTAAAAGAAATGGAATTTCCTATGGCGATAAAAGACATTCAACGTTTTGAAGAGCTGAACAATGTAAGTATTAATGTTTATGAAATTGAAAATAAGAGTATAGTAGGCCCTCTATATTATACTCAGGAAAAAAAGGATGCTCATGTAAATTTACTTTACATAACCGAAGGTGAAAATGCCCACTATTGTTGGATAAAACATTTAAGTAGACTTGTTGGTAGTCAGATAACAAAAAGAGAACATAAGAAGTGGTTGTGTGACGGCTGTTTGCTATATTTCAGAAAAGAGGACCAACTAACTCAACATCAAAAATGGGGGTGTAATCATGTGTGTACGGTATTACCGACTCCTAAAAATAACATTCTAAAATTCAAGGATTATGAGAAACAGCTTCGAGTACCATTTGTTATATATGCTGACTTCGAGGCTTTGCTAAAACCATTTAATACATGTTCATCGAATCCAGCCCAACCTTTCACCAACACTACTCACATTCATGAACCTTTTAGCTTTGCATAGTATATTAAATGTAGTTACGATGACTCTTTAAATAAGTTTGAGCTCTATAGAGGACCTGATGCACCTAAAGTTTTTATGGAAAGGCTTGAGAAAGATGCCATCCGTATATCCTCTATTTTAAATACGATCATTCCAATGGAGCCACTAACTTCATCAGAGCATATGAATTTTGAAAATGAAACTAATTGTTTTATATGTGGTGAATGTTTATGTAGAGACAGGGTTCGCGATCATGATCATTTAACAGGAAAATATCGTGGTGCTGCTCACCAAGAATGTAATTTAAATTATAGAGTAAGTAAATTCATTCCGGTCATTCTACACAACGGTAGCAAATACGATAACCACTTTATCGTTAAAGAATTTGGAGCTTCAGATGTGAAAATTGATGTTATTGCAAATAATAAGGAACAATACATATCGTTCACAAAATACATCAAAACTAGCAATAAAAAAAACATTAAACTGCGATTTTTAGATTCATTCCGCTTTATGTCGAGTAGTCTTGATAAGCTGACTAGCAATTTAAAATCAGATCAGTTTCATGAAATTCAACGTGTCTTTCCTAAAGAAGATGATTTTAATTTGATTCGTCAAATGGGTATATTCCCTTATGAATATATTAACTGTCTGGAACGTCTTGAGGAGTGTTCTTTACCACCGAAAGATGCATTTTACAGTTCCTTAAACACAAGTCATATCAGTGATCAGGAATATTTACATGCACAACGTGTATGGGCACAGATTAACATTCAAACTTTAGGAGAATTTTCAGACATATATTTGAAGACAGATGTGTTGTTATTAGCAGATGTTTTTGAAAATTTTCGGAATGTATGTATGAAAACTTATGACCTTGATCCTTGTCAGTATTTCACAGCTCCTGGGTTAAGTTTCAGTTCAATGTTGAAAAAAACGAAAGTAAATTTAGAATTAATGACTGATATAGACATGATCAATTTTATAAAATCATCAATTCGAGGTGGATTAAGCCAATGTAGTGGACGGTACTCTAAAGCGAATAATAAATACATGCCTAGCTACAACCCTTGTGAAGAGTCAAAGTATATTGTCTACCTCGATGCAAATAACCAATATGGTTGGGCTATGAGACAATATCTACCACTGAAAGATTTTCGCTGGCTGACACAACCTGAAATTGATGTCTTACATGTTGACACTCTTAATGATAACGATGATAAAGGATATATTTTAGAGGTAAATCTTGAGTACCCTAAAGAGTTACATGATGATCATAATGATTTACCATTTTGTCCTGAGAATATGAAATCTCCATACATCACATCACGAACAAAAATGTTAATTGCTAATGTAAATAATAAATGTAAATATGTAATACATTATCAAAACTTGAAACAGTGTCTACAACATGGATTGAAATTAACTAAAATTCATCGCGTATTGCAATTTCATCAGTCAGCATGGCTCAAACCGTATATTGATCTAAACAATAATTTAAGAACACAGTCAACAAACGCGTTTGAAAAAGATTTTTATAAACTCATGAATAATAGTGTTTTTGGAAAGACTATGGAGAATGTTGATAAACGAGTTGATGTAAAGCTGATAACAAAGTGGGAGAATGATGGTAAAAGGTATGGTGGAGCAACTTAATAAGCAAGCCTAACTTTCATAGCTGTTCAATTATTCATGAGGATTTAGTTGTAATACAAATGAATCGTCTTAAAGTAACTTACAACAAACCCATATATGTGGGTTACACCATTCTAGAATTATCAAAAACACTTATGTATGAATTTCACTATGATTATGTAAAGAGAAACTATCTTGGTAATGCTAAATTACTCTACACAGACACAGATTCTTTTATTTATGAGTTTAAAACTAATGATTTTTATGAGGATATCAAAACTGAGCTAAATAGGTTTGATACAAGTGACTATCCCGAGGATAATATTTACCATTTACCTCTAGTAAACAAAAAGGTTCTTGGGAAATTTAAGGATGAATGTGCTGGTGTTATTATAGACACCTTTGTAGGCACAAAATCTAAATCATACAGCTATATGACAATTGATGATGTAGTAGTAAAAAAATTAAAAGGAGTGAAAAAGAATGTTGTTAGTAAAGAGTTAGATATAAGTGATTATAAAAACTGTATAGTTAGTAACCCACCTGTATTATAATAGAAAATGAGTGTATTTAGAAGTAAAAATCATCAGCTACATACCAATTTGCTGAACAAAGTTGCTTTAAGTAATGAAGACAACAAACGATTCATTATACCCAACACATTTGATACTTTTGCTTGGGGAAACAGTCGCATTGACGACTATTACTTTACTTAAGTCTAATGATCACTATATTGTAATATTTGTAGTGTGTTTTATATTGTAATTTTTTTTGTAAAAAACTGTAAGTAGAATGTATAATGTTAGGCTACTGTAGTTTAGTAAAAATAAGATAAGTAATACATTTTAGTGTAAAATGTTTGCTTTTGTATATTACGAAAAAGATTTTTAAAAAATGTACAGAATGTATGAACTAAACAAGGGAAATGTAAAAATGTAAAGTGGAAAATTGTAAATATCCATGTGTGAAAAAGTGAAATAGTTATCACCATTTTAAAATTAAAAGACATTGTGATCTGGTAAACCTTGTTTTTATTTCACAACAACAAAAATGTACAGAATGTGTAAACTAAACAAGAAGAATGTAAAAAAAAATGAAAAGTGGAAATTGTAAATATTCATGTGTGAAAAAATGAAAATAAAGAAATGGCTATCACCATTTTAAAATTAAAAGACATTGTTATCTCGTAAACCTTGTTTTTATTTCATAACATATATGGCTTTACAAAATAGAATGCAAAGAAATACCATTTCCTCAATCCTTTTCAATGTTCATGTCCACTCATCATTAACTTCCCTTTTATAGCAGTAATCACAATGAGGGCTGCCAACCTCTCCCCCACTGAGCCATTATAGGATGTCAAACGTTGCTTAGCTTTTCAACGATACTTTATCCACCACACGTATTAAAGCATAATGACTATGACGATAAGAAAGGTCGTGTTCTTTACATGCTTAATCCAAAGAAATAATAGGTATTTACTTAACACAGGGTCTTGAGTCCATGAGTTTGGTACATGTTGCAAGATTTCTTTCACGGCATTGACTGTCACAAAATAAATGAAAACTTGGAGAGCACCAATAATTCATCTTTGGTAAGACTATCCAGGATCTTGAGTCCATGATTTTGGTATAAGTTGCCAGATTTCTTTCACGGCATTGACTGTCACATAATAAATGAACAACTTGGAGAGCACCAATAATTCTTCTTTGTTAAAACTATCTGCATATCAATGACAGATAACCTTTTAGTTCCACCCTTAAAACAACAACACTACCTCTTGCATAATCTGCGATGTTGATGGCTCTTGAGACGTGAAAGATGGATTAAACATAACTTTTACATCAACATGAGTTAGACTTTGCTCAGTAAACAATGCACTGTCATGAGCCACAGTATTTTTTTCTTGGACTTGCTTTTTTCTTTTCTTTATAAGTGTTTGAAACGGTGTATTAAAAGAGAATGATAAACATTCAAAGGGTAAATAGAGTGACAAATAAAGAGAAATGAAAATGATACTTCCATATCAATTGTCAAGCATGAACTAATCTCTAGCAAAGTTCACTCAATACTATAAATAATAGTTTAAAGTGGGTGCTAAAGAGGGTGCAAAAGTGGGTGCATAAGTGGGTGCAAATGTGGGTGCATAAGTGGGTGAAAACGTGGGTGCATAAGTGGGTGCAAATGTGGGTGCATAAGTGGGTGAAAAAGTGGGTGCATAAGTGAATGCAATAGTGGGTGCAAAGGTACGTACAAAAGTGGGTGAAAAAATGCCCCCCTTTTTGAATCTCGCTAACGCCCCCTTTTTAATCTATTTTTTGAAATTTTGACAAAGGGTCTAAGTACACTTTTGTTAATATCTCGCGAACTCCCTGTGGGCGGGTCCTTTGGACTGATCCCTATGGACTGGCCCATTTTTTTACGGGTCCCGTCCTTGTTGACGGGTCCCTGTGGGCGGGTCCTTTGGACTGATCCCTATGGACTTGTCCATGCATTTTATCCAAATTAGCGAGATTCAAAAAGGGGGGCATTTTTTCACCCACTTTTGTACCTACCTTTGCACCCACTATTGCATTCACTTATGCACCCACTTTTTCACCCACTTATGCACCCACATTTGCACCCACTTATGCACCCACTTTTCACCCACTTATGCACCCACATTTGCACCCACTTATGCACCCACTTTTGCACCCACTTTAAACTATTATTTATAGTATTGAGTGAACTTTGCTAGAGATTAGTTCATGCTTGACAATTGATATGGAAGTATCATTTTCATTTCTCTTTATTTGTCACTCTATTTACCCTTTGAATGTTTATCATTCTCTTTTAATACACCGTTTCAAACACTTATAAAGAAAAGAAAAAAGCAAGTCCAAGAAAAAAATACTGTGGCTCATGACAGTGCATTGTTTACTGAGCAAAGTCTAACTCATGTTGATGTAAAAGTTATGTTTAATCCATCTTTCACGTCTCAAGAGCCATCAACATCGCAGATTATGCAAGAGGTAGTGTTGTTGTTTTAAGGGTTGAACTAAAAGGTTATCTGTCATTGATATGCAGATAGTTTTACCAAAGAAGAATTATTGGTGCTCTCCAAGTTGTTCATTTATTATGTGACAGTCAATGCTGTGAAAGAAATCTGGCAACTTATACCAAAATCATGGACTCAAAGATCCTGGATAGTCTTACCAAAGATGAATTATTGGTGCTCTCCAAGTTTTCATTTATTTTGTGACAGTCAATGCCGTGAAAGAAATCTTGCAACATGTACCAAACTCATGGACTCAAGACCCTGTGTTAAGTAAATACCTATTATTTCTTTGGATTAAGCATGTAAAGAACACGACCTTTTTATCGTCATAGTCATTATGCTTTAATACGTGTGGTGGATAAAGTATAGTTGTAAAGCTAAGCAACGTTTGACATCCTATAATGGCTCAGTGGGGGAGAGGTTGGCAGCCCTCATTGTGATTACTGCTATAAAAGGGAAGTTAATGATGAGTGGACATGAACATTGAAAAGGATTGAGGAAATGGTATTTCTTTGTATTCTATTTTGTAAAGCCATATATGTTTTGAAATAAAAACAAGGTTTACAAGATCACAATGTCTTTTAATTTTAAAATGGTGATAGCCATTTCTTTATTTTCATTTTTTCACACATGAATATCTACAATATCCACTTTTCATTTTTTTACATTCTTCTTGTTTAGTTTACACATTCTGTACATTTTTGTTGTTGTGAAATAAAAACAAGGTTTACCAGATCACAATGTCTTTTAATTTTAAAATGGTGATAACTATTTCACTTTTTCACACATGGATATTTACAATTTTCCACTTTACATTTTTACATTTCCCTTGTTTAGTTCATACATTCTGTACATTTTTAAAAAATCTTTTTCGTAATATACAAAAGCAAACATTTTACACTAAAATGTATTACTTATCTTATTTTTACTAAACTACAGTAGCCTAACATTATACATTCTACTTACAGTTTTTTACAAAAAAAAAATTACAATATAAAACACACTACAAATATTACAATATAGTGATCATTAGACTTAAGTAAAGTAATAGTCGTCAATGCGACTGTTTCCCCAAGCAAAAGTATCAAATGTGTTGGGTATAATGAATCGTTTGTTGTCTTCATTACTTAAAGCAACTTTGTTCAGCAAATTGGTATGTAGCTGATGATTTTTACTTCTAAATACACTCATTTTCTATTATAATACAGGTGGGTTACTAACTATACAGTTTTTATAATCACTTATATCTAACTCTTTACTAACAACATTCTTTTTCACTCCTTTTAATTTTTTTACTACTACATCATCAATTGTCATATAGCTGTATGATTTAGATTTTGTGCCTACAAAGGTGTCTATAACACCAGCACATTCATCCTTAAATTTCCCAAGAACCTTTTTGTTTACTAGAGGTAAATGGTAAATATTATCCTCGGGATAGTCACTTGTATCAAACCTATTTAGCTCAGTTTTGATATCCTCATAAAAATCATTAGTTTTAAACTCATAAATAAAAGAATCTGTGTCCGTGTAGAGTAATTTAGCATTATCAAGATAGTTTTTCTTTACATAATCATAGTGAAATTCATACATAAGTGTTTTTGATAATTCTAGAATGGTGTAACCCACATATATGGGTTTGTTGTAAGTTACTTTAAGACGATTCATTTGTATTACAACTAAATCCTCATGAATAATTGAACAGCTATGAAAGTTAGGCTTGCTTATTAAGTTGCTCGCACCATACCTTTTACCATCATTCTCCCACTTTGTTATCAGCTTTACATCAACTCGTTTATCAACATTCTCCATAGTCTTTCCAAAAACACTATTATTCATGAGTTTATAAAAATCTTTTTCAAACGCGTTTGTTGACTGTGTTCTTAAATTATTGTTTAGATCAATATACGGTTTGAGCCATGCTGACTGATGAAATTGCAATACGCGATGAATTTTAGTTAATTTCAATCCATGTTGTAGACACTGTTTCAAGTTTTGGTAATGTATTACATATTTACATTTATTATTTACATTAGCAATTAACATTTTTGTTCGTGATGTGATGTATGGAGATTTCATATTCTCAGGACAAAATGGTAAATCATTATGATCATCATGTAACTCTTTAGGGTACTCAAGATTTACCTCTAAAATATATCCTTTATCATCGTTATCATTAAGAGTGTCAACATGTAAGACATCAATTTCAGGTTGTGTCAGCCAGCGAAAATCTTTCAGTGGTAGATATTGACTCATAGCCCAACCATATTGGTTATTTGCATCGAGGTAGACAATATACTTTGACTCTTCACAAGGGTTGTAGCTAGGCATGTATTTATTATTCGCTTTAGAGTACCGTCCACTACATTGGCTTAATCCACCTCGAATTGATGATTTTATAAAATTGATCATGTCTATATCAGTCATTAATTCTAAATTTACTTTCGTTTTTTTTTCAACATTGAACTGAAACTTAACCCAGGAGCTGTGAAATACTGACAAGGATCAAGGTCATAAGTTTTCATACATACATTCCGAAAATTTTCAAAAACATCTGCTAATAACAACACATCTGTCTTCAAATATATGTCTGAAAATTCTCCTAAAGTTTGAATGTTAAACTGTGCCCATACACGTTGTGCATGTAAATATTCCTGATCACTGATATGACTTGTGTTTAAGGAACTGTAAAATGCATCTTTCGGTGGTAAAGAACACTCCTCAAGACGTTCCACACAGTTAATATATTCATAAGGGAATATACCCTTTTGACGAATCAAATTAAAATCATCTTCTTTAGGAAAGACACGTTGAATTTCATGAAACTGATCTGATTTTAAATTGCTAGTCAGCTTATCAAGACTACTCGACATAAAGCGGAATGAATCTAAAAATCGCAGTTTAATGGTTTTTTATTGCTAGTTTTGATGTATTTTGTGAACGATATGTATTGTTCCTTATTATTTGCAATAACATCAATTTTCACATCTGAAGCTCCAAATTCTTTAACGATAAAGTGGTTATCGTATTTGCTACCGTTGTGTAGAATGACCGGAATGAATTTACTTACTCTATAATTTAAATTACATTCTTGGTGAGCAGCACCACGATATTTTCCTGTTAAATGATCATGATCGCGAACCCTGTCTCTACATAAACATTCACCACATATAAAACAATTAGTTTCATTTTCAAAATTCATATGCTCTGATGAAGTTAGTGGCTCCATTGGAATGATCGTATTTAAAATAGAGGATATACGGATGGCATCTTTCTCAAGCCTTTCCATAAAAACTTTAGGTGCATCAGGTCCTCTATAGAGCTCAAACTTATTTAAAGAGTCATCGTAACTACATTTAATATAATATGCAAAGCTAAAAGGTTCATGAATGTGAGTAGTGTTGGTGAAAGGTTGGGCTGGATTCGATGAACATGTATTAAATGGTTTTAGCAAAGCCTCGAAGTCACACATATATAACAAATGGTACTCGAAGCTGTTTCTCATAATCCTTGAATTTTAGAATGTTATTTTTAGGAGTCGGTAATACCGTACACACATGATTACACCCCCATTTTTGATGTTGAGTTAGTTGGTCCTCTTTTCTGAAATATAGCAAACAGCCATCACACAACCACTTCTTATGTTCTCTTTTTGTTATCTGACTACCAACAAGTCTACTTAAATGTTTTATCCAACAATAGTGGGCATTTTCACCTTCGGTTATGTAAAGTAAATTTACATGAGCATCCTTTTTTTCCTGAGTATTATATAGAGGGCCTACTATACTCTTATTTTCAATTTCATAAACATTAATACTTACATTGTTCAGCTCTTCAAAACGTTGAATGTCTTTTATCGCCATAGGAAATTCCATTTCTTTTAAATCTAACACTGAAGAATAGTGAGGATATGATGATGTTCTCATCGTGTCCCTCACTGCTGGATGGAGAGCTGAGTTTACAGCCCATGCAAAGCATGCGTCATCATTATTCATAACGTTTACACAAGCGTGCTTACGTTTGATCCATCCTGGCAAATCAACGTATGATTCATGTTGGTTTCTAAATAAAGTACTTCAACTAACGCCCAGCCTGACTCCCTTTCCTGGAACTCTTCACTCTTCACAATGATAGCACTTGAAATATTTTGGTATATATCACTAATATTAGTTGATTCGCTAACAATTACGTTTTTTGTATTAAAAGATTTGATATCCGTAATTTCACCTTCGCTCCCAGTTTTTACATAGAGGCCAAAAAGTTCAAAATTCTTTTTAAATGTTTTATGCTCTAATAAAACATTACCTACCAAGCCAAACACAGTAGGTTGAACATTTTTTAAAAATGATTCAATACTTTGAGTTTTTTCTTCACTATAAAGTCTATAACTAGCAATTCGACTTTTAAATGCACTACCAATTTGTTGAACATTTCCAGAATTTCTTTCATGGCAAGTGTTATTTTTATGTTGAATACTGCGTAAATGTCCATGAATGATTGAAGAAGGTATATCAATATTACATACATTACAATGTGTTATCGAAGGTTCACCATTCTTCTTTCTTTTTGTTGCACAACTATTTTCACAATCTTGAGAACGTTTACGCTTTTGAGCATTACATTCGTTTAAAGGTTCCGTGCTAGTTGATGGTTTTACAGTTTTTAATTCTTGTTGTTCTCCATGCACTTCAACCATGTGGGATTTATATCGCTTTACAGCAGAGAATCCAAGATCACAAACTGAACACGAAAATGGAGCTGAACTGACATGTTTTAGATTTACATGCCGTCCAAGACTATCCTGTCTGTTAAATGTGGTAGCACAATGACTGCACATAAACATTTTATTGTCATGTTTAACATTTGCGTGCCGTTGAAGGCTGTCAGGTCTTGAGAACTGTTTCTTACAGTCATCACACTTGAACATGGTGATCACTTTCGAAATTACCTATAAAAGAAAGAAATCATAAATGTTAATAAATGATAAACAAAAGTACAATATAAATAGTTTAATTACATTCCAGTCAATGGTTATAGCAGGGTATTTAAATCGATCATCTGTGAACTCCTAGCAAGTCTAACTTCATGTAGTTCTAACTGTCACTGACACCTAGCGGTGAACATTGGAACTTGATAGAGTGGTAGGAACCAGCGGTCACCAGTTAAGTGAGCTACGTGTGACGTTATAGCTAGTCTTAAAGCAAGTCTAAACTTGTAGAACATGTCACGTGATAGAAACTAGTGATCGTCAGTTAAGTGAGCTAAGTGTGACGTCATAGACAGTCTTAAAACAAGTCTAAACTTGTAGAACATGTCACATATTGGAAACCAGCGATCGCCAGTTAAGTGACCTAAGTATGACGTCATAGTCAGTCTTAAAACAAGTTTAAACTTGTAAAACATGTCACATGACAAGGTTAAGTTAGGTAAAGTTAAGTGAACTGAGGTTAAGACTTTAAATATTCCCTCTGTCACTGACACCTAGCAATGAACATTCGAACTTAATAGAGTGGTAATCAAAATCTAACCTACAAATTTAGCTTTACACATCATGGTCAAGTAGTTCCAACTTTTGACTGCTAAATATACCATTTTCACTGACATGTAGTGGTGAACTTTGGAAAATAATACTCTAGCTGTTAAAAAGTTATTAGAGGGGCACTTACCTTTTTATAATTGATCAACTGCTGCCACTGAATGAACAGATTGTAGGAATCTGGTAACCTTCAGGTACCCAATTATCTGTAAACAAATTAATCAATCAATCAATCAATAAATACATTCCAATCAATAACTTCAACATCAATTAGTAATAAAAGACTACAATCCATTAATAATAAGTACTTACCTTGCAAATAATTTAATGATTTTCTACCAAAACGGCTCTTTTTTACAACTCTTGAGCAGTAATAGAGCACTGTTCACTCAAAGCGAGTAATAAAGACTGACAGTAGGGAGATATATGACACCTCTCTTATATAAACTCTCATCGCTCGTGTCAGCAGTTTTTTGCAGATCATTGCAATTCCTTTCCCAATACAGCTGAGAGCCCAAAGTACACTAGGAACACCTGTGTGGTATCCAATGACTGCTGACTTTGCATGATCATCACCCATTGTCTTAATCAACATATGGGGTTTCAAATTACTGCAGCGTCAGTCATAGCAACAACAGTGTGCGCTCTCTGTCATGTCAGCAACATGACACCGGAAGGAACACCTGTGTAATATCCAATAACTGCTAACTTTGCATGATCATCATCCATTGTCTTAATGAACACTTGCGGTTTCAAATTACTGCAGTGTTAGTCATAGCAACAGATCTGTGCGCTCTCTGTCATGTCTGTAATATGACACAGGAAGTAACAAGACGTCTTACTGTACATGCCATCTCCTCAGTTTTAACATCTTAAGAACATGTATTATGCTCTTTCAACTACAAATGACTCGTTAGAACACATCCATCCACCAAGTTAGTTCCCTTGTATGTTCACATGTATTTCGTCACTTTACTTTCATATCGTTATCACATTATACTAGTGGGGGTTGGTGAACAACGTCAGTTCAACACATTGCTTTACACGCAAATGTAGTTAGGCCCTTTGACATAATTTAAATAAATTCATGGGCTAGTCCATAGGGACCAGTCCAAAGGGACTCATCCACAAGGACTCGCCCACAAGGACCTGCCCACAAGGACTCGTCAACAATGACCCGTCCACAGGGACTCGTCAACAAGGACCCGTCAACAATGACTCATCAACAATGACCCGTCCACAGGGACTCGTCAACAAGGACCCGTCAGCCATGACTCGTCAACAATCACCCGTCCACAGGGACTCGTCATCAAGGACCCGTCAACAATGACCCGTCCACAGGGACTCATCAACATGGTCCTGCCAACAATAATCCGTCAACAATGACCCGTTAACAATAACCCATTAGGTTGGGTTAGGTTAGGTTACACTACAGCCGCCATCTTTTAAAAAGCCCGCCCTCTTACAAAAGCTATGAGTGGGCATGCGTAAAAACAAAAAACAAGCATGTTAATTCATAGTGGCTACCCACCGCACACATGTCTCTTGTGTAGAACAACGTTTCATTCATATTAGCATTCAAACTCTCACATGTTGCAATTGGAAAGAGAGATTCTCTAAAAAATACAATTTCACCCCCTAGTAGGGGTAGGTTTTATTTTGGGGTGGAAATATGTTGTCCTCTGGAAAGGGGGTATCAGCCCGAGTTCAATGACACCTCGTACAAGTCTCTAGCCTACTTGGTTCGCGAGATATTGCCATTTTAGTATTCCAGTGGTGGAGCGGGGGCGGTGGCATCTGAACCGGCCAAAACACACTACTGGCATCAATGAATTTTCGCCATCGGATTCTGTTCTGCGCCATCCCCATCATCTCGTTCCAGGTCTTCCCTCCTCTCTCCATTCCTTCTCTTATTACACTCCTCCTCCAGGTGTTCCTTGGTCTGCCTCTTCGCCTACTACCTTGTGGATTCCATTCCAGGGCTTGTCTTGCTATGTTGTCTCCATCTCGACGTAACGTAGCCTATGCTCAATCCATTTCCATTTCCTACGACGCATCTCAATATAAATGGGTGTTTGCTGTGTTCTTCTCCATAGCTCTTCATTGGAGATAACTTGTGGCCACCATATCCTCAGGATATTCCTCAAGCATCTATTCACAAATATTTGGAGTCTGTTAATCAGTTGTTTGTTGGTCTTCGAAGTTTCACACCCATAGAGCATTATTGACTTGACATTTGAATTGAAGATGCGAAGTTTGGTATAGGTGTTAAGTTCCCTTGCTTTCCATTCGGTCTCAACATTGCGAATGCTCCTTTGGCCTTATTTATTCTATTTCCTATAGGCTATCCTCCATAGTACCTCCCTCAGTGGTGACCATACCTGCCAGGTAACAAAACTGTTTGACTTGATCGATCTCTTGATTCCCTAGAAATAATGGTGCCTTATTTCGGTTATTATGGCGCATCTCCTTGGTTTTCCTTCCATTAATCTTCAATCCCACCTCAGATGCTTCAGTTCTTAAGTCATTCAGCTTTGCTTCCTTATCTTTGTAACCGCTGGCTAGCAAGCACAGGTCGTCTGCGAAATCCAGGTCCTCCAACCTGTCTGTAAGTCCCCACTGGATACCTCTTCGGCGATTCATTGCTTTCTTCATGATAAGATCCAGCACCATGAGAAATAGTATTGGAGACAGCAAACATCCTTGTTTAACTCCTGTATTTACTTGAATGGGCTCCGACAACATCCCCTGATGTAAAACTTGACAGGTGTAATTCTCATACATTTCTTGAGTAATCTTTATAATTTTCTTTGGAATCCCAAACTCTTTCATGGCTTGCCAAATCTTCTCTCTCATTATATTATCAAACGCCTTTTCAAAATCAACGAATAGTTGGCACAGTGACGATTGCAGTTCCGTTGATTGTTCTATAATTATGCGCAGTGTATTGATCTGGTCTGTACAAGAAAAGTCTTCTCTAAATCCTGCGTATACTTTCCTCAGCCTTAAATTAACTCTCTGTTTTATCCTTTCTAGAATTACTCGGGAGAGTACCTTACTTGGGATTGAAAGGAGAGTAATCCCTCTCCAATTGTCACATTACATTTATGTTTTTCATGCCTCATTTTTAAGAGAACTTTCCTGATACTTTCCCAGAACATTGCGTCCTATTAGTAAAATCAGTTAAGGACGAAGCAAAGAGGATATAAAAAGTAGGATAGCGTAGGCAAGGAAAGCATTTCTACAGAAAAGGAATCTGTTGACATCGAACATAGATTTAGGAATTAGGAAGTCATCTTTGAAGGGCTTTGTCAGGAGCGTGGCACTGTATGGAAGTGAAACTTGAACTGTTAGAGCAGCGGAATAGAAGAGATAGGTTGGTAGGACACATAGCCTACTAAAACACCCATGAATAGCAAACATAGTTATAGAACGAAGGGTTGAGGATAAGAACTGTAGAAGCAGGTTAGAATATGTTTAAAAAATCCTCGGTAGTAGGGTGTGGTAGCTATGAAGAGATGAAACGATTAGCTCAGGACAGGGAAGCATGGAGGGCTACATCAAACCAGTCGAAAAACTGAAGACTAAAACAACGACAACAAAAACAACAACTCTTTATTTTTCACTAGATTTCGTTGGTTGGTTCCTCGGTTTAGGGGCCGTGACAGTGCAATTATGTAGCCCCATAACACTATGGGTGTGTGTAGAATCTGTCTGATAAAAAAAACAAGATGTTCAGTAAAGAACATATAGCCTACTTTCTCCTAAATGCATGGGTATTGTTAAAACTCTTTGTCCTTTTCAAGGAGTATAATTGAATGTTGGTTGTAGTAGCTTGTTGAAATACAACGTGCTATAGGGATATTAAACATGAATATGAGGTGCATTTGCTAGTGCTACCTCTGTACCAAATTTCGTTCAATTCGGTTTCACCGTGTTTGAATTGATAGGGGGAATCGATTTGCACACATACTTGGCCACTATCTGCAAACTATTGGGCTGATGTTCTTGCAGTTTGGTCTGAATATGTTTCCCACATAAAGATATGGTGTTGCAAAATTTGGTAGAGACTAGATTATTAGGTTGGTCGTAATTACATTTTAGCTTTTAACATTTGGGTGGCCGCGATTACGTTTCCGTCAAGATGGCGGTGATATAAAACATGACACTGAGGTGGCCTTTTCTAGTGCTACCTCTGTACCAAATATCATTCCATTCGGTTTCACCGTGTTCGAATTGATAAGGGGAATCGATTTTCACTCAAAGATGGCCGCCATCCGCAAAATATTAGGCTGATGACCTATTAGTTTCGTCAAAGGATGCTCCCTCCATAAAGGTATGTTGTTGCTAAATTTGCTAGAGATCGGATGATTAGGCTAATCGTAATTTGATTTAAGCTTTGAAAATTTGTGTGGCCGCCATTACGTTTCCGTCAAGATGGCGGCGATATAAAACATGACACTGAGATGCCCTTTGCTAGTGCTACCTCTGTACCAAATTTCGTTCGTTCGGTTCCACCGTGTTCGAATTAATAGGGGGAATCAATTTTGACATAAAGATGGCCGCCATCCGCAAACTATTAGACTAATGGCCTATTAGATTGGTCAAAGGATGCTCCCTCCATAAAGGAATGTTGTTGCAAAGTTTGGTAGAGATTGGATGGTTATGTTAGTCGTAATTTAACTTAAGCTTTGAATATTTGTGTGGCCGCCATTACGTTTCTTTCAAGATGGCGGCAATATAAAACATGACACTGAGGTGCCCTTTGCTAGTGCTACCTCTGTACCAAATTTCATTCATTCGGTTCCACCGTGTTCGAATTAATAGGGGGAATCAATTTTAACATAAAGATGGCCGCCATCCGCAAACTATTAGGCTAATAACCTATTATATTGGTCAAAGGATGCTCCCTCCATAAAGGAATGTTGTTGCAAAGTTTGGTAGAGATCGGATGGTTATGTTAGTCGTAATTTAACTGAAGCTTTTAACATTTGTGTGGCCGCCATTACGTTTCTGTCAAGATGGCGGCAATATAAAACATGACACTGAGGTGCCCTTTGCTAGTGCTACCTCTGTACCAAATTTCATTCATTCGGTTTCACCGTGTTCGAATTAATAGGGGGAATCAATTTTGACATAAAGATGACCGCCATCCGCAAACTATTAGGCTAATAACCTATTAGATTGGTCAAAGGATGCTCCCTCCATAATGAAATGTTGTTGCAATGTTTGGTAGAGATCGGATGGTTATGTTAGTCGTAATTTAACTTAAGCTTTGAACATTTGTGGGGCCGCCATTACGTTTCTGTCAATATGGCGGCGATATAAAACATGATACTGAGATGCCCTTTGCTAGTGCTACCTCTGTACCAAATTTCTTTCCATTCGGTTTCACCGTGTTTGAATTAATAGGGGGAATTGATTTTCACACAAAGATGGCCGCCATCCGCAAACTATTAGGCTAATGACCTAGTAATTTAGTCAAAGGATGCTTCCTCTACAAAGGTATGTTGTTGTAAAATTTGGTAGAGATCGGATGATTAGGTTAGTCGTAATTTGATTTAAGCTTTGAACATTTGTGTGGCCGCCATTACGTTTCCGTCAAGATGGCGGCGATATAAAACATGACACTGAGGTGCCTTTTGTTAGTACTACCTCTGTACCAAATTTCGTTCCATTCGGTTGCACCGTGTTCGAATTAATAGGGGGAATCGATTTTCACACAAAGATGGCCGCCATCCGCAAACTATTACGCTGATGGCCTATTGGTTTGGTCAAAGGATGCTCCCCCCATAAAGGTATGTTGTTGCAAAATTTGGTCGAGATCGGATGATTAGGTTAGTCGTAATTTGAATTAAGCTTTGAACATTTGTGTGGCCGCCATTACGTTTCCGTCAAGATGGCGGCGATATAAAACATGACACTGAGGTGTCCTTTGCTAGTGCTACCTTTGTACCAAATTTCGTTCAATTCGCATTCACCGTGTTCGAATTGATAGGGGGGGACAGACATTCAGAGTACACACACTCACACACACACAGACACACACACACACACACACACAGACTCACACACACACATACACACACACACACAGACTCACACACACACATACACACACACAGACAGACACACTTTTTTCGCCCTGTGTTGATCTCATAAGTCTACTTTCATTTTTTGCAAAAATCGAAAGTAGGCTAAAAATAGCACTATACAGCCCATGAAGGGCCTAGGCCGACCAAGCAACTGCTGCCCAGCCATTTGGCCTGCAGATATTGGGGTGATGCGTGATCAGCGCATCGGGTTCCCTCGGCCGTTAATCTTGGTTTTTGTGATCGGGGCGCTGTCTCACTGTCAGACAGCTACTCAATTATCCTCACGAGACTGAGTGCACCCCGTTCCAACCCTCACGTCAGTTTTAAAATCCCTGACGAAACCGGGAATCGAACCCGGGGCCTCCGGGTGAGAGGCAGGCGCGCTACCCCAACACCACGGGCCGGCAGAATCTGTCTGATAACCGGTGTTAATTGTCATCGCTGTATTAGTGTGTGTTATCTGTAATTCAGGTAATGACTGCAGACGATCAATTTCAAGTAGTTCCTACTTTTGCTACCAAATGCTACCGTCAACGGCACCTAGCTGAGAACATGTCTACTAAAAGCCACTGCAACCGGCACCTGGCGTTAATCAAATATAACCTACAAATTTAGCTTAACACAATTTTAGTTAGTGGAAGGTTCTTTAACATGCCATAAATCTATGTCATGGGCCTGCTGGCTTTACTTCCCCTCCGCAGGAAGGCATACTGAGGGATTTTAAACGCTGTTGAAAAATCTGACGACTTTGGCCGGGTTTGAACCCGCGATCTAGGGCATAGAAGCTCAGGGTGCTACCAACTACGCCACCGAAGCCGCCTTCATTCGATTTCTAGCCAGATTTTTAATTTTACTATTAGACAATAAGAAAACGGTGTCGGAGCATATCTCTTCCTGACAACCAAAACTCTCGTCGTTTCCTCAGCAAGCGGAAAAATATTTGATTCCAGTCTCTTGATAAAGTAGTCCTACATTTCTAAATACAAGAATTCCCTCTTTTACCCACAACTTTTCAACTTTTAGTAGTAATTCGTCCTTATACAGGGTCTTTCATATAAAGTAAGAACGGCAAGCGGCAGTTTCGTTATTCACTTCTACGGTGTCCTTGGCCGAGCTTGTGGCGCGCCACGGCCGCCTGCTTTAAGCGTGTGTACAATCCTGTATGAAATATTACCGTATAAAAGATGCTAGAAGTGTCGTCCTTCCTGGGTTATACAGGCATTGTATCTGGTAACGACATTCTGACTGACGCGAATGAGTTCTGCCACTGTAATGTTTCTGATTTTAAATTTTATGCTTTCTATTGAGCACTGAGTCAGTAGTGTCAAACTTGTTTACAATTACGTGAATCTGCTAGTGAAGGAAATTGCTGAACAAATGCATCACGTACCCGCCGAGCCGACTCGTACTTAAAATAAGTTTTACATACAAAAATACGATGTTGTAATGATAACTGCCTCATGTTAACATCTGAGTTTCAGACTGGCGACTGAACACCTGCTCGCCTATTGCAAGGTCAAGTACAGTATATGCGCCCTATACGTGCGCTTTCAATACTACAGCAGGGGGCCATGGCATGCCACAAGCTCGGCCAAGGTTACTGTAGCAGCGGATAACAAAGCCGCAGCTCGCCGTTCTTATTTTATATGAAAGACCCTGTACCTATGTGTTACATTTTAACACAGTGGTTTTTCAAAATGTATTTTAGTGTCAGTTTGCCTGGTGGAAATGTTCATTAACCTTTGGGCGGGCGCGCACGCGGCAAATTGGCCGGGTTTAAAAAAAAAGACGCGCTACTTTGCCATACTCCCGTGAGGGACAACCACGCCCCTATGTATTCTCTAACTACTATGTAAGACGTCAGATGGCAGGCCAACACCGCCTCGGACTTGTAGAGGGATTGCGCAATTCATTACGCAATTGCCTATGTCACGGTAGGAGGTTCGACCGGCCACATTGCCGCCGCGCGCCTACAGTGCTAAACGTTTACCGTCCACCACACACAATGTAAGTATTTATTTCTTTACTTTTTACTTGGTTTATAATATAATATGATGAATTGCTCAAATATCATATATTTCAGTGTGATATATTTTTCAAATATTTATGCTTTACACCTCTATTTTACTGTCCTTCCTCTCACTCGTTCCCTCGGTTTTACTCTCTAGGATTTTTTGAATACCTACGATTTACTCAATCTTTACTTTTGGGTTTCAGGGAACCTTACCTCAGACCTGAGGATATTTCTACAATTCTTCAAGAGTTGGAGGAAGACGAACGAATGGACCAGCTAGAAGATATGACGGAAGACGATGAGAATGATCCAGTTTTCGAGACTGAAGAAATACATGTGGACGACCACAACAGTGAGTCTGAAGTGGAAATTGAAAATGAAGGTGAAGAAGACGCTGAAAATAGCGAGAGCCTTCGATTTTTTATCGGTAAAGATGGAGAAACATTGCGGGCGAATCAATCTGTCGCCAATCTTGTAAAAATAAGGGGAAGAAACATTATCAAAACTTTTCCAAGCCCTAAGGTAACTGCCCGTAATTGTATTACTGAAATCGAATGTTTTTCACTAATAATGTCCCCTGATATTATTGATAGTATTGTTAAGAACACCAATATATACATTCAGGAAAAGGAAACTGGAAATCGAGAGAGGGATTTTAGGTTGACTGATATAAAAGAAATTCGTGCTTCTTTGGGGGCATTATTATTTATGGCGGTCAAAAGGGAGAATCGTACGAATCTAGCTAAACCATTTGCGACAAACGGGACTGGGTATACAATTTTGCGCGCTAATTTCAGCGAAAGGCGATTCCGATTTTTATTGAGATGTATACGATTCGAACGGAGCGGATGAACAGTGACAGACTAGCTCCCATTCGAGACATTCTGAATAAATTCGTCCACAATTTCCAACAGATATATTCTCCTGGTGAATTCCTGACCGTCGATGAAATGCTGGTTGCTTTCCGGGGCCGTTGCCGATTTGTGCAGTACATGGCTAAAAAAAACAGCCGAATACGGCATCAAAATGTATGCCTTATGTGATGCTCGAACATTCTATACGTACAATATTGAAATTTATTGTGGAAAGCAAGAAACTGGCCCTTATGCTACCACCAACAAGCCTCATGATATTGTTGTAAGACTGACAGATCCCATAAAGAAAACAAATCGTAATGTCACTACAGATAATTACTTAAGCAGCTATCCTCTAGCCGAGGATTTGCTGAAGAACGGATTGACCTTTTTGGGCACCCTGAAAAGTAACAAAAATGAGATTCCCCCAGAGTTTGTGGAGCGCAATTATTCATCAGTACCCGGAAGTTACAAGTTTGGTGCTCAACCTGATATGGCTTTGATCTCTATGGTGACAAAGAGAAAGAAAGCAGTGCTCGTCTTGTCTACGATGCACGACGACAATAAAACTGATGAAGAGACAGGCAAACCACACCAAATTATGGACTACAATGGCACCAAAGGAGGGGTGGACATAGTGGACCTCATGTGTTCAAGGTGCTCCACTTCCAGAACAACTCGAAGGTGGCCAATGGTGGTATTTTACCGATTTCTTGATGTGGCTGGGATTAATTCCTTCAAGATCTTCAAGGCCAATACTCGGAACAGTGATTTGAGGAGAAGAACTTATGTATCCAACTTAAGTTTTGCCCTCATGGAAGAAAATCTAAAATACCGGGCCACAATAACTACTCTTCCATGAGAACTACGTTGTTTTCTAGAAAAGTATAAGGAAGAACCTGATCAGGTTGAAGTAACACCTTCCACAAAAAGACAAATTTGTTTTTATTGTGGTAGATCTAAGAATAATCGGACTCGGATGTCCTGCAAGAAATGTGCGAAATATGTGTGTAAAAACATTCGGTCCAAGAAATCACATGCAACTCATGTGCACAGCCTGAAGTAAAAGATGAAGATGAAGACGTCTAATTACAAATGGAAGTGTGATAACCTTGATGTGATAAAATCTGAACACAAGTGATAGGCCTATATTTGGAATATTATTCTTTTACAGTACTATTTTCATTGAGATGTTTGTTGCGTTGTTCGATTTCAGTTTGCAGTTGTGATAAAAGTCGTTGAAAAATAAAAAATATTTGCTCACTTAATGTGTCTTTAGTGTAACAATTGAAATCCCAATGAATTTCATGTCAAAAAACACTTCTGGCTTTGAGAACTGAACGTGAATGAGAGCGGCCAAAATGCCGGAGCGCGCCAACTGGTGTGAGTGCAAAAGGCGCGCCCACCCGAAGGTTAAAATGCTGTTGAAATAACACCATTCTTCACTAAATAGCCTATATTCATATATCCTACTGGTCTTTCTTAAGGCACGAGAAATGAAAACGATATTTTAAATATATCCACAGCCGCCAATTATAAGTTCTCATAAAATTCCATTAAATTAGACGTCCGTAAGAAGATATACGGTGCCATATTTCACAGCGCTCAGATGAAAAGTCGCAAGAAAAAAAATCATTTAAATATTTAAATTTCGCGTCGCCGCCATGTTGGTTTCGTGATAACCAGTTTATTGAATGATCAATAGGTGATCTTATGTTAATAGCCTCTATCAACATACAAAATTTCAGTTTGATAGCTGTAATAGATTCGTAAATATTGAGAGCCGTCTGAATATTTCGGATGGTCGCCATATTGGATTGTTATATATATAGGCGATAGAGATGTGTACCATTAGATGAAGGTTCGTTATTCTATCGCATGATCACATGATTAGGACACAAGAAATAAAAACTTGAATCTAAAATTTTGCTCAGCTACAATCTTGAATTTATATAAACAATTGAACTAAATTAGATGTCAGTGCATCACAATGTGTGTAAACATGCTCTGTACCAAGTTTCACTGCACTCGGATGGTTAAATCGCGAGAAAAGTATATTTAAATGTTTGAACTTCGCTTGGCCGCTATGTTCGTTTTGTACTTAACAGGTTTATGAAAGTCTGATAGATGAACTTTTAGTAGTACCCTTTATAGTTATAACCGTGCAACTGTTGCGGGGATATAGAATGCCAGTGAAATATTTCGCGCGGGCGCCATGTTGGATTGGTTATTAAAATTTGAAAGGCACGATCAAGGTCGGACGAGGTAGTTGTATGGACTTACCGAGTTTCGTTGAAATTGCTTCAGCCGTATAGATTTTATTCGGGAGACACACACACACACGGACAAGAAGTGATCTTATAAACTTACTTTTTCATAAATGAAAATAAGCTAAAAAACAAGATGTTCAGGAAAGAACATATAGCCTACTTTCTCCTAAATGTATGGGTATAGTTATAACTCTCTGTCCTTATCACCTCCTTTTTTTTTAGCGGATGGCTTTTTTAGTGCCGGGAGTGTCCGAAGACATGTTCGGCTCGCCAGTTTTGTAGCTGCTTCGAGACGGACACCCAATGGGTGAGCTACAAGTACCGTTGGGGAGGGAAGGAGGGAAGTTGGAATGTAAGGACGAGGAGTTGAAAGGTAGCGGCTGTGGCCTATAGTTAGGGACCAACCCCGGCATTTGCCTGGAAGGAAGATGGGAAACCACAGAAGACCATCTTCAAGGTTGCCGGTGGGGGAATTCGAACCTCCTCGCCTCCCGGATGTGAGCGACTGCCATCTGTCATGCCGTAACCACCACGGCTAACTCACCCGGTTATCACCTCCTATTTTCTTCCCATTCGAAGTGCAAATTGGCACACTGGATTTGAGCAGCGGCTGCAAACCATAGTTTATAATTTACTCCAGTATTTTGCAATTTCATCAGCATACACTCCGAACAACGTAGGAATTCTGTATATTAACACCGACTACTGACAATAATTGAAACTTCGTTGGTCTAAACGTATCACGGGGAGAAACACATTTAATATACCTACTGCACACCTAATTTTTAATCGCGTCTATACTTGGCAGTGCGCTCTATCGGCAACAAGAGGATATTTTCAATAACACCGCTGGCATGGGTTCACTAACTGGCCGGTAAAGAGCGCAGCTCGCATCTAGTAGGCAGTGGATAGCTCTCGCATACTGTAATTCAACTAGTTGCTCCTGCAAATCCATTGGAGAACTTTGTTCTGATTAAATATATATTTTCCATTGCAAAATGCATAATATAACACTCAATTGTATAACGAATAAGTACTCAAAAACAATCAATATAAAAAAAATCAAGCAAAAAATCACAACTCTGGTACGATTAGAACCCCAGCCGGCCGGGAAAGAGACCAACGCTGTAACCACAGACCTAAATATATCCTCCCAAGTACAATGTTATCAACCGGATTAGATACAACGCCTTTGCAAATAATGACTTTGACTAAACGATTTCTTCACTTGAGTATATTTCAAACAAAGTTCATTGCATATAAAGTGCATATTACTTCTATCAGTAGGCTATATTGCATGCAACACACTCAAATTAGTGAAATGTTGGTCAGAACGAGAGATCAACTGCCATCTTGTCTGTAACAGAGACGGCTCAGCCTTTTAAAGCCACTTCTACACTATAATATTACGATATAAACTTTTAATTTCGAACGGGCCACGCCCTTTAGAACAGTTGAAACGATTATCGGTTTGAAAATCGGAACTGGAGGGTCCCATGTTATGGATTATAAAGTTTGCATAATTCACACGGCCGCCATACTGAAATTGTATGGCTGATGACCTTGTCCTTTGGGCACAAGACGCGTCCCATACGAAGGTATGTTTTTACCAAATTTGGTGAAGATCCGATGATTAGTTTGGTCGTAATTGAATTTTAAGGTTTGGCCATTTGAGTGGCCGCCATTACGTTTTGGTAAAGATGGCGCCAATATAAAACATGACACTGAGGTGCCCTTTGCTAGTGCTACCTCTGTACCACATTTCGTTCAATTCGGATACACCGTGTTTGAATTAATACGGGGGGGGGGGGGCGGAGGAAGGGAGGGGGGGGGGCAGACATGCAGAGTACACACACTCACACACACACACACACACAGACTGACACACAATTTTTGGCCCTGTGTAGATCTCATGAGCCTACTTTCATTTTTTCTTTTAAAAATCAATAGTAAATACATGAAAAATCAAAATTTTTCTCATTTTCAAAAAGTCTGTGTGAAAGTAAAGCGAGAGAATCAAGAAACATCCCTGAAAATAGCAATTAGTTCCTGTTAATAGATTCTGAGAAAATGGTAAATGAAGAATTGAAAATTAACATAGATAGCATAGGGGACTTATTTTTATACTAAGTAGAGATGTTGATGTATTCCTCACTGCAAACAAATTTCATTTGTATATCCTGTTAAAATTGAAATAGGATAGTTTTTAAATAAATAAATAAATAAATAAATAACAATCATTACAACACATTTTAATATAATCTACATCTTTCGTCCTTGATTGGCAGAGACATAGAACCCCAGTCTGCAAACATTGCTTTTCCGCTCTGCCCAATACTTCGCTTTAATCACCCTAATATTGTAGTCTTTCAATTACTCGTCGAAAAGTGGAGATCCATTCTCGAAATCAAAAATAAACTTTTCCGTGACAAACCTAGCGTGGCGCAAAACATGTGAATCATAATAAACAACAGGAGGCTATTGACGAGAGTAAACTCCTTGCAAAACGCCACGTGTTTAGTTAGCGGGTCACCAGCTAGAGGGGAGGGCGTCTCCAGATGCGTGATTCCCGCCCGACACGTTTCGCATGCATCCTCGTGCCAACGTCAAAACGCTCGCGTAAACAGATTAATTTATTACTGTAGGTTCTGCCTGTTTGGCACGGTCGGAGACAGGCGAAACGCGACGTTATACCCACTCGTGTAGAATGGCCCTAATTTAAGAAGTACCGGCGTTAAAGTTGCGGTTATTTAATTTAATTAGTAGCGTCGTTCAGCGACGACTCCTGTTTTAGGTAGATTTCATTAGAAAGCTAACTATTGCAATGGGTACCATGTTTCGAATTCCGGAAAATTTCGACATATCTTCGTGTTTCACATCCCCTGCACCCCAAACCACCGTCAGTTCAAAAGTTTATATATAATTTATGTATATATATATATATATATATTGTTATGTGCCACCCCCTAGTGGCAGGTTCCGTTAACTGGATTACGGTGGGTGAAAGCACAAACACAATTGTTCCTTTAAAGAGAAGTTAGCTTTATGGCTTGCAGGTCAGAAATTTACACCGTTCAATAAGCAGATAGAAACAATTAGTTGTCTTACAGAAGCTCCCTCCTGTATGGAGCTCGACTCACCCTTTCACTCGGCCTTGCAGTTAATCCTCTCGCTAATGAGGTGGTCCCGTGCGCTGGCTGGAAACAGCTGCACTATGTCTGTCACACACTGTTTCGCAATTCACACAATGACCTCTGTCGCACTGGAAAGCACACACTCTTCAATACACAGTCTCTCCGTATGGTTCACACTTCTTCACTGTCAAGAGAATCAGCTTCATAGGGTTTCGCAAGTCACGTCGCCAACAACTGTCACTCAAGGTAAACGCTCGCACTAGCTCGAAAAAAACATAGTCCACCCCGCTTGACATGTCGCTCTTATATAGCAGGCCGGTGACTCAATAAATGCTTCTAGACCCATCCAGGATTCACTGCTTCTCGAGGTTTCCGTCACTGGCTGGGTCACGAATATTCTGGACCATCCCTTTGTCCTAGTAGGCCTCTTGCGTTAGGCGCACGTAATACATTGAGGCAGAGTGCAGCCCGGGCCAGCTGTGACACAACCGGCGAGGCGACGAAACAACTCACAGCCGTAACACCACCCCCTTCTTAAAGGCTGATCATCCCGATCAATATTGGTCCGTCTGTGTCCCTCCGTAGGCTGCCAGGCGATCTCGATGCACGATCTTCATCCTCGCCCTCGGGCTCCGCTGGATCCTGTAGACGACATCGTTGATCCGTTTCACGACTCGGTACGGGCCCTCCCAGGACTTCTGCAGTTTGGGTGACAGGCCTTTCTTCCGTAATGGGTTGAAGAGCCAGACCAGGTCGTCCTCGTGGAATCCACCGGCATCCGTCTGCTGGTCGTATCGGGTCTTCATTCAGTCAGTCTCGATCCGCAGTTTCCTCCTCGCAAACGCGTGCACATCCTCCAGTTGGTCGACCAGTTCATGACAATACTGGCTTACCGGGACCGGACCATTCCCAGGTCGGCCGAAGGCAAGATCGACTGGTAGACGGAGTGTCCTCCCAAACATGGCCCGGGCTGGTGTGCACCCGGTGGCTTCATGCACGGCGGCGCGGTAGGCCAGGAGAAATAGTGGAAGATGTTTGTCCCAATCCCTCTGGTGCTCGCTGACGACTATTCGGAGATGATTCTCGATGGTGCGATTGAATCGCTCTACCATCCCGTCGGACTGAGGGTGTAGCGGCGTCGTCCTTGTCTTCCGGATTCCCAGCAGCTGGCATAGGTTCTGGAACACCTGCGACTCGAAGTTCCTCCCTTCGTCGGAGTGCAGCTCCAGGGGTACTCCGTACCGGCTGACGAATTCCTTCACCAGGGTCTCTGCGATCGTCGCGGCTTCTTGGTTAGGGAGCGCATACGCCTCCGGCCATTTGGTGAAGTAGTCGCTGACGATCAATATGTAGCGGTTCCCTGCCTCGCTCAACGGGAATGGCCCAGCAAATTCGATGGCCACTCTCTCCATGGGGCCGCCCATGTTGTAGGTCTTCGGTGGACCCCGTCGTCTCCGTCCTGGCCCTTGCTGGCTGCACAATCGTGGCACCTTGCGCAGTGGTTCTCCACGTCTGTTCGGCATCCGATCCAGTAGAACCGCTCTCTCAACTTCTCCAGGGTCTTCTTTATCCCTAGGTGTCCACCAGATGACCCTCCATGAACTTCCTTCAGGATTTCCTCCGTCATAGCCTTTGGAACGACGACTTGTTCCCGAGATGTCTTCCCGTCGGTGCTCTCCCAGGTACGGCAGATGAGGCCATCCCTTACAATCAGCGAGTCCCACTGCGCCCAGTAGGACTTAAACTTTGGGCTGCAGTCCCTCACAATGTTCCACCCGGGTCTGGGGACACAGGCCCTCTTCCATTCGGCTATCAGTCCCTTATGCTTGTGCCCGCGTGGAAGATTCGCGGATCCAGCTCCCTTGAAGTTCCACGGTAGTCCTTCGGCACTGTATCCCGGTGTTCTCCTCCCTTCGGGCACAGAAGGTGCAGTCTTCGTGGTACGGTCTTCGTGATAGGGCGTCGGCGTTAGAATGCAGTTGGCCTTTCCTGTGCTGAATCTCAAAGTTGTACTGTTCATGCCTCTAACCACCACGCGAGTTGACCCTCAGGTTGCTTGAAGTTCAGGAGCCACCGCAGGGATTCGTGGTCGGTTCTGATAACAAATTATTGCCCGTACAGGTACTTGTGGAAGTGTTCAATGGTCTTCACGATGGCGAGCAGTTCTTTCCTGGTGACGCAGTAGTTCCTCTCTGGCTTTGACAAGGCTTTGCTGAAGTAGGCCACTACTCTCTCCTCGCCGTCCACTACTTGCGACAGGATTCCCCCTGTACCAAAGTCGCTGGCATCGGTATCGACGATGAACCTTGCTCCAGGTCTGGGGTAGGCTAGAATAGGTGCGGTACACAGAGCCTGCTTGAGTTGTTCGAAGGCACTGTGGCATTCTGCTGTCCATGTGAAGAGTTGGTCCTTCTCAGTCAGTCGATGCAGTTGTTTGGCGATGTCGGCGAATCCTCTCACGAAGCGACGGTAATAAGTGCAGAGTCCCAGGAAGCTTCGTAGTTGGGACTTGTCCTTCGGAACTGGCAACTCCCTCACAGCTGCGGTCTTTTCTGGATCGGTGCGCACCCCTTCCTTGGAGACAATATGCCCAAGGTACTGGACCTGCTTCTGGAAGAGCTGACACTTCTTGGGGCTCAACTTCAGCTGGGCACCCCGTAGCTTCATCAAGATCTCCTTCAGGTTGCTGTAGTGCTCCTCGAAGCTTCTCCCCAGAACGATGACGTCGTCTAGGTAGACCAGGCAGGTCTTCCAGTGTAGTCCTTCAGAATGGACTCCATTAGCCTTTCGAAGGTCGCAGGGGCGTTGCACAGACCGAAAGGCATGACGGTGAACTGCCAGAGCCCGCTGCCCAAAGAGAACGCAGTTTTCTCGCGGTCCTTAGGGTGGACCTCCACCTGCCAGTAGCCACTCTTCAGATCCAAGGTGGAGAACCATCTTGATCCTGATATGGTGTCCAGGGTGTCGTCGATCTGGGGTAGAAGTAAACAAACGGTTCTCGCGCGGAGCGTTGTATTTATTTGATTGCGCATTCTCCACAATTCTGTTTCTTCGCCGTCTTCGTAACGAAGCTTCAAGAAGCAGGTTTCAAAGCAAAAAGCAAAAGAACATTACTTACTTTTTTGCAAAAAAGTAAATGGTAATTATCATTGAGAGAAAAAACTATTTGCCTACGGGAATTGTTTTGTACATATACTGTAGAGTGTACATATTATAAAAATAATTTGTAGGCGTAGTACTTCTAAGTTTTCTTTTATAATTTACAGTAATTCTTTTCCTTGATTTTTATGCAGTACAGTACTGAACTATACTGTATATTCAAGTACTGTAATTATAGTGGCTTAATCATTTTAAAACTTGTGTTTCTGTTAAAAACAAATAAATGTACTGCATTGCATTACTTTTATACCAAAACAAACAGTTTATTTCGTCTTTTTAATACATTTCCCGACAATCCGGTACTTTCGCGAACTCGGCCACCCATCGGTCCACATTAGGCCGAGTTTGCGAGACTCTACTGTACAAGTACTGACAGTGACAGTGAGACAGAACTTATCGAGAGGGCACGCAAGGTAGCTTTAAGACTATTTTAAAAACTTTTTTTTACAGTACAGCTGAGAGCTGACTGTAGGATGATCCTCACGTCCTACATGGAGGAATCGCCAATGGCGTCGTTACCCCCCTCCCCTTCCCCCAGGAGGATAAAATAACGGTCACCATACAGTACACCCGAACCCAGGCTATCAGACATATTCCAAACTCGCACCCAAGTATACAGGACAACATGAGCTCGATGTTACTAAGCTCCTAAATGAATCAACAGATTTCATCACTGATAAGATAACTAATCTTATAATGACTTGCTCTCCACTCTGACATCTGTTCTACCTGTGATGGGCTACATCTGCTGGGAATTGTTACACTAGGTAATGACTTCCCATTGAGAGCTCGAAAATGATCTTCAAATAACATGCTTTAAACAATAGGAAACGCTTAATGAGGACCTTAATAATGCAACGTGCTCCTTTTGACAAAACATCATTCGTGTGTCCGCCCATGGCGGGACTTAATGAAATGTAACATTACGTCTAATGCATATGTATTTGCAATCAATTCTCAAGTACCTATCATTTCGTATATTAAAGACTGTGCGTCAGCGGAAGTACATAATACATTTCCGGACCTCATATCGTTGTTGTTGTTGCCGTTGATGTCGTTTTTGTTTAATGTTATAGTCTTGGACATCGTGTTCATTTAACCCCGCGTACATGAGTGTGTGGAGGATTTGTCTGATAACCTGTATTATTATGGTGTGTATTTTGACTGGTTTGTTGCAGCTCTCCATGCTTCCCTGTCCTGAGCTAATCGTTTCATCTCTACATTGCTACCACACCTTACATCCGAGGCGATCTGTTTAACATATTCTAATCTTGGTCTACACCTACAGTCCTTGTCCTCGACCCTTCTTTCCATAACTAAGCTTGCTATTCCTGGGTGTCATAGTATGTGTCCTACCAACCTATCTCCTCTCTTCATTAGCAGTCGCCCGAAACATCTCCCCGCTCCCACACGTCTTAATACATCGTCATTTGTAACCCTATCTACCCATCTGGTCTTCATCATTCTCCTGTAACACCACATTTCAAATGCTTCAATTCTCCTCTGATTTGCTGCTCCAACCGTTCAACTTTCACTTCCATAGAGTGCTACTTCTCCAGACAAAGGCTTTAAAAATGACTTCCTAATATTTATAGGCTATTTATTTCGATGTCAATAGATTCCTTTCCTGTAGAAATGCTTTCCTTGCCTGTGCGAACCTACTTCATCCATCACTGGTTATTTTGCTTCCTACGTAACAGAAGTCTCCTACTTCCTTTAGCTTTTCATCTGCCTATTCGACGTCCATAGGGATTTCTGATCTCTTTCGGCTGCATTCCAATATTTTTGGTGTCTGCAGAATTTAACCCCGCGTACATGGGGGTGTGTAGAATTTCTGATAACCTGTGGTATTTTGTATCTGCTGTAATATGTGTGTTGTAGCGAACCCGTGCGAGAAATCTCGCATGTTCATAACCGCACTTTCCCCAATAGGTTTATAATGAGAGACTTAAGGAGAAAGGTTGTTATGTTTTTATTTCAACCAAATGATTATAGAACGCTATTTACATTTCAGTTAGAATTCCAAGTTCTACGTTCCCTAACTTAAGAAGGCAATCACTGAAAATTGGATCATCATATCACTCACCAGTTATTCGATATTTATGAAATTATACGATTTGAGTACCCTTTCCCTTGATTTACTGTTTCTGAAATCTATGTAAAATGATAAAGGAAAGACCTCAGAATGTAAAAATGACATGAAACAGGCGGCCAAAATGTGAAGTGGACAGCAATTATGGAGCGTATTTTCCTGCAGCAACAGTATCTGCAAATTGCACACTTCGTACATTTTTTAAAGAAATTATTGATATTTATGAAATTAGTGTGCAATTCGTCACTGCTAATGTCTATTCACTTTGAATGCTCATTTGTCACGATCGGTCGCTTGTGAGCGCCGCAGGAGGGATCTATACTACTGAAATAATATATATGATGATGATTAATGTGTATTCAGGTGACGATTGGGAAGGCCTTGGCAATATGCTAGGAACCATCCCACATTTTCTTGAATAGAAATGGGAAACCACGGGAAACCACTTCAAGGATGGCTGGATTGTGAATGATCCCGCATCTCAGTTTTGCTTAACACCAGAATTAAATTTCTTGGTGGAATCGGGAATCGAACCCGGACCCCAGTGAGACAGCCAAGTTTGCTACACGCTACACCACGAGGTTCTTGCTTAAACGTTTTTACAGGAGTGTGGCATGGCTGTAATCTCTCACCACTACTGTTTTTATTTCATAGTATGGACCATTATTTGCTGCGGGGCATAAACTGACTGGGTGGGATTCAATTAGGTGGAAATCAGGTAATCATACTAATATATAATAAAAATGAGATGGTGTGTGTCTGTCTGTCTGTTACTCAATAACGCAAGAACCACTGGTCCGATTTAAATGAAATTTTGCATGGATGTAGCTGATTTACCAGGTTTACATATAGAATACTTTTGAATTCGAAATTTTGCACTATTAATAAATGGAGACCATTTTAGTGACGTCACTAGACCCTTTGGTCTCAAAATTTCATATTTCCATATCAAATAAAAAAGAGAACGGTAGGAAACAGCAAACTTTTGATGGCACATACGAGCTTTGAAAATTAATTTCCTATCCGAAAGGTCCTTATCACATTTCGTGTATCTCGAACTGTTAGCGAGTAAAACCGACATTTGTGACGTCACTACACCCTTTGGTTTCAAAACTTCATATTTCCTTTTCAAATAAAAAGAGAACGCTAAGAAATAGCAAACTTTTGATGGTATACATGAGCTTTAACATTTAATTTTCTATCCGAAAGGTCCTTATCACTTTTCGTATATCTCCAACGGTTAGAGAGTAAAACCAAAATCTGTGCAATAAAACACGGTCAACACCGAGCGGTGCAGTAGATCTCTCTATATAGAACAAGATGTTCAGTAAAGAACATATAGCCTACTTTCTCCTAAATGCATGGGTATTGTTATACTTTTTGTCCTTTTCAAGGAGTATGATTGAATGTTGGTTGTGGTAGCTTGTTGAAATACAACGTGCTATAGGGATATTAAACATGAATATGAGGTGCCCTTTGCTAGTGCTACCTCTGTACCAAGTTTCATTCAATTCGGTTTCACCGTGTTTGAATTGATAGGAGGAATCGATTTGCACACATATTTGGCCACCATCTGCAAACTATTGGGCTGATGTTCTTGCAGTTTGGTCTGAATATGTTTCCCACATAAAGATATGGTGTTGCAAAATTTGGTAGAGACTAGATTATTAGGTTGGTCGTAATTACATTTTAGCTTTTAACATTTGGGTGGCCGCGATTACGTTTCCGTCAAGATAGCGGTGATATAAAACATGACACTGAGGTGCCCTTTGCTAGTGCTACCTCTGTACCAAATTTCGTTCCATTCGGTTTCACCGTGTTCGAATTGATAAGGGGAATTGATTTTCACACAAAGATGGCCGCCATCCACAAAATATTAGGCTGATGACCTATTAGTTTGGTCAAAGGATGCTCCCTCCATAAAGGTATGTTGTTGCTAAATTTGGTAGAGATCGGATGATTAGGCTAATCGTAATTTGATTTAAGCTTTGAACATTCGTGTGGCCGCCATTACGTTTCAGTCAAGATGGCGGCGATATAAAACATGACACTGAGGTGCCCTTTGCTAGTGCTACCTCTGTACCAAATTTCGTTCCATTCGGTTCCACCGTGTTCGAATTAATAGGGGGAATCAATTTTGACATAAAGATGGCCGCCATCCGCAAACTATTACGCTAATAACCTATTAGATTGGTCAAAGGATGCTCCCTCCATAAAGGTATGTTGTTGCAAAGTTTGGTAGAGATCGGATGATTAGGTTAGTCGTAATTTGATTTAAGCTTTGAACATTTGTGTGGCCGCCATTACGTTTCCGTCAAGATGGCGGCGATATAAAACATGACACTGAGGTGTCTTCTGCTAGTGCTACCTTTGTACCAAATTTCGTTCAATTCGCATTCACCGTGTTCGAATTGATAGGGGGGGACAGACATTCAGAGTACACACACTCATACACACACAGACACACACACACAGACTCACACACACACACACACACACACACATACACACACACACAGACTCACACACACACATACACGCACACAGACAGACACACTTTTTTCGTCCTGTGTTGATCTCATAAGTCTACTTTCATTTTTTGCAAAAATCGAAAGTAGGCTAAAAATGAAAATGTGTGTGCTTTTCTCTGAATTTCTACGGAAATTTGAGTTATTTACGCGTTTCAGACTGTTTTATGATGGATGCACGCGAAAATAATTGTTTTGTCTGTCTGTCTGTTTGTTTGTCTGTGGACAAATTTGTTCCCTAATAACTCGAGAACGGCTGGGTGTATCAACGTAAAATTTGGTACAGATATCCATCAGAGGCACGACACTAATCATTGATGTAACTCTTCTCCGTACCTCTCATAAAAGGGGGCCTAACCCCCTTAAAATACATGCTGAAATAGGCGTAGAAGGACGAGACAAAACTCATTTTCAGCCCCTCAATGTGAGAGACAAAACTCGGGTACCCGAAAACCACATTTTAAGGACCGAAGACCAACCGTTTTTGAGATATTCCCAGAAAACTAATTTAATTTAATGCACTAATGAACGAATGCAAGCCAGTAACCATGCCAACGGATTCTCATTGCTGTAAGACGCAATGCAATTCCATTAATTACATTAGTGTGAAAGTGTGCAAACGGCTAGAAGGTTATCACGGAACCAAATTAAGCCGTAAAATTCAATCAATACGTATAATGCGCTTAAGGGGATCAAGGGGTACTCTAGAATTTGTTCACGCGATTTACACCTGCGGGTGTGGTACGGCAGGTCTATTATATTCCTATCCCCATATTATTCATTCATTCATTCATTTTGTATAGGCCATCTATGGACCGCGTCATTCCAACCGTCTCCTACTGGCTTTGATGTTTGCCCTGTACGCCCGCATTCGTTCTCGGTGGATTTCCATCCGTTCCTGGGTCCAAATCTTTCCCGTTTTCAGCTTCGGTTTTTCTTGTAAACCTTTACAAGCTTGAAGTTTCCTATTGAGTGGGGCGCCCTCCTGAATGTCTGTTGGTGTAATCCCCACTTCTTTCAGATCTTTATCCAGTTCAATGAACCAGGCCCAGTTTGTTTTCCTCTCCTGAAAGTAAGTTATGTTGCGGTTGGTCAGTCTCGCTGGGCTCCTTCGTTTCACATGCCCCCCAAAAAATGGTAACCTTCACTTCCTGATGACGGTGCTTATCTTCTCCACATGAGTATATAGGCCTAGGTCATGGTTATGCCGTCTTCTGTATTCCCCATTGTCTTTGTGGCAACCCAATATCTTTCTAAAAATGTTCCTTTCTTTGGCCTCCCGTTTCTCGACCAAGCCTTTTTTGTTCATCGTGAGGCATTCAGAAGCATGCAAGACCTCCGGACGGATGACACTGCAGTAATGTTTTAGTTTTGCGTTGAAGTATATTGACCTTTTCTTATAGATGTCCTTAGTTAAATGGTAGGCCATTTCCATTTTGCTCATGCGTGATGTGAATGCTTCTTTCTCTGATAATATCCCTTCCCTGACCCGTCCTGAAAAGAAAAGTACATGGCCATTGGCTGAATTAAAAATATAAAAAAATAGGTGTTATAATTTCTCCCTATACGAGATAAATCCCCTCGGTGCCAGCAAAAAAACTCGGGGGCCCTAAAGGGTCCTCGAAAACTACATTATAAGGCTCTAAATCAAACAGTTTCTGAAATATTCCCAGAAAACTAATTTAATTTAATTTAACAAACTAATGAAGGAATGCAAATCGGTAACCATGAGAACATTATCTCAAGGGGTGGCATACAACTTTCCTTCTATTTCTGTAAGAAGCAATGTCACTCCATTTATTACATTTCTGTGAAAGTTTGCAAATGGCTATAAGGTTATCACGGAACTAACGTAGACCGTATAATTCATCAATGCAATTAAGGGGGTGAAGGGGTAACCTAGAATTTTTTCATGCAATTTTCACGTTCGACATATAGTACAGAAGGTCTATTATATCTCCAAACAGCAACATTATTGTCAAAAATTCCTGAATTGAACCAGCTTTTTTCGCAGCTTTTAGGAATTTGGGCAATTTGAGGCTAAAGAACCTGAATTTTCATGCACCACAAGCCTTTATAATTTATGAAAGGGGTCTTCCTGTGTATGGGCACCTAGCACAACGTAGAGGGTCAGTTTTTATGTGACGTGTATTGCGTTTCGTCTACAAGGCTTTCAAATGTATTTCACGTCAGGAAGTACACGTTAGGTGAATTTGGTCTGAGAGCACATTTTAACTTTTTATTTTTGTCGACATACGCGTTCATCGTAAGGATGATTTTATTTGATACTGTGTGGTAGATATACCCATATTTGGATATCTGGGTAATATGTTGTAGACAATAGAATTGTCTGTCTGTCTTTATGTGTATCTTTATGTACGCCTATACCTCGTGTTCGGATGCTTGGTGCATCGTAAAATTAGGTATCAGAGTCAATACACCAATCATTTATAAAACTCTTCACCGTACTTTTCATACATTAGAAGGGTGGATATAGAGAAAAACTTCTCAATATATGCTAAAATAGGCGAAATATAAATATTATCCTAGAAGGACGACCAAAGCATATGTTGCGCTTCTCAATGTGAGACCCAAAATTCGGGAATCTATAAAGGGTCTCCGAAAACTACATTTTAAGGGCCTTAAATAAACAGTGTATGTGTGATATTCCCAGTAAACTAACTTCGTTCTGATAAACTTGAAGGAATGACAAACTGCTTACCATTGCAACAGTAGCTCAATTGATAATGTCTGGTGTTAACAACGAACACCGTTCGAAGAACGGGTACTTCTGCTAGTAATAAATAATTATGATTATTGTTGTTTTGAGGGGCCTAACATCTAGGTTATCGGCCCCTAATTGTTTGGGTGATCGTGAAATATGAGATGAGAATGAAAACTATGACTAACTACAGACTTACTTACTAGAAGAAGAAATGGTAAACAAATAAAGGATAAGGCAAAAAAAAGGACACGAAGAAAAGAAATGCCATCAACCCTTGAAGAATGTGGATTTAGGAACTTGGAAGGAAGGAGAGTCATGAGCGACAGATAGGAAAGGGAAAGAGAAGAGGGCCCGCCCCGAAGTCAGTGGAAAAAGGGGAAAAACGGACCCAGCTCAGGAATCCCCCGGGATCGCCAACTCCCGAACACTCAAGACGTGAGCCCCTGAGGGTGTGGCAATATCCTGAGTGCACCAGAAGTGGTGGGCCTGCATACACCCTGCCTCCTTGAGGGCCTTGAGCAGAAGGTAGGAGACAACATGAAGAGAACAAGAAGTTCCGTAAAGAACTATACAGCCTACTTTTCATGCCAATGATTATTCTACAGTATATGAACCTATCTTGAATAATGACGAAATTAAGTTGGTAATATCGAAATATCTAATTAGTTCAAAATATACCTGGTATAATGTAGCCTAATGGAGCACTACAATTGGCAGCCCTGGTGACTGAATATATTCTTAGTTCCACCTCTTAAGGTACAGAATACAAAATTTGGTTGAAGTCCAATGGACGTTACATGCAGTTAGACACTGGATCTATCAGCACGCGTAAAAGCATGTTGCCAACAATACCATGCGTGTGCTGGTCAGAAATAATGTGAATTATTATGATATCTTGTTGTGCCAATTTTGGATGAAATCCATTGGTTAGTATAGAAGTTACATGTATTTTAAAATTGGACATATCAGCAGTCATGATGATAGCAAACACTCGTCTCGAGTAGGTTGGCCTTCCAATACTGAATGACTCTTCATCGATGAGTCCGGAGGTGACTAAAAAGCCCAATGCGGGAGAGACACAGTTTCCCGCAGTGATGACAGGTAGTATCAGGGTCAGGTGAGACATCCGCATTCATTCCCTGTCTTCTAATGAACACTCTGTTCTTTCTGCGTTGCCTCCGATCTTCTATCATACGTCGGCGGTTTTCTTCAAAAAGTATCGCACCACGATGAACAATTGATCTCCAGGATGAGCGATCAAGAGCTAAGGTCTCCCAGTTGTTGATATTAATATGGCACATTTGCATATTAGCCTTTAGTACGTCTTTGAATCGCTTCCTCGGACCTCCCACACAGCGCTTGCCCTCAGTTAGTTCAGAGCAAAACACTTGCTTGGGAATGCGATTATTGGGCATGCGGATTACGTGTCCTGTCCATCGCAGCTGACGTTTTAAAAGCATGGCTTCAACACTGGTAGTCTGTGCTTCTTCGAGAATGCTGGTGTTTGTGCGTTTGTCTTGCCATGTGACACGAAGAATTCTCCTCAAACAACGCTGGTGATATTGCTCCAGCTTTTTAAAATGACGTCTGTAGCATGTCCAGGATTCAGATCCGTAAAGTAAGGTGGGAACTACAACCGAGTTGTACACAAGGATCTTCGTTGCAGCATTGATATCATGGTTGTCAAAAACTCTAGACCTCAATCTTGCAAAGGATGCCCCAGCACGGTTAATCCTGTGTTGGATTTCGGAATCTATATTTGCACTTGATGACAGGGTGCTGCCAAGATAAGAAAAGGCGTTAACTTCTTGAAGCTTCGCTCCGTCGATGGTGACATTGATGTTTCTTTGTCCTTGTCCAGGGGCTGGTTGGTAGAGGACTTGGGTTTTACTGGTGTTAAGTTTCAGCCCAATCTTTTTG
Organism: Meconema thalassinum; assembly: GCA_946902985.2. NCBI lineage: Eukaryota > Metazoa > Arthropoda > Insecta > Orthoptera > Tettigoniidae > Meconema > Meconema thalassinum. The sequence goes on from OX336396.1 coordinate 243,070,486, forward strand.
TAGGCTGAAGAAAAAGCATTCAGGATTTTCCTAAGTTCGTCCTCTGATTGAGCTACTACTGCATTATCATCAGCGTACTGTAACTCAACCAATGCAGCAGGAGATGTTCGAGTCCTTGCCTTTAGACGGCTCAAATTAAAGATCTTCCCATCCATCCTGTAAGTTATCTGTATGCCTGTAGGAAGATCATCTTTGACTAACTGCATGACAGTGGCAACGTACAGAGAAAACAATGTAGGGGCAATCACACAGCCTTGTTTAACGCCGGTATTAATATGAAATGGTTCTCCAATCGAGTCGTTACCAATGACATTTGCCTTCATATCATTGTGGAGTAGTCTTAAGATGGTAATAAATTTCAGTGGAAAACCATACAATGATAAAATCTTCCACAAGGCTTCACGGTTTACCGAGTCAAATGCCTTACTGAGGTCTATAAAGGCAATATAAAGAGGTCTATTTTGCTCTCTACATTTCTCCTGAAGCTGACGAACAGTGAATATCATATCTGCAGTTCCTCTAGAAGGCCTGAAACCACATTGGCTCTCTGGGAGTATTTTCTCCACCAGGGATAGAATACGATTCGCCAAAATACGAGCAATAAGCTTTCCAAGGCATGATAACAAAGATATACCACGATAGTTGTTGCAGTCTGCACGATCACCTTTCTTAAATATGGGAACTATCAGACTATCTCTGAAATCAGCAGGCATTTTTTCAGTTCTCCAAATTTTAATGATAAGATCATGTATGTGGCTTATGAGTTCCTCACCTCCTTCTTTGAGAGCTTCCGCTGGTATTCCATCACATCCAGTAGCTTTGTGTCGCTTTGCTTGATTAATAGCACACTGAACCTCATCTAGTGTTGGCAGGGTACCGAGTTCTTCTTTGATGGGTGCTTGTTCTAATATATCATACACCTGCTCATCAATAACTGAGTCCTGGTTCAAGAGGTCTTCAAAATGCTCCTTCCACCTATTCATGATGGAGTATTGATCTTTTAGAAGTGTACTTTTGTCACTGGACCAAAGTGGATTTCTACCAAACGTGGAGGGGCCATAAATCGCTTTTGTGGCTTGGAAGAACTGTCGCGAATCTTTGTCTGCTAGATATTGCAGCTCTTTAGCTTTGGATGTCCACCATGCATTTTTGAGAGCACGAGTTCCTCTTTGGACATTTGCCTTCGCAAGACAAAATGCTTCTTTCTTAGTACGGGAGTTCATATCTTTTCTCCAAGTTTGCAAGGCTTTTCTCTTTTCTGAGATTAATGCTTCTATTTCTTCATCATTTTCATCAAACCAGTCTTGATGTTTCCTGGTCTTATATCCCAGCGTTTCCTTGCAAGCATTCTGAATAGCGGTCTTCAGACTCTCCCAGTGCAGTGTTACATCTGGATGGTATTCCTGTGGCAGTGTCTGGCTAAGCAACTCTTTATATTGGGAGATATGCTCTGACTTACCAAACTTCTCGGTATCAAAAACATGCCTACAGCTCTTCTGTTGCTTCCTCCTCTGTGTGGACAATGGTATACGCATAACTGATCTGATAAGCCGGTGATCTGTCCAACAGTCATCGGCTCCTGTCATTGCTTTGGTGATAAGAACATCTCGTAAATCTTTCTTGCGTACAATCACATAGTCAATAAGATGCCAGTGCTTCGATCTAGGGTGCTGCCATGATGTTTTAAAGCGATTCTTTTGGCGAAAGATAGTATTGGTGATTACCAATTCATGTTCAGTGCATTTGGAGAGCAGTCTGACACCATTGGAGTTTTCGCTACCAACTCCCTCCTTACCAATGACACCATTCCAAACATTGTAGTCCCTGCCCACTCTAGCGTTAAAATCTCCGAGTAAGATGATCCTATCTTCACGGTTGATGTTTGATAGGACGGTATCCAGATCTGAATAGAACCTTTCCTTAATGTCATCATCAGCATCTAGTGTGGGGGCGTATGCGCTGATCACCGTGGCATGCTGGTTGTTATATAACCGAAGTCTTAGTGTCATGAGGCGTTCATTATACCCAGTTGGAAGCTCTGACAGATCCTTGAGAAGCTTGCTCTTAATGGCAAAGCCAACTCCATGTATTCTGTGTTCGTCCTCACGTTTACCCTTCCAAAAGAAGCTGTACCCTGCACCTTGCTCATTCAACTGACCTTCCTCAGCAAGACGGGTCTCCTGAAGTGCTGCTATGTCAATGTCATATCTCCGTAGCTCTCTACCCACAATAGCTGTTCTCCTTTCAGGTCTCTCATTTGCGGGGTCATCAGTGAGTGTTCTTACATTCCAGGTTGCAAAATAAAATTTGTTACTTATACATTTTCGACCGCATGGAGGTGACACCTTTGGACGCGGCTATCCAATCGGTAGTATAAGTGGCTGACTATGTTTAGGGCACCTTTTCTAGCCCCTTCCCCATGTGGGGTGAGCAGAGTGGACCCTAAATAGGACTGCTCAGTCGTAGTTGCAGCGGCCGAATTGCTCTACAGCCACAACCCTAAGCAAGACGACCGATCACACATCTACCGCCTACGTGCCAAGTTATCACTAGAGGCTCCCAGACATCACAATCCTGCCCCCGTCGCAACTTCTTGATCGCCGCAGGACTTTGAAGAAAGTCAATGTTGTTGGAAGACTGCTGTGCGTGAAATCTTTTTACGTGAGAATGTTGCTGCACATCAACAAACGCACATTACTTGATGACTTAGGAAAGATGTTCAATGGCAAGCAAATGCAAGACGATTGAATAAATCCTAGTCACTGCAGCCTTCATCCGCCATTCCAGCCAAGGAGGGACTCATTGCCCTTATGCCTGGTCCGCCGTTGAGGACTTTCTATGCCGTTGACCACAGGTGGTTCATCCGTCTTTAGGGAAAGTTTCCTGTCCCAAGGGCAAGAGAGTGCCCTAACCACTACCAGCTCATTCGCCTCCCTGGGGAGCCGGTGGCATGGTAGTGGGGGACTCCTTATCCCGGGAGTCACTCGGTCGTCAGAGCCTCGTTAGTCTAAAGCAGGGTGCACCACGTGCAGGTGAGGTTGACATTTGAGTAGAAAGCCTACCCCTTACACCCCATGTTGGCAGCACTGCCTTGTATTAATTACTCCAAATTAATCTAGAATGTCAGGTGCTATACGTGTGCAAAGTATAGAGCTGTTGGCTTGCATACTTTCTGATATAATGATATTAGGGTAAAAAGAATATAGACAGCATTTATTAACAGTTGGCAGCCCTGATTGCTCTTAACAATACTTATAGTCATATCTGTTATGGTACACATAGCACATACGAAATTCGGTTGAAATCCAACTGATAGTATAGAAGTTACATGTATTTAAAAATTGGTACTATCAGCAGGCTTATAATCATGTTGGTAGAACTGACGTATATAGTGAACCCTTTAGTATTGCAGTGTTTATATGCAAGAATCAAAATCAAGGGGTCGCGCTCAGTTCATAGTGTGATGTTTACGTTCGCCAAACAACGTGCTCTACTGAGGCAAGGGTCATAGGATTAAAACTATAATTAAGAAAGAAGTGACAAGACGTAAAATAATATCATAATTTAATGACTATTTGTGCAAAATGAAATGAATATAAACAATAACAATAATAAAATTCCTCCCTGAATCTTCCCATGACAGAAATATTTATCAAAAGTTGAGGAGTCAGACGGATCTCCCCCTTATAAAAAATGTGGATCCAAGTTCCACTAACTTGCATTGGATTTTATGTATGCGAAATGACTAACTACGAGGGATGAGTACTTGGATGACTGTTCGTTTACATCGGGTAACAGCCACGATGCTTACGATCAATCATCTCGTAAATCAACGTTTACGGATATGGGACACAACACTAATAAAAGCCCTTAAAAATTAATGCTGACACACAATCTAAAATCTAATATTTACAGGAATCTCCCTCGAGACCCTCCTTCAATGCGATGACGCATCTGACAAATGAGCTGCCAACCCGGCCAATTGCTCAATACACAGACAAGGAAAGACAGCATCGCACGTGACTACACGGGTCACAAATATGAAACATAAACATGGAATTAAACCAACAACAACAAAAGCCTCAACGGCTGAGATTACCTTATATGAACAAACATGCACGTTAAGCTAACGCTTCGGAGATTATAGTGATTCGTGGGCAACTCCCATTTATTTAAACAATTTTTACCATTGATCAGTTCTTATTCTGTATTTCAAGTAACTTTACGGAGCTAACAAGCATTCCTCTAATGACCTTGATGCAATCCTTTCAGCCCGCCTTGTGAAACAGCTTCCCCCAACCTCAACACCTGTCATCGTCCAGCCCAGTGTGTAAAAATAACCTGACCAACTGTCCCGTTATCTCGTTGAATCAACAGCAACAAATCTCAACCACATAAACATATGGTAAGACATTAATCGAAATAGCCACATATGTCCTCGCAAGGTAACGATATGGGCTTGGCATCAAGCTGACAGAAATCAGTCTACGCTGAAATTCCCGCTTGTAATGACCAATAAAATCCACACACACACACACTGCTGGGAATGACATAACACTTTTCACACAGGTCGGTTGAATAAGATGCTCACAAACTATTTAAGAAAAATATTAAAACCTACGAGAGAGCTGACTGGTCCTCGCCACAAATCACATTGCTCCAACGGCAATAAACTCACTGAATCTGATCAATAATAAACATTACAAAGATTAATTTACCCTCCAATCTACTGCATGATTATACTAATTCAGTCCTACTTCTGAAACACAACATATCTCCGAGAGACGTTTCTCAACCGCATTACGTAAACATATGCGAACACGGTCGTCCACATAGTCACGTTAGTTAAAAAAACAAACAAGAAACCACAATTAACAAAATTGTGCGAGCTGTTTCCATGCAAAAGGCGTGTCAGACCAAAACTAAATACACTACGTTAATCAACACAAGCAAGATATTTACAAAAAAATATATGTCCCATATACCATAAGTTAATTTGTCAGATAATAAGAATATTATTCAGTACTCATCCTCGGCCAATCGCCGTCAACGGACATCTGCAGCCATTTCCCAACTTAATGCTGTTTAGCTCGTCTCACACATCTCGACGGAGTGTTGTCGGTTCCAAACTTCTTCCATGGTCAGTGATGTCATCTCTCGTGCTGATGTAAAAAAGTTATAGATTATTATACACTCGATATCTGACTACTAAATTCGCCGTTCTAGGTACTTAGTTCCCCAGAAAACCGTCTGTTGGCGAATTGTCGAAGATACTGTCCCTACAAAAATAGTACAGTGACCATCTATCACACTGATTTTAACACACTTTAGTATTAATAACAAGAAGTTCCGTTAAGAACTATACAGCCTACTTTTCATGCCAATGATTAATCTACAGAATATGAACCTATCTAGAATAATGACGAAATTAAGTTGCTAATATCGAAATTTCCAATTAGTTCGAAATACTGTATACCTGGCATAATGTATCCTAATTGAGCACTACAGTTGGCAGCCCTGGTGACTGAATATATTCTTAGTTCCATCTCTTAAGGTACAAAATACAAAATTTGGTTGAAGTCCAATGAATCGCATGGACGTTACATGCAGTTAAACATTGGATCTAACAGCGCGCGTAAAATCATGTTGGCAACAATGTCATGCATGTATTGGTCAGAAATAATCTGAAATAATATGATCTATTGTTGTGCCAATTTTGAATGAAATCCATTAGTTAGTATAGAAGTTACATGCATTTTAAAATTGGACCTATCAGCAGGCTTAGAATCATGTTGGCAGCACTGACGTATATTAGTTACTCCAAATTCGTCTAGAATGCCAGGTACTATACGTGTGCAAATTTTAGAGCTATTGGCTTGCATACTTTCTGATATATTGATTTTAGGGTAACAAAAATAGGGACAGCACATATTAACAGTTGGCAGCCCTGGTTGCTCCTTAGAATACGCATAGTCATATCTGTTATGGTACACATAACACATACGAAATTTGGTTGAAATCCAAATGATAGTATGGAAGTTGCATGTATTTAAAGTTGGACCTGTCAGCAGGCTTAGAATCATGTTGGTAGCACTGACGTATATAAGTTACTCCAAATTAATATAGAATGTCAGGTACTATACGTGTGCATAGTTTAAAGCTGTCGGCTTGCATACTTTCTGATATATTGGTATTTGGATAATATAAATTAGGAGCATTTATTAACAGTTGGCAGCCCTGGTAGGTCTTAAGAATACGTTCAGTCATATCTGGTTATGTACACATACAACATACGAAATTTGGTTGAATTCCAATTGATAGTGTAGAAGTTATATGCATTTAAAAATTGGACCTATCAGGAGGCTTATAATCATTTTGGCAACACTGCCATGTTTGGCCTCCTGGAAATTAAACTGAAATATTATGATCTGTACGTGTGCCAATTTTGAAATAGCTCCCATTCATACTTTCCAAGATATCCAACATGGAGCTCAAATTTCAATTGCGATTTTTTAGCAGTTGGTAGCACTGACATTATTTTCAAATATGGCCGTGAGATATTCAGGTGTAGATCTTTACTCCTACCAAATTTTGTTTCGATTGCTGCAGCCGTTTAGGAGTTGATAGGGGGGGACACACACACAGCCAGACAGACAGAAGGACAGACAGACAGACAGACAGACAGACAGACACACATTTGCCCGATCTCATAAGTCTACTTTTTCCTCATTTTTGCAAAATGTGAAAAGTAGGCTAAAAATCTGTGTCCTCATGACACGCAAAGTACAGTAACCTACGTCCTTAGACGCACAAATGTAATCAGTCCTACGTCCTTAGACGCACAAAATATAATCATATTTCTTGGCTCTTCACGCCACTTATAAATGAACTGGCCCTAGGTATCGATGGGGGGGGGGGGGAAATTATATAAAAATTTCTCAAAATAATAGTGGTACAGGAATGAAACAAATATCACTGAACTCGTAAAATTTCGCAGGTCAAGAATATGCCCATTAATTCAAGAATCGATCGTAGAGATGTTGTCTAGCCGATCTCCCGCGTTAATGCTAGATATCGCGTGCCCAAGCTAGACTTGGCGCGCTCGTAAGCATTCATCTCTCATTGGTTCCACATTTTCTGTTTACTTCGCGGTTTTATCAGACCTCGGCCTCGTAGGAGTGTCCAGTGGTACCATCAACCACTCACGTTACTGCATTATATTTTTTCTAGGCGCGAATAGTACAATGCACATGCCATAAGCGTGTCTCACCACGCGTCCCTTCTATTTTTAGGTAGCCACCACCTGTCCTTCTTAAACATAGCTAGGCTCTTTCTTTCCACAATCCTTACGTATTTAGCCTTTTGTCAAACTGCTGCAGCTATGTCCCAACTGTCTCCAACAAATGCTTGAAGTTTCCTCATCTTCGTCTGGCTATTTTCATGACGCTGGTGGAAATATTAATTAATTGAAGAAATAAAACATCGAATCATTTATCCATCAGAGGATAAAGGGTTCACAACTCCTCCACTCACAAAATTTCGAACTTAGGATAAAGTCGATAATTTTTAAAAGACTTCCGTAGGCCAATTTGTTTTATTTCAGAATCACCCCTTTTCTATTACTTGGTCTAGCCGCTCCTGTCTTGAATGGCATTTACTCGTTTTATTTCCTGCTTGGACCTCCTCTCTGTCTGCTTGCGTGACGCGCTGATGCCTGAGGCAACACTCTGCCCGTCTCGTTAATGATTGTCAACACCAACTCCACTTCCTTCTTCACGTGCCGTACTCAACTGCCCCCCGTCCACTTGGTTGATATTAGGACGTCCATATATTTAAACTGCATCAATATTTCGGTGCTCCCATGGTTCGCTTCTTCGATAAGTTTTTAAGTTGGCTGCATTGTAGACCGACATTGTTCCTGTGCTTAACTCTTTCACTCTGTATGCATTATTTCCTAGGTTTCTTACAATGGAATACGGTCCTATGAACTTTTCACAGAATTTGCTGACGATTTTCTTCTCTGGATCAGATGTAGCGGGTCGTTTCACCAAAACGAGCTGGTTGATTTCTAGATCACGGTGAAATCTCTTACTTCTCAATCGCCGTAATCTGCGATCTGCTTGTTTTCTCATGTAGGCTCTCGTTCTCTCTATCCGCAGGTCAGGTGCTATCATGGGATCTTGTGGGCAGTTAATGATGCTTTTCCACGTTCTCACTGGATACTCGTTTTTGTGTAGGACCATAGGGATCTGTCCTGTTGACTCGTGCCTGTTAGAATCCATGCATGTCTCTATATCCTTAATTTTATCCACCCACTTATGATGTTCTTTGGGAATGAAGATTCTCAAGTATGATATTACACATTTTATTGCTCTCTCACTTGGATTAGCTTGGGCATGTCGGATACTGCTTAAAACGTGTTTTATACCCATGTCCTCCATACCTTTCTTGAATTCGGCGCTTGTAAAATAGCTGCCATGATCTGACAATATAAATTCTGGTTTTCCAAGGATTGGAATAACTCTATTTCGAATACGACTGAGTACTTGTTTCGATGTAGTTTTCTGAATGGGGCATAATACGACAAATTTAGAAAACACGTCAATGCACACTAGCAAGTGACGGCAACCTCGCCTTCCTTTCGGGATTGGACCGAAACAGTCTAGGGCCAGTAGTTCGCAGGGTTTCAGAGGTAGCAATGGTCTAGGATACTGCCTCATTAAATAGTTATTGGGCTTTGTCCTCTGACAAGGATCACAAGTCGTAATGACGTCACATATAGTTGTTCTCATACGTGGCCATGTAAATGTCTCTCCTATTGTCGCTTCGCACTTGTCTACGCCGACGTGTCCGTAACTTTCGTGAGTATGCCATGTCAATCCTCGCTGTAAAGATGCAGGTACTAGTATGCGTAACTTGGTGTGGTCATTATCTACCCATTTGTGCAGCAAATTGTTGACATAAACATATCTTCCTTCTTTTGCTTTCGCTTCTCGAAATGCAGGTGTTCCTGTAGGTAGCTGCTTTCTGAAGTCTTGAATTAATAGCATCATCCATGGTTCCGCTTCCTGTTCTCGCTGTATCTCACGTAACTCCTCCAAGAATTCCCGGTCCTTCGGTGTTAACTCCAAGTGTTGTACCATCGCTGTTTCTTCAACATCAGGCTCTGGGTTCCTGCTGAGTGCATCCGGAATCACGTTCATCTTCCCTGGGAAATGTTCAATCTCAATGCTAAACTGCTGAATATATATAGACCAACGTGTCACACGTTCGCTTGCCATCGACGTCTTAAACAAGAATGTTAGTGCTTTGTGATCAGTCCTGACAACAATGGGGTAACCATAAATTATTCGTTTCCATTGTTGAAGCGCATGAAGGATGGCCAAGAGCTCTAGCTCCGTTACAGTATAATTGCGCTCGTGCTTACGCAATTTTCGGCTGACAAATGCCAAATATGTTTTATGTTGCAGGTTAGCTGGATCTTCTTGGTAGAGCATGGCACCTATACCAATTAGTGAAGCATCCGCTTGGATTATAAATTTGTGCTTGAAATCTGGATATCCTAACTTAATGCAGTTTTCCAGTAGCTGTTTTGTTGCTTGGATCGCCTTCTCACATTCCACATTCCATAACCATTTATTATTCTTTATTAGCATTTCCTGCATTGGAGCTACAGTCTCCGTTTAACCTGGACAGTTTCCTTTAAAGAATCCCGTTACGCCTAAGAAAGCCCGAATGTGCTTGACTCTCGTTGGTGTAGGGAAATTCTTTATCGCTTCGATCTTAGCTGGGTTTGGCTTCACTCCCTCCTTGTCAATGATGTGACCCAAATATAAGATCTCGCTCTTGAAGAAATGCGATTTCTTCAGGTTTACTTTGAAATTTGATGCATTAAGGTTGCCTAATACTTTATCTAAATTTTTCATGTGAATTTCAATGTTGTCGGATGCCAGCAGAATGTCATCAATGTAGCGCACCGTCATCTCCTTAACTTCCTAGGTTAGATTTCGATCCAGGGCTCGGATTAAAGCACAGACCGCTGTTTTGACTCCGAAGGGCATTCGGACGAAACAAAACGTTTGGTTATCGAATAAGAAGCCAGTTAGAAGCTGTGACTTCTCATCCAATTCAATATGGTGGAACGAACTCGTCAGGTCTACTGATGAATAGATGCTCTTGTTCTTAAAGCCTTTTAGTACGTCTCTAATAATTGGTGCTCTGTCATACTCAGGAAAAATGAGTCTCATGTTGAGATTTCTGGCATCTAAACAAAATCTAATAGATCCATTTGGTTTTGTGACAGCCAAAATCGCATTTAGATAAGGTGTAGGTGTCTTCCTTATCACTCCAGCTTGTAACATCTCATCTATAATGACCTTGACTTGACCACGATATTTTTCCGGAATTGGGTACAATCTGCTTTTGAAAGGTGACCAATCCACGACTTGCATTGAATATTTGAAATTTAATATTTTCCCAGGTACTGTATCGAATACTGCTTTGTGCTTCCTTAAAATCTTTTCCAATTGTTTTCTATTTTCACCCCCAAGTTGAATGTCATTGAGCCGCTCCTGTAGTAACTCTTCAAATTGTGCATCACTTTCATCTCCTTCTGTTAATAAAGACGATATCTCCTGGGATTCACTCTCCTCATCTAGTTCCACAACAGCTCCTACTATGATGTTATCTTCTGCCTTTCGTATCTCCTCTTCCGTCTCTTCTGATATTGCTTCCAATGCCCAAGAATTTACATCTCTTCCGGTAGTGATTTCATCCATATGCAATCCCACGTTTTTCAGTTGATCATACTCTCTAAAACTGACTGTATTCTTGTGCAAATCTATCACTGCTTGATAGTCACAAATGAAATTTGCACCAAGAATTATATTAAAATTCATCTTTGCCATGATAATGAATGTGTGCCCAAAAGTGTGTTCCAATATGTTCAGCTCTAAGTATGCCTGACGTTTACAAGTGACGGTGCGTTCAGGAATAACACCCCTCACTTTGAGTTGTGGTACGGGAATCACAGGAATATTCTGACTCCGTCCCAACTCTCGAACCAAGGCCTCCGATACCAGACTGATCTGCGACCCCGTATCCAATAAACATCTTATATTAATTCCACCAATCCTCGCATAAATAATGGGTAACTGCCTAATTTCATCGTTCCGTGGTTTCACCGTCTCCTCCAGGCAATCTTCTGGCAAAGCAATCCATTCTTGTATGTTCGCTACTATCCATCCATCTTCAACTTCCGACTGTTGCGTTTGTAGACTGTCTCCTTTATCCAAATTTAGCATTTTTTTTTAGCTCCGCTGCGACTCCCATCATCATTTTGTCGCCCACACCCCTGACTTTCCTCTTGTCTCAGTAGACTTCCAGCTTCCTCAATATGTGTGTCTGGATTCTTCATGTTCCCAATGGCTTTCTCCCATCGTCCGTGCTCTCCACCTTGACTAGCGTGTAATTCCTCTAGGTAATTTTGCGATTGAGCGTGCCTATCATCCCAGTCATTTCGATAATTACGTGCATCTCCTTGATTTTGATCTCTCCTTCCTTTCCATCTTTGATTCCCATTGTAATCACCGTATCTTCCATAAGGCCTCTCATTTCTTTGATTTTCACGCCATTGTTGATATCCTCTCTGTTGATATCTATTGTTGCCTTGATATGACCTGTTGTAATTATTTTCGATACGCTGGTACGGTCTGTTTTCTACCTCTTCCGGGTTTCGCCTAGGTGTGGATGTGCTTGTATTTGTACCCTGCGTTTTGGTGTTCGCCTGTTTTGGTTTTATGACCTCTGTCGTATTTACTAACTCCAGTTGTCTTCCTCCTCTATAATGATTATGAGATGTAGTCTCATCTATCTGGCGTAATATCTGCTCTGCATGTAAGGCCGTACTAACGTTCGCTGCGACTAGTACTTGTTGCACGTTGACTGGTAATTGCCGCGCTATAGTCATCACCAGATCCGCTTCATTTAAAGGGTAATCAAGGTCGCGAAATTTTAGCATTTGCATGTTAAAGAAATCTGAGTATTTCGTTTGCTGGGTAGTTTGGTATTTCCTAGAGTAACGCTCCATTCTTAGACTCTGTTGTAATGCCGGCGACCAGTACTTGCGCAGAAAAGCGATTTTGAAATCTGTCATAGTTCCAAATGTATATTTGAAGCTTAAAAACCATGTAAGGACATTTCCTGATAAAAAAACCTCTCCATCATTCTCAACCTACGTGCTTCAGGTACCCCAGTGTCATTATAATGATCTTCAATTTCTTTAATAAAGGCTTTAGGTGTCACCCCTGAATTCTCCGTGTACTTCTGTGGTTTATAATCGTTCGAGCGAATTACTTGGATAAGTTGTGTGGGCTGATGACCGTCCTGTGGCGTGGAACTCCTTTCAATATTCTTGCGAAACCCCTCCGTGTTTGTCGCTAATGGGCTCTCCGTCTGAGTCGGACTCCCTGCTGTGCTCGTCCCGTCCTGGCTATTTGAGTCGTCCTGCTTGTCTTTCATGGTTCCCGTTTTAAATATCGAGGATTGTTCTATTGACCTGAGTTCAGCTTTAATGATCCTGTCTGTTTGTTCTTTAAGTTTATTCTTAATTTCTTGTTCTAATGCTTGAATACGAGTAACATTTTCGCCTACTGTCTTAAGGATGGTTGATCTTTCCTCTTTAGAATCGATATTCATTTTTCGCCAATCTTTTCTTATTTGCTCCTTAATCGTGCTTACTTTTTCCTCAATCTGGCTTTTAGCGTCATCCTGATTGCTTTCTATCTTGCTCAGCCTTTCGTCGATGGTACACTTTAATTGATCCTGATCCGCTTCTAGGCTTTTCCATTGCTCCGCTGATTTTATTTCGAGACGGTCCATATCTTTAATTATGCCGGATATATTTTCATCTACCGCTGATAATTGTTGCTGAATGACCTTGCCGCTTTTTTCCATTTCCTTAAATCGTCCTTCCAACTTATCCTGAGCTATCTTGACCTCGCTCATACTCATAGTGCATGCTAGTTCAATTTGCTCTAATTTAGCTAACACCGTTTCATCCAGAATGCTAAGTTTTTGATCAAAAATAATTTCCATTTTCTTAATCTGATCTAATTGTTTTTCATTGTTTTTACTAACATCTAGGGCCAGCAATACCATCTGTTGATCAGTGTGATCCTTCATCTCTGCGGTTAACGAAGCTAATTGGTTCGTGTTTTTAACATTCTGCGCCTCTAACTGCGAATTTATAGTGTCATTAATTTCACTTTTTAATAATCTAGCTTGTTCCGCCTGATATTCATTTTGTTCAATCCTACTGTTGTTTAATTGTGTCCGCAATGATTCACTTTGTTCAGATAGTTTTGTGTTTAGTGATTCACTTTGTTCGGATAGTTTAGTTTTTAGTGATTCACTCTGCTCAGACAATTTGCTTATAGACTCACTTTGTTCTAACATAGTATTGCTTAGTGATTCACTTTGTTCGGATAGCTTAGTGTTTATCTGTTCAGATAATTTAGCGTTTAATGATTCACTTTGTTCTAACATACTATTATTTATTTGTTCAGATAATTTAGCGTTTAATGATTCGCTCTGTTCTGATAGTTTAGTGTTTAATGATTCACTCTGTTCAGGCAATTTAGTGTCCAACAATTCCTGTGTCCTCCTAGTCGCGTTTTCAATGATTTCTTGAATCTGTTCTACTGTTGCCATGTTATACACTTTATATGAGACATTAGGGAAATGGCATAAAGCAAAGCCCCCTTGTCACATACATACAATCCCCATGCACATTTAATTTATTTACCCTACTCAGTTCATTTATAATTTACATTTAATCCCACTAGTCGATTGCATCTCTGAGTGGTTCTAATTTTACTCAATTTAATTTAAACCCAAACACATATTCAGTCATTAAATTGTTATCCTGATCTGATATTAACACTGACTAATTAACAAAGTATTAATTGTCATTTAAGTCTACCAGCCTCCTAACATTTTCATGAGTTTGACTTTCTAAACAAATCTAGTTTTAACTTTAATCATTGGGCGCCCGGTATCACGTATATTACCTTTTACTTTAATTCAATAGACAAAAACGTGAACCGTATTTTACATTGCAAACTCCTGATTTTAATTTATATTTCACACAGTTGGCGGTATCCTCTTCGCCTCAATTACTTTTAATAAAATATCACTTTCCGGTGATTAAATACTGTCATATCTGCCTGCACTTGCGGCATGTCAGTTTTACTCAAATACGCCAACTAAATGTGTTCCAGCAGCGAACCAGCAACAAAAATACACCTTCATTGTTGCGTCAGTTTGTAATCCCAACTACGCTTACATTGACATGTGCAATTTCTTTGCCGTTACACCACAGTAAACCGCCCCACGCTTGGCCGCGCCAGTTTACCTCCTATGAACCCTTTAGTATTGCAGTGTTTATATGCAAGAATCAAAATCAAGGGGTCGCGCTCAGTTCATAGTGTGATGTTTACGTTCGCCAAACAACATGCTCTACTGAGGCAAGGGTCATAGGATTAAAACTATAATTAAGAAAGAAGTGACAAGACGTAAAATAATAACATAATTTAATGACTATTTGTGCAAAATGAAATGAATATAAACAATAACAATAATAAAATTCCTCCCTGAATCTTCCCATGACAGAAATATTTATCAAAAGTTGAGGAGTCAGACGGATCTCCCCCTTATAAAAAAATGTGGATCCAAGTTCCACTAACTTGCATTGGATTTTATGTATGCGAAATGACTAACTACGAGGGATGAGTACTTGGATGACTGTTCGTTTACATCGGGTAACAGCCACGATGCTTACGATCAATCATCTCGTAAATCAACGTTTACGGATATGGGACACAACACTAATAAAAGCCCTTAAAAATTAATGCTGACACACAATCTAAAATCTAATATTTACAGGAATCTCCCTCGAGACCCTCCTTCAATGCGATGACGCATCTGACAAATGAGCTGCCAACCCCGCCAATTGCTCAATACACAGACAAGGAAAGACAGCATCGCACGTGACTACACGGGTCACAAATATGAAACATAAACATGGAATTAAACCAACAACAACAAAAGCCTCAACGGCTGAGATTACCTTATATGAACAAACATGCACGTTAAGCTAACGCTTCGGAGATTATAGTGATTCGTGGGCAACTCCCATTTATTTAAACAATTTTTACCATTGATCAGTTCTTATTCTGTATTTCAAGTAACTTTACGGAGCTAACAAGCACTCCTCTAATGACCATGATGCAATCCTTTCAGCTCGCCTTGTGAAACACCTTCCCCCAACCTCAACACCTGTCATCGTCCAGCCCAGTGTGTAAAAATAACCTGACCAACTGTCCCGTTATCTCGTAGAATCAACAGCAACAAATCTCAACCACATAAACATATGGTAAGACATTAATCGAAATAGCCACATATGTCCTCGCAAGGTAACGATATGGGCTTGGCATCAAGCTGACAGAAATCAGTCTACGCTGAAATTCCCGCTTGTAATGACCAATAAAATCCACACACACACACACTGCTGGGAATGACATAACACTTTTCACACAGGTCGGTTGAATAAGATGCTCACAAACTATTTAAGAAAAATATTAAAACCTACGAGAGAGCTGACTGCTCCTCGCCACAAATCACATTGCTCCAACGGCAATAAACTCACTGAATCTGATCAATAATAAACATTACAAAGATTAATTTACCCTCCAATCTGCTGCATGATTATACTAATTCAGTCCTACTTCTGAAACACAACATATCTCCGAGAGACGTTTCTCAACCGCATTACGTAAACATATGCGAACACGGTCGTCCACATAGTCACGTTAGTTAAAAAAAAACAAGAAACCACAACTAAACAAAATTGTGCGAGCTGTTTCCATGCAAAAGGTGTGTCAGACCAAAACTAAATACACTACGTTAATCAACACAAGCAAGATATTTACAAAAAAATATATGTCCCATATACCATAAGTTAATTTGTCAGATAATAAGAATATTATTCAGTACTCATCCTCGGCCAATCACCGTTAACGGCCATCTGGAGCCATTTCCCAACTTATTGCTGTTTAGCTCGTCTCAAACATCTCGACGGAGTGTTGTCGGTTCCAAACTTCTTCCATGGTCAGTGATGTCATCTCTCGTGCTGATGTAAAAAAGTTATAGATTATTATACACTCGATATCTGACTACTAAATTCGCCGTTCTAGGTACTTAGTTCCCCAGAAAACAGTCTGTTGGCGAATTGTCGAAGATACTGTCCCTACAAAAATAGTACAGTGACCATCTATCACACTGATTTTAACACACTTTAGTATTAATAAAAATCTGTGTCCTCATGACACGCAAAGTACAGTAACCTACGTCCTTAGACGCACAAATGTAATCAGTCCTACGTCCTTAGACGCACAAAATATAATCATATTTCTTGGCTCTTCACGCCACTTATAAATGAACTGGCCCTAGGTATCGATGGGGGGGGGGGGGAATTATATAAAAATTTCTCAAAATAATAGTGGTACAGGAATGAAACAAATATCACTGAACTCGTAAAATTTCGCAGGTCAAGAATATGCCCATTAATTCAAGAATCGATCGTAGAGATGTTGTCTAGCCGATCTCCCGCGTTAATGCTAGATATTGCATGCCCAAGCTAGACTTGGCGCGCTCGTAAGCATTCATCTCTCATTGGTTCCACATTTTCTGTTAACTTCGCGGTTTTATCAGACCTCGGCCTCGTAGGAGTGTCCAGTGGTACCATCAACCACTCACGTTACTGCATTATATTTTTTCTAGGCGCGAATAGTACAATGCACATGCCATAAGCGTGTCTCACCACGCGTCCCTGCTATTTTTAGGTAGCCACCACCTGTCCTTCTTAAACATAGCTAGGCTCTTTCTTTCCACAATCCTTAAGTATTTAGCCTTTTGTCAAACTGCTGCAGGTATGTCCCAACTGTCTCCAACAAATGCTTGAAGTTTCCTCATCTTCGTCTGGCTATTTTCATGACGCTGGTGGAAATATTAATTAATTGAAGAAATAAAACATCGAATCATTTATCCATCAGAGGATAAAGGGTTCAATAAGTTACTCCAAATTAATCTAAAATGTCAGAATATACGTGTGCATAGTTTAAAGCTGTTGGCTTGCATACTTTCTGATATATTCGTATTTGGAAAAAAAAAATAGAGAGAGCAATTATTAACAGTTGGCAGCCCTGATGGCTCTTAAGAATACGCTCAGTCATTTCTGTTTATGTACAGATATTACATACAAAATTTGGTTAAAATCCAATTGAGAGTGTAGAAGTTATATGCATTTAAGCATTGGACCTATCAGAAGGCTTAAAATTATTTTGGCAACGCTGTCATGGTTGGCCTCCTGGAAATTAAACTGAAATAGTATTATCTACATGTGTGACGATTTTGGAATAGCTCCCATGCATACCTTGCAAGATATCCAACATGGAGCTCAAATTTCTAGTGCGTTTTTCAGCAGTTGGTAGCACTGACATCATTTTCACATATGGACGTGAGCTATTCCGGTGCACATCTTTACTCATACTAAATTTGGTTTTGATTGCTGCAGCCATTTAGGAGTTGATAGGGGGGGACACACACACAGCCAGCCAGACAGACACACATTTTCCCGGATCGATCTCATAAGTCTACTTTTTCCTCATTTTTGCAAAATGTGAAAAGTAGACTAAAAATAAGGCTGACCCCTCGCAGAAGGAGGGTATCAGGAAAGATGAAACAAGGGCCAATTAAGGCGGGAAAGGAAGAGACTCCCTAGGTCTCAGATACCCTAATATCGTCGGGTTCGGAAGAGAACAAGAATTGACCAAGAAAGGTCGGAGAGGAACCCGGCACAAGTAAGAGGAAGCAATACCGGACTCAGCTGGGGTCCCATGGTCGCCAACCCACGTCCCACTAGATGTGAGCCCCTGGGGGAGAAATCAGGTAAGCAGTCTGGCTTATGCTGATAACCTGCTTGTAATGGTAGACTCCGTTGAAAGCATACAAGCCAATTCTATAAACCCCTGTGCTCAGGTCCATACATGGTTGTGCACGGTGGGTTCAGTGGTGTGGGGTGGTTCGAAATCCAGCACTGGTGGACTGACGGGTACAATATATAGGTGAATAATTGCCTCAGTTGGAAGAGCATTTGAAAATCCAATGCTTCCATGAAACAGCGTTGCCATTCTGAAAGATCGATAAGCAACCCGAGCTTAATTGGCACATCATTATGTTGTTTAGTGAAATAGGAAAATAATAATAATAAATTATAGTTCTTGAGTACAGTGTACCAGATTTGGTTACAATAAGCAGTGGCGGACACAGGATTTCCATCTGGGGGAGGTTTCATTAATATAACAGGGTAATTGTGTAGGTCTACATCATGGAAGGGGCAGATGACCTTGGTGTTCCGCCCCTTAAAACGACATTCATCATCACAATTTAAATGATATTCCGATTAATATTCATAAAAATCAATAGTTAAATAACCGATATCTTTGCATGAAAACTATTTTAAGCCTCATTTTTTCGACACAATAAAAAATAAAAATAAAATCTAAAAGACATGGAAAACTGAAATGATGCAGTGGTATCAGCATGGCCATAGTTACGTGGTTTGCCTATAATATTGATATTATGTGAGATAAAAATAATGTTTTGCTCTCCGTGTTCCTCCTGCCATTACTATTGACTCTTAAAATCTACCTAACTTGATGACTTTATCTGTATCATTAATTGGAATAAATTGCAGAAGCTCCTCATGTACTGAATTATCTTTAACGAAACGGACACACAATTAAAGCAGCCGGAAGCGACGTGAAAAAGGTTACCGATTGCACGCTTCAACAGCAAAACTGATCCATGTCTAGCTCCAACGCTGGGAGTAGAGTGCAGGACATTTGCCAAGCGAGGAACGTGATCACATTTAAAATATATACAGGAGTAAGAAGCCTCAATAGCGGTAGCGTAAAACAGGTGATAGATGGGACAATATAAGGATTCAAGTAACCAAAACCCCGGATGCCCCTCCCCCCGAAAATATACGGGCAGTCAGTGTTCGGGTCTTTAGATCGACAATTGTTTTATGCTTTATGTTGTTTGCCGATGATATAGTGATATGTGGTGAGGACGAAAAGAAAGTGCAAAAGCAAGTAGAGGTTTGGAATCAAGAGATAGAGAAATTTGGGATGAAAGTAAGCACAGAGAATAGCAACACAAGAAGAACAAAGGATGGAAGAGGAACGATAAAAATAAATGGGGAAAGACTAGAAGTGGTTAAGAGTGTCTAGTATCTGGGAATTGTGATCGCAGATGATGGAAGGATAAAGGAGGGAATTGGAAGGAGAATACAAAATGCAAGCAATTTTTTTATCAGAGTGTAAGGAGTATTCTTAGGAACCGAGACGTCCCAAAGAAATGTAAAAGGGTACAGTACTATATTCAACCTATTACGAGCCTATACTAACTTATGCAGCTGGAACATGGACTACTACAAAAAGAAGGAGAGTAGAATACAAGCAGTGGAGATTAAATTTCTAAGAAGCATAGAAGGCAAGACCAGAAGAGATAGAGTTAGAAATGAAGAGATAAGAAAAAAGTTACAGTCAGTCTGAAAGACCAGACTTTATATCATTTCAAATGACGCATGCTACAACTGCCTTCTCGCTTCGCTCGAAGCCCCAGGTCGCTCGACGCCCCAGGACTTAGGCTTCCCGCGTGGCTGCTTGACGTCACGCACTCACCGTCCATTACCCATTAACTTAGGCTTCCCGCGCGGCTTCATGACGTCACGTGGTCGCCGTCTCCGTAACGCATAACGTTAGACTCAAGCATAACGATGAAGTCGACAAGATCATTTGAAATCATAAAAAAGGACAGGAATCTTGAAGCTGCAGGACAGGATAGAAACAACAAAGATAACCTTCCTGTGGTCGCGCCCCTTCATGTAACACACGCGATCGCGCGACAGTACACTAACGTCCTCCCGTTTTGTTTTCAATTGTGAGTTTCTTCTTTCACTTTCAATGGTAATATGGCTTTGAGGTTGATCGAACATGTAATTGGCATACATAGGTGTAAATATAGAAACATTTATTCAATAAAAAGCCATAATAAGAGCGACAACAGTGGTGGAAAACATGAAAAAGCACTATATGACAGCTTCAAAGATAGTGTTGTGTGCATGCATGTGTGTGGATGTTGGGGGGATAATGAGTAACTGGGCTATCAATAGTGAATGAAATGCGTTAGAAATGAGGAAAACTATGATAAATACTCACATTTTGTTTTGGGCGGTCTGCAAAATAAATTGCCCTTTCGGTCGCGCGTGACGGGAGTCTACCGCTCGACTGTGCCCTTGGCACTTTGATGAACAACTGAGAGAAAACGTCGCCGTCAAGAACCACTACTCCTCTGTCATCTAGCGAAGGATATCGTATCTTGAGAATACATGTGCCTTTTGCGCACTTTGTAACGATCAGAGGAGCTCTACGCGCGTTTTCTTTCAATAGGACGGTAATCTACCGTGGGCGCAACCGGATGAAGGTTAAGGTGGTTTGGCCACATGATGAGAATGGAAGAGGAGAGAGAACCAAAGAAAGCTTTTACCGAGAAGATGACAGGAAAGAGACCACGAGGAAGACCCAGAAAGAGATGGATACAGTCTTGGAGTGCATAGAGAAGAGGGGAAGAAAACCTGAGGATGTACTAAAAGAAGGAGAGGAGTGGTGGAGAGACAGACAACGATGGAGGTCTTTAATTCACAACCCGACCCAGGATGCTGGAAACGGGAAATGAAGAAGATGTTGATTCATATTCTGGTTATATTTTGTATTTGAACCCTGGTTCAGTAAAACACCTTCAAAATGTCGATTTTTCAATGTATTTTTAATGTACAGCCTCACTCGTCTAGTTCATTTTGGTGAAAGGATTATTTAAATATCTACAATGGTTTACTGTACTGGCCCCCTTAAAGTGCCAGGGGGCGATATATCGACCAAGGGCGCTTTTGCTTAAAAAAATGCCACGGGCCGGTCTATCGGTCCTGTTTTTGTAAATGTGTTATCATTACTACTTCTAGTAGAAAATGGAGGTTGCTTTTCAATACACAAAATATGTTTATAACAAGCAATGCTTGTCATGGAATAGTAAAATTCGCCATTACTTAACAGTGATTAAATCGGAAGCTCTTTATGCTTCAGAAACGCTCAATTTACAACATATAACATTAGAGGAATAATTAGAGGTTAAGGAAAGGAAAATTATGCGAAAGATCTTAGTGCACAGAATTAAAAATGGCATACTCTATCCCAAACCCAACTCTGAAATATATATATGAAAATTTCTAAACTTACCGATACTATGAGAATGAGACGATTCAATTTTTGGGCCATTTTGGAAAGAATGAGTCATGTGAGACTTACTTACCGAATCTACAAATTTCTGCAGAACAAACGTACAAGACCAAAGTGGTACAAACAGGTGGAGAGGGACCTAGTGGAGATGGGATCGCCAGATCTGATGAATAGAAATGCTATCAGGAATATTGTTCACACAAGGGGATTTGAGGAAGATCAGAAGAAACCAACACGACGTGCATGGTCGGAGGTACAGAAACTACAACAATCCATGCGTATGAAGAGCTATTGGGCAAGGAGGAAGGCTCAACATACGTTGATTCCGCGTGGTCCTAAGTGACCCATCCGCGAGAAGAAGAAGAAGAAGAAGAAGAAGAAGAAGAAGAAGAAGAAGAAGACTAATTCTAGCCAAGCAGTGCTATCAGTGTTGTATCCAAGACAATGTAGGAAATATTCTCTCACTGGATATCGATATGTTTGTGTTCCGTGAATAACTGGCTTCATAATAAGTATTCGTTGAACATGCTGTAGTCAGCTGATTACCCACACGTGTGATTTTTGAAGCTATGTTTGTTTACATTCTTACTCGGAGCTAATTGAGCTATGAACGATGGAGAAATAAATGAGGTTTCAACGCTGAGTGAAGCGTGTGAGAGTTCATTTTCGACTCATAACGGTGACTTTGAAAAATTTCCATTTCAAATTATAAAAAAAGTAGTTCCGTGAAGAACTAAATAGCCTATTTTCATATATCTTACTTATGTTAATTGCCTCTATCAACATACAAAATGTCAGTTTGTTTGCTGTAATAGATTCGTGGATATTGAGAACCATCTAAATATTTCGCTTGATCGTCATGTTGGATTTTTATATATGTAAGCCATCGAGTTATGTACTATTAGAAGAAGATTATTGCGTAGGTGTATTAATCGCATGATTGGGACACAAGAAATAGACGAGATTTTAAAATCTCGCACAGCCGCTATCTTGAGGTTATGAAAAAAAGAAATAAATTAGATGTCGGTGGATTAAAATTTGAATAAGCATTTACAGTACCAAGTTGCACTGTGCTCGGATGGTTAAATCTCGAAAAAACGTCCATTTAAGTATTTAAATTTCACGTCGCTGCCATATTGGATTTGTGCTCACCAGTTTATTGAAAGTTCCATAGGCGAACTTACGTTCATAGCCTTTATCAACAAACAAAATTTCAGTTTGATTGCTGTCATAGATTAGTAGATATTGCGAACCGTCTAAATATTTCGGATGGTCGCCATGTTGGATTTTATACAACCGCTGAGTTATATATTACTATGACGATTGTTGCGTAGGTTCATTATTCAAACGTTGACTTATATCGTAAGATTAGGACACAAGAAATAAAATAAAAAATTAAAATTTCGCACAGATGCCATCTTGTGGTTATGTAACCAATTGAACTAAATTAGAGGTCAGTGCATTGGAATGCGTATAAACATTTGCTGTACTATGTTTCACTGCGTTCGGATGGTTAAATCGCGAGAGAAATCTATTTAAATGCTTCAACTTCGCTTGGCTGCCAGGTTCGTTTTGTACTTAACAGGTTTTTGATAGTCACATAGGTAAACGTTTAGTTGTGTCCTTTATCACCGTACAAAATTTCAGGGTGATATCAGTAATAGTTTCGGAGATATAGAATTCTGGTGAAATATTTCGCACAGCCGCCATGTTGGATTAGTGTGAATTAATAAAATTTAATTGGCATGGTAGGGGTGGGCACTATGTCTTTACTGAGTTTCATTGAATTCGCTCCAGCCATTCAGATTTTGTTAGGGACACACACATACACACTGACAAAAGGTGATTGCATAAGCCCATTTTTAGCCTACTTTTCACATTTTGCAAAAATGAGGAAAAAGTAGACTTATGAGATCGGGCAAATGTCTGTCTGTCTGTCTGTCTGTCTGTCTGTCTGTCCTTCTGTCTGTCTGTCTGGCTGTGTGTGTGTCCCCCCCTATCAACTCCTAAATGGCTGCAGCAATCGAAACAAAATTTGGTAGGAGTAAAGATCAATACCTGAATATCTCACGGCCATTTTTGGAAATAATGTCAGTGCTACCAACTGCTAAAAAATCGCAATTGAAATTTGAGCTCCATGTTGGATATCTTGGAAAGTATGAATGGGAGCTATTTCAAAATTGGCACACGTACAGATCATAATATTTCAGTTTAATTTCCAGGAGGCCAAACATGGCAGTGTTGCCAAAATGATTATAAGCCTCCTGATAGGTCCAATTTTTAAATGCATATAACTTCTACACTATCAAGCGGAATTCAACCAAATTTCGTATGTTGTATGTGTGCATAACCAGATATGACTGAGCGTATTCTTAAGACCTACCAGGGCCGCCAACTGTTAATAAATGCTCCTAATTTATTTTATCCAAATACCAATATATCAGAAAGTATGCAAGCCGACAGCTTTAAACTATGCACACGTATAGTACCTGACATTCTATATTAATTTGGAGTAACTTATATACGTCAGTGCTACCAACATGATTCTAAGCCTGCTGACAGGTCCAACTTTAAATACATGTAACTTCCATACTATCATTTGGATTTCAACCAAATTTCGTATGTGCTATGTGTACCATAACAGATATGACTATGTGTATGCTAAGGAGCAACCACCGCTGCCAACTGTTAATATGTGCTGTCCCTATTTTTGTTACCCTAATATCAATATATCAGAAAGTATGCAAGCCGATAGCTCTAAACTTTGCACACGTATAGTACCTGGCATTCTAGACGAATTTGGAGTAACTAATATACGTCAGTGCTGCCAACATGATTCTAAGCCTGCTGATAGGTCCAATTTTAAAATGCATGTAACTTCTATACTAACTAATGGATTTCATTCAAAATTGGCACAACAATAGATCATATTATTTCAGATTATTTCTGACCAATACATGCATGACATTGTTGCCAACATGATTTTACGCGCGCTGTTAGATCCAATGTTTAACTGCATGTAACGTCCATGCTATCCAGTGGACTTCAACCAAATTTTGTATTTAGTACCGTAAGAGACGGAACTAAGAATATATTCAGTCATCAGGGCTGCCAACTGTAGTGCTCTATTAGGATACATTATGCCAGGTATACAGTATTTCGAACTAATTGGAAATTTCGATATTAGCAACTTAATTTCGTCATTATTCTAGATAGGTTCATATTCTGTAGAATAATCATTGGCATAAAAAGTAGGCTGTATAGTTCTTAACGGAACTTCTTGTTTCATAAATGAAAACAATTCAACAGATTTCGTTCAAAATTTGCAAATGGCTATAAGAACATCCCCGAATCACTTTAGGATGTAAATTTCAACAAAACATGCAATGCGCTTAAGGGACCAGGTGGGTGTCCTTTTATATTTATCTTCGATTTACTCGTTTGATATGTCGAACGAAAGGTCTTTTATAGCTCTATACAGCAAGATAATTCTCATTACTTCCTGTAACGAAGAAGTATTTATTTTCCAATTAATTTCAAAAGTTGTAAATAGGAGGCTAAGACACTGAATTTGCATGCCCCACAAGGTTTATAATTAAATTTAAGGGCGTAATCACGGGAATGGGGACTTGCATTATCAGTGAGGCATCATTATTTTACATGATGAGATGAAAAAATAGTACTTTTCTTGGTTTTATTCATACTTTATCTGATTTTTCTCTTTTGCGGTCAGAATCAATACCATATTTTAGGGTCTTTTCTTTTATACAGGTGATGGCACTGTTCGTACGAAAGTCTCGACACTGACGTCCATTTGTTTAACAGTCTGTTATTCCTTCATGCAAATATTATCTCTTACAGAGACAGAATGAAAGCAGAATGAGACCTCGTCAAATGACGTTGCCATGACAATGTTTAACAATTTTGCAGAGCGGGTTCAGTTTTCTTGCAATACCTTGAAAACCGTTCGTTTTAGGGCCTTAAAGCGCGGGGTTCGTGTTCCCACCGAACATTGTTCCTTGCATTGATCCACGTGAACATGAACTGTATTTTATTTATATAGGTGGATTGTGGGGTCTGAAAAGGGGTGTGATTTTGAGTCTAATTTTCTAGTCTCTGCGTCGCTTTTTTTTTTAGTATTTGCAATAAATTCTGCGAATAGTTATAAGAAAACAAGTGTTTTTTTTTTTTTGCCGGTGAGTATATTAATGTGTTATTTCAAGCTTTAAAGCCTAAAACGACAAAATGTACTCCCTGGCAGGTAGGCAATCGCAGTTTATAAATTTGACCCCTCCCCCCAAGTTTGCGAGGAGTTTTACGCCCCTGTTGTGTGGGGTAGTTCTGAACCAACCCCGATTTCTGCTTGGTAGTGAGCGCTACAAACGCGAGCGCGGGGAAGCAAGCGAAGCGACAACGCACGACGCGATCCGAACCGAACCGAAGCGAAGCGAAACCAAGCAAAGCTAAGAGAAGCGAAGCGCAACCCGACCACGCGGCTTGAAACGAATATTGTGTCATCATGGGAGATCGTAATAATATGGACGTAAAAACCCTCATCAAAGAGGTGTGCAAACGAAATGCATTGTGGGATGCGAGACATCGGTTCTACCACAATAGATCTGTTGTGGATGGCTTATGGGACGAGGTTGCGACTGTCATGGGAATGACACGTAAGTTAAGTTTGATGTTTTATTTTTATTATTGTTATTATTGATTTCTTAAGGGTTTATTACACGGCTTGGCGTAAACAAAAAATAATGCATACCTCTTATAGTATTCCGGGATGTCGATACTGATCAGAAATATTTATTTGTTTATTTATTTATTTATTGTATGTATTTGTTTATTATTTATTTAATTATTTGCTATTTTATTTCTTTATCACACCAATAACAGGGTACTTCGCCCCAATCACAATGGATTATACTTAATAGTTTAATCATGATGGGGGTGATTGTAGTTTAAGGGTTGAAACATATAGATCATCTGTATCTGTTTAAACAAATATCTTATTAGTTTATAATTTTATTAATCATGGACAAAAAATTACACCCTTTATGGAAAATGCGTTTATAATGTGTTTTCTATCGTCAAACTAAGCAATAGGCTGGGCTTCGGGAGTGTACCCACGCGCTGCCTGGGACATTATTGATTAGCGAGTGTGGCTCAGTCAACAGCGTAGCCAGCGCCAGCGGGAGAATCATCAACTAACAAACAAGTTTTGACAGTCAGAAATTTTGTCATTTTGTAAAAAAAAAAAGTACTTTTTAATCTACTGTAAGAATGATTGCACATCCCTGTTTTATGACTAACACGATTTAGGGGCTGCGACAACGTGGTCATGTAGCCCCGTGTAGTTTGGGCGTGTGTAGAATCTGTCTGATAACCGGTGTCAATTGTGATGGCTGTATTAGTGTGTGTTATCTGTTATTCAGGTAAGGACTGCAGACGATCAATTTCAAGTACTGTAGTTCCTACCAAATGCTACCGTCAACGACACCTAGCAACGAACTTGGCTACTACATGCCACCGCAACTGGCGGCCAACGTTGGGAATTAAGAGCGTTAGTCAAAGCTAACCTACAAATTTAGCTTCACACAAGTGCAGTTAGTGGAATGTTCTTTTACATGGCGTAAATCTATGACATGGGCCCGCCGGCTTTACTTCCCCTCCGATGGGATTTTTAACGCTCTTAAAATATCCGGCGGCTTCGACCGGGTTTGAACCTGCCATCTTGAACACAGAAACTCAGCATGCTACCAACTACGCCACCGAAGCCGCAATGTAAAAACGTGTAATGTATTTTATCTGCATGAGCCATGCAAGCAGTTGCAGCATGCCTGGTGAATCCCTAGTTATTTGAGCACTTTTGAGGGTGAGAGGTAGAAGGAAAGTTAGGCGCATGATTAATAATAATAATAATAATAATACATTACGATACGCATGTCATACGATGTTGGCATGTTAAAGAAACCATTTGAATTCAGTAGGCCGTGTTCATAATGGCAAAATTAATCTCGGGATATTCCGCCAACATAAAGTTCCTCATTTCTCTAGTAGAAAGCGCTGTAGTGTCAAGGAGCTTAGGTATCTAACCTCCTTGACTTTCATAGTGCTTCAAGGAACAACAAAAGTCGACATGCAAGCTGCCCTCTATGTGTCAAATAACAAAGCTTGCACCCAGCATCCGAGGCCATACGATATTTTTGTTATTATAAATAATAAAAATATATTCCATTTAACGGTGCTCGGGTACTTGGTATGGCATAAATGAGCTGCGCACAGTCTAAAATGGATTGAGAAGGCCTGATAAAAGAGAAAACACTTCTAAATATTTAAAGGAATACGGTTGCTTTATGACCAAGAAAATAAACTTTGCCCTACAGTGCACTGGAAATTTGTGAGTAAATTAATAAAATTGAGGAGATTTGTTTTATGGTAATGGTTAAAAATCTCTCTCCATTTCCTTTTAGGATGTGAAGACCTTACAAAAATGAACGGGTTATTCCATTTTTTTTAGAAATGAATGACGCATCTTCATGGCCAGCCATTGTCACTACAGACTTGCTGAAATTTCTTTAAAGTAACGGGATATTTCACCGAGAAACAGTGCTTTTTATTTTTTAGTGTAAACGGTAAAATCATTCTAGGGCCTTCCTTTTTAAAATATCATGTACTTCCTTTATAAGAAATACATTCAACAGAATTGGTTACACTCGATAGGAGTTTTGTATTCTTTTAAAAAATTCTGAGCTTTTAATGAATTTGGTATGCATTAGAATGTATGTGTGTATGTATTCTTTATTGTCAGACAGATATACTCCACTAATGACAATATAATAATTAACAATACAAAAAACAGGTATAAACAAAACAAAAACAGCAAACACGAACAAAAAATAGAAATACACTAGTATATTAGAAATCAACAACCACAACCATACAGATACGCATTCAAACATCCTATCTCAAGCATTCATTCATACAATCCCTTTGTACAAGAAACATTAAAAAAAATTATTACAGAAAAATCAAAACTATCTGCAGTAAACGGAAAAGGGCAAAACAAAATATAAGAAGAAAAAGATCAGAAACTGGGAAATAAATAATACAATAGTGACATTCAAGGATCTAGATAAAGCAACCAAAAATACATTACTTCAGCCGCTCGTACATTCAATTGAAAAATCAATCATCCATTCATTCAACCACATATTCGATCAATCAATCAATCAATCAATCAATCAACGCAATAACACAACATGCATACACTATTTTACAGCCCACTTGAGATGTTTCTCATAACAGTTGACAGAGATTCGAAGTGAATATCATTAGCACTTTTACTCTCCATCAAGCTGTATGTTGACTGCAACCGGATCAGACATGAATTTTTATATAGATAAATTCCAGTCGTCGTGTTTTTCTCTCAGCAAAGACATCAATGATGCGTTATTTGAAGATGTCATCCTTGGAAAGGCAGTTCCCCTACTATTCTCAATAGCCAGAGTACTCAAATTGCTCAGTCTAGAATCTGACAGGGAGTTTCTAAAAAAAATGTCTTAACTCTCTTCAATGAAGCGGCTTCGGTGGCGTAGTTGGTAGCATGCTGAGTTTCTATGCCCAAGATCGCGGGTTCAAACCCGGCTGAAGTCGTTGGATTTTTAAGAGCGTTAAAAATCCCTCAGTGTGCCTTCCTTCGGAGGAGAAGTAAAGCCGGCGGTCCCATGTCATAGAGTTATGGCATGTTAAAGAACCTTCCACTAATTACACCTGTGTGAAGCTAAATTAACTTATAGGTTAAACAACGCTCTTAAGGTTCCTACGTTCGTCGCCAAGAGCCGACTGCGGTGGCGTCTGGTAGCTAAGTTCTGAACTTGTAGTCGTTGACGGAGGCGTTTGGCGGCAAAAGTAGGAACTATTTGAAAAATTCAAAAGTCTGCAGTCCTTACTTGAATTAAAATAAGAGATAACACACAGTAATACAGGCATCACAATTAACACTGGTTATCAGACAGATTCTACACACCCAAAGTACACGGGGCTACATGACCGCGTTGTCGCAGCCCCTAAACTTAAGAACCAACCAACCATCTCTCCAATGCACTCATACTTCTTTCACTCAAAGCAGTAGAAAGAGGAAAGGTAAGAATCAGTCCTTTGAGGCCCACTGTTTCTTTATATATATTTTTCTAGGCCGTTGTTCAAAAAATATTCTTTTCCTAGGACAACGAAGAAAATGGTCTTGTTTTTAAATACACTATTAAATCACTACACTAATCCATGTTTTAAAACTTACAAACGAACTTGCACGCGCTGAAATTCCGCCCGCCTCACGAATGCACTGCTTGGAGCCTAGGCTCTCTGCTGACGCATTCAGCTATCGACCTTCCCCTTGGCGCATGCGCAATTCCCTTCTCTACCCACAGAGACTTGAGCCAGTTTCAAAGGAGAATCACTGGCTGATCAGTCCTGCGCTGAGAAGCTGGCGTCAATCCCACCGTGGCTACAGAGAATAATACCGAAAACTAGAGATTTAATTTGCCTATGCCAATGAAAAATAGAAAAATGTAAATGTACATATTCCTTGAGAATGAAATGGGTATTCTAAGGCTCCAAGATTCTCCTCTATTTTCGCCACTGATAGGTTTTGGGCCTTAAATATTCTAAATGTAAATTCAAAATCCTATGTTTGTATTAATTTTCATTTTGAGCCGAATCGAAATTAGCATCACCTCCACACCATGTGAAGAGTCCAAAATAAAATTATTTCCTAATCAGTAGGCAACTAGCCTTCCAGAAAACTAAAAATACATACAATAAGAGAACCCTCTCCTGGAACACTAAAATCAGGCATTATAACACAGTAATTAAGCCAGAGGCACTCTTTGCAGCAGAAACACAAGTCTTGAGAAGACAAGAGCAAATGAAAAAATTGGAAACCAAAGAGAGAAAAATTTTGAGGAAGATCATAGGTCCTAAATTCCAAAATAACAAAAAAGTTTTCTATAGGAACAAAACCCTATATGTGAAGTCAGAGGGTCTTTCAGATACCATAAGGAAAAGAAGGAATGATTTCTATGGACACATCTACCGGATGAATTCTGCCCGAATAACCAAGAACATCTTTGACTTCTTTTCCAAAAAGGAGATCAAACCTAATTGGTTTACGGGAGTAGAAAAGGACATGCGAGAGCTCCTGGTTACTTAAATCATGATGATGAATGGTACAGCCAAAATCGTGACCAAAGACAACACCAAGAAGTTCCAAGCCAGAGCCATCTCCAGAAAACCGATATCACAAGAGAAAAGAAAGAGGAGATTAGATAGAATGAAGAAGTATTGGGAGAAAAGGAGAGCACAAGAATCTAAGAAGTGATTGATCTGGCGTACCCCAAAGTGGGTGATTCGAAAAGAAGAAGAAGAAAAGGCAACTGAATGAAACCATGCGCTGCTGTAAAGTCTACACCTCGCCACTGGTTACCCGATCTTAGTCATATCCCACCACCCCACCTGAGGAGAGAGGAAGCTCTGCTGAGTGAAGCAAAGAAGATCCGGTCATTTCCCTCATTACCAGTTCACCAGGAATTTTGTTACCCATCGCCACAACGACTTCGATCTAGGAGACCAGCAGGTGTATTGGCCGGCCGACTCTTGAGAGACAATTTTAACCTAAACCGGAGCTGGCGGGAAGAGTGATCAAATTCAACAGCTGGTACTAATGCTCATGAGCTAAATCCAACTCGGAAAAATGAATGGATTCGACCTTCCAAGAAAACTATGGTGTCGCCTCAACAGACTGAGAACTGCACATGAACGCTGCAATGTCTTGCGCCGTAAGTGGGGCTGGATGGATTCTCCAATGTGTGAATGCAGTGAAGAGGAGCAGACCATGGCCCATGTCATCTTGCGCTGCCCTCCTCGTGCCTAATCCGGAAGCCCCAGTGACCTGTTTCATCTTTCAGAAAGTGCTGTAGTGTGGTTGAAAAACAAGGATCTGGACTTGTGAATATCTTGTTATAATCAACATACGATTAAATACCGTAAGTAGGCAACTTGAACTTGTTTCTTACAAGCACAAGAAATTATATTATTTTATCCGAGATCGGACGAGAACTGGTGTATTCAACATGGTATGGCCGTTGTTAAGTCAGTCCTTCTATATGCTTGTGGGACTTGGAAGTTTACACGAACTATCACTAATCTTCTGCAAACATTTACAAACCGTTGTTTACGACGCATCATAAACATCAGATGGCCGGAAATAATATCCAACGAAGAACTATGGAGAATAACAAGTCAAGTTCCAGTTGAAGTGGAAATCAAGATGAGAAAATGGAAATGGATAGGTCATACTTTGAGGAAGCCAGTGGGATCTGGTGAAAGAACAGCATTGGAATGGAATCCACAACGTGCACGGAGGAGAGGTCGTTCTAGGAAGACCTGGAGGAGGACAGTAGAGGAGGGGGCACTTGAAATGGGAAGATCTGGAAGGAAGTTAAAGCATTGGCAAGTCGACGACCGCAATGGAGACGTTTCACGGATGCCCTATGTTCCAGTGGGAACAAAAGGAATTAAATATATAATTAAATAATAAAATTTATTAATTAATTAGGCCCGAGTTCATTCTCGGTGCTTGGGCTAGCTGGTTTGAGTGTGTGAGTGCCTGCTTTGTATATTTGTGACTCTTAAGGGGGTCGACTGCTAGAAGCTTCTGGCAAGAATTTAAACCTTTAGCTGTTGTTTCTGGTAGTCTGTATATCTGTTTGAGTGTGTGGACGTGTGATTGGTTTTCTTTCTATTTTTATTTTTTTCCTTTTTCCACACTTGTTCGTGGCTTAATTTTATTTACTTTATTTTTATCTCCTAATGTCTGGTGCTGGCATTTCGATCAGCCGTCTGCCTGACCTCAATTTCTGAGGGAGTTCAGGAGACTAGTGGCTTGACTATTGGCTCCCTGCCCTCTGCTTCGCAACCAGTAGGGGTCCAGCTATTCATTCCGCTCCCCTTTTCTTCTGTTGGCTGGCGGTGCCCTTCTTGTACGGCCCCTCAGAAGTCCTACCAGCGGCAGGAGGACTTTATTAAGCATGTTAAGAAATTCCATGCCGCTGTTGGGACTTCATTGGAAGTAATCTTTGTCTGCTGTGCAGAGAGATTTTCTACGAGGGAGCACCGCTATGCCAAGAAAATAGCTAAGGCGCACTGGCTTAAGCATCACCGTGGCCAACCCCTCGAATCTAACGTCCCTCCTCTTTGTCAATTAACTTTCCCTCCTCTCCCTCAAAATCCTACATCCTTTCGTTCTTCTTTAAATATTAATGTTCCTCCCGTACCTGTTCTAACCTCTACTCCTATCCCTTCTCCTCAGCCTTCTCAGCCTCCACTTAATTACTTTCCTCGGCAACAATCCCCTACTGCTCCTGCTCAACCCCCTGTTAATTTAGTTGTCTGTTCGTCTCCCTTGCCCACTTCTCCTCCCCATCCTTCCCCTACTTTGCCGCATCCGAATACCTCTCCTCTTGTTTTGGCTGGTGTCGCCTCTCCAGTTTTTGTTTTGGCTCCAGTTATGCCCTTGTCCCCGCAACCTCCCCATTACCCACCACTCCTCATTACAACATTTACCCCCTTTGGATTTCCTTCAGTCTCTCTTCCTGCTGTCACGGGACATACTATTAAGCCAGTTGCTCTGCCCTCTTCTTCCCATTCTATACATTATTCCCAGGTTCCTAGTACTAGCTGCTCCGCCTCTCATGGCCTTATGTCTATGCCTTCCTCTCCTCCCTGTTCGCTGCAATTCTCACCTCATGCATCTCTTGCCTCACACTCCCAACTGCCTTCCACTCCTTCTACTGTTGTAAATCCGATGCGTCGTGCTTCGCGCCGTAAGAAGCCCACTTTTCAAGGCTCTTTTCCTGCCTTTCAGCCTTCCACATCCATATCTGCTGTCGCTTCCACGCCTCCAAAAGCTCCTTCCGCTACGCGCCCTTCCAGGCGCTGCAAAAAACCTGCTTTCCGTGATGCCCTTCCCTGTCAGCCCTCTGAACCCCAGCCTAATACACCACCCCCTTCATCCTTGATACCATCTTCTTCTGGTTATTCTCCTACACAGCCTTTTCCCCAGCCTTCTACCTCAGTCTGCCCTTCCCAGTCTACCTCCATGCTTCCCCCTACCCCTACAGCTTCTGTTTTTACTCGTCCTTCTCGAAGGTGTAAAAAATCTGCCCCTAGTGATTCTCTACCATGTCGATTGTCAAGCCCCGCACAAAATGCACCACTCACCCCTACATCAGCTCCTCCAGGCCCTTCTCTTGTTGGCCTGCATCCAGTCCCAATTAATTTGATACCTGCCCTTCCAGAAACAACAACTGCCTCTGCTCTCACGCAACTATCATTGCCGCAAGTCGATGATGTGCCTACTTCGGGAGCGGTACTGGATACTTTACGATCTATTGGCGATATGCATCCTCCATGCCACCAGACTTCTGCTGCTGTTTTGCAACCTGCCTTGTCCCAAACTCCCCACCAGCTTGCTTCTGCTTCTGTTACTGCAACCTGTGCCCATCAAGTAGATCCATTTGGTTTTCAGGCACCGTCTATGCAAGTTGATTGTCATCGGTCCCCTATTGCTGGCACTTCTTCCACGCCTGACATCTCCGCTTCCTTACCCGTGTTGCCTCGTGATTCCCCTCCAGTGGTTAGCCAAGAGCCCCGTGTCACATTAACCCATTTTCAACGAACTTGGCTGGCCACGTTGGATAATATTCAGACCTGGAACGAATTCGAGGCAGCCTGTGAGACCCTTGTTCGAGAAGTGCGTGAGAAATGCACAAAGCACAAAACTGAGCTTAATCAGCGTAGGGAGAAGCGCCGCCAGGTTGATCAGACAGCTCTGCGGGCCCAAAACAACCGAGACCCACAGCGCCGCCGTGCTGGAAGCCCTACATTTGATGCCAGGGAAGCGACACGAATTCAGAGGCTATATCGAATTGATAGGAGGAAGGCAGTACGCCAGGTCCTTGAGCAGCAATCTCCCTTTTGTCAGTCCTCCTCTGTTGAACTTGAGGAGTATTTTACCGAAGTGCATGCTATTAGGGAGGTACCTGTCATCCAACCTCCGGAAGACATTCCTCGTCTTCCTCAGTGCACTGATGCTACACCTCTTGTAGCTGCCATCTCCCCTAAAGAGGTTATGGGTCGCCTCCTTCGGACGACTAATACGGCCCCTGGTCCGGATGGCCTTACTTATTCGGACTGGCGTAGAGTTGATGCCAATGGCTCACTATTGGCATCTATCTATAACATCTGCCTACGCTACTCTCGGGTGCCAACCGTCTGGAAGGAGAGCAGGACTG
Source organism: Meconema thalassinum (assembly GCA_946902985.2). Taxonomy (NCBI): domain Eukaryota; kingdom Metazoa; phylum Arthropoda; class Insecta; order Orthoptera; family Tettigoniidae; genus Meconema; species Meconema thalassinum. The sequence goes on from OX336396.1 coordinate 243,105,254, forward strand.
TCCTGATCTTTAAGAAGGGTGACCAGGCTGACTTATCTAATTGGCGTCCAATAGCGCTCTCTAATACCATCGGGAAGCTCTATTGTGCGATATTGGCATCCAGGCTGGGAAGCCTTGCTGCGCGTGAGAATGTTATCTCTTCCCAACAGAAAGGATTTATGCCCTCGGAAGGCTGCCTCGAACATAACTTTGTTCTACAGGAGGTTTTGGACGATGTTCGCCGTTCTGGGAAGGAGGTTGTGGTTGCTTGGCTGGACCTTGCCAATGCCTTTGGTTCGGTGCCGTACTCGAGTGTTTTCCTTGCACTGACAGATCTGGCTGTTGGGGATCAATTTATGGGCATTATTCGTGATCTCTACACTGGCAGTTCCACAAGGATTCGAGCATCTTCGGGCGACACTCGCCCCATTGCTTTTAATGCCGGAGTGCGTCAGGGGTGTCCACTCTCGCCCATCCTATTCAACATCGTGATGGAACACCTGATACGTTCTGTGGCATCCACTGCTCCAGAGGATGGGTACCCCCTACGTGCTGAGCATGTCGCTGTGCTGGCGTACGCAGATGATGTCGCCCTGGTCGCACGTTCTGAGGAAGCTATGCGATCTATGCTTGTTCGCATGGGTGGGACTGCTCACTGGTTGGGCCTTCGCTTCAAGCCTCCTAAGTGTGCGACTCTTCACATCCGGAAGAAGAAAGCTCTCCCCACTCAGTTCACCATTGAGGATGGCCCTATGATGATTCTACGAGAAGGGGATGCCTACCGTCACCTTGGCGTCCCAACGGGGTTTAAGGCTGACCAGACGCCGGATGACGCGATTGGTCGCATAACTGAGGAGGCCGAGGCAATCTTTCACAGCCTCTTGGCGCCTTGGCAAAAGCTCGACGCAATGCGTACTTTCATCTCTCCGCAGCTTGAGTTTGCCCTCCGCTCTTCCCGTGTCAAGAAGACTCATCTTCATCTTCTTGACCGGATTATTAAAGCTGGTGCCAAGGATGCTATGTCGCTACCCCAGCGTGCCAGTGCAGAGGTTGTTTTCCTTCCACCAAGGCAAGGGGGTGCTGGCCTTCCTCCGCTGATGGATCTTGCGGACCTGGCTGTGGTGAACCATGCCTTCAGATTATTAACTTCACCTGATCCTACTGTGGTCCGTATAGCGGAGGGTGGTCTTAATATCTCTGTCAGCAAGAAGTTACGACGGCAACCCAGCAGGGATGAACTTGCCTCTTACCTCTCTGGGACGACTGCAGCTCCCTTCTCACTGGACTCTGGTGACATTGGAACCTTCTGGTCCCACACTCGGTCAGCCTCCCGACGACTGCAACCGCGCATCCCTGGTTTGCGCTGGGGCTGGGCTCAGACTCTTCACCGCTGGGAACTACATCTGCCCCGTCCGGAATGTGCTACTGCCATTGCCGATAGTGAATCGCGCCGTAGGATGTCGTCGCTGTTGCGCAGTTGCTTGACTGAGCACTACCGAGCCCGCCTCTGCAGAAAGCCCGATCAGGGGAAGATCATGCGGATTTCTTCCACCAACCAGGCCTCAAACCACTTTTTAATTGATGGCCGATATACACGTTTTGCTGACTGGCGATTCATCCACCGTGCCCGCCTTGGTGTGCTCCCGCTAAACGGATGCCGGCGGTTTGGGAACAATTTGAACCGCCGATGCCGGAAATGTGGTGATGCTGATGAGACGACAGCGCATGTTATCAACCACTGCCGACCTCACCTTGCAACCATGCAGAGGCGCCATGATGCAGTTCTCCAACGGCTGGCCAATGCTATCCCGGCCAAAACTGGTTTGGTTAGGCGCAACCAACAGATTCCATTCCGTGAGGTGATTGGCAATGATGTACTAATTCCGGATGATGTTGCTACACTGCGTCCAGACCTGGTCGTTTGGGATGGAAACACCAAGACCGCTGCCATCATTGATGTGACCATCCCATTTGAAGATGGTCGCCAGTCCCTCCTGCAGGCGCGAGCTGCCAAGACTTCGAAGTATGAGAGATCCGCCAACATCCTGCGTGACGCCGGCTACCAGGTCTTCCTTGACGCCTTCATCGTTGGATCCTTGGGGACATGGGATACGGCCAACCAGAAGTCCATCCAATCACTGGGCATCTCACCTCGCTATGCTCGTGTCATGGCCAACCTGTGTGTCTCGGACACCATCCGGTGGTCCCGGGACATCTACGTGGAGCACGTCACTGGTCACCGGCAGTATATTTAAGTGTGTGTGTGTTCGATTGTAAGTGTGTGTTACTCAAGAAATGCTAATATTTAAATCACAGAATTACCAATGTTATATTATATTTTGTCCTTATAAATTTATTTTTTCTTTTTAAGGTGCCCTGCGTGTCACCTAATTATTATTTCATTGAATTGTACATATCTGATGTATTCTCCGCACAAGCGTGGAGAATTATTATTTTGTTGGAACTTGCATCACTGTATGTAATATTTTGTTGAATAAATGGTTTTATAATTAAATAATAAAAGTTATCCGAGATCACAACATGCTTGTTTACATGTTTACATCTCAGACGTCTACAAAATGCTTTGTTAGTTACTTCCGGAAGCAAATACCCTTACTCAAGCAGTACTACATAATACCTAACAGATGGCAGAACATACCAGAGATCAACTCGGCACTCGAAAGCGAATGGGGAATATGAAAAAACAGAAAAGTTCGTGTGCACCGTTTATAGACAGGCGAAGCACTCAACAGGTTAATTAACTATTAGATCCAAGATCTTCAAAATATTCATCATGCATGAATTTTCTAACCAAAAAGGCCAAAACATGCAAACATGCACTTGTATGGAAATCAGGGCTGTAGATCTAACCTACAGTTTTGTCTAGTTACACTGGTCCATATTCTATTACACTCTGTCTGAAAAGTTCGGTGAATGGGCTATATTACGAACGGATTGTTGGCTTACCTGAAACAGCCGTTACTGTCCTTCGAAGTAATCCACGTGGATGGTTATGCACTTCTGAGAACGACTGAACAATTCCTGAAAACTCCTGGCGTAGTCTTCTTTAGGAATAGCCTTCAGTTTGGGTCGTCAAAACTCTAAATTGAAAGCAAGAGAGAAGCGTGAATTTATGCAACCTAACGTGCACGCCTGTTCGACGGGTGGCAGTGAGAAGAGTGAATGTTCCGTGGAATGGAATGGTCCTGAAAACCATCGTCGCGGGTGACGAGACCTGATGCCTGAGGTACGACCTGGAAGGCAAACGTCAAAGTTTGGAGTATCGGGATCCAGGGTCACCGAAAAGCCCTGAAGGGCCAGAGGTTTTCGGACATTTCGGACATCCAACGTAATGTGACGACCCAACTGAAGGCTGTCCTTCAGGAAGACTATGCCTGGACTTGTACAGCCGCTCTAAGAAGTGTATAACCATCCACGGGGATTACTTCGAAGGATAGTAACGGCTGTTTCAGGTAAGCCATCAATCCGTTCTTAATATAGACCCATTCACCGAACTTTTCAGACAGGGTGTAAATTATCGTTACTCACAGTTAATTTATACTCCTAATCATACACTGCTGTGGAATAAGGACGAGATAGATGAAGCCACATAACATGCCAACGCCTCGGTGGAAATGACTGAAAGTGCGGTAACATGGTCGCCCACTCGTGCATAGAAACCGGGCGTGATCCGTTGACACCCGGACATTGGTGGCACCGCTTGCGATGGTGCCAAGAGCATCAGGTCTGGACCAACGAGGTGTGGGAGCACGTAATGCACCCAGGAACATTGTCAAACATGATCATTTCGGTCGTCCAAATGTTATGGTATGAGGAGGCATAACGTTGCTTGGGCGTACCGGCCTCCAAATCTTTGAACGGGGTACAATCACCGGTCAACGTTATTGTGGCAGTGTACTCCGTCACCATGTTCGTATTGTTACGGCTGTGAGTTAGTTTCATCGCTCGCCGCATGAGTCAAAACTGCCCCAGGGCTGGACTGCTCTCCCTCAGTGTATTGCATGCGCGTTACGCAACGGACTGCGAAGTGAAAGGGATGGTCCAGAATCTTCGTGACACCACCAGCGAAGGAAATGTCGAGAAGCCGTGTGTCCTGGACGATTCTAGAATTTATTGAGTCACCAGCCTGCTATATAAGCGGCTTCAACAGTGAGGGGACCGAGTTTTCTGTTGTTGTGTTTTACGAGCTAGTGCGAGCGATTATCTTGTGCGACAGAAGTGTGGTGACGAAGTGCTGTGCGAGTTACGAAATCCTGTGACATTGTTTCTCCCTGCTTGTGAACAGCGTACATCAAGTGCTCGTAAGTAACTGTATTTGTTGTACCTGAGGAAGAGGGGCAGGTAGCTTCTGCCAAGGCCACCGGACTCATTAGGACGGATTAACTTCTGTGGTCTGTTGCAAGTGAAAGGGGCCAAGAGCGCATAAGGAAGAGACTTGAGGAAACTGGAGAAGGCTCCTAATTGCTTGTATTTGCTGATTAGTGTAATTTTCTGGCCACAATAAAGTTAATTATTTCTTTAAGCAGTAATTGGTGTTGTGCTTTGTACCCCCACCGTAATCCAGTTAACAAAAGTGCCACTAGGGGGTGGCACGTAACAACTGGTGTCAGAAGCCGGATTACGAACTCAAGCACAACACCTGACGGTCCTGGTTTCAAAACCCGAGCAGGTCATTTTCTCTAATTTTCCTGTGAGTGCATGCCCTTTACAAGACAAACAACTAAAATGGAGGAGAAATTGGCAGCACTGCTAGAAAAGTTAAATGGCATGGAAACCAAGATGGAGGACGGCCAGAAGAATTTAACCAAGGACCTAACTGCCAAAATGGAAGACGGCCAGAAGAAGATGGAGGATGGCCAGAAGAAGTTAGCAGAGGACCTGAAGGACAGCCAAAATAAGTTAGCAGAGGACCTAACTTCCAAATTAGAAGAAGGCCAAAATAAGTTAGCGGAGGACCTGAAGCAGATGGAAGACAGCCAGAATAAGTTAGCAGAGGACCTAACCGCCAAATTTCTGGATGGCCAGAAAAATCTGGAAGAGTGTCTGCTGACGAAATTAGAGGAGAGCCAAAGGAAATTAGAACAGGGCCTACGTGAGGAAGTCGCGGCAGTGGAGGAGAAGTTCAACACCTTGCAAGTGGAAGTTACCGAGCTGCGCCAACGCCCGCTGATGAGGGTGGAGGAGAAATTCAACGCCTTGCAAGTGGAAGTTGCCGAGCTGTGCCAACGACCGCTGATGGGGGTGGAAGAGAGATTCAACGCTCTACAAAAGGAATTTGCTGAGCTGCGCCGACTCCCGCCGACAGGGATGGAAGATAGATTCAAAGCCCTACAAGAGGAAGTCGCCGAGCTGCGCTGACGCCCGCCGACCGGGGTGGATGAGAGAGTCAAAGCCCTACAAGAGGAAGTTGCCGAGCTGCGCCAACGCCCGCCCACCGTTACACCGGGAATATCAGGAACGGGACATAGCAGAGTGACGCCCCCAACCTTCGACGGAAAGGTCCCGTGGAGCACCTACTTACGTCAGTTCGAGGCGGCCTGTTCCATAAATAACTGGAACAACACAGGAAAGGCTACAGCTCTCATTGTAGCGCTGAGAGGTGACGCCCATAACGTCCTTCAGGCCATCCCGACTGAATCCCAGGACTACGCTTCACTGATCGCCCATATGGAATCCCGATATGGAGATAGCCATCTTCAGCAGGCCTACCAGATGCAGCTCCGGACCCGGGTACAGAAGATCGCGGAAACCCTGCAGGAGTTCGAGATGGACATCGCACGCCTCGTAAGGCTTGTCTACCCAACAGCGCCGGCCGACTTTCTGGAGCAGATAGCGACGCAGACCTTCACCGACGGGCTACGGGACTCGGACACTCAACAGGCGCTGCGACTCGCACGCAATAAGACCCTGGCAGATGCGCTGAGCCACGCACTTGAATTCAAGACGGCAAAACAGGCATCCAGAATGCACGCGCGGGTGCGTCAACTGGACGTCGATGAACCAGCAAAAACCAACGAGACCAAGCCCCTGGCCGACGAATTGATGGAGGCGTTAAGCCGTTTCTTCGATAGTCCCGGCACCACCAGCAACGACACAGCCGGAAGACAACCGGAGAGGCGGCCTGGAAGAGGACTACCGACCTGCTGGGCCTGCGGTAAGAAAGGCCACCTGAGCAAGGACTGCGGTGTTCGCCGCCGCCGAGGGTATCCGACGGGAAATCAGTCGTCTGAAAACCGCGCGGCCCAGGGAAACGAGTATTAGCCAGCCTTGGGGGGCAAAGGTTGGCTTGTGACAGTCGTCAAGCCCCGGCAGTCCAAGTGCGTGTGACGAAGTTACGGAGGGACAATAGCAGCCTGATGGTCGACGGAGTCATCAACGGAGTGAGCTGGCCCATGCTGATCGACACGGGAGCATCGAGGACCATCGTCAATCCCACTGTGATCCCGAAGTGGAGAGTGCAACCCACACAAAGGAACCTCCAGCTAATAACCGCGACCGGAGAGACCGCACCGGTATATGGCGAAGCATCACTTGAGTTCGTCATTGGTCGACGGGTGATAAAGCATCCAGTGCTTGTGGCTGACGTATCAAACGAAGTGATCATCGGACTGGACTTCCTGGACCAGAACAATATCATCTTGGACCTGAGTACCAACACTCTGCACTTCGGAGGTGAGGAACTTGCTTTGCAACCAGCACACGAGGCCGTCACCGCACGACGAGTAAGGCTGAGAGAGGACGTCATCGTTCCTGCCAGGACGGAGGTCAGCGCCGCCGTAATTGTCGACGGAACTGCTGAGGGAGTGGCGGCTGTCATCGAGCCAAAATATGAGGACATCCTGACAAAAGGATTGCTAGTTGCCAAGACCCTCATCAACACGACGTCTCGGCCGTACGTCCGCCTGTCCAATCTGAACGACTACGACATTACGGTTCACCGGGACACCAACCTAGGAGTCTGCGAGCCCGTTACCTGGATTGCCCGCATCACCGACACGACGGACGGACACCTGCAGACGGACAACCGAAGAAGACGCACACTGCCAGAAGAACTACAGAATCTGTACCAAGGATCCCAGGACCATTTAGACGAGGAACAATCACGCCAACTTCAGGACCTGCTACGCGAATTCCAGGATGTCTTCTCCGTGGGGAGCAAAGACTTCGGCAGGACAAGCTTGGTCCAGCACAGAATCGACGTTGGGGACAGGGCACCGATTAGGGCCCCATTCCGACGTGTCCCGCTCGCCAAGCAAGCCGAAGTCGACCGGATGGTAGAAGAGATGAAGGAGCAAGGGGTGATCGAGCCATCACATAGTCCTTGGAGTTCTCCGGTCGTGCTTGTGAAGAAGAAGGACGGTTCCACCAGGTTCTGCGTGGACTACAGGCAGGTGAACGACGTCACGAAGAAGGACAGCTACCCTCTACCCCGGATCGACGACACGCTGGACACCATATCAGGGTCAAGATGGTTCTCCACCTTGGATTTTAAGAGTGGCTACTGGCAGGTGGAGGTCCACCCTAAGGACCGCGAGAAAACGGCGTTCTCTGTGGGCAGCGGGCTCTGGCAGTTCACCGTCATGCCATTCGGTCTGTGCAACGCCCCTGCGACCTTCGAAAGGCTAATGGAGTCCATTCTGAGGGGACTACACTGGAAGACCTGCCTGGTCTACCTAGACGACGTCATCGTTCTGGGGAGAAGCTTCGAGGAGCACTACAGCAACCTGAAGGAGATCTTGTTGAAGCTACGGGCTGCCCAGCTGAAGTTGAGCCCCAAGAAGTGTCAGCTCTTCCAGAAGCGGGTCCAGTACCTTGGGCATATCGTCTCCGAGGAAGGGGTGCGCACCGACCCAGAGAAGACCGCAGCTGTGAGGGAGTGGCCAGTTCCGAAGGACAAGTCCCAACTACGAAGCTTCCTGGGACTCTGCACTTATTACCGTCGCTTCGTGAGGGGATTCGCCGACATCGCCAAACCTTTACATCGACTGACCGAGAAGGACCAACTCTTCACGTGGACAGCAGAATGCCACAGTGCCTTCGAACAACTCAAGCAAGCTCTGTGCACCGCGCCTATTCTGACCTACCCCAGACCGGGAACAAGGTTCATCGTCGATACCGATGACAGTGACTTTGGCATAGGGGGATTCCTGTCGCAAGTAGTGGACGGCGAGGAGAGAGTAGTGGCCTACTTCATCAAGGCCTTATCAAAGCCAGAAAGGAACTACTGCGTCACCAGGAAGGAGCTGCTCGCCATCGTGAAGACCATTGAACGCTTCCACAAGTATCTGTACGGGCAAGAATTTCTCATCAGGACCGACCATGCATCCCTGCGGTGGCTCCTGAACTTCAAGCAGCCCGAGGGTCAACTCGCGCGGTGGTTAGAGAGGCTTCAACAGTACAACTTTGAGATTCAGCACAGGAAAGGCCAACTGCATTCTAACGCCGACGCCCTGTCACGAAGACCGTGCCCCGAAGACTGCACCTTCTGTGCCCGAAGGGAGGAGAACACCGGGATAGAGTGCCGAAGGACTACCGTGGAACTTCAAGGGAGCTGGAGCCCTGAATCTTTCACGCGGGCGCAAGCAGAAAATGATGACCTGGGACTGATAGCCGAATGGAAGAAGGCCTGTGTCCCCAGACCCGGGTGGAACATTGTGAGTGACTGCAGCCCAAAGTTTAAGTCCTACTGGGCGCAGTGGGACTCGCTGATTGTAAGGGATGGCCTCATCTGCCGTACCTGGGAGAGCACCGACGGGAAGACATCTCGGGAACAAGTCGTCGTTCCAAAGGCTATGACGGAGGAAGTCCTGAAGGAAGTTCATGGAGGATCATCTGGTGGACACCTAGGGATAAAGAAGACCCTGGAGAAGCTGAGAGAGCGGTTCTACTGGATCGGATGCCGAACAGACGTGGAGAACCACTGCGCGAGGTGCCACGATTGCGCAGCCAGCAAGGGCCCAGGACGAAGACGACGGGGTCCACTGAAGACCTACAACGTGGGCGGCCCCATGGAGAGAGTGGCCATCGATGTTGCTGGGCCATTCCCGTTAAGCGAGGCAGGGAACCGCTACATATTAGTCGTCAGCGACTACTTTACCAAATGGCCGGAGGCGTATGCGCTCCCTAACCAAGAAGCCGCGACGATTGCAGAGACCCTGGTGAAGGAATTCGTCAGCCGGTACGGAGTACCCCTGGAGCTGCACTCCGACCAAGGGAGGGACTTCGAGTCGCAGGTGTTCCAGAACCTATGCCAGCTGCTGGGAATCCGGAAGACAAGGACAACGCCACTACACCCTCAGTCCGACGGGATGGTAGAGCGATTCAATAGCACCATCGAGAACCATCTTCGAATAGTCGTCAGCGAGCACCAGAGGGATTGGGACAAACATCTTCCACTATTTCTCCTGGCCTACCGCGCCGCCGTGCATGAAGCCACCGGGTGCACACCAGCCCGGGCCATGTTTGGGAGGGAGCTCCGTCTACCTGTTGATCTTGCCTTTGGCCGACCTGGAAATGATCCGATCCTGGTAAGCCAGTATTGTCAAGAACTGGTCGACCAACTGGAGGACGTGCACGCGTTCGCGAGGAGGAAACTGCGGATTGAGACCGATCGAATGAAGACCCGATACGACCAGCAGACGGATGCCGGCGGATTCCACGAGGACGACCTGGTCTGGCTCTTCAACCCATTACGGAAGAAAGGCCTGTCACCCAAACTGCTGAAGTCCTGGGAGGGCCCGTACCGAGTCGTGAAACGGATCAACGATGTCGTCTACAGGATCCAGCGGAGCCCGAGGGCGAAGATGAAGATCGTGCATCGAGATCGCCTGGCAGCCTACGGAGGGACACAGACGGACCAATGATTGATCGGGACGATCAGCCTTTTTAGGAAGGGGGTGGTGTTACGGCTGTGAGTTCGTTTCATCGCTCACCGCATGAGTCAAAACTGCCCCAGGGCTGGACTGCTCTCCCTCAGTGTATTGCATGCGCGTTACGCAACGGACTGCGAAGTGAAAGGGATGGTCCAGAATCTTCGTGACACCACCAGCGAAGGAAATGTCGAGAAGCCGTGTGTCCTGGACGATTCTAGAATTTATTGAGTCACCAGCCTGCTATATAAGCGGCTTCAACAGTGAGGGGACCGAGTTTTCTGTTGTTGTGTTTTACGAGCTAGTGCGAGCGATCATCTTGTGCGACAGAAGTGTGGTGACGAAGTGCTGTGCGAGTTACGAAATCCTGTGACATTGTTTCTCCCAGCTTGTGAACAGCGTACATCAAGTGCTCGTAAGTAACTGTATTTGTTGTACCTGAGGAAGAGGGGCAGGTAGCCTCTGCCAAGGCCACCGGACTCATTAGGACGGATTAACTTCTGTGGTCTGTTGCAAGTGAAAGGGGCCAAGAGCGCATAAGGAAGAGACTTGAGGAAACTGGAGAAGGCTCCTAATTGCTTGTATTTGCTGATTAGTGTAATTTTCTGGCCACAATAAAGTTAATTATTTCTTTAAGCAGTAATTGGTGTTGTGCTTTGTACCCCCACCGTAATCCAGTTAACAAAAGTGCCACTAGGGGGTGGCACGTAACAGTATATTCAGGGGTGCATTCGGACCAGACTTCATTTTTATGGACGATAATGCACGTCCCCGTCGAACAGTGCAGGTGGAGGAGCTCTTGGAACAAGAGGATATTCGACGAATGGACGGGCCTGCCCGTTCCCCGAACTTAAATCCCGTCGAGCACGTGTGGGATATGTTGGACAGACGTATTGCTGCACGTCCACATGCACCAATGACCATCCAGCAGTTGTCAACCACGCTGGTGGAGGAATGGAACGCCTTACCACAGGAACTCCTTACCAATCTTTTGGCCAGCATCGCCGTGGTGATCACACACCCTTTTAAGATCCATGTCACTTCTTTTGTGATATCCAGGAGACCATCGTGGGTAGAAGGGACTTACGTGTAATGTATTTTATCTGTATAAAAGTGGCATTTCTGTACGTCTCATCAAATATTCCTTCCATACCATACTGTAGCAGGTCTTCCCATGTATGGTTTGAGGTACACTGGCAGTAACACAACATGCGATAGTTCGTCCTTAAGTTTTGCACAGCAGTGTACATTTTCCGTTTCCAAAGTACGAAGTAAAATAATTCCATTCATCGCAGTAGTTAATGACCGATTAACCATGCTGAGGAATGCATCATGTTTACGGATCCTAGGATGATTTTATAAATGTTGAATGACTGCATCAGGGGTTCGCACTGTGTCCATACATATTCTACCTTGTAATGGATGCTCTATGACGGCTTACGAAGTAAAGCCCCATGGTGCATGATGTTTGCTAATGATATTGTTTGTGCAGCAGCAGTAAGAAAGAGCTGGAAGAAAGGCAGGAAAACTGGAGAAAATCCCTGGAAAAAAGAGGCTTGAAAATCAGCAGAAAAAAAAACAGAGTACCTGTGCCTTGGGGGCGAGGGGAATGAATTGGTGGAGATGGATGGAACAAGCTTAAGGTCAGTGCGTAGCTTCAAGTATTTAGGGTCATTGGTATCGGACGATGGCAACATGAATGCGGAAATCAACCACAGAGTACAGTCGGTCTGGATGAACTGGAAAAGGATTTCTGGAATTCTGTGTGACGAAAGACTCGGCATAAAAGTGAAAGGAAAAGCCTTCAAGACAGCAGTAAAGGCCAGCCACGTTATACAGAGCAGAAATGTTGGGCTACAACAAAGTCACAATGTAATAAACTCGATGTGACGAAGATGAAGATTCTTTGATGGATGAAGGACCGCATCGAAATTGAGAAAATCAGAGGAACTGTTAAAGTGACAGAAGCATCAAAGAAAATCCAGGAGAAAAGACTGTTGTGGTATGGGCGTATTATGCGAAGGGACGAAAGCTATGTGGGGAGGAGAGTAATGGATCTGGTTGTAGATGGAACAAGAAATAGGGACAGATCCAGAAGAAGATGGACTGACAATATCCGAGAAGACCTGAAGGAGAAAAAGTTAGAGGAAGATGATGTTTGGGACAGGAAGAAGTGGAAATGATCGGCCAGAAACATTGGTCCCGTTTGAAGCGGGATAAGATGAAGCAGAAGAAGAAAAATGATGTCATTGTGCAGCAGCAGTAAGAAAGAGCTGGAAGAAAGGCAGTAAATTAAAATTGGAAAATCGTATTTACCTTGAACAAAGGAGATTGTGCTCATAAAATCAAGATAGTTAAATTTATTCGACAGATAAGATTTTTGAATAAGGCCAATATTTCGATATTGGGGAATAAACTTACACCATCGAAAGCGGTAAGCTTAACATTTTAAGGCAGTTGAGCATTCTTAATTTTTGATGTGTAACATCTTTCCACTCGTTTGCTGGGTATTTTTTGTGGGAATGGTTTTGGAAAAGGGACAGAAATGGGACGGACATGATGAGCGCGCACGGTAGCGGAGATTGGTACCACGACGTACTGTCGGCCATGTGGCTATGTGGAATGTATATCGCATACGGTTTACTTCAAGGTTTGGAGGCCCCATTAAAGACATTCCTACAATAAATCATATTCGAGTTGTCGTTCTTTGGTGTGAAAATATTCATTATATCATATTTGCTGAAAACAATTATGATTTGTTAAATCTTCATACGTTTGCTGTATTCTTATTCAATGTAAGCATTCGAGGTACTGTCGGCCAACATTCAGCCCTATGTGGAATGTATAAGGCATACGGTTTACTTCAAGGTTTGGAGGCCCCATTATAGATATTCCAACAATAAATCATCTTCAAGTTGTCGTTCTTTGGTGTGAAAGTATTCATTATATCATATTTGCTGAATACAATTATGATTTATTAATTCTTCGTACCTCGCGCATGCGCACCAGTCAGTATTTGGCACTGGAGTTTTACAAGCAGTTATTTCAATGACCAACCGAGTAGTTCACTGTTAATAAGGGAATGCGCTCTCGGCAGACACACAGAAGGATAACATGTCACATGTTACACATGATATGCGACTACTGTAAGGCTCGTAATTTTTTTTTATACCAGACTGTACGAATTTTGAATAATATGTTGAATTTAATTATTTTAAGCATTTGGTTGAGGGTAATTACCAATTTGACATTTGGGCATGTACGGTATGTATGAAACAACTGATCTCATTGACATGTCATCTGGATGGCAAGACCATCAAGGAGCTGGTGGAGTCCTTTCAATTAGATTTATAAGCGAACGTCCAGTGGTTCGGATTCAATGGACATCCAAAATTTGAATTCCAGCACTGACCACTAGCACATTCAAATGTTGTCATAGCAGTTAAAGTTCATAGCGAAACGATAAAGGAGAAGGTACACCTTTCGCATGACAATTTCCACTGAGTTAAAAATAATAATATAGCCTATCTCATAAACTGTATGCTACAAAGAAATAAAACTTTGCAGGATTATTAAACACACAGTTCACTCATTATTATGCCCAAAACACATTTTATAATATGCTTGCAGTCATGCATTATAATACCACCAAACCTTCAGCTGTTATTTGTACAGTTGGACAGCGTTTACATGATATCTACCCCATAATTTAAAATAGTTACATGAATGTTGTTTTGAGCTGTTGGTAACATTCACGGCTACAACATACACCAAAATAATTGATACACACATTCAGGATTTTATTTTTCATATTCTTACTCTATATTCTTTTTACTTTTGTTGGGTAAACAATATTCTCTTAAATGGAAAGTATGCTTGATACACAATATATGTTGGTGTATGATGTTCATAATTGTACAATACACAATCATGCAAAATTTCATTGAGATATCTTGAATAGTATTTGAGTTATCATGTAAACGCTGTGTGAAAATTAAGTGTTCGGGAAAAGAGCTTCAAACTTACCTAAGGGCGTGGTAGTGTGAAATTTAAAGAGGCAACTTAAGCAACAGGAAATAACATTTAGGGGCAGTCATTCAAAAAATATTTTCACCCTGAAATGCGTACCTACCCTCTTAAATGTATTTTGTTTCTCTTATTTTAAAACAGCGTAAGAATTGTTCAGCGTAAGAATTGTTCATGGGTACAAGCACGGCTTGCCATGGCAGCCATGATATCTTTGGTTGTTTATTTATTTCTATAATATTAAAAATAATATTTAATAATAATGCTAATAATAATCAAAAGTATACAGTAGTCGAACTCGAGGGGGGAGTATTGAGGTGCATGTCTCACCACTTTCTGGTGACATGATTGGTACTAATACGAACCTGCCAGGGAGCTATGTGCTGTATCTGTATATTGTTCCTATTATTATTCCATGGGGAATGTGATAAATACAAACCGGCTACAGAGTGGACCAACGAAGAAGTTCTGGGAAGAGAAAAGAAGACTGGCCGGAAAGCATTAAGTTACACGCGATCCACAGTTGGCCGAATTTGGAAGCAAGAAGAAGATCCCACTTTTCACATAAGCTGTCACGTTGATGTGCATATTCAATCCCCAATTGTTTTTTAACATGGACAGGTTTTTGGAAGGGAGTCAATAAAAAAATGAATAATACGATCACAATGTAAAAGTGTGACGGTCATCGCGACAACAAGTATTAATCATCTCAATCTCAAGGGTAAAGGCCATCTAGGCCTCCTATATAGTTACTAAGGCAACAAGTATTCATCATCTAAATCTGAAGTGTAATCTGAAGTGTAAAGATCATCTAGGCCTCCTACATGGTTACTAAGGCAACAACCATTCATCATCTAAATCAGAAATGTCAAGATCATCTAGGTCTCCAATATGGTTACCAAGGCAACAATAATTCATCAACTAAATCTCAAGGATAAAGGCCATCTAGGTCTCATATAGGGTACAAAGACAACAAGTATTCATCATCTAATTCTGACGTGTAAATGCCATCTGGACCTCCTATATGGTTACCAAGGTAACAAGTATTCATCTCCTAAATCTGGAGTGTAGCCTAAGGGCAATCTAGGTCTACTATATGGTTACCAAGGTAACAATTATTGATCAACTAATAGATCCTTCATCAAAAGAGCTCTCCAAGTATCTAAATCAACTAGATCGAGGATACTCTATTTGCTAGCGGATACAGATTATTTTGTGAAGGAGATAAGACAGGGATATGGTCTTCCTGGTACATTGGCTTATGAAGACCACATCAAGAACAGAGAAGAGAAGATAAAGCTACAAACAAAGACCCGAGCTTCTACATAACCCCAGCCATGAACACTGAAGAATGGAAGAAGTCTAACTTCGAGTTAAGACATGTAATCACAAGATCAGCAGCTCATTGATTCCGTTATAAAATCTTTGGACTACGAGAATATCACTTGTCGCCTGACTTGTGTACTTGCAATCTTTGTGGAGAGATTTGTAGGCAATATCATATACTCACATGCAAATCAAGGACTAAATCCTTGGCAGCCTATGCAAAAGAAAATCAAATTTGAAGTTGACCATACAATTGTATTCTTTATATTATGTGCACATTGTGTTCTACAAATCTTGTAAATCTGAAGTGTAAAGGCGATCTAGGCCTACTATGGTTACCAAGGCAACAAGTGTCCATCAACTAAATCTCAAACACGTGTCCATGAATCAATGTGTCTCAGTCTAGTGAAGGAATATTCACTAAATGTTAGTATTATTAAAGGCATTTAGATATGTGAGTAACAGTATATGTTAAATATTGCTTATCATGTTGACAACAAGTTCACTGGTCATTGAGACCATTCCAGCGAAATATGTTATCAAATTTGTATGGCACAAATGTTATCCTTGTTATCATAAGTGTCGCCATTTATTCACATCTGATTGGCTCCGAGAACTGGAAACAAAAAAGAATATTTAACCATATTTTCCTTTCGCCTTCCTGGACGACGTTTGACTTCTCGTTCCCAGAGAGTGATTGCTGATCCATAAGGTAGCTTGCAGTTCAACTTCCCTCCCGTTCCTGCCGAACGATTATGAATCATTCATAACCAGGGGCGTAAAACACGTGGAGGACAGGGGGAGTTATTGCCGTTCTCAAGTTTTAAGTCCAAGACAAAATTTTAAGTAGTCTTAAAAATAATCTAGTAAAATAACCCGTAATTAATCTACAAACGTTTTGGACCGAAAATCGGAAAAGCCAAATTGCCTTGCTTAGTCGTCATTTCTTTATTCTACCAAATGAACGGCCTGTTTCCTCGGACCCCGCTTCACCGTTTCCCGCCGAGGTGCGAATTGTGCCGAAAACCGTGGCGCTTTGAGCTTTGTCCCCTTACCATGACGCAATGATATGAAAAGGTGCATTTTCGAGCTATTATTTTTGAGCCCGGGTTATAACTGAAGTAAGATACTGTTACATTTAACACAGAAAATCATTACTTCTGACGGACAACAACAGCGAATGCGTGAAACAAACGAGGTAAAATTACCTCGCACATTTTACATTCCAAGCACACCCTGTGCATGCGCCCTACGTTGCGCTAATAGTGTTTGAAAAGCAGTGATCCACGTTACGTCGGAAGTTTGATATTTGGTGCTACGTTGGTGTCGTGTTTACCCGAATCAGTGGAGATCCAGCATTTCATCATTTTCTGTCTAAATTTTGTTGATTTGTATAGTTTTTACTTTGTCACTGTGATGACCGTGAATCAGCTCGTCGTACCTGCTTCAAGCTGTCATGTGGAGGGAAGTTGTTCAGTGTGAAGGGTTAAAGACTATTTACGATGGGACAAATTAGACTGAATCTGTCTGCTGGCCACCTACTCAGAAATGTTTAACAAGCTAGATGGCACGCGCCTTGATCAACAGTTAGTAAACGAAGATCGACGGCAGCCAGCGTTCGGGTCTTTTGCTAGACGTTGGCAATTATTTATGTTTCGTATTCAGATGCTGATTGTGTTTTGTATTTTAACTAGAAATAATGAATAAAAACATCCTTATTATTTTTTAAGTAGTGTTAGGCCTACATTACCGTTTTATTTCAAGCCCTAAACTAAAAAGAAAGTTTTCCCAGGTAGGTTGGCAACTGCAATTTTGAATTTGCATCCACCCCACTCTCCCCCACGTTTGCAACTAGGTTTACGCCCCTGGACTCATAACTGCTTTGTTTCATGTGTACAAATACAAATATGAGTTAAGAAAACTGTATGGGATCTTTATGTATTGTTTAATACAACCTTATTTTCTTTTCCAGGAGAAACTTTAAAAATCAAATGGAAAAGGATTCGTGATACATTTCGGAAAGAGCTCAATAAAGTTGAAACCATTTGCTCGACTGATGATCCCATCGACATGGTGTCCGCTTCAAACTGGATTTACTTCGAAGACCTTCTCTTCCTCAAAGATGTAATGCTGAGACCAAAGTCCGGTTCAGAACTTGCTACAGACTCTGAAGAAATCAATTTTAACACCAAAGTGGTTTTGTTACCTGATGGGGCTATTCCGATAGAAACTGACACACAGTTCGAGAATATTCTTGATCTTGATGAACCTTCTAAAGGAACGAAGAGGACCTTCGATAAGGTTGCCGTGGACACTATTGAAGGAACACCTGTACAACAACAAGCTGATGATGACTATCACTTCCTGATGAGCATGTTACCTATCCTCAGAGATTTTCCTCCGCAGAAGAAGATCTTTATTCGATTGAAATTTCTTGAACTTCTACATAATGTTATGGAATTGGAGAAGTGAATTATTTGGAATTACCCTTGAACTATCGGACGCTGATAATAATCGTATTATTTTATTTAGGTCTCTCCCAAACCATTGTGAATGTGAATACAATAAAATCTAGTTAATGACACAAATCGTTATCATTTTATTTTGTGGCTTAATACATCTTGGACATCAGCACCGTGTGCTGTGGTGAAAGTTTCAATGCTGACTACGACCATATCTCAAGTTTTAATTGTTGTTATAACAGCTTAGGCTTTCACGGCCGGCGTTCATAATTAAGTACAAGTTTTTCGGGCTTGTAGGCCGTGGTCCAGACAGGATATCTCCCGACGTTTCACCGGAAATTGCGTCCGGCATTATCAAGGGTTCCGCTCCTTTCCTTGGTCAGCAGTGGAATGAGGAAGAGGCTTGAAATAATGGGTAACGGTTTGTAGTGGGGGTATTGTTGTTTGAATATGACTGTTGGATGGGTGGATCTTGGCGATGAACTAACGGCTGGAAGGTAGTTTAGATCTTCGAATTAGCATGGTGAGCCGAGCGTTCTCTTCGCATTCCGGCTGGATCGTCTGGTCTCGCGTACATGTTGCGGGGTGCGGAGCGTGCTCCGGCTTCGGCGACCGAGCTTGTGAGGGTCAGGTGTTCCCTGGGCGACTGCCGGGCTGTAGCGGGAAGGTTCTTGAGGTTGACGTGTGGGTGATATCTTGGCCTTGGTGTTCCTAAGGACCGGGATCCATGTATCACGCACACGTTCAATTTCTTCCTTTCGATTGAAATTGTCGGGGTGTTTGAATATTTCTATGGCTTCCCGATGCAGCCTGGCGTGGTAGTGTGTGGTCGTGGAGAGTATCTCCGTGTCCCCGAACTGTACATCGTGACTGGGAAAGAGAGAATGCTCAGCGACTGATGATTTCTCAATTGTTGTGCACTGTTGGTTTAAGCCATACAACAAGTAATAAAGCATAGTCTGTCACTCGCGCTGTTGATTACGCAAATCGGTTGCGTCTGAGCAGTGGCGTAACTAGGTGGACCATCAAGATCAATCACTGCATCTTCACATGATCTCTTCACACCTTTCCCTGTTGCTTTTTGGTACCCACCTCAGCTTGTAGGTCTGATTTTTAGATCCTTAGGGTATCATTTTCATTAGAAATATGTAGCATATTTTGACCTGGTTCAATGCCTAATCTCCTCAGCATCTTTACTCGGCCTGCACATCTCTCATTGTACGTCATAACTGCATTATACACCCCCATTCACAATGATTTATAACCTACAAGCACTTATTTAGGCACACGATTCTACATTACACTGTTGTACGACTCATTCAGTTTCTGAGTTCTTCCATATGGGCTCTTGCGAAGGAGCTCCAAACCAGATAATTTACTAGAAACTGGCCTCATTGATTCAATGACTGAATAGTCAAGGGAATATTTGCACAAATCAGTTGAAGTCAGTTGTAAACACATTATCAGATTACCAATAGTTACAATCTCGTCATCACTTATTTGCATAGGCACAGAGAGCGTTGTTCTTGACATACTAGGCCTTACAGCATTGATTTTTGTCCCACTGTTAGCTGGAGATGAAACTAAATTAGCTAACCTAACAAACACTGGAACATCATTATCGTCACTATTTACACTTTCATTGCCAGCCTCCTGGTTCTTAGCTATTCTACACGTAGCCCTTCTTCCAGGTCCTCTAGAGTGTTTCCAAAATATTCTCGTATATCAAGGCATTCTAAAAAAAAAGCTTGTTTCTCTACCGAAACAAAATAACGCATGTGCTCTCAGTAAACAACATCAAACAATCAACTGACGAGCTGAAACGGTTGCTACGCATTGTAGCCACGACGATGTGCCACCAGAACTCACTGCTACACCGCGTAGTTTGAATAAGGAATTTATATACAAAATACGCACACCTCGCCGAATAGTTGAGCGCAACTCAAGTGTCAACTTGACATTTAATTTGGATGTGAGCAATTAGAAAAGACTTATATAAACAATTCATGCTTTTGGGCTAATGCCGTGTGTATTTTTAATTTAAACCATACGTTTCGGAGAAACCTTGCCTCCTTTTTCAATGGAAATAAACAATGTGGCCAAAGAAAGTATATCAATGAGATTACAAAAAATATAGATAAATTCCCCTGTTCGTCACCAGAGAGCAGCTGCCAGAAATTACTGTATGGACCATGGTGGAACGGCGGACAAAGTAGTAAGTAACCAGAAGGTAAAGGGGTCGGTGTGAAAATATAGAAACTCCTCGAAGAATGAGGAGGGGGGGGGGAGGTGGGGGGGTTAGATGGATATAAGGAAACATAAACAAAAGGGAAGTGTATCTGAACAATACCTAACGTCATACAGTCAACGGCGAAAAAACAGATGGAAACTCCTCCAGTGACGAACAAAGGAGATCAAATCCAGGCTCTGAGCCCTAGAGGGAAAATGTACAATTTTAAATATGTGAAGAACAGAGAGACTGAGAGGAACTATCTCCCTAGATCCTTAATAACTGGTAGCCAAGTGTCACTTAGCTGATATCCAGTGTCTCGGTTAAAATTATTGGGATTTTTACGAATTTCAACTGCCTCCCTTATAATTCTAGACCAGTTGTGCTTAACAAGGGCAAGCGCATGAGCATCCTTGAAACATACATCGTGCCCTGAAGACAGGGCATGTTCAGCTATAGCTGATTTGTCAGGTTGGTTTAGACGGATGTTCCTTTGATGCTCTTTGATGCGAGTTGCAATGGAACGTTTTGTTTGTCCAATGTAGACTTTTCCGCAAGTACAAGGGACTTCATACACCCCAGGTTGTAGTAATGGAGACAATTTATCTTTGTTTAATGCTAAACGTTGACCAATTTTCGTCATAGTGCCGAAAACTGTTTTTATCTTGTGCTTGCGGAGAATCTTAGCAACGCGGTCAGTGGTGTTGTGAATATAAGGGAGGTAAGCAGTTCCTCTCACGCCGGAGCTCTGAGAAGGTTGTCTATCCCTCCTTCTGGGATGTAGGGACCTATATATAGTGGATTCATTATAGCCATTACCCTTAAACATGGTTTGTAAGGCATGTAACTCTTCCTGAAGAGTTGATGCATCACAAATACGTTCCGCTCTTTTGGCTAGAGTTGTTATAATTCCTTGTTTTTGTGCTGGGTGGTGGTGGGAGTCCGCATGTAAATAACGGTTAGTGTGAGTTGGCTTACGGTAGACGCTGTGCCCCATGGAGCCATCCGCTTTCCTCCTCACAAGAACATCCAAAAAAGGTAAGCATCCACCTGACTCTAGCTCCATTGTGAAGTGGATTGAAGGATACAGCTGATTTAGGTGGCTCAGAAAGTGGCTCAGTTTCTCAGAACCCTCCTCCCACACCACGAACGTATCATCCACATACCTCCACCAAATCACAGGTTTGAAAGACGCCGAAGATATAGCCTCCCCCTCAAAATGTTCCATGAAAAAATTTGCCACGACAGGCGAGAGTGGACTTCCCATGGCCACACCATCAGTCTGCTCGTAATATTTACCATCCCACAAGAAATAACTGGAACACAAGCAGTGGTGGAATAATCGGGCAATGTCCTCAGGAAACAAATCCTTGATGAGTGACATGACCGAGTCCACCGGCACTCTGGTAAACAAGGACTCTACATCAAAACTCACCAAAATAGCATTTGGTTGAACGGCGATGGTTGACAATTTTTCGACGAAATGGGTTGAATCCCTAATGTAGGACTGTGTGCGCCCCAAATGCGGCTGAAGCAACTTGCTGAGATATTGCGCAAGAGCATAAGTTGGAGAACCTATTGTGCTAACAATTGGTCGAAGAGGGACGTCTTGCTTATGGATTTTTGGAAGACCATACAATCTCGGATGGTCTTCCAAAAATCAATAAGCAAGACGTCCCTCTTCGACCAATTGTTAGCACAATAGGTTCTCCAACTTATGCTCTTGCGCAATATCTCAGCAAGTTGCTTCAGCCGCATTTGGGGCGCACACAGTCCTACATTAGGGATTCAACCCATTTCGTCGAAAAATTGTCAACCATCGCCGTTCAACCAAATGCTATTTTGGTGAGTTTTGATGTAGAGTCCTTGTTTACCAGAGTGCCGGTGGACTCGGTCATGTCACTCATCAAGGATTTGTTTCCTGAGGACATTGCCCGATTATTCCACCACTGCTTGTGTTCCAGTTATTTCTTGTGGGATGGTAAATATTACGAGCAGACTGATGGTGTGGCCATGGGAAGTCCACTCTCGCCTGTCGTGGCAAATTTTTTCATGGAACATTTTGAGGGGGAGGCTATATCTTCGGCGTCTTTCAAACCTGTGATTTGGTGGAGGTATGTGGATGATACGTTCGTGGTGTGGGAGGAGGGTTCTGAGAAACTGAGCCACTTTCTGAGCCACCTAAATCAGCTGTATCCTTCAATCCACTTCACAATGGAGCTAGAGTCAGGTGGATGCTTACCTTTTTTGGATGTTCTTGTGAGGAGGAAAGCGGATGGCTCCATGGGGCACAGCGTCTACCGTAAGCCAACTCACACTAACCGTTATTTACATGCGGACTCCCACCACCACCCAGCACAAAAACAAGGAATTATAACAACTCTAGCCAAAAGAGCGGAACGTATTTGTGATGCATCAACTCTTCAGGAAGAGTTACATGCCTTACAAACCATGTTTAAGGGTAATGGCTATAATGAATCCACTATATATAGGTCCCTACATCCCAGAAGGAGGGATAGACAACCTTCTCAGAGCTCCGGCGTGAGAGGAACTGCTTACCTCCCTTATATTCACAACACCACTGACCGCGTTGCTAAGATTCTCCGCAAGCACAAGATAAAAACAGTTTTCGGCACTATGACGAAAATTGGTCAACGTTTAGCATTAAACAAAGATAAATTGTCTCCATTACTACAACCTGGGGTGTATGAAGTCCCTTGTACTTGCGGAAAAGTCTACATTGGACAAACAAAACGTTCCATTGCAACTCGCATCAAAGAGCATCAAAGGAACATCCGTCTAAACCAACCTGACAAATCAGCTATAGCTGAACATGCCCTGTCTTCAGGGCACGATGTATGTTTCAAGGATGCTCATGCGCTTGCCCTTGTTAAGCACAACTGGTCTAGAATTATAAGGGAGGCAGTTGAAATTCGTAAAAATCCCAATAATTTTAACCGAGACACTGGATATCAGCTAAGTGACACTTGGCTACCAGTTATTAAGGATCTAGGGAGATAGTTCCTCTCAGTCTCTCTGTTCTTCACATATTTAAAATTGTACATTTTCCCTCTAGGGCTCAGAGCCTGGATTTGATCTCCTTTGTTCGTCACTGGAGGAGTTTCCATCTGTTTTTTCGCCGTTGACTGTATGACGTTAGGTATTGTTCAGATACACTTCCCTTTTGTTTATGTTTCCTTATATCCATCTAACCCCCCCCCCCCTCCCCCCCCCCTCCCCCCCCCTCCTCATTCTTCGAGGAGTTTCTATATTTTCACACCGACCCCTTTACCGTCTGGTTACTTACTACTTTGTCCGCCGTTCCACCATGGTCCATACAGTAATTTCTGGCAGCTGCTCTCTGGTGACGAACAGGGGAATTTATCTATATTTTTTGTAATCTCATTGATATACTTTCTTTGGCCACATTGTTTATTTCCATTGAAAAAGGAGGCAAGGTTTCTCCGAAACGTATGGTTTAAATTAAAAATACACACGGCATTAGCCCAAAAGCATGAATTGTTTATATAATAATCCGGGCCGTGAAAGCCTTAATATGCAAATTAGAAAAGACTTACTAAAGAAATACTAAAATTCGGAAAAAATCCTTCATTTCTTTCATTGGCGTACGACACAACAAGAATTCATCATCAAAATCTTAAGTGTAAAAGCCATCTTACCAAGGCAACACGTATTCATCATCTAGATCTGATGTGTAAAGGCCATCTAGGTCTCCTATATGGTTACCAAGGCAATAAGCATTCATCATCTAAATCTGACGTGAAAGGCCTTCTAGATCTCCTATGTGGTTACCAAGGTAACAAGTATTCATCATCTAAATCTGAAGTGTAAGAGCCACCTAGACCTCCTATATGGTTATCAAGGCAACAAGTGTTCATCATCTTAAGTGTAAAGGCCATCTACGCCTCCTATATGGTAACAAAGGCAACAAGAATTCATCATCTCTATCTGAAGTGTAAAGGCCGTCTAGATCTCCTATGTGGTTACCAAGGCAACAAGTATTCATTATCTAAACCTGAAGTGTAAAGGCCATCAAGATCCTCTATGTGGTTACCAAGGCAACAAATATTCATTATCTAATCATGAAGTGTAAAGGCCATCTAGATCTCCTATATGGTTACCAAGGCAACAAGTATTCATTATCTAAACGTGAAGTGTAAAGGCCACCTAGATCTCCTATATAGTAACCAAGACAACAAGTATTCAATATCTAAATATGAAGTGAAAAGCCCATCTAGATCCCCTATATGGTTACCAAGGCAACAAGTATTCATTATCTAAACGTGAAGTGTAAAGGCCATCTAGATCTCCTTTATGGTTAACAAGGCAACAAGTAGTCATCATCTAAATCTGTAGTGTAAAGGCCATCTAGATCTCCTATATGGTTACCAAGACAACAAGTATTCATTATCTAATCCTGAAGTGTAAGGGGCATTTAGGCCTCCTATGTAGTTACCTAGGCAACAAGTAGTCATTATCTAAACCTGAAGTGAAAAGGACATCTACGCCTCCTTCATCGTTACAAAGGCAACACGTATTCATCATCTGAATCTGAAGTATAAAGGACACCTACGCCTCCTATATGGTTACAAAGGCAACAAGTATTCATCATCTGAAGTGTAAAGGACATCTAGGCCTGCTATGTGGTTACCAAGGCAACAAGTATTCATCAACTGAAGTGTAAAGGACATCTAGGCCTGCTATGTGGTTACCAAGGCAACAAGTATTCATTATCTAAACCTGAAGTGTAAAGGCCATCTGGATCTCCTATGTGGATACCAAGGCAACAAGTGTTCATCAACTAAATGTGAAAAACGTATCCATGAATCAATGTGTCTCAGTGTAGTGGAGGAACATTCATGTAATGTTTGTATTATTAAAGGCATTTAGATATCTAAGTAACAGTATAATATATGTTAAATATTGCTTATTATATTGATAACAAGTTCACTTGTCATTGAGATCATTCCAGCGAAATATGTTTTCTAATTTGTATGGCACAGATGTTTCCCTCGTTATCATACTTGTCGCCATTGCTCACGTCTGATTGGCTCCGAGAACTGGAAATATAAAACATATTTACCCATGTTTTCCTTGGGATTCCTGGGCGACATTTCCATTGCGTTCCCTGAGACTGATTGTAATCTGATACATTCGGTAGCGTGCAGTTTACCTGACCTCCCGTTCCTGCCGGACGATTATGGATCGGTCATAACCAGGGGCGTAAAACACGGAGATGGCAGGGGATGGGGTATTGCTGCCCTTACGTTTTATGTCTAAGACAATATTTTTAAGTACTCTTAAAAAATTGATAGTAAAATAAAAATAATACAAAATAAAATAACCGGAAACTATTATATAAATGAATTAGTCTCTAAAACAGAAAGGCCAACTTGCCTTGCTTAGTCGTTCTTTAATCTGTAGAATAAGCAGTCTGTTTCCTCCAACCTCGCTCCACGGTTTCCCGCCGAGGTGCGAACTGAATTGAGATCCGAGGCGCTTTGAGCTTTGTCCCTTTACAATGACGCGAAGATCCGAATGTGTGCATTATTATTATTCGTGAACCTCAGTCTAAAACTCAGGTAAGATACTGTCACACACACCACTCAAAAACTCCAGCCGGTCAACAACAGCGAACGCGCCTTTTTTTCTTGAAACAAACAAGGTAAATCCACGAACCTACTACGTTGTCGTAGGAAGGCGGAGAGGTGATACTTCGACGTGGCGCGTCCCAGGTGGCGGATAGGGGTTCCTCACCAGTTTTGCTGGCGGACTTGAGCGAAATAAAATAGCTCTCGCGGACCAAACACACTCCCATTTCTCATCAATCATCCTATCATATTCAATTCATCACCTTTCCAGATCACATCTGGAATTGTAATCCCTGACTACGGTCAGATCATGGGTCCTAGACCAGACAATCAACTCAAGTATGAACAGTCTTCTAATGAACTCTTCCACCGCAAGGCACCATTCGGATAGGGTGGGGTGTCGCGTAGAAGAGTCAGGTGAGTCGGAGCGCCTGGAAACCCGAAAGTCCAAATACAAACTCAAAATTAACAAACATAGGGAATTTTCATTCTTTGCAACATTAAACATAAATTCGTTAATTCAAATTGGAAAACTTAAGCATTTAACCGATATATTGGACCAACACAAGATCTTAATAACAGCACTTCAAGGATTTAGAAACACATTGAATCTGGAGGATACCGTCTCTACAAGGGACCTCCAGGACCACGAGTTATGAAAAATGTCTCCCAATTTGGTATGGGATTTTTAGTACATACCAGTATTATTGATTCAGTGGAAGACTTTTCGTCAAACTCATCAAGGTTAGCAACTTTAACAATTAGGACAGGGAACAAAATATACTCTTTGATAAACGTTCATGCCCCAACTAATGACAAGAATGTCAAAAAATTTAGAGATGAAACGGACAATTTTTAGGAAGAACTTGCCTTACTAATATCAAACATTCCAGACACTCATGTTAAAATCTTGCTTGGGGATTTTAATGCAAAAATTGCTCAAGAAAGAAAATTTCGTCCAATAGTAGGTAAGTGGCCAGCTCACAAATTCACTAACAAGAATGGTCAAAGATTAATTACCCTTTGTGAAGAACATGGCCTACGTCTCGAAACTACTAGATTTAAGCGAAGACCACACAAACTTATGACCTGGAAATGCCCTAATAGTGCACTAGCGGAATTCCAGATAGACCATGTTGCAATGGATAAAAAGTTCTACAAAGAAATATATAACGTGAAGGTACTACGTGGAGTCGATGTTGACTCTGATCATTATATATCCAAGATAAAGATCAAGTTAACTCCACGACGTAAGCAAAAATCGTCAAACTCGACCATGCAAAGGCGATATGACCCTAGTTATTTAATAAATAATGTGTCATATAAGGAAAAGTCTAAAACTCTCTTAAGTGACAAGCTAGAAACGATGGTTGACACACTGAAAACCGTTGCTGTCGAAATTGCCCCTATTAGGAAAAGGAAAAAGCATGCATGGTGGAATGCGGAATGTGACGCTGCAATTCGGAAAATACCTACAGCATGGCTCAATGATCAGCAAAAGAGGACCACACAATCGCGAGAAGAATTAACCATTGTTCGAAGGGAAACTGCCAAAGAAATTAGATGAATTAAAAGAGAAAATCAAAAAAGTCCATACAAATTATTGATGATTCCTTTAAACAACACAAAACAAGGGACTATTACAGGACATTTCGCCAATATCATTATAAATACAGCCTTCCTACACTATTAATGAAAGATAAATACGGTAAACTAGCCCACAATTATACTGATAATGCTAAAATTCTAGCAGATTATTTTAGAGAACTACTAAATGCTGATGAACCCAAGGAATATCTTGATTTTGAGCTTAATCCAAAAAATAAAACAAATTTACAGAACATTATTCCTCCTGACTTGACTGAAGTATGTGCAGCGATTAATTGGCTCAAAAATTATAGAGCAGCAGGAGAGAATTCATTGGTAGCAGAACTATGGAAATATGCAAATGAACAAACCATCTCCAACCTCCATAAACGCCTCATCGATGTATGGAATTCGGAACAAATACCAGAGGAATGGAGAATGGCTGTAATCCACCCAATTCATAAAAAGGGTGATAGATCAGACCCGAACAACTACCGTGGGATTTCTTTGCTTGATGTAACATACAAGATTCTATCTAGAATTATCTTGACAAGAATTCAGCAACAAATCGATCAAGAACTAGGAGAATATCAAGGAGGGTTCCGACCAGGTCGCAGCTGTCCGGATCAGATCATCAGTCTGAAATGGATAATGAAATATCATAGAATGAGACAAAAGAATTTGGTCATTACTTTTGTGGATTTTAAGAAAGCTTATGACAGTATCCATCGAGGGTCATTACTTAACCATCCTTAGGGAATTTGGGTTA
This sequence comes from Meconema thalassinum, assembly GCA_946902985.2. Taxonomy (NCBI): domain Eukaryota; kingdom Metazoa; phylum Arthropoda; class Insecta; order Orthoptera; family Tettigoniidae; genus Meconema; species Meconema thalassinum. The sequence continues at coordinate 243,133,135 of OX336396.1, forward strand.
CATCAGAAGCTTATCAACCTCGTCGGCGTTACTTTCAAAGATACTAAATCAAAGGTTAAATTTCGAGGAGCCTTGTCTGAACCATTTGATATCCAGACTGGACTTCGACAGGGAGATGGTCTATCACCGTTATTATTTAATTGTGTTCTTGAAAAGATCATGCGTGAGTGGAACAAAACTTGTCCTTTAAATGTAAATATTGGTACTAATATAAAACTGAATTGCTTGGCTTTTGCGGATGACCTTGCACTGCTTGCAACCAGTATAGAAGAGGCTAAACACCAAATTGAAGAACTTGGGTCTATTGCAGCAAAAGTAGGACTTCAAATTTCATTAGAAAAGGCTGAAATAATGGCATCCTTTGATGTGGAAACACAAGCTATTGCATTGATTAACAATAAAAAAATAAAGTTGTACATAAATTTAAATATTTAGGGGAGATTATAACATGGACTTTGAATGAGAAAACGTCAATCGAAAATAGATCAACAAAGTTAAGACAAGTGCAATATATTACTTGGTCTAGTTACAAAAAAAAAACACTCTCCATCAATGCCAAATTACGACATTACGAATCAGTTATTAAACCGGAAGCAATATATGCTTGTGAAACACTTTTTAAGTTAAACACTCGATCAGTTACTGACACATTACAGAAGACTGATAGAAGAATTCTCAGAACTATAATTAATAAAAAACATCAGGTGGATGGTCAATGGCGTCTATTGCCAAATGAAGTGGTTTATAAAGAAACTGAGTCTATAGTCGATACTATGCGAAAAAGGCGAATTGCTTTTGTTGTTTTTTTTTGTCATATCTCACGCCTGCCAGATACCAGACAATTAAAAGTATTATTTAATTATTTTTTCAAAAGTAAAACAAAGAACTCTTGGTTTATGGAAATTCAAAATGATCTGTATGAACTCGGCTTGACAATGTCCCAAATATCTAACAAAGATGAGAAGAATATCTTGAAAAAAAAAACAAGAACATCCGACTTCCCTTAAAAACCTTGACTCGCAAAACTTACACCATAAGCGATGCAGAGAGAGAGCGGCAAGGTCGACTAGAATGAAAATGTTTTGGGAAAAGAAGAAAAATAAGAAGCTGAATCTTTAATATTGATTTTGAGACATGTATATACTTGTTTTGGTTAAGTGCTCCAATGAGGGCGTAACATATGTAAATAAATAAAAAAATAAATAAAAAAAAAATAAAAAAATAAACAAGGTAAATTAATCTCGAGCATCTTGTCTTTTTAGCACGCCCTGCGCATGCGCCCTGCGTTGCGCCGGCAGATTTCGAAAAGCAGTGATGCACATGACGTCAGAAGTTTGACATTTGGTGCTACGCTTGTGTTGTGTTTTGTATCAAAACTTTGTTGATTTGTGTAGTTCGTACTTTGTCATTGTGATGATCTTCTCGTCGTACCTGTATCAAGCTGTTCTGCCGAGAGAAGTTTGTCGGTGAGAAGGGTTAAGGACTTTCTATGATGGGACAAATTAGACCGAATCATTGCTGTCTATTGGACACCTACTCAGAAATGTTTAGCAAGTTAGATGACACGCGTCTTGATCAACAGTTCGTAAACAATGATACAGGGCAGTCAATGTTCGGGTCCTTTGCCATACGTTGACAAATATGTTATGTTTAGTATTCATATTCTGATTGTACTTTGTATTTTAATTAGAAATTATGAAGAAAAAACAACTTCCCTTAAAAAAGAACAAAGGAGTGGTAGGGCTACATTACTGTTTCATTTCAAGCCTTACATTGTTGAGAAAAGTTTTCCTTTGTTAGTAGGTACCCGCAGTTTATAAATTAGCCCCCCCCCCCCACACACACACACATTTGCGATGAGTTTTACGCTCCTGAGACTCGTAACTAGTACTGTTTCAAGTGCACACAAATACATATTTTTGTTCAGAAATCTGTATGGGACCTTTTTTATTTTTTGTATTATTTAATACAACCTAATTTTCTTTTCCAGGAGAAACTTTAAAAATCAAATGGAGAGGGCTTCGTGATACATTTCGAAAAGAGCTCAATAAAGTTGTGACCATTAGCTCGACTGACGATACCATCGACGTTTTGCCCGCTTCAAACTGGATTCACTTCGGAGACCTTCTCTTCCTCAAAGACACAATACTGCAACCAAAGTCCTCCGATCTTGATACAGACACTGAAGAAAATAATTTTAACTCCAATGAGCTTTTAGCAAGCAGTGATTTTATTCTCATAGAAACTGACACACAGTTTGAGAATATTCCTGATCTTGTTGAATATTCTATGGGAACGAAGAGGACCTTCGATGAGGTTGACGTGGACACTATTGAAGTAACACCTATACAACAACAACAACAACAAAAACAACAACAACAACAACAACAACAACAAACTGATGATGACTATCACTTCCTGATGAGCATGCTACCTATCCTCCGAGATTTGCCACCGCAGAAGAAGATTTTTATTCGATGGAAATTTCATGAACTTCTATATAATGTAATGGCATTGGAGAAGTGAATTATTTTCAGTTATCAATGAACTGTCGGATGCTGATATTATTATTTTATTTATGTTTGTACTAAACCATTGTGAATGTGAATACAATAAAATCTGGTTAATGACACACATCGTCGTCAATTTATTTTGGGTCTTGATACATCTTGGACATCAACACCGTGTGCGACTACGACTATATCTCAAGTTATAAGTGTTGTACACCGTTGTTTTAAGATATTACATGTTATAAAGCATAGTCTGTTACCTGCGTTGTTGACAACGCAAATCAGTCTCGTCTGATGATTATGATGTAACAATCAAATCATCGTATGCTTTCTTCGAGAGTATCTTCCATTTAAGCGCCTAGATCTCAAGTTGGAATCGTTGTACACCATTAGTGTAAGTCTTACAGCACGTAGAAGACTAATAATGAATGCTCTCTAACTCACAAATCTGTCGTTTCTCAGGAATTTTATCAGCAGGGCTAGGATATATATGTACTGTATTTACATATTTATCTATCAGAAATATTTTTTACCTATCTCCGTTGATTATGTTGTTTTCTATTAAAATTAAACAAATTTATTTTCTATATTCTTCCATATTTATAACATTGGTACATATTAATTTTACTACTTACTTTTATCATTGTGGCCACTAGGGACCGCGAGTACTCAACTGGTTTTGTTTCTTGTTAGCCCACCACTCCTTCATCCTTTCTGAATGGGATTTCTGCCATTCATCCGAGTGAACATATCTCTTGCTGGGATTTACTTCCTCTTGATGAATCTGACGGAGTTTTTGTTTCAATTGGGTTCTGAGCAAGATATCTGATTCAGAAATTTCAAACTTTAACAAGTCCTTATCCACTTCCACCTTTAAACCTCGGAAGTATGATAATAAACGGTTGTAGAATCTACTGACTGGCATTCTGAAAAGGTGGGCATAGAATGTTATTCTCCGTTTCCGGATTACACTTGAGATCTTTTCAGTGTGGGAGTATATTTCTGAATTACTCCAGAGCTTGTAACCTTCATATTTGAACTTAAGTCCAAGAATTTTCCTGATGATCTTTCTTTCCTTAACTTGAAGTCTCTTGATCGGGCCAGCTACGTGGTTTACATATTTAGCGTACTGATTTTAAATGCAAGATTTGTATATATTTTATTCTTAGGAGTAAAAATATGAGGAGTAGTCAAATTAAAACCTAATCCACGATACAACGTGACATTGGCATGGTGTTATTCAAAATGAATTACTACAAGTGTTAAGGAGAGGTGGCACACCTTATCTTCACAATGTTAAAATTGTGAAATTCATGTTCCTAATTCTCAAATACTAATGCACAGAAGTTAAGAGAAGACAATATACTGAAAGAATGAAGCTTTCTGCATACTGTTGCATTTTGTTAATAAATACAGTATATTAACGCCCAGATACATTCTTTTTCCTTGGAGGTAAATTTTTCTTTAAAAAGTTAATTTGAATTGCCATAATTTTGAACATAAGACAGAAATATTGAAAAATGCATATATATTTATAAGCTCTAGAAGAAAATGTGATGCAAGTTTCATATTGTTACTTGTGTTTCTGAAGAAAAACGAACACATACTTTAAAAGATATACATTTTCAGATAAATTGAAACAATGAAGAACAGTAACTCAGTCAGTGCATTCCTTGCCCATATCTGGACCATCAAGATCAATTTCTGCATCTCACATGATCTCTTCACTTTTCTCTGTTGCTTTCTGGTAACCACCTCAGCTTGCAGATCTGAATATTTGATCCTTGGGGGATCAATTTCATTAGAAATATGTAGCATGTTTTGAGCTGGTTCAATGGCTACTTTCTTCAGCATCTTCACTCGGCCTGCAGATCCCTCATTTTATTTTATAACTGCATTAAACACCCCTATTCACAATGTATTATACCCTACAAGCACTGATTTTGGCACACGATTCTATACTACAGTCACGACGAATAGAAGGACCTAGTGTGAGGACTCCGCCATTATAGCACGGTAGTTTGTGGTCCCGCCGCTACAAGCACTGCAAGCGATAATGTCCAACAACGTGTCCTGTTGTTGGGTCGAGCCGGGTCTTAGAAAAGTGCGCGAGAAGTTACTGTGTGAGATGTTTGTGTGAATTAAATTGAATTTTCTTTGCATTCAATTCTTAAATTCAGTTAATTGTGTCTTGTGTACATCAGCGTTTTGTGTTGTGAACTTCAAACATATTTCTTATGCGGCTTTGTTAATTTAATAGTTCAACATGCCGTACTGGTTTTTGCCTGGCTGTAAGTCAGGATATGGTAGAGTAGTTGACGATATACGATTTTTTTCACCACCGAAGAATACAAATCAATTTGAAAAATGGGCCAGAGCTATTCCACGAAAGGATACGGAGTTAACCCAAAGTATTAGAATTTGCCAAATTAATTTCTCTGATGATTTGATAAAATCAGGTAATTTTATAGTGAATGGTGAAGAAGTGGAAATCTCTCGTGTGTGGTGGAAGTTACGACCTGGAGCAGTGCCTCATTTTCCCCCTAATTTACCGAAGTAGTGAGAATAAGTCCCGTAAAGATCCCAACTGGAAAAAGAATCTCGACACCACCAGAAAAAGAAGAAAGAAGATTGAAGATGGGAGTGGAGCAACGAATGAGGCATTAAAAGGTCAATCCAGTGTTGATAAGAATTTGGGTCATTCTGTAACGATTCGATCCCATAGCGGTTATATTTATAGGGTTATTCATTTATAATTATCATATTTATTATTCTTATTAATTAGTACATCAATGAGATGATTTTTATATCAGATAATTGTAAGCGGTTTTGATTATTATATTCAATTAGATTTTTATTAACAATTACTTGTAAAGAGACGAAGTATTATATATTGCAACAAGACTGGCGATATGGACTAACCCTGTGCGTCACAAACTGAACGACGTAGTAAGAATTACACCACGGCAAACTGCGTCATTTTCCTGAGATGTTAAGAAACCCACTATGGTGTAACCAACACGCCATTTTCTACGGTATATACGCGTCAATATATATTGCAAGTTATGAGTCAAGAATGGAGAAGGCTAATAGAGAGGGAAGCTGTGACACCACGTGACAAGGAAGTCATTAGTATTTGTACCTGCAACATCGGACAAGAATGGCATTGATCTACAGCTCTTAATGAAGTAAGGAAGTTGTAACCTTGCTTTCTGGGTCCTAATGGACTGAGCACCGAGAGTCGACACTGAACGATGTCTTGCCGACATCTATATCAATACATAATGGGTTATATCCCTGATCAAGAGTCTTTCTACAGATGGCAACGTACTTAATGAGGATATTTCATAGTAAATGAGATATCACATCATTTTTTTAAACATAAGCGACGTAACATCGAGATCATCGATCATTTCTTAAATATGACGAATCTTCGACTGGGTGAGCCAACAATTCAATAAAACTATCGTCTCTATTATAATTTAACTTCATTTAACTTTCAATTCATTTTAATATTCATTTTCTTTTAAATAATTAATTGCCGCATTGAGTAATTTTAAATTCAATTGTGTGACTATCACTATTCTGTTTTATTAGTATTTTGTTCTTGAGTAAATAAATTCATTTCCTTTAACGTAATGCCTATTTCTTTCATTGTAGTTGGTACTTTAAGGCAATCATACTCCTTGATTAAATACGGATTGGTTAGATGACTTTGTCTCACTACGGCCCGGGTAAGTGGTTCTCGACTCTACTGCTGATAGCCGAGGTTAAATCAATAAATTTCGATTCACTATCTTAAATAGGAATCTGGCGCTCAACAACTTATTATATTACACTATCACAGGTAAGGTCACACCACAGTGTATATTATTTATTCATATCATGTTTGTTTTATTGAACCACTACAGTCATCACCACGTTCAATAAACTTATAAAAATGTTACATTTGGCGCCACAGAGTAGGACACGAAAACCATTCGGTATTAAGTCAGAGGAGTGTATAATTTCAGTGCAAATTGTCAGTGCTTTTGGGGGACAGTGAAGTGAAGTGAAATTTTGGAAGGGCAATTGTTATACGGTGTACTTCGAGATGTCGGAGGAGGAACAGAGGCAGTTGAGAAGTAGGGATGCAGTCAAGAAAGTTAATTATAAGGAGGTTGATAGCGGTAGCGATGTTGAGAGCGTAGAGAATAATACCAAGATGTCGGAGGTAAATCTTGAGAGTAATCCTGAAAATAATCCTGAGGTTAACCCTGACACGAATTCAGAGGAAAATCTCGAGACGAATACAGAGGTACATCCTGAGACTAGTGGTAGTCTAGAGAAAGAAAAGTCTATAGAGATTCCTGAAGATCCATTAACTGTGTTTATGAGGGAGATGAGAATTAATAGTAGGGAGATGAAAGAAGATATTGGTAGGCTAAATCAAAATATGGAAGAGAATAAGAAAGATAATTTAGAAAGTAGGAAGGAATTCAATGATAAATTTGAGAAATTAGATAAAGATATGAATAAAAATAGTGAAGAGAATAAAAGAAATTATTTGGAATTCAATGGTAAATTTGAGAAATTAGATAAAGATATGAATAAAAATAGTGAAGAGAATAAAAGAAATTATTTGGAATTCAATGGTAAATTTGAGAAATTAGATAAAGATATGAATAAAAATAGTAAGGAGATGAGAGAAGAGATGGGTAGGCTAAATCAAGATATGAGTAAAATAAATCAGAAGCTGGAAGAGAATAATGTAAAACTAGACAGTGTGGTTAAAGTCAATGAAGGGTTGGGTAAGAAGTATGAGGTACTACAGCAAAGTATTCAGGTTGTGAAACAGGAAATCAGAGGTGAAATTAAGGAGGAGGTAGAGATGAAGGCTAAAGATATTATTAAGACAGTAGATAAGAAATTAGAAGCAGCAGAAAGTAGGATTCAGGAAAGAATAGTAACTGTGATTGAAGAGAAAATAGCAACTCAAGGTGAAAGTTTTAGCAAATTGGTAGAAGTGGAAACTAGGCAGGTAGTAGAGACTTTAGGGGAAACTGCAGTAGAATCAGTAAAGACAGCCTGTAAGGAGACTATAATTGAAAGTAGAATGGAGTCAGACGAGATTTTAGGTGAAAGCAAATTGGAATTAGCGGAGATTTTAGGTGAAATCAGATTAGAGTCAGACGAGATTTTAGGTGAAAGCAAATTGGAATTAGTGGAGACTGTAATTGAAAGTAGATTAGAGTCATTGGAGATTGTAGGTGAAAGCAGATTGGAATCGGAGGAGATCTTAGGTGAGGAACGGCAAATAGCGGAGATTTTAGGTGAAATCAGATTAGAGTCAGACGAGATTTTAGGTGAAAATAGATTAGCGTCAGAGGAGATAGTAGGAGAAAGCATAGTAGAGTTGAAGGAGATTTTAGATGAACGCAGGATAGCTGTAGAAGAGACTATAGAATGTAGCGAAAAAGAAGTGAAGAAGATGAGAGAAAAGATAGGGATAGAAGTAGGTAAGATAAAGAAAGTACTAAGCACCCAAGAGATTAAGATGCAGACAATCATAGATAAATTAGATAGGCAAACTAGGGAAGAATTTAGTCCTGTGATAGAGGAAGTTAATATGAAATTATTAGTGGCAGAGAAGCGTGCGTTAAGTCATAGTCAGAAGAACATAATTAGTAAACAGGTTAAGAGGAGGAGAGAGATAGATAAGAGCAGAAGCAGTAGTCCACGGCTAAAGAGAGCATTAAGTGATAGTAACGGAGAAATGAAAATGAAACCTAAAGGTAGATATTTTAGAAGTAAAATGAAAGAAAAGAGAATTAAGTTGCTAGAGGAGAAAGAAATCAGGATGAGAGAGAGAAAGAAAGCATATGACGTGCAGTGGCGTACTGAATTAGCCAGACTTGGGGATGTGAGAGGGGGAAAGCCGAAGTACTGTGTTACTATGGATGAATGTAGTACAGAGGAAGTAGAAACTAATGGAACACGGAAGGAATTATGTGGAATTCTAGTTAAAGATAGAATTGAAGATGAATGTGGTAAGAACGGTGAAATGCCAGTGAACGTATTTATGTAAATTTATATTACCGATAGTTACTGTTCCGTATGACTTAAATATTAAGTAATGAAGTTTAATAGGATTTAACAGAGGTAGATAAGGAACCTGCTGTGTGTAATTTTAATTCAGTCGTGAAGTTAGGATGGTAAGGGGCGCGTAGTGCCTACGCTTATTGATTTAGGTGGTCTAAAATCATTTAATTTGGAAGACAGAGGTTGTCGTGCTATTGAGCAATTCAGGTAAGTTGAATGTGGGTCCTTAAGCTGCAGGTAAGTTGGAGGAAGTGAGGATTAAATTTAAAAAAAAGTAGGAAGGTTATTACATAGGTAAGTAATCGAAAGAAAGTAGTAATAATTATTATGGCAGCCATAATTATGAATATAATGGTAATAAAGATTTAATTCAAAAGTGAGTTGAAGAATTAGGTATTGATTTAATAAAGAAGTTTCATTTTGAGGACAGCGAGATTATCAGTGGATATATTTTGAGAAATTTATAAGTGGTTTAGAATTGTTAATGGTAATGCGTTGTATGAATTAACCAACATCGGGTTGAAATAAGGTGAGTAGTAACTAATTAGGACATCTGATACTTGGTGACAGATATGTGTGTGTGTATGTGTGTATTTTCACGTAAATGGACGTGAGTTTGAAGAGGTAGGCCAACGAAGGTAATGCCGTTGAGCAATGTGGTTTTAAAGTTTTGGTAAGATGCCAAATGAAGTTTTTTAAGGAGGAAGTTTTGGTAAGATACCAAATGAAGTTGTTTTTTGAGGAAGTTTTTGGTAAGATGCCAAATGGAGTTATAATGGAGGAAGTTTTGGTAAGATGCCAAATGAAGTTTTAAGAAGGTTTTGGAGGATGAAGTAGGTCAGCAAGGTATATTCCGTTGAGCAATGAGATTTTTTATGGTATCTACGGGACTACGTGAAGTTAATAAGGGAGTTTTTTTTAAGTATATATGGATGTATGCACACAAGGTAATAAGAGATTACAAAGGTAAGATTGTCCAAGTTTTTGTTACAGTTACGCACGTTTTAAAGATATTACAAGGCTTGTTATCGAGCTAAACCACTTTTAGTAAAAAGTTACTGATGAATAATAACGAATTAATTATGTGGTAGATTGTTGTCCTACACAGGTAAAAGTAAAGATAATAATTATAATTAAAAGGTTGACATAATATTTACTAATATTGAAAGGAATTTGTTATAATTCGACGTTTTGAGGATTTTAAAAGTAAATCATTTTTTTTAGTAGACAGGAAATTAAAGTTTTATTTATGTCATACGGAGTTAGTAAAGATAAGTTAATATTTTGAAGGAAGAATAAGTTGGTAAGATAAGTGTATACCTAAGGGGTAATAATGAAGTTACAATTAAAGGCAGGTGTAAGTTACGCATTTAATTTGATAGAGAAGAAAGTATCTGAACTGTGTTAGAACTCAGAACTTGCTTTATGAAGTGATTATGGGAGAATATTTGCGAATTAGGAGTGTCGGTGTTATTAACTATCAACTGGAACACTGTCATTATTTTAGGAAGACAATAGTTAGGAAAGCTAAGTGTGATGTTATTATTCCAAGGAATTAGTCGAAGCATGTAAGATTTTTTAGCTGAAATTTAGTGTGTTATTGGTCAGTAAGAGGTGACCTGTAACAGTAAGAAGAAGTGGGATTATACCACGAATAGGGGAGGTTTTTGTATGTGACGTGTGATGTCACGATGAGTTTTGAGAGATTCTGGTATAGCAAGAGTGAGCTATAGTCCAGGCGGTCAGAACAAGTAGGAAGTGGTGTTTGGAGGACACGGTACTTAATTAAGAGTTTTGAGAGAAAACTAAGGGGGGTTTATAGGCATTCAGCAAAAAGTCAAATCATGAATAGACTAAGTTCAAAGTATAAGAGCATTAATATTTTGTGGAACGAAATATTTATTCCGAGGAGTTTGTCATGTGTTTTTGTGAAATAGTTTAGTGATATACGTAATTCAGGTATTGAGTAGTATTTTGTCCAAGTCTTAATCATTTTGTTATGGTAAGTAAGGAATGACGTTACGGTAAAGTTATATCTTGACGCTAAGTTAAATTTTATAAAGTGAACGAGAAGTCAGATTTTATGTTTATTGGTGATTTTGAAAATCCAAGTTATTGTTTTCGAGAAGTAGTAAAGAGGAATTATGGTTTTATGAGAAGTTAAGAAGTCGTGGAGACTTAGGAAGTATTAATTTGGAAGGAGGCGGCCGTGGCCTAAGAAAGAATTAAGCCACGAAGGCAGGTGAGTAGTAACTTGGATATTTAAATGAACTGTTTAATAACTGCTTTGAGGTATTTCGATGTCATTATGTATTTGGGGAAATATTTACATGTATGACATATGCACTGAAATAGGAATTGCCTTAGGTGTCTTGCTAAGTTATTTTTTTCTTCAATTATTGAAATTTTACTGCATTTGAGTAATCCCTTTATAAAGACGAAAGGAATATTGTATTGTTTGCATCCTATTATCGTGTGCTGTAATAGTTATTAAGGGTTAATCAGCTGGTATTACAACAATGTACTTCTACGCCAGACTGATATACAAAAACTACGTTCAAAAGAGATGAAGCCAAAATTGTATGTCATGCATACGATCACCGAAATATAAACGAGTGCAGCGTTGACATATTTGTCAAAAATAAAAGTGAAGGGCATTTTATATGTATTTTTTTACAGCATATAAAAAAAAATGAACATTATGAACATTTGGAAGAATGAGATGAATGAAAGTTAAAATATGATTTTTTTGTGAAGAATACATTTATGTATATTTTTTTTACAACATATATAAAGAAGAATGAACATTATGAACATTTGGAAGAATGAGAAATGATAGTACAAATATGTAAAGTGAAAAGAGTATGTTCTTGTATATTTTTATGTATTGTTGAAGGGTATTATTTGTATGTTGTCGTTATGGGGGTATTAATATTTACATTTGTATTCATTTGTGTAGGATGTGTAGTGATACAAATAATGTTACATTTTATTTTAAATTATTTATATCAGGGGCGATTGTAACGATTCGATCCCATAGCGGTTATATTTATAGGGTTATTCATTTATAATTATCATATTTATTATTCTTATTAATTAGTACATCAATGAGATGATTTTTATATCAGATAATTGTAAGCGGTTTTGATTATTATATTCAATTAGATTTTTATTAACAATTACTTGTAAAGAGACGAAGTATTATATATTGCAACAAGACTGGCGATATGGACTAACCCTGTGCGTCACAAACTGAACGACGTAGTAAGAATTACACCACGGCAAACTGCGTCATTTTCCTGAGATGTTAAGAAACCCACTATGGTGTAACCAACACGCCATTTTCTACGGTATATACGCGTCAATATATATTGCAAGTTATGAGTCAAGAATGGAGAAGGCTAATAGAGAGGGAAGCTGTGACACCACGTGACAAGGAAGTCATTAGTATTTGTACCTGCAACATCGGACAAGAATGGCATTGATCTACAGCTCTTAATGAAGTAAGGAAGTTGTAACCTTGCTTTCTGGGTCCTAATGGACTGAGCACCGAGAGTCGACACTGAACGATGTCTTGCCGACATCTATATCAATACATAATGGGTTATATCCCTGATCAAGAGTCTTTCTACAGATGGCAACGTACTTAATGAGGATATTTCATAGTAAATGAGATATCACATCATTTTTTTAAACATAAGCGACGTAACATCGAGATCATCGATCATTTCTTAAATATGACGAATCTTCGACTGGGTGAGCCAACAATTCAATAAAACTATCGTCTCTATTATAATTTAACTTCATTTAACTTTCAATTCATTTTAATATTCATTTTCTTTTAAATAATTAATTGCCGCATTGAGTAATTTTAAATTCAATTGTGTGACTATCACTATTCTGTTTTATTAGTATTTTGTTCTTGAGTAAATAAATTCATTTCCTTTAACGTAATGCCTATTTCTTTCATTGTAGTTGGTACTTTAAGGCAATCATACTCCTTGATTAAATACGGATTGGTTAGATGACTTTGTCTCACTACGGCCCGGGTAAGTGGTTCTCGACTCTACTGCTGATAGCCGAGGTTAAATCAATAAATTTCGATTCACTATCTTAAATAGGAATCTGGCGCTCAACAACTTATTATATTACACTATCACAGGTAAGGTCACACCACAGTGTATATTATTTATTCATATCATGTTTGTTTTATTGAACCACTACAGTCATCACCACGTTCAATAAACTTATAAAAATGTTACAATTCTAGTGTACTTACTGATGCTGAAAGGACTATAATATTGCTCAAAAGGCGCCTTAAGGATGCTAACCGTAATTTAATTCGCGTTTGATCCTGCCTTAACTCAGAAAATCGAGAATTAATTTGCTGGAGAAGCAGGTTCGAAATTCACAGGCATTTAATTACAAAGATAACGATTACAGTGGCGGATCCAGTCCTTGCGAGGCCCTGGGCGATATGATAAGGTGGGGCCCGTAACAATAGAAAAAAAATCGAATCAAATGGAAAATAGTTTGGTAATAATAATAATAATAATAATAATAATAATAATAATAATAATAATAATAATAATAATAATAAAATAAAGAATAGTTACAATATTTTGAATACACTACAGTACATTATTTTAATAATATGAAAGAAACCTTTATTTCCCTTTGAATAAGATTATGTAAACAATGAAATATTAAAATATTACTTTGCGACTTTTTTCCCGGCTGAAGTCTTCTATTATTTCACTGAAATCTTAACTTGCTAAACGGTCACGAGAGGTCGTAGCTGCACTGAAGAAAGGAATATGAATTATAAATTAGTTTGAAAAGTATACTTAATTAATTAATTAAATGTAGAAAAATCCATGGCGCGGGGCCCCTAGGACCGCGGAGCCCTGGGCGGTCGCCCTCCTCGCCCTCCCCTGGATCCGCCCCTGATAACGAACACCTTAGCAAGAAGGAAAAGATGATAATAGACAAAAAGGAAGGAAGGAAGCTTGTAGTTTAACGTGACCGTTAATCTTGAGATCATGAGCCACGGGACCTCCTTTTTTACGTGGAATCCGAGCCACAGGACATGGCATTTCATTTCGAAAATATCACATGCATTGACCGGGAATCGAACTCGGACCGCCTTGGTGAGAGGCATACAGCTAGACCGGTGAGCCACCACGCCTCCTGATAATAGACACTATGCTCAAGAAATGCCAGGAAAAATCTCGCAATGGAATGAGGTACAGCAATGAATTCATTTTAGAGTGTTTATTGTTGAGAATAAAATCACCGAAAGGATTCCGTCATTGTCGGCGACATAATCTCTTGCCTCTGCCTACAGAAAGTCACTTGAGAAAACTTTGTAAAGGACTAAAGTGCCCTTATGGAGTTTTTTTTTTTCGTGTGGCCTCTTTAGAGGCCGAGTGCAGGTCTTTCTATTCGACGCCCGTGGGCGACCTGCGCGTCGGGATGAGAGATGGAATGGATGAAGATTAATGAAACTGGGCAAGGATGTGGAAGGAAGCGGCCATGGCCTATCAGAAGGTACCGTCCCAGCATTTGCCTGGTGTTGAAAATGGGGAAACCACGGAAAACCATTTCAAGGACAGCCGACGGTGGGGCTCGAACCCACGCGTCTACCGAGTCAACAGAGAGCTTGGCCCCATGACCTAACGCTGCGCTTTAGCCCGCGTAGCCACTGTTGTCGGTCCTTATGGAGTTAATGCGCATAGTATAAATGCTATTTCAGACTATTTTAAGGAAGAAAAGAATGATAATTCACGTTACGGTGTTGTAATTTTCGAAGAAGAGGAGCTAAGAGAAGAAATCGAGTTAAATAGCTTTTCTGATAAAGTAGATGGATTAGTTGATTTAGGTGAACACACACCTGACCTCCAGAAGAACGTACTTGCAAATCACGCTCTAGTGTTCATATTCGTACCTTTCATGCATATATTGGGTGCAGCCAGTTGCTGTTTATGCAAGCAGAAATGCTACTCCAGGGGACATTCTAGCTAAAATTCGAAGTCTAGGTGATTTTGCAGTTAGAAGAGGCTGGGGCGAGGGTGGCTGGCTTTACTTGTGATGGTAGTCAATCAAATAAAAAGGTCAGGAATTCGTTAGGAGTCAGTGGCAAGACAAGCTCTCTACAACCTCACATCCTTAATCCTGCAGATGTTACGAGAAAGATCTGGGCTTTCTCCGACTGTATATTCCAGGAATCTGTGTGTTCCGTAACATGTAATGAAGACCGTAGTTCTTATTTCCGTGAATTATATTTTCCAATGTGCCCTGCCATGCTATTTTAATTGTAACCGCTAATTACTTTTTAAAAGAGTATTAGTTACAAAGTAATTCGTTTCCCTTAGCACCATCCCTAAGACCAGCTGACCCCGGCTGTGTGGAACTTGTCCACTCTAGCGCTGCCTGGCGGGGCGCGCTTGAACTTCAGGAGTCTTCTCACTTTCTCCTTCTATTCGTCATGCTACAGTGTTGATCGACTCATTCAAGTTCTGCGAAGGCACTTGCGAAGGAGCTCCGTATCAGACAATTTCCTAAAAGCTGGCCTCATATCGTAATGACTGAATATCGAAGGGAATATTTGTACAAAGCAGCTTAAGTCAGTTGTAAGCACTTTATCAGATTACTAATAGTTACAATCTCGTATTTGCGTAGGCAGAGGGAGCTTTGTTCTTGACATACAAGGCCTTACAGCATTGATCTTTTTACCACTGTTAGCTGGAGATGAAACTAGCTAACCTAACTAACACTGGTACATCATTATCGTCACTATTTACAATTTTATTACCAACCTCCTGGTTGCTAACCATTCTACACGTAGGACATCATCCAGGTCCTCTAGAATGTTTCCTAAATATTCTCGTTGATCAAGGCATTCTAAAAAAAATGTTTGATTCACTAACAAACCATACTAACAGTTGTGCTTTCGATAAACACCGCCAAACAAATAACTGACGAGCTGAAATGGTTGCTACGCACTGTAGCCATAGCGGTGTGCCACCAGATCTCACTGCTAGACCATGATGGTTGAAATAATGGAAGTTATATTATATAATACGCACAAAAAGATGGGTGTAACTCAAGTGTCAACTTGACATTTAATTGCGATGTGAGCCGTTAGAAATGATTTTCAGCAATAAAACTATTGGTATCTTATTTAACATACTTTAAATAACTAAAATTCGGAAAGAAAACATTTTTCCCCTCATTGGTGTACCGCAAAACAAGTATTATTCATCTAAATCATTAGTGTTAGTTAGTTAGTTATTGTTGATATAAGGGACGGAACTACCAGGTCATCTGCCCTTAAAATCATAAGTGTAAAGACAATCTAGGCCTCCTATACGGTTACCAAGACAACGCGTATTCATCATCTAAATCTGCAGTGTAAAGGCCATCTAGGTCTCTTAAATGGTTACCAAGGCAACAAGTATTCTTCATCTAAATCTGAAGTGTAAAGGCCATCTAGGCCTCATATATGGTTACCAAGGCAACAAGTATTCATCATCTAAATTTGCAGTGTAAAGGCCATCTAGTTCTCTTATATGGTTACCAAGGCAACAAGTATTCATCATATAGACCTGAAGTGTAAATGCCATCTAGGCCTCCTATAAGGTTACCAAGGCAACAAGTATTGATCATCTAACCCTAAGTGTAAAGGCCATCTAGGCCACATATATGGTTACCAAGGCAAACGCATATTCATCATCTAAATATGAAGTGTAAAGTCCATCTAGGCCACCTATATGGTTACCAAGGCAAACGAGTATTCATCATGTAAATCTGAAGTGTAAAGGCCATCTAGGCCTCCCATATGGTTACCAAGGCAACAAGTACTCATCATCTAGGCAACAAGTATTCATCATCTAAATCTGAAGTGTAAATGCATCTAGGACTCTTATATGGTTACCAAGGCAACACGTATTCATCATATAGACCTGAAGTGTAAAGGCCATCTAGGTCTCCTATATGGTTACCAAGGCAAACGAGTATTGATCATCTAAACCTGAAGTGTTAAGTCCATCTAGGCCACCTATAAGGTTACCAAGGCAAACGAGTATTCATCATCTAAATCTGAAGTTTAAAGGCCGTCTAGGTGTCCTATATGATTACCAAGGCGACAAGTATTCATCATCTAAACCTGAAGTGTAAAGGCCATCTAGGTCTCCAATATGGTTACCAAGGCAAACGAGTATTAATCATCTAAACCTGAAGAGTAAACGCCATCTAGGCCACCTATATGGTTACCAAGGCGAACGAGTATTAATCATCTAAACCTGAAGTGCAAAGGCCATCTAGGCCTTCTATATGATTACCAAGGCAACAAGTATTCATCATCTAAATCTGAACCGTAAAGGCCATCTAGGCCAGCTACAATGTTACCAAGGCAACAAGTATTCATCATCTAAATCTGAAGTGTAAAGGCCATCTAGGCCACCTATAATGTTACCAAGGCAGCAAGTATTCATCATCTAGAGATGTGATGTGTAAAGGCCATCTAGGCCACCTATAATGTTACCAAGGCAACAAGTATTCATCATCTAAATCTGAAGTGAAAAGGCCACCTAGGCCTCATATAGGGTTACCAAGGCAAAAAGTATTCATCATCTAAACCTGAAGTGTAAAGGCCATCTAGGCCGCCTATATGGTTACGTAGGCAACAAGTGTTGATCATCTAAATATGAAAAACATATCCATGAATCAATGTGTCTTAGTGTAGTGGAAGAACATTCATTACATGTTTGTAATATTAAAGAAATTTAGATATCTAAGTAACAGTATAATATATCCCAAATATTGCTTATTATATTGATAACAAGTTAACTGGTCATTGAAAGCATTCCAGCGAAATATTTTATCAAATTTGTATTGCAGAGATGTTTTCCTCGTTAATATAAGTGTCGCCAATGTTCATATCGGATTGGCTCCGAGAACTGGAAACATAAACAAGATATAACCAGGTTTTCCTTTCACCTTCCTGTGCGACGTTTGGTTTCCTCGTTCACAGAGAGTGATTGTAAACTGGCCCATAAGGTTCTACTTCCCTCCCGTTCCAGCCGACGATTATGAATCAGTCATAACCACGGGCGTAAAACACGTGGGGTGCAGGGAAGGAAGGCTAGGTCCAAGAAAAAGAAAAAAAAACTCTTAAAAAATAATAGTAAAATAACCCGAAACTATTCCGTAAATGATTTAGGTGGGAAATCGGAAAAGCCAACTAGCATTGCTTAATCGTAATTTCTTTATTCTACCGAATAAACAGTCTGTGTTCACCATCCCCGCTCCTCCATTTCCCGCCGAGGCGCGAACTGAGCAGAGAACCGAGGCTCTTTCAGCTTTATCACCTTACCATTACGCGAAGATCTGAAAAGGTTCATTTTCGAATTATTATTATTATTATTATTATTATTATTATTATTATTATTATTATTTGTGAACCCCAATTTAAAACTGAGGTAAGATACTGTTACACACAATACTCAAAAAAATGTATTACTACTGCCAGACAACAACAGCGAGCGCGCCTTTTTTCCTTTCTTGTTGTTGTTGTTGTTGTTGTTGTTGTTGTTGTTGTTGTTGTTGTTGTTGTTGTTGTTGAAATAAACAAGGTAAAATAACCTCGCGCATCCCGCGTTTTACGCACACCCTGCGCTTGCGCTGTGTGTTGCGCCGACAGAGTTCGAAAAGCAGTGATGCACATTACGCCAGAAGTTTGACATTTGTTGTTGCTACGCTTGTGCTGTGTTTATTCAAATCGGTGGAGATCTAGCATTTCAATAGTTTCAATCTAAACTTGGTCGATTTGTGTAGTTTGTACTTACTGTCGACCAAAGTATTATGTGTACTCGAGTTTGAAGGTTGTTTGTGACGTAACCAATAGACATACTTAAAATCCAATAACATCATTATTTTTGTCGTTCTATTTTACGTAAGTTCATGTAGGTTTGGAATTTTTAGTTTATATTTTAATATTTTTTATCGCAGTTGGAACTCAAAAAGTGCCCGTTTTTAAGCGTGTTTCAACCATGCGTCACATTTAAGAATTATTATCTCACAAACCCTTCATTGTATCGAATCCAAATTTTAACACAAGATACATTGGAATGTTGTATAACTGGTTTATTAATTTCAAAAATTTGCGTGTCCAAGAAACAATGTTGCTATCATTTATCTAAGGTAACGTTTTCACGGCTTGGGGTGGTTGGAATATGTAGTTCTTGGTCGCGTTATATTCCTTATACATCAAAAAGTTATGCTGTATGACTTTAAAATACGTAAATTAATTCACTTATTTTATATTGGTTTATATTTGAACGGGGAAATACGACCTCGCCTCGCTCGGCAGTGATGGGCTCCATCTCAGCAACGCTGTACAGCCTACCCCGGAGCGGCTGGCAGGTGAATCATGCCTTATTTCCACGAACAAATACAAACCGATATAAAATAAGTGAATTAATTTACGTATTTCACAGTCATACAGCATAACTTCTTGATGTATAAGGATTACAACGCGAACAAGAGCTATATTTTCCAACCACCCCGAGCCGAGAGAAAGTAACCTTACAAAAATGATAACAACTTTGCTTCTTGGACTCATAAAATGTTGAAATTAATAAACAAGTTATACAACATTCCAATGTATATTGTGTTAAAATTTGCATTCGATGTGATGACGGGGTTTTGAGATAATAATTCTTAAATGTGACGCATGGTTGAAACACGCTTAAAAACGGGCACATTTTGTGTTCCAACTGCGATAAAACATATTAAAATATAAATTAAAAATTCCAAACCTACATGAACTAACGTAAAATAGAACGGAGAAAATGATGATGTTATTGGATTTTATCTAGGTCTATTGGTTACTTCACAAACAACCTTCAAACTCGAGTGCACATAATACTTTAGTCGACAGTAGTCACTGAGATGACGGTGAATCTGCTCGTCGCACCTTCTTCAAGCTGTTCTGTGGAGAGAAGTTTTTTGGTGAGAAGGGTTAAAGACTAACTACTATCTATGATCGGACAAATTTGACTGAATCATTGCTGTCTATTGGCCACCTACTCAGAAATGTTTAACGAGCTAGATGACACGCGTCTTGCTCAACAGTTCGTAAACAATGATACACGACTGTGTTCGGGTGTTTTGCTAGATGTTGACAAATGTTTTATGTTTATTATTCATATATTCACCTGATTACCAACAGCGGTAAATACGCTTGCTAAAACGCTGCGCTGGGCCTTGGGGCCAAGCTCTCTGCGGTCTCGGTAGACGTGGGTTTGAGCCCCACCGTCGGTGCCCTTCAATTGGTTTTCTGTGATTTCCCCATTTTCAACTCCAGACAAATACTGGGACGGTACCTTCTGACAGGCCACGACCACTTCCCTCCATATCCTTGCCCAGTTTCATTCATATTCATTTTATCTCCCATTGACTCCTCACATGAGGTTGCCGTCATGAAGGGCATCCGGCCGTAAAACCCATCCGCCGCATAGAATGTATTCGCAACTCATCCCCGACCCTGTTGGAAACTGGAATAATAAGGGGAAGACATACATTCATATACCGATTGTAACTTGTATTTTAATTTGAAATAACGAAGAAAAATCATCTTCCTTTATTTTTTGAAAAACTAAAGTAGGTTTAGGGCTACATTACCGTTTTATTTCAAACCTTAAATTTAAAAAAAGTTTTCCTTGGTAGGTAGGCACCCGCAGTTTATAAATTGACCCCTATCCCCCCCCCCCCCGTCCTCTTTCTCCCCCCCCCCCTTCTCGTTTGCAAGGAATTTTACGCCCCTGGACTCATAACTAGTACTGTTTCATGTGCACACAACTACCTATATTTGTTAAGAAACCTGTATGGGACTTTTTTTTAAATTATTTAATTTATTTAATACAGCCTCGTTTTCTTTTCCAGGAAATGCTACAAAATTCAAATGGAAAGGGCTTCGTGATACATTTCGGAAAGAGCTCAATAAAGTTGTGACCATTAACTCGACTGATGATACTATCGATGTGTTGCCAGCATCAACCTGGGTTCACTTCGAAGACCTTCACTTCCTCAAAGACACAATGCTACGACTGAAATACACAGATTTTGATAAAGAAACTGAAGAAAGTAGTTTTAACACCAAAGTAGTTTTAACACCCAATGAGCCTATTCCCATAGAAACTGACGCCGAGTTCGAGAATATTCTTAATCTTGATGAACCTTCTAAAGGAACGAAGAGGACCTTCGAAGAGGTTGCCGTGGACACTATTGAAGAAACTCCTATACCTGTACAACAACAGACTGATGATGACTATCACTTCCTGATGAGCATGTTACCTATCCTCAGGGATTTGCCTCCACTGAAGAAGATTTTTATTCGATGGAAATTTCATGAACTTCTATATAATGTAATGGAATTGGAGAAGTGAATTATTTTGAATTATCCTTGAACTATCAGACTATGATAATATTATTTTATTTATGTCTCGCCTAAATAGGGTGGCCATAAATGTTTTGGCCTAGACCGGGACATCGTAGTACCCCGGGAGGGGGGGGGGCGGGGGGGGGAGGGGGGGGAAGTGAAGTCCAAAATCCTATAGTCTTACTCAACGGAAGTGGGTTTGTGAAATCAAAAGTAAGATTATTTTTCTTCATATTTATTACTCACATGGTTAAAAACTTGTAAATCATAATAACTTCGTGTTCCTTAATACCTACTAAAACTAAGAAACAATGGCTTGGCTGAACAACAAAAATCTTCTTATATTTATTACTCCCACGTATCAAAAAAAACTATTATTAACTATAACAGATTTATTTTCATTGATACCAACTTACCCTAACATCCCAACATCTAACAAACAATTGTGTAGGCATTGAATATTATTTTTTTCCTTTTTTGACAAAATTACATTTAATTTTAATGAAATAAATTAAATCAACATTTGTTAATATTGTCAATACAGTTTTTTCATGCTTTTACAAATTGCCATGAAACTATTGATAAATTATTGTTTTTGCTAGTAAAAATATTTCTTTTTTTAATTTTTGCACGAAACCGGGGCATTGTAGGGTATTTTCGGAAACCGACGGGACGCCCTCAAAAGCGGTCTAAACCGGGACTGATGGCCACGCTACTCCTAAGCCATTTTTTAAAATTCGTTGTGCCCAATTAGAGAGCGCATTTGAACGTATTGGCACATTTTCTTCTCCCCTTCCCGATATCTCTTCATACTCTCGCTGTATTCCCTTTAACGTTGTTCTGTCATCCTGTATTTTGTCAGGTGGGCTTCTCAGAAAATTTGTATTTGTGAATTCAAGTTTTGAATTTTGTTCTGTCTGGAATCGTTTCTTCATGACAGCCAATTTCATTTATGTCTTCAATGATTTATTTTAGCCAGATGTTTTGATTTTTCATTGATATGGCTTGGTTGAAAATTTTATTTGTGAGCCTGTTATTTTCCATTCCATATAGGTGTCCGCCAAACTGTAACCAACGTATCCTTATGCTATCTGTGATTTTTTCTGTAACTTGGTAAATTTCATGTGATTTCTTTTTCATCCAAATTCTATTTTCACCCTTTGGTCCTAAGATATTCCTGAGGATATTCCTTTCTTAATTTTCGATCATTTTTATTCGATATTTGGCACCAATTATAATAGTTTCAGGTGCATATAGATCTTCTGTTTTAACGACCGTGTTATAATGTCTTAATTTTGCCTTTGTTGATCTAGTTCTCTAATTGTATCTGTAATTGTGTATTCTCTTTGTAGTTTTGTAGTTCTTTATCTGTTAGCTTGCTGATTTAACCCTGCTGGTTCAATAATTTCACCTAAATATTTAAATTTGTCTACTTGAGCGATATTCCCATAGTTGGTGATTAATGGTTGATTGTTGAATCCTAAACCATTGTAATGTGAATATAATAAAATCTGGTTAAAAACACATATCTGATTCAATTTATTTTGGGGCTTGATACATCTTGGACATCAGCACCGTACTGTAGTGAATGTTTCAATGCAGACTACGACGATATCTCAATTGTAGAGGAGGCTCAACTGCACCCGCAATATTAAGGAGTTGATGGTAAAAATGGTAAGTTAAGGGAAAGCGTTTCAAAAAATCAGCATATAAATGTAACTACTACATACATGTGACATACATCCGGTCTTAAAATTTCATCAGGAATGGGTTGTCTAAATTTTGAATTTTGAATTTAGTAACTTTTTGTTGCTGTTGAACTACTGAGAAGAAAAAGGAATTGTTAATATCAGAGGCCAATAAATTGAAGTTGTTGAATGCATCAAGTATCTGAGAAGTGAAATAGTGCAAGATGCAAGGCTGGATCGGCATAAGGGTACACGTGGGAAATTCGTTCTACCAGAGTGTAAGAAAGCTGCTGTGGATTAGTGAAGTCCCCATGAAATCTAATGAGATATTGTACAAGATGTTCGAAACTCTGGATGAGAAGAGTAGAGAGACGTCACTGAGAATAAGTGAAGGAAAAACGACACACATGAAAATGACTGCGCCAAAAGATAGAAGATCAGGAGAAAATATAGAAGTAGGACAATACAAATTTGAGAATGCAAAATGTTTCAGTTATCTTGGTGCTGTACTGAAGCCGGGTGAGATAGTCGTGGTCGTTACGACGTGGCTGCAGGCAGTCGCTTACATCCGGGTGGTGAGGAGGTTGGAATCCCCCCACCGGAAACCTTGAATATGGTCTTCTGTGGTTTCCCATCCTCCTTCCAGACAAATGCCATGGTTGGTCCCTAACTAGAGGTCACAGCTGCTACCTTCCAAATCCTCGTCCTTCCGTTCACACTTTCCTCCCCAGATAACACTCCACACGCTACGGTACTTGTAGCTCACCACATGGGTGTACGCATAGAAGCAGCTACAAAACTCTGGCGAGCCGAACATATCCTCGGAAACTCCCGGCACTAAAAGCCATATGCTAAAAACACTGTACTGAACTGTGAGAATTCAGTAACAGAGGAGATTCACAAACGGATCATGACTGGCAACTGAGCTTACTATGCTAACAGTATACTCTTGAAATCAAAACTTCTATCTTGGAAGTTGAAAGTTAAGCTCTACGAAACCTTAATAAGACCAGTGGTGATCTATGAATCTGCGACATGGACAATGTCAGTAGCCAATGGGAATGCTCTTAAATGTTTTTGAAAGGAAAGTTATAAGGAGGATATATGGTCCAGTGAGAGAGGATGAAGGATGGAGAATAAGAACAAATAAGCAAATAGAAGACATTCTTATCAAGATGTTCAGTAAAGAACATATAGCCTAATTTCTCCTAAATGTATGAGTATAGTTATAACTCGTTGTTATTATCAAAGAGTATAATAGAACTATTCTTTGTTGAAGACCTTAGAAACGATTTACCTCTACCAAACGCCACAACCTAGATAAAAACTGCTACCATCATTGAAGAAAGAAAGATAAGAAGTATATCAAGAATGTTATGGATCTGGAGACATAATTGACCGGACTGGCTGCGTGGCTCAGCGGTAACGTTCTCGCTTGCTGGGCCCTAGGTTGCAGGTTCGTATCCTGGCGCAGTCAGATGGCATTTGAGGGTGCACAAATGCGAGGGAGCCGTGTCAGTACATTTACTGGCACGTTAAAGATCCCCTTCGGGCCAAAATTCCGGCACCCCGGTGTCTCTAAAAGCAGCAGTAGTTAAAAGGGATGTAAAACCAATAACACTATTATTATTAATATTATTATTATTATTATTATTATTATTATTACATATACGACCTGCCGTGGGCAACATCCAACTTTGAGTTGAGGCATGTCTTTACACGTCTGGTTGTGCATGGCTTTCACAACCCTAATTGAATTAACAAATCTTTCCATGACCCTACAGAGACGTGTGTATACAAACTATGTGGATATTTTCGATTGCTATTTGCCTGAAATAAAAGTAGTAATTAATAACCTGAACTAACACCAACGGCTTGAATTCAGTTACTATGTGAAATCGTTTTGTTCTTTACTTCAAATAACATTTTCAAGTAACGCAAAATAGGCTGTTACAAACCCTTTAAAATAAAAAGTAAAAATGTATCGTAGTATCATCTTGTCATTCTTCAAATTCGATGCGCATAGAATGCCAATGGTATAGTAATCAATGGAGCCCCACGTAGACTAGTCGTGACATCTAGTGGTGAAATATCGAACAATATAATCCTAACAGAGCGAGTGCATTCAAGCGGCCAGAAGAAGAAACTTTTCAATAAAATCTGAAAGTTAATAAGAAGGTCGGCGTGCAGTTACCTTTTTGGCAGCTAGATGTCTCGAGTAAATCTGCTGGCGAATTATGTTTTAATTAAATATATATTTTACACCATAATATGCACAATATAACGCTTAATTTTAAAACATCTGAGTCATTACAAAACAATAAACATATAACATTTCAAGCAAAAAACCTAGCTCTGATCGGGTTTGAACCATAGGCATTTGAGCGATAGGCTAACGCTCTACCACCGAGCTAATTGTGTCAACGAATATCGTACTATATAAAATGACTTACATAGAACTTGTTAGCAAATAATGATTTATACTAAACGATTTCATCACTGGAGTATATTATTTATATATAAAGCATTTCATACAAAGTTTATTTATTTTGTATCAGTACGCTATATTGCATGCAATACTCAAATTAGTGAAATATAAGTCAGGCACAAGATATCCGCTGCCATCTTGTCTTATTACTGAATCAGCTCAGCTTTAAAATCACGTCTGCACTATAGTATTACAAAATAAACTTTTAATTTCGAACGTGCCTCTTCCTTTAGAACAGTTAAAACGATTCTCGGCTCGATAATCGGAACTGGTGGGTCCCATGATATGGATTATAAAGTTTGCATAATTCGCACGGCCGCCATCCTGAAATGGTATGGCGGACGACCTTGTAGTTTGGTCACAAGACGCATCCTATACGAGGGTATGTTGTTACCAAATTTGGTAGAGATCGGAAGATTTGGTTAGTCGTTATTTGATTTTACGTTTTGAACGTTTGAGTGGCCGCCATTCAGTTTTAGTAAAGATGGCGGCGATATAAAACATGACACTGAGGTGTCCTTTGCTAGTGCTACCTTTGTACCAAATTTCGTTCAATTCGCATTCACCGTGTTCGAATTGATAGGGGAGGGGGGGACAGACATTCAGAGTACACACACTCACACACACACAGACACACACACACATACACACACACACAGACTCACACACACACATACACATACACACACACAGACAGACACACTTTTTTCGCCCTGTGTTGATCTCTTAAGTCTACTTTCATTTTTTGCAAAAATCGAAAGTAGGCTAAAAACAAGGCCATAGTGAAGTCCCGACGTCTGGCTTGGCTAGGTTATGTGGGGAGGATGAATAAAGAAAGAATGCCGAGAAAGCTGTTACATGGAACTATGGAAGGTAAAAGGAGATGTGGACGGCCACGTAAAAGACTTTTCATGGACCTGGGAGAAGATTCTAGAACTATGAAGGTTAGAAGATGGTGGGAGAAAACGCAGAGAAGAGATGAATGGCCGAGAATTGTGAGAGAGGCCAGAGCCTACCCCAGACTGTAGCGCCCAGGAAGTAAGTAATGTAAAGATGCATTTTACCCCTCTATTAACATATGCATCAGAGATCTGGACATTCACCAAAAGGGAAGAAAGTAAAATTCAGGCCAGTGAGATAGAAGTTCCTGAACAGTATGGTGGGGAAGACAAGGAAATACAGAGTAAGAAATTATGCGGTCAGAAATGAAATAGGGGTAGAATAATAATAATATCGCATGGCCTCGGGTGCCGGGTGCAAGCTTTGTAATTTGACACCCAGCGGGTAGCTTGCATGTCAAATTTCGTTGTTCCTTGAATCACTATGAAAGTCAAGGAGGTTAGATATCAAAGCTCCTTGAACACTATAGCGCTTTCTAGTAGAGAATGAGGAACTTTGTGTTTGCGGAAACTCCCGAGATTAATTTTGCCGTTATGAACACGGCCTACTGAATTCAAATGGGTTCTTTGACATGCCAACATCGTATGACATGTATGTCGTATTTTTGCCGCCTTTCAAAAATCACTTACCACGGCCAGGAGCGAACCTGCAATCTTGGGGTTAGTAGACCGACACGCCATCCACTCACCCACCGTGGCAAGTATAGGGATAGAAAAATTGAATCATAGGTTGGAGAATAATAAATTGAGATGGGTCGGACATGCTATGAGGATGGAGGGGGAAGGAATACCAAAACAAGTGTTGGAAGCAAAGATTGAGGGAAAGAGGACAAGAGAAAGGCCCAGAGCAAGATGTTTAGACTCTGTCAAGAACAGAATAAGAAATTGAAGGCTGGGCTGGAATACAATTCCTGAAGGGGAATGGTGGAAGAAGAGGCAACGTTGGAGAAGTCCCATTAACAACCCGACCTGGCAGGAGTTGGGCAAGGGGAATTGAAGATGATGATGACTACTGGTACCGTAATGTATGTCTACCGCTTATTATTCCCTACGGGGTCATGGATGAGATGCGATGAAATTCTGTGGGGCGGATGGTTTCTACCTCGTGAGAGGAGTTGGATGAGAAATGAAATGAATGAAGATGAATGAAACTGGGCAAGGATGTGGAATGAAGCGGCCATGGCCTGCCAGAAGGTACCGTCCCAGCATTTTCCTGGAGTAGAAAATGGGGAAACCACGGAAAACCATTAAAGGAAGGCCGATGGTGGGACTCAAACCCAAGTCTACCGAGTCCGCAGTTAGCTTAGCCCCATGACCTAGTGCTGCACTTGAGCTGTCGGTTTGTTGATAATAATTTACTGGTACTTGGACTAAATCCGCGATACCTTCTACATCAGCAATATAACAAGTCTAATACAGTAATATAGGCCTACTTCATTACTACCAATACCGCAAAAATGCATCAACGAAATAAAGTACAAGATCATAAGCAAAATACAATACAGGTTTTCACGATTTCACCACCCGGTGGTAGCATTTGTCATTTCGAAATCCATTGTAAAGATAAATTAAATAGTTGACTCTACACTACTGGTGAGATGGTTACGTCTCAAACCTCACGAGCTAAAAATAGTAACAACTAGTATCAAAACTCACGACTTCGGAGAGCACGTGCCCGCGAAGACCGCAGTAAGTCTATGGGCTGTACAGCCCTTCAATCCATGTTTGTCCACCCAGTTTCAGAATGAGATTTCGTTTGTATTGTTTTAACAGGAATTATCAACCTACCACAAACCAAATTCTCCAAGTATAACCCTGTCATTCTGCTTGGTGACACGAAGCAGGCCTTAAAAATTCATTGGAATAATGGAGGTAGTTATTTTGTGTTTGTATACGGAGCGACAGCCAATGGTCATTTGCAAAACAATTGATGATGATGATGATAATTGTTGTTTTAAGGGGCCTAACATCTAGGTTATCGGCCCCAAAACAATTGAAATGCGCCTAGTAAGCACGTCAACTGCTCATATTTGCCAGCCTTATCAAGTGACTTAGGTGTCTATTGTGTTGGTCCTGTACAGTAAAATATAACTAGCGGCTTATTCGACAATAATTATAATAATAATAATAACTCCACCATTGTCCGGTCCCAAGTCCGGAATGACCAGGGTTGACTGGTTTGGCACCCAGTTGGAAAATTTGCCAACCCTCTAAGGCTAACAACCTTAGTTGTACAACGTTGAACTTGATCCAACCACTAAACCCAATATTAATATCATGGAAATGGCTTCTTATAATGTATATTACCCTGAAGACAAAGTCAGGCTTTTGGGTTCCAGGGTGCCTGACAGTCCATGGGTGACACAGCTAGAGGGTGTATCGGAGCCCCACATGAACCTTGCTAATTTCAAGAATAAAAGAAAGTACTATTTCGGAACATACAATATTGATTCTCTCATTCAGGTTGGAAAGCTGAAACAGCTAACAGCAGAATTACACAGACTTGACATCTCGATACTGGCCCTTCAAGAAATGAGGTACATTGATGAAGAATCCTTTGAATCAGACGGATTTAGAATTTTCAAGGGCAAACCTGGGAAGAAAATCATGAAAAACACTCCACACATGGGAACAGCATTTTCAGTAAATAAGAAATTCTTGAACACAATAGTTGACTTCAAGAGTATAAACTCGAGACTGTCACTCTTAACGGTTACATCCACAAACAAGAAATACACACTGATAAATGTCCATGCACCGATCAATCAGAACAATAAAAAGAACCCTGAAAAGGTTGAGGAGTTTTGGGAAACTCTGGCGGACACAATACTTAAGATTCCACAAAACAACATCAAAATACTCCTGGGGGATTTCAATGCACAATTGGGCCGGGAAAAGAAGTACATAGCAACGGTGGAAAGATACCCGGCACACAAAAGGACGAATAAAAATGGAGAAAGATTGATCAACTTCTGCAGAATGAACAACCTCAAAATCATGTCTACACATTTTAAGGCACGACCCCAAAAGAAGAAAACATGGGTATCACCAAACCCTATGTTGGGTGAATTTCAATTGGACCATGTAGCAATTTCCCGGAACAATTATGAGGAAATCCAAAACGTCAAAGTCAGAAAAGCGGTTAATGTAACACCAGATCACTACTTATCACAGATCAAGATGAATTTCATACCCAGACGGAAAACGCATCCCTGCGTCAACAGAATCCCGAGAATCAACCGTAAATTACTCGTCCTGGAAAAGGAAGAAGACTATCAAAGACAATTAAGAACACCCAAAAATTGGGATGAAGTGACAAACAATCTGATAGAGCCGGCGAGAGAATTAGCACCTATGAAATACCACAGCAGACATGCTTGGTGGAATGAGGAATGCGAAGAAGCGATCAAGGAAAGACTCGAGCATGGAAATTATGGAACGGAAATAAAACACTGGAGAATTTGGAGAAATCAAGACAAATAAGGAAGCAAACACACCGCATACTGAGAAGAATCAGCAGAGAATATCTCAGGGAACAAGTCACGGAAATGGAAGATAATTTTAAGAAGAACAACACCAGACTATTCTATAGGACTTTTAAAAATAAAATTACTGTAAGAAACCGGACGGATCCCTTGCCTTGAATGATAAAGACAACTGTGAGATTCTTGCCAATTATTTCGAAGAACTCCTTAATTGCGAACCACCACAGGAAAAGTTGGAAACTCAGAAAGACACAGTCCAGAACCTACAATCAGAACCACCAGATGAAGTGGAGATAAGGAATGTAATAAATTCCTTAAAGAACAATAAAGCGTCCGGAAAAGATGGAGTTATCGCAGAACTGTGGAAGATAACCAATGACGCCTTCATCACTGAAACGACGGAACTGTTTAGGAATATCTGGAGGGATGAAAAGATACCGGAGGACTGGTTAGTAGCATTGATTCACCCGTTACATAAAAAGGGACCGAAAACTGATGTCAATAATTATCGAGGTGTATCACTTTTATCAGTTACATACAAAAAAAAAATCTAAACTACTACTGAACAGACTGGAACCACAAATTGACCCACAACTGGGAGAATATCAGGGAGGTTTCCGGAGAGGGCGTTCTTGTCCAGAGCAAATACTAAGTCTGAAAATGATAATAAAATATTGCACTGCACGATCAAAAGATCTATTCATCTCATTCGTTGATTTTCACAAAGCTTACGATTCAATAGATAGAGACACATTGATGGACATATTGAGAGAATATGGTGTGGATCAAAAGACGCTAAACCTACTTAGGCTGACATTAACAAACACTATATCCAAGGTGAAATTCCGGAGAGAGATCAGCAAACCCTTCCAAATAAAACTGATTGAGGCAGGATGACAGCCTATCCCCGATGTTGTTCAACGTGGTTCTAGATAAGATCATGAAGACATTGTGGACAACCAATGACTCCGGGGCTTTACTTGGAAGTAAAAATACAAACCAAACATCAAACCCAGATGTCTGGCCTTCGCAGATGATCTGGCACTTCTAGCTGAAACGGAAGAGGAAGCAACAATACAGATAAATGAACTAAAAGAAATCGCTTGGGGAAAACAGGTTTACAAATCTCTTCTCCAAAAACAGAGATGATGAGCACCAACAAGAACTACATGAAGAAAACAGTTAAGACGAAATATGTGAAGGTAAAGGTCACGAAACAGTTTAAATACCTCGGAGAGATCATTAGCAACAATGGACTGGACAAAGAGTCGATGGAAAACAGAAGACTTAAACTAGAAATACTCAACTTGTCCACTAAAAATATACGGTATACAACAAAACGAACCTCTCCCTTAATGCCAAACTACAACACTACAATGCTGTGGTAAAACCGGTGATCTTATAAGGTGTGGAGACGGCAAATTTGATGAACCTAGAAAAGCTTCTGAAGATTGAAAGGAGGATATTGCGGAGGATTTACGGCCCAAAAGTGGTACAGGATACCTACAGATTAAGATCAAACAAGGGGATATATGAAAGGGTGGAAGACCTGGAAACAACAATTAGGAAAAGACGTTTACGTTTCTATGGACATATGGTTAGAATGGATCCCACAAGATTAAATAAACAAATTGTTAATCTATTATATATAATCCAAAATTGACTCATCACCGCAGGGCTCAAACCACTAGACCTAGAAAGCTGAAATTTTGCATGTTGGTTGATCCGAGTATGTAGAGGCTCACTAAGAAACGGTTTTTGAAAATTCAATTTGTAAGTGACTTTTTTCGGCCCTTTGGCATTGACCATCCAAAATTGACTCATCGACGCAGGGCTCAAACCACAAGACCTAGAAAGCTGAAATTTGGCATGTGGGTTGATCCGAGTATGTAGAGGCCCACTAAGAAATAGTTTTTGAAAATTCAATCTGTAAGTGACTTTCTTTTGCTCTTTGGCACTGAGCAAGGGCAGTCGTTACAAAGTTCGGATTTAGCTCAATTTAAGCCGCCAGATACGAGAAACAATACTCGGAGGTCCTGTAGGGGCCCCGAAACACAATTTTTAAGTTCCTAAAATGAACGGTTTCGGAGATATTCCCAAATAACTGTGTTCCCTCTGAGAAACAGATCAACGTTACTAAGGCAACCGCTGAAATTTCGCAGACCGGGGATGGTTTTCTGGCAATATCTCGAAAACCGTTCTTTTTAGGGCCTTAAAACGCGGGGCATTGATACGCGTAAAATGAGATATATTTTATTTATTGAGGTGGCTTTTGGAGTCGGATACGATCGTGATTTTGAGTCTAATTTTATACTCTTTCAGCTGGTTATTGTAAGCGAGCTTTCAGATCTATACTCTAATTTACAATGTTAAGATGCTTTCTATTTTGCGCGGTATGCTTTCATTTTCTTTATAAATTTGTTTTTTGTTAACTGAATATTTTTGTTTGCCAATTTTGATCTGCTCTTTTTCGTTCATTACCATGATCAACAACCCATATTCACAGTCGAATGTGTCGTATTCTACCGGCTGTCACATTAATTATTATTTTTTCTTAATTACTCTTACTGAGGAATTGGGCAAACTTATTTCAATAAAGTTGGTATTTTGTCTTTCACGGCGATTGGATCCCCGCACAAGGCACGACTTAAACCTAGAAATGTTGCTAAGTTGGACTAATGGACTAATGGTGCAGCAGAAAAGAGGAGAATTGAAGCTTTTGAAATGTGGTGATACAGGAGAATGATGATCAGATGGGTAGATAGGGTAACAAATGAAGAGGTATTAAGACGAGTGGGAGAGGAGAGATGTTTCTGGTGACTGCTAATGAAGAAAAGAGATAGGAGGGTAGGATACATATTAAGACACCCAGGAATAGCAAGCTTAGATATGGATGGGAGGGTCACGGACTAGAACTGTAGGGGTAAACCAGGGTTAAACAGATGCCTCGGATGTAGGGTGTGGTAGCTATGTAGAGATGAAACGATTAGCTCAGAAGAGGGAGACATGGAGAGCTGCATCAAACCAGTTAAAAATCTGAAGATTCAAACAACAACAATCAGGAATTTTAATTACTTAGAGAGGCATGTGAGGCAAAACGGTGGTTGGAGAATTTCAATCCCTGGGATGTAACACTGGAAGAGACTGCATAATGTACATCAGCGGCCAAGGTGAGAGATATTTAACTATAGGTCTAATAATAGCGATATGTTGACGTTCAAATCATCAATAAGTATGGCCAAATTACATCCAGAATAGCTTAAGTAAGAATACTTTTAATTCCCCATATTCCGATAGATTTGCCATTCCAGTGTGCAAGAGTGCAGTTCCCTCTTCAAACAATATTCGCAATTTCTTTAACAAAGAGCGTGACACACACTTAACAGTAGCACGTGTACATTTAGACAAAACAATTTTTTCCCATGGGCAACTGTATGTGGCGTGCTCGCGAGCATCCGTACAACAAAATCGTTATGTCTCAGCAGAAGACGTAATTTTAAAATGTGTTAGCATAATGTAACATCGAACCCTGCAGACTTTCACAACTCTATAAAATTCCCACTTTGCTGCTCATATCAATATACTGTATGTATCAGAATATTCAGAATTAGAATGGACCCACCTATAGCCGCGATTGCTGTAATAGAATAGACGAATTATCAGCAATAATGCATCGTCCCCATTGTCTTGATCGCGGGCGAAGCCGCGGGTACCTGCTAGTCAAATATATAATCTGAAGAGCCAAGGGGGTTACACTAAGCAGATAAAGCAAGAATTCCGGAGCCTAGAAATTACAGATGACGACTGTCGAGACAGAACACAGTTCGGAGAAATTCTTTCTTACATGAAGGTTCTTGTGGGAGAAAAGAAGGAACGCAGGGGAGGAAGGTGGACAGCAGAGAGAAAGGCGCAACACTGAAAGAATGAAGGACGTGTGGAGGAAGAGAAAGGAAGAAAGAACTATGAGAAGGAAATGAAATGATATTTGCGTGGTCCTTAGTTTTGGCCGGTTCGGATAATGTAATGTAATGTAATAATAATAATAATAGTAATATTTATAATGTTATGGCTTTTACGTCCCTTTTAACTACTGCGGCTTTTAGAGACTGTCATCGAGCCTAAACTTATCTACGGCAGCGAGAGTTGTACGGCGAGTAGAAGTGACGTCAGCAGGGTCAATGCAGCCCAAATGGAGTGTCTCCGGCGGATATCAGGAAAAACGCAGCGGGACAGAGCACGGAATATACGTATCCGAGAGGAGCACGAGGTGCAAGCAGTGGAGAGGAAAATCTAGCATCGTCAGTTCTCCTGGTTTGGGCACATAATGGGAATGGAGCGTGTTGGCAACTCTGGCACTGTACATACTCTAATGACAGTTGGTCCCCCTGCTGGAGGGTTGTTGACCCATTAAGAGGAAGGGTCGTTCTCTTACCTGCGTCAAGCAGGACTCACTTGCAAGTAGGTAGCAGTGGCTACCGGACATGGTGTCATAGCACGCATGTAATATCTACTGTACTTGTTCAGTGTTTAATCATGTACATACAGTGTAAAATATATTTCTTTATACAGTCCACCACATCGTATTCTATGTATTCGACATAAGTTTTGGTCCTCCGGGCATGATTATATGGCAAGAAAAACAGTGAAAATTGAACTCGTGTGATCCCAAGACAGCATGGCTTCGCACGAATGCCGTGGGTTGCTGGCGGCATGGCGACTACTGGACAACAGAATTCATCATCCTGGTAAGTCACCGATCATCCTTAATTATTCCTTGTGACTCATATGCATTCCTTTGTTTCTCCATTCAAAACTGTTCGTTTGTACTTGCAATGTATTGGTATTGCTAGTGATCACACATGATTTCGCCCGTAAAACTGTATGTTATTTGTACGCAGTTTTCCCGCAACTCTTTGAAACAAAACCAGGAGTTCATCTTTGTATTATGTAAATATGTTAGGTATTTGTCTTTTCGTTTTGTCATTCTTTTACGTATAGGCATTTGGTCTATTGTGATTTTATATCATTCAGCAGTTTATTGGGAATTGCTAGTGAAAAATGGAACAAAAGATAAAATCACTGTGTAGCAAAAGGGGTAGGTTAAAGGCTAGCTTATCTCGCATACAAGGCTTCGTAGAGAAATTAGATTCTCAATCTAAGGACGTAGATCAGTTGGAAGATCGACGGGCTCACTTATCGAAAATCTGGGAAGAATATGAAACAGTTCAATCACAAATAGAGGATTTGAAAGAGGATGAATCATTTCAAGCAGAACAAGAATCTTATCGCTCCGACTTTGAGGAGCAATACTTCAAAACATCTGGTCTTATAAGATCCATAAACAGTGCAATTTCCAAGTCAGCAACTTCGCTAAGTGATTCTATTGGTGAATCAACTTCCAGTTCGCAAACACGTTCAGTTAAACTGCCTCAAATAAGTTTACCTAAATTCGCAGGTGATTATTTAGAATGGCCCAATTTTGCCGATACCTTTAAGAATCTCATTCATGAAGATGCAAATTTGTCAAAAATACAGAAATTTCATTACCTAAAATCAGTGGTATCAGGCAGGGCGGCAGACGTGTTACAGTCTCTAGAAATATCTGCAGCGAATTACGACATAGCGTGGAACCTGTTAAATGAAAGGTTCAATAACCGGCGAGCAATTGTTTCCTCCCACATTAATTCGGTCCTTCAGATTAACAAAATAGAAGTAGAATCTTCCAAGGCATTAAGAGACTTGTATGACGGCTTCAGAAGGCACATACAGTCGCTATCAGCGCTTGGTCTGTCTTGTGAAGAACAATTAGATGCCATTTTGATACATTTAATAACAAACAGATTTGACGCTGAAACATTAAAAAAATGGGAGACCTCGTTACCAACCTTTGATCTTCCATCGTATCAGACACTGGACAAATTTCTACTCGAAACATGTAATGCATTGGAATCGATCGAAACTAAGAATTGTGATCGCACAAAACAGCTGAAGCAGGTAGGCGTTTCATCTAAACCGAATGCATCTGGTTTCAAACCGAGGCCATTCACGAACCCAGGAAAAAATTGTTTCCTTTCACAGAAAAATCAGAAATGCCCGCTTTGCACGGAGGAACATCCCATTTTTAGATGCAGGACCTTCACTTCTATGGGTGTTTATGACAGATGGCGGGAGATCAAGAAGCATAAGCTCTGTGTTAATTGCCTGTCTGGAAATCACTTCGCTAACGAGTGCACTCGTTCATGTTGTAAGCTGTGCAAGGATAAACATAACACCTTGCTTCACAGGGACCAAGGGTCACCGAACCACAATAATAGTCAAACTTCAAACAAGAGTATTGTGTCCAATAATACTTCATTGTCTCCCCTTAATGAGCAACATAGTAGTAATGCTGTTTCATTGCACAATCACAACAATGATGTTTCCTCTCATGTATTGTTGTCGACAGCAGTAGTGAATGTCAACAATTCAGAGGGAAAAACCCGTCATGCTCGGGTTGTGTTAGACAGCGGCTCGCAACTCAACTTCATAACCAGGGAATTAGCTCATCAATTACGATTGTTAAAGACAATGACTAATATTCCGATACATGGGTTGCATAACACTACCATCAAGGTGGGGTCGGTGGTAAGAACAAAGATTTCTTCGCGGTTCGGTTCCTTTGAACGAATCATGACATTTCACGTAATACCTTCAATTACTGGTCAGTGCTTACCCACTAAAAATATCAACATCACAGATTGGAGTATTCCAGAGTTTATATTAGAAAACCTTGCGGATCCTCAATTTAATGTGTCATCATCCATAGACATTCTCATTGGAGCAGAATTCTTTTATGATCTTATCGGCGCAGAACAATTTCAGCTCGACAGTTTCTCAAACAAACTACCGTTGTTTCGCAACACGGCTCTTGGCTGGGTAGCAGCAGGTAGTGTTGGTTTGTCTGAAAGGCACGCAGATAACAGTTCTTCCTGCCTCTTTGTGTCAGGTAAGATATTCAATGAGCCGGGGAAAGCACTGCTTGGCCAAGGACATTCTGAGCAAGAGATTAGTGAGAGGCTATTTACTGACGGTCACAGAAGGAATTCACAGGGTAGGTTCATAGTCCCACTACTCCTTAAAGAGGACCCGAGTCAGCTAGGTAGCAATGTTAATGAGGCAATTAGACGGTTTCACAGCCTAGAGAAGCGTTTTGAAAGGCAGCCCCAAGTCAAGTCGGAGTACGTACAGTTTATGAGAGAGTACACTGACCTGGATCATATGGAGGAAATTCCCAGTAATGAGATAAACAAACCATTACAGTACTACCTTCCGCATCATTGTGTATTTAAGGGTAATTCATTGACAACGCGCACTCGCGTGGTATTTGATGGCAGCTCGAAGGGCGATTCTGTATTATCCCTCAATGATTTGTTATTAGTAGGACCGATCGTTCAAGATGATTTATTTTCAATATTGGCTAGATTTCGCATGCATCGCTATGTATTGACCGCTGACATAGAAAAAATGTATCGACAGGTCCTCATAGAACCTGCACATACTGACTTTCAGCGTATCGTGTGGAGGGAGTCCCCTAAGGACGAGCTTAAACATTATCGTCTCAAAACAGTCACATATGGCACGTCATGTGCACCCTTCCTGGCCACAAGATGCCTCTCTCAATTGGCGAATGACACTAAGGAGGAATTTCCTGAAGCTTCGAATGTAATACGGCGGGATTTTTATGTTGACGATTTAATGACAGGTTGTGAATCAACTGACGGCTTAAGAACCACTCACAAGTGTGTTTCAGATATTTTATCCAGTGCGGGTTTTACCTTAAGAAAATGGTGTTCGAATGAGCCCAATGTACTATCGAGCATTTCTAACCACGAAACAGATCCCAAGTACATTATTAAGTTGGATGAAGCTGAAGACTTGAAGTTGTTGGGGCTATCTTGGAAACCCATCACAGACACTTTTCAGTTTGAGTTGAGAAGTGATTTCAGTTCGACACAGATAAACAAAAGAATAATTCTATCAGACCTGGCTAAAATATTTGACCCCTTAGGGCTTTTGGCCCCAGTATTGATTAAGGGTAAGATTTTCGTCCAGCAACTGTGGCAAATGAACTTAAATTGGGACGACGTTCTCACAATAGAACTTCAAATTAAATGGATTCGTTATATGCAGGATATTGCTAAATTGAAGGAGTTCAAAGTGCCTCGTCATGTTAGGGCAGTAGAATTTGTGGAGTATGAAATTCATGGATTTTGTGACGCGTCTCAGATTGCTTACGGCGCTTGTGTTTATGTAAGATCTCAGACAGGAGATGGTAAAATAACAGTTCACTTATTGTGTTCCAAGTCTCGCGTTGCGTCATTAGGCTCAGTAACTTTACCAAGATTAGAACTATGCAGTGCTGTATTACTTGCTCAGTTGGTCGAAAGAGTCATGAGATCCATAAACGTAACTAAAGACAAGTGTTTTTGTTGGACTGACTCCACAATAGCATTAGCATGGATTTCGGGCCATCCACACCAGTGGAAAACATACGTCGCTAATCGAGTGTCGCAGATTCAACAGTTGACAAATATTGATTGTTGGCAGCACGTCTCTACTCATCATAACCCAGCAGATATGATCTCGAGAGGAGTCACCGCGGAGAAGCTGTTAAATTCATCATTTTGGTTATCGGGACCATCTTGGCTTTCAGATAATAAAGACGAATGGCCTTCACAGCAGAGGCATAGCTCTCAAGAATTACCTGAAGTTAGGAAAACTAAAATCGTTCTAGTGTCATCTACAGAATCCCTTGGATCGAATCTGATTAACAGATACTCTTCCTGGAGCAAGCTGATTAGAATAACAGCTCTCGTGCTCAGATTTATCAAAAATCTTAAAACTAAAACAGACAGACAAACAGGTGCTCTTAATCCGGTAGAACTAGAGCAGGCTAAGTATTTATGGTGTAAAATTGCGCAAGGTTCTGAATTTTCACAAGACATAAAGGCTCTCAAACAAAATTTGCCACTACCCAAGGGAAGCAAATTACATGGATTAGCACCGTATTTGGATGAGCAGGGTCTGTTACGGGTAGGAGGCCGTCTGCAAAATACTAAACTATCGGTCAACAGAAGACATCCTATTTTATTACCTGGCAATCATCGCATTACAATAATGTTATTTGATCATTTTCATTTTGTTTTTCTTCATGCTGGAGCTCAGACTTTATTGACAATGATGCGACAGCAATACTGGCCTCTATGTGGGAGGAACGGTGCTCGAAAAGCAGTGTATCGATGTAAGACGTGTTTTCAATTCTCGTCTCGGCCGTATCAACCGATAATGGGATCGCTACCTGAAAGGAGAGTAGTTCCCAGTCGACCATTTGCATCTTCAGGAATAGATTTCTGTGGCCCAGTATATTTACGGCCTTCCTCCAGGAAGGGCGCTCGGATTAAGGCATATATAGCTATGTTTGTTTGTTTTGCCACAAAGGCTGTACATATTGAACTTGTAAGCGATCTGTCTACAGCTGCTTTTTTAGCATCACTGAAAAGATTCATGGCTAGACGAGGAACTTGCACCCACATATTCACTGACAACGCAACTAATTTCGTAGGTGCATCACGTGAGCTAAAGAAATTCTTTAATGATGTGAATACCAAGCAGTCACTCATAAGCTTTGCTACTGAGAAGGGGATTCAGTGGCATTTTAGTCCTCCTGGTTCACCTCACTTCGGAGGGTTGTGGGAGGCTGCAGTTAAATCAGCTAAGTATCACCTTAAGAGAATAGTAGGAAATGCTGCATTGTCGTTTGAAGAAATGACTACAGTGCTTGTACAGATAGAGGCAGTTTTGAATTCGCGCCCCCTCTGCCCACTATCCTCTGATCCCAATGATCCGGAAGTATTAACCCCATCCCACTTCCTGATCGGTGGCTCATTTCATCTTCCTGTGGAAGAAGATGTGTCTCAGACTCCCTTGAATAGACTGAAGCGCTGGCAACTGCTGCAGGCTATGTTCCAGCAATTTTGGCGTCGATGGTCCAAGGAATATCTCGGACAACTCCAACAGCGTTCTAAATGGCGGTCGCCCGGACAATCCCCACAAATCGACACTCTGGTTGTTCTGAAGGAAGAGGGCGTTTCTCCACTTCATTGGAAACTGGGCCGTGTCGCAGCAGTGCATCCAGGAACCGACGGAGTTACGAGGGTTGTTACCATCAAAACACCCAGCGGAGCTCTTTTGAAAAGAGCAGTGTCAAGACTTTGCCCATTGTTGAGTGAAGAGAAGTGAATTGTTTAAATGTTTGTGTACATAGTGTTTATTTCAACTCTTATTCCAGTTAATAGAACAAAGTGACAGTATTTAATTGTTGTTTGAAATATTTGCTATTTCAAGGGGGGGAGTATGTTGGCAACTCTGGCACTGTACATACTCTAATGACAGTTGGTCCCCCTGCTGGAGGGTTGTTGACCCATTAAGAGGAAGGGTCGTTCTCTTACCTGCGTCAAGCAGGACTCACTTGCAAGTAGGTAGCAGTGGCTACCGGACATGGTGTCATAGCACGCATGTAATATCTACTGTACTTGTTCAGTGTTTAATCATGTACATACAGTGTAAAATATATTTCTTTATACAGTCCACCACATCGTATTCTATGTATTCGACAGAGCGGAAACCACGACTTTATATGGAGGCGAGAGTGCAGGGCAGGAGACCCATTGGACGACCGAGGATAAAATGGGAAGAAAAGATGATGAAGGTTGCATCCAGGAAAGACCATGCAGCAGCTCCGCGGTCTCACCGGGAACAGGCAGATTTACATTAGATGGATCCGAGGTTATCTCCCAACGCCATGGTAGTGGCATATTGGGGAAGAGAAAGAAGAAGGCTTTTAGAGACAGCGGGGTGCCGGAATTTTGCCGGAGTTCCGGTTGGCGCTAACAATGGACCTTTTCCCATTCAAAGAAGAACTTGCTTGGCTCGTGAGATTTGAGACTGGCCCAGGTACAGAAACCGGTTAGAACCTACTTTTACTAACCCTCATCTTGAAATTCGTGAATTTTGAGACTCGTGAGTTTTAAGACGACACGGGTGAGATAATAATAATAATAATAATAATAATAATAATAATAATAATAATAATAATAATAATAATAATAATAATAATTGTAATAATAATATATACGGTATATATTTAGGGGAAGAAATGCATTTACGCACAGAGTGTCTGGCTCCTGCTCCTGAGTAACAGACTACCGACTAAAACTCCCCCGTTACTCCTGAACACTAGCCTGGAACCGTTTATCACATTACTTCAGGCTAGAGTCATTTTATATTTGCCTGTAGGGCACTCTTCCGTAATGAATCATCTTCAGTGGCGATCCAGATCCGTCTTCTTTGTTCGGAGTATATCTTCAACAAAACTTGCTACCAGTTTCCAATTTTCCTCATTTTGTAGCATCACTGCAACAATATTGTCAGGGGGTATCTCTACATCAATGTGATCTTGAAGAGACTGCCTATTTTGGACCCACCGTCCACAAGAGAAGAAGGTGTGATTAGCATTATCTAATTCGTTGATACAGTAGATGCAATCTGATGAATCCACCTTCCCCATCTTCTTAAGATAGGAACAGAAGTATCCATGGCCAGTCAAGAACTGAGTAAGATAGTAACCAACCTCACCATGTTTCCTCTCTGTCCAAACCTGCACCTGGGGTATCATTCTCTTAGTCCATTGGCTTTGATCTCCTTGCTCCCATTTGATCTGCCAATTTTGAAAGGTTTGTACTCTTGCCGATCGTCTTGCATTTTGTAAACCCATATCAGACTTCCTCAAGTAAATGTTCTTGCGTTCTTTCACAAGAAAAAAAATCGGAATAATAATAATAATAATAATATCGTATGGCCTCGGGTGCCGGGTGCAAGTTTTGTAATTTGACACCCAGAGGGTAGTTTGCATGTCGAATTTCGTTGTTCCTTGAATCACTATGAAAGTCAGCAGGTTAGATATCTAAGCTCCTTGGTCACTATAGCGCTTTCTAATAGAGAAATGAGGAACTTTGTGTTGGCGGAAACTCCGGAGATTAATTTTGCCATTAATAACACGGCCTACTGAATTCAAATGGGTTATTTGACATGCCAACATCGTATGACATGCGTGTCGTATTTTTGCCGCCTTTCAAAAATCACTTACCACGGCCAGGAGCGAACCTGCAATCTTGGGGTTAGTAGGCCGACACGCTATCCACTCACCCACTGGGTGAGATGAAATCGTATCTTGCGCAGCAGTATCACTGCAGAAAAAGTATATTTCAAGTACTGTGGAGCTGTAAGTCTTACAGCACGTAATATTGCATGCTCTCTCCCTCGCGCTATTGATGAAGCAAATCGGTTGCGTCTGAGGAATGTTATCACCAGGGCTAGAATTTACATATTTCTTTATTACACAGATAGGCATACATTCCTAACTTATCCGCTTCGATTATATTGTCCTCTATTCAAATTACACACATCTACTTTCCATATTCTTCCATATTTCTGACATTGGTGCATATTTATACACAAAATAAATATTAAAACTCAGCAATTATTCTAGGTTAAGTCAATGCCGTGTCTTGTGTGGAGTTTCACCTAGGAACACCAAGCTGGCTCATCAACGGGCTCTCGGTATCCGTGCCCGGACCCCCACAGGAAAAAAATCACGCATGTGCACGAAGGTTTAAGGTCGGCTCATGCAAGCGCGTTTAATTCAAATCCGTCAGGTTTTCACAGAAAAAAATATGTCGGATACTTTACTAAGAGTCATCGCACAAGGAGTATAAGATTGTATCCAGGTGGCTTCGGTGGCGTAGTTGGTAGCATGCTGAACTTCTATGCCCAAGATCGCGGGTTCAAATCCGGCCGAAGTCGTCGGATTTTTAAAAGCGTTAAAAATCCCTCAGAATGCCTCCCTTCGGAGGGGAAGTAAAGCCAGCGGGCCCATGTCATAGATTTATGGCATGTTAAAGAACCTTCCACTAATTGCACCTGTGTGAAGCTAAATTGTATAGGTTATGAATGTAAACAACGCTCTTAGATTCCTACGTTCGTTGCCAAGAGCCGACTGCGGTGGGGTCTTTTAGCTAAGTTATGAACTAGTAGTCGTTGATGGTGGCGTTTGGCAGCAAAAGTAGGAACTATTTGAAAAATTCAAAAGTCTGCAGTCCTTACTTGATTTAAAAAACAGATAACACACACTAATACAGTCATCACAATTAAGACCGGTTATCAGACAGATTCTACACACACCCAAAGTAGGCTGCATGACCGCGTTGTCGCAGCCCATAAACTTGAGAACCTACCTACCAACCAAGGAT
The DNA here is from genome assembly GCA_946902985.2 of Meconema thalassinum. NCBI lineage: Eukaryota > Metazoa > Arthropoda > Insecta > Orthoptera > Tettigoniidae > Meconema > Meconema thalassinum. The sequence continues at coordinate 243,176,074 of OX336396.1, forward strand.
GCATCCAGTCAGCTCTCTAGCATTGACCATCCACCGTAAAGGCTCTAGTTCAGGCGTTCGCAACCTTGTGCTCGCGAGCAACACGGTGCTCCTTAAATGAAATTTGGTCCTCCAGACATACGAGTTAAAAGGTGCTCGCGAGCACAGGCTCCAGTAAGATCCAATTTTCAATTCAAATTCTCTTGCACGAACCATAGTTTCTTTTATAGTTTTATATTTTTTTCATTACAAGTTTTGACAGTCAGAAAGGCTATCTGCAGTGAGGGTCATTCATATCTAAAGGAGACTCGCGGTGGCCGCGTGCCGGTGGAGGCACTGTGGCTAGCCGCCTGTCGAGCAAGGAACTGGCACTAGCAGCAACTAGCCCAACTAGTTCTACACATTAACATGTTTCAACGTATTTAATAATCATAATTAATAATATCCCCTGGCACTACAGCCCGTGAAAGGCCTAGGCCTACCAAGCGACCGCTGCCCAGCCATTTGGCCTGCAGATCGGCGCGTGATCGGCGCATCGGGTCCCTTCGGCCATTAATCTTAGTTTTCGTGATCGAGGCGCTGCCTCACTGTCAGGCAGCTACTCAATTGTCCTCACGAGGCTGAGTGCACCCGGATTCAGCCCTCACGTCAGTTTCTAAAATCCCTGATAGAGCCGGGAATCGAACCCGGGGCCGCCGCGTGAGAGTCAGGCGCGCTACCCCAACACCACGGGGTCGGCAATAATCACAATTACAAGCATTTCAGAATGGGAGCCTCCGTGGCTTAGGCGGTAGCACGCCGGCCTTTAACCGCTGGGCCCGTGGTTCAAATCCCGGTCACTCTATGTGAGATTTGTGCTGGACACAGCGGAGGAAGACAGGTTTTTCTCCGAGTACTCTGGTTTTCCCTGTCACAATTTCATTCCAGCAACAATCTCCACTCTCATTTCATTTCATCTGTCATTTATTTAATAATTGTCCTAGGGGAGTGCGACAGGCTTCGGCAGCCGGCACAGTCCATATCCTCGCCGCTAGATGGGGACTTCATTCATTCCATTCCCTGACCTGGCTGGTCGACGAGAAGCAGGCTGTGGATTTTCATTTTCAATTTCAGAGTAGTAGCTGGAAATGTCTTTCATTTTCTAAACCCACATTGCACCAACATAGGAAGTTTGGGTACACTCGCTGTAATTCATCCTCACTGATATTTGGTATCAGCGCACTAATTTCGTTCTCAAGAGCCTCCAGAGTACGTGGATTGTTTCCGTATACCTTTTGTTTGAGGATCCCCCACAAGTAAAAATCGCTGGGTGCTGAAACGTACGAACACATTTACTGCAAGACTCCTTGAGTAAATAATGTTTTACTAGGAAAATTCGATGTTTTGTTCTACCCCTAGCCATGTTAACGGGATACGAGGTAGGCTAAATTTGTTTAAAAAGTGCGTCTAATGAAATAAACAAGACGATAGCTCCTGCCACAACTGTGACCCGTCGAGCCTGCACAACAGTAGACTAAAGCCGGGCGGGTGGTACAGGGCGCCAGGAAATGTTCCCCGCAGTGACTAGTGTTGCTGCTAGAGGTAACATCAGCAGTTTAGTTCGCAGCACGGTGTCCTTGACAGGGTGAATCCCACACGTGTGGGCTGTAGACTGTCGAAATCGTCATTGTGTATTGCAATAAGCGAGCATTCAATTAGATTATTGGAAGAGTGCAACTGTACACGGCGATGAAGCTTACTACTGAAGAGAGAGTTCTTTTGGTGTAATACGTTTATCGCGAAGGCGATCGGTTTACAGAAAATTTAAATTAAAATTTCAGGCGCGGTTTCCTAATTCAAAGTGTCCATACCGTGATACCGTTCGGGATTTGATAAGTAAATTTCGTGTGACCGGCTCAGTTCACGATGTACGCTTTTAACAGACGAAAAACTTGATGAAATCGCCAATATAATGCTGCGTAGTCCAAGTAAATCAACACGCAAATTATCTCAAGAAACAGGAATCTCTAATTGGACAGCACATAAGGCTGTAAGAGACAAGCTTCAAGGACAACACTTCCAGCATCTGTTATGAATGGCTGTGATCAGGGCCGGATTTCGATTTTATGCGCTCCTAGGGCCGTGGGGTTTTGCCGCCCCCTGTTCATACTACCGTGAAAGAGGGAGAATTTATTCCTCAGAAAGGTCTTTGTGAAGGTAATTTTTATTTTATTATAATGTATCGGGAGAAAGCCGAAAGACGTATTCTCAGGAAAATCCATGGCCCGAGATTGCTCGCAGATGGAACCTACCGTTTGAAATCTAATTCTGACCTGTATCGACAGTTAGAATCAGCCAATACCAGTATGCGACGTCGGAAGCTAAAGTTCTACGGGCACCTACAACGAATGAACAGCAACAGGCTTACCAAGAAGATCTTCTCCTTGGTTAAAATCTACAAGACTGGAAGCCTGTGGCTTAATGAAGTACTAAAGGACTTGGATTCGGCTGAAATTGCTGACCTTGATGTAGAAGATCGTTCTAAATTTTGTGCTATGGTAGAATCTTGGACCCCACCACCTAGAGTCCCTAAATGTCGGAAGCCCCTTTCGCAGGAGAGAAAGGAGAAATTATCAGCAGGGCTCAAGGGATATTGGGAACAGAAAAGAGCATCGAAGAACAAGTCATAAGCACTCCGTACTGGGCTTAAATCAATAATAATAATAATAATAATAATAATAATAATAATAATAATAATAATAATAATTAAAATAATGAGAGAATCAACTGTTTCTAAATTTTTATATATAAACTATATATAAATAGGCTAACGGGATATTAAAATAAGTTTAAAACATTTAAGACTCATTATACACTTTCAGATATTCAGATATACACACATCAAAAAAAGTTTTGCATCACCTCGGTTCCAAGAGTTCCGGAACCGTTAAATACAAAGGGAATAGGGATCAACACAAACAACATTTCAGCTCGTTTTATTGCTCATGAGACCCACACATTGCATGTTGTACCATCATACAGCTAGACTTTCAGCATTTGTGGTCCAGATTGCAGTACACACCACTACCTCTAATACCCAGTAGCACGTCCTCTTGCATTGATGCATGCCTGTATTCGCCGTGGCATACTATCCACAAGTTCATCAAGACACTGTTGGTCCAAATTGTCCCACTCCTCAACGACAATTCGGCGTAAATCTCTCAGAGTGGTTGGTGGGTAAAGACGTCCATAAACAGCCCTTTTCAACATATCCCAGGCATGTTCGATAGGGTTCATGTCTGGCGAACATGCTGGCCACTGTAGTCGAGCGATGTCGTTATCTTGAAGGAACGCATTCACAAGATGTGCACGGTGAGGTCGAGAATTGTCGTCCATGAAGACAAATGCCTCTCCAATATTCTGCCGATATGGTTGCACTATGGGTCGGAGGATGTCATTCAGGTATCGTAAAGCCGTTTCGGAGCCTTCCATGACCACCAATGGCGTACGTCGGCCCCACATAATGCCACCCCAAAACATCAGGGAACCACCACCTTGCTGCACTCGCTGGACAGTGTGTCTAAGACGTTCAGCCTGACCAGGGTGCCTCCAAACACGTCTCCGACGATTGTCTGGTTGAAGGCATATGCGACACTCATCGGTGAAGAGAACGTGCTGCCAATTCCGTGGGGTCCATTCAGCATGTTGTTGGGCCCATCTGTACCGCGCTGCATGGTGTCGGGGTTGCAAAGCTGGACCTCGCCATGGACGTCGGGAGTGAAGTTGCGCATCATGCAGCCTATTGCGCACAGTTTGAGTTGAAACACGACGTCCTGTGGCTGAACGAAACGCATTATTCAACATGGTGGCATTGCTGTCAGGGTTCCTCCGAGCGGCAATCCGTAAGTAGCGGTCATCCACTACAGTAGTAGCCCTTGGGCGGCCTGAGCGAGGCCTGTCATCGACAGTTCCTGTATCTCTGTACCTCCTCCATGTCCGAACAACATCGCTTTGGTTCACTCTGAGACGCCTGGAAACTTCCCTTGTTGAGAGCCCTTCTTGACACAAAGTAACAATGCGGACGCGATCGAACTGCGGTATTGACCTTCTAGGCATGGTAGAACTACAGACAACATGAGCAGCGTACCTTCGTCCTGGTGGAATGACTGGAACTGATCGGCTGTCGTACCCCCTCCGTCTAATAGGCCCTGCTCATGCATGGTTGTTTACATCTTTGAGCAGTTTTAGTGACATCTATGAACAGTCAAAGGGACTGTATCTTGGATACAATATACACAGTCAACGTCTATATGCCGGAGATCTGGGAACCGAGGTGATGCAAAACTTTTTTTGATGTGTGTACATACACACTACATCATACTACGCATAATGAATTATTCAAATTAAACTGATATTAATATTCAAGACTTACATTTTCTCCTAATAAATCATAAAGCGTTCCTGCTCTAAAGCTGAAGTCAAAAAATCTGCTGTTGGAAAACATTTGTTGGTCGTAGACGTGTATTGTAGTCTATAATATTTTATGAAAATTTTCTGAAAAAAAAATTGTGGACTAATTTTGCGCCCCTCAATATGGTGCACCCCTACGTTGGGGCCTATGGGGCCTATTGGTAAATCCAGCCCTGGCTGTGGTGAGTACAGTACAAAGTTTACTGTTTGTTAGTTTTGATACAAGCGGCAGCCGTGCTGCCAACGTAACTAATGGGGTTGTATGGAACTGCACCCAAACTTCACTAATGACCCTGGTCATTAGCATCAACCTTTGAAAAGTGGCTGTGGAACTGCGCCCATTGAGAGCGGTCAGGTAGGTTCCCTCCCTCCACCCCTCTACCGAATTATGTTGTGTCGAGTGGTGTGAATTTGAAGTGACTCATTTCAAATCGGTTGTGTCTCGATTGCGAACAAATCAAAAACCATCCAGATTGCGAACAACTAAATATACCCTGTCCAGATTGCAGACAAGAGATTAGTGTTGGCCTGGGATACATACATAAAACAGGCACAGTTTTCAAAACAGACTAACATTTATTTTTTGTTCTAGCATTAACTGGTACATTGGGATGTTTTCGACAACCTAACCATATTTTAAAAATAGTTTTGTTATTGCAAATGTTTAATAATCTAGTTTGAGGTAATCTTACAATTTAGAAGATTATTACATTTTTTAATTGTATAACAAAACTAGAGGGGTAGTTATTTATGGTGGATTAGAGAGAGTTGTATTATTATTATTATTAGTGTAGCCTCCGTGGCTTAGGCAGCAGTGCGCCGGCCTCTCACCGCTGGGTTCCGTGTTTCAAATCCTTGTCCCTCCATGTGAGATTTGTGCTGGGCAAAGCGGAGGCGGGACAGGTTTTTCTCCGGGTACTCCGGTTTTCCCTGTCATCTTTCATTCCAGCAACACTCTCCAATATCATTTCATCTGTCATTCATTAATCATTGTCCCAGAGGAGTGCGACAGGCTTCGGAAGCCGGCACAATGCCTATCCTCGCCGCTAGATTGGGGCTTCATTCATCCCAACCCTGGCCCGGTCCAATGACTGGAAAAAGGCTGTGGATTTTCATTCTTCTTCTTCTTCTTCTTCTTATTATTATTATTATTATTATTATTCGCCTCTGTGGTGTAGTGGTTAGTGTGATTAGCTGCCACCCCCGCAGGCCCGTAGTACAGCTGCTTATCGGGACGGGAGACTACCTCTTATTCTCAGCAGTGCAGAAGCTAGTGGTGGGAGACAGTCCGTCACTTCCCCTTAAACCGACCTTGGGCTATCAGCCGACTTGACTATGGGCGCAGTTCAATCGGCCTAATTAAAGGGATCTGGAAATACCACTGATTATGGGCGCAGTTCCATATCTCCCAGCTAATGATGCTAGCTCTCGCAGCAGTATGTAGGCACTGCGGAGAACATTTCCTGGCACCCTGTATAACACATGAGAGATATACCACACAGGCCTTCTAGTATAATTTAAAAAATAACTTATCCAGCTGTGTCATGAGTGATAGTTGTTTGCGTTAAAGTACAGTGATATAGTATCAGAAATACAGTAGTTCGAACTTAAGTTGTTCCAGTGTTGCACTCAGCAATGGCAGCCAATTGGCGCGACTTGTTTTAGACTAGAAAGTTATGCTGAGAAAGTATGAAAGTAATAATATTATATTTGTGGAGACATTATGCATACATTTTACTTGTCACGGTTGAAAGCCAAAAACGATCGATCATGCTTAAAATATACGTAGCTTAGTCTACATGATATTTTATCTTGACATCGTAGCTTTTTCATCCGTGTTTTACAGTTAGTGCGAACGAAACTAACGACTCCAAGTCCATTCTTAGAGCAGGGAGGAAGGGAGTGTTGTAACATCCTCCGCGATTTATCTTGGCTTAAAATTGCTTAGAGTGGGCGGAAAGGGAATGGAGCCCATTTTCAGTCCAGTTCTTTGTCCATTTTAGTGGCTGTTACAAGTTAAGTTATTACCCGTACACCCGCTTTACGTACTTGGAAATTTAGTAGTGTGCAATTTTCTTGCGGATGGAATGAAATGTTTAGGGTAGGAGTGGCGCCAGTTGGGTTTGAAGGGATGATCAAAAGGCCGTTATATTCAGTAGTTTTCACCAAGTTCCTCGTTAATTTTTTAGGGGCTTTGCGACATCGAGGTCATGTATCCCTGAGTACTTGTGTGTGTGTGCGGAATTCGTCTAATACCTTGTGTTATTGTGATGGCTGTATTAGTATGTACAGTTGTAATTCAGGTGAGGATTAGGAAGGAGGTGGCCGTGGCCATAATTTAGGAACCATCCCGACATTCCCCAGGATACCAGTGAGATCATACCATATGCTGTTTTAAATTTATCTTACAATTTTGCCGAAAGTACTCGGTGAACTTGGTTTTCTCGAATGATATCTGTAGGCCCACCAGTGACGCACAATACGTTTATTATATCATTAATCATCTTATATATAGGGGCATATGACCTCGTAGTTCCGCCCCTTAAAACAACAATAACTGACTATCTTATATATTAAAATAGTTTTGAAGGAATTTCACCCTTTACTAAAACTGAAATAGTCTATCTCGGGAAGTATTTGCGCTTCGACGAAGTGTGTTGTCTTAAAATCTAATGTATGTCAGGCATTATCAATTGAACCCCACCGTACTTGATTATACCATCCGTGTATTAAAATAATTGCGAAAACTCATTTATTCAAGGTCGCCCAAAAATTGAATCTTATAACTTGACGGACATATTGTCGCTAGGCGACATCATCATCATTGGCTATCACTCGCGAACGAGTATAAAATTGTCTTCCAAAACATTCACTGGTGGGTTCTCAGGTGACTGTAGAGACCATTCCTCGAGCCACAAACTCTACTCTACTCGAGGCGACAACGACTAACACTGTATCATGTATCATGATGGACAGGTTGCTACTAGGCAACAACGATTTACTCTGTATCATGATAGTCCTGTAAAATTTGCTAAATGACACATGGGAAAACTGTCCGATTGTGAATTAACGATTGTATTGGACTGTAGTAGAGCCTCCGTGGCTTAGGCGGCAGCACGCCGGCCTCTCACCGCTGGGTCCGTGGTTCAAATCCCGGTCACTCCATGTGAGATCTGTGCTGGACAAAACGGAGGCAGACAGGTTTTTCTCCGGGTACTCCGGTTTTCCCTGTCAAAAATTTCATTCCAGCAACACTCTCCACTATCATTTCATTTCATCTGTCATTCATTTAATCATTGCCCCAGAGGAGTGCGACAGGCTTCGGCAGCCGGCACAGTTCATATCCTCGCCGCTAGATGGGGGCTTCATTCATTCCATTCCTGACCCGGTCGGAGACTGGAAGCAGGGTGTGGATTTTCATTTTTTCATTGGACTGAAGTATTATCTAAGCATGTATTAGCAAAATGTATGTAATGCTATCCTGTCAGAGAATCATAGTGGCAAACATTCCTACATTCTCCTATCACCATTTTGCAGTTTTCATGCGTACTTACTTACTTAATTCCTGCCGCTCCTTCCGGAGCATAGGGCCTTGGCGAAATTTCTCCACGCAGTACGGTTCCTGGCCATTCTCTTCACTTGACTCCAGTTCTTGTCCACCTCTGCAATTTCATTTTCGATCGTCCTCTTCCAGGTCTTCTTAGGTCGACCTCGCTTCCTGGCGCCTTGAGGATTCCAGTCTAGCGCCGCCCTCTCAATAGCTCCGTCCGGCTTCCTTAGTGTGTGACCAATCCAGCGCCATTTCCTCTCCTTGATCTGGATGCTAATCGGTTGTTGATTGGTGATGGTCCAAAGATCTTCATTTGAGATTATGTCCGGCCACCTCACATTCATGATGCGACGCAGACATCTGTTAATGAACACCTGTAGCTGGTTGTTGATCGGTTTTGTGACTTTCCATGTTTCACAGCCGTAGAGAAGAATCGACTTTACGTTGCTATTGAAAAGGCGGAGCTTGGTCTTCCTGGAAATGTTTCTATTTCTCCAGATGGGGTAGAGCTGGACAAAGGCACCATTTGCCTTCCTGATACGGCTTCGAACATCTTCCTCTGCTCCCCCATCAGTTGTGACTATACTTCCAAGGTAGATGTCCTTTCAGTCAACGGAAAGTTTTCATGCGTAGACAGTCGTTATTTCATTTGCGCGGCTTAGACATCGATGTCACGTTGCCCCATGTACATGGATATGTGTGTAGAATTTTTGTGATAACCTGCGTTGCAAACATTCCTACATTCTCTTATCACCATTTTGTAGTTTTCATGTGTAGACAGTTGTTATTTTATTTGCGGGGCTCAGACATCGTGGTCATGTTGCCCCGTATACATGGGTGTGTGTGTAGAGTTGTTGTGATAACCTGCGTTATTGTGATTGTTGCACTAGCATGTGTAAATTGGAGATAGAATATGGCATTTGAAACCATTTTTCAGTGTTGCTCAAGGATTTATTGGACTAGTTATTAATTAATTTTAAAATCCTTAGATTTATGGCATGTAAAATAACATTCCACTAATTAAACTTGTGTGATGCTAACTTTGCAGGTTAGATTTCGTTGAAAAGCACTATTAAAATTCCAATGTTCACCACTAGATGTCAGTGACATCTGGTAGCGAAAGTTGGAACTAGGCTACTTGAAATTGAACGGAACTTGTAGCTCACCCTATGGGTGTCCGCATTGAAGCAGCTACAGCCTCTGGTGAGCCGAATATGCCCTCGGACACTCCCGGCACTAAAAGCCATCGCTGAAATGCTATGCCCAAGATAGCGGGTTCAAACCCGGCCGAAGTCGTCGGATTTTTAAGAGCGTTAAAAATCCTTCAGTATGCCTTCCTTCGGAGGGGAAGTAAAGCCGGCGGTCCCATGTCATAGATTCATGGCATGTAAAAGATCCTTTCACAGACTAAACTTGTGTAAAGCAAAATTGTTAAGTTAGATTTCGTCAGAACGCTCTATCAAAGTTCCAACGATCACCACTAGGTATCATTGATATCTGGTGGCGAAAGTTGGAACTACTTGAAATTGAACGGAACTTGAAACTCACCCTTTAGGGTGTCCGCTGGAAGCAGCTACAGCCTCTGGTGATCCGAACATGTCCTCGGACACTCCCGGCACTAAAAGCCATACGATAAATAAATAAATAAATAAATAAATAAATAAATAAATAAATAATTTTTGTATGTATGTCTACCCTTTATTATTCACGTTTTCAACGGGGTCGGGGATGAGATGCGATGAACGTCTATGGGGCAGATGGGTTTTATGACCGAATGCCCTTCCGGGCTCAAACTCATGAGAGGAGTTAATGAGAGGTTAAATGAATAATAATAATATCGTATGGCCTTGGGGGCCGGGTGTAAACTTTGTTATTTGACGCCCAGAGGGCAGCTAGCATGACAAATTTATTTGTTCCTTGGAGCGCTATGAAAGTCAAAGAAATTAGATATTTAAGCGCCTTGACACTATAGCGCTTTCTAGTAGAGAAAGGAGGAACTTTTGTGTTGGCGGAAAATCCTGAGTTTAATTTTGCCGTTATGAACACGGCCTATTTAATTCAAATGGGTTCTTTATCATGCCAACATCGTATGACGTGCGTGTGGTGAGTTTTATCGGCTTTCAAAAACCACTTGCTATGGACAGGAGCGAACCTGCAAGCTTGGGGTTGGTAGTCCGACACGATAAATACTCACTCACCATGGGAAACTGGTTAAATGAATAATAATAATAATATCGTGAGGCCTCTGGTGCCGGGTTCAAGCTTTGTTAATTGACACCCAGAGGGCAGCTTGTGTGTCGAATTTAATGCTTCTTGGAGCACCATGAATGTCAAGGAGGTTAGATAGCCTATCTAAGCTTGGGGGCGTGGTGGCGGAGTGGTCAAGCTGTATGCCTCTCACCAAGGCGGACCGGGTTCGATTCCCGGTCAATGCATGTGAAATTTTCGAAGGGAAATGCCATGTCCTGTGGTTCGGATTCCACGTAAAACGGAGGTCCCGTGGCTTATGATCGCGAGATTAACGGTCACGTTAAACTACAAGCTTCCTTCCTTCCTATCTAAGCTCATTGGCGCTATACCGCGTTCTAGTAGAGAAATGAGGAACTTTGTGTTGGCGGAAAATCCCGAGATTAATTTTGCCATTAGGAACTCGGCCTACTGAATTCAAATGGGTTCTTTAACATGCCAACAACGTATGACATGAGTATCGTGATTTTTGTCGCCTTTCAAAAATCACGTACCAGGAGCGAACGTGCAATCTTGAGGTTGGTAGTCCGACACTATAACCACACACTCACCGTGGCAAGCAGGTTAAATGAAAGAAGATGAATGAAACTGCGGCCGTGGCCTGTCAGAAGGTACCGTCCCAGCATTAACTAGAGTTGAAAATGGGGAAACCACGAAAAACCATTTCAAGGACGACCGACGGTGGGGCTCAAACCCACATCTACCGAGTTCGCAGAGAGCTTGGCTCTATGGCCTAGCGCTTCACTTAAGCGAGCGTAGCCACCACTGTCGGTGTCATTATTATTATCATTATTATTACATCGTAAAATGCCCTACTCGGAAGCACGATTGAACCTGCTTAGCAAATGTGTTGGCCTTCTTTTCCTCCCAAAATCTCCTCATCCTCTCGCTAAGCTTCTTCCATCGTTGTTCTGTCCAAGTTATGGTGACTCTGGTGTTAAGGGTTGTCTCCAAAATGGTGATGTCGATTTTGGTTCTGAATTTATATCTATGCTGTACAATGTCTTCTGAGATGTTGATTTCCTGGAGATCTGCTTCAAGTTCACGAAGTCAGCTGTTCTTGGTTTTTAAGGAAAGGGCCAGGTTGAGAATTCTTCTAGTTAGTCTGCTATTGCTTTTTATGATAATGAGCCCATAAAATGTCAATGGTCTTTTCCGAAGAGTGTGAGATAATTTTTCAGAATGACAATATATTTCCTGGGATGATCTATTACCGGGCGGCTTCGGTGGCGTAGTTGGTAGCATGCTGAGCTTCTATGACCAAGATCGCGGGTTCAAATCCGGCTGAAGTCGTCGGGTTTTTTAAGAGCGTTAAAAATCCCTCAGTATGCCTTCCTTCGGAGGGGAAGTAAAGCCGGCGGTCCCATGACATAGATTTATGGCATGCTAAAGATCCTTCCATTAATTACACCTGTGTGAAGCTAAATTGTATAGGTTAAGAATGTAAACAACGCTCTTAGGTTCCTACGTTCGTTGCCAAGAGCCGACTGCGGTGGCGTCTGGTAGATAAGTTCTGAACTAGTAGTCGATGACGGTGGCTTTTTTCAGCAAAAGTAGGAACTATTTGAAAAATTCAATTGAATAAAAAACAGATAACAATCACTAATACAGCCATCACAATGAACACCGGTTATCAGAAAGATTCTACACACACCCAAAGTACACGGGGCTACATGACCGCGTTATCGCAGCCTCTAAACTTAAGAACCAACCAACCGATCTATTCCTCCATATTCCCTCGGGCTAAAACTTTTTCTTAAAATTTTCCTTCCTTGTTTCTCTATGTATTTGGTTAAAGATTCGCCGCCAATGATTATGGTTTCTGTTGCAAACAACGCTTCAGGTTTGATTACTGCATTGTAGTGTCTATGTTTTGCTTTCCGAGATATTGTTATTACTATTATTATTAATATTTTATTTAGTCGATTTACCCTCTAGGTTGGCGGTTCCCACGGACTCAGCGAGGGAAATCACCACTACCGCCACTACGAGCAGTGTCCTGGAGCTTAGAACATCTGGTCAGTGGGAGACAACTGGGGAGGTGAGATCAGCATGTCGCCCAGGCAGCCTCACCTGCAAAGCGAACATGGGGCCTCATGAGGGATGGGAAGGGAGGGGAAGATTGGGATAGAGTGGCAAGGAATGGGGAAGGAGGCAGCCGTGGCCTTACAAGCGGTACTGCACCATTATTCATAAAGGTCTTAAGTACAGACATGGTTACAGTATTTTGGGAACACCCTGTAACTTCCTAACTAGCCTCTGAAGTCTATAATTACAGCTGGTCTACAGCGAGCAAAAGTCATGCTATCAAGAAAGAGATCGGCAGAGCTCGTGTTTCCGACGAGAAACCCGAAGGTCATCGATAATAACCATGTTGACTGTGTCTAACACTATATCGATCGATTCACCTGAGAGTGATTAATACAAATTAAAGTATATTTGGCGCTATATGTAAGCAGCTACATACGTCTGTATGTATATTTCCTTGGCAGAAAGCTATTATTAAGAAAGTATGAAGAACAGAAGATGATCTGTTAACTCACTGCTGATTACGTTTCGACTGCGATATATTTCGTATCGAGTCGTGACGTGTGAAGGAGTGGGGGAGCGGATGTGAGACCAAGGCGACCTCGTGGAGAGAGCAATGAGTAGAGAAACCGACAGCGTATAGGTTTGAGCCTGAAAACAGTGAAAGTGAAGTCGCCAGCTAACGGAAGTTTTAAAAACGTGTGACCGCGCTGGAGTGTATACGCTAGTTCGTTCAGCATTCTACGTGAAGTAGACACGTGTTTAATAGGGCTCAGACATGGTCTTAAACATGTAATAGTTTATCTTTGCGACCGTGTATCTACAGCAACTAACGGGCCATGCGGATGAATACTTTCATAATCCCGACCGCCAGCTCGGCTGTAATGTGTCACAAAACTCTGCATATAAACCGTCGTGGAAATGCAGCCTAGACTTGATTCACTCTTCACAGTGCTTATACTTTTTGAAAAGAGCACATTCTCAAGCAAGGTGTCAGAGGGAAGGAACACTATGAAGCTTATATCCATTACGATGGTAGGCTAGATTGATATAAGAATACTGCATTAGCAGGGTGTAGCGGGGACATGTTGGCAGCAACTTTCATTTAGCATGAAGTGTGCAAGCGACTCTCATGATGCAAGGGGCCGCGTCGACCCTTGTGAACTTGTTCACATTCGCGTTCATACATTGGAACTATTTAGCGACTGTTCGAGTTCACCCTCGCTTCGTGACGAGTTGATAAACTGTGTGCGGTCCGTCCGTCGGTATTCGAATATGAATGGGAAGATATCGCCAGGATATGTTGGAACTATTTCGACCGACCGGGTGTTGTTCGAGCCTAGGAGGACTTTGGTTCGTTCTATGGAAACCCAGTTGGAGTCCAGCATGTGTTCTGTTGGTCTGGAGCTTAGTATGGCCAACGATATCCTTTTTTTCCTCATCTAGATTCGCCAAAGGTACAGATCACTTCAACTTGTTACAGTAGCGTAGCGTGGACATTTTGAACTACCACACTTTGCCATATTTGATTTTGTGGATTAAATGGTTGAGTAGAAAGTGCAGGTTCGATGTTTATTTCGAAACTGACCTTCTATGATGCCAGGATTTTGACTCATAAAAATGAGTGCATCCTTTGTGTAATTTAATGAATAAATTAAAAATGTCAGTAGTATTTTACAGTATTTAAACTAATATGCTCATTCTTATTTGTCGAGAAACAAATGTAGGAAGAAGATCTACAGTTTTTCTTGTGTAAGAACATTTTAGTAACACAATTTTCTTTTGAGGACTTTGGTTGAGTATTTCATATTCTAGTGTATTGTTCTTTAAGCACTTTCGCTTGGATCATCGTATTCTTTGAGGAGAATTTTCCTTTTCGTATTCTTATTACTATATTAGGAAGTTTTCGGATCCTGTTATTCTGAATGTTACTTCGAGTCCTTTGACTATTTTTTTCTGCAGTTTATTAACAGATTTAACTTGTATTTTCTGAGCGTGATTTTCGAAATGGATTGCCTAATGGATCATTAGTCGCTTAGCCTTTGTTGCTAACCTAGTTCCATGCTGTAGGACTAATCCATCGACATTTTCGCGTTCGGGAAATTCAGGGAAGATCTTATTTTGAGATTGAATTTATCTTTATAGATCGCTTTTACAACCTCAGTTTGTGTGGTTGGGGAGTGTTATACTTTTCTTTTCTTATGAAGTTAACACTGGATTAAATTGATATCATTGCCTTTGGTGCAATAGTTTTTCTCTATTGAGGGTATTTGAGCGACATCCAAATTTGCGAGGATAATCCCAGGGACGACTTACTATAAGTCATACGTTTAAGAATTATGGATCATGTAATACATCAATGTAAGGCAAGTTTTTAAAGATAGGTGGAATATTTCTGAGATCCACTGGGCTTTGTTGGTAATCTGTTACAGAATCATATTATTTTTTCGCACATGAGTTCAGGATTTTTCTATAAACAGCTGATTTTCATAATTGTGGATTTATAACAGTAAGGCTCCTATTATAGGTGCATGTTCGACTTTAGAGAGGCATGCACTATGAGTAATGTCTTTGTGTTTAAGTATATTGATACAATGCTTTGAAAAGCATATTTTTCTTGTTGAGGATTGAGCCAGGTGTGCCAATCAGGATTAGATTGATTGGGGTTTTGACCCAGAGAGGTGTTGTTTTTAACCTAGTATGGTTAATATGTGGTCATAGTTGACTTTATCGCTGTTATCGTGAAAATGCCTGTGTGAAGATTAATATTTTTCTGAGCAGTATTATTGAGAATCTTGAGTGGATATCCGGTTCAATATTTCCAGTAAAATTAATATAACGATTTTGCCATAGGATGTATGTTTAACAAGGAAACCGATAACTATTTAATGCTGAATTTATGATTAATTTTTGCTTAGCTTAACTGTTCGGCAGAATTACCCTAAAACTAGAAATGAAACAATATTAAGCAGAAATGAATGTCGTGACATTAAGTCAGTGGGAAGAGAATAATTGAAATTATTCTGGAATTTTGTGTAAATTATATTCTGTAAATAGGCCATATGAATTTCTTCATTTAATAACAAGAACATATAATGTTACTGAAGATGTCGTGTAGGATTATTAATTATAATCAGGATATTTTTGTATAAGATGTTATTTCCGTTAAGGAACCGAAATGAATTTAATGTATTCAAGTCTTATAATATTTTTCTTTTGTAAATGCTTATCCTATGGGATTGATTATTATTATTATTAATATGCCTTATATTTTAATCAATTAGAAGTTAGTTGAGATAATGGGTAATTTTTTTGAAAGACAATCCAGTATTATCAATGAGAGTTTTTTTTGATTGGTCGTGGTATCGACAAAATTGATTGTTTTTCTGTCTTGTTTATTCTTACAATAAACTTCTTTATTACTTGGTTTTAATTATTGCGTGATGCTTTATAGAGGTGATGGAAGGGTGTATTAAGGGGGCCATCGCTAGGTATTTTAGTGTTTACCACACCTTTGAGATTCTTTCTTCCTCTTGAAGAATTCTTGTGTTTTGAGCTAGTCTTTTCTTTTTCTGAGCTTTGGTCAGTCTTAATACATCCTGTTAGGTATTCGAGTGGCCCTATTATCCCTGTGTCTGTTGGTAGAACTTGGGGGTCTTTAGAGCCGGGGAATTTTCAGGTTCTACGATCCAGCTGCTATCCAGGGATTCAACAGGTATTGGTAGGTAAAAGGGTACAGTACCATCCTGGCATTTGCCCGAAGACGAAGTGGGAAACCACGGAAAACCACTTCGAGGATGGCTGAGGTGGGAATCCAACCCCCTCAACTCAGTTGGACCACCCGAGGTTGAGTAGAACCCCCGTTCCAGTCCTCATACCACTTTTCAAATTTCGTGGCAGAGCCGGGAATCGAACCCAGGACCTCCGGGGTGGCAGCTAACCTTTCTGACCGCTACGCTACGGAGGCGACTATTATTATGATTATTATTCTTTCGATTCGGCCATCTAAGGACCATTTCAACTGTTTCTTGTTGCATCGAGCTTTAACATTCTCCCACTACTTTCGCATTAGTTCTCGATGCTGTTGTTTCCTTTCTGCAGTCCACTTCTTGCCAGTTGGAAGCTTTGGCTTTTCTTGGAAATATCGGTGTGCTGTTAGTTTTTGTTTAAGGGTGGCACGTTCCCAAATATCGTTGCCTGTAATTCCCACTTCTTGTAAATCTTTGTCCACCTCAGTGAACCAAGCTCCCTTCGTTTTCTTTTTGAGGAAGTAGGTGAAAATTCTATTTGTCAATCCTGCTG
Organism: Meconema thalassinum; assembly: GCA_946902985.2. Lineage (NCBI taxonomy): Eukaryota > Metazoa > Arthropoda > Insecta > Orthoptera > Tettigoniidae > Meconema > Meconema thalassinum. The sequence goes on from OX336396.1 coordinate 243,192,629, forward strand.
GATTCATCCTTGTTATATGACAGTAAAAGGCAATTCTCCGTTTCCTCATGGTATCAGTTATTTTTTCCACATGGGTGTAAAGTTCGTGGTTGTGCCGTCTCCTATATTCCCCATTTTCTTTTACCGGACCCAAGATTTTTCTTAGAATTTTTCTTTCCTTCACTTCCAGATTCTCTGTTAGTCCCTTGCGATGCATTGCAAGGCACTCTGCAGCATACAAAGCCTCTGGACGGATGACTGTTTGTTTATTATTATTAAAAAGGAGCTTGTAGTTTTACGTGACCGTTAATCTTGCGATCATGAGCCACCTTGAAATTCTGTTCTCGCACTGCCTTCTTGGTGCTTGGCTGCTAGCATTTTAAATAACATAAAGTCCAGTCTTTCAGACTGACTATCAGTCTCTTTTTTTAATTTATATTGGCCTGTTTGCCACCTCTTGATGAATGCAGTACATTTGCATTTGTTTTTTGGCACAGGCTAGAGTAAAATGTGGCTTTTCACCGATGTCTCAGTCTCAATCATGGCTGTGATTATATGGAAGCTACTGAGGTATGGGCACATTCAAGGCACAGTCAGTGCCTGTGGATGCTGTGAAAGTTCTACTCATAGGGTTAGTACTGCTGTTCTGACTCAGTAATGAAAGCAATGGTAAACTACCTCACTCCTCTTCTTGCCTAGTGCGCCTCAATATAGCGCTGCCTTGGGTTTTTGTGGGTATCTACCCACATAACCTAACGGCGGTGCTTTTCGAGGATCCAACCAGCCTTCGGGTTGACTACCTAACAGACAGACATTGTCCAATTTGATTCAACATGCGTGCCTAAGTAATATTTCATGTTGTGTAGCTTCTGACTCGAGCCTATGCGAGATGAATGACTTTGTGGCGAATTAAGTTCACCACTGGAATCTCTTCCTGCTGCCTATAGCATCATAAGGAATAAATTAGTGATGAATGAACGGGACACAATAATGTTGGAAAGGAGTAGCTTATTAGAAGGAAACTTCATGGCATTTGCTAAGCTTAGAAGAGCTATCTCAACGAAGATGACGGTGGGACTCAAACTCACTTTTCTCGCGAGTCCGGATATCGCCAAGACCCATGACCTTATGTATGCGTTAACGCGCGTAGCTATAGCGGGAGGTATTCAATTTTAATCTTCTGGTAATTCTATGAAACGGCCATAATTGGGAATCAATATTTAAAATAATTGCTTTTCCCAGGCAGCCCCCCCCCCCCCCCCCCCCCCATCCCACTCACTTCCCCAATACTGAATATTGACACCTTGGGTTCATTTGTATATCCGGCTCCGAAATACGGTAATAAAATCCCACTTTAAGAGTGTTTCTTGTAGAAGCATTTAAAATACAAGATCGTTGTAGTCGCAGGATTCAGAAGCTCAAGAGGGATATAACTTAAAATATAGTGCACAGAAGACAATTGTAACATTGAATATCGAATACTGACCTCTATAGAAGTCGTATAGAAACGAAAACGCAAAATAAAAATATTCCTCCGGGCCGGATTTGAACCAGCGACCTATGGATGTCTGAATTTAAAGCCACTACAGTCCACCGCTCTACCAACTGAGCTACCAGAGGATGATGCCGATGAGCGGTCTAATATGACTTCTCAATCACACTGCAAAGTAATTCGAAATGTAGCATGATTCCTTTTGTAATTGGATCCAAGGAATCGAGGTTCAATGCCATATCATTCCTCACTAATACCGTTTAACGCTGCTTCGTCAAATACCGTACGTGGTGAGATATCATTTACACATTTGTTTGCGTACTGTAGTAGACTTAATAACGACCAGACGTTGATGATAATAATAAACAAGAAAATTGTTGATAGCCTAATATATTTTGTGTCAGAATTAATGTACAGGCTCTAGGACACTGCCAGAAAGGGCGGTAGGGGTGAGTTCCCTCGCTAATAATAATAATATCGTATGGCCTCGGTTGCCGGGTGCAAGCTTTGTTATTTGACACCCAGAGGGTAGCTTGCATGTCGAATTTCGTTGTTCCTTGACTATGAAAGTCAAGGAGGTTAGATGTTAGATATCTAAGCTCCTTGAACACTATAGCGCTTTCTAGTAGATAAATTAGGAACTTTGTGTTGGCGGAAACTCCCGAGATTAATTTTGCCATTATGAACACGGACTATTGAATTCAAATGGGTTCTTTAACATGCCAACATCGTATGACATGCGTATCGCATTTTTGCCGCCTTTCAAAAAAAATCACTTACCACGGCCAGGAGCGAACCTGCAATCTTGGGGTTAGTAGACCGACACGATATCTACTCACCCACCGTGACAAGCTAGTTCCCTCGCTAAGGCCGTGGGAGCCACCACCCTGGAGGGTAAACTCGATTTTAAACAAGTAGTTCCGTGAAGAACTATACAGCCTATTTTCATATATCCTACTTATGTTAATTGCCACTATCAACATACACAATTTCAGTTTGATTGCTGTAATAGATTCGTAGATATTGAGAACCGACTAAATATTTCGGATGGTCGCCATGTTGGATTTTATATATGTAGGTCCTAGAGTTTACTGTTACATGCAGATTATTGTGAACGTGTAGTATTCAAACTTCAATCGCATAATTAGGACACAAGAAAAAAAAACAAGGAGATTTAAAAAATTTACACAGCTATCATCTTGAGGTTATGGAACCAATTGAAATAAATTAGATGCCAGTGGATTAACATTCGGATAAAGATTTACTGTACCAAGTATCACTGCACTCGGATGGTTAAATTGCGAGGAACGTCCATGTGAATATTTATACTTCGCGTCGCAGACATGTTGGATTTGTGACCACCAGGTTATTTAAAGTCCTATAGGTGAACTTAAGTTCATAGCCCCTATGAACATAAAAAAAATTCAGTATGATTGCTATAATAGATTCGTAGATATTCAGAGCCGTCTAAATATTTCGGATGGTCGCCATGTTGGATTGTTAAATGTATAGGCCATAGAGTCGTCTACCATTAAAGGAAAATTATTGCGTAGGTTCATTATTCAAACTTCCACTTCGATCGCATGATTAGGACAAATGAAATAAAAACTTAATTTTAAAATTCGCACAGCCGCCATCTTGAGGTTATATAAACAATTGAACTAAATTAGATACCAGTGCATTACAATGTGTATAAACATTTCCTGTACCAGATTTCATTGCGTTTGGAACATGAAATCGCGAGAAAGGTCTATTTAAAATTTTCAAATTCGCTTGGCCGCCATGTTCGATTTGCAGCTAACCGGTTTTTGAAGATCTTATAGATGGACTTCCAGTAGTGCCCTTTATCTCCGTACAAAATTTTAGGGAGATACCGCTAATAGTTTCTGAGATATAGAATGCCAGTGAAATATTTCGCACATCCGCCATCTTGTGATTATGTAAACAATTGAACGAAGTTAGATGTCGGTGCATTACAATGTATATAAACATATACTGTACCAAGTTGCATTGCGTTTGGTTGGTCAAATCGCGAGAAACGTCTATTTAAAAGTCGCAAATTCGCTTGGCCGCCATGTTGGTTTTGTAGTTACCAGGTTTTCAAAAGTCACATAAGTGAACTTATAGTAGTTCCCTCTATCACCATAGAAAATGTCAGGGTAATATCGGTAATAGTTTCGGAGATATTGAATGCTGGTGAAATATTTCGCACAGCCGCCATGTTGGATTGGTGAGTCGTAACAAAATTTGAAGGGCACGGTCGAGGTCGCCGGGAATTGTGCTATGAACTTTCCGAGTTTCATTGAAATCGCTCCTGCCGTTTAGATTTTATTAGGGGGGGACACACACACGAATCACACACACACACACACACACACGCACGCACACACACACGGACAAAAGGTGATCTCATAAGCCTATTTTTTCAAAATTGAAAATAGGCTAAAAATAATAATGTACAGACAATAACCACTATATTACATTAATAAAAGTATCATTCCATTTGTCTGTTGGCACAGGGTAGAGCAAAATATGACTTTACACTGATTTATTTATTTATTTATTTATTTATTTATCGTATGGCTTTTAGTGCCGGGAGTGTCCGAGGGCATGTTCGGCTCGCCACAGGCTGTAGCTGCTTCAAGCGGACACCACTAGGGTGAGCTACAAGTTCCGTTCAATTTCAAGTAGTTCCAACTTTCGCTACCATATATCAATGTTACCTAGTGGTGAACGTTGGAACTTTGATAGAGCGTTACAACGAAATCCAACCTAGAAATTTAGCTCCACACAAGTTTAGTCTGTGGAAGGATCTTTTACATGCTATAAATCTATGACATGGGACCGCCGGCTTTACTTCCCCTCCGAAGGAAGGCATACTGAAGGATTTTAACACTTAAAAATTCCGATGATTTTGGCCGGGTTTGAACCCGCTATCTTGGGCACAGCAGTTCAGCATGCTACCAACTAATGGCTTCAGGGCACAACTAGTGCCTGTGTGTACTGTGAAAGGCTCAACTCATAGGGCCAGTGCTATTGTTCTGACTCAGTGAGGAAAGTAATACCAAACTACAGTGAAACCTCTATTAAGAGACCAGTGACGGTTCCATGGAAAACTGGTCTTTTAGAGGGGTGGTCTCTTAATAGGGGTAGGCATTAAAAATTATTATTAAATTACAGTTGGAACACATACTTGATTACAATTGATCTGCATTGGTTCACATTTTGTACAAATTAATTACAATTAGTTATTTTCTGAGCTCTGTCATTTAAAAAAGTTTTCAGATTAGCGCATCTGTTTTTTTTAAACAATTCTAGAATATCTCTCATTGAGTTCGAAAGTCCATTAATTTGTTCTGGGTTCGAACAATCTTCTAGAAGAGCCAATTTTTGAATTTGTTATGCGTTACATAACACTTTTTCTAATGACATTGTATGCTGATGCAGTTCTGTGCCAACAGAACCATTGTTTACATCATCACCCTCATCGCCATCTCCAATGGGAAGGCAAATGAGAAGTGGTCTTTTGAAAGAGGTCAGACTGAGAAAATGCCTGGTCTATGGTCGGGGAGACGGGTGGTCCTTAAATAGAGGTAACAAATACATTTACCTCATCAGGTTTTAAATCGGTTCCAAGAAAAATCGGTCATTAAGAGGGGTGGTCTTTTAATAGAGGTGTTCTTTTAGAGAGGTTTCACTGTACCTCACTCCTCATCTTGCCTAGTACGCCTCATTATAGTGCTATCTATGGCAGAACTTCTTGAGGATCCAACCAGCCTCTAGGCTGAATACCTATAAGACAGATAAAAATATCATAGTGTAACATCTATTCTGACACTACCGTACTAGTGGCTTCGGTGGCGTAGTCGGCAGCATGCTGAACTGCTGTGCCCAAGATAGCGGGTTCAAACCCGGCCAAAATCATGGGAAATTTTAAGTGTTAAAATCCTTCAGTATGCCTTCCTTCGGAGGGGAAGTAAAGCCAGCGGTCCCATGTCATAGATTTATAGCATGTAAAAGATCCTTCCACAGACTAAACTTGTGTGGAGCTAAATTTCTAGGTTGGATTTCGTTGTAACGCTCTATCAAAGTTCCAACGTTCACCACTAGGTAACATTGATATATGGTAGCGAAAGTTGGAACTACTTGAAATTGAACGGAACTTGTAGCTCATCCTTTAGGGTATCCGCTGGAAGCAGCTACAGACTCTGGCGAGCCGAACATGTCCTCGGACACTCCCGGCACTAAAAGCCGTACGATAAATCCTACCGTACTGTATAAGTTGACTGGCTGTGTGGCTCATCGGTAACGTTCTCCTTTGCAGGGATCAAGGTTGCAGGTTCGTATCCTGTCGCAGTCAGCTGGCATTTGAGGGTGTGCAAATGCGAGGGAGCCATGTCAGTATATTTACTGGCACATTAAAGATCCCCTTTGGGGCAAAATTCCAGCACCCCGTTGTCTCTAAAAGCAAGGAACCTAAACCAATAACATTAATGCCACTGTATAAGATAATCTAATTGATTTTAAAAGAAAATCTGAAGCCTGAGTTATTAGGCTATTCTCTGAGTTGGTTGGTTGGTTGGTTCCTTAGTTTAGAGGCTGCGACAACGCGGTCATGAAGCCCCGTGTACTTTGGGTGTGTGTAGAATCTGTCTGATAACCGGAGTTAATTGTGATGGCTATATTATAGTGTGTGTTATCCGTAATTCAGGTAAGGACTGCAGAAGATCAATTTCAAGTAGTCCCTACTTTTGACACCAAATGCTGCCGTCAACGACACCTAGCTGTGAACTTGGCTACTAGATGTCACCACAACCAGTTTCTGTTGGCGAACATTGGAACTTAATAGAGCGTTAATCAAATCAAACCAACAAATTTAGCTTCACATAATTGTATTTAGTGGAAGATTCTTTTACATGCCATAAATCTACGTCCATTCCGAAGGAAGGCATACTGAAGGATTTCAACGCTCTTAATAAATCCGACGTCTTCTTGAGCATAGCAGTTCAGTATGCTGCCAACTACGCCACAGTGATTTCAAACAGTGATAAGTAGGACCTGGAACATAGTGCACTTAAGACACTTAAAATGTGCTTGTAAATATGCACTAAAAAGTAGGAAAATAAAGAGTAGGCAGCTGGGAACCTATGATTCCTCAGGCGAGGAAGCGCAGAAAGACGTAAAAAATGTACAGCATAAGGCGGCCGTGGCCTTAAGTTAGGAATCATCCCTGCATTTGCCTAGGGTAGAATGGGAAACCACTTCCAGAATGGATGAATATTGGTTCAAACTATCTTCTCAGTTTTGCCTCACAAGGCTGAGTGTACCCCGTTCCAGCCCTCAGACCAGAATTAAATTTCTTGACTGAGCCCGGAAGTGAACCAGTATCTTCCTTTCTTTCCTTCTTTCTTCATCGTTTACCCTGCAGGGTTGGCTGTTCCCACGGACTAAGCGAGGGTTGCCACTTCTACCGGCCACTGGCAGTGTCCTGGAGCTTGAAACTCTGAGTCGGGGATAGAACTGGGGAGTGTGACTAGCACGTCGCCCAGCACCTGCAAAACGAATAGGGGCCTGATGAACGGATCGTAAAAGTAGGAGGGATAGACAAGGAAGAGGGAAGGAGGCGGCCGTGGCCTTACGTTGGTTATCACCCCGGCATTTACCCGAAGACGAAGTTGGAAACCACGGAAAAACACTTCGAGGATGGCTGAGGTGGGAATCTAACGCCCTCTACTCATTTGTACCACCCGAGGCTGAGTAGACCCCGTTCCAGTCCTCATACCACTTTTCAAATTTCGTGGCAGAGCCGGGAATCGAACCGTGGACCTACTGGATGGCAGCTAATCATGCTGACCACTACACCACGGAGGCAACAAACCCGTATCTTCATGACTAAAAACAAGAATGACCTAGGCTATAATTTTCTACAACAACAACAATAACTAGCCATGACTACAATACGAGGCGGGCGAATCGGCTATAACAAGTATGTCGTTCCGCCCCCACTACACGGAATTTGAGCCAATGTCGGATTTAGTGGGAGTGAGTCGTCACTTGGCGGTGAGCGAGCTCGAACCCGGAAACGTTGCCGTCACGGGCAGGTTATTGACCCCGCCTGGAAACAAAACAGAACAGTCTCTAACATTACTCTGTGTGTACAGTACGTTACATGATGACTTCCGCACGTCATCAAACCTGCTGTTACACTTAGAGGTCATTCGCTTTACAGTAGTCGTTCCATTCCATTCCGATCCACGGTGCATACCGTAGTAAATTCCACTCATTGAAACATTAGAAGCCATTTGCATGTGTTGCCTAAGTAGAGCCCTGTGCGGATAAACAAAACGTTATCCGCATCCGCCCTACATCCGCAAAACTGTTATTCGCATCCGCCCCACATCCGCACGACGTTTTCCGTATTCCCACGTTTGTTATCCGAATCTACTGGCATTTTTAATTAGATAAAGCATAAATTACTAAAGCAACATATTTAGACATTTTAGGAAAAAGTAGTTCCCTTAGGCCTTGTATGTCATTTGCTATGTTTAAAATGAATGTTATTCAGCCAGAATTGCAACCCTTTCCTGTCGGGAGTGCTAATTATGCTTAATGACATAATTTGAATGAGATTAGCTACAATCATCAACTTACATTTGTCATGAAAGAAACATAATGGAAAATAATATGATATGTCCTAGTATTAAGCCTAAACAAGTTCGGATTGCATTCTAAACACTATCCGCAAATTTTCTCCAAACTTTATCCGCAGCTTATCCGCTATCCGCACAGCGATGCAAACTACATCCACATGGCGAAAAAAAAATGCGGATATTCGCGGATATCCGCATCCGCGCCGGGCTTTATCTATAGTCTAGTATTTTAAGTTCAATTTCAGAAAAAGTAACTTCAATCACAGGAAAAGTCAGTTTAATTTCAGAATAAATGTAAGTGAAAATTACACTTTCTACAGTGGTGTGCAATATTGTTAGACTCGAAGTCAGTTTTCCAAAATTGCATTTTTACTTCTCACGGATTAATGCACTAAATATATTTATAAGGCGCTGAAATGACTTCAAATGTTTATCCAAGTCGCCTCCGTGATGTAGTGGTGAGTATGCTTAGCTGCCACCCCGGAGGTCCAAGGTTCGATTCGCGGGTCTGCCGCGACATTTGAAAAGTGGTATGAGGACTGGAACTGGGCCTACTCAGCCTCGGGTGGTTCAAATGAGTAGAGGGGGGTTCGATTCCCACCGCAGTCATCCTCGAAGTGGTTTTCGTGGTTTCCCATTTTCACCACCAGGCAAATACCGAGATGGTTCCTTCCAACAAGTCCACGGCTGACTTCCTTCCAAAATACCTTCCCTGATCCTTACTTAATTAGACCCAAGTTAGTGGTCGCCAGGGTGATCAGCTTGTCACCCTCCCCAGTTGTATCTGCTGACAATGTGTTCAGCTCCTAGACACCATCCTTGCGACGGTAGAGGAATGATCCATCGCAGAGTCCATGAGTGAAGCCGAGCTGGGAGGATGTGCCATTAAAAAACATAGACTAAGGAGAAAATAAATTGAATGAATATGAATTTATATTCATTTACTGTAGATTAATCAGTCAAATAAGGTAAGCTGTTAGGTATGATTAAGTTCTTGTCACAACAATGACTGCTATGTAACTTGTGATACTGAAGTTGTTGATATAGATTTTGCCGCTGCCCTTGAGTGCAAAAGGCGGGCCTTCAAGTCCCGGGGTGTGATTTACTAATCATTTATGGTAAAAGTCTTCAGACCTCTAGTGTGAAATTCCCAATATTCCTCTCACAGTTAAGGAGAAAAGCTTATAGTTGCTTATAGTTGAGTAACAATGTAGCTTTATTGTAATTTACGACACATTTACATGAGCCAGGTCTTTCCGTCTCATGTTTTCAAATCATTCAGTTACCGTACTTATTCATTTTATGATAGATGATGTGTGGATGTTGAGAGAAAACTTGGCAAAAAACATAGCCTAGTTTGTTAATTTAGTGATGACTTCATGTGAGGACGTCATGGTTTCATGCTGTGTGATGGTGTTTTAAAATCACGCGTTCGTACTTATATTTTCACATTTGATTCAATTATTTCCTTATGTCTGTTCAGATGGTCAAACACTCCCAGATATCCGAAACAGAGTCAACGCCGCATGGTTGAAATGGCGCCAAGTCCTAAGTGGCTTCGGTGGCGTAGTTGGTAGCATGCTGAGCTTCTATCCCCAAGATCGCGGCCGATGTCGTCGTATTTTTAAAAGCGTTAAAAATCCCTCAGTAAGCCTTCCTTCGGAGGGGAAGTAAAGTCGGCGGTCCCATGTCATAGATTTATGGCCTTCCACTAATAACACCTGTGTGAAGCTAAATTATAGGTTACAAATTTGAATATCGCTCTTCGGTTCCAACGTTCGTCGCCAGGAGCCGACTGCGGTGGCGTCTAGTAACCAAGGTCTGAACTAGTTGTCGTTGACGGTGGCGTTTGGCGGCAAAAGTAAGAACTACTTGAAAATTCAATGTCGGCAATCCTTACTTGAATTAAAAACAAATAACACACACTAATACAGCCATCACAATTAACACGGGTTATCAGACAGATTCTACACACACCCGAAATACACGGTGCTACATGACCGCGTTGTCACAGCCCCTAAACTGAGGAACCAACCAACCATCTCTGGAGTCCTTTTTGACCGGAATGTGTCACTGTATCTGAAGTCAAAAATTTACAAAACCATTGTTTGACCAGTAGCACTGTACGTACCGAATGCTGGCCAGTAACGAAGAGACATGAACAACAACTGAATGTCATGGAGATGAAGACGATTCACTGGACACAGGGACTTACTAGACTGGGTTGCATCAGGAATGACAAAGTTCGAGCTACATTTGGTGTGGCTCCAATCCCTGAAAAAAAAAAAAAATTGGGAGAGCCGTCTACGTTGGCATAGCCATGTACTGCGTAGCAATTACTTTTCAGTTGCGAAAATTGCACTCGACATCAGTCCAGAAGGCCGACGACCAAGAGGGCGACCGAGAAAGCGCTAGCTGGATACTTTGCAGGAGGACATGCAACTAGTGAATGCCACAACTGGAGACGCTCAAGATCGATCAGTATGGAAGAAAAGTGCAGAAAAGCGGACCCTGCAACAAAGCGGGATTAATGCTAGGAAGATGATGATTTCCTCATGTCGATGTTGTTGAATTTCCATTTTATAACCTAAATGAATGCAATGAAATATACACATTTCATTCGTATTATTAAGATTGACCTCCCACCAGTATTTCCTCTATGGTCCATACCCGGGCCTCGAGGGCCGGCTTGTGTAAATCTGTACAAAAAAGGCGTATGCACTCAAGGGCTTGGGACATCTTGGAAATCAACCCTGCTTATTTGGGCGTGAGTTGAATTACAGTACAACCCTTGTAATTCGTCACCTTTGAGACTATGGGTATGGTCGGAACGCAAACAAGGTCTGATTACCAGAAAGTACAGATATACTGTACATTGAAACAGGGATTTACATTAAAATAAACCATCTCTGAACTAAAAATATCGGGGTTCTTTTACTTCTTTCTTGGTAGAGTTTAGGCTTTTTCAATATTTTGCGATTCTTAAGAGCGTTTTCACCATCTATCATCACTGTACATGATTCCATGCTTTACCGATTACTTCTTCAATCCTTTATTGTCGTAACGCCTCCATTGAGTTCCTTGGCAATTTTTTGGAGTGATTCCCCTATGTCCAGTCTTCATAGCACTGGTAATTTTTCATTTAATGAAAGAATAACGTGTTTACGTTTCACTCCTGACATGTTGAAAAAACACACACAACTGTACAGTACACACAATTCATAGTCAAAAAATTAATGTACAGTACTGTAACGAACACAGAAGAACAATGTCGTACAACCCACGAACAATATGCACTAAAAACTTCAAAGTGCAGTACGTACTGTACAAAAGGCGGACGATAGAAACGATACGGAGCACTAAAACGCACAAGCGATAACAACAATGGCGCGACGGGTAGTTAGTCACCGCTACAAGTCGGGGCAAGTTCGGCTCGAGCACGGTCGGATCAACCGGAGCGATGGACCAGTCGAGGGCGGATGAGAGGGGTTCTACTGTATTCTGAAAACCAGTGTTTCTGAAGTGATGCAAAATTGTGTGTAACAGTAACTATTATGGTCTAAGATTGGTGTAGGAACTCCTGGACATTCTGGTGTTGAAAGCCATTATTCAGTGTTGCCTTAGTAATTGAAATGTGATGTTTTTCGGTCGGTCAACACGATTATACCCAATTGTATTGGGCGTTTCCCTAATCCTGAAGGACACCCATGTTTATGAGATCAATAAACACATTCGGATGACCAGTTTCGATCGTCAAGCGATGATCATCAGATCCATTACACTTAGGCTATTAGCCTACAAGTTACGATGCCGGTCCCGTGGTATTGGGGTAGCGCGCCTGCCTCTCACCAGGAGGCCCCGGGTTCCATTCCCGGCCCGTCAGAGATTTTAGAAACTGACGTGAGGGGTCGAACGGGTTGCACTCAGTTCGTGAGAACAATTGAGTAGCTGTCTGACAGTGAGGCTGCGCCCCGATCACGAAACCCAAGATAAACGGCCGAGGGGACTCGATGCGCTGATGACAAGTAACCCCAATATCTGCATGCCAAATGTCTGGGCAGCGGTCACTTGGTAGGTCTAGGCCCTTCATGGGCTGTAGTGCTAGGGGGTATTATATTATTATACTCGTATACTGGCAACCCGCCCCGGCTTCGACCGGGAACAGTTATGAATACATTACGTGAGAAGCGCTTGCTTTTTTCCCTAGCTAGCTCTTAAACTGTCGCCTCAGTAATTGAATGGAGATTATTGGAAGAAATGAGATATGCTCTCGCGGACTTTTCGTAGAAAGTTTCAAGCTGAACAATTCTTACACTCATAATATATTTATATTTTCAACGGTTTGCCCAGTGTAAGCCTAAAAGGCGCACGGAAGCCAGTTTTTTTTCTTCGAATTTATCACTGAAATCGATACTGCTAGGCTTACTTTGATCATAAATAAATGATTGTCTAAAGAAACCTTCCCCGAGATATCCTTTACAGAATGGAGAAAACCGCATCAAAATCCATCCAGTGGTTCTCGAGATAACCCGTGTCATCCAAGAATCGGGACTTTGTTTTATACTACTGTCGACCAAAGTATTATGTGTACTCGAGTTTGAAGGTTGTTTGTTAAGTAACCAATAGACCTACATAAAATCAAATACCATCAACATTTTCGTCGTTCTATTTTACGTTAGTTCATGTAGGTTTGCGTTTTTAAATTCATAATTTATTATTTTTTATCGCATTTGGAACACAAAATGTGCACGTTTCAACCATGCGGCACATTTAAGAATTATTATCTCAAAAGCCCATCATCAGATCGAATCCGAATGTTAACACAATATACATTGGAATGTTGTATAACTGGTTTATTAATTTCACAATTTTTGTATGTCCAAGAAACAAAATTGTTATCATTGTTGCATGGTAACTTTTTCTCGGCTCGGGGTGGTTGGAAAATTTAGTTCTTGGTTGCGTTGTAATCGTTATACAACAAAAAGTTATGCTGTATGACTGTGAAATACGTAAATTAATTCACTTATTTTATATCGGCTTGTATTTGTACGAGAAAATAACACATGGTTCTCCAGCTAGCCGCTCCGGGAAAAGCTGTACAGCGTTGTTGAGATGGAGCCCATCACTTCCGAGCGAGACGCACCATGATGCGTGTGGGCACCATTTCGGCAACGCTGTACAGCTTTTCCCGGAGCGGCTAGCTGGAGAACCATGTATTAATTCCCCGTACAAATACAAACCGATATAATATAAGTGCATTAATTTACGTATTTCACAGTCATACGGCATGACTTTTCGATGTATAAGGATTACAATGCAACCAAGAACTACATTTTCCAACCATCCCGAGCCGAGAAAAAGTTACCTACAAAAATGATAACAACTTTGTTTCTTGGACACACACAATTTTGAAATTAATAAACCAGTTATACAACATTCCAATGTATTTTGTGTTAAAATTTGGATTCGATTTGATGACGGGTTTTTGAGATAATGATTCTTAAATGTGACGCATGGTTGAAACACGCTTAAAAACGTGCACTTTTTGTGTTCCAACTGCGATAAAAAATATTAAAATATAAATTAAAAATTCCAAACCTACATGACCTAACGTAAAATAGAACGACGAAAATGATGATGTTATTGGATTGTATGTAGGTAAATTGGTTACTTCACAAACAACCTTCAAACTCGAGTGCACATAATACTTTGGTCGACAGTAAGTAGAGATTACGAGTTACGAGAGTAGCTACTCGCATCCGGACCGCATATCACGCAAGCAGCTAAGGTCACAATCCACTCTAACCTACCCTTTTAACAACAATCACATAATCACACTAAGCAAGCAAATTTGCAAATTTGTAGGTCAATCACCACTTTCAGTATCTTAACAAAATTCGAATATAACTAAAATTATATTAACTAGTTATGTCAGTTTAACTACTACTACTACAACTAAATAGACTAAAAGTGTACATATTGTAAATACTGTATTATCACCCATACTTGTAGACATAGATTTAGTAGCCTTGGTGTAATGGATCTGATGATGATCGCTTCACAATCCAAACTGGTCATCCAAGTGTCTTCTTCTTCTTATTATTCTTCTCCTTCGCGAATTGGTCACTTAGGACCACGGGGAATCAATATTTTGTGAGCTTTCCTCCTTGTCCAAGTGTATTCATTAATCGCATGGTTTTTTTTCTTTCAGGATTAGCCCTTACCTATCGTCTGTCGTCTCTGCCCCGACAAATTATTCATTCATATTTGGTGGTGCTATCTGCTGGTTGCGTGAGGAATATCGTGGAATTTTTATATTGCGAAGCAGGAAACCGTTAAACTACTGTATTTAGATGGTCGTGCAGCCTGTCCACTGTTCCTCCGCGATCATCAGAATGGTGGATCGGATATTGACAGAGCTCTAGGGAAAAGAGAAATTTAAGTCGAGGGATAAGGGTTAGGGAAACACTCTATACAGTTGGGTACAAGCGTATAGACCGACTGAAAAACATAAAATTTTGGAACTCTTGGACTTGAAGTAAGGAGCTGCATCATCCCGCAATTCAGCTGAAGGAAGTGTGGAAAATCCGGGGAAAGACGAGACTCAGGGTGACTGCTGTCTGCGCCGAGATTTGAACTATCGGTCTCCAAAATTCCAACTTCCGCTTGCAGTTGTGTCGCGCGACCTAACACGCACGACTACATGATCGGGTGTGTTCCTTAACTACGAGATTGAGTAATAAAGAGGTTAAAAGTTCCGCCTGATCAATACTTTTTATTAAATTAAGATCACTCTGTGGTCATTGGTGGGACATGTTTCAAGGCCTAATTATTTTTGGCCCTTTCATCAGCCGGTATGAATTAATACATGTCAAAGACACAAGAAATGTATAGCGTAAACGCCTAAATCAACACAATATGATGTGGAAAAACGTGGCTGGTATAAACTAAGAAACACTTTCAAAATGGTAAAACTGTGTAGTTCAAGTCTTCAGAAGTGTTCATCGACGAGACAAATTTATAAAAATAAACACACGCTTCACTGTGGTCAACAGATGTTAATGAAACCTAATTTCAATACCCGACTTCACCAGTGATGCAGACGTATAAAATCAATGAAGTCAATTGCGTTGAGATAATAACTTGCAAATTGAATGCTCTGGTAGAAATGTTCATGAAATGTATCACTTCAACATATTATGTAATGGTAGAAATGGGCCTCTTTTCCGTGTGAGGTTAAAATTGTATGCCTTTAAGTTCTAAAATAACTACGAGATGTTTAACTAGCAACAGCGACGCGTGTTAGGCACGATCGTTCGGTACAGACCATCTCACAACCTTTGAGTGTCTGTATTTCTTCCACACGCCATAGAGTTCAACTTTACTATCAACATTATTAGTGAGTCCGTTAATTCAATTTACGATGCCTTAGCACATTGACGCCTGGCGCAAGATGCCGCCAAGTCAATAAAATGACACGTGCGCCAGTCGAGCAAAGCGTCATATCGATCCAACTAATAAAATGTACATAGAGCACTTGTCATATTCCCTTACAAGATCCTTTCCTTTCTAGAGTGCACGTATTCCAGCCTATCCTCGTGATATAGACTAAGACACATAGTTGGTTGGCTGGTTCCTCAGTTTAGGGCAGTGGTTCTGAACCCGTAGAAGTCTGCGGACCACTCAGCCTGAAACTGAATCATCTACGGACCCCCACCCCCCAATACGCGTTATCAGTTGTAACCCTTCCTCAATAACACTTATTTTAAAGATATTTCAATTCTAAACCTGAGTCATCGCTGCGAATACATTCGGACGATTCTCGTTCAACGCACATCGTTTTCGAAATCCCCATTTATTGGCCACTTTTATATAGGTGCTGGTGGACCCTTTTTTCCCGCGGACCACCGGTTAATAACCACTGCTTTAGGGGCTGCGACAACGCGGTCATGTAGCCCCGTGTACTTTGGGTGTGTGTAGAATCTGTCTGCTAATCGGTGTTAATTGTGATGACTGTATTAGTGTGTGTAATCTGTTTTTAATTCAAGTAAGGACTGCAGACATAGGATTTTCAAGTAGTTCCAAATTTTGCTACCAAACGCCACCGCCAATGACCAACCAGTTCTGAACTTTGTTACTAGATGTCACCGCAGTCGGCTCCCGGCGACGAACGTTGGAACTTATCAGCGTCAGTCAAATCTAACCTATAATGTAGTTTCACACGAGTATAATTAGTGGAAGTTTTTTTATCATGCCATAAATCTATGACATGGGACCGCTGGCTTTACTTCCCCTCCAAAGGAAGGCATACTGAGGGATCTTTAACGCTCTTAAGATATCCGACGTCTTCGGCCGGGTTTGAACCCGCGACCTTGGGCATAGAAGCTCAGCATACTAACACCAACTACGCCACCGAAGCCGATAAAAAGACACATAGAATATGAAGTGTAGAGAGCTTTGAAGCCATTTTACAGTGTTGCCATACTGCTAATTGAAATTATAAATTTTCAGTCGGTTAACGCAGTATATGAACTCCGTCATGAGGAAAGAAATCATGATGAAAATCAATAAATGTCAATCAAAAATAATGAAATGCAGTCGAAAGAAATCAGAAACCCCAATAGACGTCAAATCTGCTGGAACCAAATACAGTAGGCCTACATAAAAATATATCTATTAACAAACCGATACTGCTGCTGCTGCTGCACCAGCATGCCTAGATCATCAGTCCAAGCTGATAACACAACAACAATAACAACAACGAGCAAACACCTGAGCTTGCTCCAATAAAATATGAAGGTCATCAGCCCCTGCCGCTAGACCCAAAGCCATATACTGTTATATTGGAGCGATATGCAAGTATACGAAAGTGCCAGTAACAGTACCCTTAAAAAACTCATTAAGACGGAAAAAATTAACTAAATATAAACACAACGATAAACCACACACCACACGACGAATGCTTATCATCATCATAATTATAGTCTATAGGCTACTATTTCAGTAGTATAGATCCCTCCTGCGACGCTCACAAGCGACTGAACGTGACAAATGAGCATTCAAATGAAAGAGAATAGACATTAGCAGTGGCAAATTGCACTCTAATATCATAAATATCTATAATTTCTTTTAAAAAAATACTTTTAAAAGAGTGTACGAAGTGTGCGATTTGCAGATACTGTTACTGTAGGGAAATACGCTCCATAATTGCTGTCCATTTCACATTTTGGCCGCTGTGACGCCTGTTTCATGTCATTTTAACATTCTGAGGTCTTTCCTTTATCATTTTGCATGGATTTCAGTAACAGTAAATCAAAGGAATGAGTAGACTACTCAAATCGTAGCTATAATTTCATAAATATCGAATAACCAGTGATTGTTATGATGATACAATTTTCAGCGATTGCCTTCTTAAGTTAGAGAACGTAGAACTTGGAATTCTAACTGAACCGTAAATAGTGTTCTTTAATCATTTGGTTGAAATAAAAACATAACAACCTTTCTCCTTAAGTCTCTCATTATAAACCTATTGGGGGAAAGTATGGTTAATGAACATTCGGGGTTTCTCGCACGGGTCCGCTAGTAATATATATTTTAATAATTAGTACTCTAGATAATTAGCCTAAATCAACAACAATCAAAAATAATACCACAGACTACTATAATCATCCCGAACAATAGAGGAAAAGGAGCCCTTACGGTGCACCAGTCTCTTTAAATTCCCGTACGCCTAAATGCGAACTTCGGAGTCTGAGAGTGCAACGGATCATCAGGAATATGGACCGAGATTGCTCCCAGATAACCGAAAATCGAACCCAGGAAGGAATGATGATGGTTATGATAATTGTTGTTTTAAGGGGCCTAACATCTAGGTTATCGGCCCCTGATGGTTTGGGTGATCGTGAAGATGAAAAATGAAAAGCGAACTTAAAACTAAAACCAACTAATAACCTACATACTAGAAGAAGAAAGGGAAAACTAAAGGAGAATAAGGCAAATAAAAGGACAGAAGGAAAAGAAATGCCCTCAACCCTCGGAGAAGGCGGATTGAGGGACTTGGAAGGAAGGAGAGCCATGAAAGGCATATAGGAAAGTGAAAGAGGAGAGGGTCCGCCCAAAGGTAAGGGACAAAAGGGGAAAACGGACCCAGCTCAGGAATCCCTCGGGGTCGCCAACTCCCGAACTCACCAGCCGTGAGCCCCTGAGGGTGTAGCATTATCTAGGGTGCACCAGAAGTGGTGGGGCTACAAACACCCTGCCTCCTTAAGGGCCTAGAGCACAAGGCAGGAGGTAAAAGGAAGAGAAAAAGAAGGCTGACCCCTCGCAGAAGGAGGGTATCAGAAAAGATGAGACAAGGGCCAATTAAGGCGGGAAAGGAAGAGACTCCCTAGGCCTCGGATACCCTAATACCGTCGGGGTCGGAAGAGAACAAGAGTTGACCAAGTGAGGTCGACAGGAAAGAAGAAAGATAGGAGCCCGGCACAAGTAAGTGGAAGCAATGCCGGACACAGCTGGGGCCCCGTGGTCGCCAACCCACGCCCACAAGATGTGAGCCCCTGGGGGGCAGGATGGAATGACAGCGGAGAATGGTTGCAGGGGCAAGGAAATGGATGATGCTGATGATAATGATAATGATGATGATGATGATGAAATTGTCGTGTTGGAGGCACAACTGTTTTAACTAAAATGCGTGAGTTTCGGAATACTTGAGCAGTCTGGCAAGCCAGCCTCTGGTCCCACTTAAACAAGGTAAACGGAGACAGGGCTCCAATTACTTGATTGTTATGTATAAGGAGAGAATAGAAGTGCCCGTGCTTACACGACAGAACGTGCTGGGGTCCCCTTGGTCGTGCTTCAGTCAACAGCAGGGCAAACACACCGAGTCCACACCTCATGTGCCCACACGCGACGCGCATACCAAGTGGGTGATCAGGTGCACATCGATAGAAAAGCTTGGGAAACAAGAAATTCTATAAAGAAATTAATAAAAGACTATTTTGTAAAATATGCCAGATGTTTACGTTGGTGGTGTTGTTGGTAGTGATAGTTGTTAGGGGCAAAACACCTTGGACATCTGCACCTATAGGTTTGTATGATAGTGAAAATGATGATGGAATGAAAATTACGACTACAGCACGCTATGGACATCTAGCAGAAGATGGTTGGTTGATTCCTTACAGTAGTTTAAGGGTGGTGACAACGCGATCATGTAGCCCCGTGTACTTTGGGTGTGTATAGAATCTGTCTGATAACCGGTCTTAATTGTGATGACTGTATTAGTGTGTGTTGAAAATGAAAATCCACAACCTGCTTCCAGTCTCCGACCGGGTCAGGAATGGAATGAATGGAGCCCCCATCTAGCGGCGAGGATATGAATTGTGCCGGCTGCCGAGGCCTGACGCACTCCCCTGGGGCAACGATTAAATGAATGACAGATGAAATGATAGTGGAGAGTGTTGCTGGAATGAAATTTTGACAGGGAAAACCGGAGTACCCGGAGAAAAACCTGTCTGCCTCCGTTTTGTCCAGCACAGATCTCACATGGAGTGACCGGGATTTGAACCACGGACCCAGCGGTGAGAGGCCGGCGTGCTGCCGCCTAAGCCATAGTGTGTGTTATCTGTTTTAATTCAAGTAAGAACTGCAGACAATAATTTGAAGTAGTTCCTACATTTGCTACCAAATGCTACCGTCCGCGACACATGGCTTGCGGACTTGGCTACTAGATGGCATCACAGTCAGCACCTGGCGGCGAACGTTGGAACTAATAGAGCGTTATAAATTATAACCTACAAATTGACTTCATACAAGTGTACTGCTCGAGTTTAAGCTGCGTGGACCTGAGAGGAATGTGCATCGCAGACTATCAGTAGTGGTGGTGACGAGTGATGAGGTTTCTCGGTCCTTGCGTAGTAACAGAAGCAAATACATTAGTCGGTGCCTCAGTCACTCATTCCCAGCGCCACACTGGTTTCAGAAAAGACCCATGTTAGCAGTATTGGAATAGACGAGAATGTCAGGTAACACGGCGGGCTGTCGACAGGCTTCTCAATTCTCGCCTGCTCCTATCCTGCCACTGCCCTTCATCCCGCAAGTTCACAGAGCTTGGAACCGAGCAGTAGTTAGTGGAAGGTTCTTTTTCATGCCATAAATCTATGACATGAGCCCACCGGCTTTACTTCCCCTCCAAAGGAAGGCATACTGAGGGATTTTTATCGCTCTGAAAAAATCCGACGATTTCGGCCGGGTTTGAACCCGCGACCTTGGGCATAGAAGCTCAGCATGCTACCAACTACGCCACCGAAACCGCCTATCTAGCAGAAGAAGACGGGAGATAAAAGACAACGAAAAGAAACGCCCTCAGATCACCTTGTACTGTAACGGCTAACATTCTTGACTGTAACCCTGGAAGTCCGGGTTCAATTCCCAGTTCTTCCAAAAAATGTAATTCTCGTCTCAGGACTGGAACGGGGTGAACTCAGCCCCGTGAAGCAAAACTGAGAATAGGTGCACTCTATTCTCACCTCGGCGAATTTAGAAGTGGCTTTCCGTAGTTTCCCCATTTCTACTCCAAGCAAATGCCGGATGGTTCCTAACTTAAGATCACGGCCACCTCCTTTCCAATCCTCACCTGAATTGCAAATGCACACACACCAATACAGCCACCACAATAAAACAGGATATCAGACAAAAAACATTACAAACACTCAAGTGCACAGGGCTGAATGACTACTATGTCCAAACACCTTAAATAAAACAGCAACAACTCTTGTACATAGATATAAGTTAGATGTAAGCTGTAGTGATAGATTTTCATTTATGCTGTCTGAGTGATTCAGTGGTAACGTTCTCGCCTGCTAGTTCCAAGTTTGCAGGATCGAATCCTGGCACCGTTGGTTGGCATTTGAGGGTACGCAAATGCGAGGGAGCCGTGTCAGTAGGTTTACTGGCATGTTAAAGATCCCCTTCGGGACAAAATCACGGCAGCCCGGTGCCTTTAAAAGTCGCAGCAAATAAAAGGGGTGTTGGGGCAGATGACCTCGTAGTTTCGCCCCTTAAAACAGCAATAACTAACTAAAAGGGGCGTAAAACTAATAACATTATTATAATTATTATTAGATTTTCATTTCAAATTCATTTTCACCTTCACCCAAACAACGATATCCATTCCTTCCTCAGCCGAAGCTTGCCGAATTGAACTTTGGAAAGCAAAATCACCGGCAGGATCGTGGGAAATGATGGAGAAGCTGGCAGCCGGCTACCATGTACAATACGGATCTTGGAAGACGCTAAACAGACTGAGAACTTCGTGGCTACATGACCGCGTTGTCGCAGCCCTTCAACTGAGGAACCAACCAACCAGACTGAGAACTGGTGTGAGTCGGTGCAAAAGCAATTTGAAGAAGTGGGGATACAGTACTGAAGAACTTTGCAAATGTGGTGAAAAACAAGACCCTGAGCACCTTCTGAATTGCAGCATGTTACCAAGACCATGAGATAAGCAGGATTTGATATAAGCTAATGACTGTGCTATTCTAACAGTTGAACACTGGAGAAATGAAATTTAGTGCAATGTATATGTATATTTGTATGTTTTTTGGACTCGGATGAATAAATAAACCATCACCCATATCCTTAGGGGCATCACGCTCCCTCTCCCCCTCTAGGGGCAGATGACGTAGATGTTTCGCCACCTTATAACATAATCACCACCACTAGCACTTCATCATTCGTTTCCTACTCATGACTAAGTTTCGGATGTTAAGGAAAAATCATATTTTTTCCTGAGCTCATTTTACCCGAAATCTGAAATATAAGTTTGAAATACGGGTCCCTGGCCACGTTTAAAGCAATTTGATGTTGCTTATAAATGCATATTTCGGCCATTTTTATTGTTTTGGTCATATTTTAGTTATATAAAGTCATATGTGGTTATAATTTCAGCATTTTTGTTTAAATTTAGGCGTCGTTAACAAGGTACGTGTTATCTGCGTCGAGTTTCAAACACAGGATTTCCGAATAGTGTAGAAGTTATACAGTATTTTTCATTATTTTCCCGGAACAGGCAGATAGCAGGTTTAGAAGACCTGATTCCAAGAAGGCGCTGCTCTACGGACGTCTTTTATCACATCTTTCTGGTCAAGTTAGATTGCGACACTGAACGCACGAGGTCACGGAACATGACGAGAGTGTCTTTCCGCCTTTCAATAGGATGCCACTCCAGTATATATATTTAGCTCAGAAGCAATTAGCAAACAAGGAAATGCCATGTTATGTCTTTTAGGAAAACCAAGCAAGAATTGCATCTCAAGTATATGATACTGAATGAATGTTGAAAATTTTAATGTACTGTAGCTTTTTGTCAGTTTGTATGATTAAATGTGTCTGGTGTATTATCGCTGATCACGTTTTGGCACTTAAGACGTTTACTGTATGTTAGTGATACTCTACCTATCCCAAAAAATCATGTTATATTTCATAGTTTTTTTTAGGTCATATTTTATAGTCTTGCATATTTTGTACTTATTTAGGTTATAAATTTGCGAACCCTACTCATGACGATTCGCTGGTTACACACTGGCGTCAACTCAAACAACCTGCACGAGCCCTCCCTAAAATTCACGCCCCATCCATTAATTACCAAACTATGTGAGGATGATGACCTCAATCTTCCGCCTCTCTACGCAACTCTCACCACCATTGACAAGCTTCGCTTTCAATTTTAAACACAATCTGCTCTTGCATTTGTTTTCTTCTCTAGCCTCTATCCCAATCTCATTGTCTCCCTCGATCATTAGTGAAATAATTAAAATTAATATCAAAGTATGGCCTTTTACTTTATTTTCTCTTTCTGAAGATTCTTTAAACACTTTGAGGAAATGAGACGACTTAGAGGGTGCGCTTTTTCCCTTGAAGAGAAACATTAAATATGGCCTCATTGTTCAATTTGCGAAAGAAAGGATTATGTATCGGCGCAAGGGTTGAATTTATGAATCAGGCAGAGAGGAAATAAAGGAAATGAGAAACGCAAGGGGGGAGGGAGGGGAGAAGGTAATGTCTAATTATGATCTCCCTTCAGATGAATGGAGGGGTGGAACCTAATGAAGGAAAATAAAAATATTAGTATGTCCCAAGAAGGTGGAGCTTAGGGGCAGAGGGAGGATGTAAAGTAAGCAGGAATAATGCAGTTTGTGTAGGGTGTGTGGGGGGTCGATGGAGGGTAGTGGGCTTTATGGGTGTGACCACCGGCATACATAAAGGGAAGGAGGGTGGATATTCCCTCCCCTCATCTTCATCAATCCCCTTCCGAGTTGGCGGATTGGATCATCCCTAATGGGTGTAAGACCCTGGTCGGTCTTGCGATCCAGCGCAAACATTCTGTTTACACCAATATCTAGAGCAGTGGTTTACAATCAGATAATATGAGTGGCCTGGTAAATTCTTATTAAAGAGGCATTTGGAATGAGCTTGGTTGACATTATTAGAGTTAGGCTATTTAAAAATACTGGTTGGCTGGCTCCTCATTTTAGGGACTGCGACAGGGCGGTCATGTAGTCACGTGCATTTTGGGTGTGTGTAGAATCTGTCTGATAACCGGTGTTAATTGTGATGGCGGTATTAGTGTGTGTTATCTGTTTTTAATTCAAGTAAGGACTGCAGGCATTCGATTTTCAAGTAGTTCCAACTTTTGCTACCAAACGCCACCGTCAACTACCAACCAGTTCTGAACTTTATTACTAGATGCCAACGCAGTCGGCTCCTGGCGACGAACGTTGGAACCTAAGAGCGTTAGTCAAATATAACCTGTAATTTAGCTTCACTAGTGTAATTAGTGGAAGGTTCTTCATCATGCCATAAATCTATGACATGTGCCCACCGGCTTTACTTCCCCTCCGAAAGAAGGCATACTGAGGGATTTTAACGCTCTTAAACAATCCAACGACTTCGTCCGGGTTTGAACCCGCGACCTTGGGCATAGAAGCTCAGCATGCTACCAACTACGCCACCGAAGCCGCCTTTAAAAACACTACCCTATCGATGCAAATTATGAAACATCTATTCAATTAGGCCTAGATGGAATGTTGGATTTCACGGCCAAGGAATTAAAACTCAACAATTTTTCTAGGTTTATGCCGTTTGTTGTGCGGGATTTCAGCTAGGAACATAGGATTAGCTCTCGCAGTAAAGAAGCGCATGTGCCCTTTTTGCTACTCTTGTGGGGGTCCGGGTGCGACACCTAGTGCCCGCTGATGAGCCTAAGTTCCTAGGCGAAAGACACGGCTTAGTAAGGAAAAACATATGTAAAACCCTAAGAATCCGGTCCCTAGAAGCATTGATAGAGGAATTTGAGAATTTTACCTAGGGCACCTGTCAAATTCAAAGCCTTCTTTTAATTTAATTTATTTTAGTAATAAATGCTGAAAAAGATGTCAATGAATATAGAAACATGTACACCAATTGAGTAGATTGAAGGGGTCGGGGCAACATAGTGACTGATAACCCTCAATTTTATGAAATTGAGTTATGGGCACTACTATAGTAGAGCCATCATTACTTCCGACTTGACGTTTCAGTGCTAGGCTACAGTTTCGTTCGCTAAATCGCGACATCGCGAACGAAACTCAATTTGCCGTGATATATCGATTTGAATGGGTGCCTGTGATTGGCTACTTAAAGTGATTTTCCTTCTGACCGCTACATAACTCTAGGGTAATGTCAAGTCGGAAGTTATGATGGCTTTACTATACACTCTACAGTATTCTATCAGCGAACTGTACCTCTGAGAAGGATGTGGAAAACAGAATTCAGGTTGCCCATGTGGCTTTTGGACGTCTCTCACATCGTGTGTTTCTGAACAAAGATCTAAGTATCTGCACGAAAGTATTGGTGTACCAAGCTGTTATTATTTCTACGCTACTCGACGGAAGTGAAACCTGGACCCTATATCGCCGGGACATCAAGAAACTAGAACGCTTTCATCAACAAAAACTTAGATCAATCATGAACATCAATTGGGATGACTATGTAACTAATATAGCAGTCCTTGAGAAAGCAATGATAAACAGTATTGAAGCCTCCATTGTTGGCCATCGGCTTAGATGGGCAGGCCATATCCATCATATGAGTGACAGCAGACTACCTCGGCAAATCCTGTAGAGTGAACTCAACACTGGCAAGAGGCCATGTGGTGCTCCTTTAAAACGATAAAGACCAACTCAAGCAGACCATGAGAAGAGTAGAGATAAACACAAATACTTGGCATACTCTTGCACTGGATCGCCCTCGCTGGCGTGCTACCATCTCAGCTGCAGTTGCACAGTTTGAGCAGGAACGTTGTAGACAGGAAGAGGAAATTCGCCAGAGGAAGAAGATACGTCAAATACTACCACGTCCTCCACTCTCCATCGGATGCAACATATGTGGTCGCATGTTCGATGCGAGAATTGGCCTGATAAGCCATCAGCGCCTTCTTCATCGTCTGGACTAAAGAGTATGGAACTGCAGGCGAGAAGCGTAAACTCGGATACGAGTGTCGGCCGACGACGACGACACTCTGATGCACTTCACTTGTACCACTTGTGAAATATTTTGTAGAAATTGTCAACCGATAGCGTGTGAGAGTCAGTGTTCTAATGTTCAGAGGCAACATGATAATATCCCTCAGTGGCAAAATGCTGGATGCAGTAATAATCCATCTAGCAGTCGTCAAATAGAGTTTTCTCACAGTATGGATATATATGACCTCTTCAGTAATTCTCTTGAAAATCCACAGCCTGTTTTCAGTCGTCCGACCGGGTCAGAGAATGGAATGAATGAAGCCCCCATCTAGCGGCGAGGATATCAACTGTGCCGGCTACCGAAGACTGTCGCACTCCTCAGGGGCAATGATGAAATGATTGACAGATGAAATGATAGTGAAGAGTGTTGCTGGAATGAAAGTTTCAGAGGGAACACCGGAGTACCCGGAGAAAAGCCGGTCTGCCTCCGTTTTGTCCAGCACAAATCTCACATGGAATGACCGGGATTTGAACCACGGACCCAGCGGTGAGAGGCCGGCGTGCTTCCGCCTAAGCCACGCAGGGGCTTCATTCATTCCATTCCCTGACCCGGTCGGACGACTGGAAACAGGCTGTGGATTTTATTTCAGTAATTCTCTTGATGATCTTCATAATGTGTAAAGAATTCATCAGTAGAGTTAGATGAGGTTCATTATTCTGTTGCTTCAGATATAACCTAAAATTAACTTTGGACATATTTAATATCTATTTCCGTTGATTTCATGAAATTCTCATTATTGCTTGATTAATTAGACCTTTGTGTACGCAGAGAGGTGGCTGCCAACAAGGACAGGCTGAGAGTGGAAGAGAACAGCGCCCACCCACTGTATGGATACAATCTTCCTCAGCAACGGCTGAGGTCCCGAAATAGCTTTTTGAGGACATCTGAGATGCTTACTGTCTCAACGGAGAAGGCCAGGCTGGATTTATGGTAGAAGACGACCCCTCACCCCTGCGGTTGGATGCCGGAAGCTGAAGAACTACCACCCGGACACAACGAAAGCTGGTTGGTGTGGAAGCCCCTGAACAGGTTACGATCAGGAGTTGGAAGATCCGTAGATAATCTGAGGAGATGCCCCATGTCAGTACATGTGACAAGTCTTGCGAATGTAGACAAGAACAAACCACAAGACACATGCTTTATTGCCCTCTGTGCCCTTCACCTTGTGCATAAGAAGATCTCCTGCTAACCACTCCGAGCGCCTCGGATGTTGCTCAGTATTGGGCACTTGCTATATAAATAGACAATTTTACTCTTATATGTAGTAGGGGGCGTGGTGGCTCAGCGGTCTAGCGGTATGCCTCTCACCAAGGCGGTCCGGGTTCGATTCGCGGTCAATGCATGTGAGATTTTCGAAGTGAAATGCCATGTCATGTGGTTCGGATTCCACGTAAAAAGGAGGTCCCGTGGCTCATGATCTCGAGATTAACGGTCACGTTAAAGTACAAGCTTCCTTTTTTCTTATATGTAGGCCTATAGCAACTGTACATTTGTATGTTTCCGACACGAGAAATAAATAACATTACCTCGTAAGACTTATTTCCAACGTTTTTATTCAATTATTTCTCTACCTCGCAAATATATACCAAACTATCAGTTAGGCCTATAACCTAACTATTTCAACTTATCTACTTTCTCATCCACATCTCTTCCCTTCCACGCTGTTTTTATCAAGACTTTCTCATGTTACTCTTAACACATTTTGTAACAGATCTGGTTCTTTAAATTCTAATTCGTGAACTTTTGGAACAAGAATATTTTTAGAATCCTCTGTTGTGGCAAAATTTATATTAAGTGTATGTTCTTGCACATTTACATGTCGTAAATTAAGCTACGGAAGGTCACAAAGTGTCTGAAACCGGTGCGGTATAAATATACAACATGTATTGACTTACCTATACTATTCTACACTAATAGAATAAAGCTGAAGAGTTTCTTAGTGTGTTTGAACGCACTAATCTCTGGAACTACCAGTTGGATTTGAATAATCTTTTTGCATATGATAGCCAGATTCAAGAGGTATAGTTTAGGCTATGTAGCATTAGGATACACTTCTCAGGTAACCATAAAGATTGAGTTTTGTTCAGTAAGTCGGAAGAACAAGCGCTCCCAGACAGCGACAAAAATACCTAAAGCCTAGTCCACACCGGCAGATTTGTTTGCAGACTGTATGTAGATTGTTTGCATACTGTATGCAAACTGTTTGAAAACTGTATGAAGACTGCATTTATACTACTTTGGAGTCTGGAAACAGTATGCAGACTGTATTGAAACATTGTATCCGATACAAGTATGTTACTTGTTTTGCGTCCACACCAGAATTAGACCTCTAGTCCACATTCATACCTTTACCACAGGGTGATTTCTTATAAAGTCTGCGAATGTGAAAATTGAGGGATCAAAGTGAAACGATCATGGAGGGAGGGGGATTGTGTTTAAATGTACCTCATGTATTAGTCGAATAATTAACCAAAATACTCATTCTACTAATATTTCATATAACAACCGCTATTTTCTTTTTGTGGGGAGGGGGTGAATTTGACACCCCGGCGGTAGCCCCACTAAACTGCATTTTGTGGCAATATAATGAGATCACTGTCTGGTCATTGGTAGGACATGTTTCGAGGCCTAATTAGTTTTGGTCCCTACATGAGAATTAATAAATGTCAAAGACACATGAAATGTATAGCGTAACAACAAAAAGTCCCTTGTTATTAAACCTTATATGGTGCACCATAAAGAAGTGTAGGAAATTGAAACTAAATCAACACAATATGATGAGGAAAAACGTGGCTAGCTGGATGCGTCTGTGGTTTGAATCCGGTCTACAGTTTCAAAACACGTCCACACAGGAAGACTTGAGACAAAATACTTGTTTCTTGTATGCGTGTTTTCCATTTCGTTGGAAAACAGAAAACATTGTATCTTGTCTCTTGAAACACGAGATTTGTTTGTCATTTGTATGTCAATTGTGTGCAAACTGTATGCAGACTGTTTCCAAACATCACTTGAGTCTCCCGATTGAATGTAGAATGTTTTCAAAATGTCTGCAAACATCCCGCATACAAATGAGAAACATTTGGGAAACAGACTGCATACAATGTTTCTGGAAACAAATCTGCCGGTGTGGACGAGGCTTAAGTCTATTGTTGCTTGGTAATGCGGGCTGCATCACGTCGCCCCTATCCGTGTTCTGGTGCAGGTTTGCGAGCTGCTTATAAATTGCAGTCACGGGGAGTAATTAGTGCAAAAAGATTTCTTATGCCCCTTAAAACAGTTATTATCATGACAATAGTATGCCTCTGTATAAGGGCGATGGTGTTGGTGCAGTATACTGAGGTTATCAGCTGCAATAAGCGTTGGTGCTTTCCGATCCTTATCCTTGTGCGCTCCACCCAGTTCTGTAATAGTATTCATTAGCATCCATAAAATAAATTAATCCACCGGGTGAAGCCTGGCACTACTGCTAGTTGTTATATAAACTTTATTATAAGTAAAAAAAAGTGACAGTAAGTCTGAAAGACTAGACTTTGTATCATTTTAAATGCTACAAATGCTGAACAGTGCTAGAAAGGCTATGCTCGAAGCCAAAGACCCTTGACATGTTAGAAAATTGTCTGCATAATACTTATCTTGCTTTATAATACTTTACCTTGTTTCAAATTACTCGCGAACGGCAAGTGTAAACCAAGGGCAAAGCAAGGTCAAGCGCACGGGATGCCGTCACGCTCACCAGAGCGCGCGGGGACGTACCCCTTCCATCCAGACTAAAAACACTTCTAGTGGGCGATGTATTGAAGATAGAGATATGCTCCCGTGGACTTTTTTGTAGAACTTTTCATGCTGACCAATTCTTAGGCTCATAGTATATTGATATGTTTAACGGTTTGCCCAGCGTAAGCTTAAGAAGCGCACGGACGCCAAGTTTGTTTTCGACTTTTTCACAGAAATCGTTACTGCTTGGCTTCCTTTAATCATACATAAATTATTTTCTACAGAATCTTTCCTCGAGATATCCTTTACAGAATGGTGGAGACCGCCTCAAAATCCATCCAGTGGTTTTCGAGATTACCCGTGACATCCAAGAATCGGGGATTTTTTGCCTTTTACTAACGAAGTAGAGATTGTCGGGGAACACATGCACCAAGCGGTACTATGACGTCACACACCTCAGTGCATCTGGGTACATTTCGTCCCGTCAGCGTAACGTAACGCCAGACCCCCAGCGTAACGACGAAGTCGACAAGATCATTTAAAATGATAAAATAACTTAATCTAATCTTACAAACATCATGATCCAAATACTGCACAAACTTGATTACAGAACTACAAACTTTGAATAGAAAGCGGTACTAAGTGTAAACACTAAACATTGAACTGTCTTTATTTACACGAACTTTGTTTTTTCTCTACCTTAAGGGGGAACAACAGCTTAAGGAGCCAAAACAATAACAATTTTAATATTATAACTCTGCCTTTCATAAATCTTGTGCAATAATTGTATACATTTCCAATTAAACACACACATCTTGCTATTAGAAGTAAAGATCTAAATTTTCAAAGTTCAAATCGTAACAATTTTTATTCATTTTTCGAAATTTGGGCCTGGCTTTGTGCTGATCTTCATCGTTTCCCTGATATTTCCCATATTTATAGGAATTTTTGGACTTTTCAGCTAAACAACGAATCTCACTCAATCATGTTGGTTCCTCAATTTTGGGGCTGCGACAACGCAGTCATGTAGTCCCGTGTACTTTGGGGGTGAGTAGAATCTCTCTGATAACCGGAGTTAATTGTGATGACTGTATTAGTGTGTGTTATCTGTTTTCAACTCAAGTAAGGACTGCAGACATTGAATTTTTTCAAGTAGTTCCTACTTTTGCCGCCAAACGCCACCACCAACGACTACTGGTTCAGAACTTAGTTACCAAATGCCACCGCAGTCGGCTCCTAGTGATGAACGTAGAAACCTAAGAGCGTTGGTCAAATGTTTAACCTATAATTTAGCTCACACAGGTGTAATTAGTGGAAGGTTCTATAACATTCCTTAAATCTATGACATGGGACCGCAGGCTTTACTACCCCTCCGAAGGAAGGCATACTGAGGGATTTTTAACGCTCTTAAAAAATCCGACGACGTCGGTCGGGTTTGAACCCGCGATCTTGTCACTCAAACATCTGTGGATTTAATTAGTTGGTTGGTTGGTTCTTTAGGGACTGCGACAACGCGGTCATGCAGCCCCGTGTACTTTGGGTGTGAGTAGAATCTGTCTGATAACCGGTGTTAATTGTGATGGCTGTATTAGTGTGTGTTATCTGTGATTCAGGTAGAAGGACTTCAGACGATATTTTTTTCAAGTAGTTCCTACTATTGCTACCAAATGCTACCGTCCACGACACCTAGCTATGGACCTGGCTACTAGATGCCATCGCAGTCAAGACCTGGCGGTGAACGTTCGAATTAATATACTGTTATCGAACTAACCTACAAATTTTAGCTTCACAAGTGTAGTTAAACGAAGCTTCTTTTTCATGCCATAAATCAATGGCATGGGACCACAAGCTTTACAGTACTTCCCCTCCGAACGAAGCCATACAGAGGGATTTTTAACGCTCTTAAAAAATCCGACGGCTTCGGCCGGGTTTGAACCCGCTATCTTGGGCATAGAAGCTCAGCATGCTACCAACTAAGCCACCGAAGCCGCCAAATGGAACATTTTGTCCAACTACACCGCTCGGCGTTGACCGCGTTTTATAGCACAAATTTAGTTTTTTCTCACTAACAATTAGAGATGCACGAAAAGTGATAAGGACTTTTCGGATAGAAAAATAAATTTTAAACCTCGTATATGCCATCAAAATTTGCTATTTCTTAGCGTTCTCTTTTAATTTGAAGTGGAAATATGAAAGTTTGAAACTAAGGGGTGCAGTTACGTCACTAATTAGCCATCTTTAAATAGTGCAAAGTATTAAAATCAAAAGTATCATATATTTTAACCAGGTAAATCAGCTACTTCCATGTAAAATTTCATGTAAATCGGATCAGTGGTTCTTGCGTGATTGAGTAAAACACAGACACACATCATCTTATTTTTATATACTAGTATAGATTATCTATCAATACAATACATATCATACATTCTACTAGCATGGAAAATACAGGGCACCATGGAATGTTCTACGCAGCGCCTACATGCTGCCACTTGTATCAAAACGGTAACTTTATAAGGGAACAACAGAAGCTTGTCTCTTACAGCTTTATGTCCTGTCCACTTAGAGATTCCTGTTTCTTAAGCTGATTTGCTTGTTGATTTTCTTGGACTACGGAGCATTATATCGGAGATTTCATTAAGTTTTTCGTCTGTTAAAAGCGTAGGCCTGCCTGTTCCCGGTACATCGTGAACTGAGCTGGTCACACGAAATTTATTTATCAAATCCTGAACAGTAACCCGGTTTGGACACTTTGAATTAGGAAACCGTGCCTGAAATTTTAGTTTTACATTTTCTGTAGACCGATTGCCTTCGCAAAAAACGTATTCCACCAAAAGAGGTCTCTCTTCAGTAGTAAACATTACCGCCTGCATACTGTTGCACTCTTCCAATAATCTATCTGAACGCTCGCTTACTGCAATACACACTGACGATTTCGAGAGCCTACAGCCCACACGCAGGGCCGTATCACGGGCCCTACGACAAGATCTTCTCATCTGTTGTTCACTTAGGCTACTCAAGATCTTGATCACAGTTCACTAAGTTTTCAAAAATGTTTGAGCAAAGAGTCAGTTTGTTCTGAAATTTCTGAAATTAGAAATGTTATGGTCCACAAAAGGCCATTGAATTTTAGCATTTTATAAATAAAACGGACAAACCTGGCAACTTCACCATTTCCCCGGAATAAAAATAAAAATGCAATGGTTATTTATAAAATGAATTATGTTTTCTTTGTAATGTTTGGGATACTATTCAGTGGCTGTGTTTACATGGAACAGAATCATGTACAGCAAGAAAGTTTCATAATAATTTAGACATTACATTAAATAAAGTTGTCAACTCTTAAGTCCTTTTTACCACCTCGGGCCCCTCAGAAAATCCGGGTCCCGGGGCTACAGCCCCCCTTGCCCCTCCATCTCATTGGGCCTGCCTACGCGTTTGGGATTCACCCTGCCAACTATACTGCTGATGCTTTCTCTCGCGGCAGCACGTAGGCACTGCGGAAAACATTCCCTGGCGCCCTGTATTATTGCATTTGATTAGAGTCAATAAATTGTAACTAAAGAATACAAAGGGCAATATACAGGATGTTTCTAAATTCCCATTACAGACTTTGAGGGCGACAGTGGGGACCAAGACGGTTAAGTTTAGCAAAGGAACAGCACACGTTCAAATCTCCCACATTTTCGGCGCCACTGACTAGAGTACGTACGTCATTGAACGATCATCAATTGTCCCATATCCCCTACAGGGAGTCGATAGGTTCAACATGGGGAGCGAGCCCTGAGTTTCTACGTTCAACAGCTTTGGGACTTTGCTTTGCAGCAGGAGAGTACGGATCATCAGTGTGGGTAGCATCTGCCCATACCATGCAAATGGACATAGCTCTTAACGAGTCCACACGTATTGTCACTGGACGTCTGAGACCTACTCCAGTGCAGAAGATCTACCCTCTCGCAGGCATTGAACCTCCAACTATTCGATGCGAGGTGGCAGCAGAGAAAGAGAGACAAAAGCTTGAGACAGATCCCAGACATTCTATGTTCAACCACAAGGTGACCACTCCTCGCCTAAGATCCAGGAAGAGTTTTATTAAGAGAACAGTACCCCTCCATACCAAGCCAGACGTCTGGCGTGTGTCACTCTGGAAACAAATAGCACCAGAGGGGTTTACCCCTAAAGAAGAACTGAGCAGTGGTAGTCATTTGCCTTATATCACCTGGAGGTCCTTAAACCGGATGAGAATAGGAGCGCTAAGTGTCGTAGCAACCTTGTGAAGTGGGGTCATGCAGAAGATCCAAGATGTGACTGTGGAGAAATCCAGACTTCACAACACCTGCTCACGTGCAAAGATCTTAATGACACTTGCAGCTAGGAAGACCTTATGTTGGCCACAGACCGAGGGATTATAAGAGCTGCAGAGTTTTGGAAGGGAAGAATTTAGTGTGTCTCCCGGACACGCAAATATGTATAATAATATAATACAGGTTTGTTGACATTCCATACCTTCGTCCATGAAATCTCACGGGTACATGGTATTCGTTGAAGACGTACTGCAAGAGTTCTTAGAAGATGTGCCAGCGCATGTGTGTTAAAACACGTGGTTTCAGTACGAAGGTGCACCACCTCATATTTCACTTGCGGTACGAGATCATCTGCACCACAGATTTCTGCAATAGTGGATAGGTCGTGGTAGCCCGTTTGCACGTTCACCCGTCTAGACACCGCTAGACTGTGCGGTTACATGAAAACCTTGATTTACGAGACCCCTGTGGAATCCGAGGAAGATCTACTGGAGCGGGTTATGGCTGCGGTGGATGTTGGAGGACCAGGGATTGGTGATCGTATGTACTAGAACATATGTAGGCTATGTATTCTTTATTGTCAGACAGATAGAATCCACTAGTGACAATAAAATAATTAACAATACAATTTACAATTATATACAAAACAAAAACAGCAAACACGTACCAAAAATAGAAATACACTGATCTATTATAAATCAGCAACCACAACCATACAGACACGCACTCAAACATTCATTCATGCAATCCCATGGTACGGAGGTACCGTGCCTGTGTTGACGCCCGTGGTCGTCACATCGGGCCCCACCTGTAATTGAACCCAGACGACAAGCCGCAGGAGTCGGACAGAACGCCTAAAATTCGGGAGCAGTGATCGTGTGCTGTGGTGGTCTTTTGCGGGTAGTAAATTCGTATGGCCTCGGGTGCCTGGTGCAAGCTTTGTTAATTGACACCCAAAGGGTAGCTTGCATGTCGAATTTCGTCGTTCCTTTGAACGCTATGAAAGTCAAGGAGGTTAGATATCTAAACTCCTTGACACTACAGCGCTTTCAAGTAGAGAATGGAGGAACTTTGTGTTGGCGGAAAATCCCGAGATTAATTTTGCCATTGAACACGGCCTACTGAATTCAAATGGGTTCTTTAACATGCCAACAACGTATGACATGAGTGTCGTGATTTTTGTCGCCTTCAAAAATCACTTATCACGACCAGGGGCGAACCTGCAATCTTGGGGTTAGTAGTCCGACACTATAACCACTCACCCACCGTGGCAAGTGCGGGTAGTGGGACAGAAGTTCCTATGCTAAACTTAACCGTGTTGGTTCCCACTACAAACCCTCACATGCTCAGCTTCTATGCCCAAGGTCGCGGGTTCAAACCAGACTGAAGTCGTCGGATTTTTTTAAGAGCGTTAAAATCCCTCAGTATGCCTTCCTTCGGAGAGGAAGTAAAGCCGCCGGTCCCATGTCATAGATTTATGGCATGAAAATGAACCTTCCACTAACTACACTTGTGTCAAGCCAAAGTATGTAGGTTCGAATTGATAACACTGTATTAGTTCCAACGTTCGCCGCCAGGTGCTGACTGCGATGCCATCTAGTAGACAAGTCCGCAAGCTAGGTGTTGTGGAAGGTAGCATTTGGTAACAAAAGTAGGAACTACTTGAAATTATCATCAGCTGTCCTTATTTGAATTAAAACAGTTAATACACACTAATACAGCCATCACAATTAACACCGGTTAACAGACAGATTCTACACACACCCAAAGTACACGGGGATACATGACTGCGCTGTCGCAGCCCCTAAACTGAGGAACCAACCACCAACCAAGCATTCAAAGTTTGTAATAGAAATGTACTAGATACACTCTGCATTAGGCCTACTCCCCGCTATAACATGTAATATTCGGCGATAGTCCAGTCAAATTAGGATTTTTTGCTGCATTAAATCATGTAGTTCCAAATTTTTCTGGAATGTGTAGAGGGAGGTCCCCTGAACAACGCCTAATAAAGTCCCGCCGATTTCAGGTGCTGCGGGGGGCGGGGCTCGAAGGCCCCCCTTTTTCGTTTTTGGCGCATAACTTTCAAACGGTGCACCTTAGGGAAATGTTTGTAGCTTCCTAACGGAAAGGTAATTAAATGCCCTACAAAATGGTATATTCAGTTTCACACCTGTGAGTTACCTTCTTCGAGATATGAGCTGGTGAACATGGAAAATTTGCAGAAAAATATGTAGCGCCTCACGTTTCTCGTCAAACTTACCCTTTCAATCCGTTTGCCTTCCATTTTACAGGAAAGTCGTGAGGAAGGAAGTTGTAGAGCACGAAGTTGCCTTCAATAATATATATATATACTTATGATAATTTATCATTATATCTCTAAACGTTATAGCGTTTTGACGTATCGGGGTCGGTTTCGAGATTTCGCTAGTAAACTGCTCATTATTTTACTTATGTTTTCAACGGCTTGAACTCTCTGTAACTCGTTATTTATTGATTATGTAAACATAAATGGTATTTATTACGCATATAAATAATGATATATACCTAGAATGTATAAATATATATGAACGCAGTGGCGTATATATGATTGTTTGGGGGGAGCCCAATATTTCGGAATACAATTTCGTTTTTATGGGAATGAAAACATGATCAAAATCTAATAGTTTGCAGTCCAGCCCATCGGAGTATACCGGTATATGTTCTGCAGAGTTCGTTATTTTTCGTTGTATATATTCTTTAAAAAATTCGTTATAAATGCCTCTTTTATAGTTAACGCCACTGTTACCCTCTTATAACAAAAATAAATTTACTTGTTGGACAAAGAGTAACATAATTATGTCATTCAATTGTTTAAAATGTTCATAAATTACTGACCAAATTGGGGGGGGGGGGGGGGGGTGTTGGTTATAAACTGTATATGTTTGAACATTTTTCTGTGAGACTGTACCTTGCCCGTTTAGTACGTGTTAGTGCATAAAATGGGTCACCTGGTATGTCCCCAATTACCGGTGTCCACTGTAAATGTATGTCTGGAACCTATACACCAAGGTACAAGAAGGCCACAGTTTAAAAAAGTGACCACCTAGGAATGAGACATAGAGAGGAATAAGTAACAAAAAAACAAAAATCAACCCCTGGCACTATCCAGCCCATGACGGGCTAAGGCCGACCAAGCGACCGCTGCCCAGCCATTTGGCCTGCAGATATTGGGGTGACGCGTGATCAGCGCGTCGGGTCCCCTCGGCCGTTAATCTTGGTATTCGTGATCGGGGCGCTGTCTCACTGTCAGACAGCTACTCAATTGTCCTCACGAGGCTGAGTGTACCCCGTTCCAACCCTCACGTCAGTTTTAAAATCCCTGACGGAGCCGGGGATCGAACCCGGGGCCTCCGGGTGAGAGGCAGGCGCGCTACCCCAACACCACGAGGCCGGCGGAATAAGTAACAACCCAAACATAATTCTAATACAATCTTTTTATTGACTATCAAACATTTCATATTCCTCACCGTCCAACTCTTCTGAATTGAATGGGAGCACTGTTGGTGCAAGCGCCGTGGCAATTGCCACAGACAGGTGAGCAGTGGATGCCGGCTACAGGTGTTGTTTACAAGATTGATTCCAAGGTGTCAGGGAAAAAGCAAATAAGTCAATAGTGGTCACAACCGTTTATGGCTGTGCAAGTATGTGCATTTGTATATTGGGGATAGAATTAGGAAGGAGATGACTGTGATCTTAATTTAGGCCATTGAATTCGTGAAATTCCAGTCTTTCTTAGTCATAAGTTATACGGAAGATGTGTCAGAAGAACAGCAAGGTTTTCTCATTGATGAACGACATTATTGGTTCTATCCTTGTGTATTCTTTTTATTATTATTGGTATTAAAAACATATCCTAACTAAAGTCAACTGTCTTGCTTTCGCAGACAATATTGCAATTGTCGCACACTACAGATCGGAAGCGACTTACGCAATGGAAAAGCTCTATGAGATTGCACAAAAGATCGGATTACATATCTCTTACAACAAGACCAAATATATGGAGAGAATACCAGAAAATAAATCCCCTTTAAACACCAAATATGGTAAAATCGCCCATGGCTGCACTTGGCGAAATTATACAGCCCTCAGGACTTATTCGAATCACCAATGAAGACAGAGTCACTAAGCTCCAGAAGGCCTACAGGCTAACGTGGGCACATTACAACAAGAAATGCATTTCGACGAACGCCCAATTACTACATTTTAAAACTGTTATTCTTCCAGAAGCAACATATGCCGCTGAAACAATAGTAATCGATGGTCATTCCAAGATTAGGGAACTGGAAAAGCAGGAGCGAAACATTCTCCGGAAGATATATGGAGCAATCAACAGAAGCGGCATTTGGATGAAGAGACCTAGTACAGAATTCTAGCAAAAGACTAATACGATAACAGACGAAATTAGAAAACGCAGAGCCAAATTTTACACTCACATCCGCCGGATGACCACCTCCAGATTGCCAAAGAAACTTGTTAGTAATTGTTGTTTTAAGGGTCGGAACTACGAGGTCATCTGCCCCTGCCAAAGAAAATACTTGGTATCATAACACAGAGCTAATGCGGCACAGAATGGTTTAAAGAGGTACAGAGAGACTTACAAGTAATCCGCATTGAAAATTTCGAAGACTGAACTGAGTGCCAGACGAAAATGAATAATGTTAAGTTCGAGCCAAGATCATTACGACAACCTGGAAAAAAGTGGACGGTTGAGAGGAAGCGGGAACATTCCGCGAGAATGAAGAGATTTTGGGAGGAGCGGAGGAGATACACCTCCAAATGACATCATGTTATCAAGTTTAATCGCTCTCCTGTAGGGGAATTTTCGCTTAAATAAATAATAATAAATAGTTATTATTACCGACAGCGGTAGCTACGCTCGCTAACGCGCAGGGCCAGGCCATGGGGCCAAGCTCATTGTGGACTCAGTAGGCGTGGGGTCGAGCCCCTCGTTGGCCGTCCTTGAAAGGGTTTTCCGTGGTTTCCCATTTTCATCTCCAAGCAAATGCTAAAACGGTATCTTCTGACAGGCCACGACCGCTTCTTTCCACATTCTTGCCCAGTTTCATTCATCTTCATTAATTTCATTTCTGTTTAACTCCTTTCATGAGGTTGGCGTCAGGAAGGGCACCCAGCCGTAAAAACCATCCGCTACATAGACATTTATTGGATCTCATCCCCAACCCCGTTAGTATGCTTCTTCTTTCTTTCTTTCTTTCTTTCTGTCTTTCTTTCTTTCTTTCTTTTTTTTTTTCTTTCTTTCATTCTTTCTTCGCCATGCCCGATTGAGGAGCGCGATTGAACTTATTTAGCTGTTGGCATTGCCTTTCTCTTCTCCCAAAATGTTTCTCGCTGTGGCTTATCTTGCGATCTTCTGACCAGGTTTTGTAGGTGATAGAGCTTGGATGGTCTGCAAAGCGGTGTTTATCGACTAATGCTCTGAACTTAGCTCTGTCTAGTACAGTGTTATTATTATTATTATTATTATTATTATTATTATTATTAGGCCTATTGTTGAAATAGTGTGTGTAACTATACTAATTATTAGGGACAAGGATGGGGTAGGTGCCCCGAGACTTGGAATAAGGTACTATCCCACCATTTGCCTCTTTTAGGGAGTGTTGTAAAACCCGGAGAAAACCACACTCATCTGCCCGCATGGTCGTGGTGCACGATTAAACGAGCACGACTACTCCACAGGACAGAAAGTTCTAGAACGGGCTACGATGATGTAGGCGTGGCAATGTATTCCTACCGGTACCCATATCCCTTGAGCCACTGTCCCTCCTACAAGGGGAGAACATAAGATCGATACACTTCAGAAGCATGAATCAGGAAGCAATAATTTAGAGGTAAGTAGCTTAATACAGAGTGGGTTTAACCACGCAACTCTTGACACTGACTGATACTAACATTTGTTCAGGGGTATCCAAGTCAAAATGATATCATTGTGCTAGTGTGTGTAAAGAGTGTGGAATGAAAATAATCATTAGCTAGACCAATGTAATGAGAATGGGAAAAGGATAAGACGCATGTAATACAGAGAGTTTAGTTAGTATGTAACGGAGACCCTCGCTTGCCCGCTCGCCCGCGTTGCGCGCCTGTCTCTCGCCAGGCACTTTGCCGTTATGTGGCGCTGGCGCGGCACTGAGTCATTGAGTATAGGAATTTGTACTTAAATTTGTACTTCAATGTGTTCCTTGACCAATTTTTTGACGAACTGACTTACGGAGAGTGATTGTCAAATTACTTTCAACAAGATTCTGCCACTGCTCACACTGCCGAAGCATCCATGACAGAATTGCGTCGCATTTTCGGTACGAGGATTATAAGTCGGAACGTGTGGCACCCGCGAAGCCCAGACTTATCACCATGTGACTTTTATTTGTGGGGGACGCTTAAAAATAGAGTGTATGCGAGAAACCCTCACACTATAAATGAGCTTAAAGACTATATTACAGCTGAAATACAGTCGATCGGTGCTGAGGAACTTCAGAGAGTAAATGCCAGTTTCATAAAAATGTGCCAGCGGTGTGCAGCAGTGATTGTCGAACATTTTCAGCACCAGCTGTGAACTAGGTAAGTACAAATTCCTATACTCAATGACTCAGTGTCGTGAAGGCGCCGCATAACGGCAAAGTGCGTGGCGGGAGACAGGCTCGCGCCACGGGCGAGCGGGCAAGCGAGGGTCTCCGTTACATACAAACTAAACTCTCTGTATAACAGATGGAATGGTATTAGAACAGGTTCAATCGTTCCAGTGAGTAGGAAGGTTGATAACCTCCAGCGAAGTTGTACAGAAGAAGTGAGACGCAGAATATCCATGGGGAATAGAGCTTTTGGGAGAGTGAAAGGTTTATTAACAGCCAGAAGCATACCGATTTATATATTTATTTCAGTCAGAAGCACTACAATATACACAAGAGGGATAATACACAATATTGCAGAGGAATAATCCAATAATATATACAACAATGTCCCGAATTAGATTTTCTTCGCACAGAAACGAGCCACTGTCACACCACTTGAAGCTGATTCCTGCAAGTGATGTTCCTGCATACTGTCGACCAAAATATTATGTATACTCGAGTTTGAAGGTTGTTTGTGAAGTAACCAATAGACCTACATAAAATCCAATAACATCATCATTTTCGTCGTTCTATTTTACGTTAGTTCATGTAGGTTTGGAATTTTTAATTTATATTTTAATATTTTTTATCGCAGTTGGAACACAAAAAGTGCCCGTTTTAAGCGTGTTTCAACCATGCGTCACATT
Organism: Meconema thalassinum; assembly: GCA_946902985.2. Taxonomy (NCBI): domain Eukaryota; kingdom Metazoa; phylum Arthropoda; class Insecta; order Orthoptera; family Tettigoniidae; genus Meconema; species Meconema thalassinum. The sequence continues at coordinate 243,233,639 of OX336396.1, forward strand.
TAAGGATTATTATCTCACAAACCCGTCAACAGATCGAATCCAAAATTTAACACAATATACATTGGAATGTTGTATAACTGGTTTAGTAATTTTAAAATTTTGTGTGTCCAAGAAACAAAGTTGTTATCATTATCGTAAGGTAACTTGTTCTCGGCTCGGGGTGGTTTGAAAATGTAGTTCTTGGTCGCGTTGTAATCCTTATACATCAAAAAGGTATGCAGTATGATTGTGAAATACGTAAATTAATTCACTTATTTTATATCGTTTTGTATTTGTACGGGGAATTAAGACATGGTTCACCAGTTAGCCGCTCCAGTGAAAGCTGTACAGCGTTGCCAAGATGGGCTCCTTCACGCGCCATGGCGCGCCTCACTCGGATGTGATAGGCTCCATATCAGCAACGCTGTACAGCATTTCCCGGAGCGGCTAGCTGGTGAACCATGTCTTAATTCCCCGTACAAATACAAACCGATATAAAATAAGTGAATTAATTTACGTATTTCACAGTCATACAGTATAACTTTTTATGTATAAGGATTAAAACGCAACCAAGAACTACATTTTCCAACGACCCCGAGCCGAGAAAAAGTTACCTTTGGTCGACAGTAGGTACTGGAATAGAATTTCTAGTACTGAACTGAACGTTAGCATTCCAACAGCATTTCAATTCATTTGTGTTACGATGGGAAATGATATAATGAATAGGTCCTTTTCAGGACCAAAGCTAACTAACTATTGTCTCGATTAACATCGAAGGAATCTCCTACAGCAAAGCAGATCTCTTATCTGCTCTCTGTCATGAACATCATTGTGATGTACTCTGTATCCAGGAAACCCACAGAAGCATATCGATCAAACTTAGGAGGAGGTTTGCAAAATGTTTTGTATGGAGTGTGGTGTCTTATGGTTAGGAAACATGGACAGTCAGACAGAAAGAACAAAAATATTTAGACAGTTTTGAAATGTAGTTATGGAGAAGAATGGACAAAGTGAAATAGATCAACAGAATGAGAAATGAGGATTTGCTAAGAAGGGTAGGTTAGGAGAGGAGTTTCATGAGGATGATGCAGAAGAAGAAAAAATCTTGAATGGGTAGGAATTGTCTACTTCAAAGAATCATGGAAGGGAAACTAGAAGGGAAAACGGGGAGAAGTAGAAGAGGTTTGGAATGTTAACAGATGTGAAGAGAGGAAGAAGTTACAAGGAAATGAAAGAAGAGGCTCAGAACAGAGAGAAATGGAGGACGTCCTGTTGAAACCCGTCCGCGGACAGATTTACTGAAAGAGAAAGAGAGAGAGAGCTAGTTCATCCGTCTGTTGTAGCTGTTCCTTCATTTTATTTACAAGGCTGTTAAAAATAATAAATTAGGTAGCCTATTAGGTGGCTTCTGTTGCTGTCCTTAAATTATTCAAAGAATGTGTTCAAACGTGTCCTTGGATGTTGAGTATGTCGATAATGTTTCTTTGTTTTCCCAATTGGGAAACAACAAGGAACTTGCAACATGACGAGAAAAAAATTTAAACTAAACTTGAACCAAGGACAACATAAAATAATAAATGGCAATTATTAACAAACCAACTCTAATTATAGACATCACAAATTAACAGATTCTATAGACTTAAATCAGGACCACCTCACATCCTAAATCCAGTTGACATCACCCGGAAATTCAAATCAGCATTTTTTATATAGGTCAATATTTACATAGAAATTGCTTAGTTTAATATCTGAACAACATCTTTCTTAAGTGATATTGTAAGGACGCCCATTGTAATAGAATTGTAATTCAAATTATTATTCTTAGAGATTATATTTTACTTGCTATAATGTGCTCTTTTTTATTTTTCGTTTTATACCCTATGTGAGAGCAAACCAACCCATGCTGAATATGACCCCATTGAGGGTTGAAAACATGTTACATTAAATTATATTAAACAATAGTATTAACAGGCGTCATCAGTAAATTTAATTAACTGAGTAAATACGTATACTTATCCATTATGGTTAATGATTTTAGCCTACTATAGATTTTTTTGCAAAAAATGAAAGTAGACTTATGAGATCGACACAGGGCCAAAAATTGTGTCTGTCTGTGTGTATGTGTGTGTGTGTGTTTCTGTGAGTGTGTGTACTCTGAATGTCTGTCCCCCCCCCCCCCCCACCTATCAATTCGAACACGGTGAAACCGAATTGAACGAGATTTGGTACAAAGGTAGAACTAGCAAAGGGCACCTCAGTGTAATATTTTATATCGCTGCCATCTTGACGAAAACGTAATGGCGGCCACCCAAATGTTCGAAGCTACAAGGTCATCAGTTCAATAGTTTGCATATGGCGGCCATGTATGTGTGCAAATCGATACCCTCTATCAATTCAAACACGGTAAACCCGATTTGAATGAAATTTGGTACAGAGGTAGCACTAGGAAAGGGCACCTCAGTGTCATGTTTTTATCGCCGCCATCTTGAGGGAAACGTAATGGCGGCCACCCAAATGTTCGAAGCTACAAGGTCATAAGTCCAGTAGTTTGCACACGGCGGCCATGTATGTGTGCAAATCGATACCCCCTATCAATTCAAACACGGTAAACCCGAATTGAATGAAATTTGGTACAGAGGTAGCACTAGGAAAGGGCACCTCAGTGTCATGTTTTTTTTTATCGCAACCATCTTGACGGAAACGTAATAGCGGCCACCCAAATGTTAAAAGCTTAAATCAAATTACGACCAACCTAATCATTTGATCTCTACAAAATTTTGCAACAACGTACCTTTTTGTGGGAATCATCTTTTGACTGAACTACAAGGTCATCATCTCAATAGTTTGCAGATAGTAGCCATGTATGTGTGCAAATCGATTCCCCATATCTATTTAAACACGGTGAACAGAATTGAATGATTTTCTTTTACAGAGGTAGCACTAGCAAAGGGCACCTCATATTCATGTTTAATATTCGTATAGCACGTTGTATTTCAACAAGCTACTACAACCAACATTTAATTATACTCCTTGAAAAGGACAAAGCGTTATAATAATACCCAATGCATTTAGGAGAAAGTAGGCTATATGTTATTTACTGAACATCTTGTTTGCTTCATCAGATCGTATCAATCAAACTATTAAAACCTGTTTTTATGGTAATTCTAGGCATCAACTCTGTGCCTGTGAACTTGGTAGGGGGCAATCTTGCCACCCTCCCGGTACGGTCCTGGAGTCCACACATTTGAAGGCCAAAAACTACTGGTTCAAGGATGGTGTTTGTATAGTAAGATTTTCAATTTGATTGAATAAAAACCGTTGACTATATCATCAACAATATGGAAGTTATGAATACACTGATTTTGTTACTAGCCACGAATTTCTTCCATAAAAACTGAAATATCTTTAAATGGATTTCGATTACTAGACGTTGTTAACTAACTGTCCAGTGTTACCTTTCAATGCTCACATTCGACTGCTAGTGAACACAGCAGACAGGGGCGTATATAGAGTTTTTTTTAATCATTTCAAATGATCTTGCCGACTTCTTCGTTATGCTTGAGTCTAAAGTTATGCGAGACGGAGACGGTTGTTTTACGGAGACGGAAGTGACGTCATGCTGCCACGCGGGAAGCCTAAGTTAATGGGTAAAGGACGGCGAGTGCGTGACGTCATGCAGCCACGCGGGAAGCCGAAGTTAATGGTTAATGGGGTCTGTTGAAAGAGTCCTGGGGTGTCGAGTGACCTGGGGCTTTGAGCGAAGCGAAAAGAATACAGGGTGACTCCTATAGAGTTGTACAAGATGCCAGATAAGAATACAGGGTGACTCCTAAATGGGATATACAAGATGCCAGATAAGAATACAAGGTGACTCTTAAAGAGGTGTACAAGATGGCAGTGAAGAATACAGGGTGACTCCTAAAGAGGTGCACTAGATGTCAGACAAGAATACAGGGTGACTCCTAAAGAGGTGTACAAGATGTCACACAAGAATACAGCTTAACTTCTAAAGAGATATACAAGATGCCAGATAAGAATACAGGGTGCCTCCTAAAGAGGTGTGCAGGATGTCAGAGCAAAATACAGGGTGACACTTAACGAGGTGTACAGTATGTTAGATTCAATTCAAATACAGGGTGACCCTTAAAGAGGTTTGCAAGATATCAGATTCAAATAGTGGGTGACCCTTAAAGAGTTGTAAAAGATGTCTGACTCAAATACAGGGTGACCCTTAAAGAGGTGCCCGCGCGGGAAGCCTAAGTTAATGGGTAATGGAGTCTGTTGAAAGAGCCTTCCTGAGCCTTTCTAACATGTGTAGCATTTGTAGCATGCGTCATTTGAAATGATATAACGTCTAGTCTTTCAGACTGACTGTAATTCTTTTCTTTTCTTCCATGCGAATTGACCACTTAGGATCACGCAACAACTTTATTTATTTTTCTTTTCCTTTGCCTGGAGTTTGCTCTGTCTCCAATATTCCTTCATGCGGTCACTGCCATGTTTCCTTTGATCTTCTGTCCAAGTTCGTCCACTTCTCTTAGGTCTTCCTTCAATTTGAATCCCTTCCAGATTTTTCACTTTTTATATAGAATTTTATATATTTATTTAATGGGCTATCCGGGGGTATGGGGGCATGGAATAGCCCCAAAGAACATGGGGTTTGGGATTCCTCCCAGGAAACTTTTGTATAATTTGGTGCAAAATTATGAGTTTTGAGGCTCTCTGGCATCACTATTTCAACCAATTTATTGTTATATGTATATTAAGGCTCTCACGGCCCGGATTATATAAATTATTCATGTTTTTGGGCTAATGCCGTGTGTATTTAGATTAGAACCATACGTTTCGGAGAAACCTTGCCTCCTTTTTCAATAGAATCAAACAATGTGGCCAAAGAAAGTATAGCAACGAGATTACAAAAATTACAAAAAATATAGATAAATTCCTCTGTTCGTCACCAGAGAGCAGCTGCCAAAAATTACTGTATGGACTATGCTAGAATGGCGGACAGAGTAGTAAGTACCGTAAGGAGAAGGTAAAGGGACGGAGTGAAAATATAGAGACTCCTCGAAGAATGCGGATGTCCAGAAGAAAAGGAGGGGGGGGGGGGGAGGAGGAGGTGGGAGGGTTAGATGGATATAAGGAAACATAAACAAAAGGGAAGTGTATCTGAACGATACCTAACGTCATACAAGGACAACGATGAAAGAAGATAATGTCAAACACAACTAAGACCATTTTATGATACTTTCTATTAAGACAATTATCTTGCTCACTTGATAGTGTTTAGTTGAAAATAATTAACATTACTGTTTTGATTTACAACTTACACTATAGTATAAAGTCAAGGTTTCTTGAAGCATTACCAAATCGGTTTATAACATCGTCAGGGATTTGTATACTTCTGTGAATAGATAACAATTCCAGACCGTTGAGTCGGTTTTCAGCCTACTCAAACTCAAACTCCATTCGGCAGTAGCTACAGAGACAGGCAAAATTGCTAAAAGTTTGATAAGGGTATAAAAGTTACGGGAAAACAACTTTTGTCAGACGATTCGAGTACACTTCGTGCTGTTCTTTGAAGGTTATTAACAGCCAAGGAGAGGCACTGGAGTGTAATAAGAGGTTATGTTTTAATTCATTAACAATTATTATATGTTACAAAATTTCACCCCTCCTATCTTATATACGCTCCTGACGGCAGATGTTTTACATTCAAGTTCATGCAACCACAGGACGATAAAACCATACAAGTTACTCTGTTAATCGTCCTGTTTTATATTATGGTCAATGTTCAGGAATCAGCGGGACCTCCATTGACTTCATAATGGCTATGGTATCTTCAGTGGTGGTAATGGTGGTGTTATTTGAGTCTTCAGTCTTTTGACAGATTTGATGGAGCGCTCCTTTCCTCCCTGTCCTGAGCTAATCGTTTCATCTCTACATACCTACCACAACCTATATCCGAGACAATCTGTTTAACAACCTTCCAATACTACGCTTGTTATTCCTGGGTGTCTTAGTACTGCCCTACCAACCTATCTCTTCTCTTCATTAGCAATTGCCAGGAACATCTCTTCTCTCCCACTCATCACTTCATTTGTAACCCTATCTACCCATCTGATCTTCATCATTCTCCTGTAACACCACATTTCAAACGCTTCAATTCTCCTATTTTGTGCTGCACCGACAGTCCAAGTTTCACTTCCATAGAGCGCCACCCTCCAGACAAAGGCTTTTATATATGACCTCGTTGTACCTAAATCTATATTTGATGACAACAGACGCCTTTTCTGTGGAAATGCTTTCCTTGCATGAACCAATCTACTTTTTATATCCTCTTTGCTTTGTCCATCACTGGTTATTTTGCTTCCTAAGTAACAGAAGTCTCCTACTTCCTTTTCACCTGCCAATTTAACATCCATAGGGGTTTCTGATTTATTTCGGCTGTATTCCAATATCTTTGTTTTACATGTATTGTCATCAAGAATTCTTTCCTCAAGACAGAATTCTTACCATTCAAAAACTCATTCAAACCCTCTGTCGTGTCAGCCAAGATGACGATGTCATCAGTAGAGCCGAATTTACTCCCCTCCGCTGGTCACAAGTCGCGGTGGCATGTTTGCAGTTTGAGCCGTACAGTGCTGCACTCTTGCGGATGTAGCAATGAGTGTACGCGTAATAATAATTTGTGTCCGAAAGCAGAAACTTCCGCATACCGGCTTTCATCATATTACAATTACTGCCAGTCAGAAGGATTATCATGAATTGGGGAGTCATGTGTTGTATCAGGGGTGAACAACAGACTTCTCTAAGCCTTTAATCCAGGCCTTCTCAACATTGTTGAGACTGTAAGCACCACTCTCAAGCCATACCAAGCACCCGAGCACCATTAAATCGAATATAATAATAATGTCAATAGTAATAATAATGTCAATAACAATAATAATAATAATAATAATAATAATAAATATCTTGGTGAGAGGATCGAACAAAATAACTCTGAAAAGTTCGCCATCTCAACACGATTACATTATTTAAATTACTCATGGTGGTTCCGTATTGATATGCTAGAATAGTTCTTAATAAGAATCGTACACCCGCCTGAATCAATACTATAAAGAAAATTAATTATTTAACTTGTTTGTAGTACATTTTTCGATTATTAATTACATTTTATCCCCTTCATCAGCTAAAAAACATATTGAAAGAACGAAATAAAACGTAGCACCGTATTAAGATACGTTATTAAACCTAATATGGTGCACAATATAATTTAGGTTATAAGATCAGAATAAAATGAAACGAAATAGATGGTGACGATGATCAGCTTGCAGGTGCTTATGACAAATAGTAGTTCCGTATTGAAGCTTGAAATGGTAGATTTGGAATATCAATACTTCACCAATCCGTGTAAGTCTATAATTAATGAAGAGCCTGTATTCTTAAAGATCAAATCAAAGCGGCTTTTTTTTTTTCAAGTAACACGACGTGATGGAAAGTGATCTCAGTTCAAAGCACATGGTGTATGAGGTTACGACAATGTTACATATAGAAAATGATTTGTCTATTGTACAATTCTTATTAAGAACTATCTCAACACGAGTTAATAAATTCGAAACAGCCTTCCGCCTCACACACCAACTGTAGGCTACAATAAAAAGTCCATCTCTAGGAATGCAAAGTTAAGACACTATCAAACTGTGATTAGACCGGAAGCACTGTATGCAGTGGAATGCCTAACAATCCGCGCTGCTGCCCCAATCGAGAGATGTGAAGTTAAGGAAAGAAATATCATTAGGAAAATTCTTGGTCTTACGTTCAAAGATGGAGGTTACAAGCTCTGTAGTAATTCAGAAGTATACTTCCACTCTGAAAAGATCTCAAGTGTAATCCGGAAATGGAAAATAACATTCTGTGCCCACCTCCTCAGAATGCCAGTCAGTAGATTCTCCACCCGTCTATTATCATACTTCCGAGGTTTAAAGGTGATGCCTCTTTTGCTGGTGGAAGTGGATAAGGATTTGTTAAAGTTTGAAATTTCTGAATCAGATATTTTGCTCAGAACCCCTTTGAAACAAAAACTACATCAGGTTCATCAAGAGGAAGTAAAACCTAGCAAGAGATATGTTCACTCGGATGAATGGAAGATATCCCATTCCGAAAGGATGAAGGCGTGGTGGGTTAACAAGAAGAAAAACAGTTGAGATCTCGCGGTCCCTAGTGGCCACAACGATAAAAGAAAGAAGAAGAAATATAATTCAGCAAATAATAAATAAAAAATGAAATAATTACCTTACTATTATTATTATTATTATTATTATTATTATACCGACAGTAGTGGCTACGCGGGCTAAAGCGCAGCGTTAGGTCAAGGGGTCAAGCTCTCTGCTGACTCGGTAGACGCGTGGGTTCGAGCCCCTCCGTCGGCTGTCCTTGAAATGGTTTTCCGTGGTTTCCCCATTTTCAACACCAGGAAAATGCTGGGACAGTACCTTCTGACAGGCCACGGCCGCTTCCTTCCACATCCTTGCCCAGTTTCATTCATCTTCATCCATTCCATCTCTCATCCCGAAGCGTAGGTCGCCCACGGGCGTCGACTAGAAAGACCTGCACTCGGCCTCTCAGGAGGCTACACGTCTACAAACAAAAGTTATTATTATTATTATAAGCGACTGATACCACGCCTGGATACCTGGGTCGAAAGAGTCCATGGTGAAGTCAATTATTACCTAACACTACTTCTAACAGGACACGGATATTTCCGGAAAATCCTGCATATAGTAGGTGGAGCGAGAGGTGCAACACGCATATATTGTGACGACATCGATGATGTACTTCACACCTTCTTCGTGTGCGGCCATTGGATGATAAAGGGAGAATATGTGGAAACTGAATTGGGAGAACTGACACCAGATAATATTATTTCTGTGATGTTACGGAACCAGCAATCATGGAAAAAAAGCTTGTAGTTTAACGTGACCGTCAATCTCGAGATCATGAGCCACGGGACCTCCTTTTTACGTGGAATCCGAACCACAGGACATGGCATTTCACTTCGAAAATCTCACATGCAATGGTCGGGAATCGAACCCGGACCGCCTTGGTGAGAGGCATACAGCTAGACCGCTGAGCCACCACGCCCCCATGTGCCATAGGGTCCATGGAGGTCGAATCCATGCATTTGGGGAAGAAATGAAAGAAACGTACAGTTTCTAATGTAACTTAGAGAAAGATCAAGCTAGGATGCTAGCCTAATATGGTGCAAGAGGCGAGGACCAGGTGTTCGAGAAATGAGATCACCCCTCTTGACATTCAGAAGGGAGCTAGTCATGAGTATTAATAACTGAGTGGAAAATTCCCACTCTTAGACAAGGAAGCCTGATTCGGAAATCGAGCTGAGCTTGCTGGAAAATGACAACACCGCTTATGCGCCAGAAGAGGAATAATTAAATTTAACCCGTTTACGAGTATAAAAATAAGTAAACAAGTACAGTACAGTGAATCATTTTGAATGAGAGATTTTTGTGTGAAGAAAAACCCTTTAATAATTGCACAGGAGAAAACTGCAAACGCAAGAAGACGTCATCGGGGAATTACCAAGGCTGGTGTAGAGGGGAGAGTACAAAAGAACAGCAACTCCCACACAATTGAGGACGAGAAATTAATTAATATCTCCGAATTGCACGATCGATTCTTATGTGCAATGAGATTATTTGACATTGAGAAGACGAGCTTTCGGAAGGTATAATTGTTATAATTGTGCAACCATTATTTTAGAAGTTGGCCACAGAAAGGGCTAGAGTCTTATCTTTTTGTAGCGAAAAGGTATAAAGCTTCTGGCTTCACCAAGCCAAACATGCAGTCTCGAACAGCCCGAGGGGGCGTTGCTACGCATCACGCAGTACAAGTCCGTCCAGGAGGACGGGACGCTGGAGCATCAACAGTATATGCAGTCATTCCGACAGCCCGTGAGGGGCGTAAGGCTACATCACAGCACATGCAGTTCCGAACAGCCCGAGGGGGTGTTACTACGCATCAGTACAAGCAGGTCCAAATAGCCCAAGGGGGGCGTTGCTACGCATCAGTATTCAGACAGCCGTGTGGGGCGTCACTCTGCGTCACATCGAAGACAGTTACTAGTACTCCTTGAAGGGAGAAACGCTGTATTACACCGCAGAATTAATATCCGATAGCCATAGGCGTCGCAGAGAAATATTAAAGTATCGCCGTGTTGAAAAAGTAGGAAAATCCTAGTTACAGGATTTAGGTCCGACAGTACACAAGTTTACAGTGAAAAGTTCGTAAAAATAGTCAGAGCAGGCTGCGAACGTTGGATTTAAGGCGATAGGTCTTTAAACAGACGAACGAATATATCATAACGTACGGAAGTACCGTAAGAGAAAGATAAACAGTCATCTAAATTAAAGAACCCAAAAGGGGAAGAACAGAGTAAGGTTCGGAACGTATTTCAGAAACGTAGGAATGCTAGAACCGATCAAATAAAGAAGAACGGAGACCATAAACATTATCTCCAAAGAGCAGACGAACTATTCTAAAGCACTAGACTTGAGAAGTACTAGATGCTATAAAATAAATCCATAGACCATCGATAGGTTATCGAGGAGACCTCGATCCGAACAGACTTTCGCTAGGATCGATAAACCAGATCTACAAAGAAGCCGTTCAAGCTAGATAAATAGCCGGTCATCCAGAATAGGAGTAGAAGAATTAGGATTCCAGGGAACAGTAGATGTTTCGAGACTTTCGTATTCTGCGGGATAGGAAGCCGACATTGAATAAATTTCACCCTTGGAAACGGGAAATTAAGAGGTCACGTGTGATAGGCTAAGGAATACGGCCTAGTGATCAAGAATTGTGAAGTGTAAATTTATCAAGATTGTGTGTTAAATTAATATTTTTTAGTGTTTATTGTGTGTTATAAAGGGACACACCAGTGTATAAAAATGTCGTCAATGTTAAGTGTCTTAAATATGTGTCAAGAAGTGTTTGTACATAAGATGAATTTCTATAATATGGAGTAAAATTTCAAAGTGGGCCAAAATGAAACACCGCACAAGAATAAAGGTCATGGGACGACCTTAAAACACATGTGAGTAATGAATTTCATTCTATTTTGGTGTCAGGGAATGACTGTGTACAAATCCACCGGAGTTTTTGAGTAAAAGGGATGTGTTTTAATAAATAAATACTGAATAAACAAGAACGCGGTCTGAACAAAAAATAGAAATTTGAGAAATTGTAAATAATTATGTAAAGAATAAATCCCGTAGAGGAAATATATGAATAAAATGTTAATGTATTTAACGAATGTCATAAGAGCAAGCGAAATATTATTAATTATCATGAAAGATATTTAAATAAAGTAAAATTTGAGATATGAAAGAAATAGCTTTTGAGCTTGTGTAAAGAATAAAGATAATAATAATAACTAAGTAAGGAAATATTAAATAAAGATCAAATAAATTGATGTGAGCATAAGAGCGTTAGAGCCTTGATGAAAAGTATAGACATGATGTTTAAATGCATGTTCTTGAAAGAGAGAAAGTTATTGCAAAAGGAAAGAATAATATAAAAATTGAAATGTGTATCAATGGTTAATATGATATTATCAGTTCTTTGGGTGACGCTAGGCTTAGAAATGTATAGCGCAAAGGAGCGCAATTAAAGCAAATGTCACGCTAGGAACGCGTAAAAGTTAATGTACTTGGTAAATTATTTATGAGAGGTAGTTGATTGTCGCGAATTGAGATTTGGTTTAAGTCCTCTATTTGTGACGTAGTATCACGAGGCATTGTGTATGTATTGAAAGGGAGCAAATGTATGGTATTGAGCGTAGGTCTATTAGCTGTTGGCTGACCCTAAATCGCATTTTGTATAGTCCTCTATAAGGGAAAGGTTCCCGAGGCATGTGAAGAGATTCGAACTCAGAATCCTCTTATTTTTGAAAGCCCCTTTATTATTCGTCGTTAATTGCTCTTCCACAATCAATGAGGACCTTTCATAATTAATAAACGCCAAGATTACGAATGTGGTTTATTAGCCCAATAATATTGTTGTACGTACACGAAAAGTAAAAGGCCAGGTCTCCACAAAGAACTGAGAATGGAAAGTTTGTGTTTTGTGAAAGCATTTAAAGAGAGCTCTAGCCCGGGCCAGACGGGAAGGAGCCCGCATAGTCATAAATAACTATCATGTTTCACGGCCAGACCCTCGGAGTAGGAGGGGTGTCTGGAGGCCGTCACGTAAAGAGTAATGAATACACCAGGAGTGTTTAAAGATGTTAACGACCCGGGCGTTGAACCGAGGTCCTTGTAGATTGATATTTCCGCTTGCCTGTTCAGATCGTAGTTTTCTTATGTGATAATGGTCTTATAAGACGTAAGAGATAAAAAACAATCCCTATTGTAATGTTGGATGGAAGTAGGATTCCACGAGTTAATTGAAGGCAACTAGGTTTCGGGAGTAACTATAGTTTTTTGACTGCGTCAAGTATCTTCATACTCTGGAGTACACATGTGATTTCCTGATTACCTTAATATATTTGTGAAACTAGAGAGAGATGATAACAGCTGAAATGTGTGAACATGCCCAAAATATTGAGTTAGATAATTAACATAGAATTTTAAATGTAATTATACATTTGTTTTGAGGATTAAGAAAATATAAAAAGTAGTATTTGAGGTGTACAAAGAATGACACAATTATTATATAAAGCATGGAGCCAAAGAGCTCGGAGTTATATGAAACTTACAGCTGAGGCTTTATGGAAGTAAAAGTAAGTAGGAATTGTTGGTTTATGTGGAAACCATATGTTTTAATACAATATTTGTTTCATTATATTTGTGATTCCTTGTTCATTTGGAACAAGTAGATGATTATGGGTCAGTAATTTAATTGTTAAAGTGTTTGTAGCGCCATTAATTTTATTAATTAAATGTGTTAAAAATAGGAGTTGATTTTGTTGTTATTTTTGCAAGTGTATCCTCTAATTAATCCAAAATATGTGAGTCACAGAGTGGGGGAACTTACCGCTGCCCCGAAAATTCCGAATTGAGCTACGCTGGTATACTGTGATTGGCATATTTTTTGCTAAAAGGGCACAGTAGCAGTGTATGTGGAGGATGTCCTTGGCCAGAAAAAGCTGGATCTGGAAGCGTACGAACATCCTTAAGAAGAAATGAAGAAAGAAGAATTCTGGAAGGCTAAGTAAGCACGACATCACCCTGAAGTAATGCGAGAGCGGTTCCGGGGTGATCAACGCATCGTGGGAAAAGGGATGTGGTTTTTAGTGGGTAAGAATCCCACACTACTGTGGAGTGCGGAGCCTTCACAAGTGTCTTTTAAAGATTTTCCACAGTCCCTCGTAAAAATATATATAAATTATTATTATTATTATTATTATTGGTGCCTTTATTGTAGCGAAGATAGGGCTCTAGGCAATCTCTTACACTTAACCACACACAATGTAACTTACATGCATAGGCTACTCATAGATGTTTTTCTTAACCTACCAAACGTAAATACTAAAAAAAGTCAAGTCAACCCCTGGCACTATACAGCCCATGACGGGCTAAGGCCGACCAAGCGACCGCTGCCCAGCCATTTGGCATGCAGATATTGACTAGGGAAACTTAAGACTAGAATTCAAGTGGCAACTGTGCGATATTAACTAAGCTATACAAATTACACACAGTAATAACAATTCCTGGAGTTTTAACAAAGTCTTACTATGGTCATGCAATCACACATTCATACACAAATTGTTCTAGTTGGTCTACGAATTCAAGAGGAAATATCAATCAAATAATTAGTGTGTGATTCTGAAGTGAATTACCGACCTCCTTGGTGCTCCTTAAAGGCTTAACGTGATGGAACAGGTGAAAATCGCTTGGAGCGTGGTCCGGTCTGAAGGGAGGGTGGTCAAGGATGTCCCAGCGAAACTGAGGTGGTCTTCTGGCCTGTATGGGGTCGCGCGTTGTTATGAAGGAAAATCACGCCCTCGATGAGAAGTCCTGGTCGTGGTTACATGTTTTCCCCTCAGAAATCGAATAACTGATTCATGGGCACCCGTAGTGGGGGAGCAAGGAGGGGCTGTGATCCTTCGCCTGGAATCCCGACAGTATTTATTTCATAAATTTAAGTTACTGATAGTTAACTGGTTTAGATGTAGGGATAATTCCACAGTTTTATTTAACTTAGTAATTTGGGATTATTTGAAAATATCTAAAGATATTTAGCAAATCGGGGAACTGGATTAACCTTACCATTTTAATGAACTGCTTGATTTTTAGCCTATTTTCATTTATGAAAAAAAAAATAGGCTTATGAGATCACCTTTTGTCCGTGTGCCTGTCTGTGGGTGCGTGTGTGATGGTGTGTGTACCTCCCTAATAACTTCTAAACGGCTGGAGCGATTTCAATGAAACTCGGTAAGTTCATAGCACTACTCTGGACCACCCCGACCGTGTCCTTCAAATTTTGTTATGTCTCACCAATCCAACATGGCGGCTGTGCGAACTATTTCACCAGCATTCAATATCTCCGAAACTATTACCAATTTCACCCTGGAATATTTTATGGTGATAAAGGGAACTACTAGAAGTTCACCTATGTGACTTTTGAAAACCTGGTAACTACAAAACCAACATGGCGGCCAAGCGAAGTTGCGACTTTTAAATAGACGTTTCTCGCGATTTAACCAACCAAACGCAATAAAAACTTGGTACAGTATATGTTTGTACACATTGTAATGCACCGACATCTAACTTGGTTCAATTGTTTACATAACCTCAAGATGGCGGCAGTGCGAAATATTTCACCGGCATTCTATATCTCTGAAACTATTAGCGGTATCACCCTGACATTTTGTACGGAGATAAAGGATACGACTGGAAGTTCATCTATAAGACTTTAAAAAAACCGGTTAACTACAAAACGAATATGGCAGCCAAGCGAATTTAAAAATTTTAAATAGACCTTTCTCGCGTTTTAATGATCTAAACGCAATGAAACTAGGTACAGGAAATGTTTATACACATTGTAATGCACTGATATCTAATTTAGATCAATTGTTTACATAACCTCAAGATGGCGGCTTTGCGAATTTTAAAATTGAGTTTTTATTTCTTGTGTCGTAATCATGCGAGTAGTGGAGTACTAGGAGTTCTGCCCCACTTCAAAACCCCCCTTGCTCTACTACTAAGCCTCAGCCATGTTAAATATCTCTTGAACGCATGGTCCGATTTTGACAAATGAGGTATTGTTGGACTCGGGCTGACGTCCTCTTTGCTATGGACCAATCATTATATTTTTCAAAATTTTTTTGAAAATTTTTGTTTTCGAAAATAGGCGATAGTTTGAAAACCAAACAGGATAGAACGTTGTGCCATGGCTCAAACGAACAGTCTTTATGACCTTTATTTTTTGTAATAAAAAATTTTTATTTTTTATATTTTTTTGAAAACACTCGAATTTTGAAAATCCTATATTTTGGAAACTAGGAACTCTACAAAAAAAATTGTTTAACGTAAATCAATGGTCCCTACCCCCTCTACCCCCAAAATAAATTTAAAGTCTCTAGAATGAAAACCTGCAGTAGTGTGGTAAGGACAGAGCTGCTTATAAAAGCAAGTGGTGAGCCCCTGCGACCTTGGAATGGAAGGAGCCATGCTAGGAGGGCGTGCTTGGATTCGTTTTTTTCGTCTCGTTGTGCTCTTTACGGGAATGTCGGTGTCGAAAAGGTGAAAATCTGGAAACACAGTCTTTTTGGGGTAAAAACGTGATTTTAGACTTTTTGCTATATCTCGCGAACCAATCATGCTAGAGGCATGTTCGACAGGTCCAAGGACTCGGGGTGACGTCCTCTCTGCTATGGACCACTCGTTATAATTTTTAATAAAATTGGAAACTCGATTTTGGGGTAAACACATGCTTTTTGTGATTTTGCCGATATCTAACGAACCAATAACGTTAGAGGCATGTACGACGGGTCCAAGGACTCGGGGTGACGTCCTCTTTGCTATGGACCACTCGTTGTAATTAAAAAAAAATGGGAAATGCGATTTTGGGGTAAACACGTGTTTTTTATGATTTTTGCCGATATGTCACGAACCAATAACGCTAGAGACGTGTACGAGGTGTCCTAGGACTCGGGCTAACGCCCCCTTTCAAATGTGGTAGATATTTTTTTTCCAAAAAGATAATTCACAAAGGGCCTAACGCCATACATGTTGAAAAAACGTTTTCTTTTTCTTTACCTGTTTATAATTTTCATGGAGCGTGGTGGTTGAGAGAGACGATACTGCTGGATGTGTGTGTTTCAACGAACTTGTCGCTGACCACGGTGGCTGTGTTCAATAGATCAATTGATATTTCGACGAGTCGGTGTATGACAGAGCGAGCGTGCGTTTTCTGATATTTTACCTTTAACGTGTAAACGGTGATGAGAACTAGGTTCTATGTTGGTCGAAGCGAGTAGAGAAAACAAACTTACAGGAGGTGAATGTCATTTGAGCTTATTGGAAGGCTCCGATCTGACTTGACAATAGGTGACGCTTGAAGGTGAAATAATCTGACCATCGTGGTGGCAGGGGAGTGTGAAAAGGCATGCACACACACATTTGTGAAACCACATGTAGGCTAAACCAGTGACATCCTGTCTTGCTTCGTACGTGACAAAATGCAAGTTCAGGTGACATTTGATCTACCTCAGGTGTTCGCTTGGGTGTTATCTGTCCACGTGCGCGATAACTGTTAACAAGTTACATCCTGTCTTGCTTCGTACGTGACAAAATGCAAGTTCATGTGAAATTTGATCCGGCACAGGTGTTCGCCTGGGACGTTAGCTGTCCACGTGCACGATAAGAGAATCTTCAAAGCGTGGGAATCGCTGAATCAGTAAAAAGTATGATGCAACTTGTCGGAATGATGTCACAACCAATAGATAGGCAAGAGCTGCAAACAGCAGTGGTGGGAGGTGAAGGGAGGGAGAGGGGAGGGGGTGATGTATGAGAGAACACAGGAGGAAAGGGAAAGACAAACATGTATGAACATGCATGAAGCGCGGAGCGCTGTACACATAGAGCTATAGGTGGTGTACAACATGGGTGAATAAATAAAAAGTACACAGGTTCACACAACATGTCATTTATTGATCCAGGAATTAAACGTAGAGTTAAACCCTAACCATTTGACGTAGAGTTTATTTCCTTTTTGTTTCAACACTTTTTCCACAAGATAATGCTGAGGAAATGCTGTTTTCTGAAGTTCATGGAGATAAAATCTACCTTTTATGGGTTGATGGTTGAGGTCCTCGAGTAAATAGGTGACTGGAGTGTCCAAGTTGACTCGACGAATTCGAAATAGTTCAGTCCCCCACTGAGGCGTGTAGCCCTTATTGAACGCAGACTTAAATTTGCTCACACGAACAAAATCCCCAATGTTCAGTCGGTGACGTTTAGGATCAGCTGTTTTTATGGGGTTAAACAGTTTATCCAATCGCTGAATATTTTTAGTTACGAGACGTGGCTTGGTCCCAATCGTTCTATGGTTGGTGTCATTGTAACGTGTCACTAGCTCAGGTAACATGTCCAACCAGCGATAACTGCCCTGAGCGGTAAACGCTTTCCACATATGGGTTTTCAATGTTCGGTTGAACCGCTCGACCACACTGGCTTTCAGATTGCTGTACGTGGTGTAATGGTGAATATCCTTAGATTTGAGAAAACTGGAGAAGTTCTTGTTGAAAAATTCTTTCCCCTGGTCGGTTTGTAGCAGCTGAGGTTGACGTTGGGAGTGTTGAATAATATGTTGAAAGGCCTTAGTGACTAGTGGGCCAGACTTTCGACGCACAGGTTCAACAAAGGCCATTTTGGAATAGACATCAATGACGGTCAACATATAGCGTACACCGTCGTTAACGCCAGCATAGGGTATCATTTCAACCAAGTCAGCCTGCCAAAGTTCATCCACACCTCGTGAAATCACCTTGAGTCGCGGATAGTGACGCCTAGCTGGGCGATGCAACTCGTGAGCAATACCCATTTTAATGGGTGAGGGCTTAAACAATAATTTTGGCATTTCGAAGTTCTTGTTCAATTTCTTGAATTTCCCAATCGTGACCGGTATGGCCAGCTTGACGTGAAGCATGCAACAACTGTAGCCGCTGGACGAGCTTATTGGGATTGTGCCAGTAGGTAACATCCACAAGGGGTTTTAATGGTTTAAAAGTCACTCCCGAAGCGGACACTTTACGACGAGTACTTTGACTGGTGGGAAACATTTTTGCAATGATGGTTTTATATTTTTGAGATATATTGGCATTCACTTGTTGCGTGGGATCATACTGTCTTTTGTGAGCATGGGTATCCAATAAAATGGATTTATATTTGTCAAGGTCCTCTGACGTATAATCATGGGAAGAGGGGGTCCGAGAAAAGAGCAGCTTTAACAGTCCTGGCGTTAATTTATAGTTGATGTTTTTAATGACAGCTTTAGTACGAGCAAATTTAATGGATGAATCGCCAATTTTAAAACTATCATCCTCATAGCGAACACCATACGTGGTATCTGTGTTTCCAATAAATAGATCGGTGAAATAGGGTTCCAATGTTGATCCATAATATTTTATTAAAATGGTTTTCAGTTGAGCTTTATGTTGAGGGGTGGCCAAGAGTTGTGAAAACGGAGACGCTCTGGAAGGGCAAGGTGTTTCGACCATGGCCAAGGATTTCTTTTTTCTCAAAAACTCTGCAAGGGGTGCGGCCTTTTTTTGAGGCGTAAACACTTGTTCCTCCTCATCCTCAACTTCACTATCACTAGTCAAATCTTCCACTTCCTCTTCCTCAGGGTCCTCGTGCAGCGTCTGCGTGGCTTGTGAAACGGTGGGTAGCGTTTCAGATGGCTTGAAAGAGGGTTTCAACATGGCTTTTAGTGGAGGTGCTAAATGTTGCTGAATAAACAAAGCATGATTGGCACGTGATTGTTTCAATTGACGAAACTTTTGGCGAATAGTATTTTTTGCTCTAATAATATGCTTTTTCAATTGACTCTCTGCTAACGCCATGGTGTCTTGACAAATGACTTGATGGCGAATGAGACAGGGCCTTAAATAGCAATAAAATGATCAAACCCTAAGCGATACCGTCCTTGGTTGAGTTCACTTTGTTTGTCAATCACTAAACAGGCATGACGTTGAGTGTTCCAGCACTTGGCACACAATTCTGTAAACATTTGAAAGGTCATATCCGGATTCACATGTTCATTATAAATGTGACGACTGTTCCTCTCGTCCTGACGAAATAAAACAATGACATTGGCATTGTCACGAATCAACTGTTTGGACATTTTAGAATACGTTTGCCCAAGATAGAAGCAATCGATATGTTTGTGTCGACCCATGCTGAAATAGCTTTGAATGATGCCTTGACGTTCAGTGGATACATCATCGAAAATCATGAGTGAATCAGGCTTTACCTCATCCGGTGAAATCACATTTTCTTGCATGGAAAATGTAAAATAACCCATATTCTCTTTTTGTAATCCAGACATGACTTGATCCAGAAACACGTAGAGGGGTTGGTAGAGAGATTTTGCAAAAATATAAATATTTTGAAAACGCAGACCATTGGGCGCTGTAATGAGCGTTAGCAAAAGATTAGTCTTTCCACAGCCGGAAGGCCCCACAATGATGCAGCGAATGGAAGATGGAAACAGTGAACCATGGCGTTGTTCACGTGATGTGGGACAGAGATGGGAAACCATGTCCCCCACGGGGAATGACTCTTGCTGCTTAATAATCTTCATTTCAACTAAGGCTTAGAAAGGCTAGCAGGCTGTCTATATACAGGACACCGAGCCTTGTCATAGAAACAGTAGACTGGTACTACAGGTTGACGATGGATGTCTTTGGACGTGCGTTGATGGCCAAAGCTAGGCCTGTCCCCATACATGATCCTAAACAGGAAACAGATCCTGCTAATAAACACTATGTGGATAGGTCAGTAGTGCCACGCACAAAACAGGGAGATTATGACTTTAAGGGAAAGCGGTTAACCCATGTAAAACATCCTCAAGTGTCTACAGACGTTACTACGAAAAAGTATGTGGATAACAAAGTGTATGAGTTTTATGACAAAGTGCCCCAGCTTATGGTGAATGGCTATAGCGCTAATCACCATCGGATTATTCACGTGGAAGACCCACAAGACGAAGACGATGTTTGTACCAAGCGTTACGTGACCCATGAAATGAAAAGGCTTTATAAATTTATCCCATCTGTGTTTTTAGTGTATCTGACAAATGAAAAACCTGTGAATGACAGAAACCATTTACCGCTAGTCCATGATCAGCACTTGACCTATGCGCTTGCTTCGGGTTTAAGCCACTATCGATTACACTATGATGGAACCATTCACATCAAATATGCCATACCTGATGAGAACCATTTACAAATAAAGATAAATGGTCATAGGATGTTGCTTCATAACCATGAAATGGTCAATGCAGGTGACGAATTATCCTTTTATCTCATGTTGACATGGGATGAAAAGCAAGCGGGAAAAACCATAAACGACTTCCCACTTTATGTGGAATTGGAATATACAGCCATGAAATAACCATCTGACGTTAGTTGTGATTTAAACTTTCTTGTGAAAGGTTGTGGGTCATTATCATCATGGTGAAACAAAGGTATGCAGTGAGAAAGACTAAAAAAAGGACTTTGTCCTTGGCAAAGCCAGGGCTTACAACATTCGAGGACAAGCCCTTGCGAAAGAAAAAAAGAAAAAATAATGTATTGACCATAAGGAAAGCCCTTCGAGCAGCACAGAGACAGGTTATTCCAAAACGTCGGCGACAGGTTTCAAACCAAGGGCGAGTGATTCCCGTTCCCAAACGAGCGGGATTTTTACCTGCATTATTTGCTGGTTTGGCTGCTCTGGGCTCACTTTTGGGCGGTGCCAGTGCAGTGGCGAAAACCATTAAAGCCGCGCAGCAGGGCAAGCAACAACTCAAAGAAAGTCAGCGACACAATGAAACGATGGAAGCGATTGCCATGGGGGCTAGAAATGCCAATTTAAAGCCAGCCTTTTATCAACAAGGATTTGGGATTTCACCATTTCGAAATATTAAAAAAAAAAAAATTTAACCTCAGCCATAGCGAGACATGCCCTGACGCATCAACAAGTGGAAAGCTATGCTAAACAACTAAAGCTTTCTCATTTTCGAGGTGTGTTTATGCGAAACCAATTACCCCCACGACCCTGGAAACAGGAATGTGCTGTTGTCAATTTGGATGATCACCGAGGACCAGGAACGCATTATGTAGCTTATGTCAAAGAGGGATCCACGGTATGGTACTTTGACAGTTTTGGGAATTTGCCCCCGCCCATGGAACTAGTGACCTATTTTGGAAACAGGATCAAGATATATTATAATGTGAAACGTGAGCAAACGTTTAACAGCCAACAGTGTGGACGTTTGTGTTTAATTTTTTTATATAAGACGCAGCATAAGCAAAAACGCCACCAGTATGTCGGTAGAAAGTAAAACGTTTACAGTGCATGGACGTGGACCTGAAGTCAGCCTAGACTTTTACCCGCCTATCGAATTGAGTGAAAAACCCTATGGTTTAGGACTTGTTTCTCTTGAAACGTACAATCGAATATACAACATACGTGAAAATGTGAACAACAAGTTTTACTATGATGATTCTGTGCTCACCCTGAACTCTGGTGGATACACGATCGATGATATTTATGAACACATTTATGTGGTGTTGATCAATCAGTATGGTTTAAAGTCATTTCTCGACGGAACGCACAAGTTTGAACTTGTAGGCAATACTAACACTCATCGCTGCAGTATTTTCTCTACCTTCAACATTGACTTTAAAACACACCCCGATTCCATTGGCCCATTACTCGGATTTAAACCACGTGTGTTGGAGCCCAACAAAAAACATGAATCGGACCATGAAGTGAAATTCATTGAGGACCATCATGTGTCGGTGACGTGTAATATTATTAGCCAAGTGTACACCAATCAAGAACCATCGCATTCGCTTTATGACTTTATTGTGACATCGCCCAATGGGTATATTATTCGTGAAAACCCTCCAGTGGTGCTTTTTCATGCTGTGGCTGTTGATAGTATTAGTAATATAACATTAAGACTGATCAATAGAGATCAACAACTCATTGATCTAGATTCCACTACACCAGTGACTTACAAGTTGGTGCTAAAGCCACTATGAAATTTGTGTATAAAGCAACAACACCGTCTAGGAATGGTGTTAGTTGTTTGCCGCGTGAATACACGTTAACATCTCAAGGCAAGCAGATTTTACAGCATTTGGGTTACCACGTCAACCCTTATAATGAATTCTATCCTAGAGATAGCGAACCACATCGAGGAGCAACCAGGAGTGGTAAGAATTGATCTCCATTCCTATCAAGCTCAAACACCTGGACTCAATAACAATGATGAAATTCAATTTGTTATCAACAACCAAGATATTTACACCCTACCGCATGAAAGTGTTATTCAGATTGAAGGTCGGCTCACCAAAGCCGATGGCTCTACACCCACTACATCCAAGTTGGCCAACCATGGTTTAGCCTTTCTGTTTTCTGAAGTACGTTATGTCATTAACGATATCGTGGTGGATAGCACTCGAAATGTGGGTATTTCCAGTGTCATGAAACTATACCCCTCTTATAGTGAGGAAGAAGGTAAAACACTTTGCATGGCAGCTTGGTGCCCTGACTCGACCAATGACTGGATGGTACACACCGATGGGACCTTTACTGGATATTTACCTCTTAAACTGGTTCTAGGCTTTGCCGAAGATCACCAACGCATTGTGGTTAACGCAAGGCAAGTGCTTTATCTAGTGAGAGACAGGAGTGATAACAATGCACTCAAGGGGGCCGACAATGCCCCCATCGATTCAAAAATTCAACTACAACGCTTGCTATGGAAAGTGCCTCATGTGACCCTTAACGATAGCAAAAAACTGGACATACTCAAAATGGTAAAGAGAGATATGCCTCTACCCATGGAATTTAGAAGCTGGGCACTCCATGAGTATCCGCTATTGCCCACCACCAACACACACAGTTGGTCTGTAAAAACAGCTCGCTATACAGAGAGACCTCTCTACCTGATCGTGGGTTTTCAAACGAATCGCAAGTATCAACAAACCAAAGATGCCACGCAATTTGATCACCTGCAATTGAGAAATGCACGTCTTTTCCTCAACGGAGCTGTGTTTCCCTATGAAGGACTGGATTTGGATTTTTCAAAAAATAAGTTTGGCCCCCTGTACGACTTGTTTTCTAAATTTCGATGGTCGTATTATCAAAAAGAGAACGGTCCCATGCTACTACCCCAAGCGTTTAAGGCAAGAGCACCACTGATTGTTTTTGACTGTTCTTACCTGGAAGAGTCTGTCAAGCCATCCAATATCGACATTCGACTAGATTTTGAAACGCATGACAATGTACCAGCCAATACGACAGCCTACTGTCTGATTATTCATCACAAACAAGTCAACTATTATCCACTGTCCAACCAAGTGACGAGTGTATAAATAACAGCTCAACCCACGTTAAGTCGCTCAGTCATGTCTTGCTTTAAAGCCTCAAGAGACGTTACATCCATGAATTTAAACTCTGAGGAACAACGTTTCAAGACTTTTGCCACATGGCCAGTGCCTTTCATAAACCCTCAAGCCTTGGCGGCTGCTGGATTCTACTATTTAAAAACAAGAGATGAAGTGAAATGTGCCTTTTGTCCCATCATCATAGACCAATGGCAGGAGGGCGATGAACCCATGCAGGAACATCAGCGCTGGTCACACACCTGCCCCTACCTGTGCAGAATGAAAGTGGGAAATATACCCTGTCATTCAAGCTATCCCTCACTTGTGTCTCTGGGTGATGAAAAAAATACAAGTTATGATACATGTGGGCCGTATGGTATCCATGGTGCTTCGGTGAGCAGATCACCATCAAAAACGCCTAGTTTAGAGACATTGGGACATCATCGGTGTTATGGACGTTACAAACACAAGAGACTATTTTGTTGTATCAGTTGCTATCGTCCTTATCCTAAAATGAGAAAAGCCTGTAAGACGTGTTATGATAATAAAATGATGTAATTCTTAAATTCTTATTTTTGCATGTCCCCCTGTCCTACCCTAACCTTCTTTTTTGAAACTAGCATGGCAGGTAAGTCCATGCCATGATCACACGTGATCGTCAGTCAGTCGTCAGTTGAACTTGGTCCAGGCAAGCGTCAACATGTTGCGCACACTCATTGTGGATTGCCAAGGGTTTAAAATTGGTGACAACAAATTTATATTTAAACAAGTGGCCATAATCGATTGTACCACGTTTTGGATATCGCAAGCTACGCATTTGCTATTTAAACCACCCCATGCTTTTGATTTGTTGTGTGAAAAAGACCGTAAACAAACCCAGTGGATTGAAAATCATAGGCAACTAGACTGGAATCAGGGAACCATTTCCTATAAATATTTGGACGTGGTCATGAAAGCACACTTGTCCTCGGCCAATGTGGTATTTGTGAAAGGTAATGAAAAACGTCAATGGTTGCAACCATTTTTGGCGTCTTACTGTCAATGTATCGACCTCATGGAGTTGGGCTGCCCCTCCCTGCAAACGCTCATGGATACTTGTTCCTGTGGCAACATTACCCATACAGCCCTATCGCATGCGTGGCATCTCTTTCATTGGTTAACCACTCATGCCTGCTGGGAGTTGTTGAACAAAATTATAACTCAAGATTTACCTGTGAATGACGTCAGTGAGATTTCTACTAGCGACGTGTAAACATCTACAGCACATGATACCATGGAGAAAGGCAATGCTACGGACAAAGCCATCGGCAAGTTCTTTGTGTGCAAAAAGAAACTAGACAGTTTTACCAAAGAGGAACTCTTGGCACTGCCCAAGTCGTTCATTTATTATGTGGCCGCCAACGCGGTCAAAGAAATCTGGCAACATGTACCAAAATCATGGACTCAAGACCCTGTGTTGAGTGAATTGCAACCCTGTACGGATTACGATCACCATAAGCAAGTGGCCATGGCAAAAATACCGTCTATGCGTCAGTGTGCGACTTGCCAGCTAGTGAAACTGTATCACGGTCATAAAAGTCCGTGTAAAGACTTTGTTGAATCATTCCACGAGTGTCATGGCGAGAAAAAGCAACAACAACAACAACAAACACAAACATCGTCCACAGAGGAGGAGGAAGACCAAACCTTTTTACCATCGATGGAAAAGGATATGCCAGACCTGTACTGGCAATGGCGTCATTGACAAAGTGATTCAATACTTACCTTACGAAATCCATCTTCCAGGTTATCGTTTTTGCGGCCCTGGAACTCGTCTCGAAAAACGTTTACAACGTGGTGATGTACCCATTAATCTTTTGGATCAAGCATGCAAGGAACATGACCTTTCTTATCGCCATAGTCATTCTGGTTTAAGACATGTGGCAGATAAATTGTTATTGAAGAAAGCTAAACAACGTTTCACATCCAGTGATGCCTCAGTAGGTGAAAGGATGGCAGCCCTAATTGTCATGAGTGCTATGAAAGGAAAGTTGATGATGCATGGACATAAACATTGAGGAGTGAGGAATTGGGATTTGTTTGTATTCTATTTTTCTTTTGTCAATTCACTATGACTATGAAATAAAAACAAAAGTTTTCCAGAGCACGATGTTTTGTTATTTTTAATTTTAAGAAATCGTGATGTTGATGGCTGATTTTTTCATTTTACACATTTCACACATGATGAATTCCACACACTGTCATTTATCATTTTGCAATTTACAGTTTTTGAAAACGTTCGTTTCAAGTTTAACGTTTTTGATGATATGGATTTTTCCATTTTGCTGATGACACATTTTAAACAATGTCCGTTTGAAGTTTTTGAATTTTCAAATTTCACACATGGCCATTTCCAGTTTTTAAAAATGTCCGTTTTAAGTTTTGCTGTTTTGGTGATATGGAAACATGGAATTTCCATTTTGCTGTTTTCATATTTTTTCCATTTGGTGTATGTCGAAAGTTGAGATTTGACAATGATGTTGATGCGAGTGCTTGACCTTGATAATACTGCAATGTGTTGATGTGTGTTTGGAGAAACGTCGAGGTCTACGACTACTGCAGGTAAGACTGTTTTTACAAAAATAATGTCTTTTGACTGTCACATTTCAATGAAAAAACGAAACTATTTAAAACAAAATGAATATATAAGTGACCATTTACCCCCACCCCACCCACCCACTCTACCTCATCGTGTTTGCTCTGGTCAATCATACACACCAGTTTTCTCTCTCCACTCATACATTCACACCTGTCTTTGGGAAC
This sequence comes from Meconema thalassinum, assembly GCA_946902985.2. Classification (NCBI taxonomy): domain Eukaryota; kingdom Metazoa; phylum Arthropoda; class Insecta; order Orthoptera; family Tettigoniidae; genus Meconema; species Meconema thalassinum. The sequence goes on from OX336396.1 coordinate 243,260,046, forward strand.
AAACACAACCACTTTATTTATTCCCAAAAGCACATTCTCGACATGCACACTCATTCCAAAAGAACTTTTTAGTTTATCATTTACATTACGAAAAATAATTAAATACTAGTTATTAAAGTTACTAAAAATCTTACTTATTTCATATTTACAAAAAAAACTCAACTTTGTACAGCGTTAAAAGAATCACACTATTTACCAATCAAAAAAATTTTAAAAAATAAGGTTGCACACAACTTTTTAAAGAGCAAAAGGTCCAAGTGAATTGTCACTATTTACAAAATCTACTATTTACAATGACAGAAACCAATATTTACAAAATTCTAAATCTACAAGTTACAAAAAGCCATGCCCCATAAACGATTAAACAGTGAAATCACACCTCCTCCTCGTTGCGATCATAACCCCAGGGCAGGCTAGTGAGCAGGTCATCAGCCCACACACGCTTGTTATCCATGGAGGCGAGGGTGCGTTTTCTCTGTTCCACAAGATACAAATGATGGTTGCTGGATTGTATCCTGCACTGTGTATGAGACATAGCTTTGCCAGTGCGTAAAACCGCTAAGTAATCGTCTACACGTAGCGATTTTACCACTGCCCTACCTACACCTTTTGCTCTCTTGGCTTCCTTACAGTCGAGTGTGCGGTAAGCATACATTTTTGAAGCCAAACCTACGAATTCCGTCATAATGGAATCACCGCATTCATCTTTTAAAACGCCCATTTCCTTCTTGTTCTTTATGGGCAGCTGAAACACGTTGTCAGCACTATAGCAAGAGGTGTCGAACCAGTCACTATGTTGCCTCATGACGTCATAGGGGTTGCAGTGGCGAATGTGGTAAATGAATGAGTCCGTGTCCATATACAAAAGAGAGACGTCCTCAAAATGGCGTTTCGCAAACTCATAGTGGAATCGATACATGACCGATTTAGAAAAGTCTAAAATGACTTGACCCAAGTAAATGGGCTTATCCATGGTCACGCTGGTCTTACTCATTTCAATAGTAGCCAAATCCTCATCGATAATTTTGATCGATTTGAAATTTGGCTTGGCAATGTACCGCCGGGCACCCCACCGCCCCTCCCAGACATTCATCAATTTAATGTCACGGTATTTGCGGACATTCTCCATAGACTTGCCATAGATGCAGTTGTTCATTAATTTAAAAAAATTAATTTCAAACTGCTGTGTTGCCATTTGTCGGTGCTCTGTGTTGAGTCGCATGTATGGCTCAAGCCATGCTTTTTGAGCAAAAGAAATACCCCTGTGGACTTTCTTCAACACCAAGCCTTGGGCGAGGCATTGCACCAACATTTGGATATGTAGCACATACCGATTTTTGTTGTAAAGTGTGCCCATGAGTTTTTCAGTTTTCACTTTACTGTCAGGGGGAACCATTTGCTCAAGACAGAATGGGAAATCGGCATGTTCATCATACAAGGATGATGGATATTCAATATCCACTTCTAGCACATATCCACGGCCTGTTTCTTGGCTAGCCATGTTCACATGAAATTCTGACACTTGTTTCTCTGTCAGCCAAGCAAACTTCCCATAGGGCAAAGGCTGACTCATGGCGTAACCGTACAAATTATTCACGTCATAGTACATTAAGTACGATTCTGGTTTGTCTGGTGAATAATCAGACATGTAGACATTGTTCGCTTCAGCATGGCGTTGGTTAAGTGACACAAAGCCGCCACGAATGCCCTTTTCAAAAAATAGAACCATGTCTACGTCAGTGAGTAAATCCAATTCCACTTGAGTGTATTTCAAAGCGGCATCGAACGAGAGTCCAGGACTCGTGTAATAGTGAGCCGGATCAAGACCGTAAATGTGTTGACACAAGTTACGGAATTTTTCAAACACATCAGTGAGCAGCAATACATCCAGTTTTAGGTAATGCAAAGCATATTCACTTAGCGTCTTCATGCCAAACACTCGCCAAACTTGACATGCATGTGCATAGTCTTCATCGGAAACGGTACTGCGTGTTAGTTTCGAGTAAAATTTCTCTTGTGGAGGGAGTTTTCTTTGCTTTAACACGTCCCAGCTGTTGCAGAAATCATACGGGAATATACCTTTCCGAATGCACAATTGAAATTGCTCAGGATCATTAAAATGCATTCTAGTATTTTTTAATTCCTCCTCATTCAAGCCATTCACAAGGCTGTCTAGCGAGGATGCCATAAACTTAAAGGAATCCAAAAATCGAATGCTAAAGTTGCTCAACCACCATGTCAGGGCTGTAAAACGCTCATGGTTTTGGGGGATAATGGTAAACGAGCCCTTGTTGACATGACCCAATTCACGAATCAAAAACTGAATGTCATAATTCGCCAGATTGTGGAAAAAGACACTGATGAAACGAGGAGCTGGAAAGTTCAAGTTGCATTTACTATGCGCAGCTCCACGAAACTCCCCCGTAAAGTGCGAGTGATCACGAACGGTGTCTTCAGCATTGATCAGTGGCTTTTCGCAAATATGGCATGTCATGGCATGCTCATACTGCTGCTGTTGTTCTGGAGATAGGCTCATGGGTACTGGGTGGTCCAGTAATTCCTGTACATGGTCGGCCAACTTGACAAGTTCATCCAAGAACCATTTGGCACAATCTGGCCCCTCACGGTATTTGTAAACGGATTGTGTGGGGTCATGGGCACACACCACATTAAATCCTATGGCAAAGGGTTCATGTTTTTGAATGGGTGTGGTTGAGCTCATGGAGGGATCTGGTTCACATCCCGCCATGGGTGTGGTGAGAGCTTCGAAATCTGCATATACCACATAGGGAACAGTGTCACGCTTATGAATGTCCTTAAACTTTAACACAGCCTTGTCCCCTTGTGGCAATATCAATCTCACCGCTTCCTGAGTAACACAATCTACCCTATGACGTTCCAAAGAAGTAGGCGTCCAAAAGTATTGGAGACAACGGTCACAAATATGCTTTATACCATGTGCTTTGGACATTTGACTGCTTAGCAATCTACTCAGGCTTTTAATGAGGCAATAGTGATTCACTTCTCCTACAGATAAATATAAAAGATGAATGTGATGTCGTTTCGGTTCTTTTGTGGCATAAAGAGGACCCACAATCTCATCACCGTCAAGGCCATACACCATGAACGAAAAGTCCTGGTTGTCTCGTTCAAACCTATGGATCTCGGTTAAGTCCATAGGGAACGTCACTCGAGTTAAATTTAAAGTATGTTTCAATTCAACAAACTTGGCCTTGTACATTCCTGGTCTGTTAACATGACGATCTTGAGCTGGCTGCAAGTACGCAGCCACAGCCCACAGAAAGCAATCATTGTCATGGTTCTCAATATTCACCACAGCCTTTTTCGAAGCTATTGCTGGAGGTGTTTTAATATAGCTAGACCCAGCATTCAACGGGTTGAAATGACAAATGTTGATTTGTAAATGATGAATTTTGTCTAAGGCTAGACCACTCGGTCCTTGTTGCAGTTTATCAAATTTTGACAGCAAGGCATTCACCACGTGGGTTTCATACCACTGTTCCAAATTATGGGCTATGAATAGCTCTTGCATTTTACTGCAAATATAGAATGTCTCTTTATGCTCTACATCCTTCTTTTTATATACGAAATCGCACACTAGTTCTGTATTCACCTTTAAAGCCATATGCAACCTTTGCGCTGTACAAATTTCAATTTTAAAAATTTCAAAACAAGATTCTAAAAATTCTTTGGGAATCGAACTTTTTCTAACATTCACTATGCGGCCAGAGCACACACGCGATTTGAAACAACTGTTTAGGGTTTCCCAAGTTAACGTATCCGCAGCAGTAAAAGACATTATTTTGAAAGAACACACTCACCTGAGTTTAGAAATGTAGACTGTCTGACAATAATCCAAAAAACAGACACGTTCCTGGTTATTCACAGAGGTCAAGCGTTTTCCAACACTCTAAAAAGAAATAAAATAAACCACCATAAGTATATCCATTCCATATAGTTTATGCATTTCATAAACAAAACAAAATCAAACAGGTTATATATTTAAAAAAACAAATCTCACCTTGACGTGTAATGCTTTTCTATATTCCCGTCTCGTGGGCTAGTATGGAAATGGTTTTCTTTTCTAGTTGTCTGTCTTTCTCTTTCTTTAATATATTTCCCACAGACACACGACAGGTAGGCTATACACGTTATCTGCAAACAAATAAATAAATAAAATCATTAATTATCTAATCAATAAATAATTGCATGTATTTATATAAAATCAATAAATATATAAATGAATAAATATATACCTACCCCACAACAAGGTTAAGTATTTTACACCAACACCAAAACTGATAAACGCAGTGTGTTCAAAGGTAGTCACCTAAGTGAGCGTGGAAATGATAACGACATGTCTTTATATATGCTACATTGCATGTATAATCTTTTTTTTTTTTCCACGCTTTGACCATTCTGTTATCAGGCACGTGGACAGATAACGTCCCAGGTGAACACCTGAGGTAGATCAAATGTCACCTGAACTTGCATTTTGTCACGTACGAAGCAAGACAGGATGTCACTGGTTTAGCCTACATGTGGTTTCACAAATGTGTGTGCATGCCTTTCACACTCCCCTGCCACCACGATGGTCAGATTATTTCACCTTCAAGCGTCACCTATTGTCAAGTCAGATCGGAGCCTTCCAATAAGCTCAAATGACATTCACCTCCTGTAAGTTTGTTTTCTCTACTCGCTTCGACCAACATAGAACCTAGTTCTCATCACCGTTTACACGTTAAAGGTAAAATATCAGAAAACGCACGCTCGCTCTGTCATACACCGACTCGTCGAAATATCAATTGATCTATTGAACACAGCCACCTTGGTCAGCGACAAGTTCGTTGAAACACACACATCCAGCAGTATCGTCTCTCTCAACCACCACGCTCCATGAAAATTATAAACAGGTAAAGAAAAAGAAAACGTTTTTTCAACATGTATGGCGTTAGGCCCTTTGTGAATTATCTTTTTGGAAAAAAAATATCTACCACATTTGAAAGGGGGCGTTAGCCCGAGTCCTAGGACACCTCGTACACGTCTCTAGCGTTATTGGTTCGTGACATATCGGCAAAAATCATAAAAAACACGTGTTTACCCCAAAATCGCATTTCCCATTTTTTTTTAATTACAACGAGTGGTCCATAGCAAAGAGGACGTCACCCCGAGTCCTTGGACCCGTCGTACATGCCTCTAACGTTATTGGTTCGTTAGATATCGGCAAAATCACAAAAAGCATGTGTTTACCCCAAAATCGAGTTTCCAATTTTATTAAAAATTATAACGAGTGGTCCATAGCAGAGAGGACGTCACCCCGAGTCCTTGGACCTGTCGAACATGCCTCTAGCATGATTGGTTCGCGAGATATAGCAAAAAGTCTAAAATCACGTTTTTACCCCAAAAAGACTGTGTTTCCAGATTTTCACCTTTTCGACACCGACATTCCCGTAAAGAGCACAACGAGACGAAAAAAACGAATCCAAGCACGCCCTCCTAGCATGGCTCCTTCCATTCCAAGGTCGCAGGGGCTCACCACTTGCTTTTATAAGCAGCTCTGTCCTTACCACACTACTGCAGGTTTTCATTCTAGAGACTTTAAATTTATTTTGGGGGTAGAGGGGGTAGGGACCATTGATTTACGTTAAACAATTTTTTTTGTAGAGTTCCTAGTTTCCAAAATATAGGATTTTCAAAATTCGAGTGTTTTCAAAAAAATATAAAAAATAAAAATTTTTTATTACAAAAAATAAAGGTCATAAAGACTGTTCGTTTGAGCCATGGCACAACGTTCTATCCTGTTTGGTTTTCAAACTATCGCCTATTTTCGAAAACAAAAATTTTCAAAAAAATTTTGAAAAATATAATGAGTGGTCCATAGCAAAGAGGACGTCAGCCCGAGTCCAACAATACCTCATTTGTCAAAATCGGACCATGCGTTCAAGAGATATTTAACATGGCTGAGGCTTAGTAGTAGAGCAAGGGGGGTTTTGAAGTGGGGCAGAACTCCTAGTACTCCACTACTCATGCGATCGAAGTGAAAGTTTGAATAATGAACCTACGCAATAATTTTCCTTTAATGATACATGACTCTATGGCCTATACATATAACAATCCAACATGGCGACCATCCGAAATATTTAGATGGATCTCAATATCTACGAATCTATTACAGCAATCAAACTGAATTTTTTTTAACGTTCATAGCTATGAACATAAGTTCACCTATAGGACTTTCAATATTCTGGTGATCACAAATCCAACATGGAGGCGACGCGAAGTATAAATATTCACATGGTCGTTTCTCGCAATTTAACCATCCGAGTGCAGTGACACTTGGTACAGTAAATCCTTATACAAATGTTAATCCACTGGCATATATTTTTTTCATTTTTTTCCATAACCACATGATGGCAGCTGTGCGAAATTTTAAAATCTCGTTTTAACCTCTTGTGTCCAAATCATGCGATTGAAGTTTGAATACTACACGTACACAATACTCTTCATGTAACAGTACATAACTCTAAGACCTACAGATATAAAAATCCAACGTGGCGACCATCCGCAATATTTAGTCGGTTCTCAATATCTACGAATCTATTACAGCTATCAAACTGAAATTACGTATGTTGATAGAAGCAATTAACAGAAGTGGGATTAACATCAGTAGGGTATATGAAAATAGGCTGTATAATTCTTCACGGAACTACTTATTATTTTTGTCGATACATGCTGGTATCACTACTTCTGACCTGTTTTTAAGAAATGAACATTATGGCGATGATTCACAAGAAAAGCGAACTTCTATGGACAAAAACTATGAACTAAAAAAACTATTCCTTTCATTCATGCCATAAAGATAATGTACCCAACGGTTTCAGAGCAGCCAAATAATGAGTACTGTATCACGAAGCGAGTAAGAAGCTGTAGGTGAAGGGTGGCTGAAACTCTGCACAGTTACCAACCGTATGTATTCAAATTTCTCCACACTACTAATTTCTCTATAAGAGACGAAACGCCAGGAATACCGGCCTAGTAACCTTACTTTCAAATCACCCCTCGTATATATGTGTTTATTTCTGTAGGGGGTGGCGAAGTCGGTACGTTTATTAGGTGGGAGTCCGTAGTGTTGAGGACTTTGAGAAACTTTGAGTTACAGTCGTCAATACGTTAAGGATTACACAAGAGACTTAGATAGGATTTACCATGTTTGTCATTGAGAGTAATGGAAGGAAGGGGAGGATCATGAAGTTGTCAAATGCATGCCTGAAGAGGGGCTGCCAACACAAAACAAAACAAAACAAAACAGAGAGACGACTGGGGGAAATCAGGTGCATTCATAACCCCAGTGAAACAGAGAATGAAATGACTAGATGAAAAAGGACGCGCGTAGGAAGGGTGTGTTTGTGTGCGAGAGAAGTGGGGAACATGCTCATAGACTCTCGAATACAGAAAATAATAATGTCGCTCAGCAAATAAAAAGAAAAGAAAAGCGCGGGAGTGTTTGTTACGTAATAAGAAAACTGAATGAAATAATATAAAAAAATGTAATAGGAATTTGCCATCCGATCTGCCATCTACATAAGCTACACTGTGGATCTCGCAACTAACTCGCGATACTGTACAGGGTTATTATCACGGCCCGGATAATTATGTGCTTAAATTTTCAGAAATATGTATTAATTTATGTGCTTAAAAGTGAAAAATATGTGATTAGGTTTCCAAAATATGTTCTTAAATTGTATCATATTTATGCCCCCCAGTTACTCGAAATATAGCTGCTTGAATTATCCGTAATATTGTCTACAGTACAAATGTTCCCGCTTATTATGCGAATCCTACAACACTTACTGCAAATGCGCGATACGAAATCTTGTATGTGCTGTTTTGCAGAAGAAAAGGTCACTTCAAAAACTTTCATAGCACTTTGTCAATACTCACAAGTTTCGCTGACCACTGTACTTTCAAGTAAAATTTCTCGTCAAGGTAAGTACTATTGGAGGCTTTGGAGGCTTGATGCGTCTGTTGAGTTCAGCCCCCCCTAGCAGTACTTAATGACCGGAGAATTCCTGTCATGAAATACTACTACCATACAGAGAGGTTGGTTGGTTCCTCTTAAGGGGCTGCGACAACACGGTTATGTAGCCCCGTGTACTTTGGGTGTGTGAAGGATCTGTCTGATAACCGGTGTTAATTGTGATGACTGTATTAGTGTGTGTTTCTGTTTCTTAATTCAAGTAAGGACTGCATACTTTGAATTTTTCAAGTAGTTCCTACTTTTGCCGCCTAACGCCACCGTCAACAACTACTAGTTCAGAACTTGGCTACTAGACGCCACCGCAGTCGGCTCCTGGCGATGAACGTTGAGCGTTGTTTACATTTTTAATCTAATTTAGCTTCACACAGATATAATTAGTGGAAGGTTCTTTAACATGCCATAAATCTATGACATGGGACCGCCGGCTTTACTTCCCCTCTGAAGGAACGCATACTGAGGGCTTTTTAACGCTCTTAAAAAATCCGACGACTTCGGCCGGGTTTGAACCCGCGACCTTGGGCATAGAGGCTCAGCATGCTACCAACTACGCCACCGAAGCCACCTACAATACAGACAAGGCCACATTCACGAAATAGGGAAGTAAATTATTGGAATTAACAAGGATCTGAAATGTGGGCCGCAGTCATCCAGGAAGTACAACATACCACAAAATATGGGAAATATATACTTCTGAATAAATACGCCAGAATATGTATTTATTTATAAAGACGGTAAAGATATGTGAATAAATAGAAAATATTTAGTTAAATAAAAAATATTTAAACACATAACTATCCAGACACATGAAATAGAAACAAGATTTTAAAATGTTGCACATCCGCCATCTTGAGGTTATGAAAGCAATTGAAATAAATTAGATGTCAGTGCATTAAAATTTGTATAAGCATCCGGGCCTTTGTTATTATAAATGATTGATGCGATTTTACAGCTCTGCCGTAGCATTATTATTTGGCATATTGTCACAGGGCTTTGCACATAGAAAATCTCAAGAAGTTATTTTTTTTTACATATTTCTAGTGCTCCATAATTGCCCCCCTAGTGATTCTGCAGATATCATGTCAATAGTTAAAATCTCCCCACGTTTGGTGCAGCATGTCCCTATCAATCAGTTCAAAGGCACTATTGATGCGAGCTTGCAGTTCTGGTAGTTTTTTGGTAGAGGTCGTGTAAACACTGAATCTTTCACATAACCTCACACGAAACAAATACAGTAGTTCCGTGAAGAACTATACAGCCTATTTTCATATATCCTACTTATGTTAATTGCCTCTATCAACATACAAAATGTCAGTTTGATTGCTGTAATAAATTCGTGGATATTGAGAACCAACTAAATATTTCTGTTGGTTGCCATGTTGGATTTTTATAAATGTAGGCCATAGATTTATTTACTATTACATGAAGATTATTACGTAAGTGAATTATTCAAACTTCAATCGGATGATTAGGACATAAGAATTAAATATATCTACTTTCATTTTTGGCAAAAATCGAAGGTTAGCTAAAACGAGATTTTAAAATTTCTTACAGCCACCATCTTGCAGTTATGATAACAATTGAAATAAATTAGATATCAGTGGATTAAAATTTGTATAAGCATTTACCCTATAGGGCATCCAACGTTTAGAATGAAGCATTGGTTTTATGGCGCGTTACGACAGGGTTGCCACTCCATGAGAGGAGGCAGTAGAAAGCGCTTCGCGTACACCTTCCGCACATTCAGCGATTGTGAAGTGACGAAGACTTTAATTAAGTACTGTATAATAATACTAATAGTAGGCTAAAATAACACATACAACGAAATTAAATTAAATGAACTATAACGTATGCTGAATGTAACACAAAGAAAACAATCAAAATAAAATAAATAAAGTACAAGCACAAGGAAATGTGTGAAGTTTCGACTGCAATTAAAGTTGAAGTACGTTATTAAAGAAAATACTCCTCATTGGCTTACCTTTCATGATGACAGCAGACAGGCATCCCGTTCGTCATCACAGTCAGTTGATTCAGTAAATGATGAAGAGCTGTCACCCAGATTTATGATTAGAGGTTCAATGTCATCCTGAATTTCATCGGCTTTCCACATTTCAGACTCTATTTTTTTACATGCTCCACACAGTCTTTCCACTTTTCGGTTGTCACATTATTAAATCCTTCCTGTATCAACTGCTCCATATGTTTTACTTTTAAGTGCAAATTGTTCATTTTTAACATGATGTTTGACCTGACTCCACACTAATTCAATTGTATTTAGTTCGCAATGATAAGGTGGAGTCGCCTCCGTAGCGTAGCGGTCAGCATGGTTAGCTGCCACACCGGAGGTCCTGGGTTCGATTCCCGGCTCTGCCACGAAATTTGAAAAGTGGTATGAGGACTGGAACGGGGTCTACTCAGCCTCGGGTGGCCCAACTGAGTAGAGGGGGTTTGATTCCTACCTCAGCCATCCTCGAAGTGGTTTTCCGTGGTTTCCCACTTCGTCTTCGGGCAAATGCCGGGATAGTTCATACTTCAAGGCCACGGCCGCCTCCTACCCCCTTCCTTGCCTATCCATCCTAATCTTCCCCTCCTCCCTTCCCTCATGAGGCCCCTGTTCGCTTTGCAGGTGAGGCCGCCTGGGCGAGGTGCCGATCACACCTCACCAGTTGTATCCCCTCCGACCAGATGTTCCAAGCTCCAGGACACTGCCCATAGAGGCGGTAGTGGTGAGTTCCCTCGCTGAGTCCGTGGGAACCACCAACCTAGAGGGTAAATCGACTAAATAAATAAAAAATAAAATAAAATGATAAGGTGGAAGGCGTAGAACTAAATGACCCATTTCTTTAGCCATTTCATCAATTTTGTACAACACGTTAAATCTAACAGAGCTGCTGCACACACACTCAAGATAGAGACTGCTGAACAACTGAAATACAAGCTCGAAGGTCACAGTAATAAAGCTGTGAGTAGCAAGCTGCACCCCGCTGTCCTTCGAAACTTCATTCATATAATCCGCGGTCAATATACAGCCCGGCCTGTGTAAACAATTAAACCTACACTCTGGGTAAACAGGTAGAAAACTTGTTCCAACATTCCTCTACAACTCTCTAACTGACATGACATGGTTATCTTTAAAAATAGAAAAATTGGCATCATACGAACTTTTTCAATGCTGCTATGCGGTTATGAGAGAATATTCAGAAGTTTTACCTTCATGAAAATTGTAATATTGCCAGTATAAAATATTTCAATAATCCATCATCAAGACGGCACATTTAGCTACACGTGTGTGAAAAATAGGCATCACAAAGTCAATGCAACATGATATAAGATCGATTTTACTAAAAAGGGGACACAGTTTATCGTTTTTTTCTTAAATATGGATATCTAATTTTTCTAGCTTTTCTATCAAGTTTACGTAGTTCTAATATAGGACAAAAAAGATCGGCAAAACATAGTTCTACCCGAATATGCTGTTGTTTCGACAAAGAAAAATTTTCGACTGATATGGCAACAGTGGATTGCTAGAAAATGACAGCGTCATACATGTCTCACGTGTAACAGAAAGAGAGAAGAATATCCCTATCTAACCAGTGCTTCATTCTAAACGTTGGATGCCTTATACCAAGTTTCACTGCGCTCGGATGGCTAAATCGCGAGAAACGGCAATTTAAATGTTTAAATTTTTCGTCGACGCCATGTTGAATTTGTGCTCACCAGGTCATTGAAAGTCCCATAGGTGAAGTTATGTCTATAGCTTTATCAACATACAAAATTTCATTTTGATTGATGTCATAGATTAGCAGATATTGACATCCGTGTAAATATTTCGGATGGTTGCCATGATGAATTTTAATATAACTTACGGTATTTAGGTCATAGAGTCATGAACTAATAGATGACGATTATTACGTAGGTAAATTATTCAAACGTTGACTCCGATCACATGATTAGAACACAAGAAATAAAAACTTAATTTTAAAATTTTGCATGGCCGCCATCTTGAGGTTATGTAAACAATTGAACTAAATTATATGTAAGTGCATTACAATGTGTATTAACATGTGCTGTGCCATGTTTCACTGCGCTCGGATAGTTGTATCGCGTGAAACGTCTATTTAAATGTTTCAACTTCACTTGGCCGCCATGTTCGTTTTGTAGTTAACAGGCTTGTGAAAGTCACATCTGGTAGTGCCCTTTATCAGGGTGATATCCGAAAGTTCGGATTCTGGGGAGTTCAGATGTGCGCCACAGAGAGTATCGGAGATCTCTTGTAAACTTCCCAGCAACCACAAATCATTCCTTGGATCGATAAATATTAATACATTGATCCGAACAGTGAAATTACGTGACCTCACACAGGAAATTGACCGACAGTATTGTTGTTGGAGTCTTTAGTCTTTTGACTGGTTTGATAATGTCTACACATTTGAACTTTCGGCTCAAACTTTCTATTTATTCCGGACTAGCAACACTTACTCCAGTGGCCGTCTGTTGACGGCTGGATTGTGTACCACATGGGGTAATATTGTATTTACTTGCACATTCCATATTTGCTTGCACTAAGTACTTGGCGTAGCAGATGCCAGGACCATATAGGACCAGAGGTTGTTGAGGCCTTTGTAACTTAGATTTTCACCCGAGCTCACTGAGCTAACACACACTGACCATTCGCCGCTGGATACCAGTACATACGCTCATGAATTAAAGGAAATCTACAGTAGATGCCTTTTATCCTATTACTCCTGGATACAAGGCCGCCTCGTCCGCCATTAACACTGTTCTATAGATCATCTATACCACCATCAATGCCGTTGAGGACTTCACCGTAACCCTGGCAACGGACCCTTACAACGTACTAGCAGCCGTGCCAGCTGGACCTCGGAATTTTAAAGAGGTGTTACTCCTCTATCACCACTTTGTCCTGGCTTGTGACAGCTTTATGTATCTCCAGGTATACTCCCTCACGCTTGGTTAACATATTGACAAGGAAATCATTCTATCTAGAATAAATAAGACTAAAATCTCTACTTCCAGCCTCAGCCAACTACAGAGTGAACATGATGGAACTCGCATCAAAGAGAGAAAATCTGGGAAGAGTTCTTTCCTACCGATGCTCTGATCATACAGGATTGGAAAAACACAAACTACGACCTCAAACATGTAGTGACTAGGTTTGCAGTACACGGTTTTTATCACCTGAAATGCCAGAGAGAAATATGCCACTCGCCGGGATTGGAATGTGTGTGTAAGCGCTGTTGTGGGATATGTGGCGGATACCATGCGATGTTTTGCAAACAAAGGACTGAATGACAATGTTCTGCGCCAACTAAATCATGAAATTATTCATATAATATGCACATTGTGCGAATTCCTGTATTTATTAGTCCCGTGGCTCATGATCTCAAGATTAACGGTCACGTTAAACTACAAGCTTCCTTTTGTATTTATTAGTCTATTTTTAGCCTATTTTCATTTTATGAAAAAAAAAAAAAAGATACGAGCCTTACAGTAGTCGCATATAATGTGTAACATCTGACATGTTATCCTACCTTGAAGTTGTTACCGTTTTTATTATCCTTGACATTCATCAACACACAAACAATCTTTTTATTTTTTACACTCCCATAATACATAACAATTCCAAGACTCTCTTTTTTTTTCTTCACTGCCTACTTGATATTTCTACTCTCGCTCAGCCTTCTTGATACTCTGCTGTTACATCACTGTCCTGCCAGTAACTAAGTTACGTTAACAGAGACTGACTTTTTTTTTCTTCACTGCCTGCTTGATATTTCTACTCTCGCACTGCCTTCTTGTTACTCTGCTGTTACAAAGTAATCCGTATGTCATAAACATTCCACATGGTACCACTGCCAGCTGGATCACATGCTTTAGCAGCCAGAAGGGATGTGATGCAGCTGGCAGTGCGTCTTACACACTTCCGTCCGATCCACTTCCGTCCCATTTTTCAAAATCACTCCCACAGAAATATCCAGCAACCGAGTGGAAAGTTGTTACACATCAAAGATAGAATTTTGAGATAACCTTTTGTCCGTGTGTGTGTGTATGTGTGTGTATGTGAGTTCGTATGTGTGTGTCCAGACAACAGGAGATTATGGTTCGATTCCAGACTCAAGTTTTAATCGACAACCACATATTTTAGTAAATATTGAGTGGACATGTCCATTTGCCCGCTTGAATAACGGCGCTCGTAGGGGAGGGAGGATACTCGCACTCCACCCAAACCCCCTTGCTTGAATTGGACACCCCTGGTCTAAGATACCGGTCTCGTGATTACAACAATTAATAATAAATTTGCGCATGCTGTATGAGAGTGTACGTGCTAGGAGGCTAGTGTCCACGTGTACTGCATACACGATAATAATAATTGTAGAGGCACAATGCACGCGCGCTCAGGCCTACAGTGCATGGCTCCATAGAATATTAATTCCAGCAACCTACAGGATTAGCTCTGGAGAGGAAACAGAAAGTCCTCAGGGACTCCTTCCTGCATTCAAACTTGGGGAACAAGCTCTTCTACTGTTCACCGTAAGCGGCGCAGGAAATTGGTTCTTCGCTCTTTGAGTCTACCCTTCACATTTCCTCAATATTGTTGAAATCGACAGTAGTGGCTACGCGTGCTAAAGCGTTGCGTTAGGTCAAGGGGCCAAGCTCTCTGCTGACTCGGTAGACGCGTGGGTTCGAGCCCCACCGTCGGCTGTCCTTGAAATGGTTTTCCGTGGTTTCCCATTTTCAACACCAGGCCAAATGCTGGGACAGTACCTTCTGACAGGCCACGGCCCCTTCCTTCCACATCCTTGCCCAGTTTCATTCATCTTCATCCATTCCATCTCTCATCCCGACGCGCAGGTCGCCCACGGGCGTCGACTAGAAAAACCTGCACTCGGCCTCTCAGGAGGCTACACGACAAAAAAAAAAAAAATGTTGAAGAACGTTGTTGTTGTTGTTGGCTTCGGTGGCGTAGTTGGTAGCATGCTGAGCTTCTGTGCCTAAGATCGCGGGTTCAAACCCAGGCGAAGTCGTCGGATTTCTTAAGAGCGTTAAAAATCCCTCAGTATTAATTTCGCGTATGGCATTACACATGAAGCACAATAATAACAATAATAATAATAAAAAGAACATGTCGCCTCCGTAGCGTAGCGGTCAGCATGGTTAGCTGCCGCCCCGGAGGTCCTGGGTTCGATTCCCGGCTCTGCCACGAAATTTGAAAAGTGGTATGAGGACTGGAACGGGGTCTACTCAGCCTCGGGTGGCCAAATGAGTAGAGTGGGTTCGATTCCCACCTCAGCCATCCTCGAAGTGGTTTTCCGTGGTTTCCCACTTCGTCTTCGGGCAAATGCCGGGATGGTACTGCCCCCGGAATTTGAATTATATTGAGACCACGATGACTGTATTGGCAAATGTGAGTAAAGTTACGGATGTCATAGTTATGACGTGGATACTCATAACGTAGGCACGGATGACGCAGACTTGAGGCAAGCAGGCTGGTTGAGCTGAGATTCTTGGTGACGTCATGATTTTGTTCGAGAAAGATCCGAGATTTACGACGCAGTCGCAGGAAACAAGGTATTGTGCTAAGGAAGAAGCTATGCTATTGGAGGAGAGACTCGAACCAATGAACGATAGTTTGGAAGGAAGACGGAGATTGCTGAAACTACGATATTTGATTACTTTTGGCATGCAGATTTGTGGAAATCTATTTTCAGTTATGGCATTGATTTGGAATTTTGAAGAAATTAATTTTGAGTTTTTGAAATTTGAAAATCCGGCAAGTATAGCCAAAGTTAAAACTTCCAGCAATGACGCAGCAACAGGCTATGGAAGGGATGGATACGCCCCTTAAGAAGTTGATAAAAGGTCGTGCACAGGAGAGAGGAGCTCTCAGAACTCATAATCTCAGAACTCATTCTCAGATCTCATATGTCAGATCGCATATATATTTCTGGTGATATATAGTTATTTTCAAGTGATTCAGTGAAGTAAGTTGACTTTAGCGTGGTTAAAGCCCGGCGCATCGAACGAACACGGAGCAGTTCCATTTTACGCTGCTCGAAACTAGGAGAAGTTGAAACGCTCACATTAACGTTTCCACCAGTTAAGATATCAAGCGCTAACTTCAGCCCGTATTATAATTCTATTGGGCAGTATAACGTTGAGGTGTGTAGAAGATTTGAACAATTTCACAGTTATACTTCGAAAGATATTGGAACTTTAAGGCTGCCAACAAAAGTGATTTTCTCGCCACATGAGAAACACTTTTAAAATTCCACATTATACACTACGGCTGACACGTGGAGTGCAACAGTGATATTGGAGAATACGTTTGGTATTACAACGATACATTCGACTATGGAACATTATAATCTTGCAGTGCTTTCAATGATTATAACAGTAGTTGAGATGGAAGGCTAAGGCTTTAATGCAATTGGGACATATATCGTTGGAGTAAAGTAACAGCATGGAACTTCGTTAATCGTCTTTCTACAAAAGCGAGCATGTAGTGAACATCCAACTACACTCATGCATCGTGAATCCATCGCTGAATTATACCAGATAACAGTGGAAATATTTTCATACTCCACAACTATGAATATTTCTGCGGAAATAACTACAATAAACTTCATGGCGAATTCCTGCAAGAACTTCAGGGAACTTTCAAGAGAGGCCAGGGTTGTCCCGGCGCACAAAGAAGAGTTTTGCCAGAAGGATGTTTTTCGTATCCACGGAGCAGTGCAATTTCCGGAGAAGGAAGCAGTTCGATTCTCCGAGGACGCTGATTCCAGGTTCGAGGACGGAGCACATCTTTACGCTGGTGAAATGGAACCAACAGCAGTTTTCTTTGAAAACTTTCCTCTAGATCTTCAATCAACAGATAAGGTAGTCGTGAACGTTTCTTGTATTATTTGAGTCTTGTAGCGATATCTGAGCAACCATTCTTCCCATATTTTCTGTCCTATCTTTTGCCCCATTTTCTTGATTGATATTTCAGTACTCAGTACACTTCGATGATTTATGCCTTTTTCTTCGATTTGTTGAGACATTGCTATGTCATTGGCATACTTAATAATTTTGGATCAGTTGAGACTGATGATTTAGATTCTTTCAGTAATTTGCATATTTTTGTAGTCACGATTTGACGGTAAAGTTAACGATTTGCTATGGCAGATTTGAATTCAGACAGCGTGTCACTTTATTAAAGTAATTCTATTCAGTAAATTACTTTGACCAATTTTCTGTCATCCTCAAGAAAGAAGAATGATTAAATGATTTTAGAGCGTTAAAATCTATTACGATATCGACGATCTTTGAAATACTAGTCGTCTTATGAACATGATTGCAACATAGACATTTATCATTGCATTATAGACAATTTTATGAAATATGAACTTTTATTTCGATTTATTGAATACACTATAGTAATGAACATTTGATAGGAGTTTTTCTCAATTATAGATTGGAACAATAATGTTTGCATTCCACAATCTAATGGTATTCTATTCGACTATTTTGCAGTTTAGATGAACTTTGTTTGAAGATAGTATTTTTATACTGCGTTACTTTGAAGATATTAATCTCAATTTTGATAGACCAGGCAGGAGTGTCTAATCGTATTTGCTATTAAATTTATTTGTGATTGGCAAATTTTTACTTCATATCGATTCATGAATGAAACCCACGAAGGTTAAATAATAACAGTCATTATTACAATTGATGAATATAAGAATTTTTAAAGAGGAACAATGGATGTATAATCGTTAGTTCAGTGGACGTGTAAAAGTCGCTGTTGAGTAATGCCCTTGAATAATGAAGGAGGTTCCCACAATAATTAATGAAGTTGATGAATTTATAAGTGGAGGATTTTTGTGTGTAGTTTGGAAGATTTTTATGCCATATATATGAAGATATATGATGAATTTTGGGCCAATTGTTGTGTAATTTTGGGTGTCTTGAGCGAAGTATTTTCCCGCTGATTGTATTGTTCTTGTTCTTTGAAAGTTATTCATATGAAGATACTGTTAAAATTAACAAGAGTGTTAAATAATTTGAGATAAAGATTTTGAATGGAGGTTACAGTCACAAATATTAATAATTATTATTAAACCTTATTAAACCTGAATTTGACAGTTACATATAACTAACCTTCATTGGACGATTATATAATCACGATTTGAGTAATTATCAACTGGATAAACGTGTGGTTTAATGTATTCCTTGTATAAATAATATAAACAATATAATATTGTAAATAATTTTGTAAATATCTTTGTTAAATAATTTGAAATGATAGTGATTAATACAGGCGTGTATTAAATTTTCAATTGTCATTTGACATTGTTATAAACAATTTTATTATTATTATAAATAATTAATGAACTTTTGTTATTAACATTTAGAGTTTTGTTTTTTTATACTCTAAACAACGCAAGTTAAGCAAGTGGTTTGAACAAATAATCATGATTTGGGGTTGTTGGAGTAATCCACTGGTGTTTGAATGAAGCATTCAAGACATTTGCTTGATAATATTTCAGTTGAGATGTGAACATTTACGTATTTGAAAAGGAGAGCCAAGCTCTGAGGTAACACGCTTATGCTAGGGTTGAACGAACGGGAGTCCACTTTGACGATACAGGTGCATTGCAGCTGGCCCGGACAACTGTGTTACAGAGGCCAAGGACGTTCCATAATAGCCTTGTGGCTATAAATAAAATGTGAAGTATATAAACACGCAAAACAATTGATATATGTGTCTCATCCTAAATCCCGTTTCCATCCCCAGTGCATTATTATTTTACGTTGCTATGAGCTTGAGAAAGCTGAAACATTGTATGTAGAGAATACAGGTCCTACAGGAGGACATGGTTATATGGTCGATGGCTTCTGATTGCCACGTTTTTTTTGTTTTTTTTGTTAAAATCATTCTTTATGTGAAATAAATTATTGTGCAGTTTAAAGTTTCTCGTCTTCGTTCTGGTTCATTTAAAATATCATGGTGGAGGTTATTGTGTGGGCATACTTTAAGTGATCCAGTTGACAACCCAGTCCCCGAGATAAATTTAAGAGGTAAGTAAAGGTAAGTATGAACCCCCGTATATTTTGGTGTGTTCCACAATAATTTCTTGTTAACTATTGTGCTCTAATCTCGATAGTATCTGTCAGTGCCATTTTCATTGATGTAGCTGTGCCGGTGCGATTGATTATTGGCAATCCGATTGAGGGGGCGGATATCTGACAGCCTACTATCAGGATATCGGGTACAGTACCTACTGTAAGGCCACGGCCGTCTCCTTCCCTCATCCTAGCCTATCCATCCCAATCTTCCATCCCTTCCCATCCCTCATGAGGCTCCTGTTCGCTTTGCAGGTGAGGTCGCCTGCGCGAAGTGCTGATCACACCTCCCCAATTGTATCCATCCCGACCAGATGTTCCAAGCTCCAGGACACTGCCCATAGAGGCGGTAGTGGTGAGTTCCCTCGCTGAGTCCGTGGGCACCACCAACCTACAGCGTACATGGACAAAATAAAAAAAATAAAAATGTACATACAAGCACAGATATCAACCTTATGTCCAGTCTATTTATCCAATCCAGGTTCGATGCCTTCCTTCGGAGGGGAAGTAAAGCCGGCGGGCCCATGTCATTGATTTATGGCATGTAAACCTTGCCACGGTGGGTGTGTGGTTATAGTTGTGGTTATAGTGTCGGACTACCAACACCAAGCTTGCAGGTTCGCTCCTGGCCATGGTAAGTGATTTTAGAAAGGAGACAAAAATCACGATACTCATGTAATACGTTGTTGGCATGTTAAAGAACCCATTTGAATTCAGTAGGCCGTGTTCATAATGGCAAAATTAATCTCGGGATTTTTCGCCAACACAAAGTTCCTCATTTCTCTACTAGGAAGCGGTATAGCGTCCAGGAGCTTAGATATCTAACCTCCTGGACATTCAGAGCGCTCCAAGGAGCATTAAATTCGACACGCAAGCTGCCCTCTGGGTGTCAATTAACAAAGCCTACACCTGGCTCCTGAGACGATATTATTATTATGGCATGTAAAAGAACCTTCCACTTGTGTGAAGCTAAATTTGTAGGTTATATTTTACTAACGCTCTACAAGTTCCAACGTTTACCACCAGGTACCGGTTGCGGTGGCGTCTAGTAGCCAAGTTCACGACTAGGTGTCGTTGACGCTATCATTTGGTAGCAAAAGTAGGAACTACTTGAAACTGAGCGTTAGCAGTCCTTCCCTGAATTACAGATAACACACACTAATACAGCCATCACAATTAACCCCGGTTATCAGACAGATTCTACACATACTCAAAGTACACGGGGCTACATGACCGCGTTGTCGCAGCTCCTAAACTGAGGAACCGACTAACCAACCAGATTGGGAGAATTAAATGAAACTATAACTAAAACTCTCTACGCACTTATTACTAAAACTAACTACACAGTTATAACTAAAACTAACTACGCACTTATAACGAAAACTAACCGCACACTTATAGCTAAAACTAACTACGCACTTATAACTAAAACTAACTACACACTTATAACTAAAACTAACTGCACACATAACTTAAACTAACTACGCACTTATAACTAAAACTAACTACGCAATGATAACTAAAACTAACTACGCAATTATAACTAAGACTAACTACACACTTATAACTAAAACTAATTGCACACATAACTTAAACTAACTACGCACTTATAACTAAAACTAACTACGCACTTATAACTAAAACTAACTACGCACTTATAACTAAAACTAACTACGCACTTACATACTAGAAGAGAAAATGGAAAACAAAATGTAAAGTAAGGTAAATAAAAGACAGGAGGAAAGGAAATAATTTCAACCCTCAATAAATGAGAATTAGGAGACTTGGGAGAAAGGAGAGTCATGAAAGGCAGATAGAATAGATGAGAGGGTCCGCCCCAAAGTCATTGGAAGAAGGGAAAAACTGATCCAGCTCAGGAATCCCTCAGGGTCGCCAAGTCCCGAACTCATCTGCTGTGAGCCCTTGAGGGTGTAGCACTATCCAGGGTGCACCAGAAGTGGTGGGGCTACATACAGATTGCCTCCTTTAGAGACTTGAGCAGAAGGCAGGAGATACCATGAAAAGAAAAAAGAAGAGGTCTGACCCCTCGAAGAATGGAGTATCAGGAAATTCAGGCGGGAAAGTGGAAGTACCCTTAGTCTCGGATAACCTAATATCGTCGGCGTTGGAAGAGAACAAGAGGTGACCAAGGAAGGTCGACAGGAAAGACGATAGAGAGGAGCTTGGCACAAATAAATGGAGCAATGCCGGACTCTGCGGGGATCCCATGGTCACCAACCCACGTCCTACAAATTCTGAGCTCCTGGTGGGACTACAAGGAGGCACTTGGCAGAAAATTTCTTTTAAATTATTCTCTGCTAATAGGACCTATACAACTGATCCGTCAACCACGGGTACAGTAGCAAGTTATAGATAAAGCCATAGGTTGAAAGAAACACATGGAGCTACAGTTGAGTAAGGGGAGTTCCAATGGATAAAATATGAAAATATATCAATTTTCTTTGCAAAACATGTCTAATGTTTTCTAAAATAATGCAGTGCGCGTTATAAAACATCGATAGTTAGAACATACAAAGGCATTTTCTAACAACTTACTTTCTGCACATAAATGTTCCATAATTTTCAATTGTTACTTATCACAGAAGTCTCAAATTTTTACCACCTGTAGCGTTGCTTGTAAATAAGATTTTAACACAGGGGTTTTGTTCTAGCTCAAATACATTATGGAACAAGTAGTTCCGTGAAGAACTATACAGCCTATTTTCATATATCCTACTTATGTTAATTGCCTCTATCTACATACAAAATTTCAGTTTGATTGCTGTAATAGAGTCATAGATATTGAGAACCGACATAATATTTCGGATGGTCGCCATGTTGGATTTTATATATGTACCTAGAGTTATGTACAGTTACATGAAGATTATTGTGTACGTGTAGCATTCAAACTTCAATCGCATGATTAGGACACAAGAAGTAACAAGGAGATTTTAAAATTTCGCTCAGCTGCCATCTGGTGGTTATGGAAACAATTGAAATAAATTAGATGCCAGTGGATAAACATTCATATAAGGATTTACTGTACCAAGTTTCACTGCACTCGGGTGGTTAAATTGCGACAAACGTCCATGTGAATATTTATACTTCGCGTCGCCGCCATGTTGGATTTGTGAACACGAGGTTATTTAACGTCCTATAGGTGAGCTTAAGTTCATAGCCCCTATGAACGTAAAAACAATCAGTTTGAATGCTATAATAGATTCGTAGATATTCAGAGCCGTCTAAATATTTCGGATGGTCACCATGTTGGATTGTTAAATGTATAGGCCATAGCGTAATGTACCATTAAAGGAAAATTATTGCGTAGGTTCATTATTCAAACTTTCACTTCGATCGCATGATTACGACACAAGAAATAAAAACTTAATTTTAAAATTCGCACAGCCGCCATCTTGAGGTTATGTAAACAATTGAACTAAATTAGATACCACTGCATTACAATGTGTATAAACATTTCCTGTACCAGATTTCATTGCGTTTGGAACATTAAATCGCGAGAAAGGTCTATTTAAAATTTTCAAATTCACTTGGCCGCCATGTTCGTTTTGTAGTTAACCGGTTTTTGAAAGTCTTATAGATGAACTTCCAGTAGTGTCCTTTACCTCCGTACAAAATGTCAGGGTGATACCGCCAATAGTTTTAGAGATATAGAATGTCGGTGAAATATTTCGCACATCCGCCATCTTGTGGTTATGTAAACAATTGAACGAAGTTAGATGTCGGTGCATTACAATGTGTATAAACATATAACTGTACCAAGTTTTATTGCGTTTGGTTGGTTAAATCGCGAGAAACGTCTATTTAAAAGTCGCAAATTTGCGTGGCCGCCATGTTAGTTTTGTAGTTAACAGTTTTTCAAAAGTCACATAGGTGAACTTCTAGTAGTTACATTTATCACCGTAAAAAATCCAGGATGATATCGGGAATAGTTTCGGAGATATTGAATGCTGGTGAAATATTTCGCACAGCCGCCATGTTGAATTGGTGAGTTGTAACACAATTTGAAGGGCACGGTCGGGGTAGCCCGGAATAGTGCTATGAACTTACCGAGTTTTATTGAAATCGCTCCAGCGGTTTAGAATTTATTAGGGGGACACACACACACACACCTCTCTCTCTCACACACACACACACACACGCACACACACACGGACAAAAGGTGATCTCATAAGCCTATTTTTTTTTCAAAATTGAAAATAGGCTAAAAAATGGATATATCTAGATTTTTTAAACGAAAACTTTGAGATTAAAGAAAAAAATATTATAATGGTCTCAATAGTAGAAAAACCAAACGCCCGTGTTAAAGTACTAAGAATTGATCACTAATTACGGCAATACTATTTCATCTAAATCTACCCAGTAGTTTCTGCGAAATAGGAACATGAGTTTATTAAATATTAACATTAAGAAGATAGGCTATTGTAACATCCCTTGCATGGTTTCCACTTAGTTGCAACGATTTCCTTTGTTCCTGTTCACCTCCCTTGGTCAAATCTTATCTTCTTCTAATTTTCTAGGGGCAAAACCTCTTATCTTTTCACGCTATCTCCTGTCTTCTGAAAAAGACTCTAAAGGAAGCAGGATGTGCATAGCCTCACAATGCATAGTGCTTTATCCTCAAGGGCTCACAACTATGGAGTTTAGTAGGTGACGACCCCAAGTGAGTCCTGAGTTGGTTTATCCTCTTTTTCCATTGCCTTTAGAGTAAACCCTCTCCGCTTTCCTAGTCCTATCCGCCCTTCATGGCTTTACTTCTTCCAAGTCGCTCAATATTCATTCTTAGAGGGTTGAGGGCATTTCTTTTCGACTGCCTTTTATTTCCCTTATCCCCTTTCGTTCAATTCTTCTGTAATGTTTTTGTATACTTATACTGGTTACGGTAGCATTGGACAACTATATGTTTTGTATATTTATTCGCACATTTTATAGCAGGGAAAATACACTTGAATGCACCAAGAACTCACAACTGGCTCACTATCTTCTTATGTCAATGCAATGAAATGCTACTTGAAAGACCAAAGAGTTTCTTACTTTGTGTCTAACACACTTCTTCTGGTATGCACAGTTGAGAAAAATACTCAAAAAATATATTTTCGATACAAACTGGTACTCATTGCAATTGGTAGCTTTCTCATGAAATCTACCTAATATCTGTGGCTTGGAACAAAAATAACCAATGTCCATCTTTTTGCATTTTCATAATTCCTTGGCGATCTTTCGAATGGAACAACAGCCAATGTCCTACATCGCCTCTAAATACTATTTGTTTGCTCTGTCACAACCAATCTCCTTTGGCAATGTATCAGTGATCTGGGGGCTAGAACCAATGTTAACATTGGTTGGTTTTGGGCGCGCCGAAAGAGGTCAACAATGACAGCGACAACATCCAAAGTGTAAATCAGGCGAGTCATTGTTTTCGTTTACGGTTGTGTTTCGCACTCTCTGTTTTGCTTAGAAGGATCAATTACAGGGAAATATTGTACAGTGAGCGAACTGAGACTAGATACTGAAGTTTCAAGGCAAGACAACAGAGACGAGATAGTGAGTCTAAACCTCGTACGAAAGGCAGAAAGGAAGAAGCTAGTTCATCAAGAAATCGAAAACGAAATCCTGATACTTGGCAAAGGAACGTCAGAAAGAAACGTCGAGCCGCAGGTGAGCCATATCTGTCTGTCAGAGGTAAACCTGTGCCGGGTAAGGTACTAAAACACCCTCGTCGTTGTCGCCGTAAATGTGAAATCTCCGTGTGGTATTAAATGGTGGCACATCTGGGTAGATTATTAGCTGAGGAATAACCCACCCACCAAGGGAAGATGATTAAGAAAAGGAAGTAGATTTTGGATTGGAGAAAAAGGATAGAAAAATAGGAGGAGAGTCCCACAAAAGTTATGAATTTAACTTTCAATACATTTAGAGGCAGTTGCCACCGCAAATCCGTTCTCGGATACCTAAAGTGGATACGAGCTTGGTCGAAGCTAACGGGAACCGCAGCTAAGACTTGGGCAGTTTGCCAGAGAGAGGCTGTAGTGTATTTCCTCCCAAGCATGCATAAAAGTACTATAGGGAAGGGTGATAGTCTGGCAAGACAAATGGTAAAAGCTTTATTGAGTATGAACGAGGGCATAAACCTAGGAAGAGCTAGGAAAGCCAGGATCTTGCCTAACTGTAGTATCAGAGAAATGATGAATCCAAAAACAAATATTTAATTTATTAAACAATGCAAAGAAGTTTGAGGAAATTAACAAGCATGTAATATAATTTTGACAAACATAGTTCATTTGAACTTTTTAACAAATGGGGTCGCAGACCTCTCAACATTAAACTTTTGCTCCAGGCAATTGACGATTTACAAGGTTTCAAACCTTACATGTTTCTAAAATCTTTATAAGATTTAAACAAATAAACAATGAAGTAATTAAAGTTTAAACGTGAATTGGAGTACAAAGAGTGTACCTTAAGAAATTCTTGAGAGAATGTTCTAGAGAAAGTGACAACTTCGAAAATAACCATAATAAAAACATGAAAAATAAGATAGAAGTTCCTACAACTTCTTATATTTATACAGAATTAATGTTGGTAGTTAGTAGAAGGTTAAGGAAAGCTCATTGGGATATAGGATCAATGTTCATGGCCGTATTTAATATAAACGGACGATCGCGACGCGGTAGAAACGTGGAGCAAGCACTGGTTATCACTGTAGTCTATAAAGATGGATGCAAAGTTCACTATAGAAACACTAAAGTTTATGAGAAAGAAAGTTATTGCAATTATGGAAATAACTGATTGCACTATATAGGTGAGAGTCTATTTCTTGAAAAAGTTGTGATTTACAATTAAATGTACCATAAAACATTCCAGTGGTTCCAGCGGTGGAAGAAAGTTAGCTATTGCAACAATTTGTAAGGAAGATTCCTAATTTTAAATATTATTGTCACAAGTGAGTGAAAAATACCTGACGGCAAGACTCGCAGATAGAGTACAAGATCTCGAAGGTTCCAGAACGACCTTAGCAGAAAAATGGGGTTGAGAAAATCCAACGGAGGAACTAGCTTGATGAATTATAGACAGCGGGTATTAGGTAATATCCCACGTAGTGAGAGGATTTCTCATTTGAATAGCTTAAGAAAAGCTCTTTTTTAGTAAGGTTGGCTTATACAAGCGAAAGCTCAACATGGCAAATCCCACGAAGAATGATTTTTGCCCCAAAATAAATACTTTCACACTGTCTATAAAAGTATCATTAAAAGCACGTGGAAGTTAAAACCACGAAGATGAGGTTAAAACTTTTAAAATGGTACTTATCTTGATTTCATGTTGAAGGCGAAGTTCCGTATGACGATAACTACTTTGCCAACATGGCGTAGAAGAGAGTATGCCTCTTGGTTTGAGGAGGCTAGCTCGAGAGGAGCTTCAACTGATCGAGTCAACTGCCGACTGAGAAGTGAGACCTGCTCAACGGAGCACGGAGGGTCCAAGGAAGGGAAAAAGAGTGGGGGGTAGGAAACAAAAGGAGAACATATAAACATTGCCAATGTTACAACAAAAAAATGATCTTCTCTTGGTGAGCTGGTCTTCAAAGAGTTGACAACAGATGATACTAGCGCAGCATGGTGAGTAAAGAAGTAGACGTAGTCCTCTTGCTCAAGGAGAAAATAGCTGGCGATGGTAACAGGATCTGGTGGCCAAATGGATAAGGAATTCCTCTTGCACGAGGAAGAGTTGAAGAGCTTCAGATATTCGCTGCTATATGACGCTAGGTGGGTCATAGAATATATATCTGGAACAGACTCATACAAAATATAAGCGACCTGAATCCCTAAGAGAAAACAGAAGATCACTGTTGGTGTTTGACAAAGAGGAAGGAAAGAACATGCAAAAGCATTGAAAATTATAATCTCTGGTACCGTGTATTTCAAGAATGCACCATACTGGGAGGGGAAAACACCAACAGGGAACAAGAAAAACAAGTAAACATTTAAAGGTAATAAGCAATTGCAGAGAAGTAGTCTTGTGATCTGACCATTAGTGGTCAAGACTCTGACTACCCTGACTCTCCCATCTCTTCCAGGATAACAATCGGTCACTCTTCCAAAAGGCCAGACTAGGGGGGGGGGGGTGAAACATCCCTAACTAAGACCAAGTCCCCCACTTTAATATTGGGACTGGAAAGAAACCACTTCTGCCTCCTTTGCAAGGAAGTTAAATATTCCAAGTTCCATCTCTTCCAAAAAGAATTACGGAGGGCTTCAAGTTTACGCCAAGCGATAGGTAAATCAGAATCCCTGAAAGAATTAGGAAGGGGAGGAGGGGCAGAGAGAGAAGTGCGTGTAAGGAAGCGACCAGGTGTAAGTGGAAGGAGGTCATCAGGGTCATTAGAAAGCGGAGTTAATGAGAGAGAGTTAACGACATCTTCAATCACAAAATAACTAGAAGCTGAGGGAAATGAAGCACTAGTAAAGATTACGATACGATGCGAAAGGAGAATTGACAAGTTTAAACAAAGCGTATAGAAACAAGTACATCTATTCAGGACAAGAATATACCAAATAAACAAAGAAACTATGCGAGTAGAAAGCAAGAACGCCATAGGTAACAACCTAGTAACCATAAACAATGACCTTAAGTCATAATGAGTATCAAAGGGGTTACTCAGAAAAATACTTAAGTCAGCGAGAAACGTGACATAACAAGTGTAAATGCAAAAACACATCGAATGTGACGACGAGAAAAAGTAAGTTTGTTCATCAATGAACAATAAGATTTCAAAATATGTGAGCAGAGTGCAATACATGAGCGCGTGAGAAATACGCAACGAAGTTTTGAAACAAGGATCGAAGCAGTTGGAGAATACGAGCGTGAGTAAGTGAGAGACATAAGCAAGCACGGCCTTGACACACATAGTACAGGGAGATAAGGCATATAAATAGCTGAAAGAGTCCTTAACTGGAACAAGTTTATTTTGGGAAGTAGGTGAACGGCTTCTGTACTTGCAGGAGCGGCTCACTAGACAATGCTTGGCAATCAGCCAAAGTTGAGATAAGAGAAACTTGCTTTGAACGTTGTCAAGCGTACAGGAAATAAACAGTGACTTGACCCTACTCGGGCTGGTATACAAACAAGTTTGAAAAACAAGCAGTTCATAGTACACAAACAACACTAGTTGAATCAGCTGTAACTTAAAGCAGATGTTCAGGTTGGACGGCATGCAGTCAATCGTAACTTGGACGTGAACAAACAATTTAAAGATATATGAAATTGAGTAGGAAATCAATTTCGCATGATTGAGAGGATCACGGAATCCGACAATTTTCGACAGGAAAAAGCTTGATTCTTCCGAAATAGGAAGTGAAGCCGGGACATTGAGAAGAAGGTTATGCATAAGAATAGTTATTCTAGATGTTAGTGAATTCAGATTTTCAAGCGGTTTCAAAAGCGGCTTCCAATTGTGAGGAAGGAGGAGGGAGCCGGCCGTGGCCATCCTTCTAAATAACGAAAGAAGTGAAACATAGCTTACAGCGAAGCGATGGAGACTGATAGCCATGGTTTTACACAAGGGGAAGATAGTTTTCGAGAAAGAGTTTAAGCAATTACCTGCTATAAAAAATGACATGAGAAGGTAAACGAAATAACACAAAGCAAGGCGAACTTGAATGGCCATCTTGTGCGGGAAGAAGGAAAAACCATTTAAACAACTTACAGAGGTAGCGCAGTTGTTCACGATAAGACATCGTTTTGGCAAGTGTTTTTCAAAAATATTGAGATCTGAAACATGAGCGTTCTCTTTTTCAGAAATGGGATTTATGTCAGCTGTAACGAAATGACATTGCGCTTTGGTTTGAACACTGGGATGCTGAATTTCACCAGTAATAACCCAACCAAAATCGGTGTCTCTGGCGACCACGGTTGAAGATAACTTACGTGTTTGTTTGCGAAGGCACTTCCAAAAAACATTGGCACTGAAAAGTACATCAATGGGACCTTGAGCATTAAACTGAGGATCAGCTAACCTTAAGTGCGAAGGAATCTTTAATCCGGAGGTATTAATACAGCTGCTAGGAGTGTCTTTGCCAATACTGGTAAGAATGAGACAGTTTACATTAAGATTGGTGTTTCTTTGGCAAACGTCTCTGATTTTCAATTTTGAAGACTGCAAAACTTGAGTTTTCAAATTGTCAATGCCGGTCACACTGATAGAAGTAGGCGATGACGAAAGACCTAGTTTTTAATCAACGATTGCGAAACAAAATTATGAGTTGAAGCGGAATCGAGAAGACCACGGGTTCTAAACCAATTTCCAAATTTATCTTGGATTTCGAATTGTACAGTGGTCAAAAGGGTTTGCGCACTGTAAGAAGTTTCGGCATTAGAAATGCAGGAAGAAGCATTAGTTTGTTCGGAGCTGCTCTGCATGGAGCTTGAAGAGGCAGGTACTGATGACCTCGATTTATCGTGAACGTGCAATAAAGAATGATGCGGTTTTTTACAATGGAAACAGAGATTTGATGACGTACAGTTTGAAGAAGAATGCTTAGGTGATAAGCAATTGAAACAATGTTTGCTATTGAAGACAAACTTCCTTCGATCTTCGACAGACAATTCTTTAAAGGATTTGCACAAATACAATGTGTGAAGCTTTTTACAGAGCGTGCATTTTAACGATTTGTTGAGCGGCCTGATTTGTTCTCTTGCATGATTGAAAGAAGAACGGGTTTGCTTGTTCTCGACAGATGAGGGCTGATGTCCCTTTGAAGAAGCAAGTTTTTTTTTCAAAAATTTGACACTGATGATTCGTTTCGACCTTTTCGCACTGAAATGCGAGTGCTGTAAGAACTTGGCATCGGCTGTTAAGAAACGAGATTAAGTGTTCGAAGGAAAATTCTTCCTTGCGAGCGAGTTCAATTTCCCAAGCCTTTAAGGTTGAAAAATCGAATCTTGATGTAGCCAGATGAATGAGTATGGTGTCCCATGTTTGGACAGGCTGCTTAAGTTGGTATAATGCTCTGACATTTAACTGTATAGAGTCCAACAGGTTTCTTAAAGAGGTGACGTCATTAGGTTTGACGGCTGGCAGGCTGAAGAGACAGCGTATGTGGCGAGCTACACTCAAACGTAAATTGCCATATCTCTCTTTAAGGAGATTAAAGGCGATGTGGTAGTTGTCTGCGCTTAAAGGCAGTGACTCCACCAAGGCTAAGGCCTCAGATTCCAAAGACGTACGCAGGAAATAAAATTTATGAATGTCAGAAATCTCAGTATTTTCATGAATTAGGGAGCAGTAAAGTTCGTAAAAAGAATACCATTCACCTTCCTTGCCTGAGAAGTGCGGTAGGCTTATCTTAGGAAGTAATGGTTTCGGTTTGTTCTTGTGAACTGAAGCGGGTGCGAACTGGGCCGGATTGATGAACTTAGTGTCCGGTTCTGAGATATTGCGGATCAGTTGGTGGGCCTTTGCAATCCCTTCAAAGTACAAGGGTTCGACCTCGTCCCGATCCGATTGAAGTTCTGGGCAAGCGGATTCAATCTCGGTTTGAATTTGATCATAATAATCATAAGACCGTTCGTACAACTTAAGGCGATGTGTCAAGATGTCTAAATCACACTCGGCGGGATTTAATTTACTGATGAAATTTCTGAATCTAGTGAGTTGCCCTTTATAGGAAGAACGTCTGGCAATGAGAGTTTCATCTTTTTCAGTAGGAGACATGACGAAAAGAATAAATTGAAATACAACTCACGAAACTGTAGAACCTTGGAGAAGCAGTCAAGTTTGCAGCAGCGAATGAGTAGAAAGAATGAGACACACCATAGGAGACAGGAGCGGCCTCTTTCCCGTTCACAGGCTTTGCATGATGTAGTTATAGCTGAAAAATCCAAAGCAGATATTAATAATTTGCAAAGTTTTGTCAAACAGAAAAATGACAAATGGACTCTCCCGGGTTTCTGGTACCAAATTTTGGGTAGATTATTAGCTGAGGAATAACCCACCAAGGGAAGATGATTAAGAAAAGGAAGTAGATTTTGGATTGGAGAAAAAGGATAGAAAAATAGGAGGAGAGTCCCACAAAAGTTATGAATTTAACTTTCAATACATTTAGAGGCAGTTGCCACCGCAAATCCGTTCTCGGATACCTAAAGTGGATACGAGCTTGGTCGAAGCTAACGGGAACCGCAGCTAAGACTTGGGCAGTTTGCCAGAGAGAGGCTGTAGTGTATTTCCTCCCAAGCATGCATAAAAGTACTATAGGGAAGGGTGATAGTCTGGCAAGACAAATGGTAAAAGCTTTATTGAGTATGAACGAGGGCATAAACCTAGGAAGAGCTAGGAAAGCCAGGATCTTGCCTAACTGTAGTATCAGAGAAATGATGAATCCAAAAACAAATATTTAATTTATTAAACAATGCAAAGAAGTTTGAGGAAATTAACAAGCATGTAATATAATTTTGACAAACATAGTTCATTTGAACTTTTTAACAAATGGGGTCGCAGACCTCTCAACATTAAACTTTTGCTCCAGGCAATTGACAATTTACAAGGTTTCAAACCTTACATGTTTCTAAAATCTTTATAAGATTTAAACAAATAAACAATGAAGTAATTAAAGTTTAAACGTGAATTGGAGTACAAAGAGTGTACCTTAAGAAATTCTTGAGAGAATGTTCTAGAGAAAGTGACAACTTCGAAAATAACCATAATAAAAACATGAAAAATAAGATAGAAGTTCCTACAACTTCTCATATTTATACAGAATTAATGTTGGTAGTCAGTAGAAGGTTAAGGAAAGCTCATTGGGATATAGGATCAATGTTCATGGCCGTATTTAATATAAACGGACGATCGCGACGCGGTAGAAACGTGGAGCAAGCACTGGTTATCACTGTAGTCTATAAAGATGGATGCAAAGTTCACTATAGAAACACTAAAGTTTATGAGAAAGAAAGTTATTGCAATTATGGAAATAACTGATTGCACTATATAGGTGAGAGTCTATTTCTTGAAAAAGTTGTGATTTACAATTAAATGTACCATAAAACATTCCAGTGGTTCCAGCGGTGGAAGAAAGTTAGCTATTGCAACAATTTGTAAGGAAGATTCCTCATTTTAAATATTATTGTCACAAGTGAGTGAAAAATACCTGACGGCAAGACTCGCAGATAGAGTACAAGATCTCGAAGGTTCCAGAACGACCTTAGCAGAAAAATGGGGTTGAGAAAATCCAACGGAGGAACTAGCTTGATGAATTATAGACAGCGGGTATTAGGTAATATCCCACGTAGTGAGAGGATTTCTCATTTGAATAGCTTAAGAAAAGCTCTTTTTTAGTAAGGTTGGCTTATACAAGCGAAAGCTCAACATGGCAAATCCCACGAAGAATGATTTTTGCCCCAAAATAAATACTTTCACACTGTCTATAAAAGTATCATTAAAAGCACGTGGAAGTTAAAACCATGAAGATGAGGTTAAAACTTTTAAAATGGTACTTATCTTGATTTCATGTTGAAGGCGAAGTTCCGTATGACGATAACTACTTTGCCAACATGGCGTAGAAGAGAGTATGCCTCTTGGTTTGAGGAGGCTAGCTCGAGAGGAGCTTCAACTGATCGAGTCAACTGCCGACTGAGAAGTGAGACCTGCTCAACGGAGCACGGAGGGTCCAAGGAAGGGAAAAAGAGTGGGGGGTAGGAAACAAAAGGAGAACATATAAACATTGCCAATGTTACAACAAAAAAATGATCTTCTCTTGGTGAGCTGGTCTTCAAAGAGTTGACAACAGATGATACTAGCGCAGCATGGTGAGTAAAGAAGTAGACGTAGTCCTCTTGCTCAAGGAGAAAATAGCTGGCGATGGTAACAGGATCTGGTGGCCAAATGGATAAGGAATTCCTCTTGCACGAGGAAGAGTTGAAGAGCTTCAGATATTCGCTGCTATATGACGCTAGGTGGGTCATAGAATATATATCTGGAACAGACTCATACAAAATATAAGCGACCTGAATCCCTAAGAGAAAACAGAAGATCACTGTTGGTGTTTGACAAAGAGGAAGGAAAGAACATGCAAAAGCATTGAAAATTATAATCTCTGGTACCGTGTATTCCAAGAATGCACCATACTGGGAGGGGAAAACACCAACAGGGAACAAGAAAAACAAGTAAACATTTAAAGGTAATAAGCAATTGCAGAGAAGTAGTCTTGTGATCTGACCATTAGTGGTCAAGACTCTGACTACCCTGACTCTCCCATCTCTTCCAGGATAACAATCGGTCACTCTTCCAAAAGGCCAGACTAGGGGGGGGGGGTGAAACATCCCTAACTAAGACCAAGTCCCCCACTTTAATATTGGGACTGGAAAGAAACCACTTCTGCCTCCTTTGCAAGGAAGTTAAATATTCCAAGTTCCATCTCTTCCAAAAAGAATTACGGAGGGCTTCAAGTTTACGCCAAGCGATAGGTAAATCAGAATCCCTGAAAGAATTAGGAAGGGGAGGAGGGGCAGAGAGAGAAGTGCGTGTAAGGAAGCGACCAGGTGTAAGTGGAAGGAGGTCATCAGGGTCATTAGAAAGCGGAGTTAATGAGAGAGAGTTAACGACATCTTCAATCACAAAATAACTAGAAGCTGAGGGAAATGAAGCACTAGTAAAGATTACGATACGATGCGAAAGGAGAATTGACAAGTTTAAACAAAGCGTATAGAAACAAGTACATCTATTCAGGACAAGAATATACCAAATAAACAAAGAAACTATGCGAGTAGAAAGCAAGAACGCCATAGGTAACAACCTAGTAGCCATAAACAATGACCTTAAGTCATAATGAGTATCAAAGGGGTTACTCAGAAAAATACTTAAGTCAGCGAGAAACGTGACATAACAAGTATAAATGCAAAAACACATCGAATGTGACGACGAGAAAAAGTAAGTTTGTTCATCAATGAACAATAAGATTTCAAAACATGTGAGCAGAGTGCAATACATGAGCGCGTGAGAAATACGCAACGAAGTTTTGAAACAAGGATCGAAGCAGTTGGAGAATACGAGCGTGAGTAAGTGAGAGACATAAGCAAGCACGGCCTTGACACACATAGTACAGGGAGATAAGGCATATAAATAGCTGAAAGAGTCCTTAACTGGAACAAGTTTATTTTGGGAAGTAGGTGAACGGCTTCTGTACTTGCAGGAGCGGCTCACTAGACAATGCTTGGCAATCAGCCAAAGTTGAGATAAGAGAAACTTGCTTTGAACGTTGTCAAGCGTACAGGAAATAAACAGTGACTTAACCCTACTCGGGCTGGTATACAAACAAGTTTGAAAAACAAGCAGTTCAAAGTACACAAACAACACTAGTTGAATCAGCTGTAACTTAAAGCAGATGTTCAGGTTGGACGGCATGCAGTCAATCGTAACTTGGACGTGAACAAACAATTTAAAGATATATGAAATTGAGTAGGAAATCAATTTCGCATGATTGAGAGGATCACGGAATCCGACAATTTTCGACAGGAAAAAGCTTGATTCTTCCGAAATAGGAAGTGAAGCCGGGACATTGAGAAGAAGGTTATGCATAAGAATAGTTATTCTAGATGTTAGTGAATTCAGATTTTCAAGCGGTTTCAAAAGCGGCTTCCAATTGTGAGGAAGGAGGAGGGAGCCGGCCGTGGCCATCCTTCTAAATAACGAAAGAAGTGAAACATAGCTTACAGCGAAGCGATGGAGACTGATAGCCATGGTTTTACACAAGGGGAAGATAGTTTTCGAGAAAGAGTTTAAGCAATTACCTGCTATAAAAAATGACATGAGAAGGTAAACGAAATAACACAAAGCAAGGCGAACTTGAATGGCCATCTTGTGCGGGAAGAAGGAAAAACCATTTAAACAACTTACAGAGGTAGCGCAGTTGTTCACGATAAGACATCGTTTTGGCAAGTGTTTTTCAAAAATATTGAGATCTGAAACATGAGCGTTCTCTTTTTCAGAAATGGGATTTATGTCAGCTGTAACGAAATGACATTGCGCTTTGGTTTGAACACTGGGATGCTGAATTTCACCAGTAATAACCCAACCAAAATCGGTGTCTCTGGCGACCACGGTTGAAGATAACTTACGTGTTTGTTTGCGAAGGCACTTCCAAAAAACATTGGCACTGAAAAGTACATCAATGGGACCTTGAGCATTAAACTGAGGATCAGCTAACCTTAAGTGCGAAGGAATCTTTAATCCGGAGGTATTAATACAGCTGCTAGGAGTGTCTTTGCCAATACTGGTAAGAATGAGACAGTTTACATTAAGATTGGTGTTTCTTTGGCAAACGTCTCTGATTTTCAATTTTGAAGACTGCAAAACTTGAGTTTTCAAATTGTCAATGCCGGTCACACTGATAGAAGTAGGCGATGACGAAAGACCTAGTTTTTAATCAACGATTGCGAAACAAAATTATGAGTTGAAGCGGAATCGAGAAGACCACGGGTTCTAAACCAATTTCCAAATTTATCTTGGATTTCGAATTGTACAGTGGTCAAAAGGGTTTGCGCACTGTAAGAAGTTTCGGCATTAGAAATGCAGGAAGAAGCATTAGTTTGTTCGGAGCTACTCTGCATGGAGCTTGAAGAGGCAGGTACTGATGACCTCGATTTATCGTGAACGTGCAATAAAGAATGATGCGGTTTTTTACAATGGAAACAGAGATTTGATGACGTACAGTTTGAAGAAGAATGCTTAGGTGATAAGCATTTGAAACAATGTTTGCTATTGAAGACAAACTTCCTTCGATCTTCGACAGACAATTCTTTAAAGGATTTGCACAAATACAATGTGTGAAGCTTTTTACAGAGCGTGCATTTTAACGATTTGTTGAGCGGCCTGATTTGTTCTCTTGCATGATTGAAAGAAGAACGGGTTTGCTTGTTCTCGACAGATGGGGGCTGATGTCCCTTTGAAGAAGCAAGTTTTTTTTCAAAAATTTGACACTGATGATTCGTTTCGACCTTTTCGCACTGAAATGCGAGTGCTGTAAGAACTTGGCATCGGCTGTTAAGAAACGAGATTAAGTGTTCGAAGGAAAATTCTTCCTTGCGAGCGAGTTCAATTTCCCAAGCCTTTAAGGTTGAAAAATCGAATCTTGATGTAGCCAGATGAATGAGTATGGTGTCCCATGTTTGGACAGGCTGCTTAAGTTGGTATAATGCTCTGACATTTAACTGTATAGAGTTCAACAGGTTTCTTAAAGAGGTGACGTCATTAGGTTTGACGGCTGGCAGGCTGAAGAGACAGCGTATGTGGCGAGCTACACTCAAACGTAAATTGCCATATCTCTCTTTAAGGAGATTAAAGGCGATGTGGTAGTTGTCTGCGCTTAAAGGCAGTGACTCCACCAAGGCTAAGGCCTCAGATTCCAAAGACGTACGCAGGAAATAAAATTTATGAATGTCAGAAATCTCAGTATTTTCATGAATTAGGGAGCAGTAAAGTTCGTAAAAAGAATACCATTCACCTTCCTTGCCTGAGAAGTGCGGTAGGCTTATCTTAGGAAGTAATGGTTTCGGTTTGTTCTTGTGAACTGAAGCGGGTGCGAACTGGGCCGGATTGATGAACTTAGTGTCCGGTTCTGAGATATTGCGGATCAGTTGGTGGGCCTTTGCAATCCCTTCAAAGTACAAGGGTTCGACCTCGTCCCGATCCGATTGAAGTTCTGGGCAAGCGGATTCAATCTCGGTTTGAATTTGATCATAATAATCATAAGACCGTTCGTACAACTTAAGGCGATGTGTCAAGATGTCTAAATCACACTCGGCGGGATTTAATTTACTGATGAAATTTCTGAATCTAGTGAGTTGCCCTTTATAGGAAGAACGTCTGGCAATGAGAGTTTCATCTTTTTCAGTAGGAGACATGACAAAAAGAATAAATTGAAATACAACTCACGAAACTGTAGAACCTTGGAGAAGCAGTCAAGTTTGCAGCAGCGAATGAGTAGAAAGAATGAGACACACCATAGGAGACAGGAGCGGCCTCTTTCCCGTTCACAGGCTTTGCATGATGTAGTTATAGCTGAAAACTCCAAAGCAGATATTAATAATTTGCAAAGTATTGTCAAACAGAAAAATGACAAATGGACTCTCCCGGGTTTCTGGTACCAAATTTTGGGTAGATTATTAGCTGAGGAATAACCCACCAAGGGAAGATGATTAAGAAAAGGAAGTAGATTTTGGATTGGAGAAAAAGGATAGAAAAATAGGAGGAGAGTCCCACAAAAGTTATGAATTTAACTTTCAATACATTTAGAGGCAGTTGCCACCGCAAATCCGTTCTCGGATACCTAAAGTGGATACGAGCTTGGTCGAAGCTAACGGGAACCGCAGCTAAGACTTGGGCAGTTTGCCAGAGAGAGGCTGTAGTGTATTTCCTCCCAAGCATGCATAAAAGTACTATAGGGAAGGGTGATAGTCTGGCAAGACAAATGGTAAAAGCTTTATTGAGTATGAACGAGGGCATAAACCTAGGAAGAGCTAGGAAAGCCAGGATCTTGCCTAACTGTAGTATCAGAGAAATGATGAATCCAAAAACAAATATTTAATTTATTAAACAATGCAAAGAAGTTTGAGGAAATTAACAAGCATGTAATATAATTTTGACAAACATAGTTCATTTGAACTTTTTAACAAATGGGGTCGCAGACCTCTCAACATTAAACTTTTGCTCCAGGCAATTGACAATTTACAAGGTTTCAAACCTTACATGTTTCTAAAATCTTTATAAGATTTAAACAAATAAACAATGAAGTAATTAAAGTTTAAACGTGAATTGGAGTACAAAGAGTGTACCTTAAGAAATTCTTGAGAGAATGTTCTAGAGAAAGTGACAACTTCGAAAATAACCATAATAAAAACATGAAAAATAAGATAGAAGTTCCTACAACTTCTCATATTTATACAGAATTAATGTTGGTAGTCAGTAGAAGGTTAAGGAAAGCTCATTGGGATATAGGATCAATGTTCATGGCCGTATTTAATATAAACGGACGATCGCGACGCGGTAGAAACGTGGAGCAAGCACTGGTTATCACTGTAGTCTATAAAGATGGATGCAAAGTTCACTATAGAAACACTAAAGTTTATGAGAAAGAAAGTTATTGCAATTATGGAAATAACTGATTGCACTATATAGGTGAGAGTCTATTTCTTGAAAAAGTTGTGATTTACAATTAAATGTACCATAAAACATTCCAGTGGTTCCAGCGGTGGAAGAAAGTTAGCTATTGCAACAATTTGTAAGGAAGATTCCTCATTTTAAATATTATTGTCACAAGTGAGTGAAAAATACCTGACGGCAAGACTCGCAGATAGAGTACAAGATCTCGAAGGTTCCAGAACGACCTTAGCAGAAAAATGGGGTTGAGAAAATCCAACGGAGGAACTAGCTTGATGAATTATAGACAGCGGGTATTAGGTAATATCCCACGTAGTGAGAGGATTTCTCATTTGAATAGCTTAAGAAAAGCTCTTTTTTAGTAAGGTTGGCTTATACAAGCGAAAGCTCAACATGGCAAATCCCACGAAGAATGATTTTTGCCCCAAAATAAATACTTTCACACTGTCTATAAAAGTATCATTAAAAGCACGTGGAAGTTAAAACCATGAAGATGAGGTTAAAACTTTTAAAATGGTACTTATCTTGATTTCATGTTGAAGGCGAAGTTCCGTATGACGATAACTACTTTGCCAACATGGCGTAGAAGAGAGTATGCCTCTTGGTTTGAGGAGGCTAGCTCGAGAGGAGCTTCAACTGATCGAGTCAACTGCCGACTGAGAAGTGAGACCTGCTCAACGGAGCACGGAGGGTCCAAGGAAGGGAAAAAGAGTGGGGGGTAGGAAACAAAAGGAGAACATATAAACATTGCCAATGTTACAACAAAAAAATGATCTTCTCTTGGTGAGCTGGTCTTCAAAGAGTTGACAACAGATGATACTAGCGCAGCATGGTGAGTAAAGAAGTAGACGTAGTCCTCTTGCTCAAGGAGAAAATAGCTGGCGATGGTAACAGGATCTGGTGGCCAAATGGATAAGGAATTCCTCTTGCACGAGGAAGAGTTGAAGAGCTTCAGATATTCGCTGCTATATGACGCTAGGTGGGTCATAGAATATATATCTGGAACAGACTCATACAAAATATAAGCGACCTGAATCCCTAAGAGAAAACAGAAGATCACTGTTGGTGTTTGACAAAGAGGAAGGAAAGAACATGCAAAAGCATTGAAAATTATAATCTCTGGTACCGTGTATTCCAAGAATGCACCATACTGGGAGGGGAAAACACCAACAGGGAACAAGAAAAACAAGTAAACATTTAAAGGTAATAAGCAATTGCAGAGAAGTAGTCTTGTGATCTGACCATTAGTGGTCAAGACTCTGACTACCCTGACTCTCCCATCTCTTCCAGGATAACAATCGGTCACTCTTCCAAAAGGCCAGACTAGGGGGGGGGGGGGTGAAACATCCCTAACTAAGACCAAGTCCCCCACTTTAATATTGGGACTGGAAAGAAACCACTTCTGCCTCCTTTGCAAGGAAGTTAAATATTCCAAGTTCCATCTCTTCCAAAAAGAATTACGGAGGGCTTCAAGTTTACGCCAAGCGATAGGTAAATCAGAATCCCTGAAAGAATTAGGAAGGGGAGGAGGGGCAGAGAGAGAAGTGCGTGTAAGGAAGCGACCAGGTGTAAGTGGAAGGAGGTCATCAGGGTCATTAGAAAGCGGAGTTAATGAGAGAGAGTTAACGACATCTTCAATCACAAAATAACTAGAAGCTGAGGGAAATGAAGCACTAGTAAAGATTACGATACGATGCGAAAGGAGAATTGACAAGTTTAAACAAAGCGTATAGAAACAAGTACATCTATTCAGGACAAGAATATACCAAATAAACAAAGAAACTATGCGAGTAGAAAGCAAGAACGCCATAGGTAACAACCTAGTAGCCATAAACAATGACCTTAAGTCATAATGAGTATCAAAGGGGTTACTCAGAAAAATACTTAAGTCAGCGAGAAACGTGACATAACAAGTATAAATGCAAAAACACATCGAATGTGACGACGAGAAAAAGTAAGTTTGTTCATCAATGAACAATAAGATTTCAAAACATGTGAGCAGAGTGCAATACATGAGCGCGTGAGAAATACGCAACGAAGTTTTGAAACAAGGATCGAAGCAGTTGGAGAATACGAGCGTGAGTAAGTGAGAGACATAAGCAAGCACGGCCTTGACACACATAGTACAGGGAGATAAGGCATATAAATAGCTGAAAGAGTCCTTAACTGGAACAAGTTTATTTTGGGAAGTAGGTGAACGGCTTCTGTACTTGCAGGAGCGGCTCACTAGACAATGCTTGGCAATCAGCCAAAGTTGAGATAAGAGAAACTTGCTTTGAACGTTGTCAAGCGTACAGGAAATAAACAGTGACTTGACCCTACTCGGGCTGGTATACAAACAAGTTTGAAAAACAAGCAGTTCAAAGTACACAAACAACACTAGTTGAATCAGCTGTAACTTAAAGCAGATGTTCAGGTTGGACGGCATGCAGTCAATCGTAACTTGGACGTGAACAAACAATTTAAAGATATATGAAATTGAGTAGGAAATCAATTTCGCATGATTGAGAGGATCACGGAATCCGACAATTTTCGACAGGAAAAAGCTTGATTCTTCCGAAATAGGAAGTGAAGCCGGGACATTGAGAAGAAGGTTATGCATAAGAATAGTTATTCTAGATGTTAGTGAATTCAGATTTTCAAGCGGTTTCAAAAGCGGCTTCCAATTGTGAGGAAGGAGGAGGGAGCCGGCCGTGGCCATCCTTCTAAATAACGAAAGAAGTGAAACATAGCTTACAGCGAAGCGATGGAGACTGATAGCCATGGTTTTACACAAGGGGAAGATAGTTTTCGAGAAAGAGTTTAAGCAATTACCTGCTATAAAAAATGACATGAGAAGGTAAACGAAATAACACAAAGCAAGGCGAACTTGAATGGCCATCTTGTGCGGGAAGAAGGAAAAACCATTTAAACAACTTACAGAGGTAGCGCAGTTGTTCACGATAAGACATCGTTTTGGCAAGTGTTTTTCAAAAATATTGAGATCTGAAACATGAGCGTTCTCTTTTTCAGAAATGGGATTTATGTCAGCTGTAACGAAATGACATTGCGCTTTGGTTTGAACACTGGGATGCTGAATTTCACCAGTAATAACCCAACCAAAATCGGTGTCTCTGGCGACCACGGTTGAAGATAACTTACGTGTTTGTTTGCGAAGGCACTTCCAAAAAACATTGGCACTGAAAAGTACATCAATGGGACCTTGAGCATTAAACTGAGGATCAGCTAACCTTAAGTGCGAAGGAATCTTTAATCCGGAGGTATTAATACAGCTGCTAGGAGTGTCTTTGCCAATACTGGTAAGAATGAGACAGTTTACATTAAGATTGGTGTTTCTTTGGCAAACGTCTCTGATTTTCAATTTTGAAGACTGCAAAACTTGAGTTTTCAAATTGTCAATGCCGGTCACACTGATAGAAGTAGGCGATGACGAAAGACCTAGTTTTTAATCAACGATTGCGAAACAAAATTATGAGTTGAAGCGGAATCGAGAAGACCACGGGTTCTAAACCAATTTCCAAATTTATCTTGGATTTCGAATTGTACAGTGGTCAAAAGGGTTTGCGCACTGTAAGAAGTTTCGGCATTAGAAATGCAGGAAGAAGCATTAGTTTGTTCGGAGCTACTCTGCATGGAGCTTGAAGAGGCAGGTACTGATGACCTCGATTTATCGTGAACGTGCAATAAAGAATGATGCGGTTTTTTACAATGGAAACAGAGATTTGATGACGTACAGTTTGAAGAAGAATGCTTAGGTGATAAGCATTTGAAACAATGTTTGCTATTGAAGACAAACTTCCTTCGATCTTCGACAGACAAT
Organism: Meconema thalassinum; assembly: GCA_946902985.2. Taxonomy (NCBI): domain Eukaryota; kingdom Metazoa; phylum Arthropoda; class Insecta; order Orthoptera; family Tettigoniidae; genus Meconema; species Meconema thalassinum. Next base: position 243,302,214 of record OX336396.1, read on the forward strand.
TCTTTAAAGGATTTGCACAAATACAATGTGTGAAGCTTTTTACAGAGCGTGCATTTTAACGATTTGTTGAGCGGCCTGATTTGTTCTCTTGCATGATTGAAAGAAGAACGGGTTTGCTTGTTCTCGACAGATGGGGGCTGATGTCCCTTTGAAGAAGCAAGTTTTTTTTCAAAAATTTGACACTGATGATTCGTTTCGACCTTTTCGCACTGAAATGCGAGTGCTGTAAGAACTTGGCATCGGCTGTTAAGAAACGAGATTAAGTGTTCGAAGGAAAATTCTTCCTTGCGAGCGAGTTCAATTTCCCAAGCCTTTAAGGTTGAAAAATCGAATCTTGATGTAGCCAGATGAATGAGTATGGTGTCCCATGTTTGGACAGGCTGCTTAAGTTGGTATAATGCTCTGACATTTAACTGTATAGAGTTCAACAGGTTTCTTAAAGAGGTGACGTCATTAGGTTTGACGGCTGGCAGGCTGAAGAGACAGCGTATGTGGCGAGCTACACTCAAACGTAAATTGCCATATCTCTCTTTAAGGAGATTAAAGGCGATGTGGTAGTTGTCTGCGCTTAAAGGCAGTGACTCCACCAAGGCTAAGGCCTCAGATTCCAAAGACGTACGCAGGAAATAAAATTTATGAATGTCAGAAATCTCAGTATTTTCATGAATTAGGGAGCAGTAAAGTTCGTAAAAAGAATACCATTCACCTTCCTTGCCTGAGAAGTGCGGTAGGCTTATCTTAGGAAGTAATGGTTTCGGTTTGTTCTTGTGAACTGAAGCGGGTGCGAACTGGGCCGGATTGATGAACTTAGTGTCCGGTTCTGAGATATTGCGGATCAGTTGGTGGGCCTTTGCAATCCCTTCAAAGTACAAGGGTTCGACCTCGTCCCGATCCGATTGAAGTTCTGGGCAAGCGGATTCAATCTCGGTTTGAATTTGATCATAATAATCATAAGACCGTTCGTACAACTTAAGGCGATGTGTCAAGATGTCTAAATCACACTCGGCGGGATTTAATTTACTGATGAAATTTCTGAATCTAGTGAGTTGCCCTTTATAGGAAGAACGTCTGGCAATGAGAGTTTCATCTTTTTCAGTAGGAGACATGACAAAAAGAATAAATTGAAATACAACTCACGAAACTGTAGAACCTTGGAGAAGCAGTCAAGTTTGCAGCAGCGAATGAGTAGAAAGAATGAGACACACCATAGGAGACAGGAGCGGCCTCTTTCCCGTTCACAGGCTTTGCATGATGTAGTTATAGCTGAAAACTCCAAAGCAGATATTAATAATTTGCAAAGTATTGTCAAACAGAAAAATGACAAATGGACTCTCCCGGGTTTCTGGTACCAAATTTTGGGTAGATTATTAGCTGAGGAATAACCCACCAAGGGAAGATGATTAAGAAAAGGAAGTAGATTTTGGATTGGAGAAAAAGGATAGAAAAATAGGAGGAGAGTCCCACAAAAGTTATGAATTTAACTTTCAATACATTTAGAGGCAGTTGCCACCGCAAATCCGTTCTCGGATACCTAAAGTGGATACGAGCTTGGTCGAAGCTAACGGGAACCGCAGCTAAGACTTGGGCAGTTTGCCAGAGAGAGGCTGTAGTGTATTTCCTCCCAAGCATGCATAAAAGTACTATAGGGAAGGGTGATAGTCTGGCAAGACAAATGGTAAAAGCTTTATTGAGTATGAACGAGGGCATAAACCTAGGAAGAGCTAGGAAAGCCAGGATCTTGCCTAACTGTAGTATCAGAGAAATGATGAATCCAAAAACAAATATTTAATTTATTAAACAATGCAAAGAAGTTTGAGGAAATTAACAAGCATGTAATATAATTTTGACAAACATAGTTCATTTGAACTTTTTAACAAATGGGGTCGCAGACCTCTCAACATTAAACTTTTGCTCCAGGCAATTGACAATTTACAAGGTTTCAAACCTTACATGTTTCTAAAATCTTTATAAGATTTAAACAAATAAACAATGAAGTAATTAAAGTTTAAACGTGAATTGGAGTACAAAGAGTGTACCTTAAGAAATTCTTGAGAGAATGTTCTAGAGAAAGTGACAACTTCGAAAATAACCATAATAAAAACATGAAAAATAAGATAGAAGTTCCTACAACTTCTTATATTTATACAGAATTAATGTTGGTAGTTAGTAGAAGGTTAAGGAAAGATCATTGGGATATAGGATCAATGTTCATGGCCATATTTAATATAAACGGACGATCGCGACGCCGTAGAAACGTGGAGCAAGCACTGGTTATCACTGTAGTCTATAAAGATGGATGCAAAGTTCACTATAGAAACACTAAAGTTTATGAGAAAGAAAGTTATTGCAATTATGGAAATAACTGATTGCACTATATAGGCGAGAGTCTATTTCTTGAAAAAGTTGTGATTTACAATTAAATGTACCATAAAACATTCCAGTGGTTCCAGCGGTGGAAGAAAGTTAGCTATTGCAACAATTTGTAAGGAAGATTCCTCATTTTAAATATTATTGTCTAAAGTGAGTGAAAAATACCTGACGGCAAGACTCGCAGATAGAGTACAAGATCTCGAAGGTTCCAGAACGACCTTAGCAGAAAAATGGGGTTGAGAAAATCCAACGGAGGAACTAGCTTGATGAATTATAGACAGCGGGTATTAGGTAATATCCCACGTAGTGAGAGGATTTCTCATTTGAATAGCTTAAGAAAAGCTCTTTTTTAGTAAGGTTGGCTTATACAAGCGAAAGCTCAACATGGCAAATCCCACGAAGAATGATTTTTGCCCCAAAATAAATACTTTCACACTGTCTATAAAAGTATCATTAAAAGCACGTGGAAGTTAAAACCATGAAGATGAGGTTAAAACTTTTAAAATGGTACTTATCTTGATTTCATGTTGAAGGCGAAGTTCCGTATGACGATAACTACTTTGCCAACATGGCGAAGAAGAGAGTATGCCTCTTGGTTTGAAGAGGCTAGCTCGAGAGGAGCTTCAACTGATCGAGTCAACTGCCGACTGAGAAGTGAGACCTGCTCAACGGAGCACGGAGGGTCCAAGGAAGGGAAAAAGAGTGGGGGGTAGGAAACAAAAGGAGAACATATAAACATTGCCAATGTTACAACAAAAAAATGATCTTCTCTTGGTGAGCTGGTCTTCAAAGAGTTGACAACAGATGATACTAGCGCAGCATGGTGAGTAAAGAAGTAGACGTAGTCCTCTTGCTCAAGGAGAAAATAGCTGGCGATGGTAACAGGATCTGGTGGCCAAATGGATAAGGAATTCCTCTTGCACGAGGAAGAGTTGAAGAGCTTCAGATATTCGCTGCTATATGACGCTAGGTGGGTCATAGAATATATATCTGGAACAGACTCATACAAAATATAAGCGACCTGAATCCCTAAGAGAAAACAGAAGATCACTGTTGGTGTTTGACAAAGAGGAAGGAAAGAACATGCAAAAGCATTGAAAATTATAATCTCTGGTACCGTGTATTCCAAGAATGCACCATACTGGGAGGGGCAAACACCAACAGGGAACAAGAAAAACCAAGTAAACATTTAAAGGTAATAAGCAATTGCAGAGAAGTAGTCTTGTGATCTGACCATTAGTGGTCAAGACTCTGACTACCCTGACTCTCCCATCTCTTCCAGGATAACAATCGGTCACTCTTCCAAAAGGCCAGACTAGGGGGGGTGAAACATCCCTAACTAAGACCAAGTCCCCCACTTTAATATTGGGACTGGAAAGAAACCACTTCTGCCTCCTTTGCAAGGAAGTTAAATATTCCAAGTTCCATCTCTTCCAAAAAGAATTACGGAGGGCTTCAAGTTTACGCCAAGCGATAGGTAAATCAGAATCCCTGAAAGAATTAGGAAGGGGAGGAGGGGCAGAGAGAGAAGTGCGTGTAAGGAAGCGACCAGGTGTAAGTGGAAGGAGGTCATCAGGGTCATTAGAAAGCGGAGTTAATGAGAGAGAGTTAACGACATCTTCAATCACAAAATAACTAGAAGCTGAGGGAAATGAAGCACTAGTAAAGATTACGATACGATGCGAAAGGAGAATTGACAAGTTTAAACAAAGCGTATAGAAACAAGTACATCTATTCAGGACAAGAATATACCAAATAAACAAAGAAACTATGCGAGTAGAAAGCAAGAACGCCATAGGTAACAACCTAGTAGCCATAAACAATGACCTTAAGTCATAATGAGTATCAAAGGGGTTACTCAGAAAAATACTTAAGTCAGCGAGAAACGTGACATAACAAGTGTAAATGCAAAAACACATCGAATGTGACGACGAGAAAAAGTAAGTTTGTTCATCAATGAACAATAAGATTTCAAAATATGTGAGCAGAGTGCAATACATGAGCGCGTGAGAAATACGCAACGAAGTTTTGAAACAAGGATCGAAGCAGTTGGAGAATACGAGCGTGAGTAAGTGAGAGACATAAGCAAGCACGGCCTTGACACACATAGTACAGGGAGATAAGGCATATAAATAGCTGAAAGAGTCCTTAACTGGAACAAGTTTATTTTGGGAAGTAGGTGAACGGCTTCTGTACTTGCAGGAGCGGCTCACTAGACAATGCTTGGCAATCAGCCAAAGTTGAGATAAGAGAAACTTGCTTTGAACGTTGTCAAGCGTACAGGAAATAAACAGTGACTTGACCCTACTCGGGCTGGTATACAAACAAGTTTGAAAAACAAGCAGTTCAAAGTACACAAACAACACTAGTTGAATCAGCTGTAACTTAAAGCAGATGTTCAGGTTGGACGGCATGCAGTCAATCGTAACTTGGACGTGAACAAACAATTTAAAGATATATGAAATTGAGTAGGAAATCAATTTCGCATGATTGAGAGGATCACGGAATCCGACAATTTTCGACAGGAAAAAGCTTGATTCTTCCGAAATAGGAAGTGAAGCCGGGACATTGAGAAGAAGGTTATGCATAAGAATAGTTATTCTAGATGTTAGTGAATTCAGATTTTCAAGCGGTTTCAAAAGCGGCTTCCAATTGTGAGGAAGGAGGAGGGAGCCGGCCGTGGCCATCCTTCTAAATAACGAAAGAAGTGAAACATAGCTTACAGCGAAGCGATGGAGACTGATAGCCATGGTTTTACACAAGGGGAAGATAGTTTTCGAGAAAGAGTTTAAGCAATTACCTGCTATAAAAAATGACATGAGAAGGTAAACGAAATAACACAAAGCAAGGCGAACTTGAATGGCCATCTTGTGCGGGAAGAAGGAAAAACCATTTAAACAACTTACAGAGGTAGCGCAGTTGTTCACGATAAGACATCGTTTTGGCAAGTGTTTTTCATTAATATTGAGATCTGAAACATGAGCGTTCTCTTTTTCAGAAATGGGATTTATGTCAGCTGTAACGAAATGACATTGCGCTTTGGTTTGAACACTGGGATGCTGAATTTCACCAGTAATAATCCAACCAAAATCGGTGTCTCTGGCGACCACGGTTGAAGATAACTTACGTGTTTGTTTGCGAAGGCACTTCCAAAAAACATTGGCACTGAAAAGTACATCAATGGGACCTTGAGCATTAAACTGAGGATCAGCTAACCTTAAGTGCGAAGGAATCTTTAATCCGGAGGTATTAATACAGCTGCTAGGAGTGTCTTTGCCAATAATGGTAAGAATGAGACAGTTTACATTAAGATTGGTGTTTCTTTGGCAAACGTCTCTGATTTTCAATTTTGAAGACTGCAAAACTTGAGTTTTCAAATTGTCAATGCCGGTCACACTGATAGAAGTAGGCGATGACGAAAGACCTAGTTTTTAATCAACGATTGCGAAACAAAATTATGAGTTGAAGCGGAATCGAGAAGACCACGGGTTCTAAACCAATTTCCAAATTTATCTTGGATTTCGAATTGTACAGTGGTCAAAAGGGTTTGCGCACTGTAAGAAGTTTCGGCATTAGAAATGCAGGAAGAAGCATTAGTTTGTTCGGAGCTGCTCTGCATGGAGCTTGAAGAGGCAGGTACTGATGACCTCGATTTATCGTGAACGTGCAATAAAGAATGATGCGGTTTTTTACAATGGAAACAGAGATTTGATGACGTACAGTTTGAAGAAGAATGCTTAGGTGATAAGCATTTGAAACAATGTTTGCTATTGAAGACAAACTTCCTTCGATCTTCGACAGACAATTCTTTAAAGGATTTGCACAAATACAATGTGTGAAGCTTTTTACAGAGCGTGCATTTTAACGATTTGTTGAGCGGCCTGATTTGTTCTCTTGCATGATTGAAAGAAGAACGGGTTTGCTTGTTCTCGACAGATGGGGGCTGATGTCCCTTTGAAGAAGCAAGTTTTTTTTTCAAAAATTTGACACTGATGATTCGTTTCGACCTTTTCGCACTGAAATGCGAGTGCTGTAAGAACTTGGCATCGGCTGTTAAGAAACGAAATTAAGTGTTCGAAGGAAAATTCTTCCTTGCGAGCGAGTTCAATTTCCCAAGCCTTTAAGGTTGAAAAATCGAATCTTGATGTAGCCAGATGAATGAGTATGGTGTCCCATGTTTGGACAGGCTGCTCAAGTTGGTATAATGCTCTGACATTTAACTGTATAGAGTCCAACAGGTTTCTTAAAGAGGTGACGTCATTAGGTTTGACGGCTGGCAGGCTGAAGAGACAGCGTATGTGGCGAGCTACACTCAAACGTAAATTGCCATATCTCTCTTTAAGGAGATTAAAGGCGATGTGGTAGTTGTCTGCGCTTAAAGGCAGTGACTCCACCAAGGCTAAGGCCTCAGATTCCAAAGACGTACGCAGGAAATAAAATTTATGAATGTCAGAAATCTCAGTATTTTCATGAATTAGGGAGCAGTAAAGTTCGTAAAAAGAATACCATTCACCTTCCTTGCCTGAGAAGTGCGGTAGGCTTATCTTAGGAAGTAATGGTTTCGGTTTGTTCTTGTGAACTGAAGCGGGTGCGAACTGGGCCGGATTGATGAACTTAGTGTCCGGTTCTGAGATATTGCGGATCAGTTGGTGGGCCTTTGCAATCCCTTCAAAGTACAAGGGTTCGACCTCGTCCCGATCCGATTGAAGTTCTGGGCAAGCGGATTCAATCTCGGTTTGAATTTGATCATAATAATCATAAGACCGTTCGTACAACTTAAGGCGATGTGTCAAGATGTCTAAATCACACTCGGCGGGATTTAATTTACTGATGAAATTTCTGAATCTAGTGAGTTGCCCTTTATAGGAAGAACGTCTGGCAATGAGAGTTTCATCTTTTTCAGTAGGAGACATGACAAAAAGAATAAATTGAAATACAACTCACGAAACTGTAGAACCTTGGAGAAGCAGTCAAGTTTGCAGCAGCGAATGAGTAGAAAGAATGAGACACACCATAGGAGACAGGAGCGGCCTCTTTCCCGTTCACAGGCTTTGCATGATGTAGTTATAGCTGAAAACTCCAAAGCAGATATTAATAATTTGCAAAGTATTGTCAAACAGAAAAATGACAAATGGACTCTCCCGGGTTTCTGGTACCAAATTTTGGGTAGATTATTAGCTGAGGAATAACCCACCAAGGGAAGATGATTAAGAAAAGGAAGTAGATTTTGGATTGGAGAAAAAGGATAGAAAAATAGGAGGAGAGTCCCACAAAAGTTATGAATTTAACTTTCAATACATTTAGAGGCAGTTGCCACCGCAAATCCGTTCTCGGATACCTAAAGTGGATACGAGCTTGGTCGAAGCTAACGGGAACCGCAGCTAAGACTTGGGCAGTTTGCCAGAGAGAGGCTGTAGTGTATTTCCTCCCAAGCATGCATAAAAGTACTATAGGGAAGGGTGATAGTCTGGCAAGACAAATGGTAAAAGCTTTATTGAGTATGAACGAGGGCATAAACCTAGGAAGAGCTAGGAAAGCCAGGATCTTGCCTAACTGTAGTATCAGAGAAATGATGAATCCAAAAACAAATATTTAATTTATTAAACAATGCAAAGAAGTTTGAGGAAATTAACAAGCATGTAATATAATTTTGACAAACATAGTTCATTTGAACTTTTTAACAAATGGGGTCGCAGACCTCTCAACATTAAACTTTTGCTCCAGGCAATTGACAATTTACAAGGTTTCAAACCTTACATGTTTCTAAAATCTTTATAAGATTTAAACAAATAAACAATGAAGTAATTAAAGTTTAAACGTGAATTGGAGTACAAAGAGTGTACCTTAAGAAATTCTTGAGAGAATGTTCTAGAGAAAGTGACAACTTCGAAAATAACCATAATAAAAACATGAAAAATAAGATAGAAGTTCCTACAACTTCTTATATTTATACAGAATTAATGTTGGTAGTTAGTAGAAGGTTAAGGAAAGATCATTGGGATATAGGATCAATGTTCATGGCCGTATTTAATATAAACGGACGATCGCGACGCGGTAGAAACGTGGAGCAAGCACTGGTTATCACTGTAGTCTATAAAGATGGATGCAAAGTTCACTATAGAAACACTAAAGTTTATGAGAAAGAAAGTTATTGCAATTATGGAAATAACTGATTGCACTATATAGGTGAGAGTCTATTTCTTGAAAAAGTTGTGATTTACAATTAAATGTACCATAAAACATTCCAGTGGTTCCAGCGGTGGAAGAAAGTTAGCTATTGCAACAATTTGTAAGGAAGATTCCTCATTTTAAATATTATTGTCACAAGTGAGTGAAAAATACCTGACGGCAAGACTCGCAGATAGAGTACAAGATCTCGAAGGTTCCAGAACGACCTTAGCAGAAAAATGGGGTTGAGAAAATCCAACGGAGGAACTAGCTTGATGAATTATAGACAGCGGGTATTAGGTAATATCCCACGTAGTGAGAGGATTTCTCATTTGAATAGCTTAAGAAAAGCTCTTTTTTAGTAAGGTTGGCTTATACAAGCGAAAGCTCAACATGGCAAATCCCACGAAGAATGATTTTTGCCCCAAAATAAATACTTTCACACTGTCTATAAAAGTATCATTAAAAGCACGTGGAAGTTAAAACCATGAAGATGAGGTTAAAACTTTTAAAATGGTACTTATCTTGATTTCATGTTGAAGGCGAAGTTCCGTATGACGATAACTACTTTGCCAACATGGCGTAGAAGAGAGTATGCCTCTTGGTTTGAGGAGGCTAGCTCGAGAGGAGCTTCAACTGATCGAGTCAACTGCCGACTGAGAAGTGAGACCTGCTCAACGGAGCACGGAGGGTCCAAGGAAGGGAAAAAGAGTGGGGGGTAGGAAACAAAAGGAGAACATATAAACATTGCCAATGTTACAACAAAAAAATGATCTTCTCTTGGTGAGCTGGTCTTCAAAGAGTTGACAACAGATGATACTAGCGCAGCATGGTGAGTAAAGAAGTAGACGTAGTCCTCTTGCTCAAGGAGAAAATAGCTGGCGATGGTAACAGGATCTGGTGGCCAAATGGATAAGGAATTCCTCTTGCACGAGGAAGAGTTGAAGAGCTTCAGATATTCGCTGCTATATGACGCTAGGTGGGTCATAGAATATATATCTGGAACAGACTCATACAAAATATAAGCGACCTGAATCCCTAAGAGAAAACAGAAGATCACTGTTGGTGTTTGACAAAGAGGAAGGAAAGAACATGCAAAAGCATTGAAAATTATAATCTCTGGTACCGTGTATTCCAAGAATGCACCATACTGGGAGGGGCAAACACCAACAGGGAACAAGAAAAACAAGTAAACATTTAAAGGTAATAAGCAATTGCAGAGAAGTAGTCTTGTGATCTGACCATTAGTGGTCAAGACTCTGACTACCCTGACTCTCCCATCTCTTCCAGGATAACAATCGGTCACTCTTCCAAAAGGCCAGACTAGGGGGGGGGGGTGAAACATCCCTAACTAAGACCAAGTCCCCCACTTTAATATTGGGACTGGAAAGAAACCACTTCTGCCTCCTTTGCAAGGAAGTTAAATATTCCAAGTTCCATCTCTTCCAAAAAGAATTACGGAGGGCTTCAAGTTTACGCCAAGCGATAGGTAAATCAGAATCCCTGAAAGAATTAGGAAGGGGAGGAGGGGCAGAGAGAGAAGTGCGTGTAAGGAAGCGACCAGGTGTAAGTGGAAGGAGGTCATCAGGGTCATTAGAAAGCGGAGTTAATGAGAGAGAGTTAACGACATCTTCAATCACAAAATAACTAGAAGCTGAGGGAAATGAAGCACTAGTAAAGATTACGATACGATGCGAAAGGAGAATTGACAAGTTTAAACAAAGCGTATAGAAACAAGTACATCTATTCAGGACAAGAATATACCAAATAAACAAAGAAACTATGCGAGTAGAAAGCAAGAACGCCATAGGTAACAACCTAGTAGCCATAAACAATGACCTTAAGTCATAATGAGTATCAAAGGGGTTACTCAGAAAAATACTTAAGTCAGCGAGAAACGTGACATAACAAGTATAAATGCAAAAACACATCGAATGTGACGACGAGAAAAAGTAAGTTTGTTCATCAATGAACAATAAGATTTCAAAATATGTGAGCAGAGTGCAATACATGAGCGCGTGAGAAATACGCAACGAAGTTTTGAAACAAGGATCGAAGCAGTTGGAGAATACGAGCGTGAGTAAGTGAGAGACATAAGCAAGCACGGCCTTGACACACATAGTACAGGGAGATAAGGCATATAAATAGCTGAAAGAGTCCTTAACTGGAACAAGTTTATTTTCGGAAGTAGGTGAACGGCTTCTGTACTTGCAGGAGCGGCTCACTAGACAATGCTTGGCAATCAGCCAAAGTTGAGATAAGAGAAACTTGCTTTGAACGTTGTCAAGCGTACAGGAAATAAACAGTGACTTGACCCTACTCGGGCTGGTATACAAACAAGTTTGAAAAACAAGCAGTTCAAAGTACACAAACAACACTAGTTGAATCATCTGTAACTTAAAGCAGATGTTTAGGTTGGACGGCATGCAGTCAATCGTAACTTGGACGTGAACAAACAATTTAAAGATATATGAAATTGAGTAGGAAATCAATTTCGCATGATTGAGAGGATCACGGAATCCGACAATTTTCGACAGGAAAAAGCTTGATTCTTCCGAAATAGGAAGTGAAGCCGGGACATTGAGAAGAAGGTTATGCATAAGAATAGTTATTCTAGATGTTAGTGAATTCAGATTTTCAAGCGGTTTCAAAAGCGGCTTCCAATTGTGAGGAAGGAGGAGGGAGCCGGCCGTGGCCATCCTTCTAAATAACGAAAGAAGTGAAACATAGCTTACAGCGAAGCGATGGAGACTGATAGCCATGGTTTTACACAAGGGGAAGATAGTTTTCGAGAAAGAGTTTAAGCAATTACCTGCTATAAAAAATGACATGAGAAGGTAAACGAAATAACACAAAGCAAGGCGAACTTGAATGGCCATCTTGTGCGGGAAGAAGGAAAAACCATTTAAACAACTTACAGAGGTAGCGCAGTTGTTCACGATAAGACATCGTTTTGGCAAGTGTTTTTCAAAAATATTGAGATCTGAAACATGAGCGTTCTCTTTTTCAGAAATGGGATTTATGTCAGCTGTAACGAAATGACATTGCGCTTTGGTTTGAACACTGGGATGCTGAATTTCACCAGTAATAACCCAACCAAAATCGGTGTCTCTGGCGACCACGGTTGAAGATAACTTACGTGTTTGTTTGCGAAGGCACTTCCAAAAAACATTGGCACTGAAAAGTACATCAATGGGACCTTGAGCATTAAACTGAGGATCAGCTAACCTTAAGTGCGAAGGAATCTTTAATCCGGAGGTATTAATACAGCTGCTAGGAGTGTCTTTGCCAATACTGGTAAGAATGAGACAGTTTACATTAAGATTGGTGTTTCTTTGGCAAACGTCTCTGATTTTCAATTTTGAAGACTGCAAAACTTGAGTTTTCAAATTGTCAATGCCGGTCACACTGATAGAAGTAGGCGATGACGAAAGACCTAGTTTTTAATCAACGATTGCGAAACAAAATTATGAGTTGAAGCGGAATCGAGAAGACCACGGGTTCTAAACCAATTTCCAAATTTATCTTGGATTTCGAATTGTACAGTGGTCAAAAGGGTTTGCGCACTGTAAGAAGTTTCGGCATTAGAAATGCAGGAAGAAGCATTAGTTTGTTCGGAGCTGCTCTGCATGGAGCTTGAAGAGGCAGGTACTGATGACCTCGATTTATCGTGAACGTGCAATAAAGAATGATGCTGTTTTTTACAATGGAAACAGAGATTTGATGACGTACAGTTTGAAGAAGAATGCTTAGGTGATAAGCAATTGAAACAATGTTTGCTATTGAAGACAAACTTCCTTCGATCTTCGACAGACAATTCTTTAAAGGATTTGCACAAATACAATGTGTGAAGCTTTTTACAGAGCGTGCATTTTAACGATTTGTTGAGCGGCCTGATTTGTTCTCTTGCATGATTGAAAGAAGAACGGGTTTGCTTGTTCTCGACAGATGGGGGCTGATGTCCCTTTGAAGAAGCAAGTTTTTTTTTCAAAAATTTGACACTGATGATTCGTTTCGACCTTTTCGCACTGAAATGCGAGTGCTGTAAGAACTTGGCATCGGCTGTTAAGAAACGAGATTAAGTGTTCGAAGGAAAATTCTTCCTTGCGAGCGAGTTCAATTTCCCAAGCCTTTAAGGTTGAAAAATCGAATCTTGATGTAGCCAGATGAATGAGTATGGTGTCCCATGTTTGGACAGGCTGCTTAAGTTGGTATAATGCTCTGACATTTAACTGTATAGAGTCCAACAGGTTTCTTAAAGAGGTGACGTCATTAGGTTTGACGGCTGGCAGGCTGAAGAGACAGCGTATGTGGCGAGCTACACTCAAACGTAAATTGCCATATCTCTCTTTAAGGAGATTAAAGGCGATGTGGTAGTTGTCTGCGCTTAAAGGCAGTGACTCCACCAAGGCTAAGGCCTCAGATTCCAAAGACGTACGCAGGAAATAAAATTTATGAATGTCAGAAATCTCAGTATTTTCACGAATTAGGGAGCAGTAAAGTTCGTAAAAAGAATACCATTCACCTTCCTTGCCTGAGAAGTGCGGTAGGCTTATCTTAGGAAGTAATGGTTTCGGTTTGTTCTTGTGAACTGAAGCGGGTGCGAACTGGGCCGGATTGATGAACTTAGTGTCCGGTTCTGAGATATTGCGGATCAGTTGGTGGGCCTTTGCAATCCCTTCAAAGTACAAGGGTTCGACCTCGTCCCGATCCGATTGAAGTTCTGGGCAAGCGGATTCAATCTCGGTTTGAATTTGATCATAATAATCATAAGACCGTTCGTACAACTTAAGGCGATGTGTCAAGATGTCTAAATCACACTCGGCGGGATTTAATTTACTGATGAAATTTCTGAATCTAGTGAGTTGCCCTTTATAGGAAGAACGTCTGGCAATGAGAGTTTCATCTTTTTCAGTAGGAGACATGACAAAAAGAATAAATTGAAATACAACTCACGAAACTGTAGAACCTTGGAGATGCAGTCAAGTTTGCAGCAGCGTATGAGTAGAAAGAATGAGACACACCATAGGAGACAGGAGTGGCCTCTTTCCCGTTCACAGGCTTTGCATGATGTAGTTATAGCTGAAAAATCCAAAGCAGATATTAATAATTTGCAAAGTATTGTCAAACAGAAAAATGACAAATGGACTCTCCCGGGTTTCTGGTACCAAATTTTGGGTAGATTATTAGCTGAGGAATAACCCACCAAGGGAAGATGATTAAGAAAAGGAAGTAGATTTTGGATTGGAGAAAAAGGATAGAAAAATAGGAGGAGAGTCCCACAAAAGTTATGAATTTAACTTTCAATACATTTAGAGGCAGTTGCCACCGCAAATCCGTTCTCGGATACCTAAAGTGGATACGAGCTTGGTCGAAGCTAACGGGAACCGCAGCTAAGACTTGGGCAGTTTGCCAGAGAGAGGCTGTAGTGTATTTCCTCCCAAGCATGCATAAAAGTACTATAGGGAAGGGTGATAGTCTGGCAAGACAAATGGTAAAAGCTTTATTGAGTATGAACGAGGGCATAAACCTAGGAAGAGCTAGGAAAGCCAGGATCTTGCCTAACTGTAGTATCAGAGAAATGATGAATCCAAAAACAAATATTTAATTTATTAAACAATGCAAAGAAGTTTGAGGAAATTAACAAGCATGTAATATAATTTTGACAAACATAGTTCATTTGAACTTTTTAACAAATGGGGTCGCAGACCTCTCAACATTAAACTTTTGCTCCAGGCAATTGACAATTTACAAGGTTTCAAACCTTACATGTTTCTAAAATCTTTATAAGATTTAAACAAATAAACAATGAAGTAATTAAAGTTTAAACGTGAATTGGAGTACAAAGAGTGTACCTTAAGAAATTCTTGAGAGAATGTTCTAGAGAAAGTGACAACTTCGAAAATAACCATAATAAAAACATGAAAAATAAGATAGAAGTTCCTACAACTTCTTATATTTATACAGAATTAATGTTGGTAGTTAGTAGAAGGTTAAGGAAAGATCATTGGGATATAGGATCAATGTTCATGGCCGTATTTAATATAAACGGACGATCGCGACGCGGTAGAAACGTGGAGCAAGCACTGGTTATCACTGTAGTCTATAAAGATGGATGCAAAGTTCACTATAGAAACACTAAATTTTATGAGAATGAAAGTTATTGCAATTATGGAAATAACTGATTGCACTATATAGGTGAGAGTCTATTTCTTGAAAAAAGTTGTGATTTACAATTAAATGTACCATAAAACATTCCAGTGGTTCCAGCGGTGGAAGAAAGTTAGCTATTGCAACAATTTGTAAGGATGATTCCTCATTTTAAATATTATTGTCACAAGTGAGTGAAAAATACCTGACGGCAAGACTCGCAGATAGAGTACAAGATCTCGAAGGTTCCAGAACGACCTTAGCAGAAAAATGGGGTTGAGAAAATCCAACGGAGGAACTAGCTTGATGAATTATAGACAGCGGGTATTAGGTAATATCCCACGTAGTGAGAGGATTTCTCATTTGAATAGCTTAAGAAAAGCTCTTTTTTAGTAAGGTTGGCTTATACAAGCGAAAGCTCAACATGGCAAATCCCACGAAGAATGATTTTTGCCCCAAAATAAATACTTTCACACTGTCTATAAAAGTATCATTAAAAGCACGTGGAAGTTAAAACCATGAAGATGAGGTTAAAACTTTTAAAATGGTACTTATCTTGATTTCATGTTGAAGGCGAAGTTCCGTATGACGATAACTACTTTGCCAACATGGCGTAGAAGAGAGTATGCCTCTTGGTTTGAGGAGGCTAGCTCGAGAGGAGCTTCAACTGATCGAGTCAACTGCCGACTGAGAAGTGAGACCTGCTCAACGGAGCACGGAGGGTCCAAGGAAGGGAAAAAGAGTGGGGGGTAGGAAACAAAAGGAGAACATATAAACATTGCCAATGTTACAACAAAAAAATGATCTTCTCTTGGTGAGCTGGTCTTCAAAGAGTTGACAACAGATGATACTAGCGCAGCATGGTGAGTAAAGAAGTAGACGTAGTCCTCTTGCTCAAGGAGAAAATAGCTGGCGATGGTAACAGGATCTGGTGGCCAAATGGATAAGGAATTCCTCTTGCACGAGGAAGAGTTGAAGAGCTTCAGATATTCGCTGCTATATGATGCTAGGTGGGTCATAGAATATATATCTGGAACAGACTCATACAAAATATAAGCGACCTGAATCCCTAAGAGAAAACAGAAGATCACTGTTGGTGTTTGACAAAGAGGAAGGAAAGAACATGCAAAAGCATTGAAAATTATAATCTCTGGTACCGTGTATTCCAAGAATGCACCATACTGGGAGGGGAAAACACCAACAGGGAACAAGAAAAACAAGTAAACATTTAAAGGTAATAAGCAATTGCAGAGAAGTAGTCTTGTGATCTGACCATTAGTGGTCAAGACTCTGACTACCCTGACTCTCCCATCTCTTCCAGGATAACAATCGGTCACTCTTCCAAAAGGC
Organism: Meconema thalassinum; assembly: GCA_946902985.2. Classification (NCBI taxonomy): domain Eukaryota; kingdom Metazoa; phylum Arthropoda; class Insecta; order Orthoptera; family Tettigoniidae; genus Meconema; species Meconema thalassinum. The sequence goes on from OX336396.1 coordinate 243,318,252, forward strand.
CAGACTAGGGGGGGGGGGGGGGATGAAACATCCCTAACTAAGACCAAGTCCCCCACTTTAATATTGGGACTGGAAAGAAACCACTTCTGCCTCCTTTGCAAGGAAGTTAAATATTCCAAGTTCCATCTCTTCCAAAAAGAATTACGGAGGGCTTCAAGTTTACGCCAAGCGATAGGTAAATCAGAATCCCTGAAAGAATTAGGAAGGGGAGGAGGGGCAGAGAGAGAAGTGCGTGTAAGGAAGCGACCAGGTGTAAGTGGAAGGAGGTCATCAGGGTCATTAGAAAGCGGAGTTAATGAGAGAGAGTTAACGACATCTTCAATCACAAAATAACTAGAAGCTGAGGGAAATGAAGCACTAGTAAAGATTACGATACGATGCGAAAGGAGAATTGACAAGTTTAAACAAAGCGTATAGAAACAAGTACATCTATTCAGGACAAGAATATACCAAATAAACAAAGAAACTATGCGAGTAGAAAGCAAGAACGCCATAGGTAACAACCTAGTAGCCATAAACAATGACCTTAAGTCATAATGAGTATCAAAGGGGTTACTCAGAAAAATACTTAAGTCAGCGAGAAACGTGACATAACAAGTATAAATGCAAAAACACATCGAATGTGACGACGAGAAAAAGTAAGTTTGTTCATCAATGAACAATAAGATTTCAAAATATGTGAGCAGAGTGCAATACATGAGCGCGTGAGAAATACGCAACGAAGTTTTGAAACAAGGATCGAAGCAGTTGGAGAATACGAGCGTGAGTAAGTGAGAGACATAAGCAAGCACGGCCTTGACACACATAGTACAGGGAGATAAGGCATATAAATAGCTGAAAGAGTCCTTAACTGGAACAAGTTTATTTTGGGAAGTAGGTGAACGGCTTCTGTACTTGCAGGAGCGGCTCACTAGACAATGCTTGGCAATCAGCCAAAGTTGAGATAAGAGAAACTTGCTTTGAACGTTGTCAAGCGTACAGGAAATAAACAGTGACTTGACCCTACTCGGGCTGGTATACAAACAAGTTTGAAAAACAAGCAGTTCAAAGTACACAAACAACACTAGTTGAATCAGCTGTAACTTAAAGCAGATGTTTAGGTTGGACGGCATGCAGTCAATCGTAACTTGGACGTGAACAAACAATTTAAAGATATATGAAATTGAGTAGGAAATCAATTTCGCATGATTGAGAGGATCACGGAATCCGACAATTTTCGACAGGAAAAAGCTTGATTCTTCCGAAATAGGAAGTGAAGCCGGGACATTGAGAAGAAGGTTATGCATAAGAATAGTTATTCTAGATGTTAGTGAATTCAGATTTTCAAGCGGTTTCAAAAGCGGCTTCCAATTGTGAGGAAGGAGGAGGGAGCCGGCCGTGGCCATCCTTCTAAATAACGAAAGAAGTGAAACATAGCTTACAGCGAAGCGATGGAGACTGATAGCCATGGTTTTACACAAGGGGAAGATAGTTTTCGAGAAAGAGTTTAAGCAATTACCTGCTATAAAAAATGACATGAGAAGGTAAACGAAATAACACAAAGCAAGGCGAACTTGAATGGCCATCTTGTGCGGGAAGAAGGAAAAACCATTTAAACAACTTACAGAGGTAGCGCAGTTGTTCACGATAAGACATCGTTTTGGCAAGTGTTTTTCAAAAATATTGAGATCTGAAACATGAGCGTTCTCTTTTTCAGAAATGGGATTTATGTCAGCTGTAACGAAATGACATTGCGCTTTGGTTTGAACACTGGGATGCTGAATTTCACCAGTAATAACCCAACCAAAATCGGTGTCTCTGGCGACCACGGTTGAAGATAACTTACGTGTTTGTTTGCGAAGGCACTTCCAAAAAACATTGGCACTGAAAAGTACATCAATGGGACCTTGAGCATTAAACTGAGGATCAGCTAACCTTAAGTGCGAAGGAATCTTTAATCCGGAGGTATTAATACAGCTGCTAGGAGTGTCTTTGCCAATACTGGTAAGAATGAGACAGTTTACATTAAGATTGGTGTTTCTTTGGCAAACGTCTCTGATTTTCAATTTTGAAGACTGCAAAACTTGAGTTTTCAAATTGTCAATGCCGGTCACACTGATAGAAGTAGGCGATGACGAAAGACCTAGTTTTTAATCAACGATTGCGAAACAAAATTATGAGTTGAAGCGGAATCGAGAAGACCACGGGTTCTAAACCAATTTCCAAATTTATCTTGGATTTCGAATTGTACAGTGGTCAAAAGGGTTTGCGCACTGTAAGAAGTTTCGGCATTAGAAATGCAGGAAGAAGCATTAGTTTGTTCGGAGCTGCTCTGCATGGAGCTTGAAGAGGCAGGTACTGATGACCTCGATTTATCGTGAACGTGCAATAAAGAATGATGCTGTTTTTTACAATGGAAACAGAGATTTGATGACGTACAGTTTGAAGAAGAATGCTTAGGTGATAAGCAATTGAAACAATGTTTGCTATTGAAGACAAACTTCCTTCGATCTTCGACAGACAATTCTTTAAAGGATTTGCACAAATACAATGTGTGAAGCTTTTTACAGAGCGTGCATTTTAACGATTTGTTGAGCGGCCTGATTTGTTCTCTTGCATGATTGAAAGAAGAACGGGTTTGCTTGTTCTCGACAGATGGGGGCTGATGTCCCTTTGAAGAAGCAAGTTTTTTTTTCAAAAATTTGACACTGATGATTCGTTTCGACCTTTTCGCACTGAAATGCGAGTGCTGTAAGAACTTGGCATCGGCTGTTAAGAAACGAGATTAAGTGTTCGAAGGAAAATTCTTCCTTGCGAGCGAGTTCAATTTCCCAAGCCTTTAAGGTTGAAAAATCGAATCTTGATGTAGCCAGATGAATGAGTATGGTGTCCCATGTTTGGACAGGCTGCTTAAGTTGGTATAATGCTCTGACATTTAACTGTATAGAGTCCAACAGGTTTCTTAAAGAGGTGACGTCATTAGGTTTGACGGCTGGCAGGCTGAAGAGACAGCGTATGTGGCGAGCTACACTCAAACGTAAATTGCCATATCTCTCTTTAAGGAGATTAAAGGCGATGTGGTAGTTGTCTGCGCTTAAAGGCAGTGACTCCACCAAGGCTAAGGCCTCAGATTCCAAAGACGTACGCAGGAAATAAAATTTATGAATGTCAGAAATCTCAGTATTTTCACGAATTAGGGAGCAGTAAAGTTCGTAAAAAGAATACCATTCACCTTCCTTGCCTGAGAAGTGCGGTAGGCTTATCTTAGGAAGTAATGGTTTCGGTTTGTTCTTGTGAACTGAAGCGGGTGCGAACTGGGCCGGATTGATGAACTTAGTGTCCGGTTCTGAGATATTGCGGATCAGTTGGTGGGCCTTTGCAATCCCTTCAAAGTACAAGGGTTCGACCTCGTCCCGATCCGATTGAAGTTCTGGGCAAGCGGATTCAATCTCGGTTTGAATTTGATCATAATAATCATAAGACCGTTCGTACAACTTAAGGCGATGTGTCAAGATGTCTAAATCACACTCGGCGGGATTTAATTTACTGATGAAATTTCTGAATCTAGTGAGTTGCCCTTTATAGGAAGAACGTCTGGCAATGAGAGTTTCATCTTTTTCAGTAGGAGACATGACAAAAAGAATAAATTGAAATACAACTCACGAAACTGTAGAACCTTGGAGATGCAGTCAAGTTTGCAGCAGCGTATGAGTAGAAAGAATGAGACACACCATAGGAGACAGGAGTGGCCTCTTTCCCGTTCACAGGCTTTGCATGATGTAGTTATAGCTGAAAAATCCAAAGCAGATATTAATAATTTGCAAAGTATTGTCAAACAGAAAAATGACAAATGGACTCTCCCGGGTTTCTGGTACCAAATTTTGGGTAGATTATTAGCTGAGGAATAACCCACCAAGGGAAGATGATTAAGAAAAGGAAGTAGATTTTGGATTGGAGAAAAAGGATAGAAAAATAGGAGGAGAGTCCCACAAAAGTTATGAATTTAACTTTCAATACATTTAGAGGCAGTTGCCACCGCAAATCCGTTCTCGGATACCTAAAGTGGATACGAGCTTGGTCGAAGCTAACGGGAACCGCAGCTAAGACTTGGGCAGTTTGCCAGAGAGAGGCTGTAGTGTATTTCCTCCCAAGCATGCATAAAAGTACTATAGGGAAGGGTGATAGTCTGGCAAGACAAATGGTAAAAGCTTTATTGAGTATGAACGAGGGCATAAACCTAGGAAGAGCTAGGAAAGCCAGGATCTTGCCTAACTGTAGTATCAGAGAAATGATGAATCCAAAAACAAATATTTAATTTATTAAACAATGCAAAGAAGTTTGAGGAAATTAACAAGCATGTAATATAATTTTGACAAACATAGTTCATTTGAACTTTTTAACAAATGGGGTCGCAGACCTCTCAACATTAAACTTTTGCTCCAGGCAATTGACAATTTACAAGGTTTCAAACCTTACATGTTTCTAAAATCTTTATAAGATTTAAACAAATAAACAATGAAGTAATTAAAGTTTAAACGTGAATTGGAGTACAAAGAGTGTACCTTAAGAAATTCTTGAGAGAATGTTCTAGAGAAAGTGACAACTTCGAAAATAACCATAATAAAAACATGAAAAATAAGATAGAAGTTCCTACAACTTCTTATATTTATACAGAATTAATGTTGGTAGTTAGTAGAAGGTTAAGGAAAGATCATTGGGATATAGGATCAATGTTCATGGCCGTATTTAATATAAACGGACGATCGCGACGCGGTAGAAACGTGGAGCAAGCACTGGTTATCACTGTAGTCTATAAAGATGGATGCAAAGTTCACTATAGAAACACTAAATTTTATGAGAAAGAAAGTTATTGCAATTATGGAAATAACTGATTGCACTATATAGGTGAGAGTCTATTTCTTGAAAAAAGTTGTGATTTACAATTAAATGTACCATAAAACATTCCAGTGGTTCCAGCGGTGGAAGAAAGTTAGCTATTGCAACAATTTGTAAGGATGATTCCTCATTTTAAATATTATTGTCACAAGTGAGTGAAAAATACCTGACGGCAAGACTCGCAGATAGAGTACAAGATCTCGAAGGTTCCAGAACGACCTTAGCAGAAAAATGGGGTTGAGAAAATCCAACGGAGGAACTAGCTTGATGAATTATAGACAGCGGGTATTAGGTAATATCCCACGTAGTGAGAGGATTTCTCATTTGAATAGCTTAAGAAAAGCTCTTTTTTAGTAAGGTTGGCTTATACAAGCGAAAGCTCAACATGGCAAATCCCACGAAGAATGATTTTTGCCCCAAAATAAATACTTTCACACTGTCTATAAAAGTATCATTAAAAGCACGTGGAAGTTAAAACCATGAAGATGAGGTTAAAACTTTTAAAATGGTACTTATCTTGATTTCATGTTGAAGGCGAAGTTCCGTATGACGATAACTACTTTGCCAACATGGCGTAGAAGAGAGTATGCCTCTTGGTTTGAGGAGGCTAGCTCGAGAGGAGCTTCAACTGATCGAGTCAACTGCCGACTGAGAAGTGAGACCTGCTCAACGGAGCACGGAGGGTCCAAGGAAGGGAAAAAGAGTGGGGGGTAGGAAACAAAAGGAGAACATATAAACATTGCCAATGTTACAACAAAAAAATGATCTTCTCTTGGTGAGCTGGTCTTCAAAGAGTTGACAACAGATGATACTAGCGCAGCATGGTGAGTAAAGAAGTAGACGTAGTCCTCTTGCTCAAGGAGAAAATAGCTGGCGATGGTAACAGGATCTGGTGGCCAAATGGATAAGGAATTCCTCTTGCACGAGGAAGAGTTGAAGAGCTTCAGATATTCGCTGCTATATGATGCTAGGTGGGTCATAGAATATATATCTGGAACAGACTCATACAAAATATAAGCGACCTGAATCCCTAAGAGAAAACAGAAGATCACTGTTGGTGTTTGACAAAGAGGAAGGAAAGAACATGCAAAAGCATTGAAAATTATAATCTCTGGTACCGTGTATTCCAAGAATGCACCAACATCAGTGTTGTTTTTGCATTGTTTCATTACATTGAATTGCTGTTAATTGGAATTATTGCTTTCTGTGTTTCAATGATTCTTGCATTAATATTGTACTTCATGTTCATATTACTATTGAGTTAAGTATAGGTTCAGTGTTCATACTGAAATAGTACATTATGCAACGAGCCTATAATGGCAATAATTAAGATACGAGAATGTTTATAAAACGAGCGTATGCGAGTTTTATAATTTCCATACGAGTGTCTTAATTACCATTATAGGCGAGTTGTATACGACTCTTTATGTTCGACGATAATTATTATAACTATTTTATGTTCGAACATAAATATTCATAAATATCTGTCGAGATTTCGCCAGTTTTATGTACTGAACAGAGCGCATGGGACGCACAGAATGCCTTGTATTTGACCATGGCCTCCTCGATTGCTGCACTATGACACTAGGCCAGGCAGTGAAATTTAAATTAGAAGGCCTTGGAACTCAGCGCAGATGCGTTGCTATCCTCACCTGATTGGTCAAACAACTTTTTCTTGAGCTCTGATTGGTGGGAGAAACTGTTTCATAATGAACAAGAAGTTCCGTGACGAACTAAAGAGCCTACTTTTCTTAAAATTTAAGATTCATGCCAATGATTAATCTATATGGATCTATCTAGAATAATGACGAAATTAAGTTGGTAATATCGAAATTTCTAATTAGTTCGAAATACTTGGCATAATGTAGCCTAATACAGAACTACAGTTGGCAGCCCTGGTGACTGAATATATTCTTAGTTTCATCTCTTAAGGTACAGAATACAAAATTTGGTTCAAGTCCAATGGATAGCATGGACGTTACATGCAGTTAAACATTGGATCTAACAGCGCGCGTAAAATCATGTTGGCAACAATGACATACATATATTGGTCAGAAATAATCTGAAATAATATGATCTATTGTTGTGTCAATTTTGAATGAAATCCATTAGTTAGTATAGAAGTTACATGCATTTTAAAATTGGACCTATCAGCAGGCTTAGAATCATGTTGGCAGCACTGGCGTAGGCCTATATTAGTTACTCCAAATTAATCTAGAATGCCAGGTACTAAACGTGTGCAAAGTTTAGAGCTATTGGCTTGCATACTTTCTGATATATTGATATTAGGGTAACAAAAATGGAGGCAGTATTTATTAACAGTTGGCAGCCCTGGTTACTCTTAAGAATCGGCATAGTCATATCTGTTATGGTACACATAGCACACACAAAATTTGGTTGAAATCCAAATGATAGTATAGAAGTTACATGTATTTAAATTTGGACATCTCAGCAGGCTTAGAATCATGTTGGTAGCACTGACGTATATAAGTTACTCCATATTAATATAGAATGTCAGGTAATATACGAGTGCATAGTTTAAAGCTGTCGGCTTGCATACTTTCTGATATATGGGTATTTTGATAAAAACAATTGAGAACATTTATTAGCAGTTGGCAGCCCTGGTGACACTTAAGAATAGGCTCAATCATATCTGTTTATGTACACATAGCACATACGAAATTTGGTTGAAATCCAATTGATAGTGTAGAAGTTATATGCTTTTAAAATTTGGACCTATCAGCAGGCTTATAATCATTTTGGCAACACTGCCTTGTATGCCTCCTGGAAATTAAACTGCAATATTATTATCTATACGTGTGCCAATTTTGAAATAGCTCCCATTCATACCTTCCAAGATATCCAACAAGGAGCTCAAATTTCAATTGCGATTTTTCAGCAGTTGGTAGCACTGACATTATTTTCAAATATGGCCGTGAGATATTCAGGTATAGATCTTTACTCCTACCAAATTTTGTTTCGATTGCTGCAGCCGTTTAAGAGTTGATAGGGTGGGGGGGGGGGGGGACACACACGCAGCCAGACAGACAGACAGACTCACATTTGCCCGATCTCATAAGTCTACTTTTTCCTCATTTTTGCAAAATGTGAAAAGTAGGCTAAAAATAGTGTTCTAATGACCATCATTATGATACAGTTTTGTGACATATAATAGTCAGGGTCAAACATAAATTGTATTTATACATTTCAAAAGCAATAACAATACATTTTGTAATTATTTGTGGGTTGTATGTGGAAGTTGGCATTCAAAGTTCCAAAGTTCACTCCATTTGATGTATCAAGGGGACCTCTGCAATACTAACATCTGTCATTTGTTCATAATCTAAGAATTGAATCGGTCGGAGCTGAAAGGCATTAAGTCAGTCTCCACTACTTTTCAGGAGACAGATAAAACGTCATTGACAGCACAGAACTTAACAAACACACTATATTAGTCATCTATGTTGTGAAGCAACTATTTAGGTTATGTTTGTGTTGGCGGAATATTAATTTAAATTTAATAAAGATATCTTTCTAATCAATTTTGTAAACGTGACTTAATGTCTTTCAGCTCCGTGGTCAGTTTAGTGCGTCATAATAAAGCCATCTAGAATGAATATTTCACATGATATTTTATTTTAAAACGGATTTGTAACATTAAATCTACCTAAACCCTGTACATATGTAATTTACAATAGCACTGTAACTCGCGGGAATTTTCCAGTGCGGCCAACATTAAGTACCGAATACGGTCATTGCCTTAATGCTTTTCTCCTCTGATCAAATTGCTTTGTGATGGATTTGGCATTGCCAGTACGCTTCCGTGCTTTTTCTCCTGCTGGTAAGAAAACATGTTTTGTGTGTAGCTTAAACAGAAGGCTAACTTAATTCTTTCCTATGTCGTTCCATGACCCTTGGGTCAATACTTCAGAAAACAAATTCTTTAAAAAATGACCATTTTTGACCTAATGCTTTTCAAATCCGACCGATTCAATGTGATTTTGTATTGTCGTGCATTGAAGTGTGGATTAGTATACGCGTCATGCACTGGCAGAAGCGTAAAACATAGATCGACATTATCCATCACCTAGACAGTCCTTTCCTTCTCCTGTAAAATCTAAAAAGTGTCAGATGTCCCCTTTCAACATCAAGCGATTCAGATGTTAATAATGTATAGAAAAGTGATACACCTATCTCTAGAATTAATTAAGCTGCCTATGTGGCTCAATGTTGTCGGGTCGATCACCACTGAACTGCACTGTATAAAGGCGGCGGTCTCGACAAAAGTTGTTCCGTGTGAACAGTTTGCTAAATTTGTATCCCGACCTTCAACCACACCGACTATTTTCACCCTAAGTCTTTGTGAAGCAGGAAGAGTAACAGCGAATTTCTGATTCACCCGACTTCCCAATTACATTGACGATAAGAATGGATCAAGAGCACTTCGATTTAAATGCAAATGGAAGTGTACAAACATGTCATTTGTGCCAAGTGACGCCCTCTTCAAGGAAGGTAATGTACTGAATTATTCACACTTCCTTATTAAGTTGAAAATCGTCTCCCTAGTGAAACTGCAATTAGAGAGGGTGTTACAGAAAGGGTAGGCGTCCATTTTAGACATCCAGAGTTCACACCATGAGGGGGAAGTTTAGAGCCACTCTCTTCAATTGCAGTAGGTAAAAAGTTTCTTTCTGTAAGTCAGGGATCTCCAAACTTCCCTTGCTTATTATTGAAAATATTATTATTATGCACAAATTGTGCATAATGTTGAGTACAAACTTCAATGGTTCAACCCAGCCGAACTCGTCGGATTTATCAAGAGCGTAATAAAATCCCTCAGTGTGCCGTCCTTCGGAAGGGGAGTAAAGCCGACCAGCCCATGTCATACATTTATGGCATGTAAAATAACCTTCCACTAACTACAATTGTGTGAAGCTAAATTTGTAGCCTAGATTAATTGATTAACGCCCTATGACTTTCAACGTTCGCCGCCAGATGATAGTTGCGGTGGCATCTAGTACCCAAGTTCGCAGCTAGGTGTCGTTGACGGTAGCATTTGGTAGCAAAAGTAGGAACTAATTGGAATTGAACGTCTGCAGTCCTTACCTGAATTACAGATAACACACACTAATACATCCATCACAATTAACACCGGTTATCAGACAGATTCTACACACACCAACCAACAAACTTGAATAATTACGCGTCACCTCTTGAAATGAAAATCCACAGCCTGCTTCCAGTCTCCGACCGGGTCAGGAATGGAATGAATGAAGCCCCCATCTAGCGGCGAGGATATGAACTGTGCCGGCTACCGAGGCCTGACGCACTCCTCTGGGGCAATGATTAAATGAATGACAGATGAAATGAAATTATAGTGGAGAGTGTTGCTGGAATGAAATTTTCGACAGGGAAAACCGGAGTACCCGGAGAAAAACCTGTCTGCCTCCGTTTTGTTCAGCACAGATCTCACATGGAGTGACCGGGATTTGAACCACGGACCCAGCGGTAAGAGGCCGGCGTGCTGCCGCCTAAGCCACGGAGGCATGTCACCTCTCACTTGTACTAAAGATCACAATGGACGATCCCCGACTTTTACATGCGATCACGTGGTATTGGCAGCATTGCATACGGCACAATATACATAGTCAGGAGTCGTCTGGGTAATGGAAGTACTCGGTGTTACACAGTGTATGGTGGTACCCATGTACTGCCATCGACTCCCACGGGGCTCACATCTAGTGGGACGTGGGTTGGCGACCACGGGACCCCAGCTGGGTCCGGCATTGTTTCCACTTACTTGTGCCGGGCTCCACTCCGTCTTCTTTCCTGTCGACCTCTCTTGGTCAACTTTTGTTCTCTTCCGACCCCGATGGTATTAGGGTATCCGAGGCCTAGGGAGTCTCTTCCTTTCCTGCCTTCATTGTCCCTTGTCTCATCTTTCCTGTTACCCTCCTTCTGCGAGGGGTCAGCCTTCTTTTTCTTTTCATGTTATCTCCTGCCTTCTGCTCAAGACCCTCAAGGAGGCAGGGTGTGTGTAGCCCCACCACTTTTGGTGCACCCTGGATATTGCTACACCCTCAGGGGCTCACGGCTGGTGAGTTCGGGAGTTGGCGATCCCGAGGGATTCCTGAGCTGGGTGCGTTTTTTTTTTCCTTTTTCCACTGACTTTGGGGTGGGCCTTCTCCTCTTTCACCTTTCCTACCTGCCTTTCATGGTTCTCCTTCCTTCCAAGTAATTCTGTAGTTAGTATTAGTTATAGTTTTCATTCTCATCTCATCTATCACTATCACCTAAACCATTAGGGGCCGATAAGCTAGATGTCAGGCCCCTTACGACGGCTATTATCATCATCATCATCATCATCATCATCAACTGCCATCGAGTTAACAAAGTGTCGCAGGTCTGTATCTTTAATAATATAATTCTCAAAAATTAAGCAAGGGAAGTTTGGAGATCCCTGACTCGCGGAAAGAAACTTTGTCCTGTTTTTCGCAGGTGTCAGTGGGTGGTAGCCCTCTATTCAACCGGAGGTCTTCAATGAAGAAGGTCCCTTTGGCAAGTTCATACGCTAGTCTATATTTTGTGCCTCCTAGTGAGGCTAGGAGAACAATTGGAGCATTAAATTCCGTTTTATGGTGCAGAAATATTTTAAACAACACTAAGCAACTTATTTACAGTTCATTGGCACAAAGTATTCTGTTATAAGGAGCAGAAACTTGGACGTTAAACAGACAGAAAGCAAACAAATTATTAGTCACAGAGATGGATTATTGGAGGAGGGCGGCAAGAAAATCAAGATTGGTTAAAATTAGAAATACGAGAATCAGAGAAATTATGCAGGTAAAAAAGAAGTAAGTTACTAGAAGTGGTTGAAGAAAAAAATTACAGTCAGTCTGAAGACTAGACGTTATATCATTTCAAATGACCCATGCTACAAATACTAAACATGTTAGAAAGGCTCTTGAGTCTTTCAACAGACTCCCTTACCCATTAACTTAGGCTTCCCGCGCTGGCACCTCGTTAAGTGTCACCCTGTAATTTGCTCTGACATCCTGCACACCTCTTTAGGAGGCACCCTGTATTCTTATCTGGCATCTTGTATATCTCTTTCGAAGTCAGCCTGTATTCTTGTGTGGCATCTTGTACACCTCATTAGGAGTCACCCTGTATTCTTGTCTGACATCTTGTGCATCTCTTTAGGAGTCACCCTGTATTCTTCTCTGCCATCTTGTACACCTCTTTAAGAGTCACCTTGTATTCTTATCTGGCATCTTGTACTGTATTTTGCTCTGACATCTGCACACCTCTTTAGGAGGCACCCTGTATTCTTGTCTGACATCTTGTGCACCTCTTTAGGAGTCACCCTGTATTCTTATCTGCCATTTTGTACACCTCTTTAAGAGTCACCTTGTATTCTTATCTGGCATCTTGTATATCTCCTTAGGAGTCACCCTGTATTGTTATCTGGCATCTTGTACTGTATTTTGCTCTGAAATCCTGCACACCTCTTTAGGAGGCACCCTGTACTCTTGTCTGACAGCTTGTGCACCTCTTTAGGAGTCACCCTGTATTCTTATCTGTCATTTTGTACACCTCTTTAAGAGTCACCTTGTATTCTTATCTGGCATCTTGTATATTTCCTTAGGAGTCACCCTGTATTGTTATCTGGCATCTTGTACTGTATTTTGCTCTGACATCCTGCACACCTCTTTAGGAGGCACCCTGTATTCTTATATGGCATCTTGTATATCTCTTTAGAAGTCACCCTGTATTTTTGTGTTCGCTTCGCTCAAAGCCCCAGGTCGCTCGACGCCGCAGGACTCGTCCAATAACCACTAGCTTCTGCTTCCCGCGTGGCTGCATGACGTCACGCACTCAGTTCCTGCGTGGCTGCATGACGTCACTTCCGTCTCCGTCTCCGTAACGCATAACGTTGGACCCAAGCATAACGACGAAGTCGACAAGATCATTTGAAATGATAAAAAGATTACAATGGTTTGGACTTGTGAAAAGGATGCAGAAGAGTGGAATTCTAAATTTAATGTTACAGTGGCAAGCTGAAGGCAAACGGACACGGGGAAAACTTAGAGAACAATGGATGGTTGGTGTAAAGAGAAGCATGGCTACCAGAGGCTTAACCGAGGAAGATGCTGAAGACCAAAATTTGTAGAGGAGTAGAATATTTTTGGGTTGAAGTAAAACTGCTGTATTGTAGAATATGCCTAATAAAGAAGAAGAAGATTTCGATATTCCCAGGGTAGCTTTCCGGAAGCTCTCTGCTTCTAGCGTCCTCAGATCCGTCAGGGTAAGTTTCCCCCACATGATTTCTAGTCCATATGTGACGATGGGTGCTTGTTTCGTGTCGAATAATCTCATGGTGGTTATTGAGAATTTTAAGAATTAGTAAACCCCTTACCTGGTTAAATATTTCGTTCAAATGAGTTAAGTGTATCGGAACAATGTAGTCACAGCTACAACTCTCCAGATCCTTCAGCGTCGCACAATGAAATGTAGCAAGTCCTTTGTTGTTGTAAATGCCTCGAGGATATTCAATAATTTAAGACTGGGCGAAGAACGGCTGAGGAGTGTGAAGGGTCAGAAATCTCACTCCCATTATCTGTGTAAATATTAAACCATGTATACGTGATTTTGTGTGTGTCTTTGACTGGTTTGATTCAGCACTCCATTCTTCCCTGTCTTGAGCTAATCGTTTCATCTCTACATAGCTACCACACCCTACATCCGAGGCAATCTGTTTAACATATTCTAACCTTGGTCTACCCCTACAGTTATTGGCCTCGACCCTTCTTTCCGTAACCAACTTCGCTAATCCTGGGTGTCTTAGTACGTGTCCTACCAACCTATCTCTTCTCTTCATTAGCAGTACCAAACTATACCCTACTGTTGGAATAGCCCCACCCAACATCCGGAGGGCCACTGCTGCGAATGCCGAGAGAACAAAGCAGGAGAATGACCATCGACATCCACTATATGGGCACCAGGCAGCATGGTCTCGCCTCAGATCCCGCAAGAGTTTCCTTGCTAGGACTACGCCGCTGGAGAGAACACCAGAGACAACTCGTCATAACAGATGGAGGAGCTCACTGTCCACATAGATGTCACCAAAGTAAGAACTGGCTCCTGGCGCCGACCTACCTTATCCTGTGTGGAGGTCCCCCAACCACTTAAGAGAGGGTGTCCCTCGATGCAAGACCAACCTGCAAAAATGGGGGATCCTTCCAGCAGATGCAGACACCTCTTGTGAATGTGGAGCTGAACAAGACCCAAGCCACCTACTTATCTTCCCCCTCCTGGACAACTCATGCACATTAGAAGATGTTTTTAGAGGAAGTAACAAGGCCATCGTAGCTGCAGTTTTTTTTTAGGCCTAAATGCTGACCGGACACGGAAAAGAATGAATGAGCAGTCACCAGAAACATCTCTCCTCTCCCATTCATCCTAATACCTCTTCATTTGTAACCCTATCTACCCATGTGGTCTTCATCATTCTCCTGTAACACCACATTTCAAACGATCCAATTCTCCTCCTTTCTGTTGCACCAACAGTTCAAGTGCCACGCTCCAGACAAATACGTCCTAACCTGGGTAATCATATGTTCCCATTTGTACAGTAATACCCACCCTGTATAGAAGAACTTGAAGATGTGCCAGCCAGACACGTTCCTCTTACATATGCTATTAAATAATAGCCCAGCAGACGATGTGCGCAGAACAATGAGTTATTACTAAAGAGTCAAGATCGTGATTGCCTTAAAGCATTTATTTTTCAAGTTGTTCCAAAGCAATGACTGTTTAGACCAGCTGTTGTGTGGTAACACGACTCAGCCCATCATCTTATTATGACCCTAGCCACGGGCTGGGGCGAGGCGGGATCAGGAACTTTCGCTAGAACCACTTCACAGGGCGGAGTTCAAACACTCATTTGAATTCGAGACAATTCGTTCCTCTAAACAAGGGATCTTGAGCTCTTTCTTACTCGAGGTCCATATTTGAACTATAGAATGATTGACGACCTGGAACGATGTAAAATTAGTGCCTATGCAGCAGGGCTGGGGCGTTACACGTCATATGTATCTAGAGAGACCAGAAGTCCGGGTAAATCCGGACATCTCTTCCTTTTTATCTCTTTTTCCGGGGTCCTGGCGGATTTTTACTTTGTCCTCCTTTTTCGCAAAGTTGACCGTAATAAAATTATATTTGCAATTATTCGAGACGGAAGGGGATCTCCTGGCAAGAATTCTCGTTGTCTGCGACGCTGTTCAAACGACACCGGGGATATTCGAATGGGTACGACAGACTTTGTGCGACGATGCTATGCTTGCATTGACACAGGGGGACGCCATTGTGAACAGTTATTGTAAATGTAGCAGCTTGTAAATCGATTGCAGGGAAACGGTATTAAATTAGTAGCATTTTGCTTATAACTTGTGACTCGATCGTTTCCGTATTATGGTTCCGTATCTCACATTGATCAAGAGCCTCCGTGGCTTAGGCGGCAGCTCGCCGGCCTCTCCCCGCTGGGTTCGTGGTTCAAATCCCTGTCACTCCATGTGAGATTTGTGCTGGACAAAGCGGAGGCAGACAGGTTTTTCTCCGGGTACTCCGGTTTTCCCTGTCACGAATTTCATTCCAGCAACACTCTCCACTATCATTTCATTTCATATGTCATTCATTTAATCATTGCCCCAGGGGAGTGCGACAGGCTTCGTCAGCCGGCACAGTTCATATCCTCGCCGCTAGATGGGGGCTTCATTCATTCCATTCTCTGACTCGGTCGGTCGACTGGAAGCAGGCTGTGGATTTTTCATTCGAGACGGAAGTGGATCTCCTGGCAAGAATTCTCGTTGCCTGCGACGCTGTTCAAACGACACTGGGGATATTCGAACGGGTACGACAGACTTTGTGAGACGATAGGCCTACTATGCCTGCACTGACGCAGGCGGACGCCATTTTGAACAGTTATTGAAAATTTAGTAGCTTGTGAGTCGTGAGCAGGTAAACCGTTTTAAATGAGTAGCATTTTGCTTATAACTTGTGACTCGTTCGTTTCCGTACTATGGTTACTTATCTCACATTGATCTATTTGCCTTCTTTCATCATCCCTGAAAGTTTGTAACATCATCAAAGATACACCCCGGCGTCTGATAAGAACTAGAATTGAGGTCGGACGTTGAACAACTTCAATTCTTCTTCTTCTTTCGATTCGGCCATCTAAGGACCACGTCATTTCAACTGTTTCTTGTTGCATCGAGCTTTAACATCCTCCCAGTACTTTCGCATTAGTCCTCGATGCTGTTGTTTCCCTTCTGCAGTCCACTTCTTGCCAGTTGGAAGCTTTGGCTTTTCTTGGAAACATCGGTGTGCTGTTAGTTTTTGTTTAAGGGTGGCACGTTCCCAAATATCGTTGCCTGTAATTCCCACTTCTTGTAAATCTTTGTCCACCTCAGTGAACCAAGCTCCCTTGCTTTCCTTTTTGAGGAAGTAGGTGAAAATTCTATTTGTCAATCGTGCTGGATTCATTCTTGTTATATGACAGTAAAAGGCAATTCTCCGTTTCCTCATGGTATCAGTTATTTTTTCCACATGGGTGTAAAGTTCGTAGTTGTGCCCTCTCCTATATTCCCCATTTTCTTTTACTGGACCCAAGATTTTTCTTAGAATTTTCCTTTCCTTCACTTCCAGATTCTCTGTTAGTCCCTTGCGATGCATTGCAAGGCACTCTGCAACATACAAAGCCTCTGGACGGATGACTGTTCGGTAGTGTCTTAACTTGGCATTTGTTGATATGGATTTCTTGTTGTAAATGGCCTTAGTTAGATTATATGCCATTTCCATTTACCTGATTCGTGACTCGAAAGCTGCCTTTTCGGAGAGATTGGGGTCTATCCACTCACCCAAATATTTGAACGCTTTGGTTTGCTTGATTTTCCCCTGTCCTACATCCAGCTCTTTTGGCGCTAGCTTGAATTATTATTATTATTTATTTATTTATTTATTTATCTGTCGTATGGCTTTAGTGCAGGGAGTGTCCGAGGACATGTATGACGCACCTGAGTCTGTAGCTGCTTCCATCGGACACCCTTAGGGTGAGCTACAAGTTCCGTTCAATTTCAAGTAGTTCCCACTTTTGCCACCAGAAATCAATGATACCTAGTGGTGAACGTTGGAACTTTGATAGAGCGTTTCGGCGAAATCTAACCTAACAATTTAGCTTCACAGAAGTTAAGTCTGTGGAAGGATCTTTTACATGCCATAAATGTATGGCATGGGACCACCGGCTTTACTTCCCCTCCGAAGGAAGGCATACTGGAGGATATTTTACGCTCTTAAAAAATCCGACGACTTCGGCCGGGTTTGAACCCGCTATCTTGGGCACAGCAGTTCTGCATGCTACCAACTACGCCCCCGAAGCCGCTTCGATTATTATAAATAACTGTTAACTCGATCGTTCCCGGACGATGGGTAGAACCCTTCGCGGATAAACACAACATTATCCGCATCCGCCCCGTATCCGCATGACATTTTACTGCATTCCCACGTTTACTATCCGAATATAGTGGCGTTACAATCATATTTTTAATTAAATAATGCATAAATTACTAATGCAACATAGGCTTTGTATGTCATGTGCTATGTTTAAAATGAATGTTTACACAGCCAGCTGTTCGGAACGTTAATTATGCTTAATGACATAATTTGAATGAGATTAAATCATCTCGCATTTGTCATGGAAAGAACAACGGGAAAATATGATACTGGTATGTCATAATCATCCGGGTCCTAATGAAAATGAAAATCCACAGCCTGCTTCCAGTCTCCGACCGGGTCAGGAATGGAATGAATGATGCCCCCATCTAGCGGCGAGGATATGAACTGTGCCGGCTGCCGAGGCCTGACGCACTCCTCTGGGGCAATGATTAAATGAATGACAGATGAAATGAAATGATAGTGGAGAGTGCTGCTGGAATGAAATTTTGACAGGGAAAATCAGAGTACCCGGTGAAAACCCTGTCTGCCTCAGTTTTGTCCAGCACAGATCTCACATGGAGTGACCGGGATTTGAACCACGGACCCAGCGGTGAGAGGCCGGCGTGTTGCCGCCTAAGCCACAGAGGCTCTATCCGGGTCATAATAATGATGTTAAACATTATCCGCAGCTTATCCGCTATCCGCACAGCCATGCAAACTCTATCCGCATCCGCGCAGGGCTTTAACGATGGGTACTTATCTCAAAGGGGTCCATTTGTCTTCCTCCATCATTCCTGAAAGTTAGTAACATCATCACAGATACACCCTGTATATAATTCACATTTGTTTTGGACACATCTACATACGACTGGTAGGCATGACCTATCATAAGGACAATATCGAAAAAGATACGTGATTGGTTGGTTCCTTAGTTTAGGGGCTGCGACAACGCGGTCATGTAGCCCCGTGTACTTTGGGTGTGTGTAAAATCTCTCGGATAACCGGTGTTAATTGTGGTGACTAGGGCTCGGATTTTTAGGTAAATAAATATTTTTTAAAAAATGTAAATACATATTTTAAACATGTTGTCTATAAATACATAAATTCCTGCTTTTCACTTATTAGCACATAAAACGACATAATATTTACATTTTTTAAAATCAGTATGCTAGATCTTTCAGTTTATTGCATTTTTGTTCTGTGTTACTTCAACGGGGAAGAACCTATGAGCTATCTAATCTTCATGCAGAGGGTATGTCAGCTTGCAGCTGTGTTTTTCTTATATTGTCGCCCCGTCCCACTCACTGTGGAAGCCGGGGATGCCTAAAGAAAGATCAACTACAAGTTATCGTCTACAGCAGTATGTTGCAGAATTTAAGGATAATTTTATTTCTGATGGGGGCGTTCTGTTCTGCCAACCATGTGGGAAAGCAATCAAGGATGAACAGCGATCTCAAGTTACACCACACCTCGAGGGCAAGAAACATATTGCCGCAGTTTCGCACCTTCAGAAGAAGTGTTTCGCGATAATCGTCGGTCATTTGTCATGGACAACCTGAAGATGTATCTCGTTGTGTATTGTAATTCTTCAGTAATCAGTGAGCCATAGCATAAATAGCATTCGTGAATACTGCATATTGTTTATATTGTCATTAATAAACTAAATTATAATTACATATTTTTACTTTTTTGTCACATATTTCATAAATATTTTATACATAAAAAATAAATATTTTCCCGATTTTTAGCACCTAAAAATCAGAGCCCTAGTGATGACTGTATTAGTGTGTGTTATCTGCTTTATTCAAGTAAGGACTGCAGACATTGCATTTTTCAAGTAGTTCCTACCTTTGCCACCAAACGCCACCGTCAACGACTACTAGTTCAGAACTTGGCTACTAGATGCCATCACAGTCAGCACCTGGCGGCGAACGTTCGATTAATAAATTTAGCGTTATCAATTCTAACCTACACATTTTGGCTTCACACAAGTGTAGTAACTGGAAGGTTCTTTTTCATGCCATAAATCTATGACATTGACGGTCGTCTTTACTTCCCCTCCGAAGGAAGGCATACTGAGGGATTTTAACTCTCTTAAAAAATCCGACGACTTCGGCCGGTTTTGAACCCGCGACCTAGCGCATAGAAGCTCAGCATGCTACCAACTACGCCAGCGAAGCCACCAAATAGATACGTGGTATTCCAAGTTGAGTGACGATATATTGTTTAGTACCGGGGCTGGATATTCTGGGATCGGTCTGCTGGATATGACACATCACAATGTTGCTTTGTGCCCCTTTCCCCCATGCTCTCACCATCCAGCTTGCTCAGGGGATTAACGAGTGTGGGGTGGGAGTGAATAGCTTCACTAATACATACATTCCCGCTCCCATACATTACTGCACATTGTACTACTCATTTGGTAAAAATATTCCGCTACAAGCGCTCTGGCACCGAATGTACTGAAAACTCGAATATTGAAGAGCACTCAAGCGGCGGTATGCAGAATTATGAGGGTCTCAGTGAAATAGAGGCACATGTCACAACTGTATGTTTTCAAAGGAGAGGAGTTTCAGATAAAACTATGATTTGTCAAAAATATCTACTTAGTATAAAACAAAGTCCCCGATTCTTGGATGTAACGGGTAATCTCGAAAACAAGTGGATGTATTTTGATGCGGTTTTCACCATTCTGTAAAGGATTTCTCGAGGAAGGTTTCTATAGAAAACCATTCATTTATGACCAAAGGAAGCCGAGTAGTAACGATTTCAGAGAATCGATTCAAAGAAAAACCTGCCGCCCGTGGGTCTTTTAAGCTTACGCTGGGTAAGCCGTTAAAACAATATCTATATAGTATGTGTGTCAGAATTGTTCAGCTTGAAAAGTTCTACAAAAAAAAAAAAAGTCCGGTACTGCATATCTCTATCTTTAATACATCGCCCACGATAAGTGATTTTACGTTTTCATTGTTTCCAACAATCCCCATTCAGTGGAAATTTAAATTACCTAGCTTCAGAGCGAGTTTATGAGCTAGGGAGTGAGCCTATCAACCCAGCTTCGGCGAGCAACAAATTGTCGAGTCGTGTTGAGTTAAGGCTTCAGGGAAGGGTATAATGCTGTTCACCTCGGCTTTTCTGAATTGCGTCTGGGACCTGTCGTCCATTGCTTCCAAGCATTACAAAAGACACTTTATTTAAAATAAGAATGACAATATCTCTGTGTTTCTCATTAAATAACATTCTAAAATATGCAACTCATAATGTGGTGATCTTCAAAATATCCAAATACGTTGTCAAAATGCTGTACGATTGTAGTCTTCAAAATATCCTAATACGTTGTGAAAATGTTGTAAGATTATAGTCTTCCAAATATCCAAATACGTTGCCAAAATGTTGTAAGATTATAGTCTTCCAAATATCCATATACGTTGCCAAAATGTGTTATGATTATAGTCCTCTAAATATCCAAATACGTTGTCCAAATGCTGTATGATTGTAGTCTTCCAAATATCCAAATACGTTGTGAAAATGTTGTCAGATTATAGTCTTCCAAATATCCAAATACGTTGCCAAAATGTCGTATGATTATAGTCTTCTAAATATCCAAATACGTTGTCCAAATGTCGTATGATTATAGTCTTCCAAATATCCAAATACGTAGCCAAAATGTCGTATGATTGTAGTCTCCCAAATACGTTGCCAAAATGCTGTATGATTGTAGTCTTCCAAATATCCTAATACGTTGTCAAAATGTTGTCTGACTGTAAGCTTCAAAATGTCCAAATAATGTATGTTGCCAAAATGCTGTATGAGGTTTATAATTTTTAGTGCAGGATATTTACCACGAAGGGGATCTTTAACGTGCCAGTAAATCTACTGACACGGC
This sequence comes from Meconema thalassinum, assembly GCA_946902985.2. Taxonomy (NCBI): domain Eukaryota; kingdom Metazoa; phylum Arthropoda; class Insecta; order Orthoptera; family Tettigoniidae; genus Meconema; species Meconema thalassinum. The sequence continues at coordinate 243,339,505 of OX336396.1, forward strand.
TCCCTCACATTTTTGCACCCTCAAATGCCAACTAACTGCGCCAGGATTTGATCCGGCAACCTTAGAACAGCAGCCGAGAACGTTACCACTGCACCACGCTTACAAGTAACCGATCATAACAAATGAGCATTCAGAAGAAAGAGAATTACCCGGAGCAGAGACGAATTGCATTCTGATTTCATAAACGTTGACAATTTGTTAAAAAGTGCGTTTAATGAAATATGCAACACAATAGCCCCTGACAAAACTGTGTCGACTCGAGCCCGCAAAGCAAAGTCGGGCAGGTAGTTTATACACATGCGAGAGTTCTCGCTATACTAGAGCCATCCTTACTTCCGACTTGAAATTTCGGTGCTACGTCACAACTACACTCTAACCAGCCAATTACAGGCAGTCAATCAAATTAATATATCGAGATAAATCGAGTTTCGCTGACGATGTTGCCAGCTAACATCTTACGGTCATATGTTGTTGTCAGCTGTTTGCATTGTGCTTGGTTAGTTTCTTTGGCGGTCTTTGTGTATTTTCGTATTTCTCGTTTATTTTTATTTTTAGCCTATTTTCAATTTTGAAAAAAAAAAAATAGGCTTATGAGATCACCTTTTGTCCGTGTGTGTGTGCGTGTGTGCGTGTGTGTGTGTCCCCCCTAATACAATCTAAACGGCTCGAGCGATTTCAATGAAACTCGGTAAGTTCATAGCACTATTCCCGGCGACCTCGACCTTGCCCTTCAAATTTTGTTACTTCTCACCAATCCAACATGGCAGCTGTGCGAAATATTTCACTAACATTCAATATCTCCGAAACTATTACCGATATCGCCCTGAAATTCTGTACGGTGATAAAGGGCACTACTAGAAGTTCACCTATGAGACTTTCAAAAACCAGGTGACTACAAAACCAACATGGCGGTCAAGCGAAGTTGAGACTTTTAAATAGACTTTTCTCGCGATTTAACTATCCAAACGTAATACAACTTGGTACAGCAAATGTTTATACACATTGTAATGCACTGGAGTCAAATTTAGTTCAATTGTTTACATAACATCAAAATGGCGGCTGTGCGAAATATTTCACTGACATTCTATATCTGCGAAACTATTACAGATATCACCCTGCAATTTTGTACGGTGATAAAGGGTACTGATACAAGTTTACCTATGTATATTTCATAAACCTGTAAAGCACAAAACGAACATGGCGACCAAGCGAATTTGAAATGTTTTAATAGACTTTTCTCCTGATTTAACTCTCTGAGCGCAGTGAAATGAGGTACAGTAAATGATTTTGCAGATTGTAATGCACTGCCATCTAATTTAATTCAATTGTTTGCATAACCTCAAGATGGCGGCTGTGCGAAATTTTAAAATTACGTTTTTATTTCTTGTGTCGTAATCATGCGATCGAAGTGAACGTTTGAATAATGAACCTAGGCAATAATTGTCCTAGAATGGTACATAACTCTATGGCCTATACATATAACAATCCTAAATGGCGAGCTTCCGAAATATTTAGACGGTTCTCAATATCTATGAATCTTTTACATCAACCAAACTGAATTTTTTTATGTAGAGACTATGAACATATGTTCACCTATAGGACTTTCAGTAACCTGGTGAGCACAAATCCAACATGGCGGCGACGTGAACTATAAATATTTAAATGGACTTTTCTCGCGAATTAACTATCCGAGTGCCGTGAAACGTTGCACGTTAAATGCTTATACAAATGTTGATCTACTGGCATCTAATTTATTTCAATTGTTTGCATAATCACAAGATGGCTGCTGTGCGTAATTTTAAAATCTCGTTTTTACTTCTTGTGTTCTAATCATGCGATTGAAGTTTGAATACCACACGTACACAATAATCTTAATGTAATAGTACAAAAATAAAAATCCAACCTGGCGACCATCTGAAATATTTAGACGGTTCTCAATATCTACGAATCTGTTACAGCAATTAAACTGAAATTTTGTATGTTGATAGAGGCAATTAACATTAGCAGGATATATGAAAATAGGCTGTATAGTTCTTCACGGAACTACTTGTTGATATTAATCTAGTCTGTTGTTATTTAATAGCTGAGTATTTGTTTGTCGTTTGACATAGTGTAGTATAATTACGTGAAGTTGTAGGTTAGCTATAGGTGAGTGTTTGTGTTATTTCTGCCATGCGTGTGTGTAGGCTTAATAGTGTCATGCCGGGGTCTGGCACGAGGAAGCCACGCGCCAAAAGAGGAAAGGCCTTAGGAAAAGGGAATCCACTTTGTAAGGAGTCAAACCCGGGAAATGATTAGTAATGTGCGAGCACAATATTGTTATGGACAATGGCCCGTATCATAGTGTCATTTACGACAAAGCTCCAACAATGGCAGCAAGAAAGAATGTGCTCATTGAGTGGAGTCAGACGGCAATAGTGACTCCGAAGTGAGTGGTGTGTTCCCTTTATAGGTTTTATAATACATTTTATCGAATTCGGAACATCTTCGACTCCAGACGCGAGACGTTAGTAGTAAGTAATTTATTTATTACAATTTTTTTCTGCTTCATTATCAGAAATATTCTGTTAACCACAGTATACGTGTAATTTCTGCTACTATGTACTAATTCGCGTTAGTGAACTGGCAACACTGTATCGCCAGCCGGTGAACTGTCAAGTCGGAAGTAACGATGGCGGCACTATAGTCATTATTGTTATACCGGGTGAGTTAGCCGTGGTTGTTACGGCATGTCTGCTGGCAGTCGCTCACATCCGGGAGGCGAGGAGGTTCGAATCCCCCCGCCGGCAACCTTGAAGATGGTCTTCTGTGGTTTCCCATCTTCCTTCCAGGCAAATGCCGGGGTTGGTCCCTAACTATAGGCCACAGCCGCTACCTTCCAACTCCTCGTCCTTACATTCACACTTTCCTCCCCAGACAACACTCCACACGCGACGGTACTTGTAGCTCACACATTGGGTGTCCGCCTAGAAGCAGCTCCAAACTGGCGAGCCGAACATGTCCTCGGACATTCCCGGCACCAATAGCTTACGCTAAAAAATAAATCTTTTTTAAAATATTGTTATAATTATTATTAGTTTTACATCGTTATTCCCAACTAAGGAGCACGATTTAACCTATCCAGCTGATCTTGCTTTCTTGTCGTCCCAAAATCTCTTCATCTTCTCGCTATGGCTGTTTCTGCGCACCTCCGTCCAGGTTCATTTCGATGCAATGTGAGGGTGGTCTGAAAATTGATGAATGTCAATTAGGTCTCTGAATTTAGATCTGTCCAGTACTATATCACTTGAGATGTCTATTTCCTGAAGGTCTTTTTCAACTTCAAGCAGCCAGTTTTGTTCTTAGCTTTCTTTGAGAGAGTAAGATTTAGATTTATTTTAGTCAGCCTGTGATCACTCATTCTAAGTAAATGCCGATAAAATTTTAAATGTCCTTTCTTTGAATGTGTCCGAGATTTTCTCCGAATGTTGATAAAGCTCCTGGGATTTCCTTTTCATCCAAATTCTCTCGGTAAAAATAGGGCCAAAATTTTCCTAGAGATCTTTCTATCTTTCTTTCTTTCTTTCTTTCTTTCTTTCTTTCTTTCTTTCTTTCTTGTCTTTGTATATCTTTATTAGTGACCTGCTTCCAAAGATCAGTGCTTCAGAGGCGTATAGTGCCTCGGGTTTGATTAACATGTTGTAATTTCTTATTATACCTGTTCCATGTGATTCTGTAGCCTCTTTACAATTTAGAGATTCTCTCGTTGTTTGCATCACGGTTCAGTCCTGAAAGTCCGATAATTTCTCCTAGGTAGTTGACGTTAGACACATGAATTATTTTACCGAACCGAGTTATCAAAGGTTGTTTATCCTTGCACCGACGAGACCCTTCCATGAACTGGGTGCTTTGGTATGGGATTTGGAGTCCGGAAATTTAATGGAGTTTTTCAATGGATTCAATCGGTTCCTGCCTATAGTAGGACAAAGTTGTCAGGTTATCTGCAAACATTGTTAATGGATTTTTTCTCGCATAGTCTGCCATTGGTTATCCCTTTATCTTCCTTTTCCCATATCCTCATTTCTCAAGAACAAGGTTAAATAATAAGGCGGACAGCCCATCTACTTGTTTTAATCAATTTTTAACATAAAAAGGTCCAGATATTTCCCCTAGGAATTAAACTTTGAAGCGGTACCTGTTAATGTTTCTTTGATTAATTCTCTTGTCTTCCTGTCTACTTTGAATTCCACTAATACACGGAAAGGATTGGTCTGTCTACTGAGTCATAGGCTTTTTTGAAGTCTACAATTGTGATTATTAATCTTCTTTTCTTTAATCGTATCGGCCTACTAAGGACCACGCCATTTCAACTGTCTTCTCTGGGCTTTGATCTTTGCCCAGTGCTCCTTCATACGTTGCCGGTGTTGCTCTTTTCGTTCTTCCGTCCACATCTTTCCCGTCTTCAAATTTGTTTTCTCTTGAAAACCCTGGGGGTCGTTTAGTTTATTCCTGAGGGAGTTGCGTTCTTGAATATCTTCACTGGTAATCTCCATCTCCTGTAGGTCACTTTCTAAATTCTACCTCTTCGAACCAGGCTCGCTTGGCCTTCTTATCTTTAAAATAGGTAAATATCCGGTTCGTCAATCGTGTGTGTTTCATTCTTAGCAAGTGGCCTTAAAATGTAATTCTCTTTTTCCTCAAATATCAGAGATCTTTTGGGTCGGTTTCGGTGGTGTAATCGGTAGCATGCCGAACTGCCATGCCAAAGGTCGCAGATTCAAACCCGGCCGGAGTCGTTGGTTTTTTTAAGAGCGTTAAATCCTACAGTATGCCTTCCTTCGGAGGGGAAGTAAAGCTGGCGGGCGCATGTCATAGATTTATGGCATGAAAATGAACCTATCACTACAAGTGGTACTGTGTAGCTAAATGTGTGGGTTATTTGGTTAGAAACGCTCTATCAAGTTCCAATGTTGGCTGCTAGATGACAGTGGCATCTGGTAGCCAAAGTTGGAGCTAGTTAAAATTGAACTTTCATTCATCTTCATTTATTTCACTTCTCGTCAATTCCTCTCGTGAGGTTGGTGTCATGAAGGGCATCCAGGTGTAGAAACCATCAGCCACGTGGAATTTCATCGCATCTCATCGCCGACCCCGTTGGGAAACGGGATTAATAAGGGGTTGACATAGAATAGATCAGAGATCTTTTGGACATGAATTATTAAAGTTATTATTATTATTATTATTATTTGCGTAAATTCCCCTTTAAAGAGAGCGCTAAAAACACAAAAATCTAGCTTTTGGTGGTGGCTCTTTTCTGCTTTCTATCTTCCCAAAAACCTTTCATCCGTTCACTGTGTGCCTTCTCTTCGTCTGTCCATTTACGCCTATTTCGTTTGGGTTGTGATCTAAATTCAAATTTGTGGTTACTGATTTATCTCTACAAATGCTGCGGTTGTGACTGTCTTCTACGGTGATTTGTAATTGTTGTAAATCTTCCATAGTTTCTTTGTATCAAGAAGTACCCAATTTTGACGTAGAAATTATGTTGAATATTCTTTTAGTCAGTCTGTATCGTACATTCTGGCGATATGTGTAAAGAACTTCACTCTGCGTTTTCTGATGAGTGTCGTGATAGATTCAGTATTTCTGTATAGTTCTTCTGTTGGTCTCTTTTGCCAGAAATTATCTCTGAAAACGCGCCGTAAATTTTTCTCAGAATTTTCCTTTCTTGTTATTCAATGTCTTTAATTTTGGCCATTCCCTTGGTGCTTGTGGTTTCTAATGCCTTATAAGGCTTCCGACAAGACTACATTTTTATAATGTCGTAATTTCGCAGCCGTGGAGATGCATTTTTCATTGTAGTGGGACCTGCAAAGTTTGTAAGCTTTCTGTAATTTTGAGACTTTTTCTTCGTTATCCTTTGTGTTCAGACCAGATTTCTGCATGATTTCTCCTAAATATTTGAAGTCATCGACCTGTACAAGTTATTCTTATTTTGTTTTTATTGGGAGTTTGTCTCAGGATTTTGTATCGAAAAAATGCGTTTCTTTCATACGAAATTTGGAGCCCGTTTTTCGTGGCAATCTCGTGGAGTTTCTCTGAGGCGTGGTGTGCGTCTGTTATAGTAATTATTATTATTATTATTATTATTGATGTGGAGTGATCACGCCGCGTACACGCTCGAAACCTACATTCTTGTGTGCAGGGCTACTGACAACATGTCCGAAGTTCTTAAAAATAAATAAATTGACCATATATTAACCTCAGTTAATTATTTGTGAAAATTATTGCTTTACCATAGCTGGATGTTATCATTTGATGCGAGTATACGTCTTTAATGATTAGATTATGAGTTTCTTTGATCGCACGCGACTATTCATTCATGGCAACTTGTCACTACAATACATTAACGAACAAGTCTATTCTTCAATGAAAGTCACGATGTAACACACACATTCAACCAGCGATTGTACTGATGTTGTCATCAACTACACCTTTCAACTTTTTTGTATGGATCAGAAGAGGCCATCTATTGTGCCGGTCCTCATAATGAGGCTTGGTTCATGTGATGCGTGGGTGGGAAGTTGTGTCGTTAGAGCTCAGTTCAATCGTCAAATTGAAAGTGATAACATTCATTTGTATGAATCGTACGTACAGTCTCAGGCATAAGTTAACACAGGCCAACTCGTGGTGAAGTGGAGGAGTTGAATGAATTTTTAAAAGATATGGATTATGTCTTGAGGAAAGAATTCATGATGAAAAATAATAAATGTAAAACAAAAATATTGGAATGCAGCCGAAAGAAATCAGAAACCCCTATGGATGTTCAATTGGCAGGTGAACAGCTAAAGGAAGTAGGTGACTTCTGTTACCTGGGAAGCAAAATAACCAGTGATGGACGAAGCAAAGATGATATAAAAAGTAGGTTAGTACAGGCAAGGAAAGCATTACTACAGAAAAGGAATCTGTTGACATCGAATTTAGATTTAGGTATTAGGAAGTCATTTTAGAAAGCCTTTGTCTGGAGCGTGGCGCTTTATGGAAGTGAAACTTGGACTATAGGTGCAGCAGAAAAGAGGAGAATTGATGCGTTTGAAATGTGGTGTTACAGGAGAATGATGAAGATCAGATGGGTAGATAGGGTTACGAAAGAAGAGGTATTAAGACGAATGGGAGAGGAGAGATGTTTCTGGCAACTGCTAATGAAGAGAAGAGATAGGTTGGTAGGACACTTACTAAGACACCCAAGAATAGCAAACTTAAATATAGAAGGAAGGGCCGAGGATGAGAACAGTAGGGACAGACCAAGGTTAGAATATGTTAAACAGATTGCCTTGGGTGTAGGGTGTGGTAGCTAGGTAGAGATGGAACGATTAGCTCAGGACAGGGAAGCATGGTGTGCTGCATCAAACCAGTCGAAAGACTGAGGACTCAAATAACAACAACCCCCTGAGGTCAGGGTTCTATTTCTGGCTCTGCCAAGAAACGTTATTCCGGTCTGAGGCAGGAATGGGGTTCACTCAGCCACGTCAGGCATAACTGAGAAGTGGTGGGTTCGATTCCAACGTATGTCGTCCTAGACGAGGTTTTCCGTACTTTCCACACTTCTACACCTGACAAATGCCGGGATAATTCCGAAGTTAAGGCCACGGCTTCCTCCTCCCAGTCCTAGCCTCAATTACAAATACACATACGTACTCGTACACGATAACAAATATATCAAATTCCACACACAGCCTAGTATGAGGGGCTCTTGACCACGATGTTTAATCATCGAACTAACAACCGCCATCTTGTGGTTATAAAAACAATTGAAATTAGATGTCAGTGGTTTAAAATTTGTATAAGCATATACCGTAAAAAGTTTCACTGCGCTCGGATGGTTAAATCGCGAGAAACGTCTATTTAAATATTTAAATTTCGCGTCGCCGCCATGCTGGATTTGTGCTCATCAGGTTATTAAAAGTCACATAAGTTAACTTATGTTTATAGCCTCTATCAACATAGAAAATTTCATTTTTCTTGCTGTCATAGATTAATAGGTATTGAGAACCGTCTAAATATTTCGGATGGTTGCCATATTGGATTTTAATATAAGTAGGCCTTGGAATTATGTACTGTTAAATGAGGATTATTGCGTAGGTTCATTACTCAAACGTTGGCTTCGATCGCATGATTAGCACACAATAAATAAAATCCTAATATTAAAATTTTGCACAGCCGTCATATTGACGTTATGTAAACAATTGAGCTAAATTAGATACCAGTGCATTTCAATGTGTATAAACATTTCCTGTACCAAGTATCAATGCGTTCGGATGGTAAAAATCGCGAGAAAAATTTATTTAAATGTTTAAAATTTGCTTGGCTGCCATGTTCGTTTTGTAGGTAACAGGTTTTTAAAAGTCACATAGCTGAACTTCTAGTAGTGCCCTTTGTCCTTGTACAAAATTTCAGGGTGATATCAGTGATAGTTTCGGAGATATCATACACCGGTGAAATAATTCGCACAGCTTCGATATTGGATTGGAGAGAGGTAATACAGTACAATTTGAAGGGTACGGTCGGGATTGGCCGAAGTAGTACTATGACCTTACCGAGTTTCATTGAAATCGCTCTAGCCGTTTAGATTTTTATGGGGTTTGGGGGGGGGGGGGGGACGACGACACACACGTATGTACACACACACCTACACATGGACAAAAGGTGATCTCATAAGCTTTTTTTTTTTCATTATTGAAAATAGGCTAAAAATGGCTTCCAACACGATGAAATTAACTAACAAACTAGGAATCAATCTGACAAACAAACACACTTGCAAACTAACTAAGAAACAAACAAGCAAACATAGTATTACGTATAGTGGAAGTGTTTTAGGCTATATTGCCTAAGAATTCAATAACATATTGCTCAATACGACAGTTTTGAGAACAACAGCTAAGTGATTGACTCGTGTCCTCCAGTTTACTTTTGAGTCAGAGTATACCAGAGTGTATTCATACACAATGGGAGTGAAATTGAAGGTAATTTTATTTACGAGTTATTCAATATGTGAATGGTTGATTGATTACTCGCGCAAGGTCGGGGCGTGGATAACAAGAAATCAGTTCGACATTTGAGTTAGCTGTGGCACTTTGCCACTCACGTTTTACTTCACTGGCTCCATGACATCATAGGATCAAGGGAATTTGATTTTCACGACTGCACTGATGATCAAGGAAACTCTTTGCCTCTAATTTGTAAGTTGAACATAGTGTTTATTTTTGCCAGCATAGGATAACGACAGAGATGTACCCATTGATAAGAGAATTACAATCGTTGGACATTTTAATTATTTAACTCCCATTCGTAATCTTTGTACTGAGGGTTAGATGACCCCGCTGTTCTGCCCCTTAAAACCGCAATAACTAACTAATCTTTGTAGTGTTGAGAACTCACTTGATTGCTGGGCTAAGGAATGTGGCCGCCTGATAGTCTGAGTCTCAGCGATATCTGCCTTTCCAAAAACACCGCGTCATAACTTATTCTAACTGATGAACTATCAAAATAAACTGATAATAATGTTATTCATTTTACGTCCCTTTTAATTACTGCGGCTTTTAGAGACGCCGCGCCGCGCCGGGGTGTCGGAATTTTGCCCCGAAGGGAATCTTAAACGTGCCAGTAAATCTACTGACCCGGCTCCCTCGCATTTGTGCACCCTCAACTGCCAACAGTTTAACTCAGGATATGTTTATGGTACTGTGAAGGAGAAGAAGCAGAGGAAGAAGAAGAGGAAGAAGAAGAGAAGAAGGAGAAATCGACATAACAATAATTCTATAACTGGAATTAAGTCAATGACGAGAACAAGGAAGGCAGAAATGAGGCAGTTGATCGCTTGAAAGTGTCCGATAGTGTGTGTTGAGTGCCTTCGGAGCGGGCAGATGTTTTCCGCTACCCAGGTTGATATGGCAAATACTGTCCGCCAGCACATTACATTGTTATACTCATTCCGCGGCCTCGCGGGGTGCCTGCCCGTGAGGTTGGCCACAGCCGACTTATTCGGGATGGTACCCTGTGGGTCGTAGGTTCGATTGAACTACCACACATTCACTACACACCGGCAATCCATTTTCATAACATTATACCTCAAATGAACACATTGCATAAATTTAAGACATAAAAGGCGGGAGCTGAAACCTTTTAACGAGGCTTATTAATATATATATTATTACTTTATTAAACACCAACCTACTACAGGTCTAAACTCTTTCAAACTACGAAAACTAACCCACTAGAGGCTCTACCATCCATTAACTTAGATCTTAACAATTTAAACTTTCTATTATTATTATTAAATATCTGAAGCTGCTGCTACAACATCAACTATTTCCACACCTTGTCCCTCAGTAAATGGACGGTCTACCTTGACTCGTATGACAAGGAGCTGAGGGGAAAATCCATGGCGAAGAGTGCATAAGGAGATAATCTTATCTATATATATAACAAGAAGTTCCGTGAAGAACTATACAGCCTACTTTTCATGCCAATGATTATTCTACAGAATATGAACCTATCTAGAATAATGACGAAATTAAGTTGCTAATATCGAAATTTCCAATTAGTTCGAAATACTGTATACCTGGCATAATGTATCCTAATAGAGCACTACAGTTGGCAGCCCTGATGACTGAATATATTCTTAGTTCCGTCTCTTACGGTACAAAATACAAAATTTGGTTGAAGTCCACTGGATAGCATGGACGATACATGCAGTTAAACATTGGATCTAACAGCGCGCGTAAAATCATGTTGGCAACAATGTCATGCATGTATTGGTCAGAAATAATCTGAAATAATATGATCTATTGTTTTGCCAATTTTGAATGAAATCCATTAGTTAGTATAGAAGTTACATGCATTTTAAAATTGGACCTATCAGCAGGCTTAGAATCATGTTGGCAGCACTGACGTATATTAGTTACTCCAAATTCGTCTAGAATGCCAGGTACTATACGTGTGCAAAGTTTAGAGCTATTGGCTTGCATACTTTCTGATATATTGATATTAGGGTAACAAAAGTAGGGACAGCACATATTAACAGTTGGCAGCCCTGGTTGCTCCTTAGAATACGCATAGTCATATCTGTTATGGTACACATAGCACATACGAAATTTGGTTGAAATCCAAATGATAGTATTGAAGTTACATGTATTTAAAGTTGGACCTGTCAGCAGGCTTAGAATCATGTTGGTAGCAGTGACGTATATAAGTTACTCCAAATTAATATAGAATGGCAGGTACTATACGTGTGCATAGTTTAAAGCTGTCGGCTTGCATACTTTCTGATATATTGGTATTTGGATAAAATAAATTAGGAGCATTTATTAACAGTTGGCAGCCCTGGTAGGTCTTAAGAATACGCTCAGTCATATCTGGTTATGTACACATACAACATACGAAATTTGGTTGAATTCCACTTGATAGTGTAGAAGTTCTATGCATTTAAAAATTGGACCTATCAGGAGGCTTATAATCATTTTGGCAACACTGCCATGTTTGGCCTCCTGGAAATTAAACTGAAATATTATGATCTGTACGTGTGCCAATTTTGAAATAGCTCCCATTCATACTTTCCAAGATATCCAACATGGAGCTCAAATTTCTAGTACGTTTTTTCAGCAGTTGGTAGCACTGACATCATTTTCAAATATGGACGTGAGATATTCCGGTGCACATCTTTACTCATACTAAATTTGGTTATGATTGCTGAAGCCGTTTAGGAGTTGATAGGGGGGGACACACACACAGCCAGACAGACAGAAGGACAGACAGACAGACAGACAGACAGACAGACACACATTTGCCCGATCTCATAAGACTACTTTTTCCTCATTTTTGCAAAATGTGAAAAGTAGGCTAAAATCATTGTTACGTGATAGTATGTATGTGGGTGTGTGGGTGTGTATGTCTCCTATGCGTTCATACACCACCCATCCGATTGCGCTGAAACTTGGGTGAGAAGTTGGGTACACTCCAAGGAAGGTTTCTGGCTTAGTAAATCCATTTTACAATAGGCAGCGCACGAGTAGATTCAACAAATGAGCTACGACGCGCAAAGCGTTTCAACAAAGTCTGTTATGCATTCATATACCATTCATCCGATTGCGATGTAACTTGGATGAGATGTTGAATACAGTCCAGGGAAGGTTTCCAGCTAAGTAAATCCATTTTACAATAGGCAGCGCACGAGTAGATTCAACAAATGAGCGATGGCACGACAATTGTTTTAACTAAATCACGTATGCGTTCATATACCAATCATACGATTGCGATGAAACTTGGGTGAGATGTTGAGTACACCCGAAGGAAGGTTTGTGGATTAGTAAATCCATTTTAGAATAGGTAGCGCACGAGTAGATTCAACCAATGAGTGACGTCGCGAGAAGCGTTTCAATAAAGTACTGTATGCGTTCACATACCATTCATTCGATTTCGATGAAACTTGGGAGAGATGTTGAGTACACCACTCCAAGGAAGGTTTCCGGCTTAGTAATCCACTTTACAATAGGTAGCGCACGAGTAGATTCAACAAATGAGGGACGACGCGCGAAGCGTTTCAATAAAGTCCCGTATGAATTCACATAGTATTCATCCGATTGCGTTGAAATTTGGGTGAGATATTGAGTACACCCCAGGGAAGGTTTCACGATTAGTAATTCCATTTTACAATAGGTAGCACACGCGTAGATTCAACAAATGAGTGACGACGCGCGAAGCGTTTCAATAAATTACCGTATGCGTTCACATACCATTTATTCGATTTCGATGAAACTTGGGAGAGATGTTGAGTACACTCCAAGGAAGGTTTCTGGCTTGGTAAATCCATTTTACAATAGGTAGCGCACGTGTAGATTCAACAAATGAGTGGCGACACGCGAAGCGTTTCATAAAGTCCCGTATGCGGTCATATACCATTCGACTGATAGCGATGAAATTTGGGTTAGATGTTGTGTACACTCCATGGAAGGTTTCTAGCTTAGTACATGCATTTTACAACAGGTAGCGCACGAGTAAATTCAACAAATGAGCGATGGCACGACAATTGTTTTAACTAAGTCACGTATGCGTTCATATACCAATCATGCGATTGCGATGAAGCTTTGTTGAATCTTGAGTACACTCCAGGGAAGGTTATTGATTTAGTAAATCCATTTCACAATTGGTAGCGCACGAGTAGATGCAACAAATGATTGACGACGCACGAATCGTTTAAACAAAGTCCCGTATTGGTTCATATGCAATTCATCCGATTGCTATGAAACGTTAATGATTTGTTGTGTACAAGCCAGGGAAGGTTTTCGACTTAGTAAATCCATTTCTCAATAGGTAGCGCACGCGTATATGCAACAAATGAGTGACGACGCACGAAGCATTTGAACATAATTGCGTATGCGTTCATATACCATTCATCGATTGCCATGAAACATTGATGAGTTGTTGTGTACACTTATGTGTAGGTTGCTAACTTAGTAAATCCATATCACAATAGGTAGCGCACGAGTAGATTCAACACATGGGTGACAGCGCACAAGTCGTTTAAACAATATCCCGTATGCGTACATCCGATTGCGATGAAACTTATGATGAGTTGTTGTGTACACGCCAGAGAAGGTTTTCGACTTAATAAATCCATTTCACAATAGGTAGCGCACGAGTATATTCAACCAATGAGTGACAGCGCACGGATCGTTTGAAAAAAATCCCGTTTGCGTTCATATGCCATTGCGGTGAAACTTTGGTGAGTTGCTGTGCATGCTCCCACGAATGTTTCTAAAGTAGTAAAACCATTTTACGATAGCTTAGAGGCAGTTAACGGAAATTGAAAAACATATTGTGTATCCAAAAGCACTTCAAGAAACAAAATTTCAACGCCAACACTTTCTTAGTTTGGCATTGCAACGCAGGCCGGGTGGTGTATTCTTGGAATACACGGTAAGATAGAGTATTCTTTTTAATGCTCTTTGCTTGTTCATTTCATCTTTTTTCACAAACACCAACAGTGATCTCCTAGTTTCTCTTTGGTGGTCATGTCTCTTATGTCATTGTGAGTCTGTTCTAGATATATATCTTCCATGACCCACCTAGCGTCATCTAGCAGCGAATCTCTGAAGCTCCTCAATTCTTCCTGGTGCAAGAGGACTTTCTTTTCCATCTGGTCACAAGATCTCGTTGCCATCGCCAGCTATTATCTCTGTGATCAAGAGAACTTCGTCTACTCTTTCACCCACCAGGCTGTGCTAGTATCGCCTGCTATCAACTCTTTGAAGACCATTTCCTCAAGAGAATTTAAGTTTACAATATTGGTCATGCTTATATGTTTTCCTTTTGTCTCCTACCCCCACTCTTTTCCCTTCCTTGGACCCTCCGCGCTTCGCTAAGTGGGTCTCACTTGTAAGTCGGCAGTTGACTCGGTCAGTCAGGGCTCAACTAGAGCCAGTCTCCTCAAACCAAGAGGCACTCTCTTCGTTCTACGCCATGTTGGCACATTAAGTATTCGTCAAAGGGAACTTCACCTTCGACATGCAACCAAGATAAGTACAGACTTAAGGTTTTAACCTCATCTTCATCAGTTTTATTATCTACATGCTTTTATTGATCATTTTATAGACAGCGTGAGATTACTTATTTGGGGCGGTAATCATTCTTCGCGGGATTTGCCATGTTGAGCTTTTGTCTGTCTAAGCCAACCTTAATAGAAAGTAGCTTTTCTTAAGCTATTTAAATGAGAAATCTTCTCACCACGTGGGATATTATCTAATACCCGCTGTCTATAAATCACCAAGCTAGTTCCTCCGCTGGATTAACTTTGGCCCCATTCTTTCATTAAGATCGTTCTGGAACCTTCCAGATCCTGTACTTTATCTACAAGTCCTGCCGTCATGTATTTTTCACTCACTAGTGAGAATACTATTTAAAATTGAAGAATCTCACTTCTGAATTAAAGCTCAATAGCGAATTTTCTTCCACCGTTGGAATGTTCTATGACGCATTTAATTGTAATCCACAACTTTCTCAAGCAATAGACTTTCGCCTATCTAGTGTAACCAGTCCTTTTTCATCATTGCAATAACTTTCTTTGCCATAAACTTTCGTGTTACTACAGTGAATTTTTCATCTATTCAAAAGACTATAGTGATAACTAGTGCTTGTTCAACTTTTCTACAGCGTCGCGATCGTCCGTTTACATTAAATAAGGCCATGAACATTGATCCTAAATCCCAATTGATCTTTCCTAAACCTTCTACTAACAAACCATATTAATAAAATTGTAGCTCTAGATCATTTTCCATGAGGTGTCACTCTAACGAAGTGCCCTTCCATTTTGCTTGTTTATCATTAATTAATTTCTGCATAACTACGTGTTTTATACACGGTTCAAGCTTACATTGTTTCTACCCTATAATCAGGGAAAAAAATTCTCCCAACTCATGAGTGAGTTATTTCTAGGTCTCACGAAAGGGAAACTGCCCCATTTGGCTCGCGATTCCTACTTAAACATAGGAGGTCGAGAACCTTCCTTTTGACTTTCTCATCAGGTTTCACAGTAAGTGACCTGCCCTTATTTGTATAATAACCAACAGTAATTCTGTATAAATACAAGAAGTTATAGGAACTTCTCCTTTATTCTACCCACTTTCTTTTTTGTTATTTTCGAAGTTGTAACTTTTTCTAAAATAGTTACCTGGAAATTTCTTAAAGTACACTCCTTGTACTCAATTTAATGTTTAAACTTTAATCACTTCATTTGTCTTTTTTTTTTTTTTAATCTTACAAAGATTTTAGTACATATATAAGGTTTGAAACCTAAGGAATTGTTAATTGCCTGGAGCAAACTTTAAATGTTAGGAGGTCTGCGACCCCAAATTGTTACTAAAAATTGAAACTATATACCTGTCAAATTTATTAGAATCTTTTGCCTTGTTAAATAAATTAAATATTTGTTTTTGGATTTATCATTTCTCTAATACAACGGTTAGGCAAGATCCTGTCCTCCTTGGCTCTCCCTACTCAATGCCATTAAATCTATTGATAGGGCTTTCACCACTCGTTGCATTTGAGCAAGAACTCTTAGAGGTAATCTCGTTAAAGTTTCTCTTAGCTTTAATAGCTAATTCTAACTGGCCAGTAAGGCAAGTATAGCTCGCTACGCCAGCTACCTGCTTGTGGAGATCCTCTCCGAAAACTTATGGTTGGTTTTCCATAAGATAAGTGTTTCTCTTTGTCTAAACTTTTAGCCGGCTCCTTGCTGAGTAAAAGCTTAGCCATTTCCAAATGCAACCATTGGTTCACTTACCAAAATTGCTCCCTAAGGTATAATTTTTTATCACTATCCTTCTTGGAAGCACTTGGTCGCTTTTTCAGGAACTCTATAACTTCGAAAACTGGAAATACCAAACCTGATTCAAATTATTGGCATTCTTCGAATTACTTTGCAAAAACGAATTTCTTTGAACAGACATACAATAAATCTGTTATTCTCAGTCTTGCCAGACCATCACCCTTCCCCATAGTAGGCATATGCATGCTTGAGAGGGAATACGCTAAAGCCTTTCGACCAGGTCCTTACCCACTTTAGGTATCAGAGAGCGGATTTGCGGTGGCAACCGCCTCTAAGTGCATTTAAAGTTAAATTTATAACTTTTGTGGGACGCTCCTCCTATTTTCTATCCTTTTTCTCCAGTCCGAAACCTACCTCCTTTTCTTAATCATCTTCCCTTGGTGGTTAGGTTATTCCTCAGCCAATAATCTACCCACCGGGTACAGCTTGTTTCATTATAAATAATTTAAAATCAAACAAAAATAAATTCAATCATACATTGTACCCACTGCTGACTTATATCACTACGGTGCAAAATCATAAAAACAAAAAGTACTACAAAATTATATCAAAAATCAATAAATAACATTTAATTAAGGGGCATAATGAGAGCACCAGGTTCCCGCATTTTCAAAGGCATACATTATATGCCTACAAGCTTGATTATCTCGGCAACAAAGTGGCGGAAGGAAGCCCCACCCCTTCCCCAATTTTCTTCGTCTTCTCCTTCTTCTTCTACTACTTCATCACCAACAAAATCATCAACTTCTTCTTCTTTTTGTATCTTCATTATCATCGACTTCATTTTATTCTCCTCCTTCAGCTTCAGTACCTTTCACTCCTTTTTCATCATCATCATCATCGTCAACATCATCTTCGTAATCTTTTTATCCTCCTGCGACAACATCATCTTCATCATTATTTTATTCTTATTATCCATCTTCTTCGTCTTCATAATCTTAGGGGCCGATAACCTAGATGTTAGGCCCCTTAAAACAACAATTATCATCATCATTATCATCTTCATAATCTTCTTCTTCACCTTCACACTCGGTTTCTTCTTTATCATCATCTTCTTACTCTTCGTAGTCACCTTCCTTATCATCGTTATCTTCATCTTCTCCTTCAACCTCTTCCCCATCATCCTTTTCCCTATCTCCACCTCATATTTTTCTTATTCATCTACTTCTTCTTCATCTCCGCAGTACCATTAATATATAATAGGGACGTGGGCTACTTGATTATATCACTTGCCTGTGTATGACATGGGCTACCTAAACAGGTATCTGAGCCGTAGGCCTAGTTTACTTGAGATAGGGAGGCCTCACTTCTCCTTCCACAGTATCACGCAAGTTTGCATTTGTCGCCATGAGGCCGTGAGACCGCGTACTAGATCATAGAAGCCGGAAATTAAACCCATGACCGAGAGGGAGTGTTAACCAATAACGATAGTCCCTATAACATGAGGTGGTCATCACTCAACAGGGACCATGAACTTGCAAATATCATTATTATTGTTATTATTATTATTAGTAGTAGTATTATTATTATTATTCATCCATTCATTTCGTATCGGCCTTCTATGGACCACGTCATTACTAACTGTCTCATTCATCGGGATTTGATGTTTGCCCTTGACATGATTGAAGTTTTCTCTTCAATGGGATGTGCTCCTGAATTTCAATTGATGTAACTCCCACTTCATCTCTATCCTGTTCAATGAACCAGGCACGTTTGGTTTTCGTCTCCAGGAAGTAAGTAATGATGCGGTTGGTCTGTCTTTCTGGGCTCATTCGCTTCACATGTCCATAAAAGCTGATTCCTCTTTTCCGGATGGTATAAGTTATCTTCTTCACATGAATGTACAGTTCGTGGTTACGCCGTCTTCTATATTCCCCTTTGACGGTGCCCACGACCTTTCTCAATATTTCTCTTGCTTTGACCTCCAGTAGTTCGACCAAACCACTTTTGTTCATCGTGAGACATTCGGAAGCATATGCCTACCCCTCCGGACGGATGACACTGCAGTAATGATATAGCTTTGCGTTGAATGATATTGACTGTTTGTTATAGACGCCTTTGGTGAAATGGTAAGTCATTTTCATTTTGCACTTGCGCGATGCGAGGGCTTCTCTTTCTGGGCGTTATCATTTCTCCCAAGTATTTTAACTTTGACACTCGCTTAATATTTTCCTTCTTCCACTACAGGTCATTTGGACGCCGGTTCAATATTGGTTATAATAATAATAATAATAATAATAATAATAATAATAATAATAATAATAATAATAATAATAATAATATTGTATGGCCTCGGTGCCTGGTGCAAGCTTTGTTAATTGACACCCAGAGGGTAGCTTGCATGTCGAATTTCGTCGTTCCTTTGAACACTATGAAAGTCAAGGAGGTTAGATATCTAAACTCCTTGACACTACAGCGCTTTCAAGTAGAGATGGAGGAACTTTGTGTAGGCGGAAAATCCCGAGATTAATTTTGCTATTGAACACGGCCTACTGAATTTAAATGGGTTCTTTAACATGCCATCAACGTATGACATGAGTATCGTGATTTTTGTCGCCTTCAAAAATCACTTACCATGGCCATGGGCGAACCTGCAATCTTGGGGTTGGTAGTCCGACACTATAACCACTCACCCACCGTGGCAAGCTTATGAACTCCGTCTTCTCAAAGGATATCTGGAGTCCTGCCTTTGCTGCTTATACTTGTGCACTAACCACATTTTAAGGCCCTAAAACCAACAGTTTTGAAATATTCCCAGAAAACTAAATTCATTTCACAAACTAATGAAAGAATGCAAACCTCTAACCATGGCAATTTCTATAAGACGCAACGTAATTCCATTTATTACTTTACTGTGAAAGTTTGCAAACGGCTATAATGTTATAACGGAACCAAATTAAGCTGTATAATTCATCAATACATATATTGCGCTTAAGGGAGTCAAGGGGTAGACTACTCTAGATTTTTTCACGCGATTTACACGTACGGGTGAGGTACGGAAGGTCTATTATATCCCTATCCCTATATTGTCTGGTCTGATGTGGTCCAGGTGCCGTTGCGCTAATGCGCTACTCTGCCTGGTGTATGTTATTATAATGGAGTTAATGATGTTTATTTTATGACTGAGTAGTAATTATTAATATTATGATTATTATTATATTATGGCGTACAACGACGAAACAAAGATCATTTCCACCCCCTTGGAGTAAGAAACAAAACTCGGGGCCCCTAAAGAGCCGTAAAGGGTCTCCGAAAACTACATTTGACGACTCTAAACCCAACAGTTTCTGAGATATTCCCAGAAAACTAATTTCATTTAATAAAACAAGATGTTCAGTAAAGAACATATAGCCTACTTTCTCCTAAATGCATGGGTATTGTTATAACTCTTTGTCCTTGTCAAGGAGTATAATTGAATGTTGGTTGTAGTAGCTTGTTAAAATACAACGTGCTATAGGGATATTAAACATGAATATGAGGTGCCCTTTGCTAGTGCTACCTCTGTACCAAATTTCGTTCAATTCGGTTTCACCGTGTTTGAATTGATAGGGGGAATCGATTTGCACACATACTTGGCCACCATCTGCAAACTATTGGGCTGATGATCTAGCAGATTGGTCAGAATATGCTTCCCACATAAAGATTTGTTGTTGCAAAATTTGGTAGAGACTAGATTATTAGGTTGGTCGTAATTACATTTTAGCCTTTAACATTTGGGTGGCCGCGATTACGTTTCCGTCAAGATGGCGGTGATATAAAACATGACACTGAGGTGGCCTTTTCTAGTGCTACCTCTGTACCAAATTTCGTTCCATTCGGTTTCACCGTGTTCGAATTAATAGGGGGAATCGATTTTGACACAAAGATGACCGCCATCCGCAAAATATTAGGCTAATGACCGATTAGTTTGGTCAAAGGATGCTCCCTCCATAATGGTATGTTGATGCAAAATTTGGTAGAGATCGGATGATTAGGTTAATCGTAATTTGATTTAAGCTTTGAATATTTGTGTGGCCGCCATTACGTTTCCGTCAAAATGGCGGCGATATAAAACATGACACTGAGGTGCCCTTTGCTAGTGCTACCTCTGTACCAAATTTCGTTCCATTCGGTTTCACCGTGTTCGAATTGATAGAGGGAATCGATTTTCACACAAAGATGGCCGCCATCCGCAAACTATTAGGCTGCTGACCTATTAGTTTAACCAAAGGATGCTCCCCCCATAAAGATATTTTTTTGCAAAATTTGGTAGAGATCGGATGATTAGTTTAGTCGTAATTTGATTTAAGCTTTGAACATTTGTGTGGCCGCCATTACGTTTCCGTCACGATGGTGGCGATATAAAACATGACACTGAGGTGTCCTTTGCTAGTGCTACGTTTGTACCAAATTTCGTTCAATTCGCGTTCAGCGTGTTCGAATTGATAGGGGGGGGGGGGACAGACATTCAGAGTACACACACTCACACACACACACAGACTCACACACACACACACACAGACAGACACACTTTTTTCCGCCCTGTGTTGATCTCATAAGTCTACTTTCATTTTTTGCAAAAATCGAAAGTAGGCTAATAATGAAGGAATGCATGCCAGTAACCATGACAACAGTATCTCAAGAGGTGACATCCAACTTTCCATCTATTTCTGCAAGAAGTAATGCCACTCCATTTATTACATTTCTGTGATAATTTGCAAATGGCTTTATAGCCATTACATTACTGTGAAAGTTTGCAAACGGCTATAAGGTTATAACGGAACCAAATTAAGCTGTTATCACGGAACCAAATAAAACTGTAAAATGCATCAATGTTCTTAAGGGGATAAGAGTAAGATTTATTTTACACAACTTACACGTGCGATATGTTGTACAGAAGGTCGATTATATCTCCAAACAGCAACATTATTTTCAAAAATTCCTGAATTGAAAAAGAATATTTTGCGGCTTTTAGAAATTTGGGCCATTGGAGACTAAAAACCTGAATTCTCATGCACCACAAGCCTTTATAATTTATTAAAGGGGTCTTCCTTTGGATGTGGACTTGACACAACAGTGAGGGTCAGTTTTTATGTGACGTATATTACGTTTCGTCTATGAGGTTTTCAATTTTATTTTCACGTCAGGAAGTACACGTTAGGTAAATTTAGTTTGAGAGCACATTTGAACTAATCATTTTTCTTTGTCGACAAAACAGGTTCCAAGCCTCTAACCATTGCAACAGTGGCTCAATTGATAAAGTCTGGTTATTAATACCGAAGGCCGTTCGAAGAATGGGTACTTCTAACTCCAATAAAACGTTACGTCATGCAAGCCAGCCTTTCAGTGCCAAGTTTGATTTATGCCATTTAAGAGATTCTTCTTACCTTTATGAGAGGGTCTGGAATCCTCCCATAACATATCATCCCCTGGTTGCTAGGCTACAGCCCCCCTGTACCTCCACCCTCCTTCTACCCTCTCAGAATCTCATCATAACCTCCCAGTGACCCCTCAATTGAGTGGCAATTATTATTGAACGTTAGTTTCCATGCCACGACTCTCCAACCCCTCTCAACTTATTGTTCGACCTGCATAATGAATGTCACAGCTACACGCTTCGTCACTTAATTAGCAATGACGTCACAATAGGCCAATGTCACCTGGGTCGCTCTCGGCCAATGCTGAATTTGTATTCATCACAGCTCTGCTGCAATCGTAATGGAAATGACAAATACAAGGCCAGCTGAAGGGATGGTTAGAAATTATTGCAATCAACTTCTCTTATTCCTAGGTCACTCACAACCTGGTGTTCAAGTGCCAGATGGTCCCGAGTTCGATCCGACATTGTTTCTACTGATAGGCTACTGTACACGGACCCCTAATAATAATAAAATAATAATGGCAAGTGTTCTCAAGTGACATTAGGTGGCGTGTTCTTAAATGAAAGCTATAGGTCAAGTTTACAATTTATTACATAACTTACAGTAGTGCCCAACTTCGCCCGGTGGATTTATTCATTTGTTTTATGGATGATAATGAATACTACTACAGAACTGGCACACGATACTTACAAACTAACAGAAAAATATATTTTAGCAAGTAGTTCCGTGAAGAACTATACAGCCTATTTTCATATATCCTACTTATGTTAATTGCCTCTATCTACATACACAATTTCAGTTTGATTGCTGTAATAGATTCGTAGATATTGAGAACTGACTAAATATTTCGGATGGTCGCCATGTTGGATTTTATATATGTAGGTCCCAGAGTTGTGTAGGCTACTGTTACATGAAGATTATTGTGTACGTGTAGCATTCAAACTTCAATCGCATGATTAGGACACAAGAAGTATCAAGGAGATTTTAAAATTTCGCACAGCTGCCATCTTGTGGTTATGGAAACAATTGAAATAAATTAGATGCCAGTGGATTAACACTTGTATAAGGATTTACTGTACCAAGTTTCACTGCACTCGGATGGTTAAATTGCGAGAAACGTCTATACGAAAATTTATACTTCGCTTCGCCGCCATGTTGGATTTGTGATCACCAGGTTATTGAAAGTCCTCTAGGTGAACTTAAGTTCATAGCCCCTCTGAACATAAAAAAAATCAGTCTGATTGCAATAATAGATTCGTAGATATTCAGAGCCGTCTAAATATTTCGGATGGTCGCCATGTTGGATTGTTAAATGTATAGGCCATAGAGTCATGTACCATTAAAGGAGAATTATTGCGTAGGTTCATTATTCAAACTTTCACATCGATCGCATGATTACGACACAAGAAATAAAAACTTAATTTTAAAATTCGCAAAGCCGCCATCTTGAGGTTATGTAAACAATTGAAATAAATTAGATACCAGTGTATTACAATGTGTATAAACATTTCCTGTACCAGATTTCATTGCGGTTGGAACATTAAATCGCGAGAAAGGTCTATTTAAAATTTTCAAATTCGCTTGGCCGCCATGTTCGTTTTTTAGTTAACTGGTTTTTGAAAGTCATATAGATGAACTTCCAGTAATACCCTTTATCTCCGTACAAAATGTCAGGGTGATACCGCTAATAGTTTCAGAGATATAGAATGCCGGTGAAATATTTCCCTCAACCGCCATCTTGTGGTTATGTAAACAACTGAACCAAGTTAGATGTCGGCGCATTACAATTTGTATAAACATATACTGTACCAAGTTTTACTGCGTTTGGCTGGTTAAATCGTGAGAAACGTCTATTTAAAAGTCGCAAATTCGCGTGGCCGCCATGTTGGTTTTGTAGTTACCAGTTTTTCAAAAGTCACATAGGTGAACTTCTAGTAGTTGCCTTTATCACCGTAAAAAATTCAGGGTGAAATCGGGAATAGTTTTGGAGATATTGAATGCTGGTGAAATATTTCGCACAGCCGCCATGTTGGATTGGTGAGACGTAACAAAATGTTAAGGGCACGGTCGGGGTCGTCCGGAATAGTACTATGAAATTAACGAGTTTCATTGAAATCGCTCATGGCGTTTAGAAGTTATTAGGGACACACACACACACACACACACACACACACACTCTCTTTCCTCACACACACATGCACACACACACGGACAAAAGGTGATCTCATAAGCCTAATTTTTCAAAATTGAAAATAGGCTAAAAATATAACTTTTTGAGGTGGTGGTGGAGGTGATAAGTAGTACAGTATAATGGACGTAACATCCAGGTCATTTTCCCCTTATGATAAGGATAATAATGAACCGGGAGATGGCTATTTACCAACTACAGTACTCACACTTGTAATTTACAAACGAACTGAAAACAAAATATTAGAAAGAGGAGTAAGTGAAATAAAAGACGCTGCCTAGGGCTTACGGTATATCTCATTGGCTGTAAGAGAAGTAGTGAGCAATGTCGTCTTTTGCCGCATTGCGCCGCAAGAAAATAATCATGGACATCATAGAAAATTTGAAAGCGCCAACAGTTATTGCAGCTGATAACCTCAATGTACCGCGTCAACACCAACGCACTTGACAACTGTTTTAAGGGGCCTAAGAAATCATTTTGCACTAATTTCTCCCCGTGATTGCAATTTGTAACTATTTTCGCAATTCTGCAACAGAACACGGGTAGGGACAGCGTGATGAAGCCCGCATTGCCATTCAACAATAGACTCATTTAAATATTCTTATACTTGCACCTCAATTCCCAGCATTTCTGGACCCCTACTACACCGGAATATTTCCGGCACGGTTGGTACTTGGCTCATAAAAAGTGGTTTTTGGGTCCCATTGTCTGTTTGTTATTTAGTGACCTGCCCAAATTGTATGCCCATAGTTTTATTTCTTGCATTGCGAGGCCTAAAAAGAACCTTATTTTTATAAATCTACACCGTATTACCGAACTGAATCCAATTTTAAGTCGCGAGTTTTGTTACATGCATTGCGAGACTTATAATGAGCCTAGATTGGCCCATCTACGACAAATTCGATATTTCGCCCATGTGCCGAACGGACTTAATCTAGGGGAAAAAGAGGGCTGTCAAAATTTCTAGTAGACAGCGTAAAACGCAGTATTCCAAAAGGTAAGTACATACAATTTGGTTCAGATCGGCGAAATGGTGTTGATTTGTATAAATAACAGAGGCCCAATATTTAGTTAACAGATGTGGCCTACAGTTATGCATGATGATAATGATGACCCTGTCATTAGGGGCTTGAATATTTTTGTCACATTTTCATGACGACAACTGTTTTAAGGGGCCTAAGAAATCCTTTTACACTAATTTGTAAGCAGCGCAAGATATTGTATGTATTTTTGCATTTTCTTTACAAGAACAATGGTAGGTGCGGAGTTATGCAACTAGCTTATTTAATAGGCTTAAGTAAATATTCTTAAAGTTACTCTACTTAGGACATCATTGGTCCTAGGGCCTTGAACGTGGTTTTCAGGTCCCTTTGTCTGTTATTCATAGGTATAGGGTTCCAAAGGGTAAATATATATAATTTGTTTCAGATCGGTGAAACGGTGTAGATTTGTATAAATAACAGACCGGAAACGAACCGTTAAAAATCTGTGCGACTTTAAACTTTTAACGAGACAAATCGGCAACACCGCGAATATGTAATTCTTTCGCCGATTTTTGTAACTTCTGTAACCTTTAGTAACACGTAGCCAAAAATTATCAGACATGCTCTATACTATTACTATTACTACTACTACTACTACTAATATTAATAATACGTGGATTACATTATTGAACCAGAAGGGTTAAATCAGCAAGCTAAGAGAGAAAGAACTACAATACTACAAAGAGCATACAAAAGTACTTGGAAGAGATACAATAAATGAACTATGCCATCAAAGGCAAAATTAAGACATTATAACACTCGTTAAAACAGAAGGTCTATGTGCATTTGGAACTATTATAATTGGTAGTGAATCTCGAATAAAATTTTTCTAAAAACAAGAAAGGAACATTCTCAGGAAAATATTGGGACCAAAGTGTGAAAAATGAATTTGGATGAAAAAGAAATCACATGAAATTTATCAAGTTACAGAAAAATTCATAGATACCACAAGGAAACGGCGGTTACAATTTACGGACACCTGTATAGAATGAATAATAACAGGCTCACAACAAAGAAAATTTTCAGCGTAGCTTTATCAATGAAATATCAAAATAACTGGCTAAAGGAAATCAGTGAAGACATAAATGAAATTGGCTGTCAAGAAGAAACCATTCAAGACTTTGATAGAGTTTGATGGAGCTCTCCAAGACTCACAATTTGAAACCTTTCCGGGCCCTTTAGCCGTTCAAGGTTTGGCACAATTGTGGAAATTGCTTAATTTTACGTTTTTGCTACTTCATCTGCTAAGAAATGTTTACAACTTTAAATTTCCAAATGTTCAGACAGTTACTGGAGTTAGTTAGCTATTGTTGTTTTCATGGGTGGAGCAGCGAGGTCATCTGCCTCTCAATGTTCAGGAATAAAGCGTACTTTTTTCTAGAGATTCTCTGACTGTACGAGTATACCGGTTGTCGAAAACTTACGTCGAGAGATAGTACACTTATGGCCGGAAACGAATCGTGCGACTTTAAACGTTTAACGAGACAAATCGGCAACACGGTGAATTTGTAATTCTTTCGCAGATTTTTGTAACTTCTGTAACCTTTTGTAACACGTAACCAAAAATTATAAGACATGCTCTGTAAATAAATTGTTTACCTATTAAGAAAAAACGTGGAATAATTAAAATTATCCCCACTTTAGTCTCTTTGCAATTCAGAAAAATGAAGGGAAGGAAAAAAACGAGTGAGTGAAAAGTACAACGCTTATTAATTTTTTGCCATTAGTTCAACGTAGACACACATAAAACAAGAAATGGGGGATTTCAAAAGATTGCAGAATACAATAATTATTTTAATAATTAACCTTTTAATAATCCAAAAAAGTAATACAAAACTAAAAAGGAAAGAGTCCTTAAGTCATAAAAGAGGAAATCAGAACGACAAAAAAAATGGAAAAATTATGATAAGAAAAAACTTGCGCTGACTGTTTTGAACCGCCACCAAATGACTCGTTTCAAGGAACACGCCGCTCCGTGCACAATACCATTTGAGCAGCTCACCAGACGGGAAGTACGGCATTCCTCCGCGGCTTGTACGGAACGGAAACATTCGAAAGAGGCGCGGTGTTGCAGATTTTTGACGTTTTGTTTCCGGCCATAAGTGCCGTACCTCAAGTTGCTTCAGATTAGGGCCGGAACCTCTTGTTTCAGTTTGTCGACGTAATTTTGCGACACCCTGTATTTTGTAATTTCGGTTAATAAATTATGGGCAGCCAACACTTTGGGCGTGTTTAAACACCGGACCCTGCAACACTTCCCAAGTTAAGCAATATCTGATATATAAATCGCAGCCAATGGCCATAAGCTTGGCATTTTTGATTGAACTCCCGAGCGCTCCAAACAAGTTCAATTTCAAGTACAGGTAGTTCCAACTTTGACTATGAGATGCTACTGTCACTAACACTAGCGGCGAACGTTGGAACTTGATAGAGTGTTTCCTAACCAGACAAATATAACCTACAAGTTTTGCTACTCACCATCAATTGCAGTGAAAGGTTCTTTTACATGCAATAAATCTATGACAAGGATCCGCTGGCTTTACTTCACCTCCGAAGGAAGGTACACTGAAGGATTTTAACGCTCTTAAAAAATCCGACGACTTCCGTCGGGTTTGAACCCGTCATCTTGGGCATAGCAGTTCAGCATGCTACCGACTACGCCACCGATGCTGCTAAGTTAAGCAATATTGGGTATGGTCAGAACTTGGAGGGTTGACCTGTAATAGGGGACCACGTGCTGATAGCAAGTAAGGGAAGATTGAGCTGTAAGGATGTTGCTACCTTACCAAAATTAATCTCCGGCTTAGGAAACTTCTTCGCAGGTGCAAACCTGCTCACAGACTGATCCTTAGTCTTCTTTGTTGGCAACAATGGTTATTATTATTTATTTAGCATATGGCTTTTAGTGCCGGGAGTGTCCGAGGACATGTTCGGCTCGCCATAGGCTGTAGCTGTTTTCGCTACCAGATGTCATTGACACCTAGTGGTGAACGTTGGAACTTTGATAGAGCGTTTCAACAAAATCTAACCTGCAAATATAGCTTCACACAAGTTTAATTAGTCGCCTCCGTAGCGTAGCGGTCAGCATGGTTAGCTGCCGCCCCGGAGGTCCTGGGTTCGATTCCCGGCTCTGCCACGAAATTTGAAAAGTGGTACGAGGACTGGAACGGGGTCTACTCAGCCTTGGGTGGCCCAAATGAGTAGAGGGGGTTCGATTCCCCCTCAGGCATCCTCGAAGTGGTTTTCCGTGGTTTCCCACTTCGTCTTCGGGCAAATGCCGGGATGGTACCTACTGTAAGGCCACGGCCGCCTCCTTCCCTCTTCCTAGCCTATCCATCCCTATCTTCCATCCCTTCCCCCTCCCTCATGAGGCCCCTGTTCGCTTTGCAGGTGAGGCCGCCTGGGCGAAGTGCTGATCACACCTCCCCAGTTGCATCCATCCCGACCAGATGTTCCAAGCTCCAGGACACTGCCCATAGAGGCGATAGTGGTGAGTTCCCTCGCCGAGTCCGTGGGAACCACCAACCTAGAGGGTAAATTGACTAAATAAAAAAAATAAAAAAATAAACAAGTTTAATTAGCGGAAGGTTCTTTTACATGCTATACATCTATGACATGGGACAGCTGGCTTTACTTCCCCTCCAAAGGAAGGCATTTTAACGATCTTAAAAAAATCCGATGACTTCGGCCAGGTTTGAAGCTCAGCATTCTACCAACTACGCCACCGAAGCCGATAGGCATCATTGGTTATAGTGGGTGGATAACTTTGATGTTCCGTCCCTTAAAACAGCAATCATCACGAAGGTAACATCGGCCTCCACCCATCGGAGAAGCAATTCCACTTTTTACTACGAGTCTCATGTGATCTCAGTAACCTATCACGTTCCTCTTACTAATTGGCTGCAATAGGAAAGGTCGCAGTGTTGGGTTTCGAACTGCGCTTCGGACCCGATGTGGGCGGGCGAGGTTTTGTTGGTGCTCGTGTGTGGGAACGGGATCAAGTGTAGGCCTACGTCATTACAAGCATACTGTAGAAACAGTTCACATTCGCCATTTTACGTTTATACAGTACCAGCAACCCACCCCGGCTTCGCCCGGGAACCGTTATGAATGCATTACGTGATAAGCGCTTTTTTTTTATATCAATGAACTACGACCTATATCCGTTTTACACCTGTGTGAAGCTAAATTGTATAGGTTAAGAATGTAAACAACGCTCTTAGGATCCTACGTTCGTTGCCAAGAGCCGACTGCAGTGGCGTCTAGTAGCTAAGTTCTGAACTAGGCCTAGTAGTCGTTGACGGTGGCGTACTACAGTCACCTCCGTAGCGTAGCGGTCAGCATGGTTAGCTGCCGCCCCGGAGGTCCTGTGTTCGATTCCTGACCCTGCTACAAAATTTAAATAGTGGCATGAGGACTGGAACGGGGTCTACTCAGCCTCGGGTGTTCCAAATGAGTAGAGGGGGTTCGATTCCCACCTCAGCCATCCTCGAAGTGGTTTTCCGTGGTTTCCCACTTCGTCTTCGGGCAAATGCCGGGATGGTACTGTCCCCGTTTACCCGGATAGTAGGCTGTCAGATATCCGCCCCCTCAATCGGATTGCCAACAATCAATCGCACCAGCTCAGCTACATCATTGAAAATGGCACTGACAGATACTACCGAGGTTTGAACACAGAAGTTACCAAGAAAAATTATTGTGGAACACACCAAAATAGACGGGGTTTCATACTTACTTTTACTTACCTCTTATAAATAATCTCGGGGATTGGGTTGACAACAGGATCATTAAAGTATGCTCCCACAATAACCTTCACCATGACATTTAAAAATGAACCAGAACGAAGACGAGAACTCTGAACTGTACAAAAGCTTTATTTTCAAATAAAGAGTATGATTTTAACAACTCAACAAAATAAAAGTGGCTATCAGTAGCCTATGTCAATCTGACTACGTCCTCCTAAAGGACTTGCAAAGTTATCAAACAATATGTTAGCTCCCATGAGCTCAAAATAACGTAACATTTTAAAACACATTTGGATTGGATGAGGAAGTCAGGGTACGACATATAGAGAGCATTTGGTTTCTTTTAATAAACATTGCACTTGTATTAATAGGCACAAGGCCGGAGTATCGACCTCACCCGCTGATAACCAGATGTCTGGCCGGCTGGTCTACTCTTTAACCTGGCTCACACCTGTCAAATGGGGCTTCCTAGTCACGCCACACTTGCGTAAGAATTTAGCTCCTTTTAAAGCTTTAAATGTCTACAAGACAACTCATACATATTGACGCAAATCTTTCAAATGCTTAACTCAAATCCCACTGGATTATTTTAACTATCCTTAAACTTGTTAAGTTATCATCCAAATGTTTAATCAGCATAGTTTAGAGTATAAAACACACTCTTAAATGTTTATAACAAAATCACATAAATTATTTATAACAATTAGAAATTGTTTATAATATTGTCGAAAATAATTACAAAAATTTTAAACACGCCTTCAACATTACTTTCGTTCCACATTATTGTCAAAGATATTTACATTTATTATTTACAATATCAACATTTAATTTAAATTATTAATTTAAGAAATACATTGAACCACATGTTTTATCCGGTTGGTAAATTCATAATCGTGTTTAATATAATCGACCAATGAAGGTTAGTTATACATGTACATGTCACAATCTGGTTTAATAAAGGTTGTAATAATTTTAATTATTTGTGACGGTAATCTTCATTCAAAATCTTATCTCAAATTCTTTCAAAACTCTTGTTAATTATAACAGTAAATTCACTTGATTAATTTTCAACGAACTATGACAATACACTCTAGCGGAAAATACTTCGCTTACACAATAATGCACAAACTGCATTCAAAATAGCCCAAAATTCATCATATATTAAAATATACGGCATCAAAATCTTCCACAGCATTTACAAAAACCTCCCCTAACACAATCTTTATCATTATTAATTACTTGTGGGAATCTCCTTCATTTATTTAAGGGCATTCATTATACATCAGCGACTTTCAACATGTCCGCTGCACTATCGATTATACATTCATAGTTCCACTTAAAAATTCTTATATCAATAATTGTTTCAAAACTGTTGTCATTTAAACTTCGTGGATTTCATTCATGAATCGAAATGAAATGAAAATTTGCCAATCACAAACAAATTTAATAGTGAATACGCTTATATACGCCTGTCTGGTCTATCAAAAATTTAAGATTAACATCTTCAAAGAATTGTAGTATAAAAATACTATCATCAAACAAAGTGCGACTAACTGCAAAATAGTCGAATAGAATCCAATTAGACTGGGGAATGCAAACATCATTATATAAATCTCTATATGAGAAAAAAAACCTAACACAAGTTTCACGAATTTAATGCATTCAATAATTCATAATTAATGTTCATCTTTCACAAAATTGCCTAAGATGCAATGGTCGTTCATGACTGACGATAAATGTCTGTGTTGCAATCAATTCAAATACCGACTAGTATTTCCAAGATCGTCGACAACGTACTGGATTTTAACGCTCTAAAATCATTTAAATGTTCTTCCTTCTTGATGATGACAGAAAATTGGTCAAAGTAATTAAACTGGGGTAGAATTACTTTAATAAAGTGACACGCTGTCTGAATTTAAATCTGCCATAAAAATCATTAACTTACAGTCAAATCGTGACTACAAAAATATTAATTACTGAAAAATCTTAATATCAGTCTCAACTGATCCAAAATCATTTAACTATGCCCATGACATAACAATGTCTTAATAAAACGTCGAAAAAGGCATTACTCATCAAGGTGTACTGAGAATAGGAATCTCAAACAAGAATATCGGGCAAAAATACATGACAAAAATATGGGAAAAATGGTTGCTCAAATATTGCTAAGAAACTCAAATACAATAAACGTTCACGACTACCTTATCTGCCGATTGACGTTCCAGAGGAAAATTCCCCAAAGAAGACTGTTGATGGATCCATTTCAGCAAGTTAAAGCTGAGCTCCATCCTCGAAACCAGAAACAGCACCATCGGAGAATCGAACTGCTTCACGAAGACGAACGACATCCTTCCGGCAATAATCTTCTTTGTGAGTCGGGACAACCCTGACCTCTCTTGAAAAATCCCTGAAGTTCCAGTTGAAAATCGCCATGAAGTTTTTGTATAAATTTCCGAAGAAATATTCATATTCAGAAAGTATGAAATCATTTCTATTGCTGTTTGATAGTATTCAGCCTTTAATCACGAAACATGGGTGTAGATGTTTATTCACCACATGTTCGCTTGTATGGAATAGCAATTAGCGAAGTTCCATGTTGCTATCTTACTCCGTTGAAATATGTCCCAATTGCATTAAGTCCTTTAGCCTTCCATCTTCTCTTCGGTAATAGTATTAGAAGAACAAACTGCCATATTAGACTGCTCCATAATACTGTAGCGTTGTGTCACAAAAGCAATCTGAAGTCTCCCTATTTCACCAGCCCTGTCAGCCGTAGCGTAGAGTCTGGCTATACAAAGTGTTTCTCCTGTGGCGAGAAAATCACTTTTGTCAGTCGTCTAAAATTGTCAATAACTTCCAAAATACTTCCTCGAAATTGTTCAGCTTTTCTACAGTCCTTACTGTAGCAATGCACAAGAGAATTAGCTTATAGGCGACCGCTAACTGTTCACAGCTAATCTTGTAGAAGCGTTATAAGGGTCGTTTCAACTTCGCCTAGATTTACTTCACAGTAAACCTGCACTGCTTGTATGTTCGACTCTCGTTTAATGCAGTGGCTTCGCCACGCGTTACAAAGACGACTTTTTCACTAATAATCTCACTCGACGTTTCACTGAAATGACTATTTTAGATCTGACGATTGAATATCAGACGATTTATAATCTGAGAATGAGCGAATGAGCGAATGAGCGAATGAGGCTCCTCTCTTCTGCGCAAGGCCTTTTATGAACTTCATGAGGGGCGTATCTATCCCTTCCATCGCGTGTTACTGCGTCATCGCTAGAAGTTCCAACTTCGTCAATACATGACGGATTTTCATAATTCAAAAACTGAAAATAAATTTCACCAAAATTCCAGATCAATGCCTCTACTGCAAATGGATTTCCACAATTCTGCATTCCAAAAGTAATAAAACTACCATAGTTTCAGCAATCTCCGTCTTCCTTCAGACTATCGTTCATTGGTTTGAGCCTCCCCTCCAATAGCATAATTTCTTCCTCAGCAGAATTCCACGTTTCCTGCGACTGCGTCGTACCTCTCGGATCCTTCTCGAATAAATGCTGACGTCACTGAGAATCTCAGCTCAAGTAGCCTGCTGGCATAACGTCTGCGTCATCCGTGCTTACGTCATGACTACCCACGTCATAACTATGACAGCCATAACTTTCGTTATAATTTCCAAAATAGCCACCGTGGTCTCTATATAATTCAATTACGGGGGCATTCTCCTCTCACCACGTTTTAAAAACAGTTGCAAATTGTTTTTAAACTCAGTGTTACAAGTACCTCAACTCTCTTGAACACGAAATTGAATTATTACTGGCTTACTCTAGGATAGTATCTTTTTAAATTTCCAGCATTGAACTTGCCGTAAATGACGTTATTCTCATCATCGTAGAGTTCATAGCAGTTGTTTCCATAGGCGTTCGTAATCCTAAACGGCCCCATGAATACATTTACAAATTTGGGGTATATTTTCTTGCTCATATCAGCCTTGACAGGTCTGCGTAATAATACAAGATTTCCAACTTGTAAGGGTGCACCAAAACGTTTTCCAGCTACTCTTTTCAATCGTTTCTCTGCTGCTTTCTGGAGTTGTTCCTTCGCCTTTTCAATCCTCTGCTGCCTTCCTAAGTCGGGATCTCTAGGAATGTGGTTGAAAAGATTATCCCACGGCCTTTCTGGGTTTCTTCCAAGATGAAGTCGCATTGGCACTTCTCCTGTGCTCTCCTGCACTGTAGAGTTCAGACATTCCTCTATAAGGGGTACAAATCTCACCCAACCAGAATGATCATTTGGACAGAAAATTCGACAGAATTTCGAAAATTCAGCCATATATCTTTCTGAGGAATTCGATTCTGGGTAACGCACGCTTGAAAATAAGTGCTTAATGCCAAGCCTTTCCATATCCGCTGCAAATTCCACGGATGTAAACTGCGTTCCATGATCTGACAGTAGATATTCTGGTATACCAGCTTTAGGAAATACAGCATTTTCCAGTCTGCTTACTACGTTCCTTGTGTTCGCTTTCTGCATGGGACTCATTGTAACAAATTTTGAGAAAACATCCACGGTAACCAACAGGTACTGGTTACCCTGATATCCCTTTGGACAGGGGCCAAATATATCCGTCGCCATTAGTTCGTTTGGCTTAGAAGGAATCATAGCCCTCGGTTTTCCTTTTAATAAAGCAGAAGCATACTTTGCTCTTTGACATTTGTCACATGATCTAATGACCTTGGCAATGCTGGAACGCATGTTAGTCCAGATAAATCTCTCTTTGAGAGTATTAAGAGTCTTATCTAAACCGGCATGTCCAGTTGCGTGATGAGCTACCCACACTAAATTGACAACAAGTTTAGGTGGCACGACTATTCGGAGTTTTGTATGCACAGAGTCAGCATACTTGCATACGATGTCTCCACTCAAGACAAAGTGTCGTGAATTTCTCCGTGTAGCTACATAGTCAACATCAGTATTGTCCATGTAACCCTTGAGGAACCTGTACATTTTCCTTATTGGAGCGTGTCTCTTCTGTGACACACCGATTCGGGCTAACCTCCTAACGGTTTCTTGATCTTCTTGCTCCAATTGTACATGGTGTATCTGCACATTTTTAATAGGGTTACGTGATAGAGCATCAGCCAGTAAGTTATCTTTCCCAGGCTGGTGGACGATAGTGGCGTTAAACTGTTGGGTGAACAAAGCCCAACGTGTCAATCTATCACTCGACATGTCAGTTTGCAGCATAAACTGTAGTGCTTTATGGTCAGTAATAATGATGACCTTATGTCCCAGCAGTATTTTCTTCCAGGCTTGCAATGCTGTTACAAAAGCTAACGCTTCAAGCTCCGTCGTGAAGTAATTTTCCTCGTGTTTCTTCAACTTCCGACTAGTGAACGCAATGTAGTGCTTGTTGCCTGCCTCGTCTTTCTGGTATAAGACTGCACTAATGCCTACTCTTGATGCATCAGACTCAATATAGAACACCTTCTCAAAGTCTGGGTACTCCAGTTTCACATTATTTCTGAGCATCTCTTTTGCTTTCTCAAAAGCCTCGTCTGCAGCGGTACTCCATTTCCATCTGTTATTCTTCTTGAGTAAGTCATACAGAGGAGCCATAATTTCCGAGTATCTTGGACAGTGGCTGCTAATAAATTGGCATGCTCCTACAAATTCTCTGACTTGTTTCACCTTAGTTGGCTTTGGAAATCTCGTGATCGCATCTACTTTTTTCATGTTTGGATGATATCCATCTTTATCAATAGTATGCCCCAAGTAATTTATTTCCTGCTTCAAGAATTGACATTTTCCAAAATTCACCTTGATATTGGCCTCCCGTAAATTCTCGAACAACTTTCTCAAGTGCAGTAAATGTTCTGCGGCGCTGGGTGAAGATACGATTAAATCGTCGATGTAGCAGATTACATTTTCTTTCACTTCGTCAGTGAGCTTACTATCAAGTGCTCGAATAAGTGCTGGTCCACTGTTAACCATACCAAAAGGCATTCGGACAAAGACCCATGACGTCTGGTCAAATAGGAATCCAGTGTACTGCATACTATCTTCTTCTAGCTGAACTTGATAAAATGAAGACGTCAAGTCAAGAACGCTGAAACATGCTCTCCCTTTGAATTTTCGAAGCAGATCTCTAATCTTGGGTGGTCGGTCATTTTCTGGAAGAATCTTCAAGTTGATGGTCCTGGCATCGAGACAAAGACGTATCTGACCATTACTTTTCTTCACTACTGTGATGGGGTTTATATAAGACGACGCCTGTTTTTTAATAATCCCGTCTACCTCCATTTTTCTGATTAACCCTCGTACTTCTTGATAGTATTTCTCAGGAATGGGGTATATTCTCTTCTGGTAAGGGGTTTCATCTGTCAGCCTTATCTTGTATTTATAATCCTTAATCAATCCAGGCTTTTCATCGAAAATATCTTGGAATTCCTTTATCAGATCCTCAAATTCCCCCTGAATTTCTTCAAATCCTTCAGTTTTTCTACTGGGTATTTCTGCTAAATTTTCCACTTCATTAACCATAGTATTCAAAATTTCTTCCCTAAGGTCTATTTCCAGACTGTTTTTCACGTCCTGTTCTTCTATCTCTTCTGTGATTATGTACCCATCATTAAAGCTAATACTTCTGTTCTTCATGTCAATAATAGCTCCGACCTTCGATATAAAATCGATTCCAAGCACCATATCAAAATTGATCTTGCTCACTACAATGAAGATCTGTTCATAATTCCTTCCATTGATCTCAAAGTTCAATAACACTTGAATCTTGCACTTCACTGCCTTATCTTGGAATATCCCTCTCACTTTGACGGTAGAAACAGGTAGAACTGTCATGTTCTCTCCTCTTAGCAGACTTTGATAACATTCCTCTGAAATGATGGAGATAATTGCACCAGTATCCATCAGGGCTTTATACTGTTGTCCATCTATCCGTACAGAAATAATAGGTAAGGCACATGGTCTTTCCTCTTTAACTATACCCCTCTCTTCTAGCAAATCTTCATCAGTCACTTCATATATCTCATTAATCGTAATCAGGTGTGGTGTGGCAATGTATTTACAAGTTCTCACTGACGTTGAGAAATCGGCGTTTTTTTTTGTGTTACCGACCTCAAAATTCTGTTGGCTCGTAGAAGGCCCAGGATCGATTACAACATCCTGCCTTTTCTTTTGGATATCTGCTTCTTTTTCCCGTAATTCTTTCAGGTATTGCTGGCTTTCCTTCTCTCTTTCCTGATACTGATCGGGTGTCATAACCTGACCTTGAGTATTCTGATTTCTGTTTTGGCTCTGGTCATTCCTATTATAATTCCTGTTATAACCATTATTGTTGTAATATCTGCCTCTTCCATTGTAATTTCCTCGGTTATAGTTCCAGCCTCTTCTCTGTTGATACGGTCGGTAACCTTGCGATCTGTTATCTCGAAACTGATTATTCCTGTGAGGACCTACATTGTCAGTTTTCTCCTCATCTGGCTTGTCAGTTTGTTGGACTTGGTCCATATATACAGTATTTATTTCTTTAAAGTCATGCCTTTGACCTTTCTGTACCACGTTAGGCATTGGACTTGTGTAGTCTAACCTCCTCAGTAATTCATCCATGCTGGTTAAATCCCTGATGTTGGACGAAATTATTAGTCTTCTCACCTCAACTGGCAGCATACGAGAAATCGCATCAATAAGTTGCTCCGTGGACAATGGGGGTTGTAAGAATCTCAAGCGGGATAATTGAGTCGTAAAGAAATCAGCGTACCGCGTTGGAAGAGTACCGGAGTATTTTCTTGAATACACCTCCGCTCTTAACGAATTCTGCGCTTCTATGGACCAAAATCGTTTGATTAATGCCTCTGCAAACTCGTCAAAGTTACTGAATGTGTATCTAAAAGCGCGAAACCATTCGAGGGGTCCTCCAATCAAATATCTCTCCACTATCTTCATCTCTCTCTCTCTCTGGGAATGTGAGCTTCGATGAAATAATCTTTGAGGTTCCTTACATAT
Source organism: Meconema thalassinum (assembly GCA_946902985.2). Taxonomy (NCBI): domain Eukaryota; kingdom Metazoa; phylum Arthropoda; class Insecta; order Orthoptera; family Tettigoniidae; genus Meconema; species Meconema thalassinum. The sequence continues at coordinate 243,377,223 of OX336396.1, forward strand.
TCGATAGGTGTCAAACTATCCGTGTTACTGAATTTTTGCGGTTTATCTTCAAAATTCCTGATGACCGTTACGTTCCTCGGATATGAATCCGGGTAGTTTTTCCCACTATCACGATAGTTCCACTCAAGTTCCATATTCCTCTCGTCATCTTCCTCCGTGAATCTGGATATACGTTCTTCAGGAGTCACGTCTCTCTCTTCTGGATCTAGGTTATATCTTCTGGCATAATTCCTACTGGTTTCGCAAGCCAAGCCTACTGTATCCTTGTCAGTGATTTCCGTTAAGACTTTCTTGATTAACTCTTCTTTGTAGGTCTCCATTAAATTAGCCTCTCCTAACTTCAAATTCTGCAGTTTACTCGTCGTTTCATTCACATCAGAGACAACTTTATGAATCTGTTCCTCTAATGCAGATTTTAATGTTTGCACATCCTGACCTAGTTGTGTTCTATCTTCAACTTGTCTTTCGGATAGCGAATCCATCCTGACGCTTAAATCTTTCCTAATCTGTACTACTTCATTGTTAATATCAATTTGAGTACTGGCAAGTTTCCTTTCAATACGATCCTGAATTTGGGTTACATGTTCCCCACTTGACCTATTCCACTCTTCTTTCCATATTGCTACATTTTCCGTTAACATTTCTGCTATGTCTAATTCAATATCCTCTTTCAATACTTTATTATGGTCTAATACTTGGGTTCTCATGACCTCTACATCAAACTTTAAACCTTCTAAAGACGCTGTCGTTCTAACTGACTCATCAACTAGCCTAGTCGTTAATGCACTTATATTACGTGTACAAAGAGTTTTCGAATTTTCTATTTCTTCCCTGACTTTATTTACATCAGTTTGGACTTTAGCAACATCTACGAAAACTGTGTTTACCTCTACTTGAATTTTATTTATGTCACTTTGCATCTCGTTTACATCCGAATGAATGTTATTAATATCAACCTGAACATTGGACACATCAGTTCTAACATTTTGGATTCCTCTTTGGACTTCCTCAACCTTGTCTTGGACAGTCGCAACATCATTTTTGACAACAACTACCTCAGCCCTAGCACAAGAAATATCACTACGGACATTAGCAACATCTAAATTCAACATTGTAAGATCTTTATGCACATTAGCAACATCTATTTTAACATCAGCAACATTTTTATGCATATTAGACACATCTATTTTAACATTGGACATGTCTGAGCGGATGTCAGTTACAGTATTCTCAATTCCTTGGGTATTAATCTGTAAACGCGACATATTATCCTCTAAGTTAGCAGAACTGGTCTGAAGAGTTTTCATATTCTCCTCCATTTGACTAGCATTCTCCTTCATACTTTCATTCATGCTAGCTTTCAAGTTAGCAGACAAATTACTAGCATTCTCCTCCATTCTTGCTTTCAAATTAGCAGACAAATTACTAGCATTCTCCTCCATTCTTCTAGTACTCCTAGCTTCCATTTCCTTCATACTCTCACTCATCTGCTTCATATTACTATTCATGTTAGCAGACATCTCCGCTAACATCATCTTCAAACTTTCATCTGCCATTACAATATTATTCAAAAATTAGACTGCTGTAGGGACATACATCAAAAGAGCAAAATAACAACATTTGAGCAACACTTTTCACCATATATAAATTTGATCAGTTTTCTGTCTTAAATCTAACTTATAACTACCTTATAATATACTTTCGAAGACACTTCATGTTGAAACAAACTCAAGCACATGTTCAAATTTCCCTGGCTCATTTTAAAATATCCTAACACAAATAATTTACATTTACAATCCAAATAATTTAATTTTATCTTTAATATGACTGAAATGTCATAAGCCGGTCAAATAAAATAAGATTCCAGATCATAGGCGATTTTTCTAAGTTTCCAGCCCATTTAACCTTTCTCAAGTTGTATACGATCTGATCTTTTCTGAGTGTAATTTTCCTACTACAATACAACATTTAATTCCTATATAATCACACTCTTAAATTCTACAATTGGCCAAGACATCTAACAAAGAATCAACCTCTTTATTTGAGTCTAATCGAACCACACGTTTTAGGTTTGCCAATCCTACTGGCGTTCAACCTGGTGATCCAGTTATGTTGAATCGAGCCCCAACGTTTTAGGTGCGCCAATCCTTCTGTCCCCGTTTACCCGGATAGTAGGCTGTCAGATATCCGCCCCCTCAATCGGATTGCCAACAATCAATCGCACCAGCTCAGCTACATCAATGAAAATGGCACTGACAGATACTACCGAGGTTTGAACACAGAAGTTACCAAGAAAAATTATTGTGGAACACACCAAAATAGACGGGGTTTCATACTTACTTTTACTTACCTCTTATAAATAATCTCGGGGATTGGGTTGACAACAGGATCATTAAAGTATGCTCCCACAATAACCTTCACCATGACATTTAAAAATGAACCAGAACGAAGACGAGAACTCTGAACTGTACAAAAGCTTTATTTTCAAATAAAGAGTATGATTTTAACAACTCAACAAAATAAACGTGGCTATCAGTAGCCTATGTCAATCTGACTACGTCCTCCTAAAGGACTTGCAAAGTTATCAAACAATATGTTAGCTCCCATGAGCTCAAAATAACGTAACATTTTAAAACACATTTGGATTGGATGAGGAAGTCAGGGTACGACATATAGAGAGCATTTGGTTTCTTTTAATAAACATTGCACTTGTATTAATAGGCACAAGGCCGGAGTATCGACCTCACCCGCTGATAACCAGATGTCTGGCCGGCTGGTCTACTCTTTAACCTGGCTCACACCTGTCAAATGGGGCTCCCTAGTCACGCCACACTTGCGTAAGAATTCAGCTCCTTTTAAAGCTTTAAATGTCTACAAGACAACTCATACATATTGACGCAAATCTTTCAAATACTTAACTCAAATCCCACTGGATTATTTTAACTATCCTTAAACTTGTTAAGTTATCATCCAAATGTTTAATCAGCATAGTTTAGAGTATAAAACACACTCTTAAATGTTTATAACAAAATCACATAAATTATTTATAACAATTAGAAATTGTTTATAATATTGTCGAAAATAATTACAAAAATTTTAAACACGCCTTCAACATTACTTTCGTTCCACATTATTGTCAAAGATATTTACATTTATTATTTACAATATCAACATTTAATTTAAATTATTAATTTAAGAAATACATTGAACCACATGTTTTATCCGGTTGGTAAATTCATAATCGTGTTTAATATAATCGACCAATGAAGGTTAGTTATACATGTACATGTCACAATCTGGTTTAATAAAGGTTGTAATAATTTTAATTATTTGTGACGGTAATCTTCATTCAAAATCTTATCTCAAATTCTTTCAAAACTCTTGTTAATTATAACAGTAAATTCACTTGATTAATTTTCAACGAACTATGACAATACACTCTAGCGGAAAATACTTCGCTTACACAATAATGCACAAACTGCATTCAAAATAGCCCAAAATTCATCATATATTAAAATATACGGCATCAAAATCTTCCACAGCATTTACAAAAACCTCCCCTAACACAATCTTTATCATTATTAATTACTTGTGGGAATCTCCTTCATTTATTTAAGGGCATTCATTATACATCAGCGACTTTCAACATGTCCGCTGCACTATCGATTATACATTCATAGTTCCACTTAAAAATTCTTATATCAATAATTGTTTCAAAACTGTTGTCATTTAAACTTCGTGGATTTCATTCATGAATAGAAATGAAATGAAAATTTGCCAATCACAAACAAATTTAATAGTGAATACGCTTATATACGCCTGTCTGGTCTAATCAAAAATTTAAGATTAACATCTTCAAAGAATTGTAGTATAAAAATACTATCATCAAACAAAGTGCGACTAACTGCAAAATAGTCGAATAGAATCCAATTAGTCTGGGGAATGCAAACATCATTATATAAATCTCTATATGAGAAAAAAAACCTAACACAAGTTTCACGAATTTAATGCATTCAATAATTCATAATTAATGTTCATCTTTCACAAAATTGCCTAAGATGCAATGGTCGTTCATGACTGACGATAAATGTCTGTGTTGCAATCAATTCAAATACCGACTAGTATTTCCAAGATCGTCGACAACGTACTGGATTTTAACGCTCTAAAATCATTTAAATGTTCTTCCTTCTTGATGATGACAGAAAATTGGTCAAAGTAATTAAACTGGGGTAGAATTACTTTAATAAAGTGACACGCTGTCTGAATTTAAATCTGCCATAAAAATCATTAACTTACAGTCAAATCGTGACTACAAAAATATTAATTACTGAAAAATCTTAATATCAGTCTCAACTGATCCAAAATCATTTAACTATGCCCATGACATAACAATGTCTTAATAAAACGTCGAAAAAGGCATTACTCATCAAGGTGTACTGAGAATAGGAATCTCAAACAAGAATATCGGGCAAAAATACATGACAAAAATATGGGAAAAATGGTTGCTCAAATATTGCTAAGAAACTCAAATACAATAAACGTTCACGACTACCTTATCTGCCGATTGACGTTCCAGAGGAAAATTCCCCAAAGAAGACTGTTGATGGATCCATTTCAGCAAGTTAAAGCTGAGCTCCATCCTCGAAACCAGAAACAGCACCATCGGAGAATCGAACTGCTTCACGAAGACGAACGACATCCTTCCGGCAATAATCTTCTTTGTGAGTCGGGACAACCCTGACCTCTCTTGAAAAATCCCTGAAGTTCCAGTTGAAAATCGCCATGAAGTTTTTGTATAAATTTCCGAAGAAATATTCATATTCAGAAAGTATGAAATCATTTCTATTGCTGTTTGATAGTATTCAGCCTTTAATCACGAAACATGGGTGTAGATGTTTATTCACCACATGTTCGCTTGTATGGAATAGCAATTAGCGAAGTTCCATGTTGCTATCTTACTCCGTTGAAATATGTCCCAATTGCATTAAGTCCTTTAGCCTTCCATCTTCTCTTCGGTAATAGTATTAGAAGAACAAACTGCCATATTAGACTGCTCCATAATACTGTAGCGTTGTGTCACAAAAGCAATCTGAAGTCTCCCTATTTCACTAGCCCTGTCAGCCGTAGCGTAGAGTCTGGCTATACAAAGTGTTTCTCCTGTGGCGAGAAAATCACTTTTGTCAGTCGTCTAAAATTGTCAATAACTTCCAAAATACTTCCTCGAAATTGTTCAGCTTTTCTACAGTCCTTACTGTAGCAATGCACAAGAGAATTAGCTTATAGGCGACCGCTAACTGTTCACAGCTAATCTTGTAGAAGCGTTATAAGGGTCGTTTCAACTTCACCTAGATTTACTTCACAGTAAACCTGCACTGCTTGTATGTTCGACTCTCGTTTAATGCAGTGGCTTCGCCACGCGTTACAAAGACGACTTTTTCACCAATAATCTCACTCGACGTTTCACTGAAATGACTATTTTAGATCTGACGATTGAATATCAGACGATTTATAATCTGAGAATGAGCGAATGAGCGAATGAGCGAATGAGGCTCCTCTCTTCTGCGCAAGGCCTTTTATGAACTTCATGAGGGGCGTATCTATCCCTTCCATCGCGTGTTACTGCGTCATCGCTAGAAGTTCCAACTTCGTCAATACATGACGGATTTTCATAATTCAAAAACTGAAAATAAATTTCACCAAAATTCCAGATCAATGCCTCTACTGCAAATGGATTTCCACAATTCTGCATTCCAAAAGTAATAAAACTACCATAGTTTCAGCAATCTCCGTCTTCCTTCAGACCATCGTTCATTGGTTTGAGCCTCCCCTCCAATAGCATAATTTCTTCCTCAGCAGAATTCCACGTTTCCTGCGACTGCGTCGTACCTCTCGGATCCTTCTCGAATAAATGCTGACGTCACTGAGAATCTCAGCTCAAGTAGCCTGCTGGCATAACGTCTGCGTCATCCGTGCTTACGTCATGACTACCCACGTCATAACTATGACAGCCATAACTTTCGCTATAATTTCCAAAATAGCCACCGTGGTCTCTATATAATTCAATTACGGGGGCAGTACCTTCTTCAAGGCCACGACCGCCTCCTTCCCTCTTCCTTGCCTATCCATCCTGACCTACCATTACCGTCCCTCATGAGGCCCCTGTTCGCTTTGCAGGTGAGGCCGCCTGGGCGAGGTGCCAATCACACCTCACCAGTTGTATCCTCTCCGATTAGATGTTCCCAGCTCTAGGACACTGCCCGTAGAGGCGGTAGTGGTGAGTTCCCTCGCTGAGTCCGTGGGTTCCACCAACCTGGAGGGTAAACGACTAAGAAAGAAAGAAAGAAAGAAAGAAAGAAAGAAAGAAAGAAGGAAAGAATTAGGAACTATATCAAAAATTCAAAGTTGCAGTCCTTAAAATAGGAATGTCTGTTTCGCGGGCTTATAGGCCGTGTTCTAAGGTCATTTTGTTGTCCTGACGTTTCGCTGAAAACTGCGTTCAGCATGTTCACAGGTTACATTAAGCTAGGTAAAACAAGTAAACAGAAGATATATAAATACTAAATAGTCAACAACCCACACATAGAGGCTACCATAGCAACGGCGTACCACATAAAAGTAATGCATCAAGGACAGGGCTGCTCTTCTGTTGCATCTTCTCATCTCTGCAGGAAGAATGATTATGCTCTCGTCCATATTGAGAGTCTTTATAGCCTTCCTCTCCTGAGGTGTGAGGTTACTCTGCAGTGCCGGTGCCTTCTTAATGTTATACGTGAGGCTTCATGACGAATTTCATCTGCTTGTTCAGATGGTAGCTCACGGATTGCCGCTTCAATATTGGCGACAATGTCTTTCAAGGGAATCGAAGGAGGGGTCACTGCGTAATTTCCTCCTTTCGCTAGTATAGAGATTTCCCCCTCTGACAGGTGGCGATTGGTCAGGTTAACAATTGTCCTTGAGATGTCCAGCGTAGGCACAGGTACTGGCGCGGGTTGGTCTCTCTGTAACGGCTCATACTTTTTCTTCTGCCGGATGCTAGACTGTTCAAATGTTGAACGCATAGAATAGAAGGTGATACGATCTACATTTTCCCAGTCCTGATATGAGAGTGTGGTGCTGATGCGGTAGTGCAGCTATAAGAGTGCCTGATCTGTAGTAGCAAGCCTCTTACGTGCTAAGCTTATGCGTTCACGTAACAGCGAACGTTCAGTTCGATCATATATTCTATGAGCTCGAGCTGAAGTTAGAAACATCAGAAACGACACAATTCGGGAGCAAATGGGTGTCGCCCCAATTGTGGACAAAATGAGAGAGAAACGGCTCCGATGGTATGGCCATGCCCTGCGTGCAGCGCCTGATACTGTTAATACCTCTGTCCTTCATTTTGAGGTTGAAGGCCTACGCCCCAGAGGACGACCGAAGCAGCTTTGGCAAGACACAATAAATGGCGATTTAAGAATTACCGGCCTAAATCCAGCTGACGCACGAAACCGGACAAAATGGAGGTCAATGACCAAAAAAAAAGCGGACCCTGCACCAGCGGGACAACGCTAGGAAGAAGAAGAAGAAGACGAAGATATCACAAATTTAACATGTTTCCTTCCCATCTCCTTAACTCGAATTTTCGATTAGTCGAATTTATTTCTACATCTCCGAACGATTCGATATATGGAGGTTCGACTGTATTCCCAAGCACACACAGAAGCTTTACTTGGCGTGCCCTATTAGTATTCATGCTAGGTTAGAGTCATTTCAATAAGAATGAATACCAGAGTCTCTTTGTTCGCATACATTACTCGCTCCAATTGTTCATTTGGGCAGAGGTTATGAACTCAAAAGAGTCAATGTCCTCTCCTGCCCTCGTCATCAGAATATCAGACGATATGTCATCTTCGTTTCCGCTAAGTGGCTGTTCGAGGTCACCTGTTTATTGGCACTGCTCATCAGGTTTACTTAGCGTCTTCAGCGTAGTAGTTGTTAGCATGGTAAACTGCTATGCCCAAGATCGCGGGATTTTTAAGAGCGTTAAAATCCTTCAGCATGCCTTCCTTCGGAGGAGAAGTATGATGATGATGTTGATAATTGTTGTTTTAAGGGGCCTAACATCCAGGTTATCGGCCCTTGATGGTTTGGGTCATCGTGAAGATGAAAATGAAATACAAACCTAAAAACTAAAACTAACTACTAACCTACATACTAGAAGAACTAAAGGAGAATAAGGCAAATTAAGGACAGGAGGAAAAGAAATGCCCTCAACCCTCGAAGAATGCGGATTGAGGGTCTTGGAAGGAAGGAGAGCCATAAAAGGCAGATAGGAAAGTGAAAGAGGAGAGGGTCCACCCCACAGGTAAGGGACAAAAGGGGAAAACCGGACCCAGCTCAGGAATCCCTTGGGGTCGCCAACTCCCGAACTCACCAGCCGTGAGCCCCTGAGGGTGTAGCAATATCTAGGGTGCACCAAAAGTGGTGGAGCTACAGACACCCTGCCACCTTGACGGCCTTGAGCAGAAGGCTGGAGATAACATGAAAAGGAAAAGAAGGCTGACCCCTCCCAGAAGGAGGGGATCAGGAAAGATCAGACAAGGGCCAATTAAGGCGGGAAAGGAAGAGACTCCCTAGGGCTTGGATACACTAATACCGTCGGGGTCGGAAAAGAACAAGAGTTGACCAAGGGTGGTCGACAGGAAAGAAGACAGCACAAGTAAGTGGAAGCAATGCCGCTCTCAGCTGGGGTCCCGTGGTCGCCAATCCACGTCCCACTAGATGTGAGCCCCTGGGGGACGGAGGGGAAGTAAAGCTGGCGGTAGCATGTCATAGATTTAAGGCATGTAAAAGATCCTTCCACAGACTAAACTTGTGTGAAGCTAAATTTCTAGGTTAGATTTCGTTGGAACGCTCTATCAAAGTTCCAACGTTCACCACTAGGTATCAGTGACATCTGGTAGCGAAAGTTGAAACTACTTGAAATTGAACGTAACGTGTAGCTCACCCTATGTCCTCGGACACTCCCAGCACTAAAAGCCATACGATAAATAAATAAATAAATAAATATATAAATAAATAAATCAGGTTACACACGATCCATAAAAACGTTGGAGCCAAGAAATAGTCCACCTCTTTTCATTACTGTTTGTGGAGTGTTAATGCATGTGTGATTTCCGAAGTGAAATGCCATGTCCTGTGGTTCGGATTCCACGTAAAAAGGAGGTCCCTCTCTCATGTTCACACGATTAACGCTCAAGTAAAACTTCAAGCTTCCTTCCATTTTTTCTTTTCTAGAGGGTAGGCATTGAGGTAATGTGGTGGTGGTGAAAAATGTTGTTTTGGACTCCGAGGATCCAGTCGATAGGGTGGCATTTGCTTCCTCGCAATCTCTTCACTTTACATCCTTCTTCTTCCTGGTTAGCGGCTTCGGTAGCATGTTGAACTGCTATGCCCAAGATCGCGGGTTCAAACCCGGTCGAAGTCGTCGGGTTTTTAAGAGCGTTAAAATAAAGCCGGTGGGCCCTTGTGATAGATTTATGGCACTTAAATGAACTGCAATTTGTAGTGCGTAGCAAAATTTTGTAGGTTATATTTGGCTATTTGTCGCCTCCGTAGCGTAGCGGTCAGCATGGTTAGCTGCCGCCCCGGAGGTCCTGGGTTCGATTCCCGGCTCTGTCACGAAATTTGAAAAGTGGTACGAGGACTGGAACGGGGTCTACTCAGCCTCGGGTGGTCCAAGTGAGTAAAGGGGGTTCGATTCCCCCTCAGCCATCCTCGAAGTGGTTTTCCGTGGTTTCCCACTTCGTCTTCGGGCAAATGCCGGGATGGTACATACTGTAAGGCCACGGCCGCCTCCTTCCCTCTTCCTTATCTATCCATCCTAACCATCCCTTACCTTCCCGCATGAGGCCCCTGTTCGCTTTGCAGGTGAGGCCGCCTGGGCGAGGTGCCAATCCCACCTCACCAGTTGTATCCCTTCCGATTCGATGTTCCCAGCTCTAGGACACTGCCCTTAGAGGCGGTAGTGGTGAGTTCCCTCGCTGAGTCCGTGGGTTCCACCAATCTGGAGGGTAAAAAAAGGCTATTTAAAAACGCTCTGTCAAGTTCCAACGTTCACCGCTAGGTATTAGTGGCAGTAGCATCTGGTAGTCAAAGTTCGAACAACTTGAAATTGAACTTGTTGGAAGCCTTCAGGCGAACAATCAAAAATATCCAGCAATGGCCTTTCGGCTGCAATTCATATATAATCATTCTTCCAGGTACGTTATAGGGCGGAAAGTCCAACTGGAGCGGAAGGAAATTCATGCGAAACACTGTAGACCCCTTGCACCTCTAGTTCCCATGATGAGCAAGTCGAAGGGTGTAACGACTACAGCTACCTCTTCAATATATCCCTCAGTATGCCTTCCTTCGGAGGAGAAGTAATGCCTGCGGTCCCATGTCATAGATTTATGGCATGTTAAAGAACCTTCCACTAATTACACCTGTGTGAAGCTAAATTGGATAGGTTATGAATGTAGTTGGTTGGTTGGTTCTTAAGTTTAGGGGCTGCGACAACGCGGTCATGTAGCCCCGTGTACTTTGGGTGTGTGTAGAATCTGTCTGATAAACGGTGTTAATTGTGATGGCTGTATTAGTGTGTGTTATCTGTTTTTTATATAAGTACTGCAACTTAGAATTTTTCAAAAAGTTCCTACTTTTGCCGCCAAGCGCCACCGTCAGCGATATCCAGGCCAAGTTCAGAACTTAGCTACTAGGCGCCACCTCAGTCGGCTCTTGGCAACGAACGTTGAAACCTAAGAGCGTTGTTTACATTCTTAACCTATCCAATTTAGCTTCACACAGGTGCAATTAGTGGAAGGTTCTTTAACATGCCATAAATCTATGACATGGGACCGCCGGCTTTACTTTCCCTCCGAAGGAAGGCATACTGAGGGATTTTTAACGCTCTTAAAAAAGCCGACGGCTTCGGTCGGGTTTGAACCCGCTATTTTTTGGCATAGAAGCTCAGCAAGCTACCGACTAGGCCACCGAAGCCGCGTTAAGAATGTAAACAACGCTCTTAGGTTTCTACGTTCGTTGCCAAGAGCCGACTGCGGTGGCGTCTAGTAGCTAAGTTCTGAACTATTCTTAGTAGTCGTTGACGGTGGCATTTGGCGGCAAAAGTAGGAACTATTTGAAACATTCTAAGTTGCAGTCTGTACTTAAATTAAAAAACAGATACACACACTAATACAGCCATCAAAATTAACACCGGTTATCAGACAGATTCTACACACACCCAAAGTACACGGGGCTACATGACCGCGTTGTCGTAGCCCCTAAACTGAGGAACCAACCAACCTACCTCTTCAATAAGGCTCGGGATTTATGGAAAAATCATATTTTTTCTGAGCTTGTTTTGTCCGAAATTTTAAAGATAAGAGCGACTGAAGGATCTCTGATCTTGTTTAAAGCAATTTTATTTTGCCTTTAAAAACGTATTTTGCCAATTTTTAATGCTTTTCATCATATTTTACTCATTTTAGTGATATGAAAACATGTAGCTACGTAGAGATGAATTGATTAGCTCAGGACCTCAGGACTAAGACCTGTGGTTATGTATGGGTCGGAAGGTTGGGTTCTGAATAGAAGAGAAGACTGGCTGCGAAGATGGGAAAGGAGGATCATGAGGAAAATATACGGGACAGTGAGAGTGAGGAAGGTTGGAGAATAAGGACAAATGTGGAACTACAGGAACTCTTCGGACAGGCAGCTATTGTGGTCAAAATTATTAAGCAAGGGAGGATAAGAGGGGCAGGACACGTACAGAGAATGCCAGAATCGCGTAGCGTCAAAAAGATGTTAAAGACCGGATGGAAGAAAGAGAAGAGGAAGACCCAGGAAACGGTGGATAGATGGCGTGGAAGACGACCTTAGGAGTCTGGGAATCAGGAACTGGAGAAAGAAGGCGGAAGATGGAGATGAATGGAGGCAGGTGATAAAGGAGGCCAAGGTTCTTCAGGGACTGTAGCGCCGACCAGTGAGTGAGGGAGGGAGGCATGGAGTGCTGCATCAAACCAGTCAAAAGGCAAAAAGACACGGATAGTCAGTCTGAAAGACTGGACTTTATATCATTTTAAATGCTAGCAGCCGAGTACCAAGAAGGCAGTGCGAGAACAGAGTTTCAAGATTCTATTTTTTTTCTTCACTGCCTACTTGATTGTTCTCGCACTGCCTTCTTGAAACTCTGTTCTCGCACTGCCTTCTTGTTACTCGGCTGCTACATCGCACTATGACGTCACAAACCTCAGTGCATTCTCGGTACATTTTGTCCCGTCACCGTAAAGTAACGCCAGACCTCAGCGTAATGGCGAAGTCGACAAGATCATTTAAAATGATAAAAGACATGTTTGGTTATGTTTTGAGCACGTATGTTTAAATTTTGATAAGGTTTCAAACACGGGATTTCTAAATGGTGCAGTAGACCCATGTTTCTCTGTATTCCCGGAACAGGCAGGTAGCAGGTTTAGATTCCGAGAAAAAGCTTCTGTACGAATGATGGTAGTTGGTAGCATGCTGAACTGCTGCCCAAGATCGCGGGTTCATACCGGCCGAAGTCATCAGATTTTTTAAGAGCGTTAATATCCTTCAGTATGCCTTCCTGCGGAAGGGAAGTAAAGCAGGCGGTCCCAGGTCATAGAATTATGGCATGTAAAAGATCCTTCCGTCGCCTCCGTAGCGTAGCGGTCAGCATGGTTAGCTGCCGCCCCGGAGGTCCTGGGTTCGATTCCCGGCTCTGCCTCGAAATTTGAAAAGTGGTACGAGGACTGGAACGGGGTCTACTCAACCTCGGGTGGCCCAAATGAGTAGAGGGGGCTCGATTCCCCCTCAGCCATCCTCGAAGTGGTTTTCCGTGGTTTCCCACTTCGTCTTCGGGCAAATGCCGGGATGGTACCTTCTTCAAGGCCACGGCCGCCTCCTTCCCTCTTCCTTGCCTATCCGTCCTCACCATCCCTTACCTTCCCTCATGAGGCCCCTGTTCGCTTTGCAGGTGAGGCCGCCTGGGCGAGGTGCTAATCCCACTGTCTTCTTAGCATTTTAAATGGAATGGACTCCATCTTGAGGAAAGAATACATAACGAAAATGAATAAATGTAAAACAAAAACAAGATGTTCAGTAAAGAACATATAGCCTACTTTCTCCTAAATGCATAGGTATTGTTATAACTCTTTGTCCTTTTCAAGGAGTATAATTGAATGTTGGTTGTAGTAGCTTGTTGAAATACAACGTGCTATAGGGATATTAAACATGAATATGAGGTGCCCTTTGCTAGTGCTACCTCTGTAAAAAAATTCATTCAATTCGGTTTCACCGTGTTTGAATTGATCTGGGGAATGGATTTGCACACATACATGGCCGCTATTTGCAAACTATTGGGCTGATGACCTTGTAGTCAGTCATAAGATGCTTTCCACAAAAAGGCATGTTGTTGCAAAATCCGGTAGAGATCAAATTATTAGGATGGTCGAAATTTGATTTAAGCTTTTAACATTTGGGTGGCCGTCATTCCGTTTCCGTCAAGATGGCGGCGATATAAAACATGACACTGAGGTGCCTTTTGCTAGTGCTACCTCTGTACCAAATTTCGTTCAATTCGGTTTCACCGTGTTTGAATTGATAGGGGGAATCGATTTGCACACATACTTGGCCACCATCTGCAAACTATTGGGCTGATGATCTAGCAGTTTGGTCAGAATATGCTTCCCACATAAAGATTTGTTGTTGCAAAATTTGGTAGAGACTAGATTATTAGGTTGGTCGTAATTACATTTTAGCCTTTAACATTTGGGTGGCCGCGATTACGTTTCCGTCAAGATGGCGGTGATATAAAACATGACACTGAGGTGGCCTTTTCTAGTGCTACCTCTGTACCAAATTTCGTTCCATTCGGTTTCACCGTGTTCGAATTAATAGGGGGAATCGATTTTGACACAAAGATGGCCGCCATCCGCAAACTATTAGGCTAATGACCTATTAGATTTGTCAAAGGATGCTTCCTACGTAAAGGTATGTTGTTGCAAAATTTGGTAGAGATCGGATGATTAGGTTAGTCGTAATTTGATTTAAGCTTTGAACATTTGTGTGGCCGCCATTACGTTTCCGTCAAGATGGCGGCGATATAAAACATGACACTGGGGTGCCCTTTGCTAGTACTACCTCTGTACCAAATTTCGTTCCATTCGGTTTCACCGTGTTCGAATTAATAGGGGTAATCGATTTTCACACAAACATGGCCGCCATCCGCAAACTATTAGGCTGATAACCTATTAGTTTGGTCAAAGGATGCTGCCCCCATAAAGGCATGTTGTTGCAAAATTTGGTAGTGAGCGGATGATTAGGTTAGTCGTAATTTGATTTAAGCTTTGAACATTTGTGTGGCCGCCATTACGTTTCCGTCAAGATGGCGGCGATATAAAACATGACACTGAGGTGTCCTTTGCTAGTGCTACCTTTGTACCAAATTTCGTTCAATTTGCGCTCAGCGTGTTCGAATTGATAGGGGGGGGGGACAGACATTCAGAGTACACACACTCACACACACACACACACACAGACAGACACACTTTTTTTCGCCCTGTAGTGATCTCATAAGTCTACTTTCATTTTTTGCAAAAATCGAAAGTTGGCTAATAATGAAATGCAGCCGAAATTAATCAGAAACTTCCATGGACGTCGAATTGGCAGGTGAAAAGCTAAAGGAAGTGGGAGACTTCTGCTACTTAGGAAGCAAAATAAGCAGTGATGGACGAAGCAAAGGGGATACAAATAGTAGGTTGCGCAGGTGCACTCATAAGAAGGGAGGTAGCGCGCAGTTTGTTACTCCAGTAGGGATCCGGCCACGGAGACCAAGATCCCGCTGATGAGCCTACTTGGTGTTCTTCGGCGAAACCCCACACAAGACACGGAATAAACCTAGAAAAATTGCTGAGTTTTAATTCCACTCTTTTCCTTATTGGTAATGTTGCCACGTGGTGCAGTGACTAGCATTATTGACTGTCACCCTGGAGGTCCGGGTTTGATTTCAAGCTCAGTCAAGAAATTCAATTCTGGTCTGAGGATTTGAATGGGGTACACCCAGCCAAATGAGGCAAATCTGAGGAGAGGTGGATTCAATTCCCACCCCAATCATCCTGGAAGTGGTTTTCTGTGGATTCCCACTTCTACTCCAAGCAAATGCCGGGATGGTTCCTAACTTAAGCCCACGGCCGTCTCCTTGTCAATCATCACCCAAATAGCGGCCTCGGTGGCGTAGTTGGTAGCATGCTGAACTGTTGTGCCCAAGATGGCGGGTTCAAACCCGGCCGAAGTTGTTGGATTTTTAAGAGCGTTAAAATGCTTCAGTATACCTTCCTTCGGAGGAAAAGTAAAGCCGGCGGTCCCATGTCACAGATTTATGGCATGTAAAAGATCCTTCCACAAACTAAAGTTGTGTGAAGCTAAATTTCTACGTTGGATTTCGTTGAATCACTCTATCATAGTTGCAACGTTCACCACTAGGTGTCAGTGACATCTGGTAGTGAAAGTTGGAACTACTTGAAATTGAACGGAACTTGTAGCTCACCCCATGGGTATCCGCTTGAAGCAGCTACAGCCTCTGGTGAGCCGAACATGTCCTCGGACACTCCCGGCACTAAATGCCATACGCTAAAATAAATAAATAAATAAATAAATAAATAAATAAATAAATAAATAAATAAATAAGACAACACAGTAACACAGGATATCAGACAAATCCTATATCACTCCAGGAAACATGGCTAAACATCCACGATGTCCAAGCACGCCAAATGAAACTATAACAACATCAATTTTATTATTACTGCAGAGGTAAATTACTCTTATTCTCCGTGATATATCCTATGTTGATGAAACAGTTAACTAAGCCCCAGAATTGGATAGATTATCGAGCGTTGAATTGCTCTATAATCAGTGTTTGAGGATCATTTCCGTTCCAGCATTTATTTAGTCCAGATTGAATTGGAGAACACTAATGGTGTATTGATTGCGCGTCAGATAGGTACAGCCCTGCGCAGATAAACAAAACTTTATCTGCATCCGCCCCGCATCCGCACAACAGTTATCCGCATCCAACCCGCATCCGCACGACTGTTATCCGCATCCGCACAATAGTTATCCGCTTCCGCCCCGCACCCACACGACTGTTATCCGTAAGGACCTTTCGGGTAGAAAATTAAATGTTAAAGCTCGAGTATGCCATCAAAAGTTTGCTATTTCTTAGCGTTCTCCTTTATTTGAATTGGAAATCTGAAATTTTGAAACCAAAGGGTGTAATGACGTCACAAATGTGGGTTTTACTCGCTAACCATTGGAGATACACGAAAAGTGATAAGGACTTTTCGGATAGGAAATTAAATTTTAAAGCTCGTATGTGCCATCAAAAGTTTCCTATTTCTTAGCGTTCTCTTTTTATTTGATAAGTAAATATGAAATTTTGAAACCAAAGGGTGTAATGACGTCACTAAAATGGTCACCATTTTTTAGCCTACTTTTCACATTTTGAAAAATGAGGAAAAAGTAGACTTATGAGATCGATCCGGGAAAATGTGTGTCTGTCTGTCTGTCTGTCTGGCTGGCTGTGTGTGTGTGTCCCCCCCCCCCCTAGCAACTCCTAAACGGCTGCAGCAATCAAAACCAAATTTAGTATGAGTAAAGATGTGCACCTGAATATCTCACGTCCATATTTGAAATTGATGTCAGTGCTACCAACTGCTGAAAAAAACACTAGAAATTTGAGCTCCATGTTGGATATCAAGCAAGGTATGCATGGGAGCTATTCCAAAAATGGCACACATTTCAGTTTAATTTCCAGGAGGCCAACCATGACAGTGTTGCCAAAATAATTTTAAGCCTTCTGATAGGTCCAATGTTTAAATGCATATAACTTCTACACTATCAATTGGATTTCAACCAAATTTTGTATGTAATATCTGTACATAAACAGATATGACTGAGCGTATTCTTAAGAGCCACCAGGGCTGCCAACTGTTAATAATTGCTCTCTCTCTCTATTTTTTTTTAATCAAAATACCAATATATCAGAAAGTATGCAAGACAGCAGCTTTAAACTATGCACACGTATATTCTGACATTTTAGATTAATTTGGAGTAACTTATATACGTCTGTTCTACCAACATGATTATAAGCGTGCTGATAGTACCAATTTTTAAATACATGTAACTTCTATACTATCAGTTGGATTTCAACCAAATTTCGTATGTGCTATGCGTACCATAACAGATAATAGCAATCAGGGCTGCCAACTGTTAATAAATGCTGTCTATATTTTTTACCCTAATATCGATATATCAGAAAGTATGCAAGCCAACAGCTCTATACATTGAACACGTATAGCACCTGACATTCTAGATTAATTTGGAATAATTAATACAAGGCAGTGCTGCCAACATGATTCTATGCCTGCTGATATGTCCAATTTTAAAATACATGTAACTTCTATACTAACAAATGGATTTCATCCAAAATTGGCACAACAAGATATCATAATATTTCAGATTATTTCTGACCAGCACACGCATGGTATTGTTGGCAACATGCTTTTACGCGTGCTGATAGATCCAGTGTCTAACTGCATGTAACGTCCATTGGACTTCAACCAAATTTTGTATTCTGTACCTTAAGAGATGGAACTAAGAATATAATCAGTCACCGGGACTGCCAACTGAAGTGCTCTATTAGGCTACATTATATCAGGTATATTTTGAACTAATTAGATATTTCGATA
Organism: Meconema thalassinum; assembly: GCA_946902985.2. Classification (NCBI taxonomy): domain Eukaryota; kingdom Metazoa; phylum Arthropoda; class Insecta; order Orthoptera; family Tettigoniidae; genus Meconema; species Meconema thalassinum. Next base: position 243,395,012 of record OX336396.1, read on the forward strand.
TTACCAACTTAATTTCGTAATTATTCTAGATAGGCTCATATACTGTGGAATAATCATTGGCATGAAAAGTAGGCTGTATAGTTCTTCACGGAACTTCTTGTTAATATTGCAAAATATCGAAATCAAAATTATCCTATATGTAAACCTGGTAAATCAGCTACATCCATGCAAAATTTCATTTAAATCGGACCAGTGGTTCTTGCGTTATTGAGTAACACACAGACAGACAGAAAGACACACACCATCTCATTTTTAGCCTATTTTCAATTTTGAAAAAATAGGCTCATGAGATCACCTCTTGTCCGTGTGTGTGTGCGTGTGTGATTCGTGTGTGTGTACCCACCCCCTAATAAATTCTAAACGGCTGGAGAGATTTCAATGAAACTCGGTAAGTTCATAGCTCTATTCCCGGTGACACCGACCGTGCCCTTCAAATTTTGTTACGTCACACCAATCCAACATGGCGGCCGTGCGAAATATTTCACCAGCATTCAATATCTCCGAAACTTTTACCGATATCAGCCTGGAATTTTGTATAGTGATAAAGGGAACTACTAAAAATTCACTTATGTGGCCTTTGAAGACCTGGTAACTACAAAACCAACATGGCAGCCAAGCGAAGTTGAGACTTTTAAATGGACGTTTCTCGTGATTTAACCACCAAACGCAATGAAACTTGGCACAGTATATGTTTATATACATTGTAATGCACCGACATCTAACTTCGTTCAATTGTTTACATAACCTCAAAATGGCGGCTGTACGAAATATTTCACAGGCATTCAATATCTCCGAAACTATTTGTGATATCAACCTGAAATTTTGTACGGTGTTAAAGAGCACTGCTGCTAGTTTATCTATGTAACTTTCAAAAACCTGTAAACTACGAAATGAACATGGCGGCCAAGCAAAGTTGAAACATTCTAATACATTTTTCTCGTGATTTAATCATATGAGCGCATTGAAATGTTTTACAGTAAATGAATATACATATTGTCATTCAATGTCAACTAATTTAGTTCAATTGTTTACATAAACTGAAGATGGCGGCTGTGCGAAATTTTAAAATTAGGTTTTTGTTCTTGTGTCGTAATCATGCGATCGAAGTGAAAGTTTGAATAATGAAGCTACGCAATAATTTTCCTTTAATGGTACATACCTCTATGGCCTATACATATAACAATCCAAAATGGCGAGCATCCGAAATATTTTGACGGTTCTCAATATCTAAGAATCTTTTCCAGCAATCAAACTGTTTTTTTTATAAATGTTCATAGAGGCTATGAACATAAGTTCACCTATATGACTTTCAGTTACATGGTGAGCTCAAATCCAACATGGCGGCGACACGAAGTATAAATATTTAAATGGACGTTTCTCGCGATTTAACCATCTGAGTGCCGTGAAACTTTGCACGTTAATGCTTATACAAATGTTAATCCACTGGTATCTAATTTATTTCAATTGTTTTCATAACCACGAGATGGCAGCTGTGCGAAATTTTAAAATTTCGTTTTTTTTTTTCTTGTGTCCTAATCATGCGATTGAAGTCTGAAAACCACACGTACACAATAATCTTCATGTAATAGTACATAAATAAAAATCCAACCTGGCTACCATCCGCAATATTTAGTCGGATCTCAGTATCTACGAATCTAACATAGCAATCAAACTGAAATTTTGTATGTTGATAGAGGCAATTAATATGAGTAGGATATATGAAAATAGGCTGTATAGTATCACGGAACTACTTGTTATATATTAGTATGATTACATCAGACAAGTTTACAGGAGCCAGTACATGAGAGTGTTGCCAACATGATTTTATGCCTGCTGATAAGTCCAATCTTTAAATGCATGTAACTTCCATACTACTGTATCTATTGGATTTCAACCAAATTTGGTATGTGATTTTGCGCACCGGAGCAGATATAAATATGAATATTGTTTAGTGTCAACAGGGCTTCCAACTGCTGAAAAATGCACTGTATTAATTTTTATCCTAATCTCAATATATCAGAACGTATGTAGGCCAACAGTTCCAAACTTTGCATACATATAGTATCTTCAAAATGTAGGTTAATTTTCAGTAACCGATATACGACAGTGCTGCCAACATGAGTCTATGCGTGCTGATTGGTTTAATGTTGAATCACATGTAACTGCATACTAATAAATGCAGTTATTTCAAAATTGGCACATATATAGATCATAATATTTCAATTTAAGGGGAGGTGGACGACATGTGGCTTCAAAATTTTGAATTTTCTTTTTTTATGTTATTTAATACCTTAAGGTTTTCAGAACATATAATGGTAACTTTTATCATGATGTGACAACAGTCAGCCCTTTAAAACAGTAGATTTAAAAATGGCGCTCATGTGCCACGCCTACTCTCAGTTGCTTATAGATGCTACCAGTTCATTTGAATTGATACCTCTTTGAATATCTTTCCTTTTAACCTCTCTGGTTGTGAAGGATAGTGTGAACACTCTACTAGTCTGTTCTCTTCTCTGCTGGATTTCTTCGGACTGTCATGGCGTATCCTTATTGCTTGTTTACATTTTGTCACGTGTCAGTTTCTAATAGTCTGTTTGAAGGTTTTTATTTGTTTTGCGCTATTATTATAAGGGAATATGGGCAGGATAAGGAAATTTGGGGCTAAGAGGAAGTTTTTTGGAAATAGGCATGCCAATGTAGAGAGTAAATCCTCGCCTACTTCTCTAAACGAGGTTAGGCCTAATTCTAACCAAGAAAATAACACAAGAAGTAGTGCATCAAAGTCCATGGTGCTGTTTCAATTTTCAAGCGATCTGAAGCAAAGCGTGGTTTGAGATACATTAATTACCTGGGGGATGGGGACTCTAAAGGATTCACTGCTGTACAAGAAGCTAAAGTGTATGGAGATAATGTACTTGCTAAAAACTTAGAATGTGTGGGCCATGTGCAAAAGAGGATGGGTTGTAGGCTAAGAAAATTGAAAAAGGATCAAAAAAATACAAAACTGTCAGATGGCATGACACTATCTGGAAAGGGGCGTCTAACTGATCCCAATATTGGTCATCTACAGCGGTATTATGGCCAGGCTATTAGGAGAACAGCAGGACTTAATGATGTAACAAAGATGAAGGCAAATATATGGGCAACATACTATCATAAACTTAGCATTGATGAACATCCCCAGCATTACTTATGTCCCAAGGGTGCGGACAGCTGGTGCAAATTCAACAAGGGCAAAGAAACAGGACAACAGTACAGCCATAAGATCTCATTGCCAGAACCTGTTTTACTGGCAATTAAACAAGTATATCGGGACCTGGCTGACAAAAGGCTGCTTGAAAAGTGTTTACATGGGAACACTCAAAATCCAAATGAGAGTTTCAACAATTGCATTTGGACTAGACTGCCAAAAACAACATTTGTAGGTATGAGAACAATGCAGATAGGTGTTATGGATGCAATTATTTGCCTTAATGAAGGGATCATAAGCAGAGTGCAAGTATTGAAAAATCTAGGCATACTGGTAGGGACCAACATGTTGTCTGATCTGAAAATTATTGACAAACGCATTGAGGCTACAGAAAAGGACATTTTACAGCCAACCAAACAGGTTAGGGTGAACAAAAGGGTTCAGAAGAAGGAGATGGAGAAAGAAAAATAAGAGAGGATGAATATGGCCCAGGAATGTTCTGAGAACAAGTAAAGTTCATGATAAACTTTAAACATATTTTCTAAAAATTCATTTTTTTTAGATTAAGGTACACTTTTCTCAGAAACTATTGAAGATATTCCATGTTATTTGTGTGAATGGTTATCTGTAAAATAGAATAAGAATAATCATATATTTGTTATTTTGTGACACATAGGAGCAAAAAAAGTTAATAAAATTTATTCAATTTTCGGAGACCAAAATTTAAAATGGCTGTAAAAAAACATAAACGGAATTCAATTTCATGTAATAAGTCTATTACATCAAACCAAGCATTTTAAACACAGATCTGAAATTTTATTTCCTCAACCGCAGTTGTTAGTGAGAAAAGTGTACCTGAAACTCAGCATGTATACTGAAAAAAATACCACATATTATTTTCAAAATACAATAACATCACTCTCCAGATATATATAGGACTTTAAATAAGCTTAAAAATAAGGGGAATTGCTAGTTGACAGAATCTGAGAATTTAGAAGTTGTATTGTAAAAACTGAGTGAGATATAAAGTGTTTAATACCTATAATATTTTACGAGATTTTCCCTGTGATGACGTCCACATCCCCTTAAGATTGAGAATCCCATTTATGGCAGTGTCGCCAACCCGAATTTACGCATGTTGATAAATTCAATATTTAAATACAAGTAACGGGCTTACTATCTATTGGACCTCAACCAAATTTTGCATGTTCATTGTGTAACTTAAGAGATGGAACTAAGAATATATTTGGAGTCGCCAGGTCTGCCAACTGTTAATATACGGTCTCTATATTTTAAAGAAACGTAAGCTCTTTAGTTCGTCACGGGACTACTTGTTTTGTATTTGAAGAGATCTGTGCATTCTAATATGGTGATTACGGTGATGATTTTTGCTGTGGAGAAAAACAGATAGCCTACCTGTGGAATATTTTGAATTGTAATACTGCAACATAATAAGTTTCCATTTAAAAATCTACCCAGTTTTATAGCTCTAAAGAGAACTGCAGAAAAAGGTCATATATTGATAGACCTTGGTTGGGCAGGAAACCCTTCAACTTAGCGAGATCATTTTATGTCAAGTTGTAGTGTCAATACCACACTACAGGTTCCAGCACTGTTTGCATCAGGATCAACTTTCTTCTCGCTGCATTTCTCGCTCAGTTTGAGGGTTTGCTGGTGCTTTTTCTGCGGTTCTCTTTAGAGCTATAAATCTGGGGGCATTTTTTATTGGAAACTTATTATGTTGCAGTGTTACAATTTGAAATATTTCACAGGTATCAGTGTTTTTCCACAACAAAATGTATGACTGTAATCCACATATTAGACTGCACAGATCAAATAGGAAAATTTGAACACATTACAATAAACATAACTTTTGTGCCTCAGATTAGGGGCTGCGACAACGCGGTTATATAGCTCCTTGAACTTAGGATGTGTGTAGAACCTGTCTGATAACTGGTGTGTTAGGTAGATTTCATTAGAAAGCTAACTATTGCAATGGTTGCCATGTTTCGACTTCCGGAAAATTTCGACATATCTTCGCGTTTCACATCCCCCAAACCCCAAAACCAACGTCAGTTCAAAAGTTTATATATAATTTATGTATATATATTTATATCAGTTTTTTGTGGACACGATAACTGCCGTAATTTTGCACCAATCACTTTTATTTTTTTTACCGAATATGTATACCTATAAAATCTCGGTCGAGTTCGTTACTGGGCTAAATCGGTCGAAGGGGGTGAAAATGGGGGGCTTTTTTTCGAAAAAGTGAAATATTGCTGTAACTTTCTTAATATGTGAAATATCGAATCCGTTCAAAGTTCATACTATGTGTCGGATAAAGCCCAAAAATTTATGTTTGAAGAGTTTTTTTATAGCACCAACCATTGACCAAAGGGGTGGGAAAAAGTGTTTTTTTAATCACATCTCTCTTAATAGGCACAATATCAAAACCGTACAAAATGGACAATATTCCCCTAATAATTACCTAAAACTTTTGTCTGAAAGAATTTTTGATATGACCCACCATTTCGCCAAGGGATGAGAAAAATGATTTCGGAATTATAAGAAAATGCCAAGAGCTATCAGAGGTTGCCATGGCAACACTACTAAATTGATGATGGATGAGCCATCAGACGTTGCCATGACAACGCACTTGCACGAGATCAGATTCAGATTTCCATCTGACTAAGTGTGAAGCGGCTTCGGTGACGTAACTGGTAGCATGCTGAACTTCTATGCCCAAGGTCGCGGGTTCAAAGCCGGCCGAAGTCGTCGGATTTTCTAAGAGCGCTGAAAATTCCTCAGTATGCTTTCCTTTGGAGGGGAAGCTCCACGTTCGTTGCGAGTTGCTGGTTGCGGTGGTATCTAGTAGCCAAGTTCACAGCTAGGTGTCCTTGACGGTAGTATCTGGTAGCAACATTAGGAACTACTGCTTGAAATTGACCGTCTGCAGTTCTTACCTGAATTACAGACTAATACAGCCATCACAATTCACACCTTTTATCAGACAGATTCTACGCTCACCCGAAGTACACGGGGTTACATGACCGCGTTGTCGCAGCCCCTAAACTGAGGAACCAACCAAAATCTCTGCGGGAGATATAATTTTTCGTGAAGAAGTAACAGACCGTTACATAGTTACACATCAGTATCGAAACCTTGCATAAGGACAGTGTGACCACAAGTATAACAAGATGTTCAGTAAAGAACATATAGCCATGTTTCTCCTAAATGTATGAGTATAGTTATAACTCGTTGTTATTATCAAAGAGTATAATAGAACTATTCTTTGTTGAAGACCTTAGAAACGATTTACCTCTACCAAACGCCACAACCTAGATAAAAACTGCTACCATCATTGAAGAAAGAAAGAAAGAAAGAAAGAAAGAAAGATAAGAAGTATATCAAGAATGTTATGGATCTGGAGACTTAATCGACCGGACTGGCTGCGTGGCTCAGTGGTAACGTTCTCGCTTGCTGGGCCCTAGGTTGCAGGTTCGTATCCTGGCGCAGTCAGCTGGCATTTGAGGGTGCACAAATGCGAGGGAGCCGTGTCAGTACATTTACTGGCACGTTAAAGATCCCCTTCGGGCCAAAATTCCGGCACCCCGGTGTCTCTAAAAGCAGCAGTAGTTAAAAGGGATGTAAAACCAATATTATTATTATTATTATTATTATTATTATTATTATTATTATTATTATTACATATACGACCTGCCGTGGGCAACATCCAACTTTGAGTTGAGGCATGTCTTTACACGTCTGGTTGTGCATGGCTTTCACAACCCTAATTGAATTAACAAATCTTTCCATGACCCTACAGAGACGTGTGTATACAAACTATGTGGATATTTTCGATTGCTATTTGCCTGAAATAAAAGTAGTAATTAATAACCTGAACTAACACCAACGGCTTGAATTAAGTTACTATGTGAAATCGTTTTGTTCTTTACTTCAAATAACATTTTCAAGTAGGCCTAACGCAAAATAGGCTGTCACAAACCTTTTAAAATAAAAAGTAAAAATGTATCGTAGTATCATCTTGTCATTCTTCAAATTCGATGCGCATAGAATGCCAATGGTATAGTAATCAATGGAGCCCCACGTAGACTAGTCGTGACATCTAGTGGTGAAATATCGAACAATATAATCCTAACAGAGCGAGTGCATTCTAGCGGCCAGAAGAAGAAACTTTTCAATAAAATCTGGAAGTTAATAAGTTGGTCGGCGTGCAGTTACCTTTTTGGCAGCTAGATGTCTCGAGTCTAGATGTCTTGAGGACGTACTAGTTACCCGGAAAGTCTCGCATGCCTGATGCCAAATGATTGTGGATTGGTTGGTTGGTGCCTCAGATTAGGGGCTGCGACAACGCGGTCATATAGCTCCTTGAACTTAGGATGTGTGTAGAACCTGTCTGATAACTGGTGTTTTTTTTTTCGTTTGGCTTTTTGTGCCGGGAGTGTCCGAGGACATGTTCGGCTTGCCAGATTGTAGCTGCTTATAGGCGGACACCCAATGGGTGAACTACAAGTACCGTCGCGTGTGGAGTGTAGTCTGGGGAGGAAAGTTTGAATGTAAGGACGAGGAGTTGGAAGGTAGGGGCTGTGGTCTATAGTTAGGGACCATCCCCGGCATTTGCCTGGAAGGAAGATGGGGAACCACAGAAGACCATCTTCAAGATTGCCGGCGGGGGGATTCGAACCTCCTCGCCTCCCGGATGTGAGCGACTGCCAGCAGCCATGCCGTAACGACCACGGTTAACTCATCCGGTATAACTGGTGTTAATTTTGATGACTCGATTAGTGTTTGTTATCTGTTTTATAATTCAAGTAAGGACTTCAGACTTTAATTTCAAGTAGTTCCTACTTGTGCTACCAAATGCTACCTTTCACGACACCTAGCTTGCGTACTTGGTTACTAGATGGCATCGCGTTAGCACCTGGTGGCGAACGTTGGAACTAATAGAACGTTATCAATTCTAACCTACAAATTTTGGCTTCACACAAGTGTAGTTAGTGGAAGGTTCTTTTTCGTGCCATAAATCTATGACATAGGACGGCCGGCTTTACTTCCCCTCCGAAGGAAGGCATACTGAGGGATTATTTAACGGTCTTAAAAAATCCGACGACTTCGGCTGGGTTTGAACCCGCGAACTTGGGCATAGAAACGCAGCATGCTACTAACTACGCCACCGAAGCAGCCAAAGTTTATGGACAGGAGTGGAATTCATGAAATAGGCATGTGTCCTTAAACTGTTGGTAGGACCTAGGCTATATCAGGCACGGATTCAAGGGAGGGGGGTCACGGGGGTCATGACACCCCCCCCCCCCCCTCCAAACGGAGACCAAATGTTTTTGAAAACTCATAAAACGAAAACACAATAACCAGACAAATAAAACTTAACGAATTTTAACTGAAAAACAGTTTTTTTTTTCATTTTATTCAATACTCAACATATCTTTATTGCAAGAATTATGTTCTGTTACAACTGTACATATTTACAACTTCATACCTGTTATATAAACGATTGTTTATATAACAAAATCAACACGTCTATTTTGTTTAGCAAACCTTGTGATTACCGAATCGATGTTTATAGTGATATCACGATGAATGTGCAGCAATGCACGGATAGGTATTTGGGGATTTTTCGCACCAAAAAATTTTGCCGACGTCCAAACTGCAAGCTTGGATGGCAATTTAAGGTGTGACTTTCTCCCTTTGTCGGTAGCAACTCGACTTGCCGAAACTGTAACGTACCTTGATACTTTTCTCGAAGCTCGATATAAAAGTCGCAAAACACGCCGTTGCATTTTGTACGAATACTGTATTTTTGGTGCGCTAAACGCATCAAATTTCTATCCATGTAGCTTGCAAAAAAAAAATTGGTCTGGTTTTGTACGTTTGGTTATTTTGTGATTGCGTTTTTAGTGATACCATTTTTCTTAACAATTTCGATTCTCTGACCCCACCCCAAAGCCAAACTCTTGATCAGCGCCTGACCTATATGTAGCTTTCATTGCAACTCAGCTGATTTCTGTGTTCCCAACTCTCATTGATCACTCACTAATTAAGTCTGTTACTGATTAAGATGAAAGTAGAAGCAGCTTGTTACTAATGATATTGTCAGTCCTTCACTTATTGTTGAGTCAAGTCGTCCCAGGGGAACAGAGTGAAACACGACTTAATTAACAGAGCGCTTCGTCTTCATTTGTGCCTTCTCTCGTGTTGTTAGTCGTGTCAATATAAGCCCAGTAACCAATCCACTGTAGCAAGGGATGTGTTTCTCCGACACAGGGGAGAATTTGTTGACGTAAACATAGTACATTTGAGATCAGAGTGAGGTGAAGAGGTTAAAGACCAAGAGTAAATGATCAATGAGGTCCCTTGGAGGCATTTTTAAATACAGTGGAACGTGGCTAATTCGAACTTGTATAATTCGAAATCTTCTTTAATTCAAATTTTTCTCTTGATCCCTAGAATTTTATATACAATCAATGTTAAAAAATTGTCATTAATTCGAATTTTATTTTGGATAATTCGAAGCTTTTAGTGTAAAAATCCGATCGGAAGCCAAACAGTTGGGTCAGTTGGTTCAGTTCCCGAAAAAAAAAACTGTTCCGAGTGCAGCCCAAGCAACAAACCACATCAAAGAACTTAGGCGTGTTTTTTTTTGAAAGTAGAAATGACGTAAGTGATTCTCTTTTCCATTCCTCAAGTTTGTGATGGCTGAGAGATTTAATTGTAGGAAACAGATAAGAATCTCAAACTTTTTGAAAAACAGTAGATTTCTCAAAGACTTAACTAGATAGCTGGATTACTACTGTCGTTAAATACGTGAATAGTACATTTTGGTTTTATTTTTCATTTGAAACTTTTGGGGTTATTTTCCGATACAGACATTATAAAGCACCGTTGTCTGTTGATCTGCTTTGTTGAACGTAAATCATTATGTAAACGTAATACAATATATCTTCTCTACCCTTTTCAAAGATCTTTCTTAATTCGATTTTTTGTGTAATTCGAATTTTTTACGGGTTCCTTGAGGTTCGAATTATCCAAGTTCCACTGTAATTTACACAATTCTCTCTCCCTGACCTTCAGACCTCTCCCGCTTTTTGTCCTACAGCATAAGCTATAAATGAAGGCTACCGGTAAAGCCCTGCGTGGATGCGGATATCCGCAGATAAACCCATGGATATCCGCAACACTTTTCGCCGTGCGGATATAGTTTGCATGGCTATGCGAATAGTGTATAAGCTGAGGATAATGATTGGAGTAAATATGCGGATAGATTTTAGAAGACAATCCGAACTTGTTTCTTCTTCTTGTTGTTTCGTGTAGGCCATATAAGGACCACGACATTCAACTGTTACATTTGGAGTGGGCTTTGATGTTTGCCCAGTAGTTATGCATCCTCAGGCTGTGTTGTTTCCTCCTCTCCCGGGTCCAGAGGACACCTGTTTTCTTTCTTCGCGGTTTGTCCTGGAACCTCAATTGCTGAAGCATCTTCCTGAGAGATGTCCGGTCTTTTAAGTCTCTTTCCGTCCCTCCAAGTTCTTGCGGATCTTTGCTCACTTCCCACAACCATGGTGACTTGGTTTTCTGCTTTTGCCAGTAACCGAGGAGCTGATTGGTCAACCTGGTAGGATGGATCCTGTAGACGTGTCCATAAAATGCTAGATGTCGTTTCCTAACAACATCCGTGATTCTTTCACAGTAAGTGTAGAGCTCTTGATTAGGCCGCCTTCTGTATTCATTACATTCCTTAACAGGTCCCAATATCTTCCTCATTATCTTTCTCTCCTGTACTTCGAGTTTGTCCGTGAGTCCCTTCCGGTTGAATACTAGACATTCTGAAGCATATAAGGCTTGAGGACGTATAACTGACTGGTAGTGTCTCATTTTAGTCTTTCGGGAGAGACACTTCTTATTATATGTGTTCTTGGTTAGTTGATAAGCCATTTTTAACTTGTTAACTCGATTTGATAATGCCCTTACTTCCGAGAGATTCGGTTCCAGCCATTCTCCTAGGTACTTATATCTGTCAGTTTTCTTGATCTCTCCGTGGTCCAAATGCAGTGTACAAGGAGATTCACTGATGTTTGTGATGTACTGTGACACATGTAGTCCTACCTTAGCTGCTTGTTGCGTGAGAAAATTAAGTTGTTTCACAGTCGTTTTTATTGAATGAGATAGAAGTCCCAGGTCGTCGGCAAATGCCAGGCAATCAACACTGAGTCCATTGCACTTGTGTCCCAAAGTGATACCACTTGGTACCCCCTGACTAATTAGCTCCTTTCGCCACTCCCTTATCACCTTTTCCAGGGCACAGTTAAAGAGGAGAGGTGAGAGACCGTCTCCCTGTCTTACTCCTGACTTAATTTCAAAACTTTCAGAGAGGGCTCCTCTGAAATTCACTTGTTTATCATTACTAGAACCCGGAAGTTTATGACATATCATATTCTTCCGATATGTTTTTTTCATAACAAGCTAATCTGAATCAAATTAGGTCATTATGCATAATTAACACTCCTAACTGAAATGGGTTGCAATTCTGGCTGTATAACATTCATTTTAAACATAGCACATGACATACAAAGCCTAGGGGAACAACTTTCTCCTCAAATGTCTTAGTTTCTTTAATACGTAATGTTTTATCTAATACTAGCAAACCGGCCCGGCTTCACCCGGGAACAGTTGTGATTGCATTACGTAATAAATCTATATCCGTTTTACGTTTCGGCATGATGGGTTAAAATCACTGACTGGACTATTGACTATATTATCATGGAGATGCACGTGCAACAAATTCTTGTCAGACGTAATTTAAGAATGGCGAGGTGCATGAAACATAAATCCCCATTCCGTCCAATCTAAAAACACTTATAGTGAACGATATATTGAATATAGAGATGTGCACTCGCGTACGTTTTTGTAGAACTTTTCATTCTGAACAATTCTTACACTCATTGTATATTGATATTTTTAACAGTTTGCCCAGCGTAAGCTTAAAAAGCGCACGGACGCCAGGATTTTTTCGACTTTTTCTCTCAAATCGTTACTGCTTGGCTTCCTTTGATCATAAATAAATTATTTTCTACAGAAAACTTCCTCGAGGTATCCTTTATAGAATGGTGAAAACCGCCTCAAAATCCATGCAGTGGTTCTCGGGATTACCCGTGACATCCAAGAATCGGGGACTTTGTTTTATACTAAGTAGAGATTATACGCCAATCAGTATAATTTAATATAATATAATCCCCCTTCCGTCCAATCTTAAATTGACTGTGAATTTTGCGGAACGAAAAGATCACAGGCGAAATGAGAGCTGCACTTCCAGGGAATGGCGAGGTGAATGAAACTCAAATCCCCCTTCCGTCAAATCTTAACTTGACTGTGTTTCACAGGCGAAATGAAGAAAACCCAAGTTGCACTTCCAGGGAAACTCCAAACACAACCACCCTTCTCAGAAGTCTTAACTCAACACGACTCGATGGTTTGCTGCTGGCTGTATCTGGGGAAATAGGCTCGCCCGCTAGCTAGGCTGTAACAGGGATGATAGACTCGCCCTTAGCTAGCTCGTAAACTGTCGCCTCAGAAGTTGAATGGACATGGTTGGAAGGAATTAAAACGTAAAAACACTTATAGTGGGCGATGTATTGAAGATAGACATATGCTCTCGCGGACTTTTTTGTAGAACTTTTCATGCTGAACAATTCTTACACTCATAGTATTTAGATATTTTTAACGGTTTGCCCTGCGTAAGCTTACAAAGCGCTCGGACGCCAGGATTTTTTTTTCGACTTTTCCAATGAAATCGTTACTGCTAGGCTTCCTTTGAGCATACATAAATTATTTTCTACACAACTCTTCCTCGAGATATCCTTTAGAGAATGGTGAAAACCGCATCAAAATCCATCCAGTGGTTCTCGAGTTTACCCGTAACATCCAAGAATCGGGGACTTTGTTTTATACTAAGTAGAGATATTGTAATATCAGCGGATTGGGATGAACGTGCGGTTGCGGGGCGGGTGAGGATAACAGTCGTGCGGATGCGGATAACAGCCGTGTGGATGCGGCGTGGAAGCGGGGCGGATGCGGATAACGTTTTGTTTATCCGCGCAAGGGTATAGCTACCGGGGGAGGGCAGGGGAAAAGGAATTTCGAAGTTCGAAGACTCACATGAAACAGAATTTCATAACTATGATATTGTTGTTGATGATTCTTGTGACTTCATGGTGGTCATGAAGTCCCGTGTACTTGGGTGTGTGTAGAATTTGTCTGATAATGTGTGTCACTGTGTTGTCTGTAACATACGAAAAGTCAGGTCAAGTCATGAGGAAATATCCCTCCGCGGATCTCCTCTTTCTCTGTCCTTTTTTGAGGTTTGAAGCCATTTTTCAGTGTTGCCTAAGTAAACAAAAGTTTGGTGCTTTTCAGTCGGTCAACCCGAATGTTCCCAAATAGAGCTGGGTTATGCCCTAATCCTGAAATAAATTACATGAGATTAATAAATACACTAGGATGACCAGTTGCGATCGTCAAGCGATCATCATCAGATCCATTACACTTAGGCTATAGCATCTATGTTTGAGAATACAGGTGAAAAATATATCCATTATGTACAATTATTTTGTTGCAGTGTTGGTAATGCAACTGACAGTGTATGCTAAATCTGGTATATATAATGTTAGGTGAAATTCTAAAATGGTGATAAAAATCAGGAATTTGTCTGTTCGGGGTGATTATATGGGGAATAAAGGGAAAAACCAGCCTCGTCCAGTTAACACCCGGGTTAGTCGACTATAACTGGTACCAGAGTGAACGCGAAACTGCTTGAAGTCCCAGTTAGGAAGACAACCGGATAAGTATCAACCTGTATTATTACAGTATAACCATAGTTGATTTAGTATAACCATATAATCACCCCGAACAGACAAATTCCGGATTTTTATCACCATTTTAGAATTTCACCTAACATTAGATATATTGCTTGGATTTATAATTTAAAAAATCGGCCATATTTAAATGTCATTTTCAGGTCATATTTTGAAATTTTTGTGTCATATTTCGTCATTTTTAAGGTCATACATGCTTGCATATTCGGACTATTTTTAGGTCTTAAACATCCGAGGGACCTCTTCCAACGATATCTTCAATAACACTTACGCTTGTCCTACCAGGTTTAAAATAAAAATAAATTTTATATAAATAAACCAATATTCGCAAGAAAATGTAAAGATTAACGAGCCCTCGCTTACGGGGCGCTATGTATTTGCCTCCCCTCCTCTCGGCAGCCCAGGGTACGTACTCAGTCTTGAGCAAAGAATTCATGATGAAAGTCAATCAATAATGGAATGCAGTCGAAATAAATAAGAAACCCTTAACGACGTCAAATTGGCAGGTGAAAAGCTAAAGGAAGTAGGAGACTTCTGCTACTTAGGGAGCAAAATAACCAGTGATGGACGAAGCAATGAAGATATAAAAAGTAGGTTGGCTCTGGCAAGGAAAGCATTTCTATGGAAAATACATTTGTTAAGATCAAATCCTATAGATTTAGGTATTAGGAACTCATTTTTGAAAGCCTTTCTCTGGAGCGTGACTCTGTATGGAAGCGAAAGTTGGACTGTTGGCGCAGCAGAAAAGAGGAGGATAGACGCGTTTGAAATGTGGTGTTACAGGAGAATGATGAAGATCAGATGGGTAGATACAGTTACAAATAATAATAATATCGTATGGCCACGGGTGCCGGGTTCAAGCTTTGTTATTTGACACCCAAAGGGTAGCTTGCATGTCGATTTTAGTTGTTCCTTGAAGTACTATGAAAGTCATGGAGGTTAGATATCTATGCTCCTTGACACTATAGCTCTTTCTAGTAGAGAAATAAGGAACTTTGTGTTGGCGGAAACTCCCGAGATTAATTTTGCCATTATGAACACGGCCTATTGAATTCAAATGGGTTCTTAGACATGCCAACATCGTATGACATGCGTATCGTGATTTTTGCCGCCTTTCAAAAATCACTTACCACTGCCAGGAGCGAACTTGCAAGCTTCGGGGTGGTAGTCCGACACGTTAACCACTCACCCATCGTGGCAAGCCATTGTGAAATGAAAATCCACAGCCTGCTTCCAGTCTCCGACCGGGTCAGGAATGGAATGAATGAAGCCCCATCTAGCGGCGAGGATATGAACTGTGCCGGCTGCCGAGGCCTGACGCACTCCTCTGGGGCTTTGATTAAATGAATGGCAGATGAAATGAAATGATAGTAGAGCGTGTTGCTGGAATGAAATGTTGACAGGGAAAACCGGAGTACCTGGAGAAAAACCTGTCTGCCTCCGTTTTGTCCAGCACGGCTCTCACATGGAGTGATCGGGATTTGAACCACGGACCCAGCGGTGAGAGGCCGGCGTGCTGCCGCCTAAGCCACGGAGGCTTCCGTGGCAAGCCATTGTAACAAATGAAAAGGTATTAAGACGAGTGGGAGAGAAGATATGTATCTGTCGATTGCTAATGAAGAGAAGAGATAGGTTGGTAGGACACTTACTAAGACACCCAGTAGTAGCAAACTTAGTTATGGAAGGTAGGGTCGAGGACATGAACTGAAGGGGTAGACCAAGGTTAAAATGTTAATCAGTTGCCTCAGATGTAATGTTTAGTACTATGTAGAGATAAAACGATTTGCTCAGGACAGGGGAGCATGGAGCGCTGCATCAAGCCAATCAAGAGACTGAAGATTCAAACAACAACAACAATAGGATAACTATTACGAACAGTACTTAACTATCTATTGTCCGGTATTCTTTCTCGGAAGGCCCTCAAGGAAGAAGGGTGTATGAAGCCCCACCACTTCTGGTGCACCCTGGATATTGCTACACCCTCAGGGGCTCACGGCTGGTCAGTCGGGAGTTGGCGACCCCGAGGGACTCCTGAGCTGGGTCCGGTTTCCCCCCTTTCATCCATTACCTCTGGGGCGGTCCCTCTCCTCTTTCACTTTCCTATCTGCCTTTCATGGCTCTCCTTCCTCCCAAGTCCTTGAATCCGCATTCTTCGAGGGTTGAGGGCATTTCTTTTCCTCGTGTCCATTATTTGCCTTATTCTCCTTTTGTTTTCCATTTCTTCTTCTAGTATACAAGGTGAACAGAAAATGCCGCACTTGGAGGTCGGCATGCTGTTCCTCGTCGAAATTCACGACAAAAGTTTATTTTGCTAAACCTAGTCCCACCAATAGTTTTAACAGAAATGCGTGTTAAGAAACGAGGCACTGGCAACGCTGGCAGCGTGGCCAAAGGCAGGTCGCAGGTACTCGGCCCTATGCCGGAGCTTTCTCTGGACATTCCGATGCACTGCAGGATATGACAGTGTTGCCAGCTTCTCGTTTTCATACTTGTGTTTTCAAACAGCACCCGATCCGATTTTGCTATTGAAACTTTTGTCTTGCAATTGGATGAGGAATCGCATGCCGACCTCCAAGTGCGGCATTTTTTTTTCACCCTGTATAAGTTAATAGTTTTAGTTATAGTTTACATTTTACGGTCACCCACACCATTAGGGGCCGATAACCTAGATGTTAGGCCCCTTAAAACAACAATTATCATCATCATCATCATCATCATCATCATCTTTCTGGGAACTCCTGTTTGCCATTGCGTGAGCTCTACTGGTCGAAATATCAGTCCATGTGGAATTATGTTTTTGTTTTGTGAGCGACCAATAATAATAATTTGCGTGTTTACTCTGGGTGGAGTGCGTGCGGTGCGGTGCCAAAAATAGGTTGTGTAGGAAGTGGACTGTCGTGCCTAATTTTGGAGCTGATTACCGCGAGAAGCACCATTAGATGTGACTGTACCGGAAGTATGGTCTGATGGCCAAGGCAGTCGACTGCAGACATGCTGTCACTTCTCCGGAACAATGATTCTCTTCTCACTCGTTTACATGACTGCGTGTTTTGGTAATATTGGCCACAGGTGTTTGTGGAGCATTTTCATCGCTCCAAACAAAGCCAAACAAGGCGGCTGCCTGCAAGGACAGGTCAATGGCAGCAGATACCTACACTGCGATTTTTTGTTTCAAAAAGAATATACGTATTTCGTATGCATATATTTATTAAACTTTAAGACATACGAATATGAAACTTTACACACATATTGACGAACCTCTCAAGTTTAGATTACAGATGTCCAATATGTCCTCCATCATCTGTAACTTGCACGGTTTCAAAACCAACCGACGTCTCAAAAGACGCCAAACTGTTGTTGTAGGCAGTTGTAACTCCCGACTGGCACGACGAGTTTATTTTCAAGGACTATGTTGGAAAGCAGTTTGAATTCATGCAACATTTTCTTCAGGAACAGGAGGGCGGCCAGGACTCTTTCCTTTACATACACATCATGTATCTACAAACTGTCGATACCATCTGCGAATATTCCACCCATTCAGAGGATCAATTTCGTACCTCTACCTGAAATGTCTTTGCACTGTAATCACGGAATTGCACTTCGGAAACTCGAGAACACAAAATTATTTCTGCTGCGGAGTAGCCATTTTAAACATATGGTGGTTACCAAGCAAAACAGAAACAACTGACATCTAGCGGCTATTAATATAAACTAGGCTATGTATTCGTTTCTCCAATAGCCGAGCTGAGGCACAGCAATCGATAGTTTGGACAAAATAATACTTTGTAATACGTATATTCTTTTTGAAACACCCTGTATTACACTGGGTTTTAATTCACTGGCCGTGAAAGCCAATATACTATCTTTTTGGAAGCCTTCATAGGGAGGTTATGGCTGCTTGAGCTTTCAGCTCAGAAGCGCTTGATAATATGGGAGGTAGCGCGGAGTTCGCTACTCCTGTGGGGGTCTGGGCACGGATACCAAAGGCCCGCTGATGAGCCAGCTTGATGTTCCTAGGCGAAAGCCCACACAAGACAGGGCATAAACCTTAAAACATTGCTGAGTTTTAATATTACACTTTCCAGTGGCGGCTGGTGGGATTGGTCCTAGATGTCGCACTATTTTCGAGAGGGGATGGAGGGAGGATTGGATTGTAATAGATTTATTATTCATTCATTTTATTCCTTTTCGTATCGGCCATCTATTTATTTGATTATTTGTAAATAAGAAAAAATTCTGAAGTAAATATGATTAATTTCATATCAATACCGTACATTATTATTAGTATTATCATTATTATTATTTTACACGGGAATGGACCACTTAGGATCACGCTACAACTTCATTTCTTTTTCTTGGTGCGAAGTTTTATCTGCACCCAATACTCCTTCATGCGTTCGCTGGCCTGTTTACTCTGTTCGTCCGTCCAGGCTCTTCCGGTCTTCTTAGGTATTCTTGCGGCATGAATCCCTTCCAAATTACTCAGTATGTTCCTAAATCTATTTCTGTCTTACAGTTGGTCTTCAGAGATGTTCAATCTTTCCATATCCGCCTTTGTTTCCTTAATCCATGATGTTGTGGTCTTCTTTCTCCAGAAGTAATCAAATATCCGTTTGGTGAGTCTATTTTGGTCCATTCTGTATTGTGCCCAATTAGACACGGCTGACTGGCATCGAATCGGGGTCTTTATCAAAGAAGACCAGGCCCATGATTCTGCACAGAATCGAATCATTGATCTCTGAGGGGGAACAGCCACAGTGAACCCGAGGAACAATGAGTTATATCTGCATATAAGTATAACAGCAGGATTTCACGGCCAGAAAGGGAATATTATAGCTTCTAAGGTGGATTATTGCAGAAAATACAAGCCTATGTTCGGGTAAGATGCTAAGAGCGCAAGAAGGCGAACCAGCTTGACAGTTGACAAATCGTGGTTAGCGAGGGGGCGTTACTAGGTGACGCCAAGGAACTAATTTTCGTCTGTACTGGAGGAGCGGCCAAAGATTAATGTCTTTGGGAACCACAGTCCAACAAGGCGAAACAGGGGAGTGGGGGCAGTCGCCCACAGAAATTAATTAATTACAGCCAAATGGAGCAATGAATTGAGATGAAACTTACACCCAGATGCATGTATTCTAGGAAAGATAATTTAGGAGTGTTCTCACGCCTAAATTAAAGCCTGCATCCATAAAGGAACCTATGCACAGAGATCATCCGCTACGGAGGAAGGATTTGTGAAGGAGCCGAGGGGAATTACCAGAGTAGCGTCATGACGCCGTGAAAGAAGGCAATTAATTATAATTAATTGGCTGCAGCGATCGCTTGCACGCGAGTGATTTTAGGACATCCACGCATAGACAAACAAGGATCATACTTCACTTTGTCTGAAAATGTATTATATCAAGAAGAGAGTCGGTCCTGGAAATCCAGTGAACTATGTTTCACAAGGAAGCTTTATATAGGAGAAGCTTAGCAGGGAGGTCAGTTCGTCTTGACTCAACCCGTGAGCTGGCACGCTGCCGGATCACGCAAGGAAGTGCGCGGAATTTATAAAGTATTAACGCTCAAATGTATTAGCGGTGAACAATGAAAAGCGCATCATGCAGCTTCATAACAGTAATTATGCATCGTATAAGATTTAGTCTACAGCAGACGTTTAAGCAATAGCATAAGCGAGTATAGATTCAGTACAGCGTAGAGATAATTTAGGATGTTTATAGACAATGAACATAACCAGGAGGTGTTGTCATAGGTAAAATGACATATTATTGTAATGATCACTACAGTTACGGGAGCCTGGGAGGCGTCACAAGTAGTCGTGACATAGGATTGAACAGATTTGCAGTAGAGGAGATATAAACTGTAGGTGACAGGAGTCGAACACACACACACGCAAGATAGACTTTCAAAGGGACCAGCGGTTGTCAGGAGTTAGCTGCATCGCATATCTGAGGTCAGGCGATAGTGGGAGTCCAATCAAGGATCCATGTGTGAAAATAGTGCGAGAATTGTGTATAAAGTTATATTACAGTGATTTTTAAAAGTGTTTATGTTTATATGGTAAAATAATGTGTATTGTGTCAAAGTGAAAAAGCCAGTAATGAAAAATATAATTACCATGTGTAAAGTTTTTACAATGTGTCGTGTGAATAATATCATGATGGCTTAAGGCAAGCATCATGGCAGGTGCGTGGCTGGCGTGCTGGACCAACCCAGCAAAAATGAAAGTGAGTACAAATTTAATATGTTGATATGATTTAATAGCTCACCATACAACGAAGCATCACTCTAAGATTGAGAATTAACAGTCATTTATGTACGAGTTCACATCCCTCGTATTTTGATAAAATATGGCTTGGAGGATGATTTGTTTACGGCCATTTAGACGTAAGACATTGATGAAAATAACGGTAACGTTAAATAATAATAATAATAATAATAATAATAATCTGGGGTCGGTAACAATAATGAATAAATAATGGGCATGTTAGCCTATAGTACGTGAAAAGTGTGTCATGTCTAGCGTAAGAATACTGTGTTATTGTAAACAGTAAGAAAGAAACGTAAAATATCGAGATAAAAGAGAGTTTTTCAGTGTCATTGAATTGTTGAATGAATGTTTATTATGGTATATTCTACAGGGTTGTATTTGAGAGCCATTAAGATAGTTAAATGTAAGCCAGTAAATTTATACTTGTTTGAAGCTACGAAGAACTTTGGCTTATGAGTAATTGCATAGAGGACAGGAGTGCTTTAAGAATTGAGGCATCTGTAAGAAATATTGTTTGAGCCGCGTTCAGCGACCATGTAACGTAGAATCAAGAAATTTACGTCAATAAGTTGCGGGGATCATCCGAAAATAGCCTGCGCGTTAAGCGAATCTAGTCGGCTAAATCTTCGAAATCTACGAGATAGTATCGCCTTAGAGCATACATGTTATTCGCAACAGAGTTGGGACAGAGTCTGTCTGTATCCACTGTTCGCAGAGTTCTTGCCACCAGGGATAACTGTTAGAGACCCTAGGTGAGCCCATATATTAATTGATCTGCCCTTAGAGGTAAGACTAATGGTTCTTCGTATAGGAAACGTCGATTTCCTCTTGTTATATGCATGCTGCACCAGTGAGAGAACTGTGAAACTCACTTGAGATGCGCGCAGAAGCCGATGATGTCGACCACAGAACGGCAAAGCTATTTCGTGATCCATCCCTTGCCATGAATATTAATTAGGAGCCGAGATGAGCCCATTATACTCTAAATGTAGGTGTTAAATAATTAGATTGACTCAATTACTAAGGACACGACCAAGTCAGGGTACCTCTAGCATGGCCACACCAGTGAAGGAACTTGACCCAGAAGGGAAGCCAGACGGGGAGCAGGTAGTCCTCTAAACCGGCGGCCATCTTGTCGAGGCCAGCTGTGACTAATTTATTGTTCGCACGGAAAGGAAGTCAATAGACCTGATCCTTTTATTTTAAAATTGTAGTGGGGCACTGAAGAATCTCGATATTTCGAAAAGTAATTAAGATATGCTTGATGTGATGATATCAATTGAATTAAATGCATTATTTCCATACACATGCAATGTTGGAATGTAATAATTGGATAACATTTGGCCCAGTTATTTTCTGGGGAGGATTTAACTGCACCAAATAAATAAAGGCATTTTTGTAAGGTGTATTTGCCCAGTTCACACTAATTTATTCATACGGGTAGCGTAATTTGAATGACATGACACGTTTGTAACGATAATGTTTTGACCAGACCCAGAAAATCGTTGTATGGTGAAGCTATAAAATATCTATGTCCATGTGTATTTTGGAAGGGAATGTGTACCACTTCAGCGTTTGAAATTGATGGGAAAAAGAATACGATTCGCACGACACAACACTTATTAAACAAGGCATGAGCTAATGAATTAATGGTATTTAAAGTAAATGTCCCGTGTAAAACGGATAAATGTTTAATAATTGCAGATTTAATGTCATTTAAATATAATTTGTGTTTATTGTGTTGTGATATTCCAGTTTGTGTTAAATTGTGCCACGTGAAGAACACTATGGACACTCGCAAATGTCGAAGAGTATCAATAATAGGATATTTTGAATAGACTTGAGTGCGGTGAAGCTCTAATTTTGAGGGGAAGAGACTCACAGATAACTTTGATTTTTGTTGTGGGAAGTAAATGTAAAGTTTTTTTTTTGTGTTTTATGTTGTATTGCCATGATTTTCTATCATTAAATGTTATACTTAGGAATATGTTGTTTCCTTCATGTGGAGTAGTCACCTGACAGACTCAAATCCTGAATATGTGGTCGTATGGTGGGCTGAACGCCCCATACCTCGAAAGACCGTGAGTTAGCTGGGATACGAACACATGTTCCATATGATGACGATTGGGTACAGTATAGATGTCCGAGAAACTTCAACCTCTTCTTCTTCATAGTCTCAGAGATTCTTTCTACTTTCTGGTAAACTTCTTAATTACTTCGAAGTTTCCATCCACTTTCGAATTCTCCTTTCCAAGACCTCTAGTTTATCCAGCTTGTAGTTCATAGACAGACATTCACTGGCATAGAGACATTCTGTCTTCACCACGGTGTTGTAGTGTTTTATTTTGGCATTCCAGGATAGGCACTTTTTATTGTATATGTTTTTTGTCAAGCCATATGCTCTCTCCATTATTATTATTATTATTATTATTATTATTATTATTATTATTATTATTATTATTGTTATTATTATTTTCGTGTGGGTCGTCTAGGGACCACGATCCAATTTTAATGATTTGTCCTTTGTTGTTCCTTCATCATCTCACTATGTTTTCTCTTCCTTTCCTCGGACCATTTCGAGCCATTATGCCATATTCTGTATTCCCTATAATATTTATTAGTGTTATTTACTCAGTGAAGAAAGGATATTGACATCTAAGAGGCGTATAAAAGATAATAATATATGCCGATCAATATATAATTTCAACATATCTATTTATATATGGTACATGTTTCGGCCTGCAATGAGATTTTCTTCAGCCAAATTTAAGAATTGAAATATTATCACTCTATCTCACTCATGTCCACTAACTAATGTCAGATAAGTGAAAATATATATTAAATATTATAATTTATTTTATTTCTCGTGTCGGAAACATACAAATGTACAGTTGCTATACAGGTACATAAAAGGGTAAAACTGTCTAACTATATAACACGTGCCCAATACTGAGCAACATCCAAGGCGCTCGGAGTGGCTAACAGGAGATCTTCCTCTGCACAAGATGAAGGGCACAGAGGGCAATGAAGCATGTGTCTTGTGGTTTGTTCTTGTCCACATTCGCAAGACGTGTTACATGTACTGAGGCCCCATCTCCTTAGATTGTGTCGGGATCTTCCAACTCCTGACCGTAACCTGTTTAGGGATTTTCACACCAACCAGCTTTCGTTGTGTCCGGGTGGTAGTTCTTCAGCTACTGGCATCCAACCGCAGGGGTGAGGGGTCGACTACTTCCATACATCCAGCCTTGCCTTCTCCTGTGAGACGGTAAGCATCTCAGATGTCCTCAGGAAGCTCTTTCGGGACCTCGGCCGTTGAGGAGGAGGAATATATCCATGCAGTGGGTGGGCGCTGTTCTCTTCCACTCTCAACCTCTCCCTGTTGGCAGCCACTTCTCTGCGTACACAACGTGGTGCTATTCCAGCCAGGTAGTAGAGCTTATCGGTTGGGGTAGGTTTTAAACAACCTGTTATCAACCTGCAGGTTTCGTTCAGAGCTGTATCTACCTGTCTGGCATGAGATGACCTGAACCAAACTGAGGAAGCAAATTCAGCAGTAGAAAAGCACAATGCCATCGTAGAAGTGCGAATAGTCTCTGGATGTGAGCCCCATTGTGTCCCTACTAGTTTGCGAATCAGGATGTTTCGTGTGGAGATTTTGATTTTGTCTTTCTTACAGTGGGTTTTGAATGTAAGAGCTCTATCAAGGGTTACTCCCAAGTATTTAGGGGTGTGACAATGCTAAAAAACCAAATAATGTAACGAAATGGATATCAATACAGATTAAAATTAAAACTCACCACTTTTTCTAGGTTTATACCGTGTCTTGTGCGGGGTTTTGCCTAGGGACACCAAGATAGGTTTATCAGCGGGCTCTCGGTGTCCATCCTGGACCCCCACAGGAGTAGCGAACTGTGCACTACCTCCCTTCTCATGAAGCGCGCATGCGTTTCTTTACTGCGAGACCTAAAAGCTCAAGCAGCCTTTCACCTCCCTATAAAGACTCTCGCAGTAAGCTAATGAACTCTGTCTTTCCGATCTTGATCAACAGACCCATTTTCGCCGCTATTGAGTACGGTGTTTGAAGTTACGTGGTGGCCTCTTGCATGTCGTTTACCAGCAAGGTCAGGTCGTCAGCATAGGCTAGGCAAGGGATCCTTATGTTATTTGCTTCCAGCCCATCCTTAATCCGGTGACGACTGGTATGGTTCTAGTCCATTCCCTGACAATTTTGTTTCCAGAACACAGTAAAATAATACACAAGGTATACCAACTTCCCTCACCCCTGTTTTTATTGGGAAACTCTCCGAGAGCTCCCATCTAGCTAAAACTATACTCAGGAAGTAGTATTGTAAAGCCCCCCAGGGGCTCACATCTAGTGGGACGTGGGTTGGCGACCACGGGACTCCAGCTTAGTCCGGCATTACTTCCACTTACTTGGGCCGGACTCCTCTCCATATTCTTTCCTTTCGACCTCTCCTGTTCAATTCTTGTTCTCTTCCGACCCCAACGGTATTAGGATATCTGAGGCCTAGGGAGTCTTTCACTTTCCCGCCTTAATTGGCCCTTGTCTTATCTCTCCTGATACCCTCATTCTTCGAGAGTTCACCCTTCTTATTCTTTTCATGTCATCACCTGCCTTCTGCTCAAGGCCCTCAAGGAGGCCGGGTGTATGTCGCCCCACCACTTATGGTACACCCTGGATAGTGCTACACCCTCAAGGGCTCATGGCTGATGAGTTTGGGAGTGTGCGATCCTGAGGGATTCCTGACCTGGGTCCGTTTTGTCCCCTTTAACCTCTGACCTTGGGGCGGGCCCTCTCCTCTTTCCCTTTCCTATCTGCCTTTCATGGCTCTCCTTCCTTTCATGTCCCTCAATCCTCATTCTTCGAGGGTTGAGAGCATTTCTTTTCTTCCTGTCCTCTTTTTGCCTTATCCCTTGTTTACCATTTCTTCCTCTAGTAGGCTAAGTAAGTTTGTAGTATAGTTTTCATTCTCATCACATCTTTCACTATCACCCAAACCAGTAGGGGCCGATAACCTAGATGTTTGGCCCCTCAAAACAACAATTATCATCATCATCAGTATTGTAAAGGGTGGCTTGTACAGTCTAATGATTTTGTCGTTAAGTCTTTGTTTCCCTAGGATACTGAAGAGAGTGGTTCTCTCCACGGAATCGTATGCCTTCTGGAATTCAACGAAGGTGACAACCCACTTTCTGGCTAGATTCTTGTTGTATTGGAGGATGGTCTTAAGGTGTTGTATTTGTTCAGTACAATAAATCAATTATCTGAAACCAGCTTGGTATTCCCCTATCTGATTGCCCAACTGTCTCGTTACATGTTGTTCTAAGAACTTGGAAAATATCTTATGACTGCTGGGAGTGTTGTACCTTTCTTGTAGATTGGGTGAATAACGGCTTACGTCCAGTCATATGGGAGCCTCTCACAAGCCCATAATGTCCAGGATCACTGTGTAGATATGCCTACAGGTTTGTCCCCCGGCTAGTTTCAGCATTTCTGCTTTTATCCCATCTTCCCCAGGCACTTTGTTGTTCTTGATGAGTTTTATGATCTCTTCGACCTACTCATATGTTGAAGGAGCGATGCGATCGGTGTGAGGGTTAATGGGTTCCGTAACTGGGAGTCGTTCAGCAGGTTCTTCGGCATTTAGGAGTGTCTGGAAGTAGTGACCGGCTAGGGTTTTAGTAGATTTGATGTAGTTGATATTTATTTATTCATTCACTTATATATTTATTTATTTCTTTCTTCTCTCGACTTTGGCCTACTGTGGACAGCGTTGAACAATCGGCCGACTTGCCAATCCCTTCTTCTCCTCCCAGAATTTCTTCATGCGTATTCTAACCAAACCAACCCACTAACGGTCTGTTCTTCCTTCCAAAGTACATCAATCTAATAACTTAACATTTCAACTCAAAATTTATTATTATTACTACTAAGCTGAAGCTATTACAACGCCGGCCATGGCGCACGCTACATACCAAAGCCAGAACACCAGGCTAACAGAGCTCGTCTGCTATGACAACTGTTTATTCCCCGAAACCTAGAAATAATTAAATCTTTTAACTTTTTACTTTTACAACTTATTCCATAATAGCAATTTAAAACCATTTATCAATTTATACACGCGGCGGAAATTTTTTATTATTATATTAAAGAACTACATTATATTTACAAAATAAATCAAAATTCACCTCCCGTAAAATAAAATTAAAATACACCAGGCAGAGTAGCGCATTGTCGCAGCGGTACCTGGTCTCCTAGCGCCACTGGCCTGCTCGCTTCGATCGCACCCAGCGGCTTCAAAACAGATTAGGAGCGTTCGATGAGTCTCCTCCTTCTTCGTTCAGACCAGATGAACTTGGTTTTTGAGCTACGTTTTTCCTGAAACTTTTTAAATTTATCAACCTTCCTTTGATACAGTGATTTGTTGAGAATATCTTCTTGAGTGGTGCCAACTTCTTTGAGATCTGCTCAGCCCATTTTGTGGCGAACTTCAATTTGCTAATGTAAGTGAATAACCGTTTGGACCTATCATATATATTATATCAGTAGTAAAGATCCCTCCTGCGGCGCTCACAAGCGACCGATCGTGGAAATGAGCAAAATGAACGAGAATAGACATTAGCAGTGACAAATTGCACTCTAATTCCATAAATATCAATTATTTCTTTAAAAATGCCTTAAAAACGTGCGAAGTGTGCGATTTGCACATACTGTTAATGTATGAAAATACGCTCCATAATTTCTGTCCACTTCACATTTTGGTCGCTGAGACGCCCGTTTCATGTCATTGTAACATTATGAGGTCTTTCCTTTATCAGAATGGATTTCAGAAACAGTAAATCGAAGGAATGAGTACTCAAATCGTATAATTTCATAAATATCGAATAACCGGTGAGTGTTACAGCACACTCAGCAAACACATGACATTATCAGTGACAAATTTCATTCTAGTTTCCTAAATATCAATTTTTGTAAGAAGTGTTCGATTTGCAAAACCTATTGGGGAAAGTGTGGTTTATGAACATGCGAGATTTCTCGCACGGGTCCGCTGGTTGTTGCTTATTCGTGTGAGGTGGCCATAAAATGTAAACCTTCTCTTACACATCGTGTTCATAAGTTTCTCCGCCTGGTTGAACAAGTCACTATTCCTCCGTCTCCGCCATAAGCCATCTGCTCTTTGTACTGACCCCAATATTTTCCTTTAGGATTCTTCGTTCTTTCTTTTCTAACTCCTCTTATTTATTTATTTATTTATTTATTTATTTATTTCGAGAAACTTTGAAACCCTATACACTAGAACGTGCCTAACATTTTGGTCAAGGAGGTAGGCTACTTAACAAGACTAAACCCGTCCTGAACTATACAGCTTTAGAATGAAACCAGTCAACACGTGGGATACTCAATAAAGAAAACTGTTACTTTGACACATAAATGAGGTAGACTTGTGAAAAGCGGGCGGATATGACGTGACGTCCTTGCGATGGCTGACGACAGGCGCCCAATGCTCGATGATTGATGAGGTGCTAGATATATATAGCCTGCGCATGCCAGGCGCACGTGTGAATATACCTCAGTAATAATAACACCATTTATCTGCCAAACAGATCACCAAACCAAGGCCATTTCCAAATACACTAATGATTACAAATTTCCTGCTCTCGCATTTCCGTTCTGAACTTTTCTTTTTTCTTTTCTGGCATGCTGTTGACGTCAAACTGGCGTGTGGGTGAGATCAAGGTGAGACGGGGTTCTATCAAAACATGTATTATAACACCAAATATTCACCGAATTGCGACCAACAAGCTAATACGCGGGCCATCCAGAAATTAAGTTTCCCTATTAGCCTATTTTCGATTTTTGCAAAGAATGAAAGTAGACTTATGAGATCTACATGGGTCAAAATTTGTCAGTCTGCCTGTGTTTGAGTGTGTATATCTGTCCCCCCTATCAATTCAAACACGACGAAACCGAATTGAAAGAAATTTGGTACAGAGGTAGCACTAGCAAAGGACACCTGCGTGTCATGTTTTATATCGCTGCCATCCAGACGGAAACATAATGGCGGCCACCCAAATGTTCAAAACTTAAATCAAATTACGACTAACCTAATCATCTGTTCTCTATCAAGTTTTGCAACAACATACCTTCATGTAGGAAGCATCTTTCGACCAAATTACAAGGTCATGAGCTAAACAGTTTGAAGATGGCGGCCGTGTATGTGTGCAAATCACGTGTGTGAGTGTGTATATCTGCCCCCCACCCCCCCTCCCATATCAATTCAAACACCACGAAACCGAACTGAACGAACTTTGTTACAGAGAGAGCACTAGCAAAGGACACCTCAGGGTCATGTTTTATATCGCCGCCATCTTGACGGAATCATAATGGTGGCAACCCAAATGTTCAAAGCTTAAATCAAATTACTACTAACTTTATCATCTGATCCCTACCAAGTTTAGCAACAACATACCTTTATGTAGGAAGCGTCTTTTGACAAATTGCAAGGTCATCAGCCAAATATTTTGAAGATGGCGGCCGTGTATGTGTGAAAAACGCGTGTGTGAGGTGTAAATCTGTCCCCCACCCCCCTATCAATTCAAACACAACGAAACTAAATTGAACAATTTTGGTACAGAGCTAGCACTAGCAATGGACACTTCAGTGGCATGTGTTATATCACCACCATCTTGACGGAAACGTAATGGCGGCCACCCAAATGTTCAAAGCTTGAATCAAATTACGACTAACCTACTCATCTCTACCAAATTTTACAAAAATGTACCTTTTGTGGGAAGTGGCATTTGCCTAAACTAATCATCAGCCACATAGTTTCATGATGGAGGACGTATGAATCGTGCAAAATATTATAACCTAACCGTTACTTACGATTCAACAAGCCCCGGCCTCAACAAAACCGTTTATTGTACAGTGGGTGGATTGAACTGTCCACAAGGAGGTGACCCGTATGATATTAACATCTTATAATATAATTATTATACCATAGCAGTAACTAACAGATCAGGCCGACTGTGCCGTATCGTGCAGGGCCGTGCCGTCCCGTTGAATCAAAATGGAGGCTATTGCTTGCTCGCTAATCCATATTGTAGGTGAGAATTCAATCAATTAATATTTAATATTACACTTTGTTATTCAACAAGCTACAGCAGCCAGCATTCAATTATACTCCTTGAAGAGGACAATGAGTTATGACTATACCCATGCATATAGGAGAAAAAAGGCTACAGTCCAGCCGCCGAGTGGCTCTGACATTTCTCATGATGGAGGGAGACAGCGTTGCCGGTTCTGTACCGCGAAATATAAAATAAAGTGGACTGCATAAAATATTTCACATGTTTTTAAATGAAATCTGACGAACCGCTGGCCATATTACAAAAGTAATATACAGTTAACCAGTAAGTGTGCGCACACAAGACAATAAAACAACAAACCTGCTCTAACACACTGGAACTGGTCTAAGGAAGAGAGCCTTGGCAACATCGAGCTAAATTTAAAGACCGACTTATCAGGAAAACCGCTGATTGGTACAAGTGACAACATTCTTCATGGCAGTAAGCGACTTCGCCAACATAGGCGGAATTCCACTGGGATCGAAGAACTTGGGTTTTGTAACCGCAAAATGTTGGAATAACAAAATGATGCATAACAATGCAAATGGGGTGTGAGACTTCCACGTTACATAGTGAAGACGCTATAGAGCGTCTCAACCTTAAAAGACAGTATGGAATTAAATGTAGTAGTTGCCTCTCACTCGCACTCCTATGTCCTGCAATTAGCTTCGTCCTCTTCCACCGCGGCGATGTTGCCATTTCCCAATAATTGAAAGTGACAAATCTATGAAACTGTTTGCGTGGTCTTATAGAGAATTTTCCGCTCTTTATGATGATGTAAAAATAAAAGCCATAAACAATTAACACATGGCCCAATTTTCACAATTACGATATTTTAGCGCGAATCTATATTTTTGCAGATATAAACCTTATCACGCCATAGATAATCAACTAATGATCGCAACAGATCAAGAATTTATTTTAGATTGCCTGATGTTGATAGAAGATACTCTATTTCTCAGGGTAGTAATTATTTTCATAGTAAGAAATTTATGAATTTTTTTCTTACATGTTACTTGAAAAATCAGAGATGGTATCACAGGAAAGTCACGTAGCGACAAACCTTTTTGCTATTGACGTTACGTTGGTGACTAAGCGAGAAGAAATGTTCATTAATATGTGAAAAAGTTTTTAAAACAAACCTGAGCTCGATATCAGATAGAATTCATAAGTTATCGCACTTACTCCTCCCGCCCAGCGCTGACGCTGCGTAAGTTTGATTACTCAGGCGCCAGTATCTTCCCGACTGATGGTGTGATGGTGTGAAGTTAAACTGTGAAATGAAGTGGTCCTTGAGTTCTTCATAAATTGTCCGCCTCGTTGCGTACCGTAGTGGCTAGCATTCCTGGCTGTCACCGTGCTGTCACCGTGGAGGCCCAGGTTTAAATCCCGGCTCCGCCAAGAAATTTAATTCTGGTCTGAGGACTGGAACGAGGTGTACTCAACTTCATGAGACAAAACTGAGAAGAGGCGGGTTCGATTCCTACCTCAGCCATCCTCTAAGTGGTTTCCGTGGTTTGCCTTTGTTCATCCCGGGACTAACATATTATAATTATATCATATTCATGAATAATTGAAAAATATAAATTGTTATAATGTGTGCATTAAACTCGCGCTCTGAGGTTCTGCGTATCATATCTAAATATTGTAGCGTTGTTCGCTGCAAGGTATGAGCTACAGTTATATACAACAAACAAATATTTTGGAAATTTCCCGAGTTTTGCGTAAAAGCACGCCTGTATACGAATTATATTACATCATGTGCCCGCCCTTGCAGAACTTTGTATATGCAGTAGATCTGGCATCAGTGCGCCCCATTTAATGCGTACTGTCTTTTAAGGTAGAGACGCACTATAAAGAAGAATTAAAATGATGGCAGTTTGAAAGGTTCTATTAACAACTTCTCACACTCGTAGGTTGGCTATACTTATCCCTTTATAACTTCTCCCACTATCGCCAAACGTCAGAGCGGACACTCAGCGGCTGGACTGTATATGTTCTTTAGTGAACATCTTGTTTTTAAATGAAAAGATAACATACGAGGGCTGCTATTTAAGTAAGGGCCGTTCTTTTCAGCCCGTAGTTAGAACGCACGCCGCAACAAACGTGCGCACTACCTCCCGGCATCCTTTGCGAACAAGCAGGCGTCAGTTGCAGCTGTGTAACTAACCTGTACGCTGAACTGTGCATCTTAACAATGTTCAAGATTATTGATTCGCCCGCCACGTGTAAGGTACGTTCTGTGATACGCTTTTTGAGTGCAAGAAACATGTCGGCTGCAGACATTCATCGTCTGCTTTGTGAGGTGAATGGTGATAGTGAAATGACGGAAGGTAAAGTGCGAAAATGGGTACGCGATTTCAAAAGTGGCCGTGAAAATGTTCATGACGATGAACGCTCTGGTCTGTCATCACAGATGACTTGGTGACTGCAATTGACACGAAAATTCACGAGGACCGAAGATTCATGATAACCACTCTATCAATGGATTTTCCTCAAGTGTGAATTCTTGATTGTCAGAGCAGGCGGCAAACTTTTATGCAGAGGGGTTTCAGAACTTAGTTTTAAGGTATGACAAGTGCCTAAATAACTATGTAGAAAAATACAGGAACGTATATAAAACCTAAAAATAAATGTGGTTTCCGGTTAATTTAAAAGAAACGGCCCATACTTAAAAAACAGCCCTCGAAGTTACATGAAAACCTTTATATAGACTATTTATATATTTATTGCATCTAATGGCCATATGAAGAGAAAATAATACAGTTTACACCACGTCTTTTGGCCGGTGGCCTACACTCTAGACCAGAGAGCTCGCGAATTGAAGCGAGTTTAGTAATAGCAGCTCTCGTGTACGCCTTATTTGCAATCCATTCCTGGAAATTTATTTGCCATCACAAATTTACCTTTCCTTTTCGTTTCATGCCTTGCATGCAGATATTAATAGATACAATATATTGAGCATTATTTCGGTTTATTTGCAGTGTAAGTAATGTGCAAATTAAAAATTAAATTAAAAATTTTAAAAAGACAAAAAGAGTTTCCGCGTAGGGAATCGACCTCACGACCCCTGGCGTTCTGTACTCTTTCTGCTGCGCAAACCGTTGCCTGGAAACTACGCTAACATACGTGGTTCATGTCTCACCTGACCCGCGCCATGAACGCTATTTTTTAGCCTACTTTTCTCATTTTGCAAAACGGAGGAAAAAATAGACTTATGAGATCGATCCGGGAAAATGTGTGTCTGTCTGTCTGTCTGTCTGTGTGTGTCCCCCTATCAACTCCTAAACGGCTGCAGAAATCGAAACCAAATTTGATATGAGTAAGGACCTATACCGGAACATCTCAATGTCACACTTGAAAATGATATCAGTGCTACCAACTGCTGAAAAATCGCAATTGAAATTTGAGTTCCATTTTGGATATCTTGGAATGTATACATGGGAACTATTCCAAAATTGGCACACATATAGATAATAATACTTCAGTTTAATTTTCAGGAGGCCATTCATGACAGTGTTGCCAAAATGATTCTAAGCCTACTGATAAGACCCATTTTAAATGCATATAACTCCTACACTATCAATTCGATTTCAACAAAATTTCGTATGTGCTATGTGTATATAAACAGATCTGACTGAGCGTATTCTTAAGAGCCACCATGGCTGCCAACTGTCAATAAATGCTCTCTCTATTCTTTACCCTAATATCAATATATCAGAAAGTATGCAAGCCAACAGCTCTAAACTTTGCACACGTATAGTACCTGACATTCTAGATGAATTTGGAGTAACTAATATACGTCAGTGCTGCCAACATGATTCTAATCCTTCTGATAGGTCCAATTTTAAAATACCAGTAACTTCTATACTAACAAATGGATTTCATCCAAAATTGGCACAACAATAGATCATAATATTTAAGATTATTTCTGACCTACACATGCATGATATTGTTGCCAACATGATTTTACGCGCGCTGATACATCCAAAGTCTAACTGCATGTAACGTCCATGCTATCCATTGGACTTCAACCAAATTTTGTATTCTGTACCTTAAGTGATGGAACTAAGAATATATTCAGTCACCACGACTGCCAACTGTAGTTCTCTATCAGGCAACATTATATTTTGAACTAATTAGAAATGTCGATATTACCAACTTTATTTCGTCATTAATCTAGATAGGTCTACATAGATTAATCATTGGCATTAATCTTAAATTTTAAGAAAAGTAGGCTCATTAGTTCGTCGCGGAACTTCTTGTTAGCCTACTTTTCTCATTTTGCAAAAATGAGGAAAAGATTTATGAGATCGATCCGGGAAAATGTGTGTCTGTCTGTCCTTCTGTCTGTCTGTCTGTCTATCGGACTGTGTGTGCGTCCCCCCCCCCCTATTAACTCCTAAACGGCTGCAGTTATGGAAACCAAATTTGGTATGAGTAAGGATCCATGCCGGAATATCTCAAGGCCATACTTGAAAATGATGTCAGTGCTACCAACTGCTGAAAAATCGCAATTGAAATTTGAGCTCAATGTTGAATGCATTCCAATGTTGGTACCCTTATAGATAATAATATTTCAATTTAATTTCCAGGAGGTCAAGCATGACAGTGTTACCAACATGATTTTAAGCCAGCTGATAAGTCTAATTTTTAAATGGATGAAACTTCTACACTATCAAAGGGGTTTCAACCAAATTTCGTATGTACTATGTGTACAATATCAAATATGACTGTGCGTATTCTTAAGAACAACCAGGGCTGCCAACTGTTAATAAATGCTCTCTCTATTATGTTATCCTAATAACAATATATCAGAAAGTATGCAAACCAAGAGCACGAAACTTTGCATAGGTATAGTACATATAGTGTTCATAATGGCAAAATTCATCTCGGGAATTTGCGCCAACATAAAGTTCCTCATTTCTCTACTAGAATACGCTATAGTGTTCAAAGAGCTTAGATATCTAGATATCGTAAGTGCTGCAAGGAACAATGAAATTCGACATGCAAGCTACCCTTTGGGTATCAAATAATAAAGCTTGCACCCGGCACCCGAAGCCATACGATCTTCTTCTTCTTTCTTCGATTCGGCCAACTAGGGACCACGTCAGTTCAACTGTCTCTTCTTCCGAGCTCTAACTACCGCCCAGTGTTCCCGCATTCGTCTTCGGTGTTGTTCTTTTCTCTCTTGGGACCACGCCTTCCCTGTCTTCAGCCTCGGCTTTTCCTGGAAACCTTTGTGCGTACGTAGTTTTTCCTGAAGTGGAACACGCTCCTGGATATCTTTAGGGGAAATTTCCATTTCACGTAGATCTTTCTCAACTTCCGTAAACCATGCCCCTTTGGTTTTCTTATCTTGGAAGTACGTCAATATTCGTTTTGATATCCTGCCTGGGCTCATTCGTGTCACGTGGCTATAAAAGGCAATCCTTCTTTTTCGAATCGTGTCACTGATCTTCTCCACGTGCTTGTACAATTCGTGGTTGTGACGCCTTCTGTACTCGCTGTTTTCTTTGATGGGACCCAGGATTTTCCTCAAAATCTTCCTTTCTTTAGCCTCTAGTTTTTCCATCAGACCTTTCTTGTTCATTATTAGAGTCTCAGTCGCGTACAGAGCCTCTGGTCGAATAACAGTGCAGTAATGTCTAATTTTGGCGTTTAGGGATATCGATCTCTTATTGTAGATGTCTTTAGTCAGGTTGTATGCCATTTCCATTTTATTAATGCGCCGAAGCCATACGATATTATTATTTTTATTATTACTTCAATTTATAAAATAAACTGGTGTGACAATGAACACTCGAAATATTCTCGGGATTGTAGGGAGGGGGACACGGCCCCTCCCCCTCTGCGGGCGCCCATGCTGATTAGTACGAAGAGCTTGAAACCATCAGTCACACTTGCCTGTTGAACTAAAGTGTTAACTACATGGGATGTTATCGTAAAGCCACGACCTCGCTTGGATACGGCATTGTTCCTTATGCCACGTGACCGTGAAGGTTAGCAAATATGTCTGTTATTTATGTTAGAGCCAAGCTGAAGGTGACCCAACGATGTCAAACAGATGATCTATGCCAAGTGCAACTCCTCCTTTGCATACAGAAACTCTTGTTAAATCGAGATAATGTTGAGGAAATGTCATACTTCCCTGTTCTGTTGTTGTAGTTTTGACAAAGATTGTAAGACTGATATTCCTATTAGAGGTTTGGAAAAACGTTGATAGAAAGCAAATATATTACGAATTTTTTGTTTGTTTTGTTTTTTGATTCGAGGTTCACCCTCCAGGTTGGTTTTTCCCACGGACTCAGCGAGTGATCCCACCACTACCGTCGCTACGGACAGTGTCCTGGAGCTTGGAACATCTGGACTGAGGGATACAACTGGGGAAGTGGGATCCACAACTCCCCCTGGCAGCCTCACCTGCAAAGCGAACAGGGGTCTCATGAGGGATGGGAGGGAGGGGAAGATTGGAAGGAAGGGGGAAGGAGGAAGCCGAGGCCTTACAGTAGGTAACATCCCGGCATTTTGCCCGAAGACGACGAGGGAAACCACGGATAACCACTTCGAGGTTGGCTGAGGTGGGAATCGAACCCCTTCTACTCATTTGGACAACCCGAGGGCAGAGTAGACCCCGTTCCAGTCCTCATACCACTTTTAAAATTTCGTGGCAGAGCCGGGAATCGAACCCATGACCTCCGGTGTGGCAGCTAATCACGCTGACCACTACGCAACGGAGGCGACATACAGTATATTACGCATAATGGTTAAAATTAAAACTTAATCCATAATGACCTACAGCATTTCGACAGAAAAGGAATCTGTTGACATCAAATATACATTTAAGTATTAGAAAGTCATCTTTGAAAGCCATTGTCTGGAGCATTACGCTCTATGGAAGTGAAACTTGGACTGTTTGGAGCACCAGAAAAGAGGACAATAGAAGCGTTTGATATGTGGTGTTACAGAAGAACGATGAAGATCAGATGAGTAGATAGGGTAACAAAATGTAGAGGTACACCTATTAAGGCGGGTGGGAGAGGAGAGATGTTTCTGTGTGACTACTAATGAAGAGAAGAGATAGATTGGTATGACACATGAGTTACTAAGACACCCAGGAATAGGAAACTTACTTATGGAGAGACGGGTTGAGGACAAGAACTATAGGGGTAGACCAAGGTTACAATATGTTAAACAGCTTGCCTTGGATGCAAGGTGTGCTAGCTATGTAGAGATGAAACGATTAGCTCAGAACAGGGAGGAATAGAGTAATGCATCAAACCAGTGAAAAGAATGAAGACCCAAACATTGACTTACAATTTCTCAATTAATTGAAAAACGAGCGGCTATAAATACGGTACTTTATTTTATGAAACAAATCGAATCAAAATGTACATGTTTTTAATCGTGATTGATTCTTCCTCAGGATGTTAGCAACTTGAAGCATAAAGCTTTAGAATTGATCAGTAATTGTTGCCACAATTACTACGTTTTGCCGTGCTTTTTTATGGAGGCCAGAGACCGTTTGTAGGATCATTGTGGGCTTGGTAGTGTTTTGTCCTCCTATTACGTCTTGCACAATTGGATCTGATGATGTGCGCTTTACAACCGAAACATGCCATCCTATAGTTCTATCCCTCTTTTGTGCTAACATAGCAAATATATCAAATATATAGGCCTATACAGGTTAGGTGGAGTTTAACTGGACAGCCGGGAACATATTATTCCCTAGGTCAGGACGCGCCGAAAGACGTGAAAACCGTATCATGAAAGGTGCATGGTTTGGCGGGTTGCTTGGTTGGTTCCTCAGTTTAGGGGCTGCGACAACGCGGTCATGTAGCCCCGTGTACTTTGGATGTGTGTAGAATCTGTCTGATAACCGGCGTTAATTGTGATGGATGTATTACTGTGTGTTATCAGTTTTTAATTCAAGTAGGACTGCAGATATTCAATTTTCAAGTAGTTCCTACTTTCGCTACTAAACGTCACCGTCAACGGCAACTAGTTCTGAACTTGGTTATTAGATGCCACCGAAGTTGGCTCCTGGCGACGAACGTTTGTACCTAAGAGCTTTAGTAAAATCTAACTTATAATTTAGCTTCACACAAGTGTAATTAGTGTAAGGTTCTTTTACATGCCATAAAGCTATGAAATGGGACTGCCGACATTACTTCCCCACCGAAAAAGGCATACTGAGGGATTTTTAACCCTCATAAAAAATGCGACGACTTCAGCCGTGTTTGAACCCGCGACCTTGGGCATTGATGCTCAGGTTCCTACCAACTACGCCACCACAAAGCCGCTGGTTTACCGGGAAAGAACATGATTTAGTGACATTTTTAGCCTATTTTCATTTTATGAAAAAATAGGCTTATGAGATCACCTTTTGTCCGTGTGTCTGTGTGTGCGTGTGTGTGTGTGAGAGAGAGGTGTGTGTGTGTGTGTCCCCAATAACTTCTAAACGGCTGGAGCAATTTCATTGAAACTCGTTAAGATCATAGCACCATTCTGGCCGACCCCGTCCGTGCACTTCAAATGGTATGGTCTCCTACCAATCCAACATGGCGGCTGTGCGAATTATTTCACCAGCATTCGGTATCTCCGAAACTATTACCGATAACACCCTGAAATTGTGTACGGTGATAAAGGGCACTACTAGAAGTTCACCTATGAGACTTTAAAAAACCTGGTAACTACAAAACCAACATGGCGGCCAAGCGAATTTGAGACTTTTAAATAGGGTTTTCTGGCGATTTAAGCATCCAAACGTAATGGAACTGGGTACAGAAAATGTTTATACACGTTGCAATGCACAGGCATCTAATTTAGTGCAATTGTTTACATAACCCCAAAATGGCGGCTGTGCGAAATATTTCACCGGCATTCTATATCTCCGAAACTATTAGAGATATCACCCTGACATTTTGTACGGTGATAAAGGGCACCGGTACAAGTTTATCTACAGTGAATCCCCTCAAATCCGAACCCCGGAAATCCGAAATCCCGGGTAATCCGAACGAGCTTTTTCGACAATTTTTAGTTATTAAAAACACTCAAAAAAGAGAAACATTTATTTAGTGATATAACAATTATGCATTCTACATTGTAAACTTATTTTGCATATTTAGTTGAAAAATTAACAAAGAAGTACAGATAGCATACCTATACAGTATAACATAGTGTTAATGTGCCTACATACGTATCTCATCCAGGATTGAAAAACGAAAAAGTTGGTTATTGTAATTCCTTACGTTAATCACTTTGCAAAAACAATGAAATGACAACAGAAATACACAAAATATCACGTAATCTTTCACTGGAAATCAGTTGTCTTCAATTGTCGAAGTGACGAAACCTTTCCCGCGGACACAATTGCGCACCACAGTCGCATGTAGGCCTACAGGCCGGACGTTTGTTTTAGACGAGTGAAAAATCTTAATGGAAGCCTGGAGGCGAGTTACTACAGTATCTGTGTTGTTATCAGCTGCCCCAAGCGATCCGATGATTGACAAAGCTTTTTCACACTACAGCTAGTAGTACAGTCATTGGCAAATATAATTACGTTCTGTTCGTAACTACGTAACGTGTAATTCCGCGTCACACAATACTTCGATGTGGACTGTACTGCCTGCTCAAGTCTGGAATTCCATTACATCAGATCGGTGGTGACAAGTGTGAAGTGATAGGGTGAGAGAGTGAGTGTGTGTAGGCTCACCCACAGGCTTCAAGGTCAGGGGCAATCGTCTAAAACAAACGTCCGGCCTGTACATGACATCGTTTGGCGTGGGTGCTGCGTGTTATTCTACGAAGTGCAATGCGATGTCAAGAGCAGATGCAGCTTCAGTATAAGTCACATCGCCTGTCGAAGTTCTTCTTTCTCACTGTCACTAGCTATATTTCTGTCATGTTGACTTTGGACCAGGCTCACTATTTCGTGTTTGATGCGTTCCTCATTGATATCATCTGCTGCCGACTATAGACAACCTTGTATATAGATATTTTTCGGCTAATCCGAACAAATTGAAATCCGAACAGGCTACAGCCCCAATTAGTTCGGATTTGAGGGGTTTCACTGTATATAACTTTCATGAACCTATAAATTACAAAACGAACATGGCGGCCAAGCGAATTTGAAACATTTTAATAGATTTTTCTCGTGATTTAACTCTCTGAGCGCAGTGAAATGTGGTACAGTAAATGATTATACATATTGTAATGCACTGGCATCAAATTTAGTTCAATTGTTTACATAACCTCAATGGCGGCTGTGCAAAATTTTAAAATTAAGTTTTTATTTCTTGTGTCATATTCATGCGATCGAAGTGAAAGTTTGAATAATGAACTTACACAATAATTTTCCTTTAATGGTACATAACTCTATGGCCTATACATATAACAATCCAAAATGGCGAGCATCCGAAATATTTAGACGGTTCTCAATATCTACGAATTTTTTACAGCAATTAAAATGAATTTTTTATGTTCATAGAGGCTATGAACATAAGTTGTCCTGTAGGACTTTCAGTAAACTGGTGAGCACAAATCCAACATGGCGGCGACGCGAAATATACATATTTAAATGGACGTTTCTCGCGATTTAACCATCCGAGTGCAGTGAAACTTTGCACGTTAGATGCTTATACAAATATTAATCCACTGGCACCTTATTTATTTCAATTGTTTTCATAACCACAAGATGGCAGCTGTGGGAAATTTTAAAATCTCTTTTTTACTTCTTGTGTTCTAATCATGCGATTTAAGTTTGAATATCACACGTACAGTACACAGTAATCTTCATGTAATATTACATAATAAATAAAAATCCAACCTGCGAATCATCTGAGATATTTAGACGGTTCTCAATATCTAAGAGTCTATCACAACCTTCAAACTGAAATTTTGTATGTTGATAGAGGCAATTAACATGAGTAGGATGTATGAAAATAGGCTGTATAGTTCTCCACGGAACTACTTGTTTAAACATGTCTAGCAGGTGAATCGTAGGAGCTATGACTTTGAGACTGCGCCATGCTGTGCAGCATAAACAACCAAAAAAATAATGTCCGGGGTGGATCTGCATACGGCGAGTGATTCTCAAACAATTCCATGTTACGAAAATCACTATCGGAATGGCAATTTGCCATATCCAGGCCGGCAACATAGCATCAGCTGTCGCGTGTATATGTCTTATCTTAGGCCCATTCTTCACGACCTGTTCAAACGCCGCTGTTTGGCCGCCTGCAACCGCCCTTATAAATGTGCAAACTACACGGGACCGTCAAAACGCGGTTGTTAAACAGCGATCAAAACGCGATAAAAACGCTCGGCTATTCCACAAGAACATTTAAAACATTCCAAAATGGACTCTGTTCAGATCGGGTGTAAAGAAGAAATTCGTAGGAAGAGACGTTGGGGGAATCACCCCACATTACCCAATCGCCTTTCTACAGGACAGTTTCATATCATGTTCGAGGGACACAGACGTATCCATACAAATTATTTCAGTTCTATAGAATGCCGGTTTCTTCATTCGATGAACAGTATACAAAAGTGAGCGTTGTTCGATTTCACAGATAAATTTGTCGGTGACAAACATAACGAGTTATACAACACAAGCGATTTATTCAATGAGGCACTAAACTTAGCACGCAGACGATAGAAAATGTGGACGCTGTTCAACGGTCTGCTACTTCCACTTGCAGATTGGTTCGCCTTTCTACCGCTAGCTGTGGAACGCCTTCCAAGGCGTTGTCGCCGCCTGTAGCTTTTTAAACGCCAACGAAGCCCGCCGTGCCAGGGGCCGGTTACACACACGGCGGATTTTTCCGAGCGGATTTTTTCGGTCAGAGATTTAACCCTCGCCGCTGGGAGGATAATTTTCCGTCGCCGTCGTACGAGTAGTTGCAGTGTAGGTTCTGAAACCAACTCTCTTCCTCAGATGTTCAAATTATTGATTGCTTTTGTAGTTTGAAATGAACAGAGAGCAGCTTCTAGCGATTTTGTAATTCCGTCGTCGAATGAAAAGGAGAAGAAACAAGTAGTTCTGTGAAGAACTATTCAGCCTATTTTCATATATCCTACTTATGTTAATTGCCTCTATCTACATACAACATTCCAGTTTGATTGCTGTAATAGATTCGTAGATATTGAGAACCGACTAAATATTTCGGATGGGCGCCATGTTGGATTTTATATATGTAGGTCCTAGAGTTATGTACTGTTACATGAAGATTATTGTGTACGTGTAGCATTCAAACTTCACTCGCATGGTTAGGACACAAGAAGTAACAAGGAGATTTTAAAAATTCGCACAGCTGCCATCGTGTGGTTATGGAAACAATTGAAATAAATTAGATTCCAGTGGATTAACATTCGTATAAGGATTTACTGTACCAAGTTTCACTGCATTCGGATGGTTAAATAGCGAGAAACGTCCATGTGAATATTTATAATTCGCGTCGCCGCCATGTTGGATTTGTCATCACCAGATTATTTAAAGTCCTATAGGTGTAGAATAGGCCTTAGATGGGAAGTGAAGCATATTCGGAATTCTGTTGTTCCTGTTCTGTGGGAACTGGTTGGGCAAGTTACTTCCCTATCGTAGAACTGACCTTCACTTATCAGTTGTCTATAAGACCTATCCTGTTGAATCCGGGCTGTTTTGTCAGTCCAGTGGCACTTCCTCGATCCGGTCTTGTACACAGTAGCAAGCAGTGTTGCCAAGAGTAACGTACTTTTGCTCCTGTGTTTTCATAAACCACATTACTTTTACTATATGTTTTTCACGTCTTTCCGTGCGTCCTAACCTAGGAAATAATATGTTCCCGGCTGTCCAGTTTAACTCCACCCACCATGAATATACATTTAATCACTTGTATTGTATTTCAGGTGATTATTTCCGGTAATTGGGATTATATTGTGCAGACTGATTGAATAGTTATAATATCAATTGTTATCAGTAGCTAATCAACAAACAAACAAACAAAACTACATATGAGATTATGATGATGATGATTGATGATAATTGTTGTTTTCAGAGGCCTAAACCCTAATGGTTTGGGTGATAGTGAAGGATGAGATGAGGATGTAATGAAAAACTATAACTAATACAAACTGCAGTCTTACAAACAAGAAGAAGAAATGGTAAACAAATATAGAATAAGCCAAACAATGGACAGGAGGAAAATAAATACTCTCAACCTTCGAAGAGTGAGGAGTGAGGG
Organism: Meconema thalassinum; assembly: GCA_946902985.2. NCBI lineage: Eukaryota > Metazoa > Arthropoda > Insecta > Orthoptera > Tettigoniidae > Meconema > Meconema thalassinum. Next base: position 243,437,753 of record OX336396.1, read on the forward strand.
CTTAGAAGGAAGGAGAGCCATGAAAGGCAGTTGGGAAAGGGGAAAGAGGAGATGGACCGCTCCAGAGGCAATGAAAAAGGGGGAATAAACCGGACCCAGCTCAGGAATCCCTCAGGGTCGCCAACTCCCGAACTCACCAGCTGAGAGCCATTGAGGGTGTAGCACTATCCAGGGTGCACCAGAAGTGGTGGGGCTACACACACACACCCTGCCTCCTTACGGCCTTTGAGTAGAAGGCAGGAGAGATGAAGAGAACAGAAGAGGTCCGACCCCTCGAAAAATGAGGGATCGGGAAAGATGAGACAAGGGCAAATTAAGGCGGAAAAGTACAGTAAAAGACTCCCTAGGCCTCGGATACCCTAATACCGTCGGGGTCGGAAAAGAACAAGAGTTGACCAAGGGTGGTCGATAGGAAATATGATAGAGAGGAGCCCGTCACAAGTAATTGGAGAATTAACCTAACAATAGAGTATTATTTTAAAAAGTTTCAATAGTCACCATATTTTATTTTCTAAACTCATACATTGTTTGTTAGCCTATTTTCAATTTTGAATAAATAGGCTTATGAGATCACCTTTTGTCCGTGTGTGTGTGCGTGTGTGAGTGTGTGTGTGAGGTGTGTGTGTGTCCTCTTAATAACTTTTGAACGGCTGGAGCGATTTCAATGAAACTCGATAAGTTCATAGCACTATTCCGATTGACCCCGACCTTGCCCTTCAAATTTTGTTACGTCTCGCCAATCCAACATGGCGGCTGTGCGAAATATTTCACCAGCATTCAATATCTCCGAAACTATTCCCAATCTCACCCTGGAGTTTTTTACGGTGATAAAGGGAGCTACTAGAAGTTCACCTATGTGACCTATGAAAAACTGGTAACTACAAAACCAACATGGCGGCCACGCGAATTTGCGACTATTAATAGACGTTTCTCGCGATTTAACGAACCAAACGCAATAAAACTTGGTACAGTATATGTTTATACACATTGTAATGCACCGACATCTAACTTCGTTCAATTGTTTACATAACCACAAGATGGCAGATTCGCGAAATATTTCACCGGCATTCTATATCTCTGAAACTATTAGCGGTATCACCCTGAAATTTTGTACGGAGATAAAGGGCACTACTGGAAGTTCATTTATAAGACTTTCAAAAACCGATTAACTACAAAACGAACATGGCGGCCAAGCGAATTTGAAAATTTTAAATAGACCTTTCTCGCGATTTAATGTTCCAAACGCAATAAACTCTGGTACAGGAAATGTTTATATACATTGTAATGCACTGGTATCTAATTTAGTTCAATTGTTTACTTAACCTCAAGATGGCAGCTGTGCGAATTTTAAAATTAAGTTTTTATTTCTTGTGCCGTAATCAAGCGATCAAAGTGAAAGTTTGAATAATGAACCTACGCAATAATTTTCCTTAATTGGTACATGACTCAATGGCCTATACATTTAGCAATCCAACATGGCGACCATTCGAAATATTTTGACGTCTCTGAATATCTACGAATCTATTATAGCAATCAAACAGATTTTTTTTATGTAGATAGAGGCAATTAACATAAGTAGGATATATCAAAATAGGCTGTATAGTTCTTCGCGGAACTACTTGTAATCATTCAGTTAGTATCTTCATTGTACAGTCTCAAACCTCAACTATGCCAAGACAAGCTTTCGGTTTGTTTATCTTCAGTTAGGCAGACATGCTCGTGTTGAATGCTGAGCACTATGCGGTCTCCTTATACCCTTGTGATCCCCGGCCTGGATCTCATTATCTCAGACAAGGTAGGTATTCTGGAGCCGGATGACTGTGGAACACCGCCAAGGATTTCTAATATCAAAGTGCTCAAGAGTAATGGAGCGAAGGAGTCACCATTGAAATACCTGCCAACATTTAAAGTTTCAGTAGATTTATTCTTTGCTCCATTTCACTGTACAATGCTACGATTCTACATAGAAGAATAGAGTTTCATTGACAGTGGTGCAAAAAGGAGACAAAAAGACAAGGTCCTTTTGAGAGGACGTGGTCTAGTAATATTAGTTGTCACTCATTCAATTAGGTGTGTGAAGTTTTGAAGCTATTTATTCAGTGTTATTTGTACAAACTATCAATTTATACTTTCAATCGGTCAACACGTTGTTGCCAAATTAATGTATTCATATATAGCCAAGTACGTTTCAAATGGTACATTTTGCAAAAATGATGAAACATTAGTGTTGGGAGATCCCCCAAGCTGATGTGTATCTGTCTGTATGTCTGTCTGTCCTTCAGTCTGTGTGTGTGTGTCCCCTCTATCAATACCTAAATTGCTGCAGCTATCGAAACTAAATTTGGTATGAGTAAAAAACTATACCTGAATATCGCACAGCTATATTTTAAAAATGACGTCAGTGCTACCACAATTGAAATTTCAGCTCCATGTTGGATATCTCAGAAATTATGCATGCGAACTGTTCCAAAATTAGCACACACAAGAATTTTAAATACCTGGGTGAGGTAATCCAAGAGAATGGGCTAGAACAAGAAGCGACAAATATCCGCATCCTGAAACTAGAGCGAGCGTTCCAACTGACTAAAAACATCTACAATAAGAAGGTGCTAAGTATTGAACCCGAGGAGGTTATGCTGACTGGAATCGAACGTGGTTCTCAGAGACTGTGATCTCAGTATAAAGGTTCCACCAGGGAACGAACCCGAGGTCTATGGAGGGAGTTTCATTGTAAAAAAAACCTAGAGAGAAGTGTATATTAAATCACTGGTGTGATTTCAGTTGCAGTGACATTATTTATTAAAATAATGCAGGGAAATTGAGCAGAATACAGCATTATTAGACTACTTGGTGTAGGCTATATGGGGCTTGGAGCACTGCAAGTGCAGAGTTGACAATTTACAAATAGGCCCAGAATTGTGGGAGGTGTTCAGTGGAGCCAAGTCAATCTTTCTGACCTCATTCTGTCGTCTGGAAGAGGGTGAGGGCCTGAATAATGACCCAGTTCTTCCCCGACGGAGAATGGATTTGAGAATGGTGGGGAGAGATCACAAGGAAAATCATTGATTACTCGTGATTGGAGTAACTAACTGACATGGGAGTTGCCCACAGGTGAATCTTTAGACAGGAGGCTAATTTTAGAGCCTTTAATCTGCGAAATTGACGCATATTTAAGGAAGTGCGGAAGGACCGTAGGACTATCATTGTTCGCGGCGGGATTTGAGGAGGTTGCCAGGGAATCCCAGTGAGGTAGCGTCCCCACGCTATAGAGAAAGGAATTAATATTAATTAATTGGCCGAGCGATTCTTTTGCACGCAGATAGTTCTGGGATCAGTGAAGAAAATGGAACCCAATGAACATGGTTTCGAGACCAGAATCATGCTGGGAGAGGAGCCGAGATCACGCGGGAAGATTTCGCTCTACTTTTTGTGTGAAACTAATATAAGGAGGCCGACCCTTAGCAGAGCAGTCAGTCTTAAGTCAGTCTTACCTCAGTCAGTCTTACACTAGTTGCAGACGGTTGGAGCCAGTTCGTCACAGTTTGTCAAGAGAGTCGCAGACAGTCGTCATGGCGGAACACATGTTGGTCCGGCTCATGAAAGGACGCGCGAACAAAGATTTCTACATTTGAGTGAAGCATTTAATAAGCTGTTATTAATAATAATCGCGCTGCAGGTATACTCAGCGGTACGAACAATGGCGTGTTCACTTAGGAAGCATCGTGTAAGATGAGTGGCAGAACTATTGTAAATAATAATAATAATTTGTGTAAAGTTATGGACAGTGTTAAGCGCAATGTATCAAATATCGACTGATCATTCATGTCTAATTACGCTTGAATGCGCTGGGAGAAACTTTACGAAGCATTTGGTAATGTCTTAAGAATACCAAATAATAACGCTCAGGACGGAAGTTAGCATATTTATGCAACGCAGGAAGCTTACCGTAGGAGTATGAATAAAAACTGTTGGTGAATTCCGAGGGCAGGTAAACCAGACTTTCAATCAGGAGTTGGTAGGAGCACGGGAGATGCCGTCGACACCTGCAATTTTGATATCTTTGCTAGGGAATTTCAAGCAATGAAAAGTGTACAAAGTGACGTGTGTTATGTATAAAGCATATGTAAAATATCTTTTGAAGTAGTGGTTTAATAAGTGTTACAAAGTGTCACATGTTTGGAAGCAATAGCTTCATTATAGAAATGCTAAGTGCCGTGTGGTTAACGGCAAATATGTGTCATAAAATGTGTGTATTCAAGATAAAAATGTCGCGTTAAACCTGCATATGGCAGGCGACTTGGAAGGATATGATTGGTTGAAGCCACCATGAGGAGCCTAGAGATATGTGAGTACCCCACAAATTATGGTTAATTAGAGAATATGGGCCACTGCATGTTATGTGATTTCAGTAAAGATGCCAATAAGAATCAGATTAGGAGGTAGACCCTCCAGGTTTAATCATTATTGTATTGATTTTTATACAGTTGAGATGTTAATGTGCATCAATAAGTGGATTAATCATTACCACTATTAATTAAGATGGCAATCAGTTATGTAAATGTTACGAGCACAGTTGTTCGAGTTTTGAGATGATTGGTTGTGTCGGATTTTGGTAAATTATGTCAGAAATATAATAATAATAATGATGAGGAATGAGTTGGTAATTTATGTCAGTGAGAATAATGATAATACTAATTATGAATATCAAAGGTATTAATGAACGCATCAGGTAATTGTTGTAAACAGGAAATAGTTACGCTAATTGCAAGACTTATCGATCCAAGCAGTAAGATTATACAGTAAGATTACCTTACGGGATTAAAGAAAGAGTTTGATATCAGAATATTGTATTAATGGGAATATAATTATGCCAGGAATGGAAGAGCTTTGAGTGAATTGAATTTGCAGCTTATGTGAGAAGCTTATAGAGTAATTGATAGATTTCTCTTAATATTATAGGACGAAGTCGTAACATTAGGTGAAGGAGCCAGGTGGTCTATTCTACGTATGAAATCTCCTATGCCGGGGGCATAGCGGAGATATACTTTGTGCCAGAGTGTTTAGTGTTGGACCCTAACTCTGATGATGGATGAAATGTTCCGGATTGAAATCCCATGTAGGTGCGAGGCAAACGATGGACACCTCTACACTATGATTTCCCGAGAACTTATTGTTGAGTGATTCGGCTTGTTGAAGCGAACCTCAAATGTCGGCAGCTTGGGCTGGCCGCATAATTTATTTAAGACACCGGTTGCCTACGAGACCAATGTTTTACGAACCTCGTACCTTCATGTTGAAATGGGCCTAGTTTGGTGCCAGTTATTAGTATCCTCGGGGTAGGAATAAATATAAAGCTCATTCACTACCTGTGTGCATAATATTCAGTTAAAATCCATTGAGATATGTGTGTCATTGGGAGCACAGTACTGTCTTGTAAAATCTTATACTGCTTTGGAAATAAGCTTTCAGACGTAAAGCGGGGGTCGAGTTAATGTTGGAACCCCCTTCCACACTCCTATTGTATGCCGACCGCTCGGGTAGAGGGTCTGGGGACGGCCAGACGGACCGTAAAAGTAAGGTTGAAAGGAACAGATTTTAGACCCTGTTAATGACTTGAAGTGAAATATTGTTATGTTGAGTAATGAAGCCATGAGGTCTAAGAACACATTGATAATTATATATTACCCTGATGGTTCATGATTTTAGCTATCTAACGAATGGTTAGACGGTGCATTTGTACTGTCACTGACAGCTTTTTCAGAAGTTGGTTACCAGATTCCACAGGCTACGCGCGCAAGGTAGTTTGATTGTACCATCCGACACAACAATAACATAACGGTTTTAAATTGAAATCACAAACGGCATGCAGTGGAACTATATAAATAGTGGAGTAGGGGTAGCTTACATAATTATGGAGTTGCACGTTGACTGCTGTGCAACACCAGAATAGGCTAATGCATGTGAAGCATTTGGTGGGAAAAGAAAGATCAAAACACACACGGTACACATAATTGTCAAATTAAGAAGGTTTAATGAATCAGTAATTTTGTGAAATTAAAGAAGTCACATTGTATGACAGTAGAATCAATGTACAGTTTGTTTCTGAAGTTGTACGTGCATCAGCGCACTAGAATATCTTTGTGAAGTTCACATAAGGGTAAATGTTTGTGGTATGATATGATTTTATTATGATTATATTATGTTCATATTGGTGGATTGTGGAAAGTAATTTTTGTTTGTTTTGTTTTATGGTTATGGGGATTGTTTTATTTGTAAAAAGCCATGATTTTATTTACTGAATTAAAGTTTTAGAATAGAGTTGTGCCTTATCATTGTAGAGTTGATACCTTTTAGCCTCAAATCCAAAGTATGCAACTGCTCTGTGGGAGGACGGTACACCCTCGAGTCCTGAAGCTAGCCGGAGGCAGAAGCATATTTTCCATCGAGATTATACACATGGGTACAGTATCGGAGCCAAACTAAGGCATTACAGCACTGTTGTCAAACCAGAAGTTTTATATGCTTCGGAGATCCTGTGTATGAATCGTACAGGACAAGTCAATCAGCTACTTAAAAGAGAACGCAGACTACTACGGAAGATCTTGGGCAACAGATGGGATGGCGTACAGGTTCGACTGATACCAAATAAAACAAGTAGTTCCGTGAAGAACTATACAGCCTATTTTCATATATCCTACTTATATTAAATGCCACTATCAACATACAAAATTTCAGTCTGATTGCTGTAATAGATTCGTAGATATTGAGTACCGACTAAATATTTCGGATGGTCGCCATGTTGGATTTTATATATGTAGGTCCTAGAGTTATGTAATGTTACATGAAGATTATTGTGTACGTGTAGCATTCAAACTTCAATCGCATAATTAGGACACAAGAGGTAATAAGGAGATTTAAAAATTTCACACAGCTGCCATCTTGTGGTTATGGAAACAATTCAAATAAATTAGATGCCAGTGGATTAACATTCGTAAAAGGATTTACTGTACCAAGTTTCACTGCCTCGGATGGTTAAATTGCGAGAAACGTCCATGTGATTATTTATACATCGCGTCGCCGCCATGTTGGATTTGTGATCACCAGGATATGTCAAGTCCTATAGGTGAACTTAAGATCATAGGCCCTATGAACATAAAAAAAATCAGTTTAATTGCTATAATAGATTCGTAGATATTCAGAGTCGTCTGAATATTTTGGATGGTCGCCATGTTGGATTGTTAAATGTATAGGCCATAGAGTCATGTACCATTGAAGGAAAATTATTGCGTAGGTTCATTATTCAAACTTTTACTTCGATCGCTTGATTACGACACAAGAAATAAAAACTTAATTTTAAAATTCGCACAGCCGCCATCTTGAGGTTATGAAAACAATTGAACTAAATTATATACCAGTGCATTACAATGTGTATAAACATTTCCTGTACTAGATTTCATTGCGTTTGGAACATTAAATCGCGAGAAAGGTCTATTTAAATTTTCAAATTCGCTTGGCCGCCATGTTCGTTTTGTAGTTAACTGGTTTTTGAAAATCTTATAGATGAACTTCCAGTAGTGCGCTTTATCTCCGTACAAAATTTCAGGTCGATACCCGTAATAGTTTCTGAGATATAGAATGCCGGTGAAATATTTAGCACAGCTGCCATCTTGTGGTTATGTAAGCAATTGAACGAAGTTAGATGTCGGTGCATTACAATGTGTATAAACATATACTGTACCAAGTTTTATTGCGTTTGGTTGGTTAAATCGCGAGAAACCTCTATTTAAACGTCGCAGCTTCGCTTGGCCGCCATGTTGGTTTTGTAGTTACCAGTTTTTCAAGAGTTACATAGGTGAACTTCTAGTAGTTCCCTTTATCACCGTACAAAACTCCAGGGTGATATCGTTAACAGTTTCGGAGATATTGAATGCTGGTGTAAAATTTCGCACAGCCGCCATGTTGGATTGGTGAGACGTAACAAAATTTGAAGGGCACGGTTGAGGTCGCCCGGAATAGTGCTATGAACTTACAGAGTTTCATTGAAATCGCTCCAGCCGTTTAGAATTTATTAGGGACGGGACACACACACACACACCTCACACACACACACACACACACGCACACACACACGGACAAAAGGTGATCTCATAAGCCTATTTTTTCAAAATTGAAAATAGGCTAAAAATGTGTCCCCTTTAGAAAACTGAATATGGTTGTCTTTTGCGCCTTCAGTCTTTTGATTGGTTTGATGCAGCTCTCCATTTCTTCCTTCAAACGCTTCAATTTTCCTCTTTCCTGCTGCACCAATAGTCCAAGTTTCACTTCCATACAGTGCCACGCTCCAGACAAAGGCTTTCAAAAATGACTTCCTTAAATCTATATTCGATGTCAACAGATTCCTTTTCTCTAGAAATGCTTTCCTTGCCTGAGCCAACCTACTTTTTATAACCTTTTTGCTTCGTCCATCACTGGTTATTTTGCTTCCTAAGTAACAGAAGTCTCCTACTTCCTTTAACTTTTCAAGTGCCAATTTGATGTCCATAGAGGTTTGTGATTTATTTTGGCTGCATTCCAAAAATTTTGTTTTACATTGTTGATTTTCAACATGAATTCTTTCCTCAAGACGTAGTCCATACCATTCAAAAACTCATAACTGAATATGTAGACAGTAAAAATATATTTTTGAAATTTTGCATGCATGAAAGAATATGTTATATTTCTTGGTATAATAGTAGTGAAAATGAAAATCCACAGCCTGCTTCCAGTCTCCGAACGGGTCAGGGATGGAATGAATGAAGCCCCCATATAGCGGCGAGGATATGAACTGTGCCGGCTGCCGAGGCCTGACGCACTCATCTGGGGCAATGATTAAATGAATGACAGATGAAAAGAAATGGTAGTGGAGAGTGTTGCTGGAATGAAATTTTGACAGGGAAAACCGAAGTACCCGGAGAAAAACCTGTCTGCCTCCGTTTTGTCCAGCACAGATCTCACATGGAGTGACTGGGGTTTGAACCATTGACCCAGCGGTGAGAGGCCGGCGTGCTGCCGCCTAAGCCACGGAGGCTTTGTATAATAGTAGTAAAGTATTAAATTTAGTACAGTGCATCAAAAACAATAATATTAATAGTTATGTGAAATAAAAATTGAAAGAAATTAATTGTGGTAGTTGGTAGGGGATTTCATAAAATGCCAATATATTTTACTAAAATAATTTTTGGACAGCCAGGAAATAGTAAATACACAACTAAAAAAAGTAAATTAATATTCATTTGAGCAAGCTAAATTTCACGGAACGTTTTTTTTGGAGGGGGGTTAAAAATTTTAAAATGTCATACCGTAAATCCAAAATTGTCACTGTTTGAATGAAAATGGAGGGTCCGGTAAAGCTTGTCCTAGGGACCATGATTGCCATCTACGGCCTTGTTAGGTACTGTGACCTCGCGGTCATATTTTTGGGTGTGTGTGGAATTTGTGTGATAATCTGTGTTATTGTGAAGGCTGTAATTGGAAATTGGAGATAGAATTTGGGAAGGAGGTGACCGTAGCAAGGAACCATTCCAGCATTTGCCTGGAGTAGAAGTGTAGAAGAGGGGGGACCACGGAAAACCAGTTCCAGGATGAGTGATGTGGGAATCGAACCATTCTCTCTCCTCAGTGGGGCAAATGACCTCGTAGTTCTGCCCCTTAAAACAACAATAACTAACTCTCTCCTCAGTTTTACCTCACGAAGTTGAGTGTACCCCGTTCCAGCCCTCACACCAGGGCGCCTTCCTTCCTTCTTCCTTGGCGGGGATTAGGATGGACAGTTTTGCTTCAACAAATTTCCGACACCCGGTTACCATGGCAACAAGTGTAAGCGCACTTTTGTTCCCGTTTGTTGAAGAGTGCGCGATCACCATACACACCAAAGAGACGAAAAAAAAAAAACATATTCATTGTTCTATGTTTTGGTTCGGAAACACCATAACTTTACTTCGACAATATTTTGTCTTCTTGTCTTTCTACTTCCTCTTCTGTATTCTTTTCCTTCTACTTATCCCCCCTCCTTTCCGTCTGTTTCTTTATCTCCTTCGTCTTCTTCATCGTCTAATGTTTCTTCTTCTCTTCCTATGTATTCATCTGTCTTCTTCTACTTCTTTTTCTTCTGCTTTTTATATATTAGTTATTGTTGTTTTAAGGGGCAGAACAGTTTGGTTATCTGCCCCTATTTCTACTTCTTCTCATGCTTCCAATGTGTCTTATTCTTTTTCCAGTTTTTCCTCTGCTTATTCTTGTTCTCTTCTTCTAATGTTTCTTCTTCATCTCTATATCTTCCACTGTTTATTCTTCTACTTCTTCTTCATCTACTATTGTTTCTTTTTCTCGTTCTATGTTTAGCTCTGTTTCATCTTCTACGTCTTCTTCCTCTTGTAATGTTTCTTATCTCTATTTTTGCTCTTTTTCTCCTTCTACAATTTCTTCCTCTTCTAATGTTTTTGTCTCATTCTAGTTTTGCGGTTTCTTCTTCTTCTTCCTCTTCTAATGTTTCTTTCTTTTCCGATTCTTTCCTCTGCTTATTCTTCTCTTCTTCGAATGCTTCTTCTTCGTCTCTGTCTATTTCTTCCTGTTCTTCTTCCTCTTCTATTTTTTCTCGTTCTATTTTTTGCTCTGTTTCATCTTCCTCTTCATATTCCTCTGTTTCTACTTCTACTCTTCTTTTTTCTATCTTTTACTGGACATTTTCTCCTTCTCGTTCGTCTAATGTTTTTTCTATTTTTTTCTCTGCTTGACCTCTTCTTATTCTTCGCCTGCATGCTCGAAATACATTTAGAAAATATAAATCTTGGTCGACAGTTGTTATCGATATAGCCCTGTGAATTCCTCGCCACATGCAGTATGAGTATCGAGCCCACACATTTCAGCCAATCTCATATTGCCGACCCCTATCACGTTAATAGGCTAATGGGCCAAATTCCTCTGTCGACCTTGAGTTAAATGCTAGTGGGCTGACGTATCGTACTTCACCTCTAGATGGAGGGTTCCTTTCATCGTCTTCTACCACTAACAGCCTTCTTCATCCCACATAGTCCTGTACTGGACGATGATAATGATTATATTGATGTGGTGGTGACTATTGTTTTGAGAGTGAAACATCCAGGTCATCAATTTCTAAATGCCGGATGGTATTTCCGGTCGGATGTTTTTCCTAACCCTAACTTCACGAGAGGAATTAATAAAGGATGTAATTAGGATAGATGAATGAAATAGAGTAAAGAGTTGGCGGTGATCCGCTGTGTCCCGGTATTTCCCTGGACATCCTTCCTCCCCTTATGGGGTTAGAACTAGTGTGAGGTAGTTCGGCGACCACGGGACCCTAGCTGAGCCCAGCAATGCTTTTATTTTCTTTTACCGGACTCCTCTCTGTGCCATCTTTCCTGTCGACATCATTTGGTCAACACTTTTTCTCTTCCGACCCCGATGGTCTAAAGATATCCGAGGCGTAAGGAATCTTCCTATTTCCCACCTTAACTGACCCTTGTCTCGTTGTTCCTGATCCCCTCATTCTTCGAAGGGTTAGAACTCTTCTTTACTTTCCATGGATATATCATGCCTTCTGCATTAGGCCCTAAAGGAGACAGGGTGTGTGTAGCCCCACCATTTAAGGAGCTCTCTGGATAGTGCTACACCATCAAGGGATCACGACTGATGAGTTCAGGAGTTGGCGACCTTGATTTATTCCTGAGCTGGGTCCGGTTGTTTCCTTTTCTCCATTTATTTTGAGGCAGATCCATTCCTCCTTCCCTTTCTCATCTGCCTTTCATGGCTTTACTTCTTGCCGAGCATCTCAGTCATCTTGTTAAATGATAAGGCCTAATTTACAGGTGGAAATGACAGAAGTTGAATTTGTAGCAGGAAATAGCCTATAACATGCACTTCACAAAAATAAAAACATTTTTCAAAAAATTCTTTTGATCCTAGGTCCCTTTTAACTGCTGAAGTCCTAGAAATCTGTGAGATATGAGGAAAGCGAAGAAAGGCAGGTCAAGCAAGTGTAAAGTTTGAAAATTAGACTACCAACTTGGGTCTAATGAAGGAAAGGTCAGGGTGGGTAGTGGATAGGAAGTCGGCCGAGGACCTGTTGAAAGGAACCGTCCCAGCATTTGCCTGTAGAGAAAACCATTTCAGGACGGCTGAGGTGGGATTTAAGCCGACGCTCCCCCGATAGCAGCGAGGCACGAGGTAGCACGTTAGCACTCTCGGCCACCGAGGCAGATCATTTTTAAAAATTATTGAAAAAAGTGACAGTCAGTCTGAAAGACTAGACCTTTTATCATTTTAAATGCTACAAATGCTGAAAATTGCTAGAAAGGCTGGAGGTTTCTTGACATGTTAGAAAATTATCTGCATAATACTTATCTTGCTTATCTTGTTTCAAATTACTCGCGAACGGCAAGTGCAAACCAAGGGCAAAGCAAGGTCAAGCGCGCGGGATGCCGTCACGCTCACCAGAGCCCTTCCATCCAGTCTAAAAACACTTACAGTGGGCGTTGTATTGAATATAGTGATATGCTCTCGCGGACTTTTTTGTAGAACTTTTCATTCTGACCAATTCTTACGCTCATAGTATATTGATATGTTTAACGGTTTGCCCAGCGTAAGCTTAAGAAGCGCACGGACGCCAAGTTTGTTTTCGACTTTTTCACTGAAATCGTTACTGCTTGGCTTCCTTTGAACTTACATAAATTATTTTCTACATAATCTTTCCTCGAGATATCCTTTACAGAATGGTGAAAACCGCAAGAAAATCCATCCAGTGGTTCTCGAGATTACCCGTGACATCCAAGAATCGGGGATTTTTGTCTTATACTAACGAAGTAGAGATTGTCGGGGAACACATGCACCAAGCAGTACTATGACGTCACACACCTCAGTGCATCTGGGTACATTTTGTCCCGTCACCGTTACGTATGACCAGACCCCAGCGTAACGACAAAGTCGACAAGATCATTTAAAATGATAAAATCAAAAATATATCCATTTTCTAAAGGCCTGTACTAAAGTAAGGAGATAGCATCAAGGAACATCCATGAGAAATATCAATTAGTTCCTGAAATTAGTTTCCGAAGGAAAGGTAAATAACAAGTTGATAATCAGCATTGGCTGTACAGTAAACAACATTCTTGATTCGCTTGAGCGAAGAAGGAACGTATGTGCGCTGCATTAGCTTACGCTGGCTAAACTGGGGTCGGTTCAACTCAAATCCTTCGAAAATACTGGTTATGTTCAACGATATCGGAATGTAAATATTATGTCAGAAAACTGTATCATAATGGGGTAGCGGCTTCGGTGGCGTAGTTGGTAGCATGCTGAACTGCTGTGCCCAAGATAGCGGGTTCAAACCCGGCCGAAGTCGTCGGATTTTTTAAGAACGTTAAAAATCCTTCAGTATGCCTTCCTTCGGAGGGGAAGTAAAGCCAGCGGTCCCGGCATGTAAAAGTTCCTTTCACAGACTAAACTTGTGTAAAACTAAATTGTTAGGTTATATTTCGTCGGAACGCTCTATCAAAGTTCCAACGTTCACCACTAGGCATCATTGATATCAGGTAGCGAAAGTTGGAGCTACTTGAAATTGAACGGAACTTGTAGCTCACCCTAATAAGGGTGTCCGCTGGAAGCAGCTACAGACTCAGGCGAGCCGAACATGTCCTCGGACACTCCCGGCACTAAAAGCCATTCGATAAATACATAAATAAATAAATAATAATGGGGTCATTTTCATTATGATACAGTTTCTCCAACCAATCAGAGCTCAATATTTTCATTCATTGACCAATTTGGTAAGGATAGCTTCGCACATGCACTCAAAATCCAACATTTCGGACATGAATTACATGATTTGGAAGTTAACAATGTAGCCTACATTGGATAAACCACTATAGTTACAATCCCAAACACAAAGGCAAAATCAGCACGAATCTTTACGAAAACAAGAAAATACTATGATATATGCATGAAGTTTATGAATCTACGTCCAGAAGTTTGCAACACACCATCCTACCCAAGCCCAAGGATCATGTAAACTATAAGAGATTCGTCAATTTTGGTTATAGAATTTCCGAGAGAGAGCAATGCCTGAGGCTATGTACTGCTCCGGCAAGTCTGGCAACATAAAAAGTAAAAAACCATATGAATGTAACCTTAATTACACTTAATTGAACAGTATGTTCTGCGATGAGTTATTGATTATTGATGAAAATAACACAAACATAACTGCGCCTTTCGCTAGGCGCTGAAATATACGTCCAGATAGGAAAAAAAAAACACATTTTGATATATATCAATGTTGGCAATAGATTTATCACGAAGGACACAGTTATGACGTTTTAGAGCTTAATTCACCTTTAGGGTAATTAAACATTGCTCTCCTACTCTATAGAATTGTTGGGATATTCGATGAATATAAAGAAAACTGTCCAAATGCACACACTATATTGCCATAACCTCACTTTTTTCTTAGCATGCCGGCTGCCACCCACCCCTCCCCGTAGCCCTAAACCACAAATTTTATTGCAGTGCAAAGGAGAATGGGTAAGAAAACAAACAAGAGATGAAATGCACACATTTATTCTCATTATATTTTAATTAGAGAATAGTCCATATTGTCCACTAGTTTTACACAGGGTCAACTCCAGGAAGATGAAAATTGCCGTATTGTTCTTACTATTATTATAATTCTTACATCCCGGTGCTTGGCAATTTTTCCTCCCTTGCAGTGGACTCTCGCTTCAATTCAAATAAGTAATCAAAATAGCGAACAAATCAAAACAACCAACAACACCAAAGGAAAATCAATAAAAACAAGTAGTTCCGTGAAGAACTATACAGCCTATTTTCATATATCCTACTTATGTTAATTGCCTCTATCGACATACACAATTTCAGTTTGATTGCTATAATAGATTCGTAGATATTGAGAACCGACTAAATATTTCGGATGGTCGCCATGTTGGATTTTATATATGTAGGTCCTAGAGTTATGTACTGTTACATGCAGACTATTGTGTACGTGTAGCATTCAGACTTCAATCGCATAATTAGGACACAAGAAAAAACAAGGAGATTTAAAAATTTTCACAGCTGCCATCTTGAGGTTATGGAAACAATTGAAATAAATTAGATGCCAGTGGATTAACATTCGGATAAGGATTTACTGTACCAAGTTTCACTGCACGCGGATGGTTAAATTGCGAGAAACGTCCATGTGAATATTTATAATTCGCGTCACCGCCATGTTGGATTTGTGATCACCAGGTTATTTAAAGTCCTATAGGTGAACTTAGGTTCATAGCCCCTATGAACATTAAAAAATGCAGTTTGATTGTTAAATAGATTCGTAGATATTCAGTATCGTCTAAATATTTCGGATAGTCGCCATGTTGGATTGTTAAATGTATAGGCCATAGAGTCATGTACCATTAAAGGAAAATTATTGCGTAGGTTCATTTTTCAAACTTTCACTTCGATCGCATGACTACATCACAAGAAATAAAAACTTAATTTTAAAATTCGCACTGCCGCCATCTTGAGGTTATGTAAACAATTGAACTAAATTAGATACCAGTGCATTACAATGTATATAAATATTTCCTGTACCAGGTTTCAGTGCGCTTGGAAGATTAAATCGCGAGAAAGGTCTATTTAAAATGTTCAAATTCGCTTAGCCGCCATGTTCGTTTTGTAGTTAACCGGTTTTTGAAAATCTTATAGATGGACTTCCAGTAGTGTCCTTTATCTCCGTACAAAATTTTAGGGAGATACCGCTAATAGTTTCAGAGATATAGAATGCCGGTGAAATATTTCGCACATCCGCCATCTTCTGATTATGTAAACAATTGAACGACGTTAAATGTCGGTGCATTGCAATGTACATAAACATATACTGTACCAAGTTTCATTGCGTTTGGTTGGTCAAATCGCGAGAAACGTCTATTTAAAAGTCGCAAATTCGCTTGGCCGCCATGTTGGTTTTGTAGTTACCATGTTTTCAAGGGTCACATAAGTGAACTTATAGTAGTTTCCTTTATCACCATTCAAAATGTGAGAGTAATATCGGTAATAGTTTCGGAGATATTGAATGCTGGTGAAATATTTTGCACAGCCGCCATGATGGATTGGTGAGTCGTAACAAAATTTGAAGGGCACGGTCGAGGTCGCCGGGAATAGTGCTATGAATTTTCCGAGTTTCATTGAAATCGCTCCTGCCGTTTAGATTTTATTAGGGGGGACACACACACGAATCACACACACACACACACACACGCACACACACACGGACAAAAGGTGATCTCATAAGCCTATTTTTTCAAAATTGAAAATAGGCTAAAAAGACTATTCCGCCAGTCGGTTTGATGTGAGCGTTCATGAGTGCCAACTACGGAACCTAAGTGCTAAAATTAATTCTTCATTGGTTGGCAGAACATCCAGAGCAGAGCTTTACCGCGACCCACGCTCCCTATGATCTGTCATCCCCTGCACCGTCCATAATGTTTGCATAAACAAACTGCGGAATATTGCAAAATATATATATATTTTTTTAGTCGTTTACCCTCCAGGTTGGTGGAACCCACGGACTCAGCGAGGGAACTCACCACTACCGCCTCTACGGGCAGTGTCCTAGAGCTGGGAACATCGAATCGGAAGGGATACAACTGGTGAGGTGGGATTGGCACCTCGCCCAGGCGGCCTCACCTGCAAAGCGAACAGGGGCCTCATGAGGGAAGGTAAGGGATGGTTAGGATGGATAGACAAGGAAGAGGGAAGGAATGCTAGTTGGATTGGTGAGACGTAACAAAATTTGAAGGGCACGGTCGAGGTCGCCGGGAATAGTGCTATGAACTTACCGAGTTTCATCGAAATCGCTCCAGCCGTTTAGATTTTATTAGGGGGACACACACACACACACCTCACACACACACACACACACACACACACACACACACGCACACGCACACACACGCGGACAAAAGGTGATCTCATAAGCCTATTTTTTCAAAATTGAAAATAGGCTAAAAATAGGCTTATGAGATCACCTTTTGTCCGTGTGTGTGGGTGTCCCCCTAATAACTTCTAAACGGATGGAGCGATTTCAATGAAACTCGGTAAGTTCATAGCACTATTCCCGATGACCCCGAACGTGCCCTTCAAATTTTGTTACGTCTCACCAACCAACATGGCGGCTGTGCGAAATATTTCACCAGCATTCAATATCTCCGAAACTATTACCGATATCACCCTGGAATATTTTACGATGATAAAGGAAACTACTAGAAGTTCACCTATGTGACTTTTGAAAAACTGGTAACTAAAAAACCAACATGGCGGCCACGCGAATTTGCGACTTTTAAATAGACGTTTCTCGCGATTTAACCAACGAAACGCAATGAAACTTGGTACAGTATATGTTTATACACATTCTAATGCACCGACTTCTAACCTCGTTAAATTGTTTACATAACCTCAAGATGGCGGCTGTGCGAAATATTTCACCGGCATTCTATATCTCTGAAACTATTACTGACATCACACTGACATTTTGTACGGAGATAAAGGGCACAACTGGAAGTTCATCTATAAGACTTTCAAAAACCGGTTAACTACCAAACGAATATGGCGGCCAAGCGAATTTGAAAAATTTTAAATAGACCTTTCTCGCGATTTAATGATTCAAACGCAGTGAAACTTGGTACAGGAAATGTTTATACAAATTGTAATGCACTGGTATCTAATTTAGTTCAATTGTTTACATAACATCAAGATGGCGGCTGTGCAAATTTAAAAATTAAGTTTTTATTTCTTGTGTCGTAATCATGCGATCGAAGTGAAAGTTTGAATAATGAACCTACGCAATAATTTTCCTTTAATGGTACATGACTCTATGGCATATACATATAACAATCCAACATGGCGACCATCCGAAATATTTCGATGGATGACAATATCTACGAATCTATTACAGCAATCATACCTAATTTTTTAGTGATCATAGGGGCTATGAACATAAGTTCACCTTTATGACTTTCAATAACCTGGTGATCACAAATCCAACATGGCGGCGACGCGAAGTATAAATTTTCACATGGACGTTTCTCACAATTTAACCATCCGAGTGCAGTGAAACTTGGTACAGTAAATCCTTATATGCATGTTAATCCACTGGCATCTCATTTATTTCAATTGTTTCCATAACCACAAGATGTCAGCAGTGCAAAATTTTAAAATCTCCTTGTTACTTCTTGTGTCGTAATCATGCGATTGAACTTTGAATGCTACACGTACACAATAATATTCATGTAACAGTACATAACTCTAGGACCTACATATATAAAATCCAACATGGCGACCATCCGAAATATTTAGTCGGTTCTCAATATCTACGAATCTATTACAGCAATCAAACTGAAAGTTTATATGTTGATTGTGGCAGTTAACATACGTAGGATATATGCAAATAGGCTGTCTAGTTCTTCACGGAACTACTTGTTACTAAATGTGAAAATTAGGCTAAAATTTTTTAATATGGTCAAAACTTTTGAATGAACGAAATTTTGATACGACCCTCATTTACGCAAAATATTTTCGAAGTTATAAGAAGATGCGATACGCTGAGCATTGGGACATTTGTAGGCATTCAACAAATGGCAAATACAGTATATTGTAATCGGAATTATTTTGCCCAGTGAAATCTACCTCCACCTTTCGGCGTGCCGAGAGGAATTTTTATTTCCGTCTGTGTACACCCCTGAGGCAGATAGTATTCAAGACACATGCTAGTCATTAGCCGTCGAACATGCTAAATGCGCGGCCTCTTTTCTTTCTTTTATTTTAAGAGCCTTAAACACGTAGCTGTTGGACACGGCTGAGCTACCAGCTCATCTGGCACTCACTTGATAATTACGTGATGACGTCAATGAGGGCAAATTATCATAAAACACGCTGTGTTCAGTACGTCAGAACACCATGACGTCTAAATCATCTGGTGAGAGTATACTATCCAGTGCTCGGTGGCTTTGGTGGCGTAGTTGGTAGCGTGCTGAGCTTCTATGCCCAAGATCGTGGGTTCAAACCCGACCGAAGTCGTCGGATTTTTATCATTTTAAATGATCTTGTTGACTTCGTCGTTATGCTGGGGTCTGGCGTTACGTTACGGTGACGAAAGTTACCCAGATGCACTGAGGTGTGTGACGTCATAGTACTGCTTGGTGCATGTGTTCCCCGACAATCTCTACTTCGTTAGTGTAAGACAAAAATCCTCGATTCTTGGATGTCACGGGTAATCTCGAGAACCACTGGATGGATTTTGATGCGGTTTTCACCAATCTGTAAAGGATATCTCGAGGAAAGATTCTGTAGAAAATAATTTATGTATGATCAAAGGAAGCCAAGCAGTAATGATTTCAGTGAAAAAGTCGATAACAAACTTGGCGTGGATGCTGTGAAAGGTTCTACTCACAGGGTTAGTACTGCTATTCTGACTCAGTGAGGAAAGCAATGGCAAACTACCTCACTCCTCATCTTGCCTAGTACGCCTCAATATAGCGCTGCCTTGGGTTTTGTGGGTATCTACTGACATAACTTGACAGCGGTACTTTTTGAGGATCCAACCAGCCTTCGGGTTGAGTACCTAACGGACAGACAATAGTCCCTCATTTTCTGACTATGAGTCAGTCTTCTTTCTCCTGTCCATTTAGCTCCTGTAGTCTTCTTACTTGTAAGGGACGTTGGGAACACACCCTGTCGGATGACCTCACGGAACATCAGAAGGTCACGAGTTTCCTCCAGTGGGATCTCTCGTTGTTCCATATCTGACTTAACTGACGAAATCCATTTGTTCATAGAAGCCATGCCTCTTCCTGTTACTGGGAAGATCCTGTCGGTGAGTCTTTCAGAATCCAGACGTGCCAAGTGTCCAAAACGGTCAGGCGTCTTTTCCTTATAGACGTGATCATGTCCTCCTGGTGTTCATACAATTCATCATTATGACGGGTTCTGTAAATTCCTCCTTCCTCTCTAATTGGACCTAATATCCTCCTCAGAATCTTCCTCTCTTTTAACTCCAGTTTTCTGAGTTGATTCTTTCTGGTCACCCCCCAGGGGCTGACATCTAGTGGGACGTGGATTGGCGACCACGGGGCCTCACCTGAGTCCGGCATTGCTTTCACTTACTTGTGCCGGGCTCCTCTCCATCTTCTTTCCTGTCGACCTCACTTGGTCAACTCTTGTTCTCATCCGACTCTGACGGTATAAGGGTATCCGAGGCCTAGGGAGTCTCTTCCTTTCCCGCCTTAATTGGCCCTTACCTCATCTTTTCTGATACCCTCCTTCTGAGAGGGGCCAGCCTCCTTTTTCTTTTCCTGTTATCTCCTCGCTTCTGCTCAAGGCCCTCAAGGAGGCCGGATGTATGTAGCCCCACCACTTCTGGTGCACCCTAGATTCTGCTACACCCTCAGGGGCTCACTGCTGGTGAGTTCGGGAGTTGGCGACCCCGAGGGATTCCTGATCTGGGTCCGGTTTTCCCCCTTTTATCTACCTGTGGGGCGGACCCTCTCCTCTTACACATTCCTATCTGCCTTTTATGGCTCTCCTTCCTTCCAAGTCCCTCAATCCGCATTCTTCGAGGGTTGAGGGCATTTCTTTTCCTCCTGTCCTTAATTTGCCTTATTCTCCTTTTGTTTTCCATTTCTTCTTCTAGTATATAAGTTAGTAGTTAGTTTTAGTTATAGTTTACATTTCGTTATCATCTTCACGATCACCAAAACCATTAGGTGCCGATAACCTAGATGTGTAGGCCCCTTAAAACAACAATTATCATCATCATCATCTTTGTGGTCATTACAAGGCAATCAGAAGCATACAGAACAGATGGCTTGACGACCGAGTTATAGTTATTAAGATTATTGATTAAACATAGAAATCATTTCAGTACCTTGCAAATCATATCTACCGTATTAAGGCACTAAACGTACAATTGTGACTGATTTAAAATATTTATGTCGCCTCCGTAGCGTAGCGGTCAGCATGGTTAGCTGCCGTCCCGGAGGTCCTGGGTTCGATTCCCGGCTCTGCCAGTAAATTTGAAAAGTGGCATGAGGACTGGAACGGGGTCTATTCAGCCTCGGGTGGTCTAAATGCGTATAGGGGGTTCGATTCCCACCTCAGCCATCCTCGAAGTGGTTTTCCGTGGTTTTCCACTTCGTCTTCGGGCAAATGTCGGGATGGTACCTACTGTAAGGCCACGGCCGCCTCCTTCCCTCTTCCTAGCCTATCCATACAAATCTTCCCCTCCCTTCCCATCCCTCATGAGGCTCCTGTTCGCTTTGCAGGTGAGGCCGCCTGGGCGAGGTGCTGATCACACCTCCCCAGTTGTATCCACCCCGACCAGATGTTCCAAGCTCCAGGACACTGCCCGTAGAGGCGGTAGTGGTGAGTTCCCTCACTGAGTCCGTGGGAACCACCAACCTAGAGGGTAAATCGACTAAATAAAATAATATAAAAAAATCTTTATTTGAGTCTAAGAATTTGCACACCTGTGTACGTGACGTTGGAAAAGGCTGAGAGAAGATGAGCTTTCATAGATCACCTTCAACGATATTCACACCTCTCAACTACTGCTGTACGTGTAATAGTTTCCACGCTGGAGGTCTGGCACTTAAGAGAATATGATCTACTGAAAGACCGGTATCTCTTGTTACTGCCTATCTTTATTACCTTGTTCCAGCTAACAGCTATGATCTGCATAGAAGCACAGTACACAGTGTATGTACTGCATAGTTGACTCCCTGATGAGCCAATATGGGCTGGAAATTACACCTCAACGTGTGGATACAAGGAACTAAATTTAGTCTATGTTTTTCAGTCCGTCCACACGTTTGTACCCAATTATATTGGTTGTTATGGCCTAACCCTGAAACAAATTAAATGAGATTAATAAATTCATAATGAGAATTAATTATTTGTTATTTATCGTATGGCTATTAGTGCCGGGAGTGTCCGAGGACATGTTCCGCTCGCCCTAGTCTGTAGCTGCTTCCAGCGGACACCCATAGGGTGAGCTATAAGTTCTGTTCAATTTCAAGTAGTTACAACATTCGCTACCAGACATCAATGATACCCTGTGGTGAACGTTGGAACTTTCATAGAGCGTTCCGACGAAATCTAACCTAACAATTTAGCTTCACACAAGTTTAGTCTGTGGAAGGATCTTTTCCATGCCGACTTTACTTCCCCTCCGAAGGAAGGGATACTGAAGGATTTTCAACGCTCTTAAAAAATCCGACGACTTCGGCCGGGTTTGAACCCGCTATCTTGGGACCAGCAGTTCAGCATGGTACCAACTTCACCACCAAAGCCGCTATGAAAATTACTAAATGTGAAACAAAAATAATGGAATCGGTGATTGGAAAAAGGAAGTATGTCCAATTCTCGCAAAATTGATTGATTGTGACTGCCACAATGCTCCTCCTGTGTAGCTTTACACCTTTGCAATGTATCACAAAACTCCTGGAACAATATTTTGAATGTTGTTCATTTTATTCTAGTTTTCTCAACACAAGGTATCCCTACTTAGGAAGCAAAATAACCAGTGATGGGCAAAGCAGAGATGATATGAAATAGTAGGATGGTTCAGGCAAGGAAAGCATTTCCTAAGAAAAAGAAATCTATTGACATCGAATATATATTTATGTATTAGAATGTCATTTTATACGAATGAAGAAGTACTAGGAAGACCCCAAGGCTCGTACAGTTCCTACAAGTCGACGAACTAATGGTTGGTTAAAGTGATCCTTTGTGGTCTCAAAAGGCGAATAAGAGGAAGAAGAAGAAGAAGAAGAAAGTCATTTTAAAACCTTTGTCTGGAGTGTGGCGCTCTATGGAAGTGAAACTTTGACTGTTGGCGCAGCAGAAACGAGTAGCATTTGAAATGTGGTGTTACAGGAGAATGTGATGACTATCAGATGGGTTGATAGAGTAATACATGAAGAGGTATTAAGATGAGTGGGAGAGGAGAGATGTTTCTGATGACTGCTAATGATGAGAAGAGATAGGTGTGGGACATATATTAAGACACCCAGGAATAGCAAACGTAGTTATGGAAGGAAGGATCGAAGACAAGGTCTGTAGAGGTAGACTAAGATTAGAATATGTTAAACAGATTGCCTCGGGTGTAAGGTGTCGTAGCTATGTAGAAATAAAACAATTAGCTTAGGGCAAGGCGGATGGAGGGCTGCATCAAACCAGTCAAAAGACTGAAGACTCGAACAACAACATTAATAAATTCACTTGGATAACCAGTTCAGTTCGTCAGGCGATCATCACTAGGTCCCTTATATTCAGGCTATGTCTACATAATTATATGTGGGTTAAGGAATTTACAATATGAACATTTATTTAGTTACTAGGAACCCGCTCCGGCTTCGCCCGGGAACATTAATGAATGCATTACGTGATAATCACTTCTCTTTCGATGTCAATGAACTACGACCTATATCCGTTTTACGTCTCGGCATGATGGGCTAAAATCACTGACTGGACTATTAATTGTATTATCGTGGAGATGCATGTGCAACGAATTCTTGTCAGACGTAATTTAAGAATGGCGAGGTGCATGAAACACAAATCCCCCTTCCGTCCAATCTTAACTTGACTGTGTATTTTCCGGAACGATAAGTTCAGAGGCGAAATGAAGAAAAGCCGAGTTGCACTTCCAGGGAAACTCCAAACACAGCACTCTTCTCTGAAGTCTTAACTCAAACACGACTTGACAGTTTTCTGCTGGCTGTTTCTGGGGTAATAGGTTCACCCGCTAGCTAGTCTGTAACTGGGGTGATAGGCTCGCCCCTAGCTAGCTCGTAAACTGTCACCTCGGTAATTAAATGGAGATTGTTGGATGAAATGGAAACGTAAAAGCACTTATAGTGGGAGATGTATTGAAAATAGAGATATGCTCTCGCGAACTTTTTTTTGTAGAACTTTTCATGCTGAACAATTCTTACACTCATAGCATATTGATATGTTTAACGATTTGCCCGGCGTAAGCTTAAAAAGCGCACTGACGCCAGTATTTTTCGACTTTTTCACTGAAATCGTGTACATATTGTAAATATTTTCACCCATACTTTCAGGCATAAAAATGTTGTAGCCTAAGTGTAATGGATCGGATGATGATCCCTTGACGATCGAAACTGATCATCCAAGTGTATTTATTAATCTTATGTATTTTTTTCAGATTTAGGGAATAACCCATCTCATTTGGAAAAAACTCGTGTTGACCGACTGAAAAGCACCACACTTTCGTTTACTAAAGCAACATTGAAAATGGCTTCAAACAACATTATACTAAGTAGAGATTGGTTGGTTGGTTGGTTGGTTCTTAAGTTTAGGGGCTGCGACAACGCGGTCATGTAGCCCCGTGTACTTCGGGTGTGTGTAGAATCTGTCTGATAACCGGTGTTAATTGTGATGACTGTATTAGTGTGTGTTATCTGTTTTTTAATTTAAGTACTGCAACTTAGAATTTTTCAAATAGTTCCTATTTTTGCCGCCAAGCGCCACCGTCAACGACTACTAGGCCAAGTTCAGGACTTAGCTACTAGACGCCACCGCAGTCGGCTCTTGGCAACGAACGTAGAAACCTAAGAGCGTTGTTTACATTCTTAACCTGTCCAATTTAGCTTCACACAGGTGCAATTAGTGGAAGGTTCTTTAACATGCCATAAATCTATGACATGGGACCGCCGGCTTTACTTCCCCTTCGAAGGAAGGCATACTGAGGGATTTTTAACGCTCTTAAAAAATCCGACGGCTTCGGCCGGATTTGAACCCGCTATCTTGGGCATAGAAGCTCAGCATGCTACCGACTACGCCACCGAAGCCGCTAAAGTAGAGATTAAAGAGTGTATTGTAAACTTACGCAAGTTATCAAGATTTGTTAGTTTTGTGTGATTCTTGTTATGCTATTGTTGGTGGCTATTGACCTTGAAGTTTGCTTGTTTAATGTGATCATCTGGAGTAGTTAGTAAATGGTCAGGTTGGTGTTTGTAACTTGGAATGGATTAAATAACTTATTGGTGCGATGTGTTATCCGTTCTTGTGCAGCTGCTATCACTAACACTGGCTTCCAACACTATAATGAAAACAAGAATGTAACAGTATTGAATTTTGTTGTTGTTGCCTTTGTAAACTTTTATTAGAATTCCTTTTCGATCGGTCAATACGAGTGTGCCCAGAAGAGATTGTACGGGGAGCAATACATACCGGAGATACGAGTGTGCCCAGAAGAGATTGTACGGGGAGCAATAAATACTTTTAGGCCGTATGACCGGAGATAAATGTTACATTAATTATGTATACACTTCTGTGACAAATTAAGGGGTCGGGCTTAATTGGGTAACATGTTTCTCTCGTCAAGTGAACATCATCAGATCCATTGTCGGTTTTGTTACTGTTTTGTTGAGCAATTTTGTCTGGTATTGTATTTTTGGATCTGATGATGTGAAATTTCATGCCTTTGGTTTGCATTCCACGAAAAAGGAGGTACATTGGCTCACGTTCGTGAGATTAAAGGTCACATGAATCTACTAACTTCCTTCTCTTTCCTTTAAGGGGGCAAGAGCAGCATTGACCACTGAAAATTAGTGATACAGAATTTTCTTTCTCAGTACATATGATTCTTAGAACATTCTAATTTATTTCATTGAGACGCCGTCCTTCTCCTAAATTTAGTAAGTCTACTTACGTTTTCGAAAGCCTCCGTGGCTTAGGTGGCAGCACGCCGACCTTTCACCACTGGGTCAGTGGTTCAAACCCCGGCCACTCCATGCGAGATCTGTGCTGGACAAAACAGAGGCAGACAGTTTTTTTTTCGGGTACTCCGGTTTTGCCTGTCAACAATTACATTCCAGCAACACTCTCCACTATCATTTCATTTCATCTGTCATTCATTTATTCATTGCTTCAGAGGAGTGCGACAGGCTTCGGAAGCCGGCACAGTTCATATCCTTGCCGCTAGATGGAGGCTTCATTCATTAAATCATGTATGCATTATACTTTTTTCACTTTTAAGCATAAACTTTTTTGACCAACATAAGCTTCCTAGTTGATAATTCCATTTCTTAATTGACTCCCAAATATAAGGAAGCATATTTCTACATACTCGTACTTACTGTGCTCTAATCTGTACCTGCCCATTAGTCAATCAAATAAACTGTTTGCCTGTAACGTGTGCTGTTGTATTCTTACATACTGTATATGTACTGAATCGATTGAATACTAATCAAATGCGACTTTTTAGCTTTGGATCAGGTTCTGAAGTCTTGTGTTTCCAGGTTCTTTGTTTTTCCTTTATTTCACGTTTTCTGGACCCCAGATTCTTTTCTCCTAGTTCCATGATCCAAATTCGTTTCCGTTAGCTGGACGAACAGAGAAAGTTCAATGGAAAACCATAGCAAACCTAATCGTCTCAACTCGACTCTAACGCAAGTCACTCTGCCTTCCTACAGGACGCATTGAGGCTGACAGCCCATGGTTTTTTTTAGCGTATGGCTTTTAGTGCCGGGAGTGTCCGAGGACATGTTCGGCTCGCCAGTGTTGTAGCTGCTTCGAGACGGACACCCAATGGGTGAGCTACGAGTACCGTTGGGGAGGGAAGTTGGAAGGTAAAGACGAGGAGTTGGAAGGTATCGGCTGTGGCCTATAGTTAGGGACCAACCCCGGCATTTGCCAGGAAGGAAGATGGGAAACCACAGAAGACCATCTTCAAGGTTGCCGGCGGAGGGATTCGAACCTCCTCGCCTCCCGGATATGAGCGACTGCCAACAGTCATGCCGTAACGCCCACGGCTAACTCACCCGGTAGCGCGTTCATTTGCCAGCCGCGTTAAAAGGGACATAGCATGGCCCAGACCAGCCCCTGCGATGACAACACGGGCCTCTAGGTTCGAGATTTGTCAAGCTCAGTTCGGTCATCGCATAAAAAACCTCCCATCAATATTACTCTTCATAAATTCGGATTCTCACTATACGTTTGCAGTGGTTGTAGTTTCTGATAATCATGAATGAGAGCTTCAAAATGAGGCCAAGTTTCCTGCTGTATGTTTATCTTGGGCTGAGAAAAAATATTTTAGAAAAGTTATACGAGATTCTTATTGAATTGTTGAAAAATTGAAACTTGAGTTTTGCACTACCATTACTTGTGCCTATGTAAAATGTAATTGTATATTCTGTATATCCGAAATATTTAGTCGGTTCTCAATATCTACGAATCTATTACAGCAATCAAACTGAATTGTTGTATGTTGATAGTGGCAATTATCATAAGTAGGATATATGAAAATAGGCTGTCTAGTTCTTCACGGAACTACTTGTTTTTCATAAAATCAAAATAGGCTAAAAATCTGACAGTAGTGCCGAAGGAGCCCGTATGCAGGGCCACTGTGCAGGACCCTGGATGAGCTCGGTAGCTGAAGGAAGATGAGGCCTCACCATTGTCCTCTGTCGCTAAATGCAGGGCACGTTCGAAACCCCACCTGACAGAGAAGTATTTTCTATTGTGTGATTCGCCTTTGTTCTTATATCTAACACCTGTTATCTATAATTCACTATTTGGGATGTGGCATTGAGTTATGAAATACCGTATATTGTCCTGAAGGCCATCGTTTTCATGTATACGAAAATATATCTTACGGGACAATGGTACGAAGTGAAACATTGAATGTCGATAAACTATTACTGTGCATATTCGTGAAAGTCTTACCATTATCAAGAATATAATAGGATCTAATATTACGTTGATGTTTTTAAAGTGACATTCTGAAGATAAAATTCGATATTTCGGTTATTTCTACAAAGAGCCTTAAATTGAAAGGATAGAGTTGTTGTTGATTCATTCTACTGTAGTGTGATTTTGTAACCGAGGTGGGGATTTGTATAGGAGGTGACCGTGGCCTTATTTAAGGTACCGTCCTGATATTTGCCTGGAGTAGAAACCACGGAAACCCGCTACAAGAATATTTATTTAGCGTATGGCAACAAACATCACTAAAATATTAAAAAAACAAGATGTTCAGTAAAGAACATATAGCCTACTTTCTCCTAAATGTATGAGTATAGTTATAACTCGTTGTTATTATCAAAGAGTATAATAGAACTATTCTTTGTTGAAGGCCATAGAGACTATTTACCTCTACCAAACGCCACAATCTAGATAAAAACTGCTACCATCATTGAAGAAAGAAAGATAAGAAGTATCTCAAGAATGTTATGGATCTGGAGACATAATCGACCGGACTGGCTGCGTGGCTCGGCGGTAACGTTCTCGCTTGCTGGGCCCTAGGTTGCAGGTTCGTATCCTGGCGCAGTCAGCTGGCATTTGAGGGTGCACAAATGCGAGGGAGCCGTGTCAGTACATTTACTGGCACGTTAAAGATCCCCTTCGGGCCAAAATTCCGGCACCCCGGTGTCTCTAAAAGCAGCAGTAGTTAAAAGGGATGTAAAACCAATAACATTATTATTATTATTATTATTATTATTATTATTATTGTTTTAATGTGCTAAACGGTTCCAGGCTAGTGTTCAGAAGTAAAGGGGGAGTTTTAGTCGGTAGTCTGCTACTCAGCAGCAGGAGCCCGACACTCTGTGCGTAAATGCATTTCTTCCCCTAAAAATATATATATATATATATTATTATTATTATTATTATTATTATTATTATTATTATTATTATTATTACATATACGACCTGCCGTGGGCAACATCCAACTTTGAGTTGAGGCATGTCTTTACACGTCTGGTTGTGCAGGGCTTTCACAACCCTAATTGAAAAAAAAGGAAGGAATATTGTAGTTTTACGTGGCCGTGAATCTTGTGATTATGAGCCACGGGACCTCCTTTTTACGTGGAATCCGAACCACAGGACATGGCATTTCACTTCAAAAAGCTCACATGCATTGACCGGGAATCGAAAACCCTAATTGAATTAACAAATCTTTCCATGACCCTACGTGTGTATACAAACTATGTGGATATTTTCGATTGCTATTTGCCTGAAATAAAAGTAGTAATTAATACCTGAACTAACACCAATGGCTTGAACTCAGTTACTATGTGAAATCGTTTTGTTCTTTACTTCAAATAACATTTTCTAGTAACGCAAAATAGGCTGTTACAAACCCTTTAAAATAAAAAGTAAAAATGTATCGTAGTATCATCTTGTCATTCTTCAAATTCGATGCGCATAGAATGCCAATGGTATATTAATCAATGGAGCCCCACGTAGACTAGTCGTGACTTCTAGTGGTGAAATATCGAACAATATAATCCTATCAGAGCGAGTGCATTCTAGCGGCCAGAAGAAGAAACTTTTCAATAAAATCTGGAAGTTAATAAGTATGTCGGCGTGCAGTTACCTTTTTGGCAGCTAGATGTCTCGAGTAAATCTGCTGGCGAATTATGTTTTAATTAAATATATATTTTACACCATAATATGCACAATATAACGCTTAATTTTAAAACATCTGAGTCATTACAAAACAATAAACATATAACATTTCAAGCAAAAAACCTGGCTCTGATCGGGTTTGAACCATAGGCATTTGAGCGATAGGCTAACGCTCTACCACTGAGCTAATTGTGTCAACAAATATCGTTCTATATAAAATGACTTACATAGAACTTGTTAGCAAATAATGATTTATACTAAACGATTTCATCACTGGAGTATATTATTTATGTATAAAGCATTTCATACAAAGTTTATTTATTTTGTATCAGTACGCTATATTGCATTCAATACTCAAATTAGTGAAATATAAGTCAGGCACAAGATATCCGCTGCCATCTTGTCTTATTACTGAATCAGCTCAGCTTTTTAAAATCACGTCTGCACTATAGTATTACAAAATAAACTTTTAATTTCGAACGTGCCTCTTCCTTTAGAACAGTTAAAACGATTCTCGGCTCGATAATCGGAACTGGTGGGTCCCATGATATGGATTATAAAGTTTGCATAATTCGCACGGCCGCCATCCTGAAATGGTATGGCGGACGACCTTGTAGTTTGGTCACAAGACGCATCCTATACGAAGGTATGTTGTTACCAAATTTGGTAGAGATCGGATGATTTGGTTAGTCGTTATTTGATTTTACGTTTTGAACGTTTGAGTGGCCGCCATTCAGTTTTAGTAAAGATGGCGGCGATATAAAAACATGACACTGAGGTGTCCTTTGCTAGTGCTACCTTTGTACCAAATTTCGTTCAATTCGCATTCACCGTGTTCGAATTGATAGGGGGGGGGACAGACATTCAGAGTACACACACTCACACACACAGACACACACACACACACACACAGACTCACACACACACATACACACACACACAGACTCACACACACACATACACACACACAGACAGACACACTTTTTTCGCCCTGTGTTGATCTCATAAGTCTACTTTCATTTTTTGCAAAAATCGAAAGTAGGCTAAAAATATACGAGCCTTACAGTAGTCGCATATGATGTGTAACATGTGACATGTTATCCTACTATGTGTGTCCCGGGAGCGCAAATCCCTTGTTGACAGTGAACTCTGTTGGTCATTGAAAAAACTACTTGTAAAACTCCAATGCCAAATCCTGACCGTAATTAATCATAATTGTTATTTGCCGTGGCGAAAGCAATCCTCTGCCTGATGCAAGCTGCGCTCTATACCGGCCAGTTAGTGAACCCATGCCAGCGATGTTATTGAAAATGGCCTCGTTTCGTCGATAGAGCGCACTGCCAAGTATAGGCGCGATTAAAAATTAGGTGTGCGGAAGGTATATTAAATGTGTTTCTCCCAGTGATACGTCTAGACCAACGAAGTTTCAATTGTTGTTAGTAGTCGGCATTAATATACTGAATTCCTACGTTGTTTGGAGTGTTCGTTGATGCGATATAGATTCACATAGCCACATGGCCGACAGCACATCGAGTGCTTACATTAAATAAGAATACAGTAAAAGTATGAAGATTTAATACATCGTAATTGTTTTCAGCAAATATAATATAATGCATATTTTCACACCAAAGAACGACAACTTGAAGATGATTTATTGTAGGAATATCTTAAATGGGGTCTCCAAACCTTGATCTAAACTGTATGCGATATACATTCCCCATAGCCACATGGCTTACAGTACGTCGTTGTACCGATCTCCGCCACCACGCGCGCTCATTGTTTCCGTCCCATGCATTTCCGTCCCTTTTCCAAAATTACTCCCACAAAAATGTCCAGCTACCGAGTGGAAAAATGTTACACATCAATTATTCCAAAATTACCAATTAATGTCCAGGCTACGAATATAGTCTATTGATCCCTCCGTCATCACCAGGAGCTCTGTTGGATCGCCAGGGAAGGCTCTGAGGGGACATTCCTGAACCACATGCTGAATAGTCTTCGTTTCAGCGCCGCAATCACAACTTGGAGAATCTTTTATCTTCCACTTGTGCAGAGTATCAGCACACCAGCCAGTGTTGGTTCTTATACGGTTAAGAGCTGACCAGATCTTCCGCGGTAATTCAAATTGGTCGTTATTCATTGTATCTTCAGTTGTTCTGTGGTAGCGTTAATCTGACATCTATTCTTCCACCATTCATTGGTATTAAAACCTTTGCTGATCAACATCCTTGCAGTTTCCAGGGGCGGGTGACGAGAACGAAATCTTCCCATATTAATGTTTGGGATGTCTTCATGAACAGGGAGGTTAGGATTTTTCTGTAATTTCTTGTATTCACGGACAAATGCACTTTCCCACCGCAGAGATGGAGGTGGTATATGGCTAAGTATGGGTAGCCTGAAAGTTGGTGTAGGTCTGATTGTACCAGAGATAAGGCGCATGGTATGGTTGAGCTGAGTGTCAATAAGTCTTACGGAAGTACTATTCATCCAAGCGGGAGAGCAATATTCCGCAACAGGGTAGACCAATCTCAGAGCTAAAGTACGAAGAGTCGATGCTGAGGATCCCCATGATGTGCCACATAGTTTCTGCAGAATGTTATTTCGAGTTTTTATTTTTTCAGCTGTTTTTAATAGGCGCTGCTTATAGCTGAGTGTTCTATCATGCGTTACCCCTAGATATTTCGGGTTTCTGTTATGTCTGAATAGCCTTCCTTCTAATCAGACCTTGAGCTCTTTGTTGGCCATCTTGTAGTTGAGATAGAAATCGAACCTACATCTTCTTCATGGTGACAGGCCGATCGCTTAAGCGACCGCTAACCTGGGTCTAATTAAGGAAGGGCCAGGGAAGGGATTTTGGCCGAGCAAAACCCCGTCCTAGCCCTCAGACCATAATAAAATGTCTTCGCAGAGTCAGGAATCGAACCCGGACCTCCAGTAAGACAGCCAAGAGTGCTAGCCACTACACCACGAGATGGACTCGCTGCTTTGGTAAATTATTTTCCTTTCTCATTTGAATGAACTGGGTGTTGGCGCAAGATCAATCGACATACAGCGTCATTATGTATGTGCGCGCGAGAGTGAACACGGCGAGCTAAGCCGGCTGTGACTGGCGCAGATCGCGGCCGCGTGTACCCGGTTCAGCCGGTGGTTGACGCGCACGTTCACACTTTTACCAAACATATTACAGTGCTCATAGGCGATGCTGAAAATGTCAACCCTCTCTTGTAACACACACCAGACATCTTCTGATGAAAGAATGTCTGTCAACTCTTTTATTATTTACGGAGCCTGTTTCCTTGAATCGTTTAGCGAGCCTCCTAATTGTACTGGCATTAGGCACAGGTCTTCCTGGAAACTTGATTCGAATTTTCGTCTCGTTTCAGAACAAGATTTCCTGCTTTTCTTATACGAATTTTGGATGTGCACACGTTGGCGCAATGTGATTTGGTATCTAGGCATGACCAACAATCACAGTAATCACATTACTCACTAAACATGCAGCACTAACGTCTAAGCTTTGCAGATACACGTAAATATGAATGACAAAACCCGTGTGAACTAACGATATGAGTCAGCGGAGCGCGCCAATCACCGGCCGAACCGGGTACGTGCGCCGCGATCTGCGCCAGTCACAGCCGGCTTAGCTTGCCGTCTTTATCGGGGCGCACATAGATAATGACCCTGTAGAACAGTTCTCACAAGCAAATCGTGCAGTTTGAATGCCCTGGGTATTATTCGAATCATTCGATCGATGATGATAATTTCATTTATGTCCTATCCCCCCAGCTTGACTTCACCCTCGGACTCTGCGAGGAATCATTCCTCTACCGTCACAAGGACAGTGTCTGGGAGCTCAACACACTTTGTCAGCAGATACAACTGGGGATGGTGACAGGTGACCGCTAACTTTGGTTTAATTAAGGAAGGGTCAAGGAAAGGATTTTGGAAGAAAGTCGACTTGGACCTGTTGTAAGGGGCCGTCCTGGCATTTGCAGCCTGGTAGTGAAAACGGGAAATCAAGAACACCTTTTTAAGGACGGCCTAGGTGAGTTTCGAACCCACGCTCTCCTGATGCCAATAAGGTCCAGGCTAGCGCTGTCGGACCCCGTGGCCGGTAATAATAATGTCTGTCTACCCCTTAGTATTCCCGTTTTCCAACGGGGTCGGGGATGATATGCGATGGAAGCCCTTGTGATGGGTGGTTTTTACGACCGGATGCCCTTCCTGATGCCAACTTCATGAGAGGTGAAATTAATGATGGTGAAAGAAACTGGGCAAGGATGTGGAAAGAAGCAGCCGTGGCCTGTCAGAAGGTACCGTCCCAGCATTTGCCTGGAGTTGAAAATGGGGGAGACCACGGGGAAACCATTTCAAGGACGGCTGACGGTGGGGCTCGAACCCACGCGTCTACCGAGTCAGCAGAGAGCTTGGCACCATGAGCTAACGCTGCACTTTAGCAAGCGTAGCCACCACTGTCGGTGTGGCCGGTAATAAAATGAAAATAATAATAACAATTGCTGTGGCTTTGGAGACACAGACGTGACGAAATTTCGGACAGGAGTGGGTAGTGGCATGGATCAAGTGCCAACTGACTGCGTCGGAATACGATCCCACAGCCTTGGCCACAATAGGCGAGAGCCTAACGCTGTGCCACGTAGCCGGTCTGTACAGTGCTAGTTGGCGACTGCTCACAACAAAAAGTACGCGCAGCACTGAGCACTAATGATCATTCTTTGTTACTCGCATGATCCTCTCATTTAAAAGCCATCAATCATAATCCAGTGTTTGCCGCCTGACGATATGACTGCATAGTTCACAATCTCTGTAAGACATTATGTCTTGATTATGCCCGTTCAACCATCACATTACATTTTCATTACAGACTGTAGAGCCTACTAACAGCGTCTCTCTGCAAGTACCTGGAGCAAGCTGTTATATGTAAAGCCCTGCGTGGATATGGATATCCAAAACATTTTTCGCCATGCGGATTGTAAGATGATGATTTAAGCTAATTTCAATATAATTATGTCATTAAGCATAATTAACACTCCAAACAGAAGAGGGTTGCAATTCTGGCTGTACAACATTCATATTAAACATAGCCTAGCACATGACATACATAGCCTTGGGGAGCGACTTTCTCCTCAAATGTCAAAATGTGTTGCTTCAATGGAAATGAAAATCCACAGCCTGCTTCCAGTCTCCGACCGGGTCAGGAATGGAATGAATGAAGCCCCTATCTAGCGGCGAGGATATGAACTGTGCCGGCTGCCGAGGCCTGACGCACTCCTCTGGGGCAGTGAGTAAATGAATGACGGATGAAATGAAATGATAGTGGAGAGTGTTGCTAGAATGAAATGTTGACAGGGAAAACCGGAGTATCCGGAGAAAAACCTGTCTGCCTCCATTCTGTCCAGCACAGATCTCACATGGAGTGACCGGGATTTGAACCACGGACTCAGCGGTGAGAGGCCGGCGTGCTGCCGCCTAAGCCACGGAGGCTCTGTTGCTTCAATACTTCATGCTTTATCCTAGAACTAGCAACCTGTCCCTGCTTCGCCCATGAACAATTGTGAATGCATTACGTGGTAAGCGCTTCTTTACGATGGCAATGAACTACGATCTATATCCGTTTTACATTTCGGCATGATGGGTTAAAACCACTGACATGGAGATGCATGTGCAACAAATTCTTGTCAGACGTAATTTAAGAATGGCGTGGTGCATGAAACACAAATCCCCCTTCCGTCCAATCTAAAAACACTTATAGTGGACGATATATTGAATATAGAGATGTGCTCTTGCGTACGTTTTTGTAGAACTTTTCATGCTGAACAATTCTTACAATCATTGTATACTGATATTTTTAACGGTGTGCCCAGCGTAAGCTTAAAAATCGCACGGACGCCAGAATTTTTTTCGACTTTTCTCTGAAATCGTTAGTGCTTGGCTTCCTTTGATCATAAATAAATTATTTTCTACAGAAATCAATCTCGAGATATCCTTTACAGAATGGTGAAACCCGCATCAAGATCCATCCAGTGGTTCTCGAGATTACACGTTTCATCCAAGAATCAGGGACTTTGTTTTATACTGAGTAGAGATAGTACATTATGCAACGAGCCTATAATGGCAATAATTAAGACTCGAGTATGTTTTTTAAAAGGAGCGAAGCGAGTTTTACAATTTCCATACGAGCGTCTTAATTACCATTATAGGCGAGTTGCAAACGACTGTTTATGTTCGACGATAATTATAACTTCATTATATGTTCTAACATAAATAGTCATAAATATCTGTCGAGATTCTGTTGGTTGAATTCTTCTTCTTGGAAATTGTGTGGGCTCAGCAATTGAACTCTACTCAATAACGAATCCCAAAGCTTTGAAACATTGTTGATCCTGAAGTAGCACCAACAGATAGCGCACTGGTAATTTGTTGGATCATTTTGTTATTTTGGTTAAATAACACAAAATAGGCTGTTACAAACGCTTTAAAAATGAAATGTATTGTATAATCAACTAGTTATACTTCAAATTCGATGCGTATAGAATGTCAACGGAATGAAAGTCAATTGAGTCCCAAATAGAACAGTTATGACATCTGGCGGAAGAGTTTCGCTTAAGAAATCAATTTACTGAACAGAGAGCTGGATTATAATTTCCGTGGAATTAATGTTATACGGCCTGCTTCCTCCATGACGTTCTGGTGTGTTTATGTCAACAACAGCACAGCATTCACTAAAATTGTCGGCGAAATGTACGAATGTGTAGAAATTGGAGTTGCGGATATTAAGGTACAGTGCTATTTCTTTTGCAATATTGCCCAGTTTGTTTATGCATTTTAACTACAATGGTTGATCCAATATAGGCTACATTGTCAAATTTCAAATCATGTAATTCATGTCTGACATGCTGGATTTTGAGTGCATGTAGGAAGCTATCCTTACCTATTTGGTCAATGAATGAAAATATTGAGCTCCGTTTGATTGAAAAAACTGTGCTATAATGAAAAGTAGTAGACTACTTTAATAATCCCCATTATAATACAGTTTTCTGACATATAATATTTACATATCAACATCGTCGAACATAATAGTACATTATGCAACTCGCCTATAATGGCAATAATTATGACACGAGTATGTTTATTAAACGAGCGTATGCGAGTTTTATAATTTCCATACGATTTTCTTAATTACCATTATAGGCGAGATGCATACGACTGTTTATGTTCGACGATAATTATTTTAACTATTTTATGTTCGAACTAAATATTCATAAATATCTGTCGAGATTTCACCAGTTTTATGTACTGAACAGAGTGCATGAGACGCAGAGAATGCCTTGTATTTGACCATGGCCTCATCGATTACCCTACTATGACACTAGGCCAGGCAGTGAAATTTAAATTAGAAGGCCGTGGAACTCAGCGCATCTAATTATCTAATTGGTCAAATAACTGTTTCTTGAGCTCCAATTGGTGGGAGAAACTGTATTATAATGAAAAATAGTGTTATAATGAGCCTCATTATTGAACCCGATGGGGTTATGCTGACTGGAATCGAACATGGTTCTCAGAGACTGTGATCTCAGTAAAAAGGTTCCGCCAGGAAGCGAACCAGAGATCTGTACAGGGAGTTTCTTGGTAAAAAAAACCCTCGAAAGAAATGTATATTTAATCACTGGTGTGATTTTTGATGAAATGGCATTATTTATTAAAATAATGTAGGAAATAATGAGCAGATTATATCATTATAAGACGATTTGGTGTAAGCTATTGGAGGTTTGAAGCACAGAGGAGGGCAGAGCTGACATTTACTAATCGGCCCAGAATTGTGGGTTGGTCCCAGTGGAGCCACGTCCATCTCTGTCACCCCATTATGTCGTCTGGAGCAGGGGAGAGGCCTGAATAATGACACAGTTATTCCCCGACGGAGAATAGATTTGGAGTAGGGGCGGTGAAATGCCCAGAAGAATCATTGATTACTCGTGATTGGAGTAACGAATCGAGATGAGAGTTGCACACAGGTGAATATCTTGGCAAGAAGATAATTTTAGAGTCTTTTACCTGCGAAATTGGTGCATATTTAGTGATGTGCGTAAGGACTGTAAAACGACCATTGTTCGCGGATGGATGTGGAGATGTTGTAGGGGATTTCCCGACTAGGTAGCGTCCCACGCCATGCAGAAAGGAATTAATATTAATTAATTGAACGAGCGATTCCTTTGCACACAGATAGTTTTGGGACCTGTGAAGAGAGAGGAACACAATGATCATGGTTTGAAGACCTGAATCATGCTGTGAGAGGAGCGAAGATTACGCGGGAAGATGTTGCTCTACTTTCTGTGGAAATCCGATATAAGGGAGTAGACCCCAGGAGGAGCCCTCTGTTCTCAGTGTTACTCTGTTCTAACTCACTTGAAGCTCAGTCGAGACGCAGTCAAGCTCAGTCTACATGCCGCCAAGCGCAGTTACAGCCAGTTACAGTTTTACTCAATTGTCAATTGTAGCACAATGGAAATAAGTTGCAATCAGTATGCAGCAAATATGCAGCAGTACGAGACAGCGTGTAAGCCGCAGACAGAAGTCTTCAAATAAGCTACGTGCAGTCTTCGAGTGAAACTTCAGTCAGCTACAGCCAGGTTGAAGCAAGTTCGTCAAGGCAAAACGCATGACGGATCTATTCATCGAGACGCCGAACAAGGACTGGTATGTGTAAAAGAAACAGTAAACATGCTTGTATGAATAATAGTCGTGATACAGGCATAATTAGCAGCACGAACTATGACGTGTTCAGTTACGAAGCACCGTATAGACTAACGGTAGAAATATTGTATATAATTATTTGTGAAAGTGTTGAACTTTATTAAGCGCAGTGTGTATAGTATTAACTAATCGTATATGTGTGTAACAACGATAGAATGCGCTAAAGAAACCTTACTAAGTGTTTGGTATTGCCATGAGAGTACCAGATGTTAACGCTCATGTTTAGGAGCAAGCGTATTGATGTAACGCAGGACGCTTACTGTAGGAGTAATGATCGTCATAAAACTGTTGGAGAGTTCCGAGAGCAGATAACCAGACTTTCAATCAGGAGTTGGTAACGTCAGATGCCGTCGACACCTGCAATTTCGATCTCTGCTAGGGAATTTCAGCATTGAAGTGTGTATAAAGTGACGAGTGTTCAGTGTAATGTATATGTAAAAATATCATTTAAAGTAGTGTTTGATGAAGTGTTTTACATGTTTGGGGAGTGATAACTTCCTGAAAGGTATGCAACGTGTCGTGTTGGTGATAGAAATTAGGTGTAATCAAATGTGTGTAAACAAGAGAAATATGTCGCGTTAAACCCATTATGGCGGGCGACATGGAAGAATATGATTGGTCGGAGCCACCTTAGGTGCCTATAGAGATGTAAGTACCCCACAAATTATGGTTATAATTATGTAGAAGTATGGACCGATGCATGTCTGTGATTCCGTAAAGATATTGTGAATTCCTTATAGATGCCAGTAAAAATCAGTTAGGAGGCTGATCCTCCATGTTTAATCAGTATTGAGTTGATTTTTATAGAGTTGAGATGTTGATTTGCATCATTAAGTGGAGTAGTTATTCCCACTATGAATTAAGAATGGCAATCAGTTATGTAAATGCAACGAACGCGATTGTTCGAGTTTAAAACGTCTAGCTATGTCGGAAATTTGGTAATTTATGTGAGAATAATAATAAATGATGATTTTGGTCATTTATGTCAATGAGATTTATAATAATAATAATAAATTATGATTTTGGTCATTTATGTCAGTGAGAAATGATGATAATAATAATAATGGTTATTAAGAGTATGAATGAACACATCAGGAAACAAATAAATTGTTGTAAGCGAGAATTATTAACGCTAAGTGCAAGACTTATCAATCTAAGCAGGAAGATGTTACAGTGAGATTACATTTCAGTAATTATGGAAAGAAGTTTTATATCAGAATATTGCATATATTCGGTAATGATACCAGTAATGAAAGAGCTTTTATTGAATTGAATTTGCAGCTTAATTGAGAAGCTTATAGAGTAAATGTTAGATTTCTCTTAATGTTAGAGGTCGGAATGTCGTAGCATGGAGCATTAGGGGCCAGATAGTCTATTCTACGTATGAATTCTCCTATGTCGTGGACATTGTTGGAGACATTATTTATTCCGGAGTTTTAGTGAAGGACCCTAACTCTGAAGAAAGGATTGAAATGTGTTCCGGATTGGAATCTTTATAAGAGTCGAGGAAACAAGGACACCTCGCAGCTCTATGATTTCCCGAGAACTTATGATGAGTTATTTACGCTCGTGGGCAGCGAAAACTCATGGCGACAGTGGTTTTGTGCGCCTATATTATACTTGAGACATCGGTCACCGCCAGGCTCATGCATTACGAACCCCGAACCTTCATGTTGAATGGACCCATGTGAGGCCATTAATTAATCGTTATCCTCGACGTAGGAATAATTACAAAAGCTCATTCAATACCTGTTGGCATAATAGTCAATTAAGATCCTTTGGGAACATATGTGTCGGTCAGGACACAGTATTTGTCTTGTAAATCTCCACTGCTTAGAGAGAGGGAAGCTTTCAAACTTTTAGAAAGGTCGAGATAATTGGTGGAACGACCCATCCCACTTTCTATTGTGTAGCGATTTCCTTAGCTGAGGGTCGATGCCAACCACCC
The DNA here is from genome assembly GCA_946902985.2 of Meconema thalassinum. NCBI lineage: Eukaryota > Metazoa > Arthropoda > Insecta > Orthoptera > Tettigoniidae > Meconema > Meconema thalassinum. The sequence goes on from OX336396.1 coordinate 243,477,942, forward strand.
GGACCGCTCAGGCAAGTAAAAGAGGGAAGAAATTCTAGACCTTGTTAAAATGACATATAATGCAAGATTGTTATGTTGAGTATTATAGCCATGTGGTTTGTGAACACATGGATAATTGTAGTTAATCCTGATGGTTCATTAATTTAGCTATCTGACGAATAGTTACATGATATATTTGTACTGTCACTGGAACCAAGTCATGTAGTTGGTTACTAGATGCCAATCGCCATGAGCGCGAGGCAGTCTATCGTACAATCCGACATAAGCTATAACGTAACGTTTTATCTAGGAATCACAGACAGCACGCAGTGAAACCATATAATTGAAGGATGTGTAGGGGGTAGCTTACATAATTATGGAGTTGCACGTTGATTTTGGTGCAACGTCCAAATAGGTAAATGCATGCAAAGCATTTCATTGGTGAGAAGAAAAATATTAAAACACGCACGGCACACATAATTGTTTAACGTAAAGAGGTTTAAGGAATAATCCTTGTTGTAATATTAAAGAAGTCACATTGTATGACTGTTATGTTAATGGACAGTGTGTTTTGAAGTCGTAGGTGCATCAGCGCACTAGTGTATCCTTGTGAAGTTCACAGAAGGGTAAAGCATTATGGCTAGGTATGACTTTGTTGTGATTTCATATTTGTTTATTTGTGGATTGTGGAAGTAAAAATTTTGTTTGCTTTATTTTATGCTTTTTTTGGGTATTGTTTTGTGTTTGAAGCCATGATTTATATCAATGAATTAAAGTTTTAGAATAGAGTTGTGCTTTATCATTGTAGAGTTGATACCTTTTAGCCTCAAATCCAAAATATGCACTGCAAAATTGGGGTTACCGTACACGCCTGAGAGCTGATGCTAGTTGGAGGCAGATGCATATTATCCAACGAGATTACTCACATGGGTACATGGGATTTGATGTCCTATACTGTGATTTGAGCTAAAGGTACGACTAAAGTCGGTCAGATTTAATGCACACAACTCTATTAAAGTAAGAATTAACGAAGTAGGGTGTGACCGCTCCTAATCCATAGCTAAGTTCCGATACGTATATATAAATTTTGATAGATTGTGTATCACTATCATTTATCATGGCGCCCATCTGTGGAGTCTATGGTAGTAAAAGCTCTATTAATTTATCATGGCGCCCAACGTGGGGCTTATGGGATTTAGGGAAAACCCATAGATTTTTTATGGTATTTCATGGGGAAAACCATAGTAATTGTTTTGCCTCAAACTGTGTTTGAGTGATTGGTGAATTCAGTAGGCTTTTGAGGTAACGCAGAATCTCTCTATTGAGAAGAGAATGGCCTAAGGGTACTAGCGTTACATACCCAATCCACAATCTACCATAATATTATCAGGTTTTGTACGACTTCACAATATGTGTGCAGTGTTTGATGTTTCTCTTCGAAACGTATCCACATATTTTTCCAGGAAGCCTGCCTGCATATTTAAGTGTGTTATTGTAAAATGTCAGGTACGGAGGAGATCTTGCAAGTTATTGCAGGACTGAAACAACATTTTGATGCTGCTCATGAGCAGAGTAAACTGGAAACCAAAGCGTTCCAGGATAGTATAAACACTCGGTTAGATGAGAACCAGAGAGAGTTAAATAACAGGTTAGATGCCAATCAGGAGGCAATTAATGCAACTCAGGTTGAAATAAACAACCGTTTAGATGCAAATAAAACTGAAATAAACAGTCGGTTAGATGCAAATAAAGTTGAATATAAAGATGAATTAAACAATAAGTTAGGTCAAATGCAAGAAGTCATTAAGACCGAAGTAACAGATACTGTTGTAAGCATTGTATCGGAAATGCAGGTAAATACTGATAAACGTTTCGAGGCCATAGAAGCCAAACTTGAGGGTAATTTGCAAGCGTGTAGGCATGCTCAGGAGCAAACCAACAGTAAATTAGAGGCGTTGTCTAACGATATTAAGGATATTCAGATCCAAAATGAGGCGAATCTCGAACGCCAAGCGAAACAGTTCGCAGAGTTTACGAAAACAGTAGACCAGAGATTAGAGGAGAACGACTCCAAATGGGACCAGAAATTGAAAAGCTACGCTAGAGCAATTAACGGTGACCTCAAGAAACAGGACCAGAATATATTAGGTCAATGCCAGGAAATAGGCGAAGTTAAGGCTATCGCGCAGGAAAGTAAGGAGCTGGTAGGCAACGTAAAAGGTCAGATGGGTAAAGTTCATAAAGAACTGGACCAAGTTCAGAGTGATATTGTCATAGTCAATAAAAGACAAGAGGAAAATAGAGGCGAGATCACCAAGGTCCGGAATGAAATGTCTAAAGTCAATGGACACATTCAAGATGAAATTAAAGGTCTGAGAGAAGAACTCGAAATAAGAGAAGGCCAGAAAACAGAGGCAAGCGACAAGACCCTTGCTCAAATTAAAGAGGACGTAGAGGATGAAATATCCCATATCAAACAAAGTCTGAAAGAAGACAAGGTGAAAATCTTTCAAGTAGCCGAGGAAAACCGAGATAGGCTTACGAGAATAGAAAAAGAAGTCATTACTCGCCTAGAAAGAGCAGAAATGCGCCATAACCAAATGGAGACTAGGATAATAGCACAGGAGGAGACACTTCTGAAATATCCTAAGTCAAATGAAGGCAGCATAGAGGATATAAGAAAAACAAGGTGGGCAGACCTAGAAACCCAACCTATAAGCAGGAATGCTGCAGGCGCAGGAGAAAGTCCTTACATGACGCCAGGTGTACCAATTGCGGCATCGACGCCACATGAAAATGCGATGCACACCCAGGTGATAAACGTCATTAGGGCAAGCGAAGAAAAACCTAGGAAGTTTTCAGGTAGTCACTGTAGTATGACACCAAAATATTGGTTAAAGGAAGTGACTGAATATCTCAATGATGCACGAATACCGCAGGAGCGTAGGCTACGTGCTATAGAGAAGTTAACAGAGGGGGAGTGCGCATTATGGTTTCGCAGCTTCCGTTACACTTTTGATACTGTTGAGGAATTCCGCGAGGCATTCTTGAAAAGATATTGGGACGCCGCGACTCAGCAGAATTTACGGCTGGATTTGTATGCCAAAAAGTACAGCACGAACAACCCGACGAAGTACGCAGAATTCTTCATATCGCAGATGTGTCGTTTTAAAGAGCTGGATCAAAAACCTAGTGAACTGGAGCTATGCATTGCTATCGCCAAACAGCTTCCATACGAGATCCAAAGGCTACTAATCTCGGCTAATGCGAAAACGGCTATGGAAATGGAGACAGTTCTAAGGCAACTGGACCTCACCACAGCAAATACTATGCGTCAGAGTCGAACCGTGGAACAAGTCCACGTGACCAACACACAGACTGACCAACAGCAAGCTCCAAGGAACAACAAGGCCACGAGCACAGAAACTTTAGATTCCTATGGACGGCAATGGGAACAGGAACCCAGAAAATGGCAGTCAAGGTACAAAGGAAATGCTAATAAAGCAGGAAGAGGTCGAAGTTCGTGGAATAAACACAATAACAGGGGCAAACCGTACCATAACAATGGAGGTAATAATGGCCAGGAAGGCAATAATAGAAATTGGAGACCCCAAGAGAGAAGAAATAACTTCGATGACGAGGCAGAAGAGCGATATCATGCTTCTTTGCGATACCTCGAAGAAAGGGGAGATGAGCCCCAGAAATCACAAGTCCGCTGGCAAGAAGTCATGCAGAACAGGACATCGCCAGACAGATATGGAGATGGAGCTAAGAGTTTGGAACTACAGCGCAGCGAACAGGAGAGAAGGAACTCCAAAGGGGCGGGCGCTGAAGAAAAAAAAAAACGCCAAAATTAGAAGAGCTCGAGACTGATGGATGGAAGTCTATTAACATCGTCAATTGGATAGCCAAACCAGAAGAATTGATTGAGGATACAGGAGGACCACAGGTCATGGTCAAGAGAGAATTGCCTATTATAATTGTGAGAGTGGCAGGATTAAAAGTCAGAAGTCTGCTAGACACAGGATCAACAGTGAGCCTGATGACACAAGCTCTATATAATGAAATAGCCCGGAGAGAGAACATTTTGAAGATACCGATCTCCAGTGTCAAAATTAAAGGGGTAATTCCAGACAGAACAATGATATGTAAATACCAGGTATTCCTAGATTTACAGATAGGAGGCTCTATTTTCTCACAGAGTTTTCTGTTAGTAAACAAACTACCTTATAACCTACTTATTGGGGCAGAGTTTATAAGGGAATACAGAGTGATAATTGACCTAGCACAGGACAGGGTTATGTTCCATGTGAATGAAGAAGCTGAAGGCTTAGAGGTCGCACTCAATGAAATTGAACCAGGATCCAGTGAACAAGTATGGCATACATACAGAGATGTGGCTGATGAAGAAGTGTTAGCTATTGAGCAGTTAGAAGCGGAGCTCAAAACACTAGCCACAGACTTGGAAAAAGATCTGGAACCCAAATTGGAAGACTACATTTCGGAGAAGCTAGAAGAAGCGAAAATTGGGCTAAAAGAGAAGGAAAATTTAAAGCAGTTATTGCTGGAACAGAAGGAAGTCTTTGATTCGAGACCTGGTCGGATAAAGAACTTCACTTATGCTTTTCAAGTCAGTGATTGGACACCATTTAGGCAGAAACCCTACCCTATAGCTGAAAAGCATTATGCTAAAGTGAAAGAGGCAATTCAGGAGATGTTGGAGGCCGGTGTTATTGAGAAAACACCTACGCCTTATGTAAGTCCATTGGTAATTGTACCAAAGACAGACGGATCTGTCAGAGTCTGCTTGGACCTGAGACGCTTAAATTTGAGAGTTATTCCGGAATTTGACCAAGTGCCACCTATTAAAGAGATCCTCAGGAAGTTTAAAGGAAAAACTATATTCTCAAATTTAGATATCACATCCAGTTTCCACCATCTTGAATTAGAGAAGAAAACTAGTCTGTTGACAGGATTTATGTTTGATCAACATACATTCACATTTTTAAGGCTACCTTTTGGGTTGAAAACAGCTGGTTCAGCCCTGATAAGAGCGTTAGATCGCAATCTATCAGATGAGGTTAAAGAGAGTACCATCAGATATGTAGACGACATTCTACTCACATCAGAATCTCTGGAGGAGCACATGAGAGACCTGAAGAAGTTGCTAGATGACCTTCGAGAGGCTAACTTTAAGGTCAATATCAAGAAATCGCACTTCTGTCAGAGGGAAGTTAAATTCGTAGGGCATGTTATTGATGCAAATGGAGTGAAGCCCAATCCAGATAAATTGGAGATAATTCGGAATTTCCCTCGACCCACGAAAGTTAAGCATGTCCGACAGTATTTGGGAGTAATTGGATTCTTTTCGAACCACTGCCCAATCTATACTGCGACAGTAGCACCACTGCAGGACCTATTGAAGAAAGGCGGCAGATGGAATTGGACGGAGCAATGTCAGGAAGCATTCGTGAGGTCAAAACAAATGCTTTTGGAATATGTGAAACTGGGATACCCAGATTATACCCAGAAGTTCATCATACAGACGGATGCATCACTTATTGGGATTGGAGCGATGCTATTCCAGGAAAATGTTGACCAGCCTGAGAAGAAAGTTTTTATCGCCTTTATCAGCAGAAGACTGATAGCCCATGAGAAAAATTACACGATCACAGAGATAGAATTGCTCGCAATTTTGTACGCGTTGCAATCGTGGCACAAACTCGTGTACGGCTTCCGAATAGTTCTGAGAACAGACCATAAAGCTTTAACATTTTTGTTAAAGACAGATTTGTCTAGTCAGAGATTGACAAGATGGTCCCTGTATATCCAGCAATTTAATGTGGAAATAGAATACTGTCCAGGGAAAGAGAATGTAATACCGGACATATTAAGTCGTTACCCTAGAGAAGAAGAAGTACTAGCGGTCCAGATTGAGAATCGAGATCAGAAGACGTTGGATGACTTAAGGAACATTACCAACCTACAACGCGAAGACCCATGGTTGAAGATGATAATCGATTACTTTGAGGGGCGCTTAGCAAGGGGAACTGCGATATACAGAGAGGCGGAGGCATTGGCAACAGATTATGTATGGTATAATCAGATATTACACAAGTGGGACGATGTGGATCACACACGTCAAAGGATTGTAATTCCTGCATCTTTGCAGAGGAGGTTAGTATGGCTAGCCCACAGAGCATTTGGTCATCCGGGGATAGATAAAATCTGTGCTCTGTTGAAGGAAGCATTTACTTGGCCAAAATTAAGAGAAACGGTGAGAAATGCTATTAGAACATGTGATCTTTGCCAAAGGGTAAAGCCGAATCCCTTTTTAATGAGGCAACGACCTATCCCGTTATTACCAGAGAAGCCAAGGCAGCTATTGAGTATCGACAACTTTGGACCATTGCCTAGAGCACGTAGAGGCAATAGACACATTTTTGTAGCCATGGATGTATTTTCGAAAATGGTGGTGTTGTGCCCCATTCAAAAGACAAGTTCAAAACAGGTCTTGAAGCGCCTGAAAGAGAGAGTTATTCCGATTCTTGGGAAGCCGGATAACATTCTCTCGGACCACGGAAGTTGCTTTACTAGTGCAGAATTTCGTCGAGAACTGGAAACTCTAGGAATTAGGCAGATTTTATCTACCATTCGCCATCCTGAGGCAAGTCCCGTTGAAAGAGTAATGAGAGAGATCCAGAAATACATGAAGATCTACTGTTCTGAAGCGAATTGGCGTTGGATTGAATTTCTAGAAGTAATTGAATACTGTATAAATAATACTGTACATGAGGCGACAGGTCAGGTTCCCGTTACTCTACATCTGGATCAGAGACCTGAGAGACCGTGGAATGGTGTTATTCCATTACCTGTAGACGCACAGCCCGGTAGAGAATTGAGGATCCAACGAACCTTTGAATATCTCAAAGCACAGGCGGAGAGACGTCAGAGAAGGAATCGTGCGAAGAGGTATCATAAACCGCTTCTCGTGGGACAGAAAGTTTTAATTAAGAAACCCGCCAGTTCAGATCCAGAGGCACGGAAGTATAAAAAGTTTAATTTTTCTTACCACGGCCCGTTCGAGGTGATAAGAGACCTCCAGAACAATGCATACAGGTTAAGGCATTTAGAGAATGGAAACGAGGTCGTTATGAACATAGCCAACTTAAAAATTTATTACTCGCCAGAAGAATTCGATGAACCAGAAGAAGAATTAGTAACGCACACCCAACTCAACGTGGAGAGCGGAGGCAGCCAAGCAGGCAGACCTGAATGTTGGAACGGCGAGACGGGACGAGAAGCAGACAGTTTACCCAGTGTAAGCGGAGAGCAGAAAGAATGCCAGTGTTTGCAAGAATTCTATGAAGAAATGGTCAGAATGGCTAGAGAGGTTGAGGCTGTAAACGCGACCCTTCGCAGGGAGAATAGACAGCTCAGAAACAAGGCCGAGTGTGGAAGGGGGAACACTACTAACCCACTCGTAGCCAGACAAGGTGAAGGACCCCAGACGTAAACACAGACGGTGGTCGACAGTCAGCTGGTTACTTATATAAGCCACTTGCATTGGACTTTTATAAGTTTTGCAAGGGGAACATGAACCCGATGGGGTTATGCTGACTGGAATCGAACATGGTTCTCAGAGACTGTGATCTCAGTAAAAAGGTTCCGCCAGGAAGCGAACCAGAGATCTGTACAGGGAGTTTCTTGGTAAAAAAAACCCTCGAAAGAAATGTATATTTAATCACTGGTGTGATTTTTGATGAAATGGCATTATTTATTAAAATAATGTAGGAAATAATGAGCAGATTATATCATTATAAGACGATTTGGTGTAAGATATTGGAGGTTTGAAGCACAGAGGAGGGCAGAGCTGACATTTACTAATCGGCCCAGAATTGTGGGTTGGTCCCAGTGGAGCCACGTCCATCTCTGTCACCCCATTATGTCGTCTGGAGCAGGGGAGAGGCCTGAATAATGACACAGTTATTCCCCGACGGAGAATAGATTTGGAGTAGGGGCGGTGAAATGCCCAGAAGAATCATTGATTACTCGTGATTGGAGTAACGAATCGAGATGAGAGTTGCACACAGGTGAATATCTTGGCAAGAAGATAATTTTAGAGTCTTTTACCTGCGAAATTGGTGCATATTTAGTGATGTGCGTAAGGACTGTAAAACGACCATTGTTCGCGGATGGATGTGGAGATGTTGTAGGGGATTTCCCGACTAGGTAGCGTCCCACGCCATGCAGAAAGGAATTAATATTAATTAATTGAACGAGCGATTCCTTTGCACACAGATAGTTTTGGGACCTGTGAAGAGAGAGGAACACAATGATCATGGTTTGAAGACCTGAATCATGCTGTGAGAGGAGCGAAGATTACGCGGGAAGATGTTGCTCTACTTTCTGTGGAAATCCGATATAAGGGAGTAGACCCCAGGAGGAGCCCTCTGTTCTCAGTGTTACTCTGTTCTAACTCACTTGAAGCTCAGTCGAGACGCAGTCAAGCTCAGTCTACATGCCGCCAAGCGCAGTTACAGCCAGTTACAGTTTTACTCAATTGTCAATTGTAGCACAATGGAAATAAGTTGCAATCAGTATGCAGCAAATATGCAGCAGTACGAGACAGCGTGTAAGCCGCAGACAGAAGTCTTCAAATAAGCTACGTGCAGTCTTCGAGTGAAACTTCAGTCAGCTACAGCCAGGTTGAAGCAAGTTCGTCAAGGCAAAACGCATGACGGATCTATTCATCGAGACGCCGAACAAGGACTGGTATGTGTAAAAGAAACAGTAAACATGCTTGTATGAATAATAGTCGTGATACAGGCATAATTAGCAGCACGAACTATGACGTGTTCAGTTACGAAGCACCGTATAGACTAACGGTAGAAATATTGTATATAATTATTTGTGAAAGTGTTGAACTTTATTAAGCGCAGTGTGTATAGTATTAACTAATCGTATATGTGTGTAACAACGATAGAATGCGCTAAAGAAACCTTACTAAGTGTTTGGTATTGCCATGAGAGTACCAGATGTTAACGCTCATGTTTAGGAGCAAGCGTATTGATGTAACGCAGGACGCTTACTGTAGGAGTAATGATCGTCATAAAACTGTTGGAGAGTTCCGAGAGCAGATAACCAGACTTTCAATCAGGAGTTGGTAACGTCAGATGCCGTCGACACCTGCAATTTCGATCTCTGCTAGGGAATTTCAGCATTGAAGTGTGTATAAAGTGACGAGTGTTCAGTGTAATGTATATGTAAAAATATCATTTAAAGTAGTGTTTGATGAAGTGTTTTACATGTTTGGGGAGTGATAACTTCCTGAAAGGTATGCAACGTGTCGTGTTGGTGATAGAAATTAGGTGTAATCAAATGTGTGTAAACAAGAGAAATATGTCGCGTTAAACCCATTATGGCGGGCGACATGGAAGAATATGATTGGTCGGAGCCACCTTAGGTGCCTATAGAGATGTAAGTACCCCACAAATTATGGTTATAATTATGTAGAAGTATGGACCGATGCATGTCTGTGATTCCGTAAAGATATTGTGAATTCCTTATAGATGCCAGTAAAAATCAGTTAGGAGGCTGATCCTCCATGTTTAATCAGTATTGAGTTGATTTTTATAGAGTTGAGATGTTGATTTGCATCATTAAGTGGAGTAGTTATTCCCACTATGAATTAAGAATGGCAATCAGTTATGTAAATGCAACGAACGCGATTGTTCGAGTTTAAAACGTCTAGCTATGTCGGAAATTTGGTAATTTATGTGAGAATAATAATAAATGATGATTTTGGTCATTTATGTCAATGAGATTTATAATAATAATAATAAATTATGATTTTGGTCATTTATGTCAGTGAGAAATGATGATAATAATAATAATGGTTATTAAGAGTATGAATGAACACATCAGGAAACAAATAAATTGTTGTAAGCGAGAATTATTAACGCTAAGTGCAAGACTTATCAATCTAAGCAGGAAGATGTTACAGTGAGATTACATTTCAGTAATTATGGAAAGAAGTTTTATATCAGAATATTGCATATATTCGGTAATGATACCAGTAATGAAAGAGCTTTTATTGAATTGAATTTGCAGCTTAATTGAGAAGCTTATAGAGTAAATGTTAGATTTCTCTTAATGTTAGAGGTCGGAATGTCGTAGCATGGAGCATTAGGGGCCAGATAGTCTATTCTACGTATGAATTCTCCTATGTCGTGGACATTGTTGGAGACATTATTTATTCCGGAGTTTTAGTGAAGGACCCTAACTCTGAAGAAAGGATTGAAATGTGTTCCGGATTGGAATCTTTATAAGAGTCGAGGAAACAAGGACACCTCGCAGCTCTATGATTTCCCGAGAACTTATGATGAGTTATTTACGCTCGTGGGCAGCGAAAACTCATGGCGACAGTGGTTTTGTGCGCCTATATTATACTTGAGACATCGGTCACCGCCAGGCTCATGCATTACGAACCCCGAACCTTCATGTTGAATGGACCCATGTGAGGCCATTAATTAATCGTTATCCTCGACGTAGGAATAATTACAAAAGCTCATTCAATACCTGTTGGCATAATAGTCAATTAAGATCCTTTGGGAACATATGTGTCGGTCAGGACACAGTATTTGTCTTGTAAATCTCCACTGCTTAGAGAGAGGGAAGCTTTCAAACTTTTAGAAAGGTCGAGATAATTGGTGGAACGACCCATCCCACTTTCTATTGTGTAGCGATTTCCTTAGCTGAGGGTCGATGCCAACCACCCGGACCGCTCAGGCAAGTAAAAGAGGGAAGAAATTCTAGACCTTGTTAAAATGACATATAATGCAAGATTGTTATGTTGAGTATTATAGCCATGTGGTTTGTGAACACATGGATAATTGTAGTTAATCCTGATGGTTCATTAATTTAGCTATCTGACGAATAGTTACATGATATATTTGTACTGTCACTGGAACCAAGTCATGTAGTTGGTTACTAGATGCCAATCGCCATGAGCGCGAGGCAGTCTATCGTACAATCCGACATAAGCTATAACGTAACGTTTTATCTAGGAATCACAGACAGCACGCAGTGAAACCATATAATTGAAGGATGTGTAGGGGGTAGCTTACATAATTATGGAGTTGCACGTTGATTTTGGTGCAACGTCCAAATAGGTAAATGCATGCAAAGCATTTCATTGGTGAGAAGAAAAATATTAAAACACGCACGGCACACATAATTGTTTAACGTAAAGAGGTTTAAGGAATAATCCTTGTTGTAATATTAAAGAAGTCACATTGTATGACTGTTATGTTAATGGACAGTGTGTTTTGAAGTCGTAGGTGCATCAGCGCACTAGTGTATCCTTGTGAAGTTCACAGAAGGGTAAAGCATTATGGCTAGGTATGACTTTGTTGTGATTTCATATTTGTTTATTTGTGGATTGTGGAAGTAAAAATTTTGTTTGCTTTATTTTATGCTTTTTTTGGGTATTGTTTTGTGTTTGAAGCCATGATTTATTTCAATGAATTAAAGTTTTAGAATAGAGTTGTGCTTTATCATTGTAGAGTTGATACCTTTTAGCCTCAAATCCAAAATATGCACTGCAAAATTGGGGTTACCGTACACGCCTGAGAGCTGATGCTAGTTGGAGGCAGATGCATATTATCCAACGAGATTACTCACATGGGTACATTATAGTACAGTTTTCTGACATATAATAGCCAGGGTCGAACATAAATATTATTGTTATGCCAGTGATTCAGATCGGATGCTTAAAACAGCAGTGTGGATGCGGGGCGGATGCAGATAACAGACTTGCGGATGCTGATAACAGTAGTGCGGATGCGGGGCGGATGCGGATAACAGTCGTATGGATGCGGGGCGGGTGCGGATAACTGTCAGGCAGATGCGTGACGGATGCGGATAACAGTCGTGCGGATGCGGTGCGGATGCGGATAACGTTTTGTTTATCCGTGCAGGGCTCTAGTTATATGTACCCAGTGAGGTCTTATGTAGAACCGAACTGCGCTTGGCCCATGTAACGGGTGGAGAGCTATGAGTAATGGCGAGATAACTAGCATTTACCGATTACATGATGATGATGATGATGATAATCGTTCTTTTATGGGGCCTAACATCTAGGTTATCGGCCCCTAATGATCTGGGGCATAGCGGAAATGACAATGAAATGGAAACCATGACGAAAATTAAGTTAGACTGAAAATACTTACAAAATGGAACTCAGATTGAAACGAATCACAAAATGTAGAGTGGAAATACACACATCAAAAAAAGTTTTGCATCACCTCGGTTCCCAGATCTCCGGCATATAGACGTTGACTGTGTATATTGTATCCAAGATACAGTCCCTTTGACTGTTCATAGATGTCACTAAAACTGCTCAAAGATGTAAACAACCATGCATGAGCAGGGCCTATTAGACGGAGGGGGTACGACAGCCGATCAGTTCCAGTCATTCCACCAGGACGAAGGTACGCTGCTCATGTTGTCTGTAGTTCTACCATGCCTAGAAGGTCAATACCGCAGTTCGATCGCGTCCGCATTGTTACTTTGTGTCAAGAAGGGCTCTCAACAAGGGAAGTTTCCAGGCGTCTCAGAGTGAACCAAAGCGATGTTGTTCGGACATGGAGGAGGTACAGAGATACAGGAACTGTCGATGACAGGCCTCGCTCAGGCCGCCCAAGGGCTACTACTGTAGTGGATGACCGCTACTTACGGATTGCCGCTCGGAGGAACCCTGACAGCAATGCCACCATGTTGAATAATGCGTTTCGTTCAGCCACAGGACGTCGTGTTTCAACTCAAACTGTGCGCAATAGGCTGCATGATGCGCAACTTCACTCCCGACGTCCATGGCGAGGTCCAGCTTTGCAACCCCGACACCATGCAGCGCGGTACAGATGGGCCCAACAACATGCTGAATGGACCCCAAGGAATTGGCATCACGTTCTCTTCACCGATGAGTGTCGCATATGCCTTCAACCAGACAATCGTCGGAGACGTGTTTGGAGGCACCCTGGTCAGGCTGAACGTCTTAGACACACTGTCCAGCGAGTGCAGCAAGGTGGTGGTTCCCTGATGTTTTGGGGTGGCGTTATGTGGGGCCGACGTACGCCACTGGTGGTCATGGAAGGCTCCGAAACGGCTTTACGATACCTGAATGACATCCTCCGACCCATAGTGCAACCATATCGGCAGAATATTGGAGAGGCATTTGTCTTCATGGACGACAATTCTCGACCTCATCGTGCACATCTTGTGAATGCGTTCCTTCAAGATAACGACATCGCTCGACTACAGTGGCCAGCATGTTCGCCAGACATGAACCCTATCGAACATGCCTGGGATATGTTGAAAAGGGCTGTTTATGGACGTCTTGACCCACCAACCACTCTGAGAGATTTACGCCGAATTGTCGTTGAGGAGTGGGACAATTTGGACTAACAGTGTCTTGATGAACTTGTGGATAGTATGCCACGACGAATACAGGCATGCATCAATGCAAGAGGACGTGCTACTGGGTATTAGAGGTAGTGGTGTGTACTGCAATCTGGACCACAAATGCTGAAAGTCTAGCTGTATGATGGTACAACATGCAATGTGTGGGTCTCATGAGCAATAAAACGAGCTGAAATGTTGTTTGTGTTGATCTCTATTCCCTTTGTATTTAACGGTTCCGGAACTCTTGGAACCGAGGTGATGCAAAACTTTTTTTGATGTGTGTACTTACAAAAGGCAATTTAGAGGGAAAATACTCACAAAAGGCAATTTAGAAGGAAAATACTCACAAAAGGCAATTTAGAAGGAAAATAATCACAAAAGGAATAGATTGAAAAATACGCACAAAATGTAGTTTAGGTTCAAAATACTTACAAAATGCAATGTAGATTCGAAATACTCACAAAATGCAATTGAAATTCAAAACACTTACAAAATACAATTGAAATTGAAAATACACAATGCAATTTAGATTGAAAATGCCATACCAGATTCAAAATACACTCAAAATGCAACCGAAATTCAAAATACTTATAAAATGCAATTGAAATTGAAAATACTTACAAAATGTAATTTAGACTGAAAATACTTACAAAAATGTAATTTAGATTTAAAAAACATTAAAAATGCAATCGAGAATCAAAATACTTACAAAATGCCCATCCTACAAAATGGAATTTAGATTTAAAATACGTGCAAAATGCGGTTTAGGTTGAAAATACTTACAAAATGCAATTGAAATTCATACCGATTAAACAGCAGCGGGTCGGCCGTCAGACCAGAATTACGTTTCTTGGAAGAGCCGAGTATCGAACCGGGGCCTTCGCGGTGAATGCTAGTCACTACGCAATGAGGCCCATCTGAGCCATCCTGGAAATGGTGTTCGGTGGTTCCACTTCTAATCCATGCAAATGCTGGGATGGTTCCTAACTTAAGCCACGACTGTGTCCTTGCCAATCCTCAACTAAATGACAAATCCACACCAATACAACCATCAAAATAATACAGGTTATTAGACAAACTATACACTCACAGTCAAGTACACGGGACTAAATGATAGCTAAGGAAGTTTGTATTATTACGTGACTGTTAATCTCGCGATCATGAGCCACGGGACCTCCATTTTTACGTGGAATCCGAACCAGAGCACGTGATATTTCACTTCGAAAATCTCAGGAATCAATCCCAGTCTACCTTGCTGAGAGGCAAGCAGCTTGACCACTGCAACATCACACCCCCAGGAGACTAAATGACCACGATGTCCTAGGTCCTCAAGTATATAATAATAATAAAAAAAAAGTCAACCCCTCGCACTATCCAGCCCATGACGGGCTAAGGCCGACCAAGCGACCGCTGCCCAGCCATTTGGCCTGCAGATATTGGGGTGACGCGTGATCAGCGCGTCAGGTCCCCTCAGCCGTTAATCTTGGTTTTCGTGATCGGGGCGCTGTCTCACTGTCAGACAGCTACTCAATTGTCCTCACGAGGCTGAGTGCACCCCGTTCCAAACCTCACGTCAGTTTTAAAATCCCTGACGGAGCCGGGGATCGAACCCGGGGCCTCCGGGTGAGAGGCAGGCACGCTACCCCAACACCACGGGGCTGGCAAGTATATAATAATAATAATAATAATAATAATAATAATAATAATAATAATAATAATAATAAAAATATAGTATGGTCTCGGGTGCCGGGTGCAAGCTTTGTTATTTGACGCCCAGAGGGTAGCTTGCATGTCGAATTTTGATGTTCCTTGGAGTGCTATGAAAGTCAATGAGGTTAGATATCTAAGCTCCTTGACAATATAGCGCTTTCTAGTAGAGAATGGAGGAACTTTTGTGTTGGCGGAAAATCCCGAGATTAATTGTGCCATTATGAACACGGCCTACTGAATTCAAATGGGTTCAAGTGGACACACATAGGGTGAGCTACAAGTTTCGTTCAATTTCAAGTAGTTCCAACTTTCGCTACCAGATATCACTGATACCTAGTGGTGAACGTTGGAACTTTGATAGAGCGTTCCAACGAAATCTAACCTAGAAATTTAGCTTCGCACAAGATAAGTCTGTGGAAGGATCTTTTACATGCCATAAATCTATGACATGGGACCGTCGGCTTTACTTCCCCTCCGAAAGAAGGCATACTGAAGGATTTTAACGCTCGTAAAATATCCGACCACTTCGGCTGGGTTAGAACCTGCTATCTTCGGCACAATATGACATGCGTGCCGTAATTTTCTCGTCCTTGAAAAATCACTTACCATAGTCAGGAGCGAACCAGCAAGCTTGGGGTTGGTAGCCCGACACTATAACCACTCACCCACCGTGGCAAGCTAGCTCCTCCCGTGAAAGAACAACAAATAATTACAAATAGATTTCAAATTTTGCGAGGGGGGGGGGGGTGGTTCATCAGTTAAGGGGCTGCGACAACGCGGTCGTGTATCCCGTGTACTTAGGGTGTGTGAAGAATCTGTCTGATAACCGGTGTTAATTGTGATGACTGTATTAGTGTGTGTATCCGTTTTAATTCAAGTAAGGACTGCAGGCGATCAATTTTCAAGTAGTTCCAACTTTTGCCGCCAAACGCCACCGTCAACGACCAACTAGTTCAGAAATCAGTTGCCAGATGCCACCGCAGTCGGCTCTTGACGACGAACGTAGGAATCTAAGAACGTTAGTCAAATGTTTATCCTATATTAATTTAGCTTCACACAGGTGTGGAAGGTTCTTTAACATGCCATAAATCTATGACGTGGGACCGCCGGCTTTACTTCCCCTCCGACGACTTCGGCTGGGTTTGGACCCGCAATCTTGGGCATAGAAGCTCAGCATGCTACCAACTGCGCCACTGAAGCCGCAGGGGGGATTTATAATTTCCCCGTGATTTATACCCCTGAATTCATTACTGTGCCCAAAAACGTAGCAACGTGAATAATAAGGGGTAGATATTAAAATTAATTAAGGAAGATGTACAATAGAGATGGATTCGCTCTAGCCTACAGTTATTACTAAAGCAAGTAATAACCTATGTACGATTAATTGATTAATATCCGATTAATCGAATCATTATAAATTAATCGAAAAAAAATTAATCGATTATTTTACTAAACGTTAATTCGATTAATCGATTAAATAAATAATAGATTATTCGGCCAACCGAAGAATCGATTAATTGATTAGTAGACATGAGATGAGGAAAGAAGTTTAAATGAGAAGTCATCGCTTAAGTTGAGTTACGCTTATTTTCGGAATGATGTATAGAAATGTATAACAGTACATTATGCAACGAGCCTATAATGGCAATAATTAAGACACGAGTATGTTTATAAAACGAGCGTATGCGAGTATAATTTCCATACGAGGGTCTTAATTACCATTATAGGCGAGTTGCATACGACTGTTTATGTTCAACGGTAATTATTATAACTATTTTATGTTCGAACATCAATATTCATAAATATCTGTCGAGATTTCGCCAGTTTTATGTACTGAACAGAGCGCATGAGACACAGAGAATGCCTTGTATTTGTCCATGGCCTCCTCGATTACTCCACTATGACACTAGGCCAGGCAGTGAAATTTAAATTAGAAGGCCTTGGAACTCAACGCAGGTGCGATGCTATCCTTATCTAATTGGTTAAACAACTGTTTCTTGGGCGGTGATTGGTGTGAGAAACTGTTTCATGATGAAAAATAGTGTTATAATGACCACCATTATGATACAGTTTTCTGACATATAATAGTCAGGGTCGAACATAAAGGTTATTTTTTACATAAAGGCCTTCCTTGTTTATATTAACAAAGACCAAATAAGAGCCAGTGACAGAGGAAGGACAATCATGAATGAAATTGGGAAGGGTTTCGAAAAAAGAAAACGGAGAGTTTTCAGCGATGATTTTTAATTCTTATTCAATGTTTACAATTTAGGATTTTGTTTTAGCCTGGATTTCACAAAGAAAGTGCATTATCTAAAATTATTATTTTTAGCCTACTTTCGATTTTTGCAAAAAATGAAAGTAGACTTATGAGATCAACACAGGGCGAAAAAAGTGTGTCTGTCTGTGTGTGTGTATGTGTGTGTGTGAGTCTGTGTGTGTGTATGTGTGTGTGTGAGTCTGTGTGTGTGTGTGTGTGTGTGAGTGTGTGTACTCTGAATGTCTGTCCCCCCCTATCAATTCGAACACGGTGAATGCGAATTGAACGAAATTTGGTACAAAGGTAGCACTAGCAAAGGACACCTCAGTGTCATGTTTTATATCGCCGCCATCTTTACTAAAACTGAATGGCGGCCACTCAAACGTTCAAAACGTAAAATCAAATAACGACTAACCAAATCATCCAATCTCTACCAAATTTGGTAACAACATACCTTCGTATAGGATGCGTCTTGTGACCAAACTACAAGGTCGTCCGCCATACCATTTCAGGATGGCGGCCGTGCGAATTATGCAAACTTTATAATCCATATCATGGGACCCACCAGTTCCGATTATCGAGCCGAGAATCGTTTTAACTGTTCTAAAGGAAGAGGCACGTACGAAATTAAAAGTTTATTTTGTAATACTATAGTGCAGACGTGATTTTAAAAAGCTCAGCTGATTCATTAATAAGACAAGATGGCAGCGGATATCTTGTGCCTGACTTATATTTCACTAATTTGAGTATTTCATGCAATATAGCGTACTGAAACAAAATAAATAAACTTTGTATGAAATGCTTTATATATAAATAATATACTTCAGTGATGAAATCGTTTAGTATAAATCATTATTTGCTAACAAGTTCTATGTAAGTCATTTTATATGGATCAATGTTCGTTGGCACAAATGGCTCAGTGGTAAAGCGTTAGTCTGTCATTCATATGCCTATGGTTCAAACCCCATCAGAGATATGTTTTTGCTTGACATTTTACATATTTGTTGCTTTGTAATGACTCAGACGTTTTAAAATTAAGCGTTATATTGTGCATATTACGGTGCAAAACATATACTTAATTAAAACATAATTCGCCAGCAGATTTAATCGAGACATCTAGCTGACAAAAAGGTAACAGATTTTATTGAAAAGTTTCTTCTTCTGGCCGCTAGAATGCACTCGCTCTGTTAGGATTATATTGTTCGATATTTCACAACTAGATATCACGACTAGTTTTTATATTTATTGTTTCTTGAGTACTGAGACGTTATAAAATAAAGCTTTATATGGTGCTTTTTGCAATGGAAATTATATATTAAAAAAAACGACATTCTCCACTGGAGTGACATCTTCCATCCTTCAGTTGTACTATGCAGAAACTATAGATTCGAGCAGCGCTCTATACCGGCCAGTTAGTGAACCCAGTCTTAACGACTGCTAGGAGTAATAAGACAGTAACATTCGTTTATTCCTTGTGCACAGAGGCGTTGTTGATAATCTCAAAACTTGCAATATGGATGATTTGGAGATGGATTATTTTGTTATACCGTGTATTTAAGATTAGCCTATAAATTAACGGGTTGCGAAGTTACTTCACTTAGTTCTATATCATTCGTACACGACACAGAACAACAACGTGACGTCAGTTTCTGATCTGCTCTGATTGGCTATTACATTGCTGCAGTCGGGTAGTTGGCAGTCAAGGATAAAATTCTCGACTGCCAACTGCCAGCTACCAACTGCAACTTCATGTTGTGTATGGTGCCTATAGTATACACGGAGTCGATCGCGACTGCCGACCGAGGACTACCAACTACGGACTGCCGACTGCGCATTGTAGATGGGCCTTATTAGAGCAACGAAGTTTCAATTATTGTAAGTAGTCGGTGTTTGGAGTGTTTGCTGATGAAATTGCAAAATGCTGGGGTAAATTATAAACTATGGTTTGAACGCCACTGTTCAAATCCTGTGTGCCAATTTGCACTTCAAATAGGAAGAAATTAGGAGATGATAAGGACAGAGAGTTATAACTATACCCATACATTTCGGAGAAAGTAGGCTATATGTTCTTTCCCGAACATCTTGTTTACTTATTTAATCGAATAGCACTATTACAGAGCACGTAAAATCAATACTTTAAATCTCGCCACATGTCTTTCTTCTCTCTGCCCACATTCGCTTCATCCTCGCTGATCTCTGCTTCTGGACCTGTTCAATGCTACGTGGCTGCTTTCGTTGTCTTTCTTGTTCCTCCCTGAAGATCACTTTTTGAATTTTGTCCCGAAATACATTCCTATTATATGTATCTCTAATGTCAATGTCGGCTTCCTTTGGATCCTTTAATGTCCAACCACGCTGGTTGAATTTTAAGTTTTAAAATTTCATTAAAAATTTATTTTGTTAGCTTGTCATTATTCATTCTTTTTGAATGCCCAAAAACTGACATGGTGTGAATTATGTTCTCCACAAGGGTGTATATTTCCTTGTTAGGTCGTGGTCTGTTATAGTCTGTTTCTGTTTTCCTTGGGCCAAGGATGCATCGAACCAATCTTCTTTCCATGAGCATGATTTTGTTTGTGTCACATTTCCGCATTAACTTTAATGTTTCAGCTCGAAAGAGTGCTTGAGGTCTCATCACAGTGTTGTAATGTTTAATTTTAGTGTCCCATGATAATGCCTTCTTCTTGTATACGTTTCTGATGATCTGAAATGCTGCGTCCATTTTCTTTGCTCGGACCTCTAAGTTGTTTTTAGCCTACTTTCGATTTTTGCAAAAAAATGAAAGTAGACTTATGAGATCACTACAGGGCGAAAAAAAAGTGTGTCTGTCTGTGTGTGTGTATGTGTGTGAGTCTGTGTGTGTGTGTGTGTGTGTGTGTGAGTGTGTGTACTCTGAATGTCTGTCCCCCCCCCTATCAATTCGAACACGGTGACCGCAAATTGAACGAAATTTGGTACAAAGGTAGCACTAGCAAAGGACACCTCAGTGTCATGTTTTATATCGCCGCCATCTTGACGGAAACGTAATGGCGGCCACACAAATGTCCAAAGCTTAAATCAAATTACGACTAACCTAATCATCCGATCTCTACCAAATTTTGCAACAACATACCTTTATGGGGGCAGCATCCTTTGACCAAACTAATAGGTCATTAGCCTAATAGTTTGAGGATGGCGGCCATCTTTGTGTCAAAATTGATTACCCCTATTAATTCGAACACGGTGAAACCGAATGGAATGAAATTTGGTACAGAGGTAGCACTAGCAAAGGGCACCCCAGTGTCATGTTTTATATCGCCGCCATCTTGACGGAAACGTAACGGCGGCCACCCAAATGTTCAAAGCTTACATCAAATTACGACTAACCTAATCATCCGATCTCTACCAAATTTTTCAACAACATACCTTTATGAAGGGAGCATCCTTTGACAAATCCAATAGGTCATTAGCCTAATAGTTTGCGGATGGCGGCCATCTTTGTGTCAAAATCGATTACCCCTATTAATTCGAACACGGTGAAACCGAATGGAATGAAATTTGGTACAGAGGTAGCACTAGCAAAGGGCACCCGAGTGTCATGTTTTATATCGCCGCCATCTTGACGGAAACGTAATGGGGGCCACCCAAATGTTCAAAGCTTAAATCAAATTACGACTAACCTAATCATCCGATCTCTACCAAATTTTTCAACAACATACCTTTATGAAGGGAGCATCCTTTGACAAATCTAATAGGTCATTAGCCTAATAGTTTGCGGATGGCGGCCATCTTTTTGTGAAAATCGATTACCCCTATTAATTCGAACACGGTGAAACCGAATGGAATGAAATTTGGTACAGAGGTAGCACTAGCAAAGGGCACCTCAGTGTCATGTTTTATATCACCGCCATCTTGACGGAAACGTAATGGCGGCCACACAAATGTTCAAAGCTTAAATCAAATTAGGACTAACCTAATCATCCGATCTCTACCAAATTTTGCAACAACATACCTTTATGAAGGGAGCATCCTTTGACAAATCTAATAGATCATTAGCCTAATAGTTTGCGGATGGCGGCCATCTTTGTGTCAAAATCGATTACCCCTATTAATTCGAACACGGTGAAACCGAATGGAATGAAATTTGGTACAGGGGTAGCACTAGCAAAGGGCACCTCAGTGTCATGTTTTATATCACCGCCATCTTGACGGAAACGTAATGGCGGCCACACAAATGTTCAAAGCTTAAATCAAATTAGGACTAACCTAATCATCCGATCTCTACCAAATTTTGCAACATCATACCTTTATGGAGGAAGCATCCTTTGACAAATCTAATAGGTCATTAGCCTAATAGTTTGCTGATGGCGGCCATCTTTGTGTGAAAATCGATTCCCCCTATTAATTCGAACACGGTGAAACCGAATGGAACGAAATTTGGTACAGAGGTAGCACTAGAAAATGCCACCTCAGTGTCATGTTTGATATCACCGCCATCTTGACGGAAACGTAATCGCGGCCACCCAAACGTTAAAGGCTAAAATGTAATTTCGACCAACTTAATAATCTAGTCTCTACCAAATTTTTCAACAACAAATCTTTATGTGGGAAGCATATTCTGACCAAACTGCTAGATCATCAGCCCAATAGTTTGCAGATGGTGGCCAAGTATGTGTGCAAATCGATTCCCCCTATCAATTCAAACACGGTGAAACCGAATTGAACGAAATTTGGTACAGAAGTAGCACTAGCAAAAGGCACCTCAGTGTCATGTTTTATATCACCGCCATCTTGACGGAAACGGAATGACGGCCTCCCAAATGTTAAAAGCTTAAATCAAATTTCGACCATCCTAATAATTTGATCTCTACCGGATTTTGCAACAACATGCCTTTTTGTGGAAAGTATCTTATGACTGTCTACAAGGTCATCAGCCCAATAGTTTGCAAATAGCGGCCATGTATGTGTGCAAATCCATTCCCCAGATCAATTCCAACACGGTGAAACCGATTTGAATGAATTTTTTTACAGAGGTAGCACTAGCAAAGGGCACCTCATATTCATGTTTAATATCCCTATAGCACGTTGTATTTCAACAAGCTACTACAACCAACATTCAATTATACTCCTTGAAAAGGACAAAGAGTTATAACAATACCCATGCATTTAGGAGAAAGTAGGCTATATGTTCTTTACTGAACATATTGTTTGTTATTGTTGCTGATAGTTATCCATTCCTCTGAATACTTATGTGAGTTAACTTTTTGTATTTTGTTTTGGGTTATGATTATTACATCAGGACAATATATGATGCAATATTTTTATGGTACATTATGCAACGAGCCTATAATGGCAATAATTAGGACACGAGTGTGTTTATAAAACGAGCGTAGGCGAGTTTTATGATTTCCATACTAGTGTCTTAATTACCATTATAGGCGAGTTGCATACGACTGTTTATACCTTTATTATATGTTTTAACATAAATATTCATAAATATCTGATGAGATTCAGTCACTTGAATTTTGTGATAATCCAAGTCATCTGACCGGCCGACGCATGCACTCTGTCTACCATGTGATATGATTAAAGGCTGCCGAACACCGATGAGCAGCAGCATTTAGTCAAACTGTCACCAAAGTCGTTTGAAAGCATTGCGCTGTGTAGAAATTGGGGTTGGGGATATTAAGGTACAGTGTTATTTCTTGTCTCATATTCGCCAGTTTATTTACGCGAACATATGGACGGTGCAATTTCCATGTCGGAAATTTATATAGAAGGATGCTGTGTTCATGTCAGACATGTTGGATTTTGAGCGCATGCGCGAAGGTATCCTTACCTAATTGGTCAATGAATGAGCTCTGATTGGCTGGATGAACTGTATCATAATGGCAAACAGTGTTATAATGACCACCATTATGATACAGTTTTCTGACGTATAATATTCACATTTCGATATCGTCTGTTTATATTATATGTCTGTTTTGCTACCGTGAGAGCGTAATGAAAGGAGCGAAGTATATCGATTAATCGACAAAACAAATAGGCCTATTCAATTAATCGACCAGACGATTAATCGAACAGACCAATCGATTAATCGATTAAACGTATAATTGATTAACCGTTAGGCCCATATATAGCAATAGCTCAATTTTTTCTGCTTCGATTAATCGATTTTTCGAGAACTCAAATTTATCGATTAAAAGTACCAGCCATAGTTAGGACCAACTATTTCTTTCCGTAATGAGTAGCAGGAATGTTCTCTCGCTCTCTACACAAAATGATAGGAAATGCAAATGAGCTCGATGGCCACCAGAGAGTCTCTTGGTCGATGCGATATTCGATTAGACAGATAATGAATAGAGGCGTCCCATGAAGCCATTTATTTCCATTTGGAGCCGGGGTGGGACAGCGGAAGGAAATTAGGTACTACCAAATGAGGAGATGGCTGTGATGAGAGAGTGCTTTGATCAGAGAAGCTATCCAGCCAGCATGCCTTGCTGATTGAACAAGAACACATCGCTCTTCCTCAGATGAGCTCACTTTGTCTACAATACGCACTAAATGTAAAGCACATTATGTGAGTTGTCAGACGTGGTTCGACAAAGCGAAGTCATTCAGCTGGTTCACGATGGGTCGCTTGAATTTAGAGTTTAAATGATTGCAGTTTGTAGATCTGTTTATCATCATAATCGATTTTGGCCAACTAAGGACCAGGTAAATAACTCTTCATGATTTCAGTTTTCTGAGCTTCCGTGGTTTAGACGGCAGCACTCCGGCCTCTCACCGCTGGGTCCGTGGTTCAAATCCCGGTCACTCCATGTGAGGTTTGTGCTGGACAAAGCGGAGGCAGACAGGTTTTTTTCTCCATCTAGCGGAGAGGATATGAACTGTGTCGGCTGCCGAAGCCTGTCGCACTCCCCTGGGGCAATGATTAAATGAATGACAGATGAAATGAAATGATACTGGAGAGTGTTGCTGGAATAAAATTGTGACAGGGAAAACCGGAGTACCCGGAGAAAAACCTATCTGCCTCCGCTTTGTCCTGCACAAATCTCACATGGAGTAACCGGAATTTGAACCACGGACCCAGCGGAGAGAGGACGGCGTGCTGCCACCTAAGCCACGGAGGCTTCTTTACCTGTGCTTCTTTTCTGCGAGAGCTAAAATATCAAGCAGCCTTTCTCCTCCCTATGAAGCTTCCAAAAAGCCATTATACCAACTTGTTAATATTATTGCTATTTGAAGATTCTCTCGTTAAAGTTGCTGCTCTTTGTATTAGCACTTCTTAAAATTGGGTCTACTTAAAGAATCACTTGTCAAAATTGCTACTGTTTGCAGTAAGGTAGAATAAGGAAATATAACAGAACGTGCATGGTATTTGTAGACTTAGAAAAGCCTTTCGATAATGTTGATTGGGCTAAATTATTTGACATTTTGAAAACGAATGGAATCAAGTACAGGGATAGGAGGGTGATCAAAAATCTATACAGAAACCAGACAGCAGTCATTCGAGCTGAAGGATATAAGAGAGAATCTGGTAATCAGAACGGTGTAAGGCAATGCTGCAACTTATCACTCCTACTTTTCAATCTTTACATTGAGCAAGCATTGAAGGAATTTGGAGAAAAAATTAAAGTGGGAGTGAAGATTCAAGGAGAAATAATTTCAACTCTGAGATTTGCAGATGACACCGTCATCTGGGCCAATACGCTAGAGGATTTGAATGAGTTTTTGAATGGTGTGGACTCCGTCTTGAGGAACGAATTCATGATGAAAATTAACGAATGTAAAATGCAGCCGAAATAAATCAGAAACCTCTATCGACATCAAATTGGCAGGAGAAAAGTGGAAGGAAGTAGGGGACTTCTGTTACTTAGAAAACAAAATTACCAGTGATGGACGAAGCAAAGAGGATATAAAAAGTAGGTTGGCTCAGGCAAGGAAAACATTTATAAAGAAAAAGAATCTGTTGACATCGAATATAGATTTAGGTATTAGGAAGTCATTTTTGAAAGCCTTTGTCTGGAGCATGGCGCTCTATGGAAGTGAAACTTGAACTATTGGTGCAGCAGAAAAGAGGAGAATTGAAGCGTTTGATATGTAGTGTTACAGGAGAATGATGAAGATCAGATGGGTGGACAGGGTTACAAATGAAGAGGTATTAAGCCGAGTGGGAGAGGAGAGATGTTTTTGGTGACTGCTAATGAAGAGAAGAGATAGGTTGGTAGGACACATAATAAGAAACCCAGAAATAGCAAGCTTAGTTATGGAAGGAAGGGTCGTAGACAAGAACTGTAGGGGTAGACCAAGGTTAGAATATGTTAAACAGATTTTCTCGGATGTAGGGTGTGGTAGCTATGTAGAGATGGAACGATTAGCTCAGGACAGGGAGGCGGGGATGGCTGCATCCAACCAGTCAAAAGACTGAAGACTCAAACAACAACCGCGAAATCCATTGCATAAGTTAGCCTATGTGTAAGGCGAAGCACTATATTCCGTGGAAACAAGGTCATACTCCTTTTTTTTTTCTACAGGGAAATATGAACTGGGTCTTGGATACCACGGCTAAGCAGCCGGTTCATATCATCTTTAAATGACCTACTTGCTTTGAAAACTAGTTTCCATGTCAACCTGCTGTTTATGCCTATACTTTGTTGATATAACACACAATTTAATCTCAATGTTCCAAATTAACATTTAATTGGCCACAGTAAGCAAAGTTTTTCCTCTCCTTCTTCCACCTTCTCTTTCTCGCTGAATATGACGATAAACGTGACCTCTTAAAATGGGTTCTTACTTCTCTCTGTCCTTTAATTAAACTTTTATGATATCCATTATGGAGAATGATGCTTCTTCTGTTCACTCAAAGCGGATATTACAACTACGGAAGAGAATTCTTTATTCAATAAACAGCAGACATTTTCTTCTATTCGAAGTTCCTTTGTTCTGCTCTCATTTCCTTTTAAGTCGGATCATCCCGTCAGATTACTTCATGTTACGACTGAAGAATAATGCAATTGACTGTTCTTAAATTGGGAGTGTGAAGCATTGTTCCAGTGTTAGATTTTACTCAGTTTTGGCGATTTTATTTCCTTGTGTAGATGCGAAGGCTAGGTACAGTATGGGAAAGAAAATGAAGGAGTCTGACCGCTCGAAAAAGGGACGTAGGCTATTGCCCGGGCCGGATTAACCCTTTCAGAGACCCCAGAGCGGTCCACGTGTAGAAGCCCGTAAACAGGGCTATCAATTGCTAAAGTGGACCATACGCATTCGTTCTAGTTTCGTAACGTTCAAGCCTGCTGATCCCAAGATAGCGCGGGATTGAATCCTGGCTCTGGCAGTTGGCATTTGAATTTGCGCAAATACGAAGAAGCCGTGTTAGTAGATTTACTGGCACGTTAAAAATCCCCATTAGGGCTATATTCTGCCACCCCGGCGTCGAAAAGCCACAGTAGTTGAAAGAGACGTAGCCTAAAACCAATAACATGATTATTATTATTATAACCACTGCGGCTTTTAGAGACACCGGGCTGCCGGAAACAGTTGAGATCTCGCGGTCCTTAGTGGCGCTAACGATTAAGAGAAGAGAATAATATAATAAATAATAATATCAAACCTTTAAGGGCAAAATCAAGGGGTACACTCCTGGTAATTTATGCTTTAAGAATGGAAAGGGGAATCTTATCAAGAACCCTGAGCAAAACTCTGTGGACATCTGGTAATGTACTTTAAAGATCCTCTGAATTGTGACCTTTGCAAGATAAAATGATATTTTCTCTTCCTCAGCAAAACCTTCCTGACTCTTCTTCGCCAACTCAAGGAAGAAATTAGAGATATCATCCAAGGTCTTAAAAAAATAAAGCTTCAAGGAAGGATTCAATAACAGCAGAACTTCTTAAATATGGAGGAGACAAAGTGATGGAACAACTAGAGAAACTTATGCACACTTATTTTGGATACAGAAACAATATCAGATGATTGGAGGAATGCAATGGTACACCCCTTACATAAAAAGCGTGATAAAAATAATGTTAACAACTGTAGAAGTATCTCATTGCTGCCTGTGAGTAGGGGAGAGCGAGGGGTTCTAACCAGTGTCATGGCCGCCGCGTGAGTCCAAGCCAATATCTCGTGAACCCAAGGTCGAATGTTAACAAATGAGGTGTCGTTGGACTCTGGCTGACATCCTCTTTCTTGTGAACCACGTATTATATTTTTCAAAAAAAAATTGAAAATTTTTGTTTTAGAAAGTAGGCGAAAGTTTAAAAACCAAACATGATAGAACGTTGTGCCATGGTTCAAACGAATGGCCTTTATGTCCTTTATTTTTTATAATAAAACTTTTTTATTTTTTATGTTTTTTTTTGAAAACAGTCCAATTTTGAAATTCCTATATTTTGGAAACTAGGAACTA
This sequence comes from Meconema thalassinum, assembly GCA_946902985.2. Taxonomy (NCBI): domain Eukaryota; kingdom Metazoa; phylum Arthropoda; class Insecta; order Orthoptera; family Tettigoniidae; genus Meconema; species Meconema thalassinum. The sequence goes on from OX336396.1 coordinate 243,505,751, forward strand.
TACAAAAAAAACTGTTTGACATAAATGAATGGCCCTGACCCCTTCTATGGGCAAAATAAATTTCAAGCCTCTAGGACTAAAACTGTGTAGTAGTGCTAGGTTGCGGGTTCTAATTCACCCCCTACTTTCATATAAACTTTGCCGATATCTCCCGAACGCGTGGTCGGATTATAAAGAACGAGGTTTTGTTGGCGTTGGGACGACGTTCTCTTGGCTAAGCATGTGTGTTGGTATTTTTTTTTTTATTCTTGTTTTTTGGATTGGCGCTATTTTGGGAACGGTGAATTTTGGAAAAACGTTTGTTTGACGTTAATGAAAGGTGGGTATGCCCTCTAGGAGGGCAGCAAGTTTCAAGGGTGTAGGAGGAAAAACAAAATGATAGCCTACTTTCTCGCGAACATTGGTGATCATTGGCGAACGGATGGTCGGATTTTAACAAATGAGGTGTCGTTGGACTCGAACTGACGTCCTCTTTCCTATAGACCACTCGTTATATTTTTCAAAAAAATTTTGAAAAATTTTGTTTTTAAAAGTAGGCGATAGTTTGAAAACAAAACATGATAGAATGTTGTTCAATAGTTCAAACCAATGGTCTCTATGACCTTTATTTTTTATAATAAAACTTTTTATATTTTAAGATTTTTTGAAAACCCTTAAATTTTGAATTTTTACTATTTTGGAAACTAACACGTTGACTAATAAGTCTGTTTGACATAAATGAAAGACCCCTACCCCCTCTACCACGAAAATAAATGTCGAGTCTCTAGGACAAACAAAAACTAGGTATTTTTTATATATATAAAAGCGTGTTTGTAGACAGAGAGCCGGTAGCGCTTGACGTATGTTACAACGAGGCTGTGACTGAGCATGGTGAATTCTGGAAATGGCTATTTCGACGGGGGCGATGTATGGCAAAACGAGGGGTTGCTTTTCGATATTTTTTCCTATGACGAATGAATGAAGGCGAATATTTTGAAATGTGACAAGCATGCTAAGATTTTTACCCCTGAAGGGGATCTTTAACGTTTTAGTTAACAGTGATGAGCGAGATCGCTCTCTGACACAACAGACGGTTGTAGGATATGACCAAGTGATTCTTAGATGTTGGCGATCTCGGTGACCGTGCCCGGAAGAAATGAATTGCTATTTTGGTGGATTGGCGGGGAAGCTTATGACGGTTGGTTTTGTGATATTTCCTAGGACGGATAGAGGTGAATATTTGAAATGTGTTGAGTGTGCTAGGAATCTTTTTACCCCTGAAGGGGATCTTTAACAGGCTAGTACACGGTAATAAGCGGGACTGCTGTCTGGCACAGTAAATGTTTTTAGAATATGGAAACCTATAACATTTGCTCGACCAAGTCATGTGCATGTATGCAAAGAGCCAAAACGGTAAGGTCATTGGCCTGAAATGTTATAAACTAAATATTGAACTGGGTAAAGTCATGTGTTTTAGGATGAAAGTATGTGGTTAACATGATCATGTATTGAGGATGGCCGCTTGCTTGTAATTATTATTATTATTATTACAGTAAAATGTTTAAGAATAATAATAATAAGAAGAAGACACACATGTTTTCAATGCTAACACACACACGCACAGTCCTGCTCACTGGTGACTGAATATTGTTCCTAGCCAGAGGACTCGTGAGAGAGAGACTCCTGATAAGACAAAAAAATGTCTACGTCAGCAGGAAGTGTGATATTAGCTTACTTGCCTCGTGGTGGCTAGCAGGTGTGCTGTTTAAGCAGAGACCGCCATTTTGGTTCTGAGACAGTAGGACTACCTATGTATAAGAGGCAGCCATTTTGGTTCCTTATTAAAAACATGAAACTAGTATAAGGTACAGGAATCTTATTCAGATTGAGGAGCTACGTCCTGCTAAAATTATTGTGTAATGGGTCTACCACTTTGCGACCATTTTTACCCCCACTCTTGGTTCTTATATTTGCTTATTTGCTTCCACTTTTACCTGAGCTCTTTGGATCCATATTTGCTCTCACATTAAACTATTATTCTTATTACCAACTTGAATTTACTAGAGCTTAGTCTATGCTTGACAGTTGACATGGAAATATCAGTGACTAGGTAGGGTAAGCCTTATGCATACTATAAAGGATATTCATATATTGTGAAACGAACCAATAAAAATGGAACTGTTACTTGGCCCTGTTCAAAACAACGTTCCAAGCATTGTCATAATGACCTAAAAAGTAAAAATAGTGAGGTTTTAAGTGTCAGTGATCATCAATGTAGTGTACTGCATGAAACACAGTTGCCGTCGACAAAAAATCAAGAAAACCATATTGCTACTCAAATAGTGGATTGTTTAATGAGCAACGTTTAACCCCTGTTCTAAAAGTTATGTTTAATCTGTCTTCCACATCGCAAGAGCCATCAACATCACAAACTATGCAAGAGGTAGTGTTGTTGTTGTCGTCGTCGTCGTCGTCGTTTTAAGGAGTGGAACAACTAGGTCATCTGCTCTTGATATGCAAAAAGGTACCATAGTATTGCGAGAGGATCAAAATGACTAAATAGTAATAACAAGAAGGTTTTTATACCTATAAAACCATTGCGGCTTCCCCAGTTTTTGAAAACAACAGTGAATGGACATTGCTATAAAAAGATCTACAACAAGCCTTGTGTTTAAAAATTATAAAGAGAGAAAGAGTTGTATTAAGTGTGCATCTATTGTCATAATCATGTATAATCTGCAATGTTAAATATTCTAACTTTGTATAAAATAAAACAACATTGTAACATCATTTTGCATTTATTTACAAACTTCATATACATTTTTTTGTTTCATGATAATATTTTTTAAGACAATACTAAAAACTAAAACATTATTATTCTATGCACATTTTTTTCTTTCAGTCCATTGTCATTACTTATATTTTCCATTATTATTTCACTTTTTTTTCATTTAATTAAAACGGACCATGCACCTATTGTTTTTTAAACCTTCATAAATTAAGTGTACAGGTTGCACAGCATTATTGACTTCATCAAAAACACTCTCCGACATATCATTAAACCGTGTAGGCAGAAATGTCTCAAAGTTTTCACATACACAAAGTTCACGGTCACCATATGCTGTTTTCAATTTCCGAATCTTGATAATGCGGAATGGAATATGCGTTGGCAATTCGCTGAGCTTCTTTGTCTCTAAGCCACACGATTGTCCCACAGCATTCAAAACATTCATTGTAGTAGTCTATAAACAAAACAAAAGCATATCTATTACACTCTAAAACAGCTTTAATAATATTGTGCAATTAGGGATTTTGCACTATGCATAGCTAATAAATTATACTATTTATGCAAGAAATGCCCTAACTGTAGCAGATACTGCTTTTCTGCATATTGCACAAGTGTTGAGTTCTAATGCACACTTGACACAGGCTATCATGTGTCCACAAGGCAAAAATACAACACCTAGTGCATCTTGATAACAAATTTTACATAATTGTTGGTCACACATTTGTATCTGTTCGTGAGACAAGTCTTTTTTTCAGCCTCATGTATTTGCTCCGCGTGTTCTAACTCTAAAGGCACTTTTATGTCTTGTGCTGCAATCACGTTTTCTTTACGAATAGTGTTCACAAATTCCTGACCATTAGGCAACACAGTTAGTTAACCAACGAGCGTGTTGCACAAAAGGGTCATCAGTCATTTGCCAATCCTTTAAAGCAAATCCACAATAAAAACATATCGTTTTATCCCCCTTCACCAGTATAAAAAAAAAACCAGCTTCACTTAGCTGTTTGGTAAGGTGTTTTAATATTAATGGCCAAACATTTTTATAAGATTCTAAACGTTTTTCATCAGAGCTGTACTCTGGGTGTTCTAGTGCTTTAGTCTTGCATACTAACAATTTTTCAAAAGCACATGCCAATTCAGCACTGTCTATGGCATATGGACCACATATATCGACACTACGGTTGTTGGCTGGTAATACATCATTATTTATTTATTTATTTATTTAGTATGTTTCGACCCATACAGGATCACATAAAGCAAGTTATGATCTGTTGCTGTTATTTCTCTTTTTCTTCCAGAATTCTTTCATCATGTCGCTATGTTTAGCTCGACGTTCGTCAGTCCATTTTCCCCTAGGTCTGCTGGGCTTATCTTCTGATGCAGCTTCCCAAGTGTAGATCTTATGTCTGAAAGTTTTGCGGTCTTCGATATCTGTGGGTGTGATGTTGGCGTTATTGAGATCATTTAGGACTTGTTTAATCCAAACCGTTGTCGTCTTTAATTTTTGTGAGTACATCAATATTTTCTTTGTTAATCGGTTGTCATCTAGCCTCATAATGTGTCCATAAAATTTCAAGCGTCGTTTACGGAAATCGGTTTCAATATTTGAATATATTTCTGTGATCTTGTGTGATTGTAAACGATATCCTTCATCTGTAAGTCTTGGGCCAAGAAATACATCATCATTATTATTATTATTATTTATTTGTGATTCAGCAACGTAAGTAGCAGCCAATGGTCTTGTGGTTCGGTAAAATGAATACACGTGTATGTTACCCGCTTGTTTTCCAAGCATGTAAGGACAACAAGAAGACCATCGCAAATGGTCTCTAAAGGGATCATCCCCTTCTTCCCAGTGTGAAAGTTCAATACGACAAAACACACAGCGCACCACATCTTCTCGGTTCAAGTAAAAAAAAAAGGCTTTTGCAAGTTCATGTGTCGACAAAAAGCCTACAGGCCAGGATTCAAATGTTAACCAACGATCATGTTCTGATTTTAAATTTAACCCACGTGGTAAACCAACTTTCTCACTTGTTGTATTTGGTACTAACGCCATGTGTTGTAATAAAACTTTTTTTATTGCAAGTTATTAACGTTGCACAAGAGCACAGCGTACTTTAAAGCATAATGCATGCTTGTTCACTGTCTGTTCACTACGTTAATGGCGTATGACCACACCAAAAAACAAACAAAATAACCCATCACTCAATCAATCAATCAATCAATCAATGCTTGTAATTAAACTTTAACGTTAGTTGACATTAATATATCAAAACACCATTAAAAATAAACTGTATGTTGGCACTAACAGTAACCCTTGCACTTATTTTCTTTTTATAAAGCTTTAGTCATCTACATCCCCCTTTAATCAATATATAAACAACAAGTAGTTCCGTGAAGAACTATACAGCCTATTTTCATATATCCTACTTATGTTAACTGCCACAATCAACATACAAAATTTCAGTTTAATTGCTGTAACAGATTCGTAGATATTGAGAACCGTCTAAATATTTCAGATGGTCGCCAGGTTGGATTTTTATTTTTGTACTATAATATTAAGATTATTGTGTACGTGTGGTATTCAAACTTCAATCGCATGATTAGACAACAAGAAGTAAAAACGAGATTTTAAAATTACGCACAGCAGCCATCTTGTGATAAAGCAAACCATAGAAATAAATTAGATGCCAGTGGATCAACATTTGTATAAGCATTTAACGTGCAACGTTTCACGGCACTCGGATAGTTAATTCGCGAGAAACGTCCATTTAAATATTTATACTTCGCGTCGCCGCCATGTTGGATTTGTGCTCACCAGGTTCCTGAAAGTCCTATAGGTAAACATATGTTCATAGTCTCTATGAACATTAAAACATTCAGTTTGGTTGCTGTAAAAGATTCATAGATAATGAGAACCGTTTAAATATATCGGATGCTCGCCATTTTGGATTGTTATATGTATATGCCATAGAGTTATGTACCATTCAAGGACAATTATTGCCTAGGTTCATTATTCAAACTTTCACTTCGATCGCATGATTACGACACAAGAAATTAAAACTTAATTTTAAAATTTCGCACAGCCGCCATCTTAAGGTTATGTAAGCAATTGAATTAAATTAGATGGCAGTGCATTACAATCTGCAAAATCAATTACTGTACCACATTTCACTGCACTCAGAGAGTTAAATCACGAGAAAAGTCTATTAAAATATTTTAAATTCGCTTGGTCGCCATGTTCGTTTGGTACTTTACAGGTTTATGAAATATACATAGGTATACCTGTATCAGTACCCTTTATCACCGTACACAATTGCAGGGTGATATCTGTAATAGCTTCGGAGATATAGAATGTCAGTGAAATATTTCGCACAGCCGCCATTTTGAGGTTATGTAAACAATTGAACTAAATTAGACTCCAGTGCATTACAATGTGTATAAACATTTGCTGTACCAAGTTTCATTACATTTAGATAGTTAAATCGCGAGAAAAGTCTATTTAACTATCTCAACTTCGCTTGGCCGCCATGTTGGTTTTGTAGTCACCAGGTTTTTGAAAGTCTCATAGTTGAACTTCTAGTAGTGCCCTTTATCACCGTACACAATTTCAGGGCGATATCGGTAATAGTTTCGGAGATATTGAATGCTAGTGAAATATTTCGCACAGCCGCCATGTTGGATTGGAGAGACGTAACAAAATTAGAAGGGCACGGTCGAGGTCGCCGGGAATAGTGCTATGAACTTCCCGAGTTTCATTGAAATCGCTCTAGCCGTTTCGATTTTATTAGGGGGGGACACACACACGAATCACACACACACGCACACACACACACACACACACACACACACACGCACACACACACGGACAAAAGGTGATCTCATAAGCCTATTTTTTCAAAATTGAAAATAGGCTAAAAATGAATGTCATGTCAGTTTGTTCAGATTATCTTGTTCAAACCTGTGGATATTTGTTGAGTCCATAGGGAACCACCCATAAATTAAATTAATTTTGTTTTGTTTTTAGAAAATCCAATATGGCCTTGTACTTTCCCCAGTCAACGACCAATATAGTCTTGTACCGTTTGTCAATACATGGCCATTATTCAAGAAAGCAATCATTGTACCAGTCATGTACAGGTAATGAATATTTTTGTTGTCTATGGTTTTTCATTAGTGGTAAAATAGCATAGCATTTTTAAGTTAGACTTACCTGAGTTTTCAATAGTTCACTGCCTGGAAACATTGGTTGCACTCTACTGCGTCTTGGGTTATCAGCAACTGGTACGGTGGTAAGGTTTTCTTTCCAAGTTTCTAAAAATGAATAAAATAAACCGCTATAAATACCTAAATTCAGGTTAATACATGCATTTCATAAAATAAAATAAAATAATATCAAACAAAACAAAAAAATGAAACAAGTTAGTTTAAAAAAATAATCTCACCTTCACTTGCAGTGGCTTGTTACTGTTCCCTTCCAGTGGGCCCAGAAACGCAAAGGTTTCTTGTATCTCTGACATGTAAGGTATACCGGTTATCTGCAAACAAATAAATAAATGAAAATGAAAATCCACAGCCTGCTTCCAGTCTCCGACCGGGTCAGGAATGGAATGAATGAAGCCCCTATCTAGCGGCGAGGATATGAACTGTGCCGGCTGCCGAGGCCTGACGCACTCCTCTGGGGCAATGATTAAATGAATGACAGATGAAATGAAATGATAGTGGAGAGTGTTGCTGGAATGAAATTTTGACAGGGAAAACCGGAGTACCCGGAGAAAAACCTGTCTGCCTCCGTTCTGTCCAGCACAGATCTCACATGGAGTGACCGGGATTTGAACCACGGACTCAGCGGTGAGAGGCCGGCGTGCTGCCGCCTAAGCCACGGAGGCTCTAATAAATAAATAAATAAATAAAAATCATTAATTACCTAATCAATAACTACAAATTTAAGGTTCATTAGCATGACATTATTAAAATAATCATTCATAGGTACTTACCAAAAAAATAAAAGGATTTTTCTTCCAAAGTTCAGTTCAGAGCTCTACTGTATACGTCTGTGTGCTAAAATGGCAAGTGCATGACTAACGCAATCGTTATCAGTTAGCCTAGCAACAGAGAGAGTTGCATTTTCTCAGCGTTTTGGCCTTGAAATGTTATCTCTTTCACTCGTGTTCCCACGCCTCTTCACATTCCGCAATCTGAATAAGATTCGTGTACCTTATACTAGTTTCATGTTTTTAATAAGGAACCGAAATGGCTGCCTCTTATACATAGGTAGTCCTACTGTCTCAAAACCAAAATGGCGGTCTCTGCTTAAACAGCACACCTGCTAGCCACCACGAGGCAAGTAAGCTGATATCACACATCCTGCTGACGTAGACATTTTTAGCCTACTTTCGATTTTTGCAAAAAATGAAAGTAGACTTATGAGATCAACACAGGGCGAAAAAAGTGTGTCTGTCTGTGTGTGTGTATGTGTGTGTGTGAGTCTGTGTGTGTATGTGTGTGTGTGAGTCTGTGTGTGTGTGTGTGAGTGTGTGTACTCTGAATGTCTGTCCCCCCCTATCAATTCGAACACGGTGAATGCGAATAGAACGAAATTTGGTACAAAGGTAGCACTAGCAAAGGACACCTCAGTGTCATGTTTTATATCGCCGCCATCTTGACGGAAACGTAATGGCGGCCACACAAATGTTCAAAGCTTAAATCAAATTACGACTATCCTAATCTTCCGATCTCTACCAAATTTTGCAACAACATACCTTTATGGGGGAAGCATCCTTTGACCAAACCAATAGGTCATCAGCGTATTAGTTTGCGGATGGCGGCCATCTTTGTGTGAAAATCGATTCCCCCTATTAATTCGAACACGGAGCAACCGAATGGAACGAAGTTTGGTACAGAGGTAGTACTAACAAAAGGCACCTCAGAGTCATGTTTTATATCGCCGCCATCTTGACGGAAACGTAATGGCGGCCACACAAATGTTCAAAGCTTAAATCAAATTACGATTAACCTAATCATCCGATCTCTACCAAATTTTGCAACAACATACCCTTATAGAGGAAGCATCCTTTGACCAAACGAATAGGTCATTAGCCTAATAGTTTGCGGATGGCGGCCATCTTTGTGTGAAAATAAATTCTCCCTATTAATTCAAACACGGTGAAACCGAATGGAACGAAATTTGGTACAGAGGTAGCACTAGCAAAGGGCATCTCAGTGTCATGTTTTATATCGCCGCCATATCGACAGAAACGTAATGGCGGCCACACAAATGTTCAAAGCTTAAGTTAAATTACGACTAACATAACCATCCGATCTCTACCAAACTTTGCAACAATATACCTTTATGGAGGGAGCATCCTTTGACCAATCTAATATATTATTAGTCTAATAGTTTGCGGATGGTGGCCATCTTTATGTCAAAATTGATTCCCCCTATTAATTCGAACACGGTGGAACCGAATGGAACGAAATTTGGTACAGAGGTAGCACTAGCAAAGGGCACCTCAGTGTCATGTTTTATATCGCCGCCATCTTGACAGAAACGTAATGGTGGCCACACGAATGTTCAAAGCTTAAATCAAATTACGATTATCCTAATCATCCGATCTCTACCAAATTTTGCAACTACATACCATTATGGAGGGAGCATCCTTTGGCCAATCTAATAGGTAATCAGCGTAATAGTTTGCGGATGGCGGCCATATTTGTGTGAAAATCGATTCCCACTATTAATTCGAACACGGTGCAACCGAATGGAACGAAATTTGGTACAGAGGTAGTACTAACAAAGGGCACCTCAGTGTCATGTTTTATATCGCCGCCATCTTGACGGAAACGTAATGGCGGCGACACAAAAGTTCAAAGCTTAAATCAAATTACGACTTACCTAATCATCCGATCTCTACCAAATTTTGCAACGTCATACCTTTGTGGGGTGAGCATCCTTTGACCAAACTAATAGGTCATCAGCGTAATAGTTTGCGGATGGCGGCCATCTTTGTGTGAAAATCGATTCCCCCTATTAATTCGAACACGGTGTAACCGAATGGAACAAAATTTGGTACAGAGGTAGTACTAACAAAAGTCACCTCAGTTTCATGTTTTATATCGCCGCCATCTTGACGGAAACGTAATGGCGGCCACACAAATGTTCAAAGCTTAAATCAAATTACGATTAACCTAATCATCCGATCTCTACCAACTTTTGCAACAACATACCCTTATAGAGGAAGCATCGTTTGACCAAACTAGTAGGTCATTAGCCTAATAGTTTGCGGATGGCGGCCATCACTGTGTGAAAATCAATTCCCCCTATTAAATCAAACACGGTGAAACCGAATGGAACGAAATTTGGTACAGAGGTAGCAGTAGCAAAGGGCACCTCAGTGTCATGTTTTATATCGCCGCCATCTTTACTGAAACGTAATGGCGGCCACACGAATGTTCAAAGCTTAAATCAAATTACGATTAACCTAATCATCCGATCTCTACCAAATTTTGCAACTCCATACCTTTATGGAGGGAGCATCCTTTGACCAATCTAATAGGTCATTCGCCTAATAGTTTGCGGATGGCGGCCATCTTTGTGTCAGAATCAATTCCCCCTATTAATTCAAACACGGTGAAACCGAATGGAACGAAATTTGGTACAGAGGTAGCACTAGCAAAGGGCACCTCAGTGTCATGTTTTATATCGCCGCCTTCTTGACTGAAACGTAATGGCGGCCACACGAATGTTCAAAGCTTAAATCAAATTACGATTAACCTAATCATCCGATCTCTACCAAATTTTGCAACTCCATACCTTTATGGAGGGAGCATCCTTTGACCAATCTAATAGGTCATTAGCCTAATAGTTTGTGGATGGCGGACATCTTTATGTCAAAATTGATTCCCCCTATTAATTCGAACACGGTGGAACCGAATGAACGAAATTTGGTACAGAGGTAGCACTAGCAAAGGGCACCTCAGTGTCATGTTTTATATCACCGCTATCTTGACGGAAACGTAATCGCGGCCACCCAAATGTTAAAAGCTAAAATGTAATTACGACCAACCTAATAATCTAGTCTCTACCAAATTTTGCAACACCATATCTTTATGTGGGAAACATATTCTGACCAAACTGCAAGAACATCAGCCCAATAGTTTGCAGATGGTGGCCAAGTATGTGTGCAAATCGATTCCCCCTATCATTTCAAACACGATGAAACTGAATTGAACGAAATTTGGTACAGAGGTAGCACTAGCAAAGGGCACCTCATATTCATGTTTAATATCCCTATAGCACGTTGTATTTCAACAAGCTACTACAACCAACATTCAATCATACTCCTTGAAAAGGACAAAGAGTTATAACAATACCCATGCATTTAGGAGAAAGTAGGCTATATGTTCTTTACTGAACATCTTGTTTGTCTTATCAGGAGTCTCTCTCTCACGAGTCCTCTGGCTAGGTACAATATTCAGTCACCAGTGAGCAGGACTGTGTGTGTGTTAGCATTGAAAACATGTGTGTCTTCTTCTTCTTCTTCTTATTATTATTATTACACATTTTACTGTAATAATAATAATAATAATTACAAGCAAGCGGCCATCCTCAATACATGATCATGTTAACCACATACTTTCATCCTAAAACACATGACTTTACCCAGTTCAATATTTAGTTTATAACATTTCAGGCCAATGACCTTACCGTTTTGGCTCTTTGCATACATGCACATGAATTGGTCGAGCAAATGTTATAGGTTTCCATATTCTAAAACCATTTACTGTGCCAGACAGCAGTCCCGCTTATTACCGTTTACTAGCCTGTTAAAGATCCCCTTCAGGGGTAAAAAGATTCCTAGCACACTCAACACATTTCAAATATTCACCTCTATCCGTCCTAGGAAATATCACAAAACCAACCGTCATAAGCTTCCCCGCCAATCCACCAAAATAGCAATTCATTTCTTCCGGGCACGGTCACCGAGATCGCCAACATCTAAGAATCACTTGGTCATATCCTACAACCGTCTGTTGTGTCAGAGAGCGATCTCGCTCATCACTGTTAACTAAAACGTTAAAGATCCCCTTCAGGGGTAAAAATCTTAGCATGCTTGTCACATTTCAAGATATTCGCCTTCATTCATTCGTCATAGGAAAAAATATCGAAAAGCAACCCCTCGTTTTGCCATACATCGCCCCCGTCGAAATAGCCATTTCCAGAATTCACCATGCTCAGTCACAGCCTCGTTGTAACATACGTCAAGCGCTACCGGCTCTCTGTCTACAAACACGCTTTTATATATATAAAAAAATACCTAGTTTTTGTTTGTCCTAGAGACTCGACATTTATTTTCGTGGTAGAGGGGGTAGGGGTCTTTCATTTATGTCAAACAGACTTATTAGTCAACGTGTTAGTTTCCAAAATAGTAAAAATTCAAAATTTAAGGGTTTTCAAAAAATCTCAAAATATAAAAAGTTTTATTATAAAAAATAAAGGTCATAGAGACCATTGGTTTGAACTATTGAACAACGTTCTATCATGTTTTGTTTTCAAACTATCGCCTACTTTTAAAAACAAAATTTTTCAAAATTTTTTTGAAAAATATAACGAGTGGTCTATAGGAAATAGGACGTCAGTTCGAGTCCAACGACACCTTATTTGTTAAAATCCGACCATCCGTTCGCCAATGATCACCAATGTTGGCGAGAAAGTAGGCTATCATTTTGTTTTTCCTCCTACTCCCTTGAAACTTGCTGCCCGCTTAGAGGGAATACCCACCTTTCATTAACGTCAAACAAACTATTTTCCGAAATTCACCGTTTCCAAAATAGCGCCAATCCAAAAAACAAGAATTTCCAAAATAAAAAAATAAAAAATACCAACACACATGCTTAGCCAAGAGAACGTCATCCCAACGCCAACAATATCTCGTTCGTTAAAATGAGGCCACGCGTTCGGGAGATATCGCCCAAATTTTATATGAAAGTAGGGTGGGGGGGGGGGGGGAAGTAGGACCTACAATCTAGCACTACTACACAGTTTTAGTCCTAGAGGCTTGAAATTTATTTTGCCGATAGAAGGGGTCAGGGCCATTCATTTATGTCAAACAATTTTTTTTGTTAAATTCCTAGTTTCCAAAATATAGGAATTTCAAAATTGGACTGTTTCAAAAAAACATAAAAAATAAAAAAGTTTTATTATAAAAAATAAAGGACATAAAGACCATTCGTCCGAACCATGGTACAATGTTCTATCATGTTTGGTTTTCAAACTATCGCCTACTTTCAAAAACAAAAATTTTCAAACATTTTTTGGAAAATATAATACGTGGTCCATAGGAAAAAGGACGTCAGCCAGAGTCCAACGACACCTCATTTGTCAACATTCGACCTTGGGTTCACGAGATATTGGCTTGGACTTACGCGGCGGCCATGACACTGGTTAGAAGCCCTCGCTCTCCCCTACTCCTGTGCCATATAAAATATTGTCCAAAGCATTGCAACGATGAATAGAGGGACTCCTTGACAAACAGATAGGCGAATATCAGGCAGGATTTAGGAAGGGACGTTCATGTGCTGAACAGATCTTTGTTATAAAGTCCTTAATCAAAATAGAACCTGGTTTTTTTAGCGTATGACTTTTAATGCCAGGAGTGCCCGTCCACATGTTCGGCTCACCAGAGATTGTAGCTGCTTCTATGCGGACACCCATGGGGTGAGCTACAAGTACCGTCACTTGTGGAGTGTGTCAATGTAAGGACAAGGAATTTGAAGGTAGTGGCTGTGGCCTGTAGTTAGGGACCAACCCCGGTATTCGGCTGGAAGGAAAATGGAAAACCACAGAAGACCATCTTCAAGGTTGCCAGCGGGGGGATTGGAACCTCCTCGCCTCCCGGATGTGCGCGACTTCCTGCAGCCACGCCGTAACGACCACGGCTAACTTCGCCGGTAAAATGAAACTAATGAGAAACGATAAAAAGGTGATCCAGATATTTTTGACTTCAAGAAAGCTTACGATTCCGTGGACCGTGAACCCTTATTGAAATTCTGAGAGAATTTGGAGTAGACGAAAAAGCAATAGCATTAATTCGCCAAACTTGGACCGTCACTTGTGGAGTGTGTCAATGTAAGGACAAGGAATTTGAAGGTAGCGGCTGTGGCCTGTAGTTAGGGACCAACCCCGGTATTCGGCTGGAACTGTGTTATAGTGCATATACTTGGTCTGATAAGAGTTCGCAGGTCAATTTTCTTTCGCAATACTTGATTCAAAATAGACTGCCTCACATTTGCAGATGATGTTGTTTTCTTGCTAAAGACCTAGAAATTACAACCAGGCAAATTGAGATACTCAAGGAGATAGCTGAAAGAACGGGTATGCAAATTTTCTTTGAGAAAACAGAGTATATGAATTTGGACAACTGCGATCAAGTTCAAGAAATTAATACTAAATGTTGGACCATTTTGAGGAATTATACATTTAACTATTTAGGTGAATTTTTAACTCCAGATGCTAATGAGAAATTAGCCATTGAAACAAGGGCAAGAAGAATGGATCTGGCGTTCAGGCTTTGCATCAACACATATAAGTCCAAATCCCCCTCTTATCAGACCAAGTATATGCACTATAACACAGTTGTTAACCCAGAGTGCCTCTTTGTGGCAGACACCTTAGCAAGCTTGAAAATTACTGAAAATGAGAAAGAAAGAAAGAAAGAAAGAAAGAAAGAAAGAAAGAAAGAAAGAAAGAAAGGAAATTCTTGCGGAAAATTCTAGGTGCCAAAAAATTACCTAACGGCGGATATAAATCTGAAATGTGGTCAAATTAAGAGTTCTTTGACAAGTGTGAAGAGATTTCTGTCAATATGTAAAAACGAAGATTGATGTTCTATGGGTAAAGCCCTGTGCGGATGCGGATATCCGCAACATCTTTCACCGTACGGATATAGTTTGCATGGCTGTGCGGATAGCGGATAAGCTGCGGAAAATGTTTGGAGAAAATTTGCGGTTGGTTTTCAGAATACAAACCGAACTTGTTGAATATTATTTCTTGGATCCGGATGTTTATGGCATATCATAAACTTTTCCGTTTTTTTTTTCATGATAAATGCAAGATGATGATTTAGGCACATGGCATACAAAGCCTAAGGGAACGACTTTCTCCTAAAATGCTTAAATGTTCTGCTTTAATACTTTATCTAATTAAACATATTATTTTAATGCCAGTAGATTCAGATAACAGCCGTGCGGATGTGGGGTGGACGCGGATAACGTCTTGTTTATCATCGACGGCTCTCTCTATGGGCTTAATAAACTAGTGGAGACTGAGGGATTAGCTAATACTATGCTTAACCTTCAAGAGAAGTGGAAGATACAACCTCCATGGCTTCAGGAGGTATATCAAGACTTAAAAAGGGCAAATACAGGACTGGTTGAAGTGTGGGAGAGGACAAGATTCAGAACTAAAGTTGCAAGTGTGAAGGATCCCCCCCAAATAAAAGACTCACACTTTCAATGGAAGAATGATTGAGGAGGAGTCAAAGATTGAAACAAATCTTCCAGGAGGCTAAACAGCAAGGAAAAACAAACTGAAGTCGAAGACCTGTATAATTGTTGTGCATTTGTAGTCCATAGATGACTGTATCGAATTAATAATAATAATAAGAAGAAGAAGAACTTTGTGGTTAAAATAACTGCAAAAAAAGTGTTCCGTGAAGAATTATATAGCTTATTTTCATATATCCTACTTATGTTAATTGCCTTCATCAAGATTTAAAAAAAACAGTTTGATTTCTGTAATAGATTAATAGATCTTGAGAACCGTCTGTCAGATTTTAATATATGTAAGCCATAGAGTTATGTTCTATTATATGACGATTATTGCGTAAGTTCATTATCCAAACGTTGACTTCTATCGCAAGATTAGGAGACAGGAAATAAAATCTTAATTTTGAAATTTCGCACAGCCACCATCTTGAAGTAATGTAAACAATTGAACTATATTAGATGTAAGTGCATTACAATGTGTATAAACATTTGCTATACCAAGTTTCACTGCGTTCGGATGGTTAAATCGCCAGAAGAGTCTATTTAAGTGTTTGACCTTTGATTGGCCGCCATGTTCGTTTTGTAATTCACAGGTTTTTGAAAGTCACATAGGTAAACTTAAAGTAGTGCCATTATCAGCGTTCAAACTTTCAGGGTGATATCAGTAACAGTTTCGGAGATATAGAATTCCGGTTTTTTTTTTTTTTTTTTTTTTTTTTTAGCGTATGGCTTTTAGTGCCGGGAGTGTCCGAGGACATGTTCGGCTCGCCAGTTTTGTAGCTGCTTCGAGACGGACACCCAATGGGTGAGCTACAAGTACCGTTGGGGAGGGAAGGAGGGGAATTGGAATGTAAGGACGAGGAGTTGGAAGGTAGCGGCTGTGGCCTATAGTTAGGGACCAACCCCGGCATTTGCCTGGAAGGAAGATGGGAAACCACAGAAGACCATCTTCAAGGTTGCCGGCGGGGGGATTCGAACCTCCTCGCCTCCCGGATGTGAGCGACTGCCATCAGTCATGCCGTAACCACCACGGCTAACTCACCCGGTATAGAATTCCGGTGAAATATTTCGCACAGCCGCCATGTTGAATTGGTGAGACGTAATCAATTTTGAAGGGCACGGACAGGGTCGGACAAGATAGTTTCACTGAAATCGCTCCAACTGTTTGGATTTTATTAGGGGGGGGGGGCACACACAGACACACACATACACACAAAAGGACAAAAGGTGAACTCATAAGCCTATCTTCTTCATAAATGAATATAGGCTAAAAATCATCGCTGTTTATCAATACCCATTCTTTTAGGATTTTGGCGACATTTCGGAGGGGGATGAAGGCTATCAGTCGCCACTCCTCTGGAACATAGGAATAGTCTTAGTGTTAAACAATCCAAGATACAGTAGTTAAGTATGAAATGCATCAACAACGATTGAAGCTTTGTAACTCCGTAACAAATTAATTGAAAAGATTATGATATGTTCTAAGCCTCCGTGGCTTAGGCGCCAGCACGCCGGCCTCTCACCGCTGGGTCCATGGTTCAAATCCCGGTCACTCCATGTGAGATCTGTGCTGGACAAAACGGAGGCAGACAGGTTTTTCTCCGGGTAGCCTACTCCGGTTTTCCCTGTCAACATTTCATTCCAGCAACACTCTCCACTATCATTTCATTTCATCTGTCATTCATTTAATCATTGCCCCAGAGGAGTGCGTCAGGCCTCGGCAGCCGGCACAGTTCATATCCTCGCCGCTAGATAGGGGCTTCATTCATTCCATTCCTGACCCGGTCGGAGACTGGAAGCAGGCTGTGGATTTTCATTTTTCATGATATGTTCTGAACAGCTGATGCCACTTTGAAATAAACATAAATCACTGTCTAGGGCCTTGCCACTAACTCGCAGTCGTCTTTGTCCTTACAACCAACTTCCGTGAGATCAGCTTGTGAATACAAGTGAGGGAATTATGGTAAACTACTCTGCTAAGGTCATGTCCTCGGAAAATACAGTAGAACTTCATAGACTGCGTCATCACAAGGAAAAATAAATTTGTAAAAAGATTATCAGTATGAGTGTTGTATTTTCGCAAATGTTATAAAGCGCGGAACGCTCATAATGGCTTGTGCTTTTGTATTGTAACTTTTCATAACGCGTAAACCGCTTTTTAATGTGTTTTGAGAAAGCGACAAAATGCGAAGATTATACCAAAATGCTACATAAATGCGAAATCTACGATTTTGTTTTCAAATATAATGTGTTTTATTCTTTCTTTCTTTCTTTCTTTCTTTCTTTCTTTCTTTCTTTCTTCATCTTTTTCTCCTCTCGAATTGGCCCACTTAGGTCCACGTTTATTCAACTGGAGGGTCTTGTTCTTCGCCCAGTATTGACGCATTTTCTGCCGGTGTAACCCCTTTCTTTCAGTAGTCCAGAGGGTACCTTTCTTCCGAGGTTTCTCCTGTGAACCATGGACTTCCTTCAAAGCACGCCACACAGCCTCTCTGTCATGCAGATCTGATATTTCCAGTTCGTTAATATCCTTCTTAGTTTCCGCCAACCACGTGGTAAGAACATTCTTATTGTGCCAGAAACTGAGCAAACGATTGGAAGGTAATCTCGCGATATAGCCATTAATGGCTATTCTCTTTTTTCTCGTACAATCAGATAGTTTCTCTATATATTCGTAGAGCTCGGAGTTTTGTCGCCTACGAAATTCTTCATCTTCCTCTACAGGACCGAGGATCTTCCGGAGAATTCTTCTCTCTCTAATTTCCAGCTTCTCCATCAGTAGTGGTTTTGTGGGGGTTCTAGCACCACCTCTACCACCCCACCTCACAAGATGGCGGCGGCGCGATATCTCTCGAACGCATGGTCGGATTTTGACGAATGAGGTGTCATTGAACTCGGGCTGACACCCCCTTTCCAATGAACAAAATATTTCCACCCCAAAATTAAAACCTACCCCTACTAGGGGGTGAAATTGTAATTTTTTAGAGAATCTCTCTTTCCAAGTGCAACATGTGAGAGTTTGAATGCCAATAAGAAATGAAACGTTGTTCTACACAAGAGACATGTATACGGTGGATAGCCAATATGAATTAACATGCTTGTTTTCTGTTTTTACGCATGCCCACCCACGAGTGGTGATCAAAAAGTATTTTAAGTGACGCTTGTCGATTGGCAAACCAATAATCAAAGAGGGATATGTCAGGCCTTGAGGTGATAGCCCCTTTTGATTGATCCCTGTTGATTGGTCCCTTCTGATTGATCTCTGTTGATTTGTCCCTTTGGACTGGTCCCTGTTGACTATCCCCCCCCCCCCTGGACGGGCCCTTTTTGACAGGGGGTCATTTTTGATGGATCCTTTTTGACGGGTCCCTGTTGATGGGCCAATGTGGAGGGATCATTGTTGACGGGTCATTGCTGACGTGTCCCTTTGGAAGGGTCATTGTTGACGAGTCCCTGTGGACGGGTCTTTGTTGGCGAGTCCCTGTGGACGGGTCCTTGTTGACGGGTCCCTGTTGACGGGTCCCTGTTGACAGGTCATTTTTGACAGGTCATTGTTGACGGGTCCTTGTTGATGGGTTCCTGTTGACAAGTCCTTTCGACTAATCCCTTTAGACCGGTCCCTTTGGACTGGCCCATGAATTTATCCAAAGTGTGCCAAAGGGCTTAACTAACGGACTAATAAGGCTAGGAACTTGTATGAGGTATTGTAGGACTTGGGATGAAGCCCCCTTTTAGAATGTATTTTTGAAATTTTGACAAAGGGCCTAACCATACTTTTGTTAATATCTCGCGAACCAATCACGCTAGTGCCTTGTATGAGGGGTCCTAGCAATTGGGACGATGTTCCCCTTTGGGGGGTGAAACTATCCCCCCACTCCCAAATTGGAAAATCGATATCGTCGAAACTAAAAACCGTAAAATTATGTGTGATAGCTTTAAAAATAGGTCATAAGATACGCTTTTACCACGATAGGTCATTTCACCCCTAAAATAGTAAATAGTAATGTTACTGGGAAAAAAGGGGTTAAACACTTAAAAATGATAAATCAACCTAAGATCATTTGTTTTTGATGAAAAAGTAGTAGGAGGTTTAAAACTACCCCCAAAATTTAAAAATCGTTATCTTGGAAATTTTGAACCTTAAAATTAAGTGTGATAGCTTTAAAAATAGGTCATGACATACGCTTATACCACGATAGGTGATTGCACCCCTAAACAGTGAATAGTGTTTTTACAGGGAAAAAGGTGTTAAACGCCTAAAAATGATAAATGAACCAAAGATCTTTTGTTTTTGATGAAAAATAGTAAGGGGGTGAAAACTACCCCAAAATTGAAAAAATTGATATCTTGGAAACTATGAAACTTAAAATTAGGTGTGATAGCTCAAAAAATTGGTCATTTAATACTCATTTACCACGATTGGTCATTTTACCCCTAAACAATGCATGTAGATTTTACAGGAAAAAAGGGTAACCAGTAATCAGATTTGGACACATGAGGTGTTATAAGACTCAGGGCGACAATCTCTTCTTAAATTTATTATTTAGTTTTTGAAATTTTGACAAAGGGCATAACCAAAAATTTTTGAAAATTTAGATTTTTTAAATTTTTGAATTAATTTTATTTATTTTTTTAGTAGAGAGAGACAGTACCGGTTGTGTTTAAACGAGCATGTCGCCGATCACTGTGGCCATGTTCAATGGATGAATCGATATTTCGTGAAGCATTGATTGAAGAGGGTCATGCGACGACTTGTTTTAAGAATATTTTTTATGATTTTTCCTATGATGCATGCATTTATTTAAATATCCCAAAACAGCAAGGTTACTGATTTGAGTTTTATAAACTAATAATGGGATTTGGTCTCTTAAGGTGTCCTATAACTTGACATGACACTTTCTTTATTCCGCTTATGAATTTTCCCAGAAATATTGAAAACAACAAGGTCATGGACTTTTGTTTCTCTTAATATATTGCAAACCCATAATGTTAGATGTTTATGGTGAGTGATGAAACATAGCTAGGTAGAGAAAGAATTATTGTAGGCTAAACGTATGGTGACTGACAAGTCTTTGACAAGTCTTTGACCATTGAAACTTGTTTTAAACCTGGCCGCAGTACATAGGGCGTATAGGTTTCAGGCATGACATGACAAACGGTATGTACAAAATCCAATTTATCGATTCAAGAATTAAGAGTAGACTATCTTTAATTGATTAGTTAAAGAGGATAGCTAAGAAAACAAGATGGTGATTACACTGAACCAAACCGAACCAATACAATCCTTTTTGGATATATAATGTTACTTGCTAACCATTTTGTGCTGCAGTGGCAAGCACTTTTGGCTCTTGCACTAGAGGCCTTAACTCGATTTAGATTGACAGTAGGCGCAATTAGTAGTAGGCGTGATAGGTAGTAGGTGAAATTGATAGTAGGTGCAATTAATAGGTGCAATTGATAGTAGGCGCGATTGATAGTAGGCACAATTGATAGCAGGCGCTATTAGTAGACGCGATTGATAATAGGCGAGATTGGTAGTAGGCGCAATTGATATTAGGTGCGATTGATATTAGGTGCGATTGATAGTAGGCGCGATTGATAGTTGGTGCGATTGGTAGTAGGCGCAATTGATAGTCGGCGCGATTGATATTAGGCGCACTAAATAGTAGGCGCGATTGATAGTAGGCGCGATTGATAGTAGGCACGATTGATAGTTGGCGCGATTGATAGTAGGCGCGATTGATAATAGGCGCGATTGGTAGTAGGCGCAATTGATATTAGGTGCGATTGATAGTAGGCGCGATTGAAGTTGGCGCGATTGGTAGTAGGCGCAATTGATAGTAGGCGCGATTGATATTAGGCGCACTAAATAGTTGGTGCGATTAGTAAGCGCGATTGATAGTAGGCGCGATTGATAGTAGGCGCGATTGATAGTTGGCGCGATTGATATTAGGCGCACTAAATAGTAGGTGCGATTAGTAGGTGCGATTGATAGTAGGCGCGATTGATAGTAGGCGTAATTGATAGTAGACGCTATTGATAATAGGTGTGATTGGCAGACCTTGAAGTGATAACCCCTTTTGATTGATCCCTGTTGATTTGTCCTTTTGGACTGGTCCCTGTTGACTAGCCCCTGTTGACCAGCCCCTTTGGACTGGTCCTTTATAAAGGGAGTCATTTTGACGGGTCCCTGTGGACGGGTCCCTGTGGACGGGCCCATGCATTTATCCAAGTTATGTCAAAGTCACTTAACCTAACCTTGTCACATGACCCGTTCTACAAGTTTAGACTTGCTTTGAGACTGGCTATGACGTCACAGATGAATGGCGGTGGGAGGCTGGCAAAAAGGAAAATGCCTTTGTGCAATAACAAAAAGTAATGCCCAGCCTCCCACCGCCATTCATCTGTGACGTCATAGCCAGTCTCAAAGCAAGTCTAAACTTGTAGAATGGGTCATTAACAAGGTTAGGTTAAGTGACTTTGACATAATTTGGATAAATACATGGGCCCGTCCACAGGGACCCGTCCACAGGGACCCGTCAAAACGACTCCCTTTATAAAGAATCCGTCCAAAGGGGCTGGTCAACAGGGGCTAGTCAACAGGGACCAGTCCAAAGGGGCAAATCAACAGGGATCAATCAAAAAAGGTTATCACCTCAAGGTCTACCAATCACACCTACTATCAATCGCGTCAACTATCAATCGCGTCTTCTACCAATCGCACCTACTAATCGCACCTACTATTTAGTGCGCCTAATACCAATTGCGCCAACTATCAATCGCGCCTACTATCAATCGCGCCTACTAATCGCACCTACTATTTAGTGCGCCTACTATCAATCGCGCCTACTATCAATCGCGCCTACTAATCGCACCTACTATTTAGTGCGCCTAATATCAATCGCGCCTACTATCAATTGCGCCTACTCCCAATCGCGCTACTATCAATCGCACCTAATATCAATCGCACCTACCATCAATTGCGCCTACTACCAATCTCGCCTACTATCAATCGCGTCTACTAATAACGCCTGTTATCAACTGCGCCTACTATCAATCGCGCCTACTATCAATTGCACCTATTAATTGCACCTACTACCTATCACGCCTACTACCAATTGCGCCTACTGTCAATTGCACCTACTATCAATAGCGCCTACTAGCAATTACACCCACTACCAATCGCGCCTACTGTCAATTGCACTTACTAGCAATTGCGCCTACTACCAATCGCGCCTACACCAATTGCGCCTACTACCAATCGCGCCTACTACTAATCGCGCCAACTATCAATAGCGCCTACTATCAATAGTGCCTACTATCAATTACGTCCACTAAAAATTTCGCCTACAGTCAATTGCGCCTACTATTAATTGTGCCTACTATTAATTGTGCCTACTATCAATTGCACCAACTACCAATCGCGCTTCTATCAATCGCGCCTACTATCAATCGCACCTTATATCATTTGCGCCTACTACCAATCGCGCCTACTATCAATCACGTCTACTAATAGCGCCCTCTATCAGTCGCGCCTACTGTCAATTGCACCTACTAATTGCACCTACTATTAATAGCGCCTACTAGCAATTACGCCCACTACCAATCGCGCCTACTGTCAATTGCACTTACTATCAATTGCGCCTACTACCAATCGCGCCTACTAGTAAGTGTGTCTACTACCAATTGCGCCTACTACCAATCGTGCCTACTACTAATCGCGCCTACTATCAATCGCGCCTACAATCAATAGCGCCTACTATCAATTTCGTCCACTGTAAAATCGCGCCTACAGTCAATTGCGCCTACTACCAATCGCACCTACTATTTAGTGCGCCTAATATCAATCGCGCCTACTATCAATTGCGCCTACTACCAATCGCGCCAACTATCAATCGCGCTACTATCAATCGCACCTAATATCAATCGCACCTACTATCAATTGCGCCTACTGCCAATCTCGCCTACTATCAATCGCGTCTACTAATAACGCCTGTTATCAACTGCGCCTACTATCAATCGCGCCTACTATCAATTGCACCTATTAATTGCACCTACTATCAATTGCACCTACTACCTATCACGCCTACTACCAATTGGGTCTACTGTCAATTGCACCTACTATCAATAGCGCCTAATAGCAATTACACCCACTACCAATCGCGCCTACTGTCAATTGCACTTACTATCAATTGCGCCTACTACCAATCACGCCTACTAGTAATTGTGTCTACTACCAATTGCGCCTACTACCAATCGCGCCTACTACTAATCGCGCCTACTATCAATCGCGCCTACTATCAATAGCGCCTACTATCAATAGTGCCTACTATCAATTACGTCCACTAAAAATTTCGCCTACAGTCAATTGCGCCTACTATTAATTGTGCCTACTATTAATTGTGCCTACTATCAATTGCGCCAACTACCAATCGCGCCTACTATCAATCGCGCCTACTATCAATTGCGCCTACTACCAATCGCGCCTACTGTCAATCACGTCCACTAATAGCGCCTACTATCAATCGCGCCTACTATAAATTGCAACTACTAATTGCACCTACCATTAATAGCGCCTACTCGCAATTACGCCCACTACCAATCGCGCCTACTGTCAATTGCACTTACTATCAATTGCGCCTAATATCAATCGCGCCTACTAGTAAGTGTGTCTACTACCAATTGCGCTTACTACCAATCGCGCCTACTACTAATCGCGCCTACTATCAATCGCGCCTACTATCAATAGCGCCTACTATCAATTACGTCCACTATAAATCGCGCCTACAGTCAATTGCGCCTACTATCAATAGAGCCTACTATCAATTACGTCCACTACCAATCGCGCCTACATTCAATTGCGCCTACTACCAATCGCGCCTACTATTAATTGTGCCTACTATCAATTGCGCCAACTACCAATTGCGCCTACTATCAATTACGCCTACTATAATTTGCGTTGAGTATGAATAGCGCCTGCTATCAATTACACTTGGTAAAAATAGCTTCTAGTAAAAATCGCGCTCAGTATAAATCATAATCAGTATAAAACGCGCCCAGTATCAATCGCGTCTACTAATCGTACCTACTATAAATTGAGCGTGCAATAAAACGCACCCAGTATACATTGTCTCTACTAACCATGGCTACAATCAATTACAGTCAATAACAAGAAGTTCCGTGACGAACTAAAGAGCCTACCTTTCTTAAAATTTAAGATTCATGCCAATGATTAATCTATTTGGATCTATCTAGAATAATGACGAAATTAAGCTGGTAATATCGAAATTTCAAATTATTTCGAAATACTGTATACCTGGCATAATGTAGCCTAATAGAGCACTACAGTTGGCAGCCCTGGTGACTGAATATATTCTTAGTTCCATCTCGTAAGGTACAGAATACAAAATTTGGTTGGAGTCCAATGAATAGCATGGACGTTACTTGCAGTTAAACATTGGATCTAACAGCGCGCGTAAAATCATGTTGGCAACAGTGTCATGCATGTATTGGTCAGAAATAATCTGAAATAATATGATCTATTGTTGTGCCAATTTTTAATGAAATCCATTAGTTAGTATAGAAGTTACATTCATTTTAAAATTGGATCTATCAGCAGGCTTAGAATCATGTTGGCAGCACTGACGTATATTAGTTACTCCAAAGTAATCTAGAATGCCAGGTACTATACGTGTGCAAAGTTTAGAGCTATTGGCTTGCATTCTTTCTGATATATTGATATTAGGGTAACAAAAATAGAGACAGCATTTATTAACAGTTGGCAACCCTGGTTGCTCTTAAGAATACGCATAGTCATAGCTGTTATGGTACACATAGCACATACGAAATTTGGTTGAAATCCAAATGATAGTATGGAAGTTACATGTATTTAAAGTTGGACTTCTCAGCAGGCTTAGAATCATGTTGGTAGCACTGACGTATATAAGTTACTCCAAATTAATATAGAATGTCATGTACTATACGTGTGCATAGTTTAAAGCTGTCGGCTTGCATACTATCTCATATATATTGGTATTTGGATAAAAGAAATTAAGAGCATTTTTTAACAGTTGGCAGCATTGGTGGTTCATAAGAATACGTTCAGTCATATCTGGTTATGTACACATACAACCTACGAAATTTGGTTGAATTCCAATTGATAGTGTAGAAGTTATATGCATTTAAATATTGGACCTATCAGTAGGCTTATAATCATTTTGGCAACACTGCCATGTATGGCCTTCTGGAAATTAAACTGCAATATTACTATCTATATGTGTGCCGATTTTGAAATAGCTCCCATTCATACCTTCCAAGATATCCAACATGGAGCTTAAATTTCAATTGCGATTTTTCAGCAGTTGGTAGCACTGACATCATTTTCAAATATGGCCGTGAGATATTCAGGTATAGATCTTTACTCCTACCAAATTTTATTTCGATTGCTCCAGCCGTTTAGGAGTTGATAGGGGGGACACACACACAGCCAGACAGACAGACGGACAGACAGACAGACAGACACACACACATTTAGCCCTGATCGATCTCATAAGACTACTTTTTCCTCATTTTTGCAAAATGTGAAAAGTAGGCTAAAAATCATAATCACAATAAATTGTGTTCAGTATAAATTTTGACATTGAGCAATGTGTGTGTAAATCCCTTGTAGTCTAAAATTTGTTCATGTGATTATTATTCTTGACAGTACTTTGAAAATTCCACCTTTAAAAAATATCAATCCACTTCATTTATTTTTACTGTTATTATTACTGAAGTGACTTTACTAAAATTAAATTAATGTGTATTAGTTAATATGGAAGTCTCAACAACCAGCCATGGTAAGCCATGTGCCTACTATAAAGGATATACATATATTGTAAAAACAACCAATAAAGATGGAACTGTTATTTGGCGATGTTCAAAACAACGATCTAAAAAGTGTCGAGGAATGATTTAAAAAAAAAGACTCCAACGTACTTACTTCAAACGAGCATCATTGTGAATCTCAAATTAATACACATTTAAATGGACAAAATACTCTAACCAAGGTAAAAAAGCAAGTCCAAGAAAAAAAATTGCTACTCAAGATAGTGCAGTGTTTGTTCTAAATCACTTATCATGTCCTCAAAAAGTCATGTTAAAAGAGTTGTCAACGTCTAAGAAGCTTTTAACACTATCAAAAGCAACGCAGACTTTAAAAGAGGCCCCTGTGGAAAACGAACAAGAGGAATTGGATAGTTCTAGTGATGTTGAGGATGATGATGATGAAGATGATAATGATGGTGACAATGACTATCATAATTTTGATGGTAATATTCATAATTAAGAGGATGATGATGATGATGATGATGATGATGATGATGATGATGAAAGAGAAAAGGATGAGGGTTTTATGTCTATAAAAGCACTGCGACTTCCCCAGTTTTCAAGAACAAGAGTACCTGGAGAAAGTTACAAAAGGATCTACAACAATCGTTGTGTTTAAAAATCTATATCAAACAATGGTAAATAGAGAAAGTTGTATTCAGTGTGTATCTATTATAAAATGAATTTAATAAAAATATTTTATGGTTATTGTCTGCTTTTTCTTAATTACTATCACTACATCCTCTCACTATTAATGCAATTGTTAACCATTGACAGTCTCTAGCTATGTTTAGAAAGAGAGAGTGGACTTTAACAATACACTCTATCTATGGTTTGTGTATCGAGTATCATAATAATACAGTATCGCTGAGGTATGTTAAAGCAATAGTTATGTCAGGTAAGGGATTCAAATCCTTGCTTTCTTGTATTGAAAATGTGAACATAAGTCAAACGCCTTAACCATTCGATCAACTTGACAGTTAATAATGTAATTTGTTTTGTGCACTTGAGTGTTTACAAAATTTTCCAGTGTACATTGACTCAACCACTTGCTCGTTTTTAAATGTATTTGTTGTTTTTTTTCATTACATTGTAGTTATGAGTCTTGAGAACTGGGTGTTTAATATAGGGTTAAAGGCATCTTAAAATAATTTTAGAAAAGCTCTCAGGTATCGTGTCATGCGTTTTAGTAATGCATTAAAGTTAGTTGACTAGCATTTACCATTACACAACATTATTTTGGTAAGCTCTACATGTTGTTTGAATCTTCAGCCTTTTGACTGGTTTAATACAGCTCTCCATGACTCCCTGTCCTGAGCTAATCGTTTCATCTCTATATAGGTACCACACTCTACATCCAAGGCTATCTGTTTAACATATTCTAACCTTGGTCTACCCCTACAGTTCTTGTCCTCAACCCTTTCTTCCATAACTAAGCTTGCTATTCCTGGGTGTATGTGTCCTACCAACCTATCGATTTACTTCATTAGCTGTCGCAAAAAAACATCTCTCCTCTCCCACTTGTCTTAATACCTCTTTGTTTGTAACCCTATTTACCCATCTAATCTTCATCATTCTCCTGTAACACCACATTTCAAACACTTCAATTCTCCACTTTTCTGCTACACCAATAGTCCAAGTTTCCCTTTCATAGAGCGTCACGCTCCAGACAAAAGGTCTTCAGAAAATTCATAAGCCGTATAAAGAAAGTGACATCCTAATACCTAAATCTATATTCAATGTCAACAAATTCTGTAGAAATGCTTTCCTTGCCTGAGCTACATAAGAATCCTAATCATCTCTGGTATAATGTCTTGTTTAGCAAACATAGTCGCTCAGTAGGTCTATGCATTTGTTGTATATAACCCAAAATAGCAAACAGTTTTTCTAAAACCCTACTCACTGGTCAATAACAAGCATAGTCGCCAAAATGTTTCGTTGGTAGTTAACTCATGTCTGGTCAGTCAATTCTTATTGCAAGGCCAGTCAACACCTAAAAATTCATCTTAACATATGGTCTAATCATCTTTCTATCTACATACCAGTGTCTAATGAATAGTCAATATTAGTTTGGTCTTTACCTAAAATCTCAAATCTAATATCAAATTTCTAAAATCTAAAACCAAAATAAAATATAGTATAGAAAACATAATTCCAAGTAATACAAATCCTTATATGTTTTTCTTTAATAATTAGTTTCCGAAAATTGAAAGTCATGACATTATGGTTTGGTCTTTTTGTACAATCTAAATTGTAAAATGTAAATTCTAAAATCTAAAGTATAAAATAAAAAACAAATACAAAATCTTACTTGCATTAACTGTATATTGAACCCAGTCCACCTTTGTATTTGTAATCTAAGTAATAATTTGAAAAAATAAACAAGTGTAATCAGTCTTAAAACATTATCCCTGCTTTGTATATGTTTTTGACATGCGTATTAATCTAAAATCAAACCCTGGTCTACCTTAGTCAAAGGATAACAGCTTAACCACTGCACCACTATAACCATCATTCTTAGTTTGGTTCGTTCTATGCCTTAAAGTTAAATCGAGTTAAGGCCTCTAGTGCAAGAGCCAAAAGTGCTTGCCACTGCAGCACAAAATGGTTAGCAAGTAACATTATATATCCAAAAAGGATTGTATTGGTTCGGTTTGGTTCAGTGTAATCACCATCTTGTTTTCTTAGCTATCCTCTTTAACTAATCAATTAAAGATAGTCTACTCTTAATTCTTGAATCGATAAATTGGATTTTGTACATACCGTTTGTCATGTCATGCCTGAAACCTATACTCCCTATGTACTGCGGCCAGGTTTAAAACAAGTTTCAATGGTCAAAGACTTGTCAGTCACCATACGTGTAGCCTACAATAATTCTTTCTCTACCTAGCTATGTTTCATCACTCACCATAAACATCTAACATTATGGGTTTGCAATATATTAAGAGAAACAAAAGTCCATGACCTTGTTGTTTTCAATATTTCTGGGAAAATTCATAAGCGGAATAAAGAAAGTGTCATGTCAAGTTATAGGACACCTTAAGAGACCAAATCCCATTATTAGTTTATAAAACTCAAATCAGTAACCTTGCTGTTTTGGGATATTTAAATAAATGCATGCATCATAGGAAAAATCATAAAAAATATTCTTAAAACAAGTCGTCGCATGACCCTCTTCAATCAATGCTTCACAAAATATCGATTCATCCATTGAACATGGCCACAGTGATCGGCGACATGCTCGTTTAAACACAACCGGTACTGTCTCTACTAAAAAAGAATATTAAAATTAATTCAAAAATTTAAAAAATCTAAATTTTCAAAAATATGTGGTTATGCCCTTTGTCAACATTTCAAAAAATAAATAATAAATTCAAGAAGAGATTGTCGCCCTGAGTCTTATAACACCTCATGTGTCCAAATCTGACTATTGGTTCCCCTTTTTTCCTGTAAAATCAACATGCATTGTTTAGGGGTAAAATGACCAATCGTAGTAAATGGGTATTAAATGACCAATTTTTTGAGCTATCACACCTAATTTTAAGTTTCATAGTTTCCAAGCTATCGATTTTTTCAATTTTGGGGTAGTTTTCACCCCCTTACTATTTTTCATCAAAAACAAAAGTTCTTTGGTTCATTTAACATTTTTAGGCGTTTAACACCTTTTTCCCTGTAAAAACACTATTCACTGTTTAGGGGTGAAATCACCTATCGTGGTATAAGCGTATGACATGACCTATTTTTAAAGCTATCACACTTAATTTTAAGGTTCATAATTTCCAAGATAACGATTTTTAAATTTTGGGGGTAGTTTTAAACCTCCTACTAGTTTTTCATCAAAAACAAAAGATCTTAGGTTGATTTATCATTTTTAAGTGTTTAACCCCTTTTTTTCCTGTAACATTACTATTTACTATTTTAGGGGTGAAATGACCTATCGTGGTAAAAGCGTATCTTATGACCTATTTTTAAAGCTATCACACATAATTTTAGGGTTTTTAGATTCCACGATATCGATTTTCCAATTTGGGAGTGGGGGGATAGTTTCACCCCCCCCCCCCCCAAAGGGGAACATCGTCCCAATTGCTAGGACCCCTCATACAAGTCACTAGCATGATTGGTTCGCGAGATATTAACAAAAGTGTGGTTAGGCCCTTTGTCAAAATTTCAAAAATACATTCGAAAAAGGGGGCTTCATCCCAAGTCCTAAATACCTCATACAAGTTTCTAGCCTTATTAGTCCGTTAGTTGAGCCCTTTGGCACACTTTTGATAAATTCATGGGCCAGTCCAAAGGGACCGGTCTAAAGGGATTAGTCCAAAGGACTTGTCAACAGGGACCCATCAACAAGGATCCGTCAACAATGACCTGTCAAAAAATGAAATGTCAACAGGGACCCGTCAACAAGGACCCGTCCACAGGGACTTGCCAACAAGGACCCGTCCACAGGGCTCGTCAACAATGACCCGTCCAAAGGGACTCGTTAGCAATGACCCGTCAACAATGATCCATCCACAAGGGCCCATCAACAGGGACCTGTCAAAAAGGATCCATCAAAAATGACCCCCTGTCAAAAAGGGGCCGTCCAGGGGAGGGGGCTAGTCAACAGGGACCAGTCCAAAGGGACAAATCAACAGAGATCAATCAAAAGGGACCAATCAACAGGGATCAATCAAAAGGGGCTATCACCTCAAGGCCTGACATATCCCTCTTTGATTATTGGTTTGCCGATCGACAAGCGTCACTTAAAATACTTTTTGATCACCACTCGTGGGTTGGGTTAGGTTAGGTTACACTACAGCTGCCATCTTTAAAAAGCCCGCCCTCTTACAAAAGCTATGAGTGGGCATGCGTAAAAACAAAAAACAAGCATGTTAATTCATATTGGCTATCCACCGCACACATGTCTCTTGTGTGGAACAACATTTCATTGCATATCGGCATTCAAACTCTCACATGTTGCACTTGGAAAGAGAGATTCTCTAAAAATTACAAATTCACCCCTTAGTAGGGGTAGGTTTTGCTTATGGGGTGGAAATATGTTGTTCATTGGAAAGGGGGTGTCAGCCCGAGTTCAATGACACCTCATTCGTCAATATCCGACCATGCGTTCGAGAGATATCGCGCCGCCGCCATCTTGTGAGGTGGGGAGGTGGAGGTGGTGCTAGAACCCCCACAAAACCACTACTTCCATCAGACCCCTTCTGTTTAAAGAAAGACACTCCATGGCATATAAGGCATGCGGCCTTATGACTGACTTATAATGTTTTAATTTCAAGTTACGAGGTAAGTACTTCTTGTTGTGAGTGTTCTCCGTCAACCGAGAGGCCATTTCTAATTTATTAGCTTGCCACGGTGGGTGAGTGGATAGCGTGTCGGTCTACTAACCCCAAGATTGCTGGTTCGCTCCTGGCCGTGGTAAGTGATTTTTGAAAGGCGGCAAAAATACGACACGCATGTCAAACGATGTTGGCCTGTCAAAGTACCCATTTGAATTCAGTAGGCCGTGTTCATAATGGCAAAATTAATATCGGGAGCGTTAGCCAACACAAAGTTCCTCATTTCTCTACTAGAAAGCGCTATAGTGTTCAAGGAGCTTAGATATCTAACCGCCTTGACTTTCATAGCGATTCAAGGAACAACGAAATTCGACATGCAAGCCACCCTCTGTGTGCCAAATTACAAAGCTTGCACCCAGCACCCGAGGCCATACGATATTATTATTATTATTAATTTATTGGCTCTCATGGATAACGCTTTACTTATGGAAACTTCAAGTGAGGGGTTTGTACACCCATGAAATGTTTATGGCCGCTTGATCACCAGTCTAGAATGCGGATAGTAATCTCACCTGCCCCTCATTGCCCGCCCGTCGCTCTCATTCCCTTCGCGTAGGTCAAGTCAACAAGTGCTAATATGGTGAGACCAAAAATGTCTATAACACAGCTCTAATATTTAATTCAACAATGATTCATGACCTCACCCACTGTGGTGGATATTGAAGCAAGACTTGTATTTTCTCTGTATTATTCTGGTTTTGCATCAGTATAAATTGATATTTTCTGTCCATTGCTCTAGCCTGTAACAATTTCCGTCTGCGATATTTTAACCTAACTAATTTAAAATAAAATAAAAAACAATTTACTTCATACAATTTTACACATAGGCCTACAACAAGAAAGCGATTTCTATCTACTATATACAGCTCAAATACCACTCACTCACTCACTGACTCATTCATTCATCACGAAATCTCAGAAACCACCGAACGGATTGGAATGAAATTTGGTATGCAGCTTCCTCAAGGGCCGCAAACGCCCACTAAGAAAGGATATTTGGATATTCAGGTTCTAAAGGGATGTTAAGGGGGTAGACCTGCATTTCATTGAATAGCAATATCTCCCGATTGGTTTCATTGGGGGATGTGATACTCGGCATATAAACTCATCATTAAAAATAAGAAGACACGTGTCTGAGGGTTTTTCGATGTGGTGTATATTATGAGGTGAAAGGGGTGAAAAGTGGGGGTTGAAGGATTCCTAACGCAGCGTGTATCCCTTAAACGACATAGGCCAGGAGTTTGGAACTCAGCGGGAAAAAATCAGCATAAAAAATAAGTAAATAGGTGTTTGACCTTTTTTTCATAAATCCAATTTAAGGGGCCCATGGGGAGGGGTGAAATTATGGGAGGGGGGACGTAATATGTCTGAGTGTAAAATTATACATGGCCTATGTTGTAGACAATAACACATTACATCTTTTTTGTCTCTTGCTATTTCATCATACGAAGAATACTTAGGGAGTTATTAATGATTTTGTACTTTTTGGCCGGAATTTTCTAAGTCCCAGGAATGACATAAAAATTGATTCGAATGAAATTTCAAAAAATAGGTTTTTTTAATACTTTTATTATATTTTTCACGTCTTTTAGGGTCCGAAACCAACATGATATTTTGATGTGTTTTTTTTCGTCCCATGCATTTTTGGTTTCAGGTGATAGAATTATTTCCACTAGGACCCATGCTTATCTATCTATTTAACTAATGTTTTAACAGGATTAAAAATGTTATTGCGGGCGAAGCCGCGGGTAACAGATAGTTGGGAATAAACTATAGTAGGACACTATCAAACAGTAATTCAACCATGCATAATTCGGAATGCCTAGGATTAACAACAACAACAACAAAAACATTGAAGAAATTGAAAACGAAAAATTTTAAGAAAATTTCTCGTACCAAAAAAACTGTGCTGACACATACCGATTACGTAGTGACAAAGAAGTATATAAAACTTGCAGCAGAATCTCAGATACCATAAGAAAGCGAAGGGTTTAATTCTTTGGACATGTTTCAAGAATGCCAGACGACAGACTCACTACGAAAAATTTTAACCACTTCAACAAGCCCAATAGAAAAGGTAGGTAACTCTTATGAAAAATGGTTTGCTCACACCAAGAAGGATCTACAAGAAATGAACATCACTGATCGAGACATCCGCAACAGAACCACTTTCAGCAATAAGATACCCACATTTGGGGGGTTCCTAGAGCCAGAAACAGCGACCAAGAAGAAACAACATTGGACAGCTAAAAAGAAAGAAGCTGTGAGCAAGAGAATGAAGGAATACTGGCGCCAAAGGAAACTGAAATCATGAAGAGTTATTTACGTGGTCCTTAATTGGCCAAAATCGATTATGATGATGATTCATGCAATTTTACCTCACTATTTGCCTTTTACAAAAATGTGGTTTTAATTTCACATTAATATAATTTCAAAAAACATTGCTTATTTGTCAGATTCAACTCATTTTGTTTTTCAAAATGTTATAAAATGCTAAATTGAAAATGTATAAAAGCTAAAAAATGCTAAATGTTAAAATCAAAATGCTAAATTTCTGATTTCAAAATGCTGATATTCACCACCTCTAATTATCAGACAAAACACACACCCAAGTACACGTGGCTGAATGACCACGATAATCAATCCCCTGAAATGAAACACTAGCATACAACTACCTCGAAGAAAATACCAAAAAGTTGAACTGAAGTAATCGTAAGGAACTACATGTAGATTCTAATCATAACAACGAGACTTTGAAATACCTTTCCTGAGCCTCTGGATACCACCGACTAGAAATAAAGCATTGCCGTTTCCGGATGTCGTTAGGTAATTTCTTTATCACTGATGCCGTAACTGACGTGTACATAAAATTACGTAGTTAAATCAACGTTTATGTGAATGTTGAGTGTTCCACGAACTGGAATGTACTGTATAGACGTCTTTCTCACAAGGATTTCTCGGAATTTAACGGAAAGGAACGAATGCACTACGTAGGAAACATAGGCAGCATAACAACAGTGGCGTAACTAAGGTTCGCTAATTGAGGGAGCGAGTGAGAGCTCCAACATAATAAATGAAAATTATTATGCGGTTCCAAAGTTTCAAAATCTGCTAACAATATATATATATATTTTTATTTCATTAGCATTAAATGCTAGGATTTATGGTCCTAGGAAAACACAGGAAGGTTATAGACTGAGATCGAATGCAGAAATTTATAGTAAAATCGACAACCTTGAAGTGATGATCAGAAAACGGCGACTTCAGTTCTACGGACATATTGTCCGCATGGATTGCTCAAGGTTAAACAAACAAATTTTTGATAAAATCTGGAACTATAAAGGACAAGGAGGCTATGTAAAACAAATGAAAGAAGAACTTCAAAAATTCAAAATTACTGAAGAAGATTGTCTAAATCGAATAGAGTACAGAAAAAAAAATGGTCTAAAAATTCTTGTCGGGGAGAAGAAAAATCTCAACAGAGGAGAATGGACTGCTGAAAGAAGAGCTGCACAGTCGACCAGGATGAAAGACTTCTGGAAGAGAAAGAAGGAAACTAGACCTATAAAGAAGTGATATTTGCGTGGTCCTTGTTGGCCTGTCCGCGGTGTATATTGAACCCATGTACCATTGGCTCAAAGGAGGTCGAATCCATGTAATTTTTGTAAAAGGAAGGAAAGAAATATACAGTCCAATGGAACATATAGAAAGATTTCAAGCAAGGATGCTAGCCTAACGTTGTGCAAGAAGTTGGACCAGGTGGCCAGCAAATGACATCATGCTTGACTCATTGATAAGGAACCAGTCACGAGTATAAATAGACTGAGTGGAAAGTTTCGACTGTATGACAGAGAAGCACGACTCAGAAATCAACCTTACCTTGCATTAAAACGGCAACACCGCAACTGTGCTAGAAGAAGACTAATTAAATTTAACCCATTTGCAGGAATAAAAGTAAGTAAATAAATACAGCATTGTGAATCATTTCGGAGTAGAGATTTTTGTGTGGAGAAAAAGCTTTTAATAATAGTCCAGGAAAGAAAGGCAAACGTGGGCATACGTCATAGGGGAATTACCGAAGCCCAAGGAGTGGGAAATAAAAATCAACAGCAACACTCACACAGCTGAAGACTAAAAAATTATTTAATATCTCGGAAATGCACGATCGATTTCCATGCGCAGTGAGGTTATTTTACGTTTGGAAGACGAGCTTTCTGGAGATATAATTTTTATAATTGTGCGACAATTATTTTAAAAGTTGGTCACGAAAAGGACTAGGATTTTATTTATTTTTGACTAAATAGTATAAAAGTCCAGGCCAAGCCAGACCAATCATGCAGTTATTCCGACAGCTCGAGAGGGGGCGTCACGATGTATCAGTACATGCAGTTCACGACAGACTCCTTGAGGGGAGATGCTACAACACGTCAGGCAGTTTCCGATAGCCCAGGGGGCGT
Organism: Meconema thalassinum; assembly: GCA_946902985.2. Taxonomy (NCBI): domain Eukaryota; kingdom Metazoa; phylum Arthropoda; class Insecta; order Orthoptera; family Tettigoniidae; genus Meconema; species Meconema thalassinum. Next base: position 243,541,729 of record OX336396.1, read on the forward strand.
TATAGTGCTACATCACGCCGAAGACTCTACAAGTATTCCGCGAGGGGAAACGCTGTATCACCGCATAGACATTACCCGATAGCCAAGAGCGTCGCGGTACATATAACCAACGAGCATCCATAAGGAGTAGCCAAGAAGTATTAATACAGTATCGCCGTGTGGAGAATTAGGAAAATCCTAGTTACAGGATTTAGTTCCGACAGTATAAAGTTTACAGTGAAAAGTTCATAAATTACAGTCAAAGCAGGCTGCGAACTTAGAACTAGGGCGATAGGTCTTAAATTAGACGACCAAAAGTATCATAACGTATTGAAGTAACGTAACAGCGAGATAAACATTCTATCAACTGTAAAGAACCCATGTAGGGACGGACAGAACGAGGTTCGCAAGGTATTCCTGAGAGATAGGAATTCGAGAACCGAATAAGCGGAAAGGAGAAGGAAACTCTAGACATTGCTTCAAGAAAGCAGACGAACTATTCAAAAAGCACTAAGTTACGAGGAGTATTAGTTGCTAGAAATCAATAGGTCACCAATAAATTATCTGGGGGACCGTGGACGGAATAGACTTTCGCTAGACCAACCAATAGGGTCTAAAAGGGAGCCGTTCGAATCAGAGAAATAGCAGAGCGTCAGGAACGGGATTTGAAGGAGAATTAATCCAGGGAAGAAGTAGGTGGTTCGAGACTTTCACATTCTGACAGGATAGGAAGCCGACATTTACTAAATTTCACCCTTGGAGACGGGAGGTCAAGAAATCACGTGTGAAGGCTTAATAGCAGCCTTAGTGATTAGAATCTGTGAAGTGTAAATATATATAAATTTGTGTTAAAGGTAATAATTTCAGTGTTTTTGTCGTGTATTCTGAAGGAATACACCAGTGTATTTAAAAATGTTATCAGTGTTAAATATATATGAATTAAGTGTGTGTCAAGATATGTCAGTACATGAAATGAATTTGTACAAAATGGAGTAATTTCAAAATAGTGGGCAAAAATGAAACGTCGCAGGAAAAAGAAGGTCAGGAAGACCTATAACATGTGAGTAAAGATTTTCATTATGTTTGTGTTGGGAAAGTGTTTGTGTACAATTCACCGGAGTTTGAGATAAAGGGATATTTCTAATTAACAAATAACAGAGTAAGAGCGCGGTCTGAACGAATAAAATTTGAGAAATTATAAATAATTATGTGAAATCCTGTAGAGGAATGTATGAAATAAAATGTCAGTGTATTTGACAAATACTGTAAAAGCAAGCGTAATAATAATAATCATCATGAAAGATATATAAATAAAGAGTAAAATTGAATGATATGAAAGTAAGAGCGTTTGAGCCTTAATAAAAGTATAAAGACATGGTGTTAATGCATGTTCTTAAAATATAGTCAAGGGGAAGGATTAATATAAAAATTGAGATATGGATCAATTGTTAATGTGGAATTTATCAGTTCTTTGGAAGACGCTAGGCTTAAAATAATGTATAGCGCAATGTAGCGCAATAAAGTAAATTGTCACGCCAGGAACGCGTAGAATCTAAATGTACTTGGTAAATTACTTACGAGGGGTAGTTGATTGTGGTAATTGAGCTATTGTTGTAAGTCCTCCAATAGTGACGTAGATCACGAGGCTATGTGTGTTATGTTATTGTAATAGGGAGCAAATGTATGGTATTATGAGCGCAGGTAATGGAGGCCACGGCCGACCCTAGTCGCATTTATATAAGTCCTCAAGTATGGGAATGGTTCCCGAGGCATGTTAATGAGAGTCGAACCCAGACTCGTCAAGTTGTTGAAGCACCTAAATATTCGTCGTTGTATGTGAATTACTCTTACCAATCAATGAGGACCTTTCGTAATTAATGAATGCCAAGGTTACGAAAGTGGTTTATGAACCTAATAATGTTTGTTGAAAGTGTATGAAAGACACGCTAGGTCTCTCCAGAGAACTGAAGAAAGAAAGATCTTTTTTAAAAGCATTGAATAGAGCTGCCACGCTTGCCCGGCAAGAGGGTCCCCTCTTAGTCATAAATCTCGCCCAAGTGATTACGGTCTACCCTTGTTATTGTAAGTGTCCTAGGTCGGGAAAAAGACCGTCTGAGAGAAGTAAATATACACCGTGAGTGTTTTAAAAGTTGTAAATGACCCGGGATTTGAACCGAGGTCCTTGCAGATGAAAGTACCGCTTGCCTGTTCAGATCGTTAGCTTTCTTATGTGATAATGGTCTTATAAGACAAATAAACAAATAAAAATCCCTAATGTAATGTTGTATGAATGTAGGATGCCATGAGTTTAATGAAGATAACTAGATTCCGGGAGTAATCATAGTTTTTGACTTTGTCAAGTAATCTTTTATAACTCTGGAGTACACAAGTATTTTCCCGATCACTGTATTGAATTTGTGAAACTTGAGAGAGATGGTAATGTTGAGAATATTGTGAAATGCCCAAACATTTAAGGAGAGAAGTAATGATGAAAATCCACTGCCTGCTTCCAGTCTCTGACCGGGTCAGGAATGGAATGAATGAAGCCCCCATCTAGCGGCGAGGATATGGACTGTGCCGGCTGCCGAGGCCTGACGCACTCCTCTGGGGCAATGATTAAATGAATGACAGATGAAATCAAATGATAGTGGAGAGTGTTGCTGGAATGAAATTTTGACAGGGAAAACCGGAGTACCCGGAGAAAAACCTGTCTGCCTCCGTTTTGTCCAGCACAGATCTCACATGGAGTGACCGGGATTTGAACCACTGACCCAGCGGTGAGAGGCCGGCGTGCTGCCGCCTTAGCCACGGAGGCTATGTACTTTAAATATGATTATACATTTGTTTGATGAGAAGAAACTCATAAAATAGTTAATGAGGTGTGTAAAAGAAGGACACTGTCATTATTAAATAGTATCGAGCCATTAGAGCTCGTGATTATATTGGACTTTAAGATAGATACATTATGGAAGTGAAAATAATTATGAGTTGTTGGTTGGAATACAACCATTATTTTAATATAATAATAGTTTGTTTTTGATATATTCTTTGTTCACTTTGGACAAGCAGAAGGAGTGGTCAATAGTTAATTTATTTTATTTGTTTGTAGCGCCATAATTTTGGTTAATTAAATGTGTTAAAGTAGGAGTTGAATTTGTTTTATTTTGAAAGTGTATCCTCTATTTAATCCAAAATGTGTAAGTCACAGAGTGGGAGAACATACCAAAACCCCGAAAATCCTGATTTGAGCTTTGCTGGCATACTGTGATTTGCATATTTCTTGCTGGAAGGGCACAATATATATAAATGCGTTATATTTGCACTTATCAATGAGACTGCACGTATCGTGATAGGTTGCCTGCGACCAACTCCTGTTAACAAAATGTACCAAATTATGGGTATAGCACCAACAAATATTCGCAGAAGAACAGCTGCAGAAGTAGAGAAGAAGAAGAAGCAGGAAACTGATCCCCGACACCCATTATTTGAACATATACATCACCCCACAAGGCTTAGGTCAAGAATGAGCTTCCTACAGACAACTGTAGCGATCCCATCCAGGCGCGGATTCAAGGGGGGGGGGGGGGGTTCATGACCCCCCCCCAACGGAGACCAATTTTTTTTTTTGCAAACTCAAACTCAAAAGACGAAAACACAATAACCAGACAAATAAAACAAAACAAACGAATTTTATCTTAAAAACAGTTTTATCATTTTATTCAATGCTGAAAATATCTTTATTGCATTATTATGTTCTGTTACAATTTTACATGATTACAACTTAATACCTGTTATATTAAAACGATTATTTATGTAACAAAATCAACTCGTCTATTTTGTTTAGCAAACCTTGTGATTACCGAATCGATGTTTATAGTGATGTCACGATGCAGCAATGCACGGATAGGAATTTGGGGCTTTTTTTTTCGCACCAAATTGTACGAATTTTTTTGGTGCGCTAAACGCATCAACTTTCTATCCATGTAGCTTGCAAAAAAATTGGTCTGGTTTTGTACGTTTGGTTATTTTGTGATACCATTTTTCTTAACAATTTCGATCTCCCCCCCAAAGCTAAACTCTAGATCCGCGCCTGATCCCATCATCACCTGGAACTCGCTGATTACAGTTATGGCGGGATTGACTACCCGAAGCTCATTGGAATAATGTCAAGGAAGAACCAGCTGCGGGGTGTTTTCAGCCGTATGTTCTAATTTGTATTATTTCCTGGACACCTAAATAGTACCTACATTATGCAACGAACCTATAATGGCAATAATTAAGACACGAGTATGTTTATAAAACGAGCGTAAGCGAGTGTCTTAATTACCATTATAGGCGAGTTGCATACGACTGTTTGTGTTCGACGATAATTATTACTTTATTGTATGTTTTAATATAAATATTCATAAATATCTGTTGAGATTCTGTCACTCGAATTTTGTGATCGGAGTGCAGCGCTGGGTAGGATATCTCTGTTTTCCAAGCTCTCTGACCGACTGAAGCATGCGCTCTGTGTGCTTCAATGCCATATGTGCAGATTGTGCACCAGTATTCAGTAAAACTGTCACCGAAGTCGTTTGAAAGCAATGTGCTGTGCAAAAATTGGATTTGTGGATATTAAGGTACAGTGCTATTTCTTGTCTCATATTTAACAGTACTGTATATTTACGCGAATATATGGACAGTGCACTTTCGGTGATTTATATAGACATTTTGGATTTTGAGCGCATGCGCGAAGGTATCCTTTCCTAATAGGTCACACAACTGTTTCTTGAGCTCTGATTGGTAGGAGAAACTGTTTCATAATGAAACAAGATGTTCAGTAAAGAACATATAGCCTACTTTCTCCAAAATGCATGGGTATTGTTATAACTCTTTGTCCTTTTCAAGGAGTATGATTGAATGTTGGTTGTAGTAGCTTGTTGAAATACAACGTGCTATAGGGATATTAAACATGAATATGAGGTGCCCTTTGCTAGTGCTACCTCTGTACCAAATTTCGTTCAATTCGGTTTCACCGTGTTTGAATTGATAGGAGGAATCGATTTGCACACATACTTGGCCACCATCTGCAAACTATTGGGCTGATGTTCTTGCAGTTTGGTCTGAATATGTTTCCCACATAAAGATATGGTGTTGCAAAATTTGGTAGAGACTAGATTATTAGGTTGGTCGTAATTACATTTTTTCTTTTAACATTTGGGTGGCCGCGATTACGTTTCCGTCAAGATAGCGGTGATATAAAACATGACACTGAGGTGCCCTTTGCTAGTGCTACCTCTGTACCAAATTTCGTTCCATTCGGTTTCACCGTGTTCGAATTGATACGGGGAATCGATTTTCACACTAAGATGGCCGCCATCCGCAAAATATTAGGCTGATGACCTATTAGTTTGGTCAAAGGATGCTCCCTCCATAAAGGTATGTTGTTGCTAAATTTGCTAGAGATCGGATGATTAGGCTAATCGTAATTTGATTTAAGCTTTGAACATTTGTGTGGCCGCCATTACGTTTCCGTCAAGATGGCGGCGATATAAAACATGACACTGAGGTGCCCTTTGCTAGTGCTACCTCTGTACCAAATTTCGTTCATTCGGTTCCACCGTGTTCGAATTAATAGGGGGAATCAATTTTGACATAAAGATGGCCGCCATCCGCAAACTATTAGGCTAATGGCCTATTAGATTGGTCAAAGGATGCTCCCTCCATAAAGGTATGTTGTTGCAAAGTTTGGTAGAGATCGGATGGTTACGTTAGTCATAATTTGATTTAAGCTTTAAACATTTGTGTGGCCACCATTACGTTTCAGTCAAGATGGCGGCGATATAAATCATGACACTGAGATGCCCTTTGCTAGTGCTATCTCTGTACCAAATTTCGTTCCATTCGGTTTCACCGTGTTTGAATTAATAGGGGGAATCGATTTTGACACAAAGATGGCCGCCATCGGCAAACTATTAGGCGAATGACCTATTAGATTGGTCAAAGGATGCTCCCTCCATAAAGGTATGTAGTTGCAAAATTTGGTAGAGATCGGATGATTAGGTTAATCGTAATTTGATTTAAGCTTTGAACATTCGTGTGGCCGCCATTACGTTTCAGTCAAGATGGCGGCGATATAAAACATGACACTGAGGTGCCCTTTGCTAGTGCTACCTCTGTACCAAATTTCGTTCCATTCGGTTCCACCGTGTTTGAATCAATAGGGGGAATCAATTTTGACATAAAGATGGCCGCCACCCACAAACTATTAGGCTAATAACCTATTAGATTGGTCAAAGGATGCTCCCTCCATAAAGGAATGTTGTTGCATAGTTTGGTAGGGATCGGATGGTTATGTTTGTCGTAATTTAACTTAAGCTTTGAACATTTGTGTGGCCGCCATTACGTTTCTGTCAATATGGCGGCGATATAAAACATGACACTGAGATGCCCGTTGCTGGTGCTACCTCTGTACCAAATTTCGTTCTATTCGGTTTCACCGTGTTTGAATTAATAGGGGAATTGATTTTCACACAAAGATGGCCGCCATCCGCAAACTATTAGGCTAATGACCTAGTCATTTGGTCAAAGGATGCTTCCTCTATAAAGGTATGTTGTTGCAAAATTTGGTAGAGATCGGATCATTAGGTTAATCGTAATTTGATTTAAGCTTTGAGCATTTGTGTGGCCGCCATTACGTTTCCGTCAAGATGGCGGCGATATAAAACATGACTCTGAGGTGCCTTTTGTTAGTACTACCTCTGTACCAAATTTCGTTCCATTCGGTTGCACCGTGTTCGAATTAATAGGGGGAATCGATTTTCACACAAAGATGGCCGCCATCCGCAAACTATTACGCTGATGAAACATTAGTTTGGTCAAAGGATGCTCCCCCCATAAAGGTATGTTGTTGCATAATTTGGTAGAGATCGGATGATTAGGTTAGTCGTAATTTGATTTAAGCTTTGAACATTTGTGTGGCCGCCATTACGTTTCCGTCAAAATGGTGGCGATATAAAACATGACACTGAGGTGCCTGTTGTTAGTACTACCCCTGTACCAAGTTTCGTTCCATTAGGTTGCACCGTGTTCGAATTAATAGGGGGAATCGATTTTCACAAAAAAGATGGCCGCCATCCGCAAACTATTGTTGCAGAATTTAGTAGAGATCGGATGATTACGTTAGTCGTAATTTGATTTAAGCTTTGAACATTTGTGTGGCCGCCATTACGTTTCCGTCAAGATGGCGGCGATATAAAACATGACACTGAGGTGTCCTTTGCTAGTGCTACCATTTAACCAAATTTCGTTCAATTCGCATTCACCGTGTTCGAATTGATAGGGGGGGACAGACATTCAGAGTACACACACTCACACACACACACACACACATATACACACACACAGACAGACTCACACACACATATACACACACACAGACAGACACACTTTTTTCGCCCTGTGTTGATCTCATAAGTCTACTTTCATTTTTTGCAAATAATAGTCTACAGATTTCTGACACATAATGTCGAACATAAATAAATAAATAAATAAATAAATAAATAAATAAATAAATAAATAAATGAGCTAATGCTCAAAAATTAACAATTTTGTTGATATAAAATTATTATTATTATTATTATTATTATTATTATTATTATTATTATTATTATTATATACACTCACCGGCAAAAAGAAAAGCGAAACACTATGTATTTCAGACTGAACTCAATATTGGACCGTTCTAGGCCTTGTATTAATCAAATACTGTGACATTACAACAATATGGCAATGTGTCATAAGTTAATTACCCTAATTAGCACAATTTATTGAGCGTATGGCTACAAACATCACTATAATATAAAAAAGATTGCAAATCTAAAAATTAAAGTCCAGACCACGAATATAGTCTATTGATCCCTCCGTCATCACCAGGAACACTGTTGGATCGCCAGGGAAGGCTCAGAGGGGACATTCCTGAACCACATGCTGAATAGTCTTCTTTTCAGCACCGCAATAACAACTTGGAGAATCTTTTATCTTCCACTTGTGCAGAGTATCAGCACACCTGCCAGTGTTGGTTCTTATACGGTTAAGAGCTGACGAGATCTTCCGCGGTCATTCAAAGCCAGGTGGCTTGGTCGTTATTCATTGCATCTTCAGTTGTTCATTAACACAATAATTAATATACATTTAACAATCACAACAGTGCACACACACGAATAATTTGGAAATGTCGAAACCTGGAATCCATCGTACTGTCCTCCAACATGTTGTAGCCTACTGTACGATTATGAATGTTGTAAAGAAACCATAATATCCACAAAAAATACTCCACACGAGAATTCACAGCAATAAACCTTACTTCTCAAATGAGCTAATTAACTCATGATTAACTCACGACACATTATCACATCGCTGTAAGTCACAGCATTCAATTTATCTTTTTTCTTCTTTTCTTAGTCGTTTATCCTCCAGGTTGGTGGAACCCACGGACTCAGCGAGGGAACTCACCACTACCGCCTCTACGGGCAGTGTCCTAGAGCGGGGAACATCTAATCGGAGTGGATACAACTGGTGAGGTGTGATTGGCACCTCGCCCAGACGGCCTCACCTGCAAAGCGAACAGGGGCCTCATGAGGGAAGGTAATGGATGGTCAGGATGGATAGGCTAAGAAGAGGGAAGGAGGCGGCCGTGGCCTTGAAGAAGGTACTGTCCCCGTTTACCTGGATAGTAGGCTGTCAGATATCCGCCCCCTCAATCGGATTGCCAACAATCAATTGCACCGGCACAGCTACATCAATGAAAATGGCACTGACAGATACTATCGAGATAAGAGCACAGAAGCTCACAGGAAATCATTATGGAACACACCAAAATAGACGGGGGTTCATACTTACCGTTACTTACCTCTTAATTATCTCGGGGTTTGAGTTGACAACAGGATCACTAAAAGTCTGTTCACACAATAACCTCCACCATGACATTTAAAAATGAGCCAAGACGAAGACGAGAACTTTGAACTGTACAAAAGCTTTATTTCTAATAAAGGGTATGATTTTGCTAACACAACAAAATCAACGTGGCTATCAGAAGCCCAAGTCAATCTGACTACGTCCTCCAGTAGGACTTGCAAAAATTATCATACAACATGATATAAAACATTTTAGCTCCCAAGAGCTCCAAATAACGTAATATTCATAACACTATTGGATTGGAAAAGGACGTAAGGGTGTGACATATATAAAGCAATTGGTTTCCTTTTAATAAACATGAGAATGGTATTTATAGTCGCAAGGCCGGAGTGTGTACGACCTCACTCTGATAACCAGATGTTGGCCCAGCTGCGAGCTAACCTCGAACCTGTTGCATACTGGTTGAATGGACTCCCTTCTCACCTGCTATGTTACGTAAGAGTATAGCTTGCTCTCTCAAGCTTTTAAATGTCGACAAGACAACTCACATTATATTTACGCAAATCTTTCAAGAACTTTGCTCACATCCTATTGGATCATTATATTAATTTCTTAAACTTGTTAAGTTCAATCCAAATGTTTAATTAGCTCTTAAATGTTTATAACAAAAACACATAAATTATTTATAACAATTAGAAATTGTTTATCATATTTGTCAAAGACAATAAAAATATTATAAGCACGCCTTTAACATCACTCTCGTTCCATATTATTTTCAAAAATATTTACAGCAATTATTTACAATATTAACATTTAAATTGTTTAAATTATTAATTTAATAAATACATTGACCACATGTCCATTCGGTTGGTAATTTTCATAATCGTGATTAATATAATCGACCAATGAAGGTTAGTTATACATGTTAATGTCACAATCTGGTTTAATAAAGGTTTTAATAATGATTTGTGACGGCAACCTTCATTCAAAATCTTATCTCAAATTCTTTCAAAACTCGTGCTAATTATAACAGTAAATCACTTGATTTATTTTCAACGAACTATGACAATCTTACTCCAGCGGAAAATCCTTCGCTAACAAGTTAATGCACAAACTGCATTAAAAATATGCCCAAAATCATCATATATTAATCTATATGGTATTAAACTTCCACATAACTTACAAAACTTCCACAAATAATTCTTTAACATTTATTCCTGTGGGAACTTCCTTCATATTCAAGGGCATTATATCTCAGCGACTTTCAACACGCGCTGCACTAGCGATTATACATTCATAGTTCCACTTAAAATTTTTTATAATCATTAATTGTTTCAAAACTGTTTTTCTATTTAACCTTCGTAGATTTCATTCATGAACCGAAATGAAGTCAAAACTTGCCAATCACAAACAAATTTAATAGTAAATACGCTTATATACGCCTGTCTGGTCTATCAAAATTTAAGATTACCATCTTAAAAGAAATTGTAGTATAAAAATACTATCATCAAATAAAGTGCGACTAAAAATGCAAAGTAGTCGAATAGAATCCAATTAGACTGGGGAATGCAAACATCGTTATATAAATCTCTAATTGAGAAAAACTCCTAACAAAAGTACTTGACTTTAATGCATTCAATAATTCCTTATTAAAGTTAATCTTTTACAAAAGTGTCTATAATGCAATGTTCAATCATAACTGACGATAAATGTCTTTGTTGCAATCAATTCAAATAACGACTAGTATTTCCAAGATCGTCGACAACGTAAGAGATTTTAACGCTCTAAAATCAATTAAATGTTCTTCCTTCTTGATGATGACAGAAAATTGTTCAAAGTAATTAAACTGGGGTTGAATTACTTTAATAAAATGACACGCTGTCTGAATTTAAATCTGCCATTAAAAATCATTAACTTACAGTCAAATCGTGACTACAAAAATATTAATTACTGAAAAATCTAAATATCAGTCTCAACTGATTCAAAATCATTAACTAAGCCCATGACATAACAATGTCTTAATAAATCGTCGAAAAATGCAAAACTCATCAAGGTGTACTGAGAATAAGAATCTCAACAAGAAAATAGGGCAAAATACATAAGGATAAAAATATGGGAAAAATGGTTGCTCAAACATCATTAATATACTCAAATACAATAAACGTTCACGACTATCTTATCTGCCGATTGACGTTCCAGAGGAAAATTCCCCAAAGAAGACTGCTGATGGATCCATTTCACCACGTTAAAGTTGAGCTCCATCCTCGAAATAGGAAATAGCACCCTCGGAGAATCGAACTGCTTCCTTCTCCGGAATCGCTCTGCTCCTCGAAGACGAATAGACATCCTTCCGGCAATAATCTTCTTTGTGAGTCGGGATATCCCTGACCTCTCTTGAAAAATTCCCTGAAGTTCCAGTAGACAATCGTCATGAAGTTTTGTAGAAATTTCCGAAGAAATTATTCATATTCAGAGTATGAAATTGTTTCTATGGCTGTTCGATGGTATTCAGCCTTTAATTACGAAACATGGGTGTAGATGGTATTCACCGCATGTTCGTTTGTGTGGAATAGCAATTAGCGAAGTTCCATGTCGCTATCTTACTCCGTTGAAGTATGTCCCAATTGCAATAAGCCCTTAGCCCTCCATCTGCTCTTCGGTTGTAGTGTTAGAAGAACAAACTGCCGTATTCAATTGCTCCATTATACTGTATCGTTCTGTAACCAAGCAATCTGAAGTCTTTCTATTCCACTCGCAGCGTCAGCCGTTGCGTTGATTCTGGCTTCACAAAAGTGCTTCTCTTGTGGCGAGATAATCACTTTTCTCAGTCGTATAAAACTGCTAATATCTTTCGAACTAATCGGTCGAAATTGTTCAGCTTTTCTCTATAACTGCATGTAGCACTGCACAATACAATTAGCTTATCGTAGACCGCTAACTGTTCGAAGCTAAACTTGTAGAAGCTTTCTAAGGTCCGTTTCAACTTCACCTAGTTTGACTTGGATCTCGTTAATATAGTGGCCTCGCCACGCGTTATAAAGACGATTCTTTTCACTGCTGTTCACTTCGACGTTTCACTATAATGAATGTATAAGAAAAGAACTTTCACAAATATACTTCGATGCTCTGAGAATGAGATCTCAGAATAATCAGAGAACGAAAGGGGCTCCTCTCTTCTGCGCAAGCCCTTTTATTAACTTCACGAGGGGCGTTTCCATCCCTTCCAAAGCGTGATACTGCGTCATCGCTAGAACTTCCAACTTCGTTAATACATGACGGATTTTCAAAATTCAAAAACTGAAAATAAATTTCACCAAAATTCCAAATCAATGCCTTTACTGCAAATGGATTTCCACAATTCTGCATTCCAAAAGTAATAAAAATACCATAGTTTCAGCAATCTCCGTCTTCCTTTAAACTATCGTTGATTGGTTCATGCCTCTCCTCCAATAGCATAGTTTCTTCCTCAGCAGAATTCCTCGTTTCCTGCGACTGCGTCGTAAATCTTGGAACATTCTCGACTAAAAGCTGACGTCACTGAGAATCTCAGCTCAAGTAGCCTGCTGGCATAACATTTACGTCATCCGTGCTTACGTCATGACTACCTACGTCATAACTATGACAGCCATAACTCTCCTTATAATTTCAAATATAGCCACCGTGGTCTCTACATAATTCAATTACGGGGGCATTCTCCTCCCACCACGTTTTAAAAACAGTTGCAAATTGCTTTTAAACTCAATGTTACAAGTATCTCAACTCTCTTGAACACGAAATTGAATTATTACTGGCTTACTCTAGGATAGTATCTTTTTAAATTTCCAGCATTGAACTTGCCGTATACAACATTATTCTCATCATCATAGAGTTCATAACAGTTGTTTCCATAGGCGTTCGTAATCCTAAACGGCCCCAGGAACACTAATCCAAATTTGGGGTAGATTTTCTTGGACATATCAGCCTTGACAGGTCTGCGTAATAATACAAGATTTCCAACTTGAAAGGGTGTACCAAAACGTTTTCCAGCTACTCTCTTCAATCGTTTCTCTGCTGCTTTCTGGAGTTGTTCCTTTGCCTTGTCAATCCTCTGCTGTCTTCCTATGTCGGGATCTCTCGGTATGTGGTTGAAAAGATTATCCCACGGCCTTTCTGGGTTTCTTCCTAGATGAAGTCGCATTGGCACTTCTCCTGTGCTCTCCTGCACTGTAGAGTTCAGACATTCCTCAATAAGGGGTACAAATCTCACCCATCCAGAATGATCATTTGGACAGAAAATTCGACAGAATTTCGAAAATTCAGCCATATATCTTTCTGAGGAATTCGATTCAGGGTAACGCACGCTTGAAAATAAGTGCTTAATGCCCAGCCTTTCCATATCCGCTGCAAATTCCACGGACGTAAACTGCGTTCCATGATCTGACAGTAGATATTCCGGTATACCAGCTTTAGGAAATACAGCATTTTCCAGTCTGCTTACTACGTTCCTCGTGTTAGCTTTCTGCATGGGACTCATTGTAACAAATTTTGAGAAAACATCCACGGTCACCAACAAGTACTGGTTACCCTGGTATCCCTTCGGACAGGGGCCAAATATATCCGTCGCCATAAGTTCGTTTGGCTTAGAAGGAATCATCGCCTTCGGTTTTCCCTTTAGTAAAGCAGAAGCATACTTTGCTCTTTGACACTTGTCACAGGATCTAATGACCTTGGCAATGCTGGAACGCATGTTAGTCCAGATAAATCTCTCTTTAAGTGTATTAAGAGTCTTATCTAAACCGGCATGTCCAGTTGCGTGATGAGCTACCCACACTAAATTGACAACAAGTTTAGGTGGCACGACTATTCGGAGTTTTGTATGCGCAGGGTCAGCATACTTGCATACGATGTCTCCACTCAAGACAAAGTGTCGTGAATTTCTCCGTGTAGCTTCATAGTCAACATCCGTATTGTCCATGTAACCCTTGAGGAACCTGTACATTTTCCTTATTGGAGCGTGTCTCTTCTGTGACACACCGATTCGGGCTAACCTCCTAACGGTTTCTTCATCTTCTTGCTCCAATTGTACATGGTGTATCTGCACATTTTTAATAGGGTTACGTGATAGAGCATCAGCCAGTAAGTTATCTTTCCCAGGCTGGTGGACAATAGTAGCGTTAAACTGTTGGGTGAACAAAGCCCAACGTGTCAATCTATCACTTGACATGTCAGTTTGCAACATAAACTGTAGTGCTTTATGGTCAGTAATAATGATGACCTTATGTCCCAGCAGGATTTTCTTCCAGGCTTGTAAAGCTGTCACAAAAGCTAACGCTTCAAGCTCTGTCGTGAAGTAGTTTTCCTCGTGCTTTTTCAACTTCCGACTAGTGAACGCAATGTAGTGCTTGTTGCCTGACTCGTCTTTCTGGTATAAGACTGCACTAATGCCAATTCTCGATGCATCAGACTCAATATAGAACACCTTCTCAAAGTCTGGGTACTCCAGTTTCACATTATTTCTGAGCATCTCTTTTGCTTTCTCAAAAGCCTCGTCTGCAGCGGTACTCCATTTCCATCTGTTGTTCTTCTTGAGTAAGTCATACAGAGGAGCCATAATTTCCGAGTATCTTGGACAGTGGCTGCTAATAAATTGGCATGCACCTACAAATTCTCTGACTTGTTTTACCTTAGTTGGCTTTGGAAATCTCGTGATCGCATCTACTTTTTTCATGTTTGGATGATATCCATCTTTATCAATAGTATGCCCCAAGTAATTTATCTCCTTCTTCAAGAATTGACATTTTCCAAAGTTCACCTTGATGTTGGCCTCTCTTAAATTCTCGAACAACTTTCTCAAGTGCACTAAATGTTCTTCGGCGCTGGGTGAAGATACGATTAAATCGTCAATGTAGCAGATTACATTTTCTTTCACTTCGTCAGTGAGCTTACTATCAAGTGCTCGAATAAGTGCTGGTCCACTGTTAACCATTCCAAAAGGCATTCTGGCAAAGACCCATGACGTCTGGTCAAATAGGAATCCATTGTACTGCATACTATCCTCTTCTAATTGAACTTGATAAAATGAAGACGTCAAGTCAAGAACGCTGAAACATGCTCTTCCTTTGAATTTCCGAAGCAGATCTCTAATCTTGGGTGGTCTGTCATTTTCTGGAAGAATCTTCAAGTTGATGGTCCTGGCATCGAGACAAAGACGTATTTGACCATTACTTTTCTTTACTACTGTGATGGGGTTTATATAAGACGACGCCTGTTTTCTAATAATCCCGTCTACCTCCATTTTTCTGATTAACCCTCGTACTTCTTGATAGTATTTCTCAGGAATGGGGTATATTCTTTTCTGGTAAGGGGTTTCATCTGTCAGCCTTATCTTGTACTTATAATCCTTAATCAATCCAGGCTTTTCATCGAAAATATCTTGGAATTCCTTTATCAGATCCTCAAATTCCCCCTGAATTTCTTCAAATCCTTCAGTTTTTCTACTGGGTATTTCTTCTAAGTTTTCCACTTCATTAATTATTGTATTCAAAATTTCTTCCCTAAGGTCTATTTCCAGACTGTTTTTCACGACCTGTTCTTCTATCTCTTCTGTGATTATGTACCCATCATTAAAGCTAATACTTCTGTTCTTCATGTCAATAATAGCTCCGACCTTCGATATAAAATCGATTCCAAGCACCATATCAAAATTGATCTTGCTCACCACAATGAAGATCTGTTCATAATTCCTTCCATTGATCTCAAAGTTCAATAACACTTGAATCTTGCATTTCACTGCCTTATCTTGGAATATCCCTCTCACTTTGACGGTAGAAACAGGTAGAACTGTCATGTGCTCTCCTCTTAGCAGACTTTGATAACATTCCTCTGAAATGATGGAAATAATAGCACCAGTATCCATCAGGGCTTTGTACTGCTGTCCATCTATCCGTACAGCAATAATAGGTAAGGCACATGGTCTTTCCTCTTTAACAATACCCCTCTCTTCTAGTAAATCTTCATCGGTAACTTCGTATATCTCATTAATCGTAATCAGGTGTGGTGTGGCAATGTATTTACAGGTTCTCACTGACGTTGAGAAATCGGCGTTTTTTTTTGTGTTACCGACCTCAAAATTCTGTTGGCTCGTGGAAGGCCCAGGATCGATTACAACATCCTGCCTTTTCTTTTGATTGTCAGCTTCTTTATCCCTTAATTCTTTTAAGTATTGCTGGCTTTCCTTCTCTCTTTGCTGATATTGATCGGGTGTCATAACCTGACTTTGAGTATTCTGGTTTCTATTTTGGTTTTGGTTATTCCTATTATAGTTACGGTTATACCCATTATTGTTGTAATATCTGCCTCTTCCATTGTAGTTTCCTCGGTTGTAGTTCCAACCTCTTCTTTGTTGATACGGTCGGTAACCTTGTGATCTGTAATTTCTAAACTGATTATTTCTGTGAGGACCTACATTGTCAGTTTTCTCCTGCTCTGGCTTGTCAGTTTGTTGGACTTGGTCCATGTATACCGTATTGATTTCCTTAAACTCCTGCCTTTGACCTTTCTGGACTACGTTAGGCATTGGACTTGTGTAGTCTAACCTTCTTAGTAATTCATCCATGCTGGATAAATCCCTGATGTTGGACGAAATTATAAGTCTCCTCACCTCAACTGGCAGCATACGAGAAATCGCATCTATTAGTTGCTCCGTGGACAATGGGGGTTGCAAAAATCTCAAGCGGGACAACTGACTCGTAAAGAAATCAGCGTACCTCGTTGGAAGAGTACCTGAGTATTTTCTTGAATACATCTCCGCTCTTAACGAATTCTGCGCTTCTATAGACCAAAATCGCTTGATTAATGCCTCTGCAAACTCGTCAAAGTTACTGAATGTGTATCTAAATGCGAGAAACCATTCAAGGGGTCCTCCAATCAGATATCTCTCTACTATCTTCATCTCTCTCTCTCTGGGAATGTGAGCTTCGATGAAATAATCTTTGAGATTCCTTACATACTCTATAGGTGTCAAACTATCAGTGTTACTGAATTTTTGTGGTTTGTCCTCGAAATTCCTAATGACCGTCACGTTCCTCGGATATGAATCCGGATAGTTTTTCCCACTATCTCGATAATTCCACTCAGGTTCCATATTCCTCTCGTCATCCTCCTCTCTGAATCTGGATACACGTTCTTCAGGAGTCACGTCTCTCTCTTCTGACTCTAGGTTATGTCTTCTAGTATAATTCCTATTCAATTCGCAAGCTAAGCCTTCTGTATCCTTGTCGGTGATTTCTGTTAAGACTTTCTTGATAATCTCTTCTTTGTAGTTTTCCATTAAACTAGCCTCTCCTAACTTCAGATTTTTCAGTTTACTCGTCGTTTCATTTACATCCGAGACAACTTTATGCATCTGTTCCTCTAATGTAGATTTTAAAGTTTGCATATCCTGATCTAGTTGCGTTCTATCGTCAACTTGTTTTTCGGATAACGAATTTATCCTGACGCTTAAATCTTTCCTAATCTGTACTACTTCATTGTTAATTTCTATCTGCGTACTGGCAAGTTTTCTTTCAATCCTTTCCTGAATTTGGGTTACATGTTCCCCACTTGACTTATTCCACTCGTCTTTCCATACCGCTACGTTTGCTGTTAACATTTCGGCTATGTCTACTTCGATATCCTCTTTTAATACTCTATTGTGGTCTAATACCTGTGTTCTCATGACCTCTACATCATACTTCAACTCTGCTAAAGACGTTGTTGTTCTAACTGATTCATCGACTAACCTAGTCGCTAATGCAGTTATATTACGCGTACAAAGAGTTTTTGAGTTTTCGATTTCTTCCCTGACTTTATTTACATCAGTTTGGACTTTAGTAATATCTATGAAAACTGTGTTGACCTCTACCTGAATCTTAGTTATGTCACTTTGCACCTCAGTTATATCCGCATGAATGTTATTAATGTCTACCTGAACATTAGATACATCAGTTCTAGCTTTTTGAATTTCTTTTTGGACTTCCTCGACCTTGTCTTGGACAGTCGCTACATCGTTTTTGACAACAACTACTTCGGCTCTAGCACAAGAAATATCCCCTCGGACATTGGCTACATTTAGATTTAACATTGTAAGGTCTTTCTGTACCTTAGACACATCAAATTTAACATCATCAACATTTTTATGCACATTAGATACATCTGTGCGGATGTCACTTACAGTATTTTCAATTCCTAGGGTATTAACCTGTAAACGCGACATATTATCCTCCAAATTAGCAGCACTAGTATGAAGAACCTTCAAACTTTCACCCATGCTAGCTGTCAAATTAGCAGACAAAGTACTAGCATTCTCCTCCATTCGACTAGTATTCCTAGCTTCCATCTCCTTCATACTACTATTCAAATTAGCAGACATATTACTAGCATTCTCCTCCATCCTTGCATTCAAATTAGCAGACAAATTACTAACATTCTCCTCCATTCTTGCATTCAAATTAGCAGACAAATTACTATTATTCTCCTTCATGCTTTCATTCAGCATCTGCTTCATACTACTGTTCATACTAGCTTTCAAGTTAGCAGACATCTCCTCTAGCATCAACCTCAAACTTTCATCTGCCATTACAATATTATTCAAAAATGGATTGCTGTAGGGACATACATCAAAAGAGCAAAATAACAACATTTGAGCAACACTTTTCACCATATATAATTTTGATCAATTTTCTGTCTTAAATCTAACTTATAACTACCTTATAATTAACCTTCGAAGATACTTCATATTGAAACAAACTCAAGCACATGTTCAAATTTCCCTGGCTCATTTTAAAATATCCTAACACAAATAATTTACATTTACAATCCAAATAATTTAATTTTATCTTTAATATGACTGAAATGTCATAAGCCGGTCAAATAAAATAAGATTCCAGATTATAGGCGATTTTCCTAAGTTTCCAGCCTATTTAACCTTTCTCAAGTTGTATAAGATCTGATCTTTTCTGAGTGTAATTTTCCTAATACAATACAACATTTAATTCCTATATAATCACACTCTTAAATACTACAATTGGCCTAGACATCTAACAAAGAATCAACCTCTTTATTTGAGTCTAATCGAACCTCACGTTTTAGGTTTGCCACTCTTTCTGGCGTTCAACCTGGTAATCCAGTTTTGTTGAATCGAGCCCCAAAGTTTTAGGTGCGCCAATCTTTCTGTCCCCGTTTACCTGGATAGTAGGCTGTCAGATATCCGCCCCCTCAATCGGATTGCCAACTATCAATTGCACCGGCACAGCTACATCAATGAAAATGGCACTGACAGATACTATCGAGATAAGAGCACAGAAGTTCACAGGAAATCATTGTGGAACACACCAAAATAGACGGGGGTTCATACTTACCGTTACTTACCTCTTAATTATCTCGGGGTTTGAGTTGACAACAGGATCACTAAAAGTCTGTTCACACAATAACCTCCACCATGACATTTAAAAATGAGCCAAGACGAAGACGAGAACTTTGAACTGTACAAAAGCTTTATTTCTAATAAAGGGTATGATTTTGCTAACACAACAAAATCAACGTGGCTATCAGAAGCCCAAGTCAATCTGACTACGTCCTCCAGTAGGACTTGCAAAAATTATCATACAACATGATATAAAACATTTTAGCTCCCAAGAGCTCCAAATAACGTAATATTCATAACACTATTGGATTGGAAAAGGACGTAAGGGTGTGACATATATAAAGCAATTGGTTTCCTTTTAATAAACATGAGAATGGTATTTATAGTCGCAAGGCCGGAGTGTGTACGACCTCACTCTGATAACCAGATGTTGGCCCAGCTGCGAGCTAACCTCGAACCTGTTGCATACTGGTTGAATGGACTCCCTTCTCACCTGCTATGTTACGTAAGAGTATAGCTTGCTCTCTCAAGCTTTTAAATGTCGACAAGACAACTCACATTATATTTACGCAAATCTTTCAAGAACTTTGCTCACATCCTATTGGATCATTATATTAATTTCTTAAACTTGTTAAGTTCAATCCAAATGTTTAATTAGCTCTTAAATGTTTATAACAAAAACACATAAATTATTTATAACAATTAGAAATTGTTTATCATATTTGTCAAAGACAATAAAAATATTATAAGCACGCCTTTAACATCACTCTCGTTCCATATTATTTTCAAAAATATTTACAGCAATTATTTACAATATTAACATTTAAATTGTTTAAATTATTAATTTAATAAATACATTGACCACATGTCCATTCGGTTGGTAATTTTCATAATCGTGATTAATATAATCGACCAATGAAGGTTAGTTATACATGTTAATGTCACAATCTGGTTTAATAAAGGTTTTAATAATGATTTGTGACGGCAACCTTCATTCAAAATCTTATCTCAAATTCTTTCAAAACTCGTGCTAATTATAACAGTAAATCACTTGATTTATTTTCAACGAACTATGACAATCTTACTCCAGCGGAAAATCCTTCGCTAACAAGTTAATGCACAAACTGCATTAAAAATATGCCCAAAATCATCATATATTAATCTATATGGTATTAAACTTCCACATAACTTACAAAACTTCCACAAATAATTCTTTAACATTTATTCCTGTGGGAACTTCCTTCATATTCAAGGGCATTATAT
Organism: Meconema thalassinum; assembly: GCA_946902985.2. Taxonomy (NCBI): domain Eukaryota; kingdom Metazoa; phylum Arthropoda; class Insecta; order Orthoptera; family Tettigoniidae; genus Meconema; species Meconema thalassinum. Next base: position 243,562,250 of record OX336396.1, read on the forward strand.
CTCAGCGACTTTCAACACGCGCTGCACTAGCGATTATACATTCATAGATCCACTTAAAAAAAATTATAATCATTAATTGTTTCAAAACTGTTTTTCTATTTAACCTTCGTAGATTTCATTCATGAACCGAAATGAAGTCAAAACTTGCCAATCACAAACAAATTTAATAGTAAATACGCTTATATACGCCTGTCTGGTCTATCAAAATTTAAGATTACCATCTTAAAAGAAATTGTAGTATAAAAATACTATCATCAAATAAAGTGCGACTAAAAATGCAAAGTAGTCGAATAGAATCCAATTAGACTGGGGAATGCAAACATCGTTATATAAATCTCTAATTGAGAAAAACTCCTAACAAAAGTACTTGACTTTAATGCATTCAATAATTCCTTATTAAAGTTAATCTTTTACAAAAGTGTCTATAATGCAATGTTCATTCATAACTGACGATAAATGTCTTTGTTGCAATCAATTCAAATAACGACTAGTATTTCCAAGATCGTCGACAACGTAAGAGATTTTAACGCTCTGAAATCAATTAAATGTTCTTCCTTCTTGATGATGACAGAAAATTGTTCAAAGTAATTAAACTGGGGTTGAATTACTTTAATAAAATGACACGCTGTCTGAATTTAAATCTGCCATTAAAAATCATTAACTTACAGTCAAATCGTGACTACAAAAATATTAATTACTGAAAAATCTAAATATCAGTCTCAACTGATTCAAAATCATTAACTAAGCCCATGACATAACAATGTCTTAATAAATCGTCGAAAAATGCAAAACTCATCAAGGTGTACTGAGAATAAGAATCTCAACAAGAAAATAGGGCAAAATACATAAGGATAAAAATATGGGAAAAATGGTTGCTCAAACATCATTAATATACTCAAATACAATAAACGTTCACGACTATCTTATCTGCCGATTGACGTTCCAGAGGAAAATTCCCCAAAGAAGACTGCTGATGGATCCATTTCACCACGTTAAAGTTGAGCTCCATCCTCGAAATAGGAAATAGCACCCTCGGAGAATCGAACTGCTTCCTTCTCCGGAATCGCTCTGCTCCTCGAAGACGAATAGACATCCTTCCGGCAATAATCTTCTTTGTGAGTCGGGATATCCCTGACCTCTCTTGAAAAATTCCCTGAAGTTCCAGTAGACAATCGTCATGAAGTTTTGTAGAAATTTCCGAAGAAATTATTCATATTCAGAGTATGAAATTGTTTCTATGGCTGTTCGATGGTATTCAGCCTTTAATTACGAAACATGGGTGTAGATGGTATTCACCGCATGTTCGTTTGTGTGGAATAGCAATTAGCGAAGTTCCATGTCGCTATCTTACTCCGTTGAAGTATGTCCCAATTGCAATAAGCCCTTAGCCCTCCATCTGCTCTTCGGTTGTAGTGTTAGAAGAACAAACTGCCGTATTCAATTGCTCCATTATACTGTATCGTTCTGTAACCAAGCAATCTGAAGTCTTTCTATTCCACTCGCAGCGTCAGCCGTTGCGTTGATTCTGGCTTCACAAAAGTGCTTCTCTTGTGGCGAGATAATCACTTTTCTCAGTCGTATAAAACTGCTAATATCTTTCGAACTAATCGGTCGAAATTGTTCAGCTTTTCTCTATAACTGCATGTAGCACTGCACAATACAATTAGCTTATCGTAGACCGCTAACTGTTCGAAGCTAAACTTGTAGAAGCTTTCTAAGGTCCGTTTCAACTTCACCTAGTTTGACTTGGATCTCGTTAATATAGTGGCCTCGCCACGCGTTATAAAGACGATTCTTTTCACTGCTGTTCACTTCGACGTTTCACTATAATGAATGTATAAGAAAAGAACTTTCACAAATATACTTCGATGCTCTGAGAATGAGATCTCAGAATAATCAGAGAACGAAAGGGGCTCCTCTCTTCTGCGCAAGCCCTTTTATTAACTTCACGAGGGGCGTTTCCATCCCTTCCAAAGCGTGATACTGCGTCATCGCTAGAACTTCCAACTTCGTTAATACATGACGGATTTTCAAAATTCAAAAACTGAAAATAAATTTCACCAAAATTCCAAATCAATGCCTTTACTGCAAATGGATTTCCACAATTCTGCATTCCAAAAGTAATAAAAATACCATAGTTTCAGCAATCTCCGTCTTCCTTTAAACTATCGTTGATTGGTTCATGCCTCTCCTCCAATAGCATAGTTTCTTCCTCAGCAGAATTCCTCGTTTCCTGCGACTGCGTCGTAAATCTTGGAACATTCTCGACTAAAAGCTGACGTCACTGAGAATCTCAGCTCAAGTAGCCTGCTGGCATAACATTTACGTCATCCGTGCTTACGTCATGACTACCTACGTCATAACTATGACAGCCATAACTCTCCTTATAATTTCAAATATAGCCACCGTGGTCTCTACATAATTCAATTACGGGGGCAGTAGCATCCCGGCATTTGCCCGAAGACGAAGTGGGAAACCACGGAAAACCACTTCGAGGATGGCTGAGGTGGGAATCGAACCCCTTCTACTCATTTGGAACACCCGAGGCTGAGTAGACCCCGTTCCAGTCCTCATACCACTTTTAAAATTTCGTAGCAGAGCCGAGAATCGAACCCAGGACCTCCGGGGCGGCAGCTAACCATGCTGACCGCTACGCTACGGAGGCGACAGCATTCAATTTATACCAGGTATAAAACGGTAAAACATTGAGTTTTGTCTGAAATTTGTGGTGGTTCCCTTTTTATGCCAGTGAGTGTATATATTACAGCTGAATGGCCTTAGAAGGGTACTTTTAATTGAATGCCCGTGGACTTCCCAGCAAGTTCAATTCCAAGTAGTTCCAACTTTCGCTACCAGATGGCACTGTCACTGACACCTAGCGGCAAACGTTGGAACTTGATAGAGAGATTCTAACCAGCCAAATATAACCTAAAAATTTGGCTACTCACTACCAATTGTAGGGGTAGGTTCTTTTACATCCCATAAATCTATGACATGGGCCCACCGGCCTTACTTCCCCTCCAAAGGAAGGCATACTGATGGATTTTAACGCTCTTGAAAATACGATGACTTCAGCCAAGTTTGAACCCGCGATCTTCGACACAACAGTTTAGCATGCTACGGCACCGAAGCCGCTGTACGCATGCTCGCTCTGTCTATACCCGACCCAAATATATATTAAATAAATTAAATATCTTAAATTATAAATTATAAAATTCAGTTCTTTTCGCGAAATCATCTGGCGCTTTTTATTTCCCAACATTGTATAAATATTAATAAAGTACAGGTTCCAACAAAAGTTTAACTTAAAACGGGATGGTACCTAACATAAGGCCACGGCCACCTCCTTCCCTCTTCCTTGCCTATCCCACCCAATTTTCCCTTCCCTTACCAGCCCTCATAAGGCTCCTGTTCACTCAGCACAAGCTGTTCCAAATCTATGAGTACTCAGCAGTGATGAACGGAGCACGGTTGGAGAGGGACTGGGGGTGATAGCCAATACGTCACTGGGCGAAGGTCATTGCTCAAGTCCATGCGCTTCCTGCCAGTCTTGATGTATCCACCGCTTAGTAAAGGCAGCCCCTACAGCAGAGCTGTATTGCATATTGCAGGTTTACTCACAAAAGGCGGCGAGTACTCAGCTGCTTCGGCTGGAACAGCCTGGCTTAGCAGGTGATGCCGCCTGGGCGTGGTGCTTATCGCACCTCCCCAGTTGTATCACCCAACCGAAGTTTCAAGCTCCAGGGCACTGCACTGGAGGCGGTAAAGGTGGGATCCCTCGCTGAGTCCGAGGGAAAAGCCAATCCTGGAGGGTTAAACGGCTAAGAAAGAAGAAAGATATACAAAATAGAAGGGATTGAATGAACACCACTGGTAGAATGTGTCGCTCAAGAAGCAGCTTTTGTGTATTATATTGCCCAACATTATTTAAAAAAATACACAGCCTGCTTCCAGTCTCCGACCGGGTCAGGAATGGAATGAATGAAGCCCCCGCCTAGCGGCGAGGATATGAATTGTGCCGGCTGCCGAGGCCTGACGCACTCCTCTGGGGCAATGATTAAGTGAATGACAGATGAAATGTAATGATAGTGGAGAGTGTTGCTGGAATGAAATTTTGACAGGGAAAACCGGAGTACCCGGAGAAAAACCAGTCTGCCTCCGTTTTGCCCAGCACAGATCTAACATGGAGTGACCGGGATTTGAACCACGGACCCAGCGGTGAGAGGCCGGCGTGCTGCCGCCTAAGCCACGGAGGCTTCGCCCAACATTATATCAGCTTTAAATCAAAACTTTCATCAGCACATACAAAAGCATAAGAATATTATTGCTGTCGATAAAGTACCGTACTGTGAAACTTTCTCCTCAACATTTTAAACAAAACTACTGTTGTGACAGACCACCTCGTGGCGCAGTGGTTAGCATTGTTGGCTCTCACCCCCGAGATTCCGGGTTCGATCCCCGGCTCTGCTAAGAATTTAAAAGTCTTGTTATGGTCTGGTACGGGGTCTCCCAGCCTCGTTATGCGAAATGGGAACCTGCCGGACGCTATGGCGGGAGAAGGAGTGGAAAGGAACTGGCCACCCTACCACACGCAAACTCCGGCTCGGAATGCCTGGTTAGTAATCCCATGACGAAGCCAAGGGCTCTAATTCAGGTCGCCTACGTCCCTGAAGGGGATATGGCACTCCAATTACAGTAATTAACTGTAGTGACAAAATTCTAATTTTATTTATAGACTATAGATGAAGATTTTGATCGGATATAATTTATATTATGTTTGTATCGCAACAGTCGAGGGTCCTTACAAGAAGAACGTAATAAGAGGGCGTGTAACAACGGGGTTTTATTGTATACGGAAAGTAGCAGTGATAGTCCGGCAGGGTTTACCAAGAGCCCGCTGATGAGCCTGACTGGGTGCTTCCAGGCACAGCATAAACCTAGGATAATTGCTGAATTAGCCTATTTTCAAGTTTTGCAAAAAATGAAAGTAGACTTATAAGATCTAAACAGGTCAAAACCGAATTGAACCAAATTTGGTTCAGAGATAGTACTAGTAAAGGACACTTCAGTGTTTTGGCGGCTTCGATGGCGTAGTTGGTAGCATGCTGAGCTTCTATGCCCAAGGTCGCAGGTTCAAACCTGGCCAAAGTCATCGGATTTTAAGAGCGTTAAAAATCCCTCAGTATGCCTTCCGTCGGAGGGGAAGTAAAGCAGGCGGTCCCATCTCATAGATTTATAGTGGTGTATTCTTTGGAATACCCGGTAAGATAGAGGTAGCTTTTGCCGCTCTTTGCTTTAATTCATTCCTTCCTTTTTCGCAAACACCAACAGTGATTACTTACTTTTTCTTTTATTTGTGCACCTTGCTTACTTTCTTTGTAAGTCTGTTATAGATATATATCTTCCATGATCAACCTAGCGGCATCTAGCAGCTAACTACTGAAGTTTCTCAGTATCTCAACTCTCAAGAGGACTTCCTTTCCAATCCAGCCACAAGATGTCGTCGCTATCTCCAGCTAACTTCTCCATGCTCAAGAGGACTTCTTCATTATTCCAATCCTCCAGACGTCGTCATCATCGCCTGCTAGCTTCTCCTTGAAGATCACTCCATCAAGAAAATTAATATCTAAGAAAGCAATTTCTCATTGAAATGTTGGCAATTTTTATGTATGATCTTTGTCCCTCCCCCCCCCTTTCTTTCCTTGGTACCTCTGTGCTTCGTCGAGCAGCTTTCACTTCTTCGTCAGTCGTCAAACCATACAGTTGCTGCCTTCCTCAGGCTTGTCTCCTGTCTACTTGAGACATTTTTAAATCAGGACGCCATGTCTGAATTTTAACCTCAACCGTCATTCAGATCATCGTCGTTCTTCAAAATGAGCTAATTACTACTTCAATGGTTATCACCAAGTTTTAAATGTTTTAAATTGCTTATAGCATTTTATCTGATTTTATAGACAGTGTGAAATTGATAAATGTGATGCAATATCTGCATCCTGATCTAGTTGTGGCTACTTCAGCTAACTTTTCAAAATGAAAAAGTACTTCTTGTACTGATTATCTGAGATACTATCTCACACCGAGGAATAATTTAAAGTACCCACTGTCTATAGAATTCAGCTTTCCGGCGGGGGAATTGTTTTGCCCAATTCAACCGAACTCAATGCTCTAGAACTTTCTACATCAAGTTATCTTTCTGCAAGTAAAGCCGTCAAGTATTTTCCACCTAAATATGGGAATACTGTTCTTAGCTAAAGATTTTTCTTAACAGCATTCGTTATTCTACGTCTAATTTGTCTTCCTCCGTGGGAAACTTCCCAATGCTTCAACTACAACCTATAAAAGCTACAACGCAATAAACCTTTTCAAGTTAAAATTCAACTAGCGTTTAAATAACTGCAATAACTTTTCTTCTTGTGTACATTCTGTGCTGCAATAGTGGACTTTCCAAACACACCAATGGACCATAGTGAAACAGTGATCGTTCAACCACCATCCGTGTCGCGTTCGAAAGAAAGCAATAAACATGGCCAAGACATTTTCCTAAACCTCCTATTTCCTCCTCTCAAATACCTTACTAACATATTATAATTAAATTATAAAATTTGGATCTACTGCCCAAAGAGGTGTCACGCAATAGCAGTGCCCTCCCATCTTTGTTCTGTTTAAAATCTTAATTTCTGTATAATCTGTGCTTAGCACACTCTTTAAACTATTGTTTTCCTCGTTTACTAGGGAATTCAACTACTTCTACTCACAAGTGAGTTTTCTAACTTTCCTTTTCCAGGTTTCACGAAAGGGCATCTGGCCCCATTTTTTCTCGTGATCCCTGTTCAAATATAAGAAGTTATAGAAACTTCTTCTTAATTTTCCTCTCTTTTTTCTGTCATAATCTCATATTAAATGCTTTTTCATAGCCTTTAAGATCTCTAATAGGAATTCTTAAAGTGCCTAAATTGTATCTGATTCCTTGTTAAAGCTTTAATTATTTGTAATGCTCGTTATAAACTTTAAAGTTTTCAATATTTTGCACAACCTTTAAAATCTTATTCAGATTTTGTGCTTGAAGCATGTTTTAAACTTGCGTCTTATTTAACATTGTCAAAAAAAATTACAATTTGTTAGCATTAAGTCTCAGACTGTTGTGTGTTAAATTGTTTATTATTATTTTGAATCCAAATCAATTTATGTTGTAGCTACTTCAACTTTTTCTTTACTGTTAAAATAAACAAAATTTCTACTTTTCGCTTTATACATTACAACAGAATAACGATTAGGTAGGACCCTGGTTTCCCTGACTCTTCCCATCGGTTTATGCTATTTTCAAGCAAACCTCATACCGGTACTAAAATTATCACGGCAAATTCAAACTATTTGTGCCTTTCAAAGCATTAATTCATACTTAACTCCTTTGAAAGGATATACAGTAAATCTGTCATTCTTTGTCTTGCCAGACTACCACCCTTCCCCATATTACCCAATTTTAGGCTGGGAAGGGAAAGCACAAACGCCGTTTGCCTGCAAATAGCCCAAGCTCCAGCCGCATTTCCCGTTAGCTGTGTCCAAGTCCATACCCACTTTAGGTATCTTGCATGCTTGCGCAGTGTAATTAGTGATTAGATGTTTACTTTAGCGTAGTTTATGATTTATATTGGACTCTCGTCCTATCTATCCATACTTTTTCTCCATTCCGAAACCCATTTTTTCCCTTTCCTTTTTCTTCATCATCTTCCCTTAGGGTTTATTTTTCCCTAGCCAAAACTTACCCATATGGCATCTTCCACTAATTACACTTGTGTGAAGCTAAATTAAATGTAAGATTTGACTGACATTCTTAGGTTCCAACGTTCGTCGCCAGGTACCGACTACAGTGGCATCTAGTAACCAAGTTCAGAACTCATTGGTCGTTGATGGTGGCGTTTGATAGCAAAGGTTGGAACTACTTGAAAATCGAATATCTGATGTCCTTACTTGAATTAAAAAACAGATAACTCACACTAATACAGCCATCACAATTAACACCGGTTATCAGACAGATTCTACACACACACAAAGTACACGGGGCTACATGGCCGCGTTGTAGCAGCCCCTAAACCGAGGATCCAACCACCTCAGTGTCATGTTTTATATCACCGCCATCTTAAAGAAAATGAAATGGCGGCCACCCAAATGTTCGAATCTTAAATCATTATATTAGCTTTAAATCGACTGACTGGACATCAACAATATAAACAAAACTACCGAACTGACAAAATTCTAATTTTATTTATAGACAATAAATTATATTATTTATATTATGTTCGTATCACAACGGCAGGAAATTGTAGAGTTCAGTACCTTCTTTTTAATTTGTTATGGACACAATATATTCTCAACAAGAAAAGTGATTTACGACTACAACGTACATAAAACTTGTCGATTGTAAATATCAATTAGAAACAACAATATTTCTTGTCCCAAGTTTCTTAGACACTGTTGTAATAGCGCATATATTTAGCAGGAGCCTGTACTTAATAAGGTAGTATGTAATAAACATAATTTACAGCCGGAATGATGCACTCTTCCGTACACAGCTCCACGATATTCATGCACACGTTCACTGTTCGTGCGTACATCTTTCTAGTGGTATTATTGTGTACTGAGGGTAATAGTATTCCAGGAAAAATAACCTCGTGGTGTAGCCGTGTGTATTAAATCGTGATGGGGAAGTGAGGAGTTGCTTCACAGTAAGACTAAGCTACACCATTTGTGTCATAGATACTTAATTAACAATAATACAATGAGTTTAATGATAGAAGGAGAAGAATACGAAGTAGTACGAGATATGCCCTTGGTGGTGCTCTTTTAGCATTCCCTAACATCCTCCCCACCCTGGTCAACCTCGCCAGCTGGACAGGCTGTGTTAAATGCCTCCCTTCTGGTGTACGGAGCTCAACCGTTCTTATTTTCTAGTCTCGACCTTGACGCAATTCTTCCACTAGTGCCCGCTTCCATATATGCCTTGGTCCTGCAACAAGGCAACGTCACCCACTCTAAATCTTTGCCTTTCCCATGAGGCTGTTGCACTTGGTGGAAGTTTTGCAGTTGCAACAAGTATTCTTTGCTCCAACGCTTCCAGAAGTCATCGGCTTGTTGTTGCTGAAGCCTCAATTCTCGTACAAGGTCACCACTTTGTGGTTCCGGTCCAGTAGGCATTGTAGTGACACGATCTCTAATAAGGAAATGAGCTGGGGTTAGAACGTCGCCACTGTCTGCGTCCTGTGTCAGGGGTCTCGAGTTAAGTGCTGCTTCAATACTTATCAGTACACTCCGTAATCCTTCTTCGTTGATGGTGGAACGCCCAAGGGCCTTCCGAAGACATCGCTTGGTGGAACCAACCATTCGCTTCCACCATCCTCCCCACCAAGCAGCACGAGGGGCGATGAGCTTCCAAGTTATTCCCTGTAGGGCTAGATTCTGGTGTATCGTCCTTACCGAAAGGGCAGCCCACAGGTCCGTTAGTTCCCTGTTCGCTGAATGAAACGTCCAGGCGTTGTCGCTGTAAATGGTGTGTGGTATACCACGTCTACCGATGAACCTCTGCAAGGTCTGCAGAAATGTGTCCGTTGTCGTATTACTGCATAATTCTAAGTGCAGGGCACGTGTTGTTGCACAAGTGAAAAGAGTTATATGACACCTTTTGATTCCATGACTTTCTCTCCAACAGGGGAGATGAAGCAAGCCCGGAGATCGTAGGTTCGATTTCCGGCCCTGACAGTGGCTACCCTGAGTGTGGATTTCCCTTCGAGTTATCCTCTCTCACTCTCAGCAAATACCGGGATAGCATCTTATTTCATGTCCTGGGGCACCTACCCCAGTCTTGTCCCTCGTACAGCTAATACTACTACTAAGGCTGGCTGCGTGGCTTGGCAGTAACGTTCTCGCCTGGTGTTCCCGAGGTTGCAGGATTGAATCCTGACGCAGTCAGTTGGCATTTGAGGGTGTGCAAATGAGACGGAGCCATGTCAGTTGATTTAATGGCACGTTAAAGATCTCCTTCAGGGCAAAATTCCAGCACCCCGGCGTCTCTAATAGCCGTAGTTGTTAAAATGGACGTAAAATCAATAACATTATTATTATTATTATTATTATCAAACAGATCCAGACATTACTACAGCCAGCACAGTTTATCAGACAAATCCAACATATACCCAAGAACACGGGGCTGATGACGAAAGATATCCCTAACCCCCTAATGCGAATTATTAACAACCACCTTAAAATAGGCCAGGGCTGATTCCTTACAACTACTAGCCCAGATTCATTAGTTTCATTATTTTAATCTCTCCATAAATCCCCACGCAAGGTTTGATGTCAGGAACGGACACAGGTCATAAATACCACACGTCACGTAAAAATTAATCCCATCTCATTCATAGCCTCATTAAAGGGGCAATAATGAGGGATAGATATACATTAAGTGGTTTTCAGTGGTTTCCCCACTTCAACACCAGGCGGATGCCGGAACAGTTTCTAAATTAAGTCCACGGCTGCCTCCTTCCCAATCCTCATCTGCATTACAAATACACACACTAATACAGCCATTACAATAACGTAGGTTATCAGATAAATTCCACACACTCAAGTACACGGGGCTATATGATCACGATGTCACAAAGCCCCTAAATGCATCAACAACATTGTGTGATGAATCACACAAGTTAGCGGCTTCGGAGGCGTAGTTGTAAGCATGCTGAGCGTCTATGCCCAAGATCGCGGGTTCAAACCCGGCGAAGTCGTCGGATTTTTGAAGAGCGTTATAAATCCCTCAGTATGCCTTCCTTCGGAGGGAGTGTAAAGCCGGCGGTCCCATGTCTTAGATTTATGGCATGAAAAAGGACCTTCCACTCACCACACTTGTGGAAGGTAAAATTTGTAGGTTAGTTTGATAACGCTATATTAGTTCCAACGTTAGTGGCCAGGTGCTGAATGCGATGGCAGGTAGCAAAAGTAGGAACTACTTGAAAAAATTAATCGTCTGCAGTCCTTCTTCCTGAATCACAGATAACACACACTAATACAGCCAACACAATTAACACCGGCTATCAGACAGATTCTACACACACCCAAAGTACACGGGGCTACATGACCGCGTTGTCAAAGCTCCTAAACTTAGCAACCAACCAACGAACTAATGACACAAGTTGCATTGTAAAAATAGTACGTCAATGTTCGAGATAAAGAATAAGTTTATGGGCCAGGGATAGAATTTCAGCTTCGAGATATCAGAAAATACGAGTTAACAAAATTAGACTTAAAGAGAAATGTAAATTATAAGAAGTTTGTTCGGAAAATAATAATTACTAAGCGTCAGTGGCGTAACTAAGGTGGGGGGAGAGGGGTTATTACGGGTTCATCGCCTCCCCCCGAATCAAATAATAAAATTACGTAATTCTATGATATTTATATTATTTTGTATGAAAATCTACAAATTAATGGCAAACGACTGGACTATGTACGTCTATAAGCCCTACTGTCCTACTAATTTAAGAAAATTTCTCTTTGCTCATGTAAAGATTTTAACGTTGCGTCAACTTAACTCTTTCTTAAGCAAAACTGCTCATTTTCGTGCTTTTGCACACAGATAATGCATATAAAACGTATCAAATACAAAAACGAAAACGTGTAGTTTTGTTTTCAGTGATTGTCTCTTTGTGGCCAAGCCTAACCTCACCCTACTTTCCCCAAACAGAGCTAAAAACAAAAATTAAAACCAAAATCAGAAATCTACCAACCCAAAACAAAATGCACAAATCAAAAACAAAAATCGAAAATAACATAAGAAAATGAAAAACACAAAAGAAAAGGGAACACAAATCAAAAAATCAAAAAAAAAACAGAACAAAAACAACAACAGAAAATGAAAAACACAATAATAAAAAAATAGAAAAGGAAAATCAAAAACAAAAGCATTAGCAACAGAAGAAAACAATAAACACCAAACGAAGAGAATAAAAATAAGAACTTCAAAAAACAAACAAAATAAGCATCAGCATCAGCAGAAAAGAAAAAAGATACGAGCCTTAGAGTAGTCGCATATGATGTGTAACATCTGACATGTTATCCTACCTTGAAGTTGTTACCGTTTTTATTATCTTTGACATTCATCAACACACAAAATTCTTTTTATTTTTTACACTCTCGTAATTCATAACAATTCCAAGACTCTCTTTTTGTCTTCACTGCCTACTTGATATTTCTACCCTCGCACTGCCTTCTTGATACTCTGCTGTTACATCACTCTCCTGCCAGTAACTAAGTTACGTTAACAGAGACTGACTTTTTTCTTCTTCACTGCCTACGCAGCCAGGAGGGATGCGATCCAACTGGCAGTGCGTCTTACACACTTCCGTCCGGTCCACTTCCGTCCCATTTTTCAAATCACTCCCCAAGTACCAGACAAAAAATTACGAGCCTTACAGTAGTCGCATATGATGTGTAACACCTGACATAGAAGAAACCTCACGTGAAATTGTTGATACACCGGTATTTTATACTATTATTGGCACTCTATTGTAAAAGGGAGTGTTTTACAGATATTGTAGTTTATAATACGGAACTCATTTTATTAGATGATTTGTAGCTTCCACCAGCACTAGATTAAATCAAGAATACGATATGGATCAACTAGATTAATAGACGTGACACCGCTCATAACCTTAAATTCCTTATAAACAGGTCCTCTTCATTCACAGACCAACACGTAATTTCATATGGATTTTGTTAAAATGAGTCATATTGATATGATAAATATCGTTTAAAACGATAATCTGGTAGAAAAAAATATCCACCCCGTCCGGAAATCGAACCCGAGATCTCTAGATTCACAGTCATAGGTGCTCACCCCATGGCTATTTCAATTACGCAAATATTGTGCACAAGATGGTGACTTATTTCCACGTTCCAATAATACTGCATTACGGAATTAAGTTTCATTTATATTATGCTTGTTTCGATAATGTTCCTGCTTGAAATTGAGTTTAAAATGCCTTATGAATAGGCCCTCCTGTGAGTAAAGAGAATGTATTCAGTAATAGTTCATGAAGACTTGCTCAATTCTCGTATAACCACAACAATTATATTATATTGATGACTGCATTACCGTTATGTGGGTTAATATTTGAATAGCCATTGTGCAGAAACATAATACCGGCAATGCCGACTACTTACAATGTTTGATATTTAGGCATTATACCATTTAAATACTGATACGAAGACTTCGAACATGTACCATGTCATTTGTTTCAATCACTCGACACCAGAGTTCGCATGAGCGTTTTCCGTTCAGTATGTCATAAACATTCCACATGGCCGAGAGACGTCATGGTATCAATTTCCGACACCGCGCGTTCATTGTTACTCGTACCACTGCCAGCTGGGTCTTACCACTGCCCGCTGGATCGATCGATCGAGCATGCAGTGCATACTTCCGTTTTCCACCAATGCCAGCTAGTACACTTCCGTTCGATCGATTGAGCGGGCAGTGCATACTTCCGTTTTCCACCACAGCCAGCTAAGTACACTTCCGTTCGATTGATCGAGCGGGCAGTGCATACTTCCATTTTCCACCGCTGCCAGCTAGTACACTTCCGTTCGATAGATCGAGCGGGCAGTGCATACTTCCGTTCGATCCACCACTGCCAGCTCAATCGTTCCGATCCACTTCCGTCCCCAATTTTCAAATTCACTCCCACAAAACTATCCAGCAACCGAGCGGAAAGATGTTTCACATCAAAAACACAAATCTAAAACAAGAATCAAATAAAAAAGGAAAATAAAAATCAAATGTAAAAAATACGAATCAAAAAAGCAATACCAAAATTATCAAACACAATAGCAAAAACAAACAAAAAAAGAAATAAACAAAAAAACAAAATTCTAACCCAAGGCAAATATACATCAAAATCAGACAAAAACAAAACCTAAATGTAAAACAAAACAGAATTTAAAAAAACGTTCTGTCCTATGAAGGGTATACACATAATAAAACCCTCTTCATAGCGTATCTCCCTCCAGAAGCAAATACTAGTTAAGCCACTGCTAAAATTCGAGTTACCGAAGTTGACTGTAGTAACAAAATCTTGTGCCAGTAGCTACTGTAGTATCTGGGTGGTGCAACAGAGAAACGCTGAGTTATGGCGGAGGCTATTTCCGGTTGTAATTATTGAGTTAACATTCCTGGAAGATGACGTTGTGCCGACCGACAGAGAGGCCTATAATTGGGGCGGCATAGGATGCTGTTTACTCAATTGTGATAGCTCCCATGATTATATTAGAAGTTATTGCCTAATTTAGTTCAGATGATGGCTCTGAAAAGTGTAGCCCCTCACAGCTCCTTGGGGTCTCCTACATGCAGAGAATCGAGCAGCGCTGTGCATACAGTATTCAAACACCAAATTATTCCAATGGTCCGAATAATTTTGAATACGAATATTTGATTCGATCGAATTTTGAAAAATATGCATTAGTGAAAAAAAACTGACTATTCAGTCAAAATAATCGAATGATTCGTCGAATCATTCAAATTAATGTTCGAATCTCTAGATCAGGGGTTCTCAGCCTGGGGGGCCGTGAGGCTTTATTAAGGGGGGCGTGAAGTGGTTTCCGTATTACGTTTCTTAAGTCGTTGTGAGGTTTGAAGCCATTTTTCAGTGTTGCCTAAGTAAACAAAAGTTTGGTGCTTTTCAGTCGGTCAACACGAATGTACCCAAAAAGAGCTGGGTTATGCCCTGATCCTGAAATAAATTACATGAGATTAATAAATACACTAGGATGACCAGTTTCGATCGTCAAGCGATCATCATCAGATCCATTACACTTAGGCTATAACATCTACGTTTGAGAATACATGTGAAAAATATATACAATATGTACAATTATTTAGTTGCAGTGTGGTAATGCAACAGTCGGTGTATGTTAAATGTGGTGTATCTAATGTTAGGTAAACTTCTAAAATAGTGATGAAAATCCGGAATTTGTCTGTTAGGGGTGATTATATGGTTTTACAAAATCAACTATGGTTATACTGAAATAATGCAAGCTTATACTTATCGAGTTGTCTCTTTAACTGGAACTTGAAGCAGTTGCGTGTTGCTATAGACACCAGTTGTAGTCGACTAAACCCGAGTGTTCGCTGGGTGGAACTGGTTTTCCCCTTCCTCCCCCTTTAGTTGCTATGTTCTTCGAGAGGTCAGTGCCATGTATATTTGTGTGACTTTGCCAAATCTAGATAAAAGTGTATGCTATTGAATGCAGGAGTCTGCAACTACTAAAGACCGTGGAACTATCTTCGCCACGCATGGGCTAAAAAGCCATTTCTCACTAAGCGGTACACGGTCTATTGAAGACGTCCCGGCACCTTTAGTACTGCCGCGCATATCGACCTAGGTTTATTGCCGAAAAATGTACATAGTACACCTGATCCAAATAACATTTACCTATAAACACCGCTATTTTCCCCCCCTTTTTTTTATCTAGCTTGGCAGTATCGCTAAGTTGTGTCTTGTTTTCAACTATGTGAATGAGAACACATATAAAATCACTAATCTATTCAAAAAGCAAGGCATAAAAATAGCATTCACAACGAATAATACGACCGGGAGGCACCTGCAAAATAGCAATCTAAATAAACAAGACCCGTATTCAAAGTCAGGGGTATATTCTATCACATGCCAAGACATTGGTTGTCAAGCTAATTACATTGGACAGAGCGGAAGGCGAGTAGATACACGTTATAATGAACATAGGAATGCGATAAGATACGGAACACATTCAGCCGTATGCGAACATATGTGTGACACGGGGCACAGCTTCACTAAAATCGAGACTGATCTAAAAATAATTCATCACGAATCGAAAGGCAGAGCTCTCGACATAAAAGAAGCAATCGAGATTCACCTAGCCAAACAAAACAATCCCAACAATCTAAATGAACACACTTTTATGGAGAGTTCACCCCTTTTCGCTCTACTAAAAACACACCCTGTCGAAAACAAGACACAACTTAGCGATACAGCCAAGCTAGATAAAAAAGGGGGGAAAATAGCGGTGTTTATAGGTAAATGTTATTTGGATCAGGTGTACTATGTACATTTTTCTGCAATAAACCTAGGACTATATGCGCGGCAGTACTAAAGGTGCCGGGACGTCTTCAATAGACCGTGTACCGCTTAGTGAGAAATGGCTTTTTAGCCCATGCGCCACGGTCTTTAGTAGTTGCAGACTCCTGCATTCAATAGCATACACTTTTATCTAGATTTGGCAAAGTCACACAAATATACATGGCACTGACCTCTGGAAGAACATAGCAACTAAAGGGGGAGGAAGGGGAAAACCCATTTCACCCAGCGAACACTCGGGTTTAGTCGACTACAACTGGTGTCTATAGCAACACGCAACTGCTTCAAGTTCCAGTTAAAGAGACAACTCCATAAGTATAAGCTTGCATTATTTCAGTATAACCATAGTTGATTTTGTAAAACCATATAATCACCCCTAACAGACAAATTCCGGATTTTCATCACTATTTTAGAAGTTTACCTAACATTAGATACACCACATTTAACATACACCGACTGTTGCATTACCACACTGCAACTAAATAATTGTACATATTGTATATATTTTTCACCTGTATTCTCAAACGTAGATGTTATAGCCTAAGTGTAATGGATCTGATGATGATCGCTTGACGATCGAAACTGGTCATCCTAGTGTATTTATTAATCTCATGTAATTTATTTCAGGTTCAGGGCATAACCCAGCTCTATTTGGGTACATTCGTGTTGACCGACTGAAAAGCACCAAACTTTTGTTTCTTAAGTCGAATATTACAATTTATGTATAATAAACATTTTTCGAATCTCTCCAAGTGATTGTCGTGCCAAGTCAATCGTTCAAAAGCACCAGTAATTGCCAACTGTCGGCAGAAACCTCTTCGGAACCGCGAGGTTGGAGGTGAAATAAGGAATTAGTTGAAAACCATTGCCAATTATCATCTCATTGTCATGTATTTGTGATTTCCTTGAAGCTTTGAATAGTATGAACTTAAAGCTCCAAGGCAAAAACTCCAATATTATGTAGGCTAATAGATATAGCCTAAAGCGCGTACTTCATATTATTTTTTCAGAAATAATTATTCCATTATGTAGTGTTATTAGGTCAGTTTATCGAAGAGGTTATACTGTAGAAGCGACGAGTGGTGGGGTGGGGAGGAAGGGAGTCCGGGGGGGTTATTTTATAATTATTAGTTTTATTTAATTTTCTGTTATATTAATTTTTGGACTTTTCAAAAATAGGTGTCCATCTCTAAATTTTAAATCCCATTCCAAATTTGTATACTTTAATCTGTGTTAAGAGGAGCAGATGACCTCGTAGTTCCGCCTCTTAAAACAACAATAACTAACTAACCTAACTAACTAACCCCGTGGCACTACAGCCCATGAAGGGCCTAGGCCTACCAAGCGACCGCTGCCCAGCCATTTGCAGATATTGGGGTGACACGTGGTCAGCGCATCGGATCCCCTCGGCCGTTAATCTTGGTTTTCGTGACCGGGGCATGGTTGATGCATGGTTGAATCATGCTTAAAAACGGGCACTTTTTGTGTTCCAACTGCGTTTAAAAATATTAAAATATAAATTAAAAATTCCAAACCTACATGAACTGACGTAAAATAGAACGACAAAAATGATGATGTTATTGGATTTCATGTAGGTCTATTGGTTACTTCACAAACAACCTTCAAACTCGAGTGCACATAATATTTTGGTCGACAGTAGACATTAAGATTAATCTCATCCAGACACTACTGCTACCAATTCAGTCGTAAAGTTACAAAACTCGTTTAATCCACTTGTGAATAAGAATCATTTTAATGAGAAACGTTTCTCTGGACTTTGCCTCACGTATCTTTTGTGTTTGTTGTTTTCTACTTTTTGCTTTGTGTTTTTGGTTTTTCGTTTTGTGTTTGCTTTGTGCTTTTGCTTTTCTTTCTTGGTTTTTTGTTTTCTGCTTTTGCTTTTGTTTTTGAAATTAGCTTTTTGCTTCGTCTTTTTTGTTTTGGTTTTTAGTTTGCTTTCTGCTTTTGCTGTTTTTGAATTTTGCTTTTTGCTTTGTGTTTCTTTTTTTGTTTTCTGCTTTTGTGTTTGAACTTTGCTTTTTGCTTCGTGTTTTTTCTTTTCGGTTTTGTGTTTTTTTTTTCTGGAAAATCAAAATAAAACAAAATAAACAAAATCAAAATAAAACAAAACGAAATAAAATAAAAGAAAATAAACAAAACGTAATCAAAACAAAAACAAAATAAACGAAAACAAAACAAAAAATTTAAAAAAAACATTTAAAACAAAATAAAACGAAATAAAGTAACACAAAACAAAATTTAAAAAAACAAAATAAAATTAAACAAAACATTATGAAACAACGGAGAAAGATAGAAACAAGAAAATAATTAAATAATTTTACGACATGATCCATATTCACAAGTGGACTAAACGAGTTTTGCAACTGGACTCAATTCTCGACTACTGTAACATTGTTCTTGTTGGCGCGACTCATAGACAAACAATGAAACTTCATCACGCATTTAACTCTTGTCTTCGGTTTGCTTTTAATCTAAGATACGATTCCCACATAAACCCAAGCAAACGAACTCTTTCTGGGCTTAAACCTGAAGAACGCCGTAAACTTCACTTACTGACATCCAACTATCGATATCTGCATGAAAGCACTCCCACGTTCATCTCATCGAGGTTAAGCTACTCTTGTCTTCATTGTTGTTGTTGTTGTTGTTGTTGTTTGAGTCTTCAGTCTTTAAACTGGTTTGATGCAGATCTCCACGCCTCCCTGTCCTGAGCTAATCGTTTCATCTCTACATAGCTACCACACCCTACATCTGAGGCAATCTGTTTGGTCTACCCCTACAGTTCTTGTCCTCGACCCTTCCTTCCATAACTAAGCTTGCTATTCCTAGGTGTCTTAGTATGTGTCCTACCAACCTATCTCTTCTCTTCATTAGCAGTCGCCAGAAACATCTCTCCTCTCCCACTAGTCTTAATACCTTTTCGTTTGTAACCCTATCTACCCATCGGATCTTCATCATTCTCCTGAAAAAAAAGGAAGCTTGTAGTTTAACGTGACCGTTAATCTCGAGATCATGAGCCACGGGACCTCCTTTTTACGTGGAATCCGAACCACAGGACATGGCATTTCACTTCGAAAATCTCACATGCACTGACCGGGAATCGAACCCGGACCGCCTTGGTGAGAGGCATACAGCTAGACCGCTGAGCCACCACGCCCCCTTCACATTTCAAATGCTCCAATTCTCCTCTTTTCTGCTGCCACAATGGTCCAAGTTTCACTTCCATAGAGCTTGCCACGGTGGGTAAGCGGTCATCGTGTCGGTCTACTAACCCCAAGATTGCAGGTTCGCTCCTGGCCGTGGTAAGTGATTTTTTTGAAAGGCGGCAAAAATTGCGACATAATGTCATACGATGTTGGCAAGTCAAAGAACCCATTTGAATTCAGTAGGCCGTGTTCTTAATGGCAAAATTATTCTCGGGAGGTTCCGGCAACACAAAGTTCCTAATTTATCTACTAGAAAGCGCTATAGTGTTCAAGGAGCTTAGATATCTAACCTCCTTGACTTTCATAGTGCTTCAGGAACAACGAAATTCGACATGCAAGCTACCCTTTGGGGGTCAAATAACAAAGCTTGTACCCGGCACCCGAGACCATACGATAATATTATTATAGTTCCATAGAGTGCCACGCTCCTGACAAAGAACTTCCAAAAGGCCTTCCTAATACCTAAATCTATATTCGATGTCAACAGATTCCTTTTCTGTAGAAATGCTTTCCTCCCCTGAGCTAACCTACTTTTTATACCCTCTTTGCTTCGTCCATCACTGGTTATTTTGCTTCCTAAGTAACAGAAGTCTCCTACTTCCTTTAGTTTTTCACCTGCCAATTTGATGTCCATAGAGGATTCTGATTTATTTCGGCTGCATTCCAATATTTTTGTTTTACATTTATTATTTTTCATCATGAATTCTTTCCTCAAGACGGAGTCCATACCATTCAAAAACTCATTCAAATCCTCAGCCGGTCGGGCAAAATGACTATATCATCGGCAAATCTCAGAGTTGAACTTATTTCTCCTTGAATCTCCACTCCAACCTTAATTTTTTCTCCAATTTCCTTCATTACATGCCCAATGTAAAGAATGAAAAGTATGGGTGATAAGTTTCAGGCTTGCCTTTCACCTTTTTGAATACCAGCTTCTCTCTCATGTCCTCAGAGCATAACCGAAACAGTCGATCTGGCTCTTCCCTCGCCATCCCCAGCAATCACCCATCTATGTTCAACCGTTCTTTTGCTGTAGCTGGGTCTCGACTATGGAGTTCAATTCCTGCCATTATCAGAACCAACCACTGCAATTGGTGGTGAGTAGCAAAATTTGTAGGTTATGGTTGGCTATCAAGTTCCAACGTTCGCCGCTAGCGCAATAAAACAAGTTATAAACAGTATTAAAATTGAAATTATACTAACCTGTGGCGTAGTGGCTAGCATTCTTCGCTGCCGCCCCAGAGATCCGAATTCGATTCCCGGCTCTGCCAATAAATTTTAATTCTAGTCTGAGGGCTGGGACGGGGTGCACTCAGCCTTGTGAGGTATAGCTGTGAATTCCACAGTATGTTTTTGTTGTTGTTGAGAAATACATGTATAGCCCGACCCAACGGTTTCTGCCGCGACATGACCGGACAGGCGTGGCTTCAGAACAGTGGGAGGCTGACGGCTCGTGTCACGCGTCACCGAAACGAAATATCACGCGCACCGAGGGGTCATGTTTGACCAGATACGGTTTCTACATAAAAGTAGGATGAATGGCAGCATTTTACTGAGTATATAGAAACTTGAATCACAATTCTACGCCCAGTAGTTTACTTTTTATGTTATTTTAAAAATAAAGAGTAAAATGCCTCGATACTAGCCGCTGCTGACTTGGGGAGCCAATGTAATGTTGCCAAGTCGTTGCACAATGACGAGCGGGTGAGCGAAGCTCTCGTCTACATTGCGTAGCATTATGCTATCACGGCCAAGTCCAAGCAGAGAATGAATGATGTTGCTACATCGGGACTCGGGGAGTCAGGACGTGTCACGTGTGCCAGAGGAGGTGTGAACGAATTAAAGTGCGTAACTGAGTCGCGGCAGACTTTCCTGGGTCGGTCTTTAAAAAATCTGTTTACCTTTCTGCTTAGTAAATTGACAAATATTTAGATATTTGCCATTCATACTCTATAGACCATAATAGAAAGTTCATTAAGTATAAAATTTTATTTGTGTGTTGTGTTGTATTTTACAACTTTTTTTTGTATTGCCAGTAATAATAAATTGTAGGCTATGTAAACTTTGAATCTTATCTAAAATAATTACACAAAGTTATATGCTCTAAGGTATTGATTGATATTTCTGGCTATTTTGCGGTGACAATCCCCTGAGAATACTCACAATTTTCCAGGATAGTCACCCCCCCCCCGCCGAATTATTTTTCTATACACGCCCCTGCGCTAGTGTTAGTGACAGTCGCATCTGGTAGCCGGCTTGATTCACACTATCGGTACAGTCACGGTACGGTCACAAGGCAGCAGTATCCACACTACAACGGGGAAGCTCCAGTCTTGATCAGTGAACACTTGAGATCAGACCCGCGCGCAGGTCACAATGTTCTGGTGTTTTCTCTACGAAAGAGTTAGCAATTATCTCGATTGCGATAATTCTTGTTTTAAAGGGCCTAACATCTAGGTTATCGGCCCCTAATGGTCTGGGTGATAGCGAAAATGACAATGAAATGGAAACCAGAACGAAAATTAAGTTAGACTGAAAATACTTACAAATGAAATGACTCACAAAATGTAGAGTGGAAAAACTTACAACATGTAATTTAGAAGAAAAATACTCACAATAGGAATTTAGATTGAAAAAAATACGCACAAAATTTAGTTTAGGTTCAAAGTACTTACAAACTGCAATGTAGATTCGAAATACTCACAAAATGCAATTGAAATTCAAAATACACAATGCAAGTTAGATTTAAAAAAAAGTCCTCTCGGCACGCCGGAAGGCG
Organism: Meconema thalassinum; assembly: GCA_946902985.2. Lineage (NCBI taxonomy): Eukaryota > Metazoa > Arthropoda > Insecta > Orthoptera > Tettigoniidae > Meconema > Meconema thalassinum. The sequence goes on from OX336396.1 coordinate 243,584,410, forward strand.
GAGGTAGATTTCACCGGACAAACTTGGGGATAGGCGAAAATAGGCAGAATATGCAGATTTTCGTAGAAGGATCAGACCTCATTTAATGCGAGAAGGTATTTTATAATTGGAGCTTAATTAACTTTGTTTTTCGTCATTTTATGCTTATTTTAAACATTTTATTGTCTTATGGGAACGGTAACCTTCTTGTCATTTGGGGTCCATTTTTATACTTGTGGTCACACTGTCCTTATGCTAGGTTTCGACACTGATGTGCAACTATGTAACGGTCTGTTACTTCTTCACGCAAAATTATATCTACCGCAGAGATTTTGGTTGGTTCCTCAGTTTAGGGGCTGCGACAACGCGGTCATGTAACCCCGTGTACTTTGGGATGGCTGTATTAGTCTGTAATTCAGGTAAGGACTGCAGACGGTCAATTTCAAGCAGTAGTTACTAATGTTGCTACCAGGTACTACCGTCAACGACACCTAGCTGTGAACTTGGCTACTAGATGCCACCGCAACCAGCAACTCGCAACGAACGTTGGAACTTCCCCTCAAAAGGAAAGCATACTGAGGGATTTTTGGCGCTCTTAGAAAATCCGACGACTTCGGCCGGCTTTGAACTCGCGACCTTGGGCATAAACATTCAGCATGCTACCAGTTACGTCACCGAAGCCGCTTCACACTTAGATGGAAATCTGAATCTGATCTCGTGCAAGTGCGTTATCTTGGCAACGTCTGATGGCTCATCCCTCATCAATTTAGTAGTGTTGCCATGGCAACCACTGATAGGTCTTGGCATTTTCTTATAATTCCGAAATTATTTTTCTCATCCCTTGGCATAATGGTGGGTTATATCAAAAATTCTTTCAGACAAAAGTTTTAGGTAATTATTATGGGAATATTGTCCATTTTGTACGGTTTTGATATTGTGCCTATTAAGAGAGATATGATTAATGTTTCCCGAAAATCCCACTTTTTCCCACCCCTTTGGTCAATGGTTGGTGCTATAAAAAAAACTCTTCAAACATACATTTTTGGGCTTTATCCGACACATAGTATGAATGTTGAACGGATTCGATATTTCACATATTAAGAGAGTTATAGCAATATTTCACTTTTTCGAAAAAAAAAGCCCCCCATTTTCACCCCCCAACGACCGATTTAGCCCAGTAACGAACTCGACCGAGATTTTATAGGTATACGTATTCGGTAAAAAATTCAAAGTGATTGGTACAAAATTACGGCAGTTATCGTGTCCACAATAAACTGATATACATATACATACATAAATTATATATAACTTTTGAACTGACGGTGGTTTTGGGGCCTGGGGATGTGAAACGCGAAGATATGTCGAAATTTTCCGGAAGTCGAAACATGGTACCCATTGCAATAGTTAGCTTTCTAACGAAATCTACCTCTGGTTGGTTCCTCAGTTTAGGGGCTGCGACAACGCGGTCATCTAACCCCGTGTACTTTGGGTGAGTGTAGAATCTGTCTGATACACGGTGTGAATTGTAATGGCTGTATTAGTCTTAATTCATGTAAGTACTGCAGACGGTCAATTTCAAGCAGTAGTTCCTAATGTTGCTACCAGGTACAACCGTCAACGACACCTAGCTGTGAACTTGGCTACTAGATGCCACCCCAACCATCAACTCGCAACGAACGTTGGAACTTCCCCTCCAAAGGAAAGCATACTGAGGGATTCTAGTGCTCTTAGAAAATCCGACGACTCGGCCGGCTTTGAAACCGCGACATTGGGCATAGACATTCAGCATGCTACCAGTTACGTCACCGAAGCCGCTTCCCACTTTATCAGGCGGCTTTGGTGGCGTAGTCGGTAACATGCTGAGCTTCTATGCCCAAGATACCGGGTTCAAACCCGGCCGAAGCCGTCGGATTTTTTAAGAGCGTTAAATATCCCTCAGTATGCCTTCCTTCGGAGGGGAAGTAAAGCCGGCGGTCCCATGTCATAGATTTATGGCATGTTAAAGATCCTTCCACTAATTGCACCTGTGTGAAGCTAAATTGGATAGGTTAAGAATGTATACAACGCTCTTAGGTTTCTATGTTCGTTGCCAAGAGCCGACTGCGGCGGCGTCTAGTAGCTCAGTTCTGAACTTGGCCTCGTAGTCGTTGACAGTGGCGCTTGGCGGCAAAAGTAGGAACTATCTGAAAAATTGTTAGTTGCAGTACTTAAATTAACAAACAGATAACACACACTAATACAGTCATCACAATTAACACCGGTTATCAGACAGATTCTACACACACCCAAAGTACACGGGGCTACATGACCGCGTTGTCGCAGCCCCTAAACTTAAGAACCAACCAACCACTTAATCAGATGGATATACTGAATATGATCTCGTGCAAGTGCGTTGTCATGGCAACGTCTGATGGTCCATGCCTCATCAATTTAGTAGTGTTGCCATGGCAACCACTGATAGCTCTTGGCATTTTCTTATAATTCCGAAATCATTTTTCTCGTCCCTTGGCGTAATGGTGGGTCATATCAAAAATTCTTTCAGACAAAAGTTTTAGGTAATTATTATGGGAATATTGTCCATTTTGTACGGTTTTGATATTGTGCCTATTAAGAGAGATATGATTAATGTTTCCCGAAAAACCCACTTTTTTCCACCCCTTTGGTCAATGGTTGGTGCTATCAAAAATCTTATTTGACATAAATTTTTGGCACTTATCCGACACATATTATGAACTTTGAATGGATTCGATATTGCACGTATTAAGAGAGTTATAGCGAAATTTCACTTTTTCGAAAAAAGCCCCCCATTTTCACCCCCTTCGACCGATTTAGCCCAGTAACGAACTCGACCGAGATTTTATAGGTATACATCTTCGGTAAAAAATTCGAAGTAATTGGTGCAAAATTACGGCAGTTATCGTGTCCACAAGAAACTGATATACATATATATATACATATATATATACATAAATTATATATAAACTTTTGAACTGACGGTGGTTTTGGGGTCTGGGGGATGTGAAACGCGAAGATATGTCGAAATTTTCCGGAAGTCGAAACATGGGACCCATTGCAATAGTTAGCTTTCTAATGAAATCTACCTAAAAGGCCGGTTCAGATTCAAAATAGTCACAAAGTGCAATTGGAATTGAAAATACTTACAAAATGCAATTTAAATTGAAAATGCTTACAAAATGTATCGTAGATTCAAAATACAATATGTGGAAGCCCGCGATTCAAAATACTGTACTTACAAACTGCAATTAAGATTGAAAATACTTACAAAATAGAGTTTAGATCGAAAATACTTACAAAATGCAATGTAGATTGGAAATGCTTACAAAAATGTGGTTGAGATTCAAAATACTTACAAAATGTAATTTAGAGACACGGGGAGCCAATTCATAAAAACAGGGCGAGAATCTTAAAGAGAAAATGAACTACAATGAAAAGAAAAAGAAGGCTGATCCCTTGAAGAATGAGGGATCAAGAAAGATGAGAGAAGGACCACTCAAGGCGGGAAAGGAAGAGACTCCCTTTGCCTCGGAAATCCTAATACCGTCGGGGTCTAATGAGAACAAGAGTTGACCAAGAGAGATCGACAGGAAAGAAGACGGAGAGGAGCCCGGCACAAGTAAGTGGAAGCAATGCCGGACTCAGCTGGGGTTCCGTGGTCGCCAACCCACGTCCCACTAGATGTGAGCCCCTGAGGGGGGTGGAGGGGGGAGCAACAATGTGTCACAGTCCACTCGCAGCTAGGATGGGGGCTGAAAAACGCGCGCTCTGCATGTTGCTTGCACGTTTGGTATGTTCACACTGCCAGGCTAGCCACAGAACAGTACGGTGACGGTAAGTTCACGGTTCGGTCAAATATTCTTTGAATTGATCGTTGCCTGTACTGTGATTGTACTCTGACCATACCGCGACTGCTGGTGTGTCCAGTTCCTATGAAATCAGTTAAATAATATCTGACTGGACTGTGAATGTACCGAGACTGTGCCGTGACCGTACCGATAGTGGGAATCAGGCTTAAAGAAATTTAAGGCCGCATGCCGAGATTACCTGGTTGGTTGGTTCCTTAGTTTATGGGCTGCGACAACGCGGTCAAGTAGCCCCGTGTAGAACCTTCCACTAATTACACTTGTGTGAAGCTAAATAATAGGTTAGATTTGACTAACCCTCTTAGGTTCTAACGTTCGTCGCCAGGAGCCGACTGCGGTGGCATCAAGTAACCAAGTACAGAACTAGTTGTCGTTGACGGTGGCGTTTGGTAGCAAATGTAGGAAAACTTGGAAATTGAATGTCTGCGGTACTTACTGCTCGAGTCCAAGCTCTATGAACTTGCGGGATGAGGAGAAAGAGCAGGGAAGGGTCGGGCGTGAAGAGAAGGATCTGTCAACAGCCCATCGTGATATATGGTATTCCTTTCTATTCCAATACTGCTAACATTCGGCCGTTGTTCAAACCACTGTGGCGTTAGGAATGATTGAGTGAGTTACCGACCAATGTATTTGGTTCTGTACTACGCACGGACCGAGAAACCTCATCACTCGTCAACACCATTACTCATAGTCCGCGATGCAGAATCCTCTCAGGTTCACGCTGCTTAGACTCGAGCAGTACTTGAATTAATAACAGACAACACACACTAATTCAGCCATCACAGTTAACACCGGTTATCAGACAGATTCTACACACACCCAAAGTGCACGGGGCTACATGACCGTGTCGTCGCAGCCCTTAGACAGGGGTGCACAAATTTTTGATAAGTGGGGGCCAAGTTTATTTTTACATAATAAGTGGCGGGCCACAAGTTACCTTTCCACATAGGAACTTGCCAAACCCTACCGCTAAAGCTAATTTTACTATTATCTGAATAACCTATTTTACCAGCAGACAATAAAAGTGTTTCAATACCACTTTCTGTGTCCTCTAAATGGTTTAACTCCATTTTTGAAGTTCGTTTTGGCACTATTGCGCTATTAACCTTTCCATTGTCGCTGAATATATTTTGTATTTTGCCTGAGTGATCATTTATTTTAAGGAAAATTTCCCAATAATATCAATTCTTTTACATTTAATTTTTGTTTGAAAATACATTTGAAAAGAGAAAAAGTTACAAAATACGAAACAGTTCAGGAAAACCATGGTTTTTACAAGCGCTAAATTCAGTCTACAAAACAGATTTTTTTTCTTGTTGAACAAAATTACACTCCTTGTATCACTTATAAATTCACCAAAAACAAGTAGTTCCGTGAAGAACTATACAGCCTATTTTCATATATCCTGCTCATGTCAATTGCCTCTATCAACATACAAAATTTCAGTTTAATTGCTGTAACAGATTCGTAGATATTGAGAACCGTCTAAATATTTCACATGGTCGCCAGGATGGATTTTTATTTTTGTACTATTACATTAAGATTATTATGTACGTGTGGTATTCAAACTTCAATCGCATGATTAGAACACAAGAAGTAAGAACGAGATTTTAAAATTACGCACAGCAGCTATCTTGTGATTATGCAAACAATTGAAATAAATTAGATGCCAGTGGATCAACATTTGTATAAGCATTTAACGTGCAACGTTTCACGGCACTCGGATAGTTAATTCGCGAGAAACGTCCATTTAAATATTTATACTTCGCGTCGCCGCCATGTTGGATTTGTGCTCACCAGGTTACTGAAAGTCCTATAGGTGAACATATGTTCATAGTCTCTATGAACATAAAAAAAATTCAGTTTGGTTGCTGTAAAAGATTCATAGATATTGAGAACCGTCTAAATATTTCGGAAGCTCGCCATTTAGGATTGTTATATGTATAGGCCATAGAGTTATGTACCATTCTAGGACAATTATTGCCTAGCTTCATTATTCAAACTTTCACTTCGATCGCATGATTACGACACAAGAATAAAAACTTAATTTTAAAATTTCGCACAGCCGCCATCTTGAGGTTATGTAAACAATTGAATTAAATTAGATGGCAGTGCATTACAATCTGCAAAATCATTTACTGTACCACATTTCACTGCGCCCAGAGAGTTAAATCACGAGAAAAGTCTATTAAAATATTTCAAATTCGCTTGGTCGCCATGTTCGATTTGTACTTTACAGGTTTATGAAATACACTTAGGTAAACTTGTATCAGTACCTTTTATCACCGTACAAAATTGCATGATGATATCTGTAATAGTTTCGGAGATATAGAATGTCAGTGAAATATTTCGCACAGCCGCCATTTTGAGGTTATGTAAACAATTAAACTAAATTAGACTCCAGTGCATTACAATGTGTACAAACATTTGCTGTACCAAGTTTCATTACGTTTGGATAGTTAAATCGCGAGAAATGTCTATTTAAAGTCTCAATTTCGCTTGACCGCCATGTTGGTTTTGTAGTCACCAGGTTTTTGAAAGTCTCATAGGTGAACTTCTAGTAGTGCCCTTTATCACCGTACACAATATCAGGCCGATATCGGTAATAGTTTCGGAGATATTGAATGCTAGTGAAATATTTCGCACAGCCGCCATGTTGGATTGGTGAGACGTAACAAAATTTGAAGGGCACGGTCGAGGTCGTCGGGAATAGTGCTATGAACTTACCGAGTTTCATTGAAATCGCTCCAACCGTTTAGATTTTATTAGGGACACACACACACACACACACACACCTCACACACACACACACGCACACACACACACGGACAAAAGGTGATCTCATAAGCCTAAATTTTTCAAAATTGAAAATAGGCTAAAAAAACACACACACAACATTATACTATGAAGAGTGAAGCTCAGTGTTTTCAATATCAGAGGTGTTTCTTTTTGTGATAATCTTCAAAACACCCCGCTGGATAACGATATGGCAGACCTACCTTTGAGAACTGCACTTGTATCTGCATCATTATTACGCTCATCTTCATAAACTGCACTTTCATTTGATTCTGAACCGTCGATCTCTTCAACACTCCCTTCAAAGTCACTGTTATCACTATCTGATTCCTCCAAATAACTTGATATCGTAGCCACATTTTAGTCGTTCGAGCCCGCCATTTCACTGTTTACATCGGCTTAAAGATGCGTCAGCTGATACCGTCAAACTCAATCTATCAAACGAATACTAAAAAAGTAAAAGAAATGATTCAAATAGTCTTTTCCGGTTCCGGGCGAGTTCATATACGTTATTTAATAACCATACTGCCACCTGCCGTAATTATATGTAAACTTATGACAGCTCGCGGAATATTCCGTAAACGACCCGCTGGAGCGGGAAACATATTGCGGAATATATCGTAAACGACACGCAACGAAAAAATGCTGGCGCGGAATATTCCAGAAATGACACGGGAAGAGTTAAGTTAACAAATTACTAATTTACAATCAACTTACTCCCAATTCGAAAAGGTTTCGGGGCATATAAAATAAAATAACACTATCACAAGGTTGTAAAATGTTTATTTTTACAAAAACAGAATTCTTAACATCAAAGTATATAAAAAATGAAAATCAATATATCGTCAAACTGACCATCAAATCAAATAGTAGCCTTATGCTCCTAATGTGATGCTTGGCATTGTTTATTTTTATGGAAACATTTTTAGCCTATTTTCAATTTTGAAAAAATAGGCTTATGAGATCACCTTTTGTCCGTGTGTGTGTGCATGTGTGTGTGTGTGTGTGTGTGTGTGAGGTGTGTGTGTGTGTCCCCCCTAATAAAATCTAAACGGCTGGAGCAATTTCAATGAAACTCGGTAAGTTCATAGCACTAAACCCGGCGACCTCGACCGTGCCCTTTAAATTTTATTACGTCTCACCAATCCAACATGGCGGCTGTGCGAAATATTTCACTAGCATTCAATATCTCCGAAACTATTACCGATATCGCCCTGAAATTGTGTACGGTGATAAAGGGCACTACTAGAAGTTCACATATGAGACTTTCAAAAACCTGGTGACTACAAAACCAACATGGCGGTCAAGCGAAATTGAGACTTTAAATAGACATTTCTCGCGATTTAACTGCCCAAACGTAATGAAATTTGGTACAGCAAATGTTTGTACATATTGTAATGCACTGGAGTCTAATTTAGTTCAATTGTTCACATAACCTCAAAATGGCGGCTGTGCGAAATATTTCACTGACATTCTATATCTCCGAAACTATTACAGATATCATCATGCAATTTTGTACGGTGATAAAGGGTACTGATGCAAGTTTACCTATGTATATTTCATAAACCTGTAAAGTACAAAACGAACATGGCGACCAAGCGAATTTGAAATATTTTAATATACTTTTCTCGTGATTTAACTCTCTGAGCGCAGTGATATGTGATACAGTAAATGATTTTGCAGATTGTAATGCACTGCCATCTAATTTAATTCAATTGTTTACATAACCTCAAGATGGCGGCTGTGCGAATTTTTAAAATTAAGTTTTTATTCTTGTGTCGTAATCGTGCGATCGAAGTGAAAGTTTGAATAATGAAGCTAGGCAATAATTGTCCTTGAATGGTACGTAACTCTATGGCCTATACATATAACAATCCTAAATGGCGAGCTTCCGAAATATTTAGACGGTTCTCAATGTCTATGAATCTTTTACACTAACCAAACTGATTTTTTAATGTTCATAGAGACTATGAACATATGTTCACCTATAGGACTTTCAGTAACCTGGTGAGCACAAATCCAACATGGTGGTGACGCGAAGTATAAATATTTAAATGGACGTTTCTCGCGAATTAACTATCCGAGTGCCGTGAAACGTTGCACGTTAAATGCTTATACAAATGTTGATCCACTGGCATGTAATTTATTTCAATTGTTTGCATAATCACAAGATGGCTGGTGTGCGTACTTTTGAAATCTCGTTTTTACTTCTTGTGTTCTAATCATGCGATTGAAGTTTGAATACCACACGTACTCAATAATCTTAATGTAATAGTACAAAAATAAAAATCCATCCTGGCGCCCATATGAAATATTTAGACGGTTCTGAATATCTACGAATCTGTTACAGCAATTAAAGTAAAATTTTGTATGTTGATAGAGGCAATTAACGTGAGCAGGGTATATGAAAATAGGCTGTATAGTTCTTGTTATAATTGTCTTATTTCAACTAGGGCCTACAATAATGGAAAAAAATATTATATATTAACGTTTTCAATAGTATAAAATATTTTTCCGCGGGCCGCATAAACTGACTTTGAGGGCGCGTTGTGCACCCCTGCCCTGGACTGAGGAGCCAACCAACCTGTAGCCTACTCCTCCTGTTTTTTGTCGATAATTTTGCATATATTCTGCTCTGGATTTACCCATATCAGCAGATCACAAAATCATGAAAGAAGGGCCGTCATCCCAAGTCCTACAACACCTCATAAAAGTCCCTAGCATTATAAACCCCTGGCACTACAGCCCGTGAAGGGCCTACGCCTACCAAGCGACTGCTGCCCAGCCATTTGTCCTTCAGATATTGGGGTGACGTGTGATCAGCGCATCGGGTCTCCTCGGCCGTTAATCTTGGTTTTCGTGATCGGGGCACTGGCACACTGTCAGACAGCTACTCAATTGACCTTACGAGACTGAGTGCACCCCATTCCAGCACTCACGTTAGTTTCTAAAATCCCTGACGGAGCCAGGAATTAAACCCGGGGCCTCCGGGTGTAAGGCAGGCGCGCTACCCCAACACCACGGGGCTGGCAAAGCAAAGCCAACTCCGTACAGGCCTTGGAGGCCCTGGGAGTAGTGAAAGGTAGAGGCTTCCACTTTTTGTGACATCGGCACTAGATGGGATGGAGTTGTCAGCTCCATGTCCGGCCGTCTTTGCTCCCAGGAATTGCACTGGTACTCATTTCTGGTGTAGGCTGAGTGAACTCAGGGCTATTTGCGTTTCCAAAAGTGGTAGTTTGGTTTCTAAAATCCACTACCTGGGTGGGGATCGAACCCACTTCCTTTCAGTTAGAAGCTCAGTGCCTCTACCGACTGCGCCATGCAGCCCCTCCCCCCCCCCTAGCATTATTGGTTCGCGAAATATTAAAAAGCCGATGACCCTTTAGTTTTGGGTCCTTTGGTTAAATTAAGAGGGGGATAGAAAAACGGGGTGCGTCACCCCGACTCCTAGGACACCTCCTACAAGTCCCTTGCATTCTTGGTTCGCGGGATATTAATAAGCCAATGACCTATTCGTTTTTGGGCCTTTGGTTAAATTAAGGGGGCTATAGGAAAACAGGGGGTGTCACCCCGAGTCCTAGAACACCTCATACAAGTCCCTAGCATTATTGTTTCGTGAGATATTAAGAAGCCGATGACCTATTAGTTTTGGGTCCTTTGGTTAAATTAAGGAGGCTGTAGGAAAACGGGGCGTGTCACCCCGACTCCTAGGACACCTCATACAAGTCCCTAGCATTATTGGTTCGCGGGATATTAAGAAGCCGATGACCTATTAGTTTTGGGTCATTTGGTTAAATTAAGGGGGCTATGGGAAAACAGGGAGTGTCACCCCGAGTCCTAGAACACCTCATACAAGTCCCTAGCATTATCGTTTCGCGAGATATTAAGAAGCCGATGACCTATTAGTTTTGGGTCCTTTGGTTAAATTAAGGGGGCTATAGGAAAGTGGGGGGTGTCACTCCGACTCCTAGGACACCTCATACAAGTCCCTAGCATTATTGGTTCGCGGGATATTAATAAGCCGAAGACCTATTAGTTTTGGGTCCTTTGGTTACATTAAGGGAGCTATAGGAAAACGGGGGGTGTCTCCCCGAGTCCTAGGACACCTCATACAAGTCCCCAGTATGATTGGTTCACGTGATATTAAAAAGCCGATGACCTATTAGTTTTGGGTCCTTTGGTTAAATTAAGGGGGCTATAGGAAAACAGGGGGCGTCACCCCGATTCCTTAGAACACCTCACACAAGTCCCTAGCATTATTGTTTCGCGAGATATTAAGAAGCCGATGACCTATTAGTTTTGGGTCCTTTGGTTAAATTAAGGGGGCTATAGGAAAAGAGGGGGCGTCACGAAAAATGCGTTGGCTTCATCTCACAGCCATCTCTCCGCCACCGCGCACGCTCATTGGTAAAATAAAATAGCGCGCGCTTCCCCGGTTTCCTGTTACACATCTCCGTCCCTTTTCCAAAATCACTCCCACAAAATATCCAGCAACCTAGAGACAACACTATGTTGGCCGACAGTACGTCGTGTGTACCAATCTCCGCCACCGCGCGCGCTCATTGTTTGCTGTATGTTGGCCGACAGTACGTCGTGGTACCAATCTCTGCCACCGCGCGCGCTCATTGTTTCCTGTAACACATTTCCGTCCCTTTTCCAAAATCACTCCCACAAAATATCCAGCAACCTAGAGACAACACTATGTTGGCCGACAGTACGTCGTGTGTACCAATCTCCGCCACCGCGCGCGCTCATTGTTTGCTGTATGTTGGCTGACCGTACGTCGTGGTACCAATCTCTGCCACCGCGCGGGCTCATTGTTTCCTGTAACACATTTCCGTCCCTTTTCCAAAATCACTCCCACAAAAATATCCAGCAACCGAGAGGAAAGATGTTATACATCAATAAATAAGTCATGATGGCTGTAAGAAAATCAAAGAATAACAAGGCGTGTGGGCCTGACCTCATTTACAACGATCACCTAAAGCTTGCATCAATAGAACTGAGTAGATGCTTAGTCGCTCTTTTTAATGCATGTTTAAGATATGGTACAATCCCTCACAGGTGGAGAAAATCGACAATAAAGATGCTGTATAAAGGAAAGGGAGATTGTGGGGACCCTAACTCGTACAGAGGAATTGCCCTAGGATCGACAGTATTGAAACTCCTCAGCAAAATAATTTGCATTCGTTTGACAAAGGCAATAGACTCTCAGATACCGGAAGAGCAATTTGGTTTTGAGGAGGGGACGATCTGCAACTCAGGCTATACAATGTCTGCAGGCTGACATAGAAGAAGCCCTGAAACCACCCGGGGGAAAACTACATGTGGTATTCTTGGACTATGCAAAGGCCTTTGATACCATCAATAGACAAATGCTAGTAAGGAAATTAGACAACATGATTGGTGAAGGCAACTACTTGGCGAGATTTGTTAGGACCCTGTTGAGCGAAAACTACATCGTTATTTCGGACAACATTACAACTTCCAAGGAAATACAGCAGACAATTGGAGTACTGCAGGGGAATCCCTTAAGCCCCATCCTCTTCGCTCTTGCTACGGCAGATGTGGTGGAAATATTACCCCCAAATGTAAAAATATACCTTTACGCAGACGATGTGGCTCTAATTTCTACCAGTGAAAAGGATTTACAGCAGGCGTTTGACAGAGTTGCGGAGTGGGCGGAAGAGAATGAACTCTATCTGAATGAAAGGAAAACAGTTGCAATGACTGTCAGAAAAGGGGGAAGAGGAGAGACAATTCTCTACAAAAATAGACCGCTGGAATGTGTTACGCACTTCAAGTATCTGGGGGTGACGTTCCAGACTCACGGAAACGTCTTCACTATTCACATCAAGGACAGAACAAACGCGGCTATAAAGGCCATGAGTGACATACGACATCTCCGAACACTGTCATTACAGACAGCGATGAGACTTTTCTCGCTGAAGATCATTCCTGTAGTTGCATATGGTTTGGAAAGTATTTGGCATCACCTTAAGTATAAGCAACTCGTAGAGCTGGAAAAGGTGAAAGCTACCTACCTGAAAAGGGTAATGTGTCTTTCGATATTCACTCTTTCTCGGTTGGTGTATGAACTCGCGAAAGAGCCTCCTTTTGTTGAAGACCTCAGATTACAGCTGCTCCTGCCATCTACATCGGGTTATGAGAGACTAATGCAGGAAATGAAGTTAAAGAGAGGAAGCATATGGCAGGAATTTTATATCACGGATGCGGTGAAAGGAAGGAAGATTGTAGTTTTACGTGACCGTTAATCGCGAGATCATAAGCCACGGGACCTACTTTTTACGTGGAATCTGAACCACAGGACATGGCATTTCACTTTGAATATCTCACACGCATTGACCCGGGAATCGAACCCGGTCTGCCGTGGAGAGAGGCCAACAGCTTGACCGCTGCGCCACCACGCCCTCTGGATGCGATGACATCGCGGGATTGGACGAGGGGTTTCTATGAGATGAGACACTTGATAACCAGATTCGCGGTGCATGGATTCCACTTCAGGGTGTGTGCAAACAAAATGTACCATCAGCCGGATTGCCGGTGCGTGTGTGCCCTCCACGGCAAAGCATGTGACAGATATCATGTAATGCAGTGTGATCAGAGGAAGTTATCTCTGTCACAGTTTTGTACTAGTGATAAGTAATTAATGACGATGATGATGTTCGAGGAAAAGATGTCATGTTTAATTCAATTGCATATTTTGTGCTCTAATAAATTTATTATAAATAAGTACTGTAAATCTATACCTACCACTTTTCAAATTACGAGGCAGAACCGGTAATCGAACCACGGACCTCCTGGGTGGCAGCTAAGCATGCTGACCGCTACACCACGGAGGAGACTACTGTTATATCTTACGTGTATGAGTTTAGTGAATTCCAACAATATGAAAAAGCCGGTAAAAATACCTATGTTTCTCACTCAAATATGACCACTTTGAAAACAAATAGGCCTAAAGAAAAAGAAAATCAGGTCAACACTGAAAATCTGTATACATTAGTTGACGAAGAATAAACAGTAAAAATTAAAAAATCTTTTAAAAAGTTAAGGAATATCATTATTGTACTTCTAAACAAAACACATAAAGCAACTCGCACATACGAAATGTTGCATATACACTATAAAAACTGATAAGTTGCTTAACCTGTGTTAAAGCTGACAAATGATCATCTCTCAGGACAAACTTAGTTTTTTTCTAGTTTTATATCGTCATTCGTGGACGAATATTTGTGATGTGAGAATAAATGGGATTATTCCATTCCTATGATTCTTGCATAAATGTTGTGTGTGTCTTTGCGTTACAGAAATAGAAGCATCATCGCTTAGAGTCACCACTTGACAGCGAAGAATGCCGAAGCGTTACGAAGTGAGAAGCGCTCTTCAAAGTAGAGAAGTGTACAATCAATAATTTTTTCTCGATATAAGAGATTCAAAACAGTTTGTATGTTGTATCAAAAAGTTATGACTGATAGACTCAATACGGTTGATGATTGGACAGAGAAAATTATTGAAGAAAGGTGGTCAGTTGTGAAAGGAATAATACATGAGACAGCTGAAAATGTATTGGGTAAAAGGAAGCAAACAAAGACACAGGGATGGTTCGATGATGAATGTATGAAGAAGATTGAAGAACGAAACGAGGCAAGAAAAAGAATGTTAGAGAGAAGAACAAGAAGAAATGTAGAGGTATATCAACAGAAGAGAAAGGAAGCAAACAAAGAATGCAGAGGGAAAAAGAGGAATTATGAAAAGCAGTGGATCAAAGACTTAGAAGAGAGGAATTCTGGGCAAGACACAAGATCATTCTACATTAGGGTTAAAGACATCAAGAAAGGATTTCAACCTAAAGCAAGCTTTTGTAAAGATAAGAAAGGAAATCTCATTGGTAGTAGAAATCAGATCCTAGATGGGTTGAGTACTTTAGTGAACTACTGAATTCAAAAGGGGAAAGAGAAAATATTGCTGAGGATGGAGATGTAGAAAAGGCAGGACAAGAACAAGATGGAGAAGAGGCAAACCTGGAGTCAATCACTGAACCCACACTGGAGGAAGTTAAAAATTCTGTTAAAACACTCAGAAACAACAAAGCTCCAGGGGAAGATAACATCACAGCTGAGATGATCAAGCATGGCGGCGAAAAACTAGCAAGGATTTTACATGAACGTATTGTGAAAATGTGGAACAAAGAAGACATGCCAGAGGAAAGGAATACGGCAATACTCTGTCCCATTCACAAGAAACATGACAAAGCAGATTGTGGAAATTACAGAGGAATAGCACTGCTTAGTATTGTCTATAAGGTATTAGCAAAGATCTTTGCAGGAAGGCTGAGAACCTACGTGGAAGCATATTTAGGGGATTACCAGTGTGGTTTCAGAAACAGGTCCACTACTGACCAGATCTTTACTATCAGGCAGATTCTGGAGAAATGCTATGAGTACAATATTGATGTACATCAGCTGTTCATAGATTTCAAACAAGCATATGACAACATTAGGAGAGATCAGTTATGAAAGGCAATGCAAGAGGCAGGAGTACCTGCTAAACTTATAAGACTGGTACAAATTACTTTAACCAAAACCAGGTGTAAAGTGAAGGTGGAATGTATATTATCAAAGACCTTTGAGGTTAATCAGGGATTACGTCAGGGTGATGTAATCTCTAAGCTCGTATGCAATATTGCCTTGGAGAAAGTCATGCGAATGACACAAGATTGCAACCCAGGAGGAACATTATTGAACCGAGTGACACAAGATCTCGCATATGCAGATGGTATTGACATATTGGCTAGGAGGAAGCAGGAACTTGAAAGAAAACTGGGAAAGTTAGAAAAGTATGGCGCTGAGATGGGGTTAAAGATAAACCAGTCCAAGACCAAGTACATGCTGGCATCTAGGAGAAAATACAGTGAAACGACAAAAGTGCATTTAAATGGCTATGAATATGAACAATGCAAGGAATTCAAATAGCTTGGGTCAATAGTAACAGAAAATAACAACATAAGAGAGGAAATATATACCAGGATTGCAGCTGTTAACAGGAGTTACTATGCGTTAGGCAAGGTATTCCAGACAAGAAGCCTAAGTAGGAATCTGAAATTAATTATCTATCGCACAGTAGTGAGACCGGTGGTGACCTATGGTTGAGAGGCATGGACTATGACGCAAGGGGATGAGGAGTTATTACGAAGATGGGAAAGGAAGATACTTAGGAAAATATATGGGCCAGTGAATGATAGAGGATTTTGGCGAATCAGAAACAATAGAGAGATCATAGAACTATATGAAAAACCAGATTTAGTAGCCGAAATAAAAAGCAATGGACTGAGATGGCTAGGGCATGTTGAAAGAATAACGGAGAACCCGATGGCAAAGAAAGTCTTTGAAGGTAAACCTGGAGGGCGTCGTATGAGGATAAGATGGTTGGATGACGTAGAGGATGACCTGAGGAGAATGGGAGTAAAAAGATGGAGAACCAAGGCCGTGATCAGAGAGGAGTGGGTGAAGATTGTCCAGGAGTCCAAGGCCCCACATGGGCTGTAGCGCCAAGGCCATGCTCCGAGAGGAGTGGGTGAAGATTGTCCAGGAGGCCAAGGCCCTGCATGGGCTGTAGCGCCAAGGCCGTGATCCGAGAGGAGTGGGTGAAGATTGTCCAGGAGGCCAAGGCCCTGCATGGGCTGTAGCGCCAAGGCCATGCTCCGAGAGGAGTGGGTGAAGATTGTCCAGGAGGCCAAGGCTCTGTATGGGCTGTAGCGCCAAGGCCGTGATCCGAGAGGAGTGGGTGAAGATTGTCCAGGAGGCCAAGGCCCTGCATGAGCTGTAGCGCCAAGGCCATGCTCCGAGAGGAGTGGGTGACGATTGTCCAGGAGGCCAAGGCTCTGTATGGGCTGTAGCGCCAAGGCCGTGATCCGAGAGGAGTGGGTGAAGATTGTCCAGGAGGCCAAGGCCCTGCATGGGCTGTAGCGCCAAGGCCGTGATCCGAGAGGAGTGGGTGAAGATTGTCCAGGAGGCCAAGGCTCTGCATGGGCTGGCGCCAAGGAGGAGTGGGTGAAGATTGTCCAGGAGGTCAAGGCCCTACATGGGCTGTAGCGCCAAGGCCGTGATCCGAGAGGAGTGGGTGAAGATTGTCCAGGAGGCCAAGGCCCTGCATGGGCTGTAGCGCCAAGGCCGTGATCCGAGAGGAGTGGGTGAAGATTGTCCAGGAGGCCAAGGCTCTGCATGGGCTGGCGCCAAGGAGGAGTGGGTGAAGATTTTCCAGGAGGTCAAGGCCCTACATGGGCTGGCGCCAAGGAGGAGTGGGTGGAGATTGTCCAGGAGGCCAAGGCCCTACATGGGCTCTAGCGCCGAGGAGGAGTGGGTGAAGATTGTCCAGGAGGCCAAGGCCCTACATGGGCTGGCGCCAAGGAGGAGTGGGTGAAGATTGTCCAGGAGGCCAAGGTCCTGCATGGGCTGTAGCGCCGAGGAGGAGAGGGTGAAGATTGTCCAGGAGGCCAAGGTCCTGCATGGGCTGTAGCGCCGAGGAGGAGTGGGTGAAGATTGTCCAGGAGGCCAAGGTCCTGCATGGGCTGTAGCGCCGAGGAGGAGTGGGTGAAGATTGTCCAGGAGGCAAAGGCTCTGCATGGGCTGTAGCGCCGAGGAGGAGTGGGCGAAGATTGTCCAGGAGGCCAAGGCCCTGCATGGGCTGTAGCGCCAAGGAGGAGTGGGTGAAGATTGTCCAGGAGGCCAAGGCTCTGCATGGGCTGGCGCCAAGGAGGAGAGGGTGAAGATTGTCCAGGAGGCCAAGGCCCTGCATGGGCTGTAGCGCCAAGGAGGAGAGGGTGAAGATTGTACAGGAGGCCAAGGCCCTACATGGGCTGTAGCGCCGAGGAGGAGTGGGCGAAGATTGTCCAGGAGGCCAAGGCCCTGCATGGGCTGTAGCGCCAAGGAGGAGAGGGTGAAGATTGTCCAGGAGGCCAAGGCCCTACATGGGCTGTAGCGCCGAGGAGGAGTGGGCGAAGATTGTCCAGGAGGCCAAGGCCCTACATGGGCTGGCGCCAAGGAGGAGAGGGTGAAGATTGTACGGGAGGCCAAGGCCCTACATGGGCTGTAGCGCCGAGGAGGAGTGGGCGAAGATTGTCCAGGAGGCCAAGGCCCTGCATGGGCTGTAGCGCCAAGGAGGAGAGGGTGAAGATTGTCCAGGAGGCCAAGGCCCTACATGGGCTGTAGCGCCGAGGAGGAGTGGGCGAAGATTGTCCAGGAGGCCAAGGCCCTGCATGGGCTGTAGCGCCAAGGAGGAGAGGGTGAAGATTGTCCAGGAGGCCAAGGCCCTACATGGGCTGTAGCGCCGAGGAGGAGTGGGCGAAGATTGTCCAGGAGGCCAAGGCCCTGCATAGGCTGCAGCGCCAAGGAGGAGTGGGTGAAGATTGTCCAGGAGGCCAAGGCCCTACATGGGCTGTAGCGCCAAGGAGGAGTGGGCGAAGATTGTCCAGGAGGCCAAGGCCCTGCATGGGCTGTAGCGCCGGGGAGGAGTGGGTGAAGATTGTCCAGGAGGCCAAGGCCCTGCATGGGCTGGCGCCAAGGAGGAGTGGGTGAAGATTGTCCAGGAGGCCAAGGCCCTACATGGGCTGTAGCGCCAAGGAGGAGTGGGTGAAGATTTTTCAGGAGGCCAAGGCTCTGCATGGGCTGTAGCGCCGAGGAGGAGTGGGCGAAGATTGTACAGGAGGCCAAGGCCCTACATGGGCTGTAGCGCCAAGGAGGAGTGGGTGAAGATTGTCCAGGAGGCCAAGGCCCTACATGGGCTGTAGCGCCGAGGAGGAGTGGGTGAAGATTGTACAGGAAGCCAAGGCCCTGCATGGGCTGTAGCGCCAAGGAGGAGTGGGTGAAGATTGTACAGGAGGCCAAGGCCCTACATGGGCTGTAGCGCCGAGGAGGAGTGGGTGAAGATTGTACAGGAGGCCAAGGCTCTGCATGGGCTGTAGCGCCAAGGAGGAGTGGGTGAAGATTGTCCAGGAGGCCAAGGCCCTGCATGGGCTGTAGCGCCGAGGAGGAGTGGGTGAAGATTGTACAGGAGGCCAAGGCTCTGCATGGGCTGTAGCGCCAAGGAGGAGTGGGTGAAGATTGTCCAGGAGGCCAAGGCTCTGAATGGGCTGTAGCGCCGAGGAGGAGTGGGCGAAGATTGTACAGGAGGCCAAGGCTCTGCATGGGCTGTAGCGCCAAGGAGGAGTGGGCGAAGATTGTCCAGGAGGCCAAGGCCCTACATGGGCTGGCGCCAAGGAGGAGTGGGTGAAGATTGTCCAGGAGGCCAAGGCCCTGCATGGGCTGTAGCGCCAAGGGCCTACATGGGCTGTAGCACCGAGGAGGAGTGGGCGAAGATTGTCCAGGAGGCCAAGGCTCTGCATGGGCTGTAGCGCCAAGGGCCTACATGGGCTGTAGCGCCGAGGAGGAGTGGGCGAAGATTGTCCAGGAGGCCAAGGCCCTACATGGGCTGTAGTGCCGAGGAGGAGTGGGTGAAGATTGTACAGGAGGCCAAGGCCCTGCATGGGCTGGCGCCAAGGAGGAGTGGGTGAAGATTGTCCAGGAGGCCAAGGCTCTGCATGGGCTGTAGCGCCAAGGCCCTGCATGGGCTGTAGCGCCAAGGCCCTGCATGGGCTGTAGCGCCAAGGCTCTGCATGGGCTGTAGCGCCGAGGAGGAGTGGGTGAAGATTGTCCAGGAGGCCAAGGCTCTGCATGGGCTGTAGCGCCAAGGCTCTGCATGGGCTGTAGCGCCAAGGCCCTGCATGAGCTGTAGCGCCAAGGCTCTGCATGGGCTGTAGCGCCGAGGAGGAGTGGGTGAAGATTGTCCAGGAGGCCAAGGCTCTGCATGGGCTGTAGCGCCAAGGCCCTACATGGGCTGTAGCGCCGAGGAGGAGTGGGTGAAGATTGTCCAGGAGGCCAAGCCCTGCATGGGCTGTAGCGCCAAGGAGGAGTGGGTGAAGATTGTCCAGGAGGCCAAGGCCCTGCATGGGCTGTAGCGCCAAGGCCCTACATGGGCTGTAGCGCCGAGGAGGAGTGGGTGAAGATTGTCCAGGAGGCCAAGGCCCTGCATGGGCTGTAGCGTCGAGGAGGAGTGGGTGAAGATTGTCCAGGAGGCCAAGGCCCTGCATGGGCTGTAGCGCCGAGGAGGAGTGGGTGAAGATTGTCCAGGAGGCCAAGGTCCTGCATGGGCTGTAGCGCCGAGGAGGAGTGGGTGAAGATTGTCCAGGAGGCCAAGGCTCTGCATGGGCTGTAGCGCCGAGGAGGAGTGGGCGAAGATTGTCCAGGAGGCCAAGGCCCTGCATGGGCTGTAGCGCCAAGGAGGAGTGGGTGAAGATTGTCCAGGAGGCCAAGGCTCTGCATGGGCTGGCGCCAAGGAGGAGAGGGTGAAGATTGTCCAGGAGGCCAAGGCCCTGCATGGGCTGTAGCGCCAAGGAGGAGAGGGTGAAGATTGTACAGGAGGCCAAGGCCCTACATGGGCTGTAGCGCCGAGGAGGAGTGGGCGAAGATTGTCCAGGAGGCCAAGGCCCTGCATGGGCTGTAGCGCCAAGGAGGAGAGGGTGAAGATTGTCCAGGAGGCCAAGGCCCTACATGGGCTGTAGCGCCGAGGAGGAGTGGGCGAAGATTGTCCAGGAGGCCAAGGCCCTACATGGGCTGGCGCCAAGGAGGAGAGGGTGAAGATTGTACGGGAGGCCAAGGCCCTACATGGGCTGTAGCGCCGAGGAGGAGTGGGCGAAGATTGTCCAGGAGGCCAAGGCCCTGCATGGGCTGTAGCGCCAAGGAGGAGAGGGTGAAGATTGTCCAGGAGGCCAAGGCCCTACATGGGCTGTAGCGCCGAGGAGGAGTGGGCGAAGATTGTCCAGGAGGCCAAGGCCCTGCATGGGCTGTAGCGCCAAGGAGGAGAGGGTGAAGATTGTCCAGGAGGCCAAGGCCCTACATGGGCTGTAGCGCCGAGGAGGAGTGGGCGAAGATTGTCCAGGAGGCCAAGGCCCTGCATGGGCTGTAGCGCCAAGGAGGAGTGGGTGAAGATTGTCCAGGAGGCCAAGGCCATACATGGGCTGTAGCGCCAAGGAGGAGTGGGCGAAGATTGTCCAGGAGGCCAAGGCCCTGCATGGGCTGTAGCGCCGGGGAGGAGTGGGTGAAGATTGTCCAGGAGGCCAAGGCCCTGCATGGGCTGGCGCCAAGGAGGAGTGGGTGAAGATTGTCCAGGAGGCCAAGGCCCTACATGGGCTGTAGCGCCAAGGAGGAGTGGGTGAAGATTTTTCAGGAGGCCAAGGCTCTGCATGGGCTGTAGCGCCGAGGAGGAGTGGGCGAAGATTGTACAGGAGGCCAAGGCCCTACATGGGCTGTAGCGCCAAGGAGGAGTGGGTGAAGATTGTCCAGGAGGCCAAGGCCCTACATGGGCTGTAGCGCCGAGGAGGAGTGGGTGAAGATTGTACAGGAAGCCAAGGCCCTGCATGGGCTGTAGCGCCAAGGAGGAGTGGGTGAAGATTGTACAGGAGGCCAAGGCCCTACATGGGCTGTAGCGCCGAGGAGGAGTGGGTGAAGATTGTACAGGAGGCCAAGGCTCTGCATGGGCTGTAGCGCCAAGGAGGAGTGGGTGAAGATTGTCCAGGAGGCCAAGGCCCTGCATGGGCTGTAGCGCCGAGGAGGAGTGGGTGAAGATTGTACAGGAGGCCAAGGCTCTGCATGGGCTGTAGCGCCAAGGAGGAGTGGGTGAAGATTGTCCAGGAGGCCAAGGCTCTGAATGGGCTGTAGCGCCGAGGAGGAGTGGGCGAAGATTGTACAGGAGGCCAAGGCTCTGCATGGGCTGTAGCGCCAAGGAGGAGTGGGCGAAGATTGTCCAGGAGGCCAAGGCCCTACATGGGCTGGCGCCAAGGAGGAGTGGGTGAAGATTGTCCAGGAGGCCAAGGCCCTGCATGGGCTGTAGCGCCAAGGGCCTACATGGGCTGTAGCGCCGAGGAGGAGTGGGCGAAGATTGTCCAGGAGGCCAAGGCTCTGCATGGGCTGTAGCGCCAAGGGCCTACATGGGCTGTAGCGCCGAGGAGGAGTGGGCGAAGATTGTCCAGGAGGCCTAGGCCCTACATGGGCTGTAGTGCCGAGGAGGAGTGGGTGAAGATTGTACAGGAGGCCAAGGCCCTGCATGGGCTGGCGCCAAGGAGGAGTGGGTGAAGATTGTCCAGGAGGCCAAGGCTCTGCATGGGCTGTAGCGCCAAGGCCCTGCATGGGCTGTAGCGCCAAGGCTCTGCATGGGCTGTAGCGCCGAGGAGGAGTGGGTGAAGATTGTCCAGGAGGCCAAGGCTCTGCATGGGCTGTAGCGCCAAGGCTCTGCATGGGCTGTAGCGCCAAGGCCCTGCATGGGCTGTAGCGCCAAGGCTCTGCATGGGCTGTAGCGCCGAGGAGGAGTGGGTGAAGATTGTCCAGGAGGCCAAGGCCCTACATGGGCTGGCGCCAAGGAGGAGTGGGTGAAGATTGTCCAGGAGGCCAAGGTCCTGCATGGGCTGTAGCGCCGAGGAGGAGAGGGTGAAGATTGTCCAGGAGGCCAAGGTCCTGCATGGGCTGTAGCGCCGAGGAGGAGTGGGTGAAGATTGTCCAGGAGGCCAAGGTCCTGCATGGGCTGTAGCGCCGAGGAGGAGTGGGTGAAGATTGTCCAGGAGGCCAAGGCTCTGCATGGGCTGTAGCGCCGAGGAGGAGTGGGCGAAAATTGTCCAGGAGGCCAAGGCCCTGCATGGGCTGTAGCGCCAAGGAGGAGTGGGTGAAGATTGTCCAGGAGGCCAAGGCTCTGCATGGGCTGGCGCCAAGGAGGAGAGGGTGAAGATTGTCCAGGAGGCCAAGGCCCTGCATGGGCTGTAGCGCCAAGGAGGAGAGGGTGAAGATTGTACAGGAGGCCAAGGCCCTACATGGGCTGTAGCGCCGAGGAGGAGTGGGCGAAGATTGTCCAGGAGGCCAAGGCCCTGCATGGGCTGTAGCGCCAAGGAGGAGAGGGTGAAGATTGTCCAGGAGGCCAAGGCCCTACATGGGCTGTAGCGCCGAGGAGGAGTGGGCGAAGATTGTCCAGGAGGCCAAGGCCCTACATGGGCTGGCGCCAAGGAGGAGAGGGTGAAGATTGTACGGGAGGCCAAGGCCCTACATGGGCTGTAGCGCCGAGGAGGAGTGGGCGAAGATTGTCCAGGAGGCCAAGGCCCTGCATGGGCTGTAGCGCCAAGGAGGAGAGGGTGAAGATTGTCCAGGAGGCCAAGGCCCTACATGGGCTGTAGCGCCGAGGAGGAGTGGGCGAAGATTGTCCAGGAGGCCAAGGCCCTGCATGGGCTGTAGCGCCAAGGAGGAGAGGGTGAAGATTGTCCAGGAGGCCAAGGCCCTACATGGGCTGTAGCGCCGAGGAGGAGTGGGCGAAGATTGTCCAGGAGGCCAAGGCCCTGCATGGGCTGTAGCGCCAAGGAGGAGTGGGTGAAGATTGTCCAGGAGGCCAAGGCCCTACATGGGCTGTAGCGCCAAGGAGGAGTGGGCGAAGATTGTCCAGGAGGCCAAGGCCCTGCATGGGCTGTAGCGCCGGGGAGGAGTGGGTGAAGATTGTCCAGGAGGCCAAGGCCCTGCATGGGCTGGCGCCAAGGAGGAGTGGGTGAAGATTGTCCAGGAGGCCAAGGCCCTACATGGGCTGTAGCGCCAAGGAGGAGTGGGTGAAGATTTTTCAGGAGGCCAAGGCTCTGCATGGGCTGTAGCGCCGAGGAGGAGTGGGCGAAGATTGTACAGGAGGCCAAGGCCCTACATGGGCTGTAGCGCCAAGGAGGAGTGGGTGAAGATTGTCCAGGAGGCCAAGGCCCTACATGGGCTGTAGCGCCGAGGAGGAGTGGGTGAAGATTGTACAGGAAGCCAAGGCCCTGCATGGGCTGTAGCGCCAAGGAGGAGTGGGTGAAGATTGTACAGGAGGCCAAGGCCCTACATGGGCTGTAGCGCCGAGGAGGAGTGGGTGAAGATTGTACAGGAGGCCAAGGCTCTGCATGGGCTGTAGCGCCAAGGAGGAGTGGGTGAAGATTGTCCAGGAGGCCAAGGCCCTGCATGGGCTGTAGCGCCGAGGAGGAGTGGGTGAAGATTGTACAGGAGGCCAAGGCTCTGCATGGGCTGTAGCGCCAAGGAGGAGTGGGTGAAGATTGTCCAGGAGGCGAAGGCTCTGAATGGGCTGTAGCGCCGAGGAGGAGTGGGCGAAGATTGTACAGGAGGCCAAGGCTCTGCATGGGCTGTAGCGCCAAGGAGGAGTGGGCGAAGATTGTCCAGGAGGCCAAGGCCCTACATGGGCTGGCGCCAAGGAGGAGTGGGTGAAGATTGTCCAGGAGGCCAAGGCCCTGCATGGGCTGTAGCGCCAAGGGCCTACATGGGCTGTAGCGCCGAGGAGGAGTGGGCGAAGATTGTCCAGGAGGCCAAGGCTCTGCATGGGCTGTAGCGCCAAGGGCCTACATGGGCTGTAGCGCCGAGGAGGAGTGGGCGAAGATTGTCCAGGAGGCCAAGGCCCTACATGGGCTGTAGTGCCGAGGAGGAGTGGGTGAAGATTGTACAGGAGGCCAAGGCCCTGCATGGGCTGGCGCCAAGGAGGAGTGGGTGAAGATTGTCCAGGAGGCCAAGGCTCTGCATGGGCTGTAGCGCCAAGGCCCTGCATGGGCTGTAGCGCCAAGGCCCTGCATGGGCTGTAGCGCCAAGGCTCTGCATGGGCTGTAGCGCCGAGGAGGAGTGGGTGAAGATTGTCCAGGAGGCCAAGGCTCTGCATGGGCTGTAGCGCCAAGGCTCTGCATGGGCTGTAGCGCCAAGGCCCTGCATGGGCTGTAGCGCCAAGGCTCTGCATGGGCTGTAGCGCCGAGGAGGAGTGGGTGAAGATTGTCCAGGAGGCCAAGGCTCTGCATGGGCTGTAGCGCCAAGGCCCTACATGGGCTGTAGCGCCGAGGAGGAGTGGGTGAAGATTGTCCAGGAGGCCAAGGCCCTGCATGGGCTGTAGCGCCAAGGAGGAGAGGGTGAAGATTGTCCAGGAGGCCAAGGCCCTGCATGGGCTGTAGCGCCAAGGCCCTACATGGGCTGTAGCGCCGAGGAGGAGTGGGTGAAGATTGTCCAGGAGGCCAAGGCCCTGCATGGGCTGTAGCGTCGAGGAGGAGTGGGTGAAGATTGTCCAGGAGGCCAAGGCCCTGCATGGGCTGTAGCGCCGAGGAGGAGTGGGTGAAGATTGTCCAGGAGGCCAAGGTCCTGCATGGGCTGTAGCGCCGAGGAGGAGTGGGTGAAGATTGTCCAGGAGGCCAAGGCTCTACATGGGCTGTAGCGCCGAGGAGGAGTGGGCGAAGATTGTCCAGGAGGCCAAGGCCCTGCATGGGCTGTAGCGCCAAGGAGGAGTGGGTGAAGATTGTCCAGGAGGCCAAGGCTCTGCATGGGCTGGCGCCAAGGAGGAGAGGGTGAAGTTTGTCCAGGAGGCCAAGGCCCTGCATGGGCTGTAGCGCCAAGGAGGAGAGGGTGAAGATTGTACAGGAGGCCAAGGCCCTACATGGGCTGTAGCGCCGAGGAGGAGTGGGCGAAGATTGTCCAGGAGGCCAAGGCCCTGCATGGGCTGTAGCGCCAAGGAGGAGAGGGTGAAGATTGTCCAGGAGGCCAAGGCCCTACATGTGCTGTAGCGCCGAGGAGGAGTGGGCGAAGATTGTCCAGGAGGCCAAGGCCCTACATGGGCTGGCGCCAAGGAGGAGAGGGTGAAGATTGTACGGGAGGCCAAGGCCCTACATGGGCTGTAGCGCCGAGGAGGAGTGAGCGAAGATTGTCCAGGAGGCCAAGGCCCTGCATAGGCTGTAGCGCCAAGGAGGAGAGGGTGAAGATTGTCCAGGAGGCCAAGGCCCTACATGGGCTGTAGCGCCGAGGAGGAGTGGGCGAAGATTGTCCAGGAGGCCAAGGCCCTGCATGGGTTGTAGCGCCAAGGAGGAGAGGGTGAAGATTGTCCAGGAGGCCAAGGCCCTACATGGGCTGTAGCGCCGAGGAGGAGTGGGCGAAGATTGTCCAGGAGGCCAAGGCCCTGCATGGGCTGTAGCGCCAAGGAGGAGTGGGTGAAGATTGTCCAGGAGGCCAAGGCCCTACATGGGCTGTAGCGCCAAGGAGGAGTGGGCGAAGATTGTCCAGGAGGCCAAGGCCCTGCATGGGCTGTAGCGCCGGGGAGGAGTGGGTGAAGATTGTCCAGGAGGCCAAGGCCCTGCATGGGCTGGCGCCAAGGAGGAGTGGGTGAAGATTGTCCAGGAGGCCAAGGCCCTACATGGGCTGTAGCGCCAAGGAGGAGTGGGTGAAGATTTTTCAGGAGGCCAAGGCTCTGCATGGGCTGTAGCGCCGAGGAGGAGTGGGCGAAGATTGTACAGGAGGCCAAGGCCCTACATGGGCTGTAGCGCCAAGGAGGAGTGGGTGAAGATTGTCCAGGAGGCCAAGGCCCTACATGGGCTGTAGCGCCGAGGAGGAGTGGGTGAAGATTGTACAGGAAGCCAAGGCCCTGCATGGGCTGTAGCGCCAAGGAGGAGTGGGTGAAGATTGTACAGGAGGCCAAGGCCCTACATGGGCTGTAGCGCCGAGGAGGAGTGGGTGAAGATTGTACAGGAGGCCAAGGCTCGCCATGGGCTGTAGCGCCAAGGAGGAGTGGGTGAAGATTGTCCAGGAGGCCAAGGCCCTGCATGGGCTGTAGCGCCGAGGAGGAGTGGGTGAAGATTGTACAGGAGGCCAAGGCTCTGCATGGGCTGTAGCGCCAAGGAGGAGTGGGTGAAGATTGTCCAGGAGGCCAAGGCTCTGAATGGGCTGTAGCGCCGAGGAGGAGTGGGCGAAGATTGTACAGGAGGCCAAGGCTCTGCATGGGCTGTAGCGCCAAGGAGGAGTGGGCGAAGATTGTCCAGGAGGCCAAGGCCCTACATGGGCTGGCGCCAAGGAGGAGTGGGTGAAGATTGTCCAGGAGGCCAAGGCCCTGCATGGGCTGTAGCGCCAAGGGCCTACATGGGCTGTAGCGCCGAGGAGGAGTGGGCGAAGATTGTCCAGGAGGCCAAGGCTCTGCATGGGCTGTAGCGCCAAGGGCCTACATGGGCTGTAGCGCCGAGGAGGAGTGGGCGAAGATTGTCCAGGAGGCCTAGGCCCTACATGGGCTGTAGTGCCGAGGAGGAGTGGGTGAAGATTGTACAGGAGGCCAAGGCCCTGCATGGGCTGGCGCCAAGGAGGAGTGGGTGAAGATTGTCCAGGAGGCCAAGGCTCTGCATGGGCTGTAGCGCCAAGGCCCTGCATGGGCTGTAGCGCCAAGGCTCTGCATGGGCTGTAGCGCCGAGGAGGAGTGGGTGAAGATTGTCCAGGAGGCCAAGGCTCTGCATGGGCTGTAGCGCCAAGGCTCTGCATGGGCTGTAGCGCCAAGGCCCTGCATGGGCTGTAGCGCCAAGGCTCTGCATGGGCTGTAGCGCCGAGGAGGAGTGGGTGAAGATTGTCCAGGAGGCCAAGGCTCTGCATGGGCTGTAGCGCCAAGGCCCTACATGGGCTGTAGCGCCGAGGAGGAGTGGGTGAAGATTGTCCAGGAGGCCAAGGCCCTGCATGGGCTGTAGCGCCAAGGAGGAGTGGGTGAAGATTGTCCAGGAGGCCAAGGCCCTGCATGGGCTGTAGCGCCAAGGCCCTACATGGGCTGTAGCGCCGAGGAGGAGTGGGTGAAGATTGTCCAGGAGGCCAAGGCCCTGCATGGGCTGTAGCGTCGAGGAGGAGTGGGTGAAGATTGTCCAGGAGCCCAAGGCCCTGCATGGGCTGTAGCGCCGAGGAGGAGTGGGTGAAGATTGTCCAGGAGGCCAAGGCTCTGCATGGGCTGGCGCCGAGGAGGAGTGGGTGAAGATTGTACAGGAGGCCAAGGGCCTACATGGGCTGTAGCGCCAAGGCCGTGATCCGAGAGGAGTGGGTGAAGATTGTCCAGGAGGCCAAGGCCCTACATGGGCTGTAGCGCCGAGGAGGAGTGGGTGAAGATTGTCCAGGAGGCCAAGGCCCTACATGGGCTGTAGCGCCGAGGAGGAGTGGGTGAAGATTGTCCAGGAGGCCAAGGCCCTACATGGGCTGTAGCGCCAAGGAGGAGTGGGTGAAGATTGTACAGGAGGCCAAGGCCCTACATGGGCTGTAGCGCCGAGGAGGAGTGGGTGAAGATTGTCCAGGAGGCCAAGGCCCTACATGGGCTGTAGCGCCGAGGAGGAGTGGGTGAAGATTGTCCAGGAGGCCAAGGCCCTACATGGGCTGTAGCGCCAAGGAGGAGTGGGTGAAGATTGTCCAGGAGGCCAAGGCCCTACATGGGCTGGCGCCAAGGAGGAGTGGGTGAAGATTGTCCAGGAGGCCAAGGCCCTACATGGGTTGGCGCCAAGGAGGAGTGGGTGAAGATTGTCCAGGAGGCCAAGGCCCTACATGGGCTGGCGCCAAGGAGGAGTGGGTGAAGATTGTCCAGGAGGCCAAGGCCCTACATGGGCTGGCGCCAAGGAGGAGTGGGTGAAGATTGTCCAGGAGGCCAAGGCCCTGCATGGGCTGTAGCGCCGAGGAGGAGTGGGTGAAGATTGTCCAGGAGGCCAAGGCCCTACATGGGCTGTAGGGCCGAGGAGGAGTGGGTGAAGATTGTCCAGGAGGCCAAGGCCCTGCATGGGCTGTAGCGCCGAGGAGGAGTGGGTGAAGATTGTCCAGGAGGCCAAGGCCCTGCATGGGCTGTAGCGCCGAGGAGGAGTGGGTGAAGATTTTCCAGGAGGCCAAGGCCCTGCATGGGCTGTAGCGCCAAGGCCCTACATGGGCTGTAGCGCCGAGGAGGAGTGGGTGAAGATTGTCCAGGAGGCCAAGGCCCTACATGGGCTGTAGCGCCAAGGAGGAGTGGGTGAAGATTGTCCAGGAGGCCAAGGCCCTACATGGGCTGGCGCCAAGGAGGAGTGGGTGAATATTGTCCAGGAGGCCAAGGCCCTGCATGGGCTGTAGCGCCGAGGAGGAGTGGGTGATGATTGTCCAGGAGGCCAAGGCCCTACATGGGCTGTAGCGCCGAGGAGGAGTGGGTGAAGATTGTCCAGGAGGCCAAGGCCCTGCATGGGCTGTAGCGCCGAGGAGGAGTGGGTGAAGATTGTCCAGGAGGCCAAGGCCCTGCATGGGCTGTAGCGCCGAGGAGGAGTGGGTGAAGATTGTCCAGGAGGCCAAGGCCCTACATGGGCTGTAGCGCCGAGGAGGAGTGGGTGAAGATTGTCCAGGAGGCCAAGGCCCTACATGGGCTGTAGCGCCAAGGAGGAGAGGGTGAAGATTGTACAGGAGGCCAAGGCCCTACGTGGGCTGTAGCGCCAAGGCCCTACATGGGCTGTAGCGCCAAGGCCCTACATGGGCTGTAGCGCCAAGGGCCTACATGGGCTGTAGTGCCAAGGGCCTACATGGGCTGTAGCGCCAAGGAGGAGAGAGTGAAGATTGTCCAGGAGGCCAAGGCCCTACATGGGCTGTAGCGCCGAGGAGGAGTGGGTGAAGATTGTCCAGGAGGCCAAGGCCCTGCATGGGCTGTAGCGCCGAGGAGGAGTGGGTGAAGATTGTCCAGGAGGCCAAGGCCCTGCATGGGCTGTAGCGCCAAGGAGGAGAGGGTGAAGATTGTCCAGGAGGCCAAGGGCCTACATGGGCTGTAGCGCCGAGGAGGAGAGGGTGTAGATTGTCCAGGAGGCCAAGGCCCTGCATGGGCTGTAGCGCCGAGGAGGAGAGGGTGAAGATTGTCCAGGAGGCCAAGGGCCTACATGGGCTGTAGCGCCAAGGAGGAGTGGGTGAAGATTGTCCAGGAGGCCAAGGCCCTACATGGGCTGTAGCGCCAAGGAGGAGTGGGTGAAGATTGTCCAGGAGGCCAAGGCCCTGCATGGGCTGTAGCGCCAAGGAGGAGTGGGTGAAGATTGTCCAGGAGGCCAAGGCCCTGCATGGGCTGTAGCGCCGAGGAGGAGTGGGTGAAGATTGTCCAGGAGGCCAAGGCCCTACATGGGCTGTAGCGCCAAGGAGGAGTGGGTGAAGATTGTCCAGGAGGCCAAGGCCCTACATGAGCTGGCGCCAAGGAGGAGTGGGCGAAGATTGTCCAGGAGGCCAAGGCCCTGCATGGGCTGTAGCGCCAAGGAGGAGAGGGTGAAGATTGTCCAGGAGGCCAAGGCCCTACATGGGCTGTAGCGCCAAGGAGGAGTGGGTGAAGTTTGTCCAGGAGGCCAAGGCCCTGCATGGGCTGTAGCGCCAAGGAGGAGTGGGTGAAGATTGTCCAGGAGGCCAAGGCCCTACATGGGCTGTAGCGCCGAGGAGGAGTGGGTGAAGATTGTCCAGGAGGCCAAGGCTCTGCATGGGCTGTAGCGCCAAGGAGGAGTGGGTGAAGATTGTCCAGGAGGCCAAGGCCCTACATGGGCTGGCGCCGAGGAGGAGTGGGTGAAGATTGTCCAGGAGGCCAAGGCCCTACATGGGCTGTAGCGCCGAGGAGGAGTGGGTGAAGATTGTCCAGGAGGCCAAGGCCCTACATGGGCTGGAGCCAAGGAGGAGTGGGTGAAGATTGTCCAGGAGGCCAAGGCCCTGCATGGGCT
This sequence comes from Meconema thalassinum, assembly GCA_946902985.2. NCBI lineage: Eukaryota > Metazoa > Arthropoda > Insecta > Orthoptera > Tettigoniidae > Meconema > Meconema thalassinum. The sequence goes on from OX336396.1 coordinate 243,614,638, forward strand.
GTAGCGCCGAGGAGGAGTGGGTGAAGATTGTCCAGGAGGCCAAGGCCCTACATGGGCTGGCGCCGAGGAGGAGTGGGTGAAGATTGTCCAGGAGGCCAAGGCCCTACATGGGCTGTAGCGCCAAGGAGGAGTGGGCGAAGATTGTCCAGGAGGCCAAGGCCCTGCATGGGCTGTAGCGCCGAGGAGGAGTGGGTGAAGATTGTCCAGGAGGCCAAGGCTCTGCATGGGCTGGCGCCAAGGAGGAGTGGGTGAAGATTGTCCAGGAGGCCAAGGCCGTGATCAGAGCGGAGTGGGTGAAGTTTGTCCAGGAGGCCAAGGCCGTGATCAGAGAGGAGTGGGTGAAGATTGTCCAGGAGGCCAAGGCCGTGATCCAAGAGGAGTGGGTGAAGATTGTCCAGGAGGCCAAGGCCGTGATCAGAGAGGAGTGGGTGAAGATTGTCCAGGAGGCCAAGGCCGTGGTCCGAGAGGAGTGGGTGAAGATTTTCCAGGAGGCCAAGGGGGGTGTAGCGCCAAGGAGTAAGTAAGTAAGTAAGTAAGTAAGTAAGTAACAAGTAGTTCCGTGAAGAACTATACAGCCTATTTTCATATATCCTACTTATTTTAATTGCCACTATCAACACACACAATTTCAGTTTGATTGCTGTAATAGATTCGTAGATATTGAGAACCGACTAAATATTTTGGATGGTCGCCATGTTGGATTTTATATATGTAGGTCCTAGAGTTATGTACTGTTACATGCAGATTATTGTGAACGAGTAGTATTCAAACTTCAATCGCATAATTAGGACACAAGAAGTAACAAGGAGATTTTAAAATTTTTCACAGCTGCCATCTTGAGGTTATGGAAACAATTGAAATAAATTAGATGCCAGTGGATTAACATTCGTATCCGGATTTACAGTACCAAGTTTCACTGCACGCGGATGGTTAAATTACGAGAAACGTCCATGTGAATATTTATAATTCGCGTCGCCGCCATGTTGGATATGTGATCACCAGGTTATTTAAACTCCTATAGGTGAACTTAAGTTCATAGCCCCTGTGAACATTAAAAATTGCAGTTTGGTTGCTAAAATAGATTCGTAGATATTCAGTATCGTCTAAGTATTTCGGATGGTCGCCATGTTGGATTGTTAAATGTATAGGCCATAGAGTCATGTACCATTAAAGGAAAATTATTGCGTAGGTTCATTATTCAAACTTTCACTTCGATCGCATGACTACATTACAAGAAATACAAACTTAATTTTAAAATTCGCACTGCCGCCATCTTGAGGTTATGTAAACAATTGAACTAAATTAGATACTAGTGGATTACAATGTGTATAAATATTTCCTGTACCAGATTTCAGTGCGCTTGGAACATTAAATCGCGAGAAAGGTCTATTTAAAATTTTCAAATTCTCTTGGCCGCCATGTTCGTTTTGTAGTTAACCGGTTTTTGAAAGTCTTATAGATGGACTTCCAGTAGTGTCCTTTATCTCCGTACAAAATGTTAGGGAGATACCGCTAATAGTTTCAGAGATATAGAATGCCGGTGAAATATTTCGCACATCCGCCATCTTGTGATTATGAAACAATTGAACGAAGTTAGATGTCGGTGCTTTACAATGTATATAAACATATACTGTACCAAGTTTCATTGCGTTTGGTTGGTCAAATCACGAGAAACGTCTATTTAAAAGTCGCGAATTCGCTTGGCCGCCATGTTGGTTTTGTAGTTACCAGGTTTTCAAAAGTCACATAAGTGAACTTATAGTAGTTCCCTCTATCACCATAGAAAATATCAGGGTAATATCGGTAATAGTTTCGGAGATATTGAATGCTGGTGAAATATTTCGCACAGCCGCCATGTTGGATTGGTGAGTCGTAACAAAATTTGAAGGGCACGGTCGAGGTCGCCCGGAATAGTGCTATGAACTTTCCGAGTTTCATTGAAATCGCTCCTGCCGTTTAGATTTTATTAGGGGGGGACACACACACGAATCACACACACACACGCACACACACACGGACAAAAGGTGATCTCATAAGCCTATTTTTTCAAAATTGAAAATAGGCTAATAAAAAGAAGGAAATGTGATTTTACAGTTTGATATCGACGTAGTCGCATAAAGACCTGACATAGTTAATTTTACGCCCCTGGAAGCGAGAAACAATACTCGGTAAGTCCCTACGGGACACAAAAAACACATTTTAAGGCCCTAAAACCAAGAGTTTCAAAGATATACCCAGAAACTATCTTCGATCTGATAAACTGATGATCGCAAATCTGTATCCACGGCAACAGTACGCTCTGATAAACTGATAAACTAATCGCAAGTCCGTATCCATGGCAACAGTAGCTCAAGATATGACATCCAATTTTCCATCTATCCCTGTAAGAGGCAATGCCAATCCATTTATTATCTAAATAATAATAATAATAATAATAATAATAATAATAATAATAATAATAATAATAATAATAATAATAATAATTATGTTATTGGTTTTAACTGCTCTGGCTTTTAGAGACGCCAGGGTGTCGGAATTTTGCCCCGAAGGGGACGTTTAACGAGCCATTTAATCTACCGACACGGCTCCCTCAAATTTGCGCACCCTCAAATCATGCATTATCTAGGATACCATTGACTGGCTGCGTGGCTCAGCGGTAACGTTCTCGCTTGCTGGGTCCAAGCTTGCAGGTTCGTATCGTGGCGCAGTCAGCTGGCGTTTGAGGGTGTATATTATAATTGTCAAAGTTTGTGAGTGTGTGTGTGTGCGAGTGGGTGTGTTTGTTACCTCTTCACATTAAAATGGCTGGACGGATTTAGATGGCATTTGAATTGGAGATAGCTTATACCTTGGATTAACATATAGGCTGCCTTTCATCCATATTATAATATATTTTATGTTCGATCCTCACTATTATGTGTTTGAAAACTGTATCATAATGATGGTCATTATAACACCGTTTTTCATTACGATACAGTTTCTCCAGCCAATCAGAGCTCGTTCATTGACCAATTAGGAAACGATAATTTCGCGCATGCGCTCAAAATCCAACATGTCGGACATAAACACAACATCGAACTATAATAAATTACCGACATGGAATACCCACCGTCCATATGTTCGCGTAAATAAACTGGCGAATATGAGACAAGAAATAGCACAGTACCTTAAAATCACTAACACTAATTTCTACACAGAGCATTGTCTTCAAATGACTGCGGTGACAATATTACTGAGGGACGGCTGATGTAAACATATGGCTGCATATGGCATTGAGAGCCCACAGAGCGCATGCGTCGGCCGTTCAAAGCTCTTGAAAGACGAAGGTATAACACCCAACGCTCGCTCTGCGATCACAAAGTTCCAGTAGCTGACTCTCAACAGATATTTATGAATATTTATGTTAAAACATATAATAAAGTTATAATTATCGTCGAACATAAACAGTCGTATGCAACTCGCCTATAATGGTAATTAAGACACTCGTATGGAAATTATAAAACTCGCATACGCTCGTTTTATAAAAAATACTCGTGTCTTAATTATAGCCATTATAGGCTCGTTGCATAATGTACTATAGCTCAATGTTCGTAGTTAGGCCATTTGGCACAAATGTACACCGTTTCACCAATCTAACCCAAATGTTACGTACTTGGCCTTTGGATTCCTGCAGGTAGCACTGTTCACTTGAAATTTCGGACAGCCCTCTCCATTCCCTACATTTAAGCCCTTTGGCACAAATCCACACCGTTCAACCAAACAGAACCAAATTTTACGTACTTATCGTTTGGAACACTACGGATTACACTGATAGCTTATACCTTGGATTAACACATAGGCTGCCAATTTTACGTAGGGTTCCTTACCCTGTAGAGATATTACACATGGAACGATACAATAAAATGTTGGCAAATCTGAGTTCAAGGAACTGTAGTTCAGATTTGGCCCGGTGTTAAATCTGCAGAAGCTTTCGGTACAGGATACACGGTCCATGTTCGTAACATGGAATATTTCCTTTGACCTTGTGCGAAGGCAACCTCTTTCAAAGATCTCTAAAAGCACAATGATCAGGAATTTTCAATATTTAGAGAGGCATGTGAGGCAAAAGTGTTGTTGGAGATTTTCAATCACTGTGATGTAACGCTGGAAGAGGCTGCATAATGTACATCAGTTGCCAGGGTGAGAGACATTTTGTTATAGGTCTATTAATAGCGACATGTTGACGTTCAAAACATCACTAATTGTGGGAAAATTACAACCTGAATAGCTTAAGGAAAAATACTTTTAATTCTCCATATTCCGATAGATTTGCCTATCCAGTGTGCAAGAGTGCAGTTCCCTCTTCAAACAATATTCGCAATCACTATTAACAAAGCGCAATGGCACACACTTAACTGATCAGGTGTACAATTAGGCAAAACTATCTTTTCCCATTGGCAATTGTAGGCTATGTGGCGTGCTCACAAAATCGTTGTGTCTCAGCAAAACATGCCAAAACCAAAAACGTAATTTTAAAATCTGTTCACAAAAGGTAACATCGTACCCGTAGACTTTCTCAACTCTATGGAATTCCCATTTTGCGGCTCATACTAATATAGCCTACTGTAGGCATCAGAATTTTCTGACTTGAAATTGACCCACCCTGCCGAGATTGCTGTAATAGAATAGACCAATTATCAGCAATAATGCATAATTCCCATTGTCTTCATCGCGTGCGAAGCCGCAGGTGCCTGCTAGTAATTAAATAAATAAGTGACGGGTCCTCCTTTTTTACGTAGAATCCGAACAATTGGACGTGACATTCCATTTAAAACTACAGTAAGTTCAACGCCTGGAAGCGGCGGAAATGTGGATGTGGAGAGGAATGCTGAAAATAAGCTGGATGGAGAAAGAGACTAACGAATGGGTCCTCAAGGAAGTAGACGAAACAAGACAGTTGATCACTACTATAGAAAAGAGGAAAGCAAAATTCGTTGTCCACACCCTACGTCATAATGAGTTCCTGACCACCATACTGGAAGGAAAAGTTCTGGGGAAGAAAGAAAGAGGAAGACCGAGGAAGGCTCATCTGGATTCTGTGATGCATGGACTTCAATTTAAACAGTAGCCTATGCTGACTAGAAATGTTCAGCACGTGAGAGACAAATGTAGTTGCAGTGACAAGGCCTAGCCTTTAGATGATTATGATGAAGTTCCGCATGCATCAACTATGTATCGAACCCAGTCCATCTTGGAGGGAGGCAAGTAGCTTGACGCCTGTGCCATCACGCCCTATAAAGCTTCAAACGTTCTTCTAATGAAAGAAGGAATCTTTGGATAGAGTTCATCGAGGAGGCTGTTCTCATGGAAGTAAAGCAACAGCAAGGCAGGTAAACGCCCTCCGGGGTCGAACCTGTGACCTTCCGGCTACAAGCAGACACGACTGGATGTAATCTGTGAGGGCACATCTCAGTTAACTGAGTCGTGAACGTAAGTCAGACAGACAACATCGACCAGAACGAATTCATCAGTGCAACTTCCGAGGACCACCTTGTGGTTTAGTGGCTAGCATTCTCGGTTGTATATTAAATTAAATGGGAGAGAATATCTAAGAGTAGAAGAATTCAAATATTTGGGCTCAATAATAACCGGCGGATAACAGAACATCAGTGGAAATACAAGAAAGAATGAAAAGTGGAAATAGATGCTATTACGCTCTGCAAAGCAAGTTTAAATCCAGAAATGTTAGTAGGAATGCTAAAATAAAAATGGTTATGTATGTGTCGGAAGGTTGGGTTCTGAATAGAAGAGAAGAAGACTGGCTGTGAAGATGGGAAAGGAAGATCTTGAGGAAAATATACGGGCCAGTGAGAGAGGAGGAAGGTTGGCGAATAAGGGCAAATGTGGAACTACAGGAACTCTTCGGACAGGCAGATATTGTGGTGCAAATTAAGCAGGGGAGGATAAAATGGGCAGGACACTAACAGAGAATACCAGAATCGCGTAGTGTCAAAAAGGTGTTTATTCAAAGACCGGATGGAAGAAAGAGAAGAGGAGGACCCAGGAGACGGTGGATAGAGGACGTGGAAGACGACCTCAGAAGTCTGGGAATCAGTAACTGGAGAAGGAAGGCGGAAGATAGAGATGAATGGAGGCAGGTGGTAAAGGAGCCAAGGTTCTTGAGGGACTGTAGCGCCGACCAGTAAGTAAGTAAGTATTGTCGGTTTCACCCTTGAGGTCCAGATTTAATTACAAGCTCTGGGGTACACTCAACCAAACCTGTGGTGTTGGAGTAGCGCGCCTGCCTTTCAACCGGAGGCACTGGGCTTGGTTCTCGACTCCGTGAGGGATTTTATAAACTGACTTGAGGTGTGGAACGGGGTGCACTCAGCCTCGTGAGGAGACTTGAGAAGCTGCCTGACAGTGAGGCAGTGCCCCGGTCACGGAAACTAAGATTAACGACTGAGGGGACCCGACTTACTGACCACGTGACACCCCTCAATGGCTGAACAACGGTCGTTTGTTAGACTGTGGTGCCACGGTGTTCGGTTTGGGTACATCGTGGCGTGGTCGTATATTCCCGTGTATTTGGGTGAGTATCTGACAACCTGTGTTATTGTGGTGGCTGTAGCAGTGAATTGGGTGCTCCTTCAAGTGAGGGAGCAGGTGAAAGTCTCTTAGAGCGAGATCCGGGCTATAGGGACTCTCAATGATCAATGATGTCCCAGCGAAACCGCTTCAACAGTGTGGTGGTTTTCTGGGCTGTATGAGGAAGATGACGCCCTCCGTCCTGGCCGTTTTCTCCTGAATGCTTCGCGCAATTGTGTCAAGGTCTCACAGTATCGGTCAGTGGTCACTCTGTGCCTGCTTTCCAAAACTCCACGATTATGACACCCACGCTCTCCGATAATACTGAGGCCATTTCCTTCCCGGCAACCCGGCCGAAGTAGTCGGATTCTTTAAGAGCGTTAAAGATCACTCAGTAAGTTATGCCTTCCTTCGGAGGGGAAGTAAAGCCGGCGGTCTCATGTCTTAGAACCTTCCACTAACTACACCTGTGTGAAGCTAAATTATAGGTTATCTTTGACTAACGCTCTTAGGTTCCAACGTTCGTCGCCACGAGCCGTTTGTGGTGGCATCTAGTAACAAAGTGCATAACTAGTTGTTCGTTGACGGTGGCGTTTGGTAGCAAAAGTTGGAACTACTTGAAAATCGAATTTATGCAGTCCTTGGTTGAATTAAAAACGGATAACGCACACTAATACAGCCGTCACAATTAGCACCGGTTATCAAACAGATTCTACACACACCCAAAGTACACGGAGCTATGTGACCGCGTTGTCGCAGCCCCTAAACTGAGGAACCAACCAACTTTCCCGGCAGATGGCGTCACCATAAACTTCTTTGTTTTGGGAGAGGTGGTGTGTTTTCAATCCATTGACGACCACTTAGTGCTGGGGGTGTAGTGGTAGATCCATGTATCGTCACCCGTGGCAATGCGGTAAGAAAACAGTTCCCTTCCGTGAAGAACCGTTACATGTTTCACCCACAGAAATCAAATACCGTACAGTAATTAAGTGGATCTCTTCGCGAGACCAGTTTTCCAAACAAGTCGCCATTATTTTGTAGGTTAGAATTGAAAACGCTCTATTAGTTACAACGTTCACCGCCAGGTACTGACTGCAATGCCATCTAGTAGCCAAAGTTTACAAGCTAGGTGTCGCGGACGGTAGCATTTGGTAACCAAAGTAAGAACTACTTGCAATTATTGTCTGCAGTCCTTACTTGAGTTAAAACAGATAACACACACTAATACAGCCATCACAATTAACACCGTCGCCTCCGTTGCGTAGTGGTCAGCGTGATTAGCTGCCACCCGAAGGTCCTGGGTTTGATTTCCGGCTCAGCCACGAAATTTGAAAATGTGGTATGAGGACTGGAACGGGGTATACTCAGCCTCGGGTGGTCCAAATGAGTAGAGGGGGTTCGATTCCCACCTCAGCCATCCTCGAAGTGGTTTTACATGGTTTCCCAATACGTCTCCGGGCAACCACCGGGATGGTCCCTACCGTAAAGCCACGGTCGCCTCCTTCCCTCTTCCTTGCCTATCCCTCCCAATCTTCCCCTCCCTTTCCATCCCTCATGAGGCCCCTGTTCGCATTGCAGGTGAGGCCACCTGAACGAGGTGCTGATCCCACCTCTCCAGTTGTATCCCCCGATCAGATGTTCCAAGCTCCAGGACACTGCCCGTATGGGGCAGATAACCTCGTAGTTCCGCCCCTTAAAACAACAATAACTAACCAACTAACACTGGCCGTAAAGGCGGTAATGGTGGGATGCCTCGCGGAGTCCGTGGGAAAAACCAACATGGAGGGTAAAATAGACTAAAAAATAAATAAATTAACACCGGTTATCAGACAGATTCTACACACCCCCAAAGTACACGGGGCTACATGACCGCGTTGTCGTAGCCCAAAAACTAAGGAACCAACCATGCAACCATCCAAGTCGCCATTATTTATTGACTTACAACTAGCGCTATAAGTGGCGGGTGGTTGAAACTCTCCACAGTTACCAACCGTATGTATTCGAATTACCCCACACTATTTCCCTATAACAGACGAAACTCCAGGAATATCGACCTTATAACCTTAATTTCTGATCACCCCACGTATTATTTTGTATATCGTATTTGTGTATTCTCCTTCCCAGCACGTCTCTTGAACCTCATGTCGTATGGCAGTATATCAAGGGATGTGATTTATATCAAGCAATAGGATTTTTCAAATTAGTTTCCTTGACGGAGGGGTTTGATTCACCGTGGGAATCTGATACATATGTGAATCAAATTTCATCTTGAGAACTACTCAAGCTTGTATGTCACGTTGAGGATACTTGGATTTCCTCGGAGACCCGACAAGTTATATTGCGCTGTCATCTCTGCTTGTCATAGTGTTATGTGGAGATGTTGTGTGACTGCATGCACGGCCTTATTCTCCTACTAACTAAACAGTACTTTGAGATTTGTTGATGACATCGACATCTTGGCCGACACGCCTGAGGATTTGAATGAGTTTTTGAATGGTATGGACTCCGTCTTGAGGAAAGAATTCACGATGAAAATTAATAAATGTAAAACAAAAATATTGGAACGCAGCCGAAATAAATCAGAAACCTCTCTGAACATCAAATTGGCAGGTGAAAAGCTAAAGGAAGTGGGTTGACATCCGTTATTTAGGAAGCAAAATAACCAGTGATGGAAGAAGCAAAGAGAATAAAAAGAGTAGGTTAGCTCAGGCAAGGAAAGCATTTCTACAGAAAAGGAATCTGTTGACATCAAATATAGATTTTGGTATTAGGAAGTCATTTTTGGAAGCCTTTGTCTGGAGCATGGCACTGTATGGAAGTGAAACTTGGACTGTTGGTGCAGCAGAAAAGAGGAGAATTGAGCGTTTGAAACGTGGTGTTACAGGAGAATGAAGGAAAGGAAGGAAGCTTGTAGTTTAACGTGACAGTTAATCTTGAGATCATGAGCCACGGGACCTCCGTTTTACGTGGAATCCGAACCACAGGACATGGCATTTCACTTCGAAAATCTCACATGCATTGACCGGGAATCGAACCCGGACCGCCTTGGTGACAGGCATACAGCTAGACCGCTAAGACACCACGCCCCCGTAGGAGAATGATGAAGATCAGATGGGTAGATAGGTTTACAAATGAATAGGTATTAAGACGAGTGGGAGAGGAGATATGTTTCTGGCGACTGCTAATGAAGAGAAGAGATGGGTTGGTAGGACACATACTAAGACACCCAGGAATAGCAAGCTTAGTTATGGAAGGATGGGTCGAGGGCAAGAACTGTAAGGGTAGACCAAGGTTAGGATATGTTAAACAGATTGCTTCGGATGCAGGGTGTGGTAGCAATGTAGAGATGAAACGATTAGCTCAGGACAGGGAGATGTGGAAGGCTGCATCAAACAGTCAAAAGACTGAAGACTGAAACAACAACAACTATTCGTTAACAGGCACATAGGGTAGAGGAAGGCACTTTGTAAACTACCGAAGTAAGGAAACAAGTCTTATTAAATCACCAATAGTGGAGTATGGCCGTTTTCACCAACTTCAATTACTGTATCTCCTAATTCACCATTAAAGCTTATTTAACTTTGCACGAGCATTTCATCAAGCTGAAACGCTCGTTAACTTACCGCTAACAAGCAATTACGTTAAATGGCCAATTGCACTTCCGTAGAGTTTCACGCTCCAGACAAAATGCTTTCAAAAATGACTTCCTAATACATCTATATTCGGTGTCAACAGATTCCCTTTCTGCAGAAATGCTCTCCTTGTCTGAGCCAACTTACTTTATATAGGCTCTCCTCTTTGCTTCGTCCATCACTGTCTGTTTTGCTTCCTAAGTAACAGAAGGCTGCCTCCGTGGTGTTGGGGTAGCGTGCCTGCCTCTCACCCGGAGCCGCGGGTTCGATTCCCGGCTCAGTCAGTGATTTTAGAAACTGACGTGAGGCCTGGAACGGGGTGCACTCAGCGTCGTGAGGACAATTGAGTATCTGTCTGACAGTGAGGCAGTGCCCTGGTCACGGAAACCAAGATTAACGGCCGAGGGGACCCGATGTGCTGACCATGCATCACCCCAATATTTGCAAGAAAATGGCTGGGCAGCGGTCGCTTGGTAGGCCTAGGCCCTTGGAAGGCCTGGGGTTATTATATTATTATTATAATAGTAGTATTATTAAATGCCCCACCCGAAGTACGTGACCTCATTGATCCTGTAAATAAAACCAAGTGCTTTGAACAACCGCGACATATATGAAAGACCATTAACCGCATCCGTACAGGACATGGAGTTTGTGCGTACAACCTGCACAAATGGGGGAAGTGGCCAGATCCCTGCTGTGATTGTGGTACACCAAATCAGACCATCAGGCACATTGTGGAAGACTGCAAAATAAGAGCATACCTAGGTGACCCTATCGACTCTTTCAGTGCTACACCATCGAACCTGGTCTGGATAAAAAGACTGGACATAAGGTTATAATAAGGTCGATATCTGTGCTTGTATGTACTTTTTATTGTTATTTTTTGTTATTATTATTGATTCATGTGTAATGCCATACACTAAATTGCAACAATGCTCACTAGCGAGACCTACAAGTATCTGGAAATGAAGCAAGCCAGACACATAGAACACTCAGTAGTAAAACAAGATCTGACGAAGGAATTTGTCAGAAGAATTAAGCTTGTTTCTAACACGAGCCTCGACAGTAAAAACTTGGTTAAGGCAATCAACGCTTATGCTGTCCCTATCCTTAGTTACTCGTTTGGGGTCATCAAGTGGAGTAAAACTGACATTGCAAGTTTAGAACAGAAAATTAGAAGATCACTGATCAAATCACGAAAACACCATCCCAGGACATCTGTGGAACGAGTCATGTTACCGAGACATATGGGTGGGAGGAGAATTGTTGATATAAACAACTAAGTAGCTCGACAGATCTATGAGCTAAGAAAATACTTCTGTTCTGTATCGAAACATTCGATGCTGCACAAGACTGTCACAGAGGCAGATGATTCACTCCAATACTCTTAAGTCAGCAAGAGACTCAAATTCAGGTACGCAGTGATTTGGATAGATTCAATGCCTGGTTGTCCAAGCCACTACACGGAAGACATCCCAATGAAGTCATCCAATCACACGTCGACAAGCTAGCGTCGAACTTTTGGTTGATTTCTGGGCAGATGTTTCCTGAAACAGAAAACTTTATGATGGCTATTCAGGACCAGGTTGTCCCTACGAGGAACTACCTAAAGTTCATTATCATGGATGCATCTGTGCGAGATGACCATTGCAGATACGGTTGCCCAACATCTGAGACAGTTCAGCATATTATATCAGGTTGTCGCCATTTTGCAGGGACAGAATATAGGAAGAGACATGATTTTGTTGCCAAGATAGTACTTCAAGAATAGGCTATACACCCTCAACTGCTAAGCCAAGAGAAAGTGCAGTACTATAAATATGCTCCTGAAAGTGTAATGGAAAATGACAGCTTTACGTTGTACTGGGATCGTACTGTATTGACAGACCAATCAGCTGTGCACAACATACCTGATTTGGTTCTTGTTGATAAATACATGAAGCACACCACCTTCTTAGATGTGGCGATCCCAAACAGTGGCAACATGCTAACAAAGCATGTTGAAAAGCTGTCAAAATACACAGAGCTTTCATAACTGATAAGGAAGCAATGGCACATGGCCCAAGTCAGGACAATTCATATTATCATCTCCAGCACTGGCGTGATTCCCAACAACTTAAAGGAATCGCTCACGGCGTTGAAATTGGATCCAGGCCTTTTCAAACTGATGCAGAAAACAGTCATACTTTCTAAGTGTCGCGTAGTAAGGCTGTTCTAGGGCCTGAAGCAGTGAGGGAAATATGAAGCTACTACTTAATGCAGTCACTAAGAATTTGCTCCATTTGATATGTACGGTATCTGGGATTGTAAATATTTTCTTTCCAGCAAATGATGAGAATGTGTAAGCGCTTGCGCAAAATAAATAATAATAATAATAATAATAATAATAATAATAACCGCGAATGGGTCTCATAGGACCACGCGGAATCAACACTTCTTGGCCTTGATGTTTGCCCAATAACTCTTCATGCGCAACGATTGAGCTAGTCTTCGTTGCTGGGACCAGAC